>CM069082.1:41496528-43896528 GCA_035578085.1 Solanum pinnatisectum | reverse complement strand
TACTTAGCTTATTAATACTTTGATGTTTACCAAATATGTACACAAGTTAAAAAAGTGCCTTATAAACCAGTTTGCTACTTTATAACCATAGCCAAATACCCTCTAAATGTGACTAATTATATCTCATAAAGGCAGTGGTTGTGCTAAAAATGATGCTCAATTTGGCCAACATAATGATTTTCCATATACTGAAAGCAGAATACTCCATACAAGGATCAAGAAACGCAGAGGTTGTGCTAAAAATCAATGTTGTTCAATTTGGCCAACATAATGATCTTCCAAAATGATGGCAAATACAATACAATATCAAGAAACCCTAGCATAATTGGGTGATGAAATTCGACCATACATCGATACAAAATTTGCTATGCAACTGAGGTTTCTTCTTCTACTACATTTTCTCACTGTGCTACATGCTCAACATATTTTGGGTAGTACATATGTACAAAAAGAATGGAAAGCCTGTATGATTCTTTAACTATAGCAACATAACATACTACCAAAAATGACTTTCGGGGGAGGACAAACAAAATTAAACTTGGGTCCGCAATTGCATCAATAATTTCTGCATGTTCTCCAGTTTCTGACTCAGCTCTTTAACATCATCGAGAGAAGATGTCGAATTAGCTAGTTCAACACTTAAAGCAGAACATTTGGTCTGCGATTCCTTGATCATGTCCTCAAGAGAAGCTACTGTTGACTCAAGATATAGGTTTCGGCTTCCACCAGTGACATTTGACGATGGACTTTGTCCCATACTACTGCTGCTATTATCTCTGCTGAGTTTTTCAGGAGTAAATATTCTATCAAAGCTTTCACTTCCTGCAAGTATTAATGAGTCCAAATCACTAAATCATCAACCAGCAAACAATGCATTAGCACAATATAATGGTCAAAGAGTGGAAAAGGCCAAGAGATGGCACCATATACTAAATATTTAATGTGTAATATCCTACAAATATGGCCTTGCTCTTTGTTGAAGGGAATATTTTGGAGCAGAGCTCAGCTACCTTAGGGAAGAAACTTCTATTTTAGTAATTAGAAGTGCTACTGATTCAGTAAGCTTGTTTATGTATAGAATCTCGAGACCACAAAACGTAGAAATATATTGTGAAAATGAAGTTCCAAATAAGATGCCAAAATTACCTAAGTTACTTAGTTGACTGATTGCTCCTGCGCCAATTTTACTTTCTAACTTAAGTACCCGCAGAATTCCAGTGGCGATCCGACCCATGGAGTCAACCTCAGACTTGCACAAGAAAGCAAGATACTTGAGCTCAGCCTTAGTCACTACTGCCTCAATCTGCCAAATACACAAACTTCTTTATTACACAAAGCAGGGAGATAGAAATCGAAGGACAAACTTGCAAAATCTTTGTACCGGCTGTTTGACAGAAAATTTCAAATTTTCGACAATCCACTTTCCCAATCCATCATCAATATCGTCTTCACAATTCACTATGTCTACTTCGATGTTCATACCACCAAATCTCTCATCAGTCTCTTTAAGAAGTCCTTCAGGACTATCTTGCCTGATACTATGTGGAGAACGTGGTTTTAAGATCTGCAGACCTTCCATACCAACCTGCAGCAGCTCCTAGTTAGGTTACTTGTTTTAAAAATCTTTATGAAGAGAAAAACGGTTACAAGTAAGTGACCAAAAATGACAATAACTACTGCGCCTCAATCCCAATCAAGTTGGGATCGATTATATGAATACTGACCATGTTGCTCCATTTAAACACATCTCAGGCCAGTATTAAAACAAGAGAACAAAAGCAATTAGTTATTCGCATAAAGACTAAGGTTAGTGCATAGTTATCTGTTTTAAACTATAAAGATAGGTGGAAAAACTACAAAACAATCATTGCCATGTTTCTTGTCTAGACATTGTTTTAAAGCTACAGTCGAAAAAACCCCATATGCAAGATATAAAGTATTTTCTAACATGAGTCAAGTTTATCGTTTCCACCAAGGCATATATATTGCACAATAAGAATAAAGTGCTTACAGTAATCAACTCGAGGGGGTATCTTTTTTTGCCAGGAGATTTTCCGCTGTCATTTGTTACATGCTTAGAACTGCTTGCTTTGACACAAATGTTCTGGAAAGTTGTATGCCAACACCGCTCTTCTCTGACAGGATCTTCATGATCACAGAACCACCACCTTTCTGCTTCTTCTTGTGCACCTTCTAGAGCAAATAACCAATCTTTGAATTCTATGGATATGTCCACGTCATCAGGTGTTTCCAACTGTAATCTACCAGTGTTCTTTCCATCTAGAAAGAAGGAAAACCAGAAAGAAATGAGAAGACCATTGATCAAAATCACAAGCAAAGTTAATCACTGAAATCATAGATGGCAAAGAAAATGAATATCTCTCCATCTCGAAATGCCTGTGTCTAATTTCCCTTTTAAGTTGTTACAAAATGCAGCCCACTTTCCTTAAAGGGTAAGTTTTAACACGTTCAAAATAAGACAGCTTTGCAGACCATCTATCCTCTTTTTTATATCATTTTATCGTCTAATTATTCTTTTCAGCGAAAAAGGCATACTGTGGCTCCACTATATTTACTCACAACTATTAAACAGCCCATATATTCAACTATTCTCTTAGCGAAAGTGCCAAAGAAAAAGTGCACAACCAAATAACGATGGCAGAAGTATATAGCATCATCATAAGTTGAAGAGTCTAACCATCTTGATGTTCATCAAGGGTAAGAGGTGTTGCTTTCAAAAGTTTAGACAAAGGCCCAGCAGACAGATGCTTCAATCCTTTAGTAAGCCCTTCCCCAGGACCACCATCTGGCCCAAGAATTCCAAACCTATGAAGCAAGGCTTCTGTGTAATTCATTCCTCCCCCAAGGCGGACACCAGCAATACAAGCTGAAACATTTAGACTGTGACACTCCATGTCCTGTGTTTTATAAGGGATCACCTGTACCATTTTTACGTCCAAGAAGGGAACTGAAACAAAATTGCCATTTGATTGATAGATCTTCCTGTTTTGCACCCAAAAGACAGATCTAAGTTGACGTCCATTCTCCACAAACTGGCCATTTTGGTTTGAAGTCCACGCCAAGCTGTCTTCACGTGGCAAGCTACTCAGAGTGTCTGCACAATCAACTTCAACACCTTCCCAAAGCAAACTCGACGAAATGGCTATAGCACCCCCCAAGGTTCTATGAGTAACTTTGAAGGACAGCCCTTTGCCTATAAATTGAACCAACGGCATTCCTGAAATGTCAGCGGCAGAAGATTCCAAAAATCTTAGGTGCAGATCATTTACTGATAAACATACAGCAGCATCACCGGGAACCTTTTTGCTTAATGATCGACCTAAAGATTTATGACTTACTTCTGCCTGCAAATTGAACCTCCCAGCAACCGCTATCTTTTCGCTTACTCTCCCAAAATATGTGTAAAAATCTAGGACAAAAAATAATTGCTCAACTGAAGTGTTGGACAAATATTGCTGACAGGCAACTCCCACTCTAACAATTCCTCCCGGAGGTGGGACATTAGTTAAAGGGCCTCCATCTGCAGTAGCCATTGCTACTTCAAGGGAAGCACCTTTCAGCTCAACACATCTCCATGAATTTGAAGGTAATGCAAGAGAATTTTGGAGTCCAGTTGAATTGTTACATGTTTGTAGAGAGAGACTAATGACTGAAGCACCAGCAGTCCATTTCTTCTGGCTACCATCAATTGGTTGATCTTCCCACAGACTGAAGCATGCCGGATCCTTCTCGAGGTTTAGTAGCCCTAGCTTAAGAGTAGGTGACTCAGAAAGGATGAAATCTTCTATATGAAGGCTTGCCCCACCAAACAAACTATGACAAACATCATCTCCACCAGGAACAGTATGATTTCCTGTTGCCGTGTCTAACGGGACAATGATATCTAACCCCTTAAGATAGAATGTGAGGGAGTTTATCGAGAAATCTGATAGAACTACACCACCAGGATTAACTACAATCCCATCAGCTAAAAAGGAACATATCCTCAAACATGATTCTTCCTGAAGATGAATCTGGCAAACAAACAAGAAGAGCAGCATAGTTCATCATCAGATAGCCGAAAGAAATAGACAATATAGGTTGTTATCTAGTGGTACATGAATACCATAAGGGGCTGACAATTGATAACTGTGGTAGAAGCAAAAATTGGTGGAGATGGCGAAGGCTTGAGCTGAAGAGAATGAAGAGAGATCAGGGGGACCCCAGCACTGAAGTTCCCCTGCTGGTCCCCTAGAGGATAAATGGGGGGACAAAAATCTTTACCTGAATTAAGAAAAAAGAGAAATACATTCAATTTCAACCATAAATTCTAGATTAAGCAATCTATCGACAGAACAAATGTCCCCCAAAATTGATGTTAATACCAAAGTCTGGAATGTTCAAAACATCATCAGAATCCATCAACTCAGATGGCTGCACCAAGGTGCACGGAGGGCGTGAAAATGTATCCCTGCATTTAAATCATTTGGTGCACTTAGAACGTGCAATAGAAACTCAACTCTCAAATTCAGCAAAAGAGTTTTTCAGGGAGGACTTTGTATCAACTTAATCAGATTGTTATCAAGTAACGGACCCTGTGAGACTAAATTAGAGTTTACTTTTGCCGACATAAGTTGTTTTTGAGATCTTTGGCTCCGTATTCCTCTTGCCAGAAGGGCAAAGTAAGAATTGTTAAAGTTAACTGCATGAACTCCAGCAAATAGATTTAGTTTAGAAGTAGAACAAAGAGAAACTCCATTTACTCCTTTTAATGAGGATCAAACCCAAAAGTATTTGATGACACAAATGCTCCAAGTACAAGAACATATATTCACAAGCAGTTTGTCAGAGAACAATTGATATGAGCACTAATCTGCAGAAACTACTGCAGATTGAGTCTGCCCTCTATGAGATACAAAACATAATAATGAAATAGTTTAGTGAACTGAGCTCTGAGACAGTCATTCACTGTTTCACAGGTTAAAACGGTTCATGTTTGAAAGCTTGCATAATTCAAGCTATAGTTACAATGACAACAGAATTAGTTCATGTCTTGCATGACTGTGAAGGTAAAGACTTTGTGATGATATCTCTGAGACTCATAAACTGAAGTTAAGCTTACATAACAGAGTTACCAGAGCCAGATATATAGAATGCAGAAAATTCTAAGCAAACATGGTTATTTGGTTGCAACTAGTGATAAACAATAAAAATATTTTTGCTCAAATAATCTCAGTTTGCAGTCAATGCATTCTTTGCAGTTTATGTAGTATGCGACTTTGTGCTAACGATAACAGAATCACAAAAACTTGCCTTAAAAAGGCTCCTCCTATCATAAGACGAGTAAAGCATTTGGCACTTTCTCCACCTGCAATACTTCCCTGCAGAGGGAAAATCCAATATAAAGGGGGTAATGAAAAACAAACAAAATTACCGCTGGTTCCACCAGCATATAATGCGCTGCATATCAGTTCATGAATCAACATAAAAAGATAAAATAGAAGCCTTTTTGGATCAATAAGAAATTGTACCCGAGAAAAGAATAAAGACTGCATCAAAAGTTCAAGCTGAAATTCTGCAAAGCAAACCGACACTATTAGTGAAACTTTTGAAAGAAACTAATGTGATGTAAGAAACCTTACAGTATGGATTACAGTATCCTCCATTTAAATCAAAGACTTTGCAGAGAAGGCAAGCAAAACATCCAATCATAGATCCTCAATAAAAACATAATATATCCAGATCACTTTGGATGTTATAGATTGCTCAAGGGGTAGCAGACAGTTCATGCATTGATCATACTGTTTGAGTTATGCTCCCTAAACTACAAGTATGCTAGGTGTTCTGAAGACAAACACAATTCTTTACAAAAGATTAAGCTGGAATATATTTTGTCTCTTCATTTTCGGCGTGAGGATTTCTCCTGAGATTGAAACAGAACCAATACTACACTTTTTAGTGTCCTTGTAAGTAGAGAAGGACAGTTTGAACTTATTGATCATTTTTGTTAACGTGCTACCAGCACAAAGATGAATATACTGTTACCTTTGAAAAAAAAAAAAAACTTTTTAGTGTTAAATTTCATCTTTTTTTTTTTTTGGTTTAATAGGTTTAATTCAGATAGATATATAGTTAGCTTTTGGTAGTTAGGAATCCTCTCACCGCCTGTCCCCTACAAAGGGAAAAGAATACATTTATTAGAGGTGGCCAACCTAACCTGTGTCCTTCAAACGTAGAAAAATGTGATCCACAACAACAGAGACCAAAGACCGCCCAGCTGCTTCTGTATGCTGTCATAGTTAACAATCCATTGGAAAAGTCAGAAAGGTGAAGTACAATAACATTTAGGCTCCATTTTAATAAGTCAATGACAATGGAGTCATTCATACTTGCTGATTTGGCTTGACATCTCCTCTGTTTATACAGACATACAATCCTGTCATGAAGCGAAGAAGCGCTCGTAATCCTGCAGAATCAAAATACTAATAAGCAAATTGTAACGAACAAGACACAAAAAGATCCACAAAATGCACGATTTTTTTCTACATGCCTGGTTCACTAAGAGCTGGACAAACAGTTTCTGTGATGTGCAATTGAACTTCAAGTCCTAGTGGACTATTTAGTTCAGTCCTCTGAATCGTTATCTGATAACAATGTGAAGGCAAGAAATCCATTAATATCAATGGTCTGTATGCCTCAAATCATAACCTATGTTCATATCCAAAATTCATAGAAAGAAAATTGTGTGCCCAATTTGAATTACATGAGCTTCTCCAGATATTCCTTCAATGAATCTCTCCCCGCCAAAAAATACTCGCTTTGCTCCATCTTCATCTCTCTTGTTATTCCCCCCTTGAGAGCTTCCAAAATTTGCATCCGCGAACATATCGGGATGAGGTAACAGGTCAATAGATAGATGTTCCCACTCAAGTTTCTGTTATTAAAAGAAAAGTAGATGATGCAACACGACACAATGATGCAAACATGAGTAATAAAGGATTTAGGGCACTGCATAAAAGAATAAGGTACTCAGAACAATCTTGTAGATATTACCTCGAGAAGAATAAAATATCATTCATGTAAATAAATTGGGAAAAATTTCTAAATAGTAGAAAAAGAAATGTAATTACTTTGAACACATATATGAACTCCTTGCCACTAGAGAAATCCCTAGCTTCCTTTAGATTTACAACCTGCAATAGCATATTGTTTGAGTCATTCTTAAGCAACAACTACACAAGTCATCTCATCTAAAATAAATGCAACTTACCTCCCAGTTCTCATTTGTAGTATACAGAAGAAGATTGTGTATAGTGATTGATGCCATAGGTGATGCCCTGGTGAAATAATCAAACAAGAGAGAGAGAACATTATCTAACATAGAAAACTAAATCACGTGACTGTTTGCAACCAAACCTAACAGGTAAATAAAAATGCTCATAAGTTTTTGCTAAGAGCCTGCCAAAAGATGCAAGGGAATCTGAGCATAAACAATAGAATGTGATTTATAAGTTTGGAGCCTTTCGACGTACCATTTTGCACTCAATGTCTGAATGCTCTCAAAATAGAGTGCAGTGATATATTGGTGTAGAAAGGCAACATGCAAATAATAATGGTCAATCGTGAATTGTTCTATTGCCATTTCTCAGGTTTAGATGACCCAACCAACCAATCTATGCTGTTCAAGAACTACTTATCTGGCATATTTGACAGTCTTCTAATCATCTACATGCTTTTCTTTCTTCTCTTTTCTTTTGGACATAGAATTGAGTATCAAAAAGATCAAACTAGGATAATACACGATTTTGATCAGGACATAAATGGAAAATAGAACAACTTTTTGTTTTATATGGAGCAATATGCCAATATCTAAACCATGTCCAGTGATTTATTTATGCTTTGCTCTGAGTTTTACTGCTATCGGCTTCTGGAACAATTTTTGTTGTTATATCAAGCTATAATTTCTATAAAATCTCAACCCTAGGAGTCACTACCTTGTTCTTTTCCAAGTTCAAAGTGACTTCAAACCCATATGTTCTTCTTTTCTGTGAAGCCACTCTAAATCCAAATCCATATTTATTTTTTTAATTTTATGACTCTGGTGTCCGGGCCTAAATCCAAATCCATATTATTAACATGCTTTCACTCCTAGCATCAGAAGTGGTCTCTTCATTAAGCTTCTTCGCCTATTGCTCCTATTACTATCTGTAAAATTTTGTTCTGCCTGAAATCTTTAATTTTACTTTGAATGTCAGCAGCTCAATAGTTCTCAGTCATTCATTAAAAGAATCTGCAGAAATATAACCAGGCACTGAGTGTACTAAATTTCTAGTTATGTTCTTAAAGTCTAAATTCTGCAGTTAAGGAAGAATGGTTTCAAATTGGGTTTAAAGCGCAAGTGAAATGTGATGGGCTAGAGTTTAGACGGAACTGATCACATTAGTCCCACTACCATCACTATGGTCCATCTTGTTCTATTCAATTATGTACTTGTTTCTTGCTTGAGGATCTGATAATAGAATGGGGAATCAGAAAGCCTTGAGGGGTAAGAATATCCAGTCCGATTTTGAAACAGTTGGAGAGTGCAGAATTAGTTCTCGTAAGCAAAAGAAACAGGAAAAATAGGATATAAAGAATCAGGAATGAAGGTATTGAACACTTACCAGCTTGCTCCTCCTTGGCGTCGAGCACCTCCGTGAGTTTCAAGTAGAAGATTAACTGTATGGACTTGTAATGTCATGCCATCTGCAATCTGACAATAAAAGACCAACATACATGATCACTCATCCTGAAAGGTCACCCAAACCTAATCTCTTTACAAGTATACGATCTTTCCAGAACTTGAGAATTTAAACACAAAGACAAAGGAAAATAAGAAGAGTAGTGATGAATGTAGTACACAGAGAAATCAGTTAGCATAGAATAGTCAGGGCACTTGACCAAAGTAGAGTTACTTTCATGTAACAAAATATCTATTACAACTCAGTTCTGCTTAGATTTTTCTGCCAAAGAAAAAATGGAAAACAAAGAAACACAGTTACATTGATTTCTTAAAAGAAAAGAGGCATATTGCAATTACCAAATTGATGCATGTTGATGTTGGATATCATATGATTTCAACAGTAGAAGAGCCCTATGTACCGCCTTCCCTTTTCAGTTTGGTGATGGATAACATGAAGAAGCAAAATAATAATTACAACACGATGACCAAGAGCTTAAATCAATACCTTGATGCTTTAATTACCACTTATTTGGAAAGATATCTGCAGACCTTTAAAAAGTTTAAGCTGATTAAACAATGCTAAAGGTCTACTGAATCCATTGAATTATGCTTTACATCAGCAATCTTAAAATTTCAAGCATTTTTAAGTATTTCATCCTTCTCTTGAAATACCCGTGTGATGATGGATATCATAATTGCAACTTGCTAGTTCGTGATCAACTTTATATTATCACATTCAAAATTGTGTATGAAATCATCAAATCTAAACAAATTATGTACACACAATTCCCATTGCCCCGCAAGGAATTAACTCAAACACTCTTACATAACATCAAACAAAGTGAGCTGATACTATTATGTTGCTAACCTTGTCAGCAAATCCATATCCACTTCCCTTCGAGGAGCTACCAGATGACACTGGACTGATGGAAAGCAGTACGATTCCAAGTGAGACAACAATAATCAACCAAGCTCAGCGAGTATTTGGCCATAGATTTTGGATCAACTTTTGAAAATTTTTTCTTCAAATCTCTGTTTTGCAGAAATTTGAACTTCCATTCAAAAAACTTCAAATATTTTCCAAATAAAATGCATGTCAAAACACAACTTCAAAAAATCAATTTTTCAAGTTTTAACTACAAAATCTATGGCCAAACGCGTGAGCTACTATCCAAAAAGGTAATCAATCATGTTGAGCCTCTATAATACCTGCTAGAGCTCTTAGGTGTATCAAGATCATCTCTTTCTTCCAGAACTAAATCAAGTCTATCAATTTGCACAACTATTGGCTCTGTTTGCACATTGCTTACTGACGGAAGCTTGAGTTGAAAAACCAAAGTTAAACAAAAAAAAGGACAATTATAACAATAGGCAATTAGACTTCAATTTTTTTTTTAAAAAAATGGGGGCAGAGGGATTACAAAGCGGAAAATCAAACCCTCACCAAAATGATGAAAGTTCAAATTGCCAAACAACTAACCAACTGAGCTAATAAAGATTTTTTTTTTTTTTTGTATTTTTATTCGTAAGATAATGAATCTAGCAATCCAAACATCAATAAAGAGAGAAAACCACTAACAATGATCTCCAATTTCCCAACTTTCGCCGTTGTAACATTCAATGCCGGTGGTAATCCCGTGCTCGCATGTAAAGCATCTCCATTTATATCTACGACAAATCAATCACCAATTTTTCAGCTCTATAATTAAGTAACAAGCTTCAAATAACATACTCTCTCTGTCCTAATTAATGTGGCCAGCTCGAATTTCCAGAGAATTGTACATATTTAGAAACTACAATTTATAATTGACGATTCAACATATACTTTGTTGAATCTCGAAATTCAAAAAGCAATAAGAAGAAAAAACCGACCTAAATTAGAAAGCTGCGCCGTACGTCCCTGCAATTTAAACTGATCTCTGGTAAATGACTTTAACCAATACTTCAATGTATACTCCAATGCTCTAGCCAGTATTGACTCCATCTCTCACCAGATCTAAAACAACGGAGAAGTTCACCGGCACCGGAAAACGACTGGGCGGCGGCCGGGTGGTGTGAATGTGATCTCTTTCTTCAGACGGAGAAATGGATATATGAATTGGTGAAGGGAGGAGTCGGTAGCACGTAGGAATCACGTGCGATAGAGATTCGGTGGGGCCTGGAAGCAGTATTATTAACTTTCGGTGATGGTGTTGAAGTAATTAATTACTACAATTATAGTGAATTGATGATGAATTTATTTTCTGGGGAATGATGAAGATTTGAAGACTGTGGGCAGATGGATGAATGTATTGGATCTGGGAAAAATGAGTGTGTTTTTGTCAGGAAGAGGACAATGGATGCTACGGTGGACGGAAATGTCAGTATTGATCATCACAGATGTTTTGTTTCTTCATCTTGTAATTAATATGCTTGCATTAAATAATACTTGTATTAGTTATATTGATATTATTTCTTATACACGATTTGGTTTAATACATTAGAAATAATAAGTGTTGCATAATTTCTATAAATTACAAAAATATCCTCTATTTTTTTTAGCTTAGTTATGTCATTAATCAATCTAATGCATGTATTGAAATTCTTTGTATTACGGTAATACACGTATCAATACACAATATAGTGTATGACTAATATATAGGCTTAAAAAATGCATCAAATAATAATGCAAAATAGGGTGCATTAGTAATGTTTGCATTAGTAATGCTTGCATTAGTTATGCAAGCATTATTTCTTATACATTGTTTGGTTTGATATATTAAAAATAACAAATATTGCATAATTTCTATTAAAAATATATGTTTACAAAAATACCCTTCACACTTTATTTATTTGTACACTTTCTTTGCAACGAAGTTATTTGCTAAAACATCAAAAAAATACTTCTTTGCTAAAACATCATTAACTCTTCATTCTTCTTCTTCTTCTTTTTTTCAAAAATAATATTAAATAGTTATACTATTGAGTCAAAATACTTTTGTAAAAAATTGGCAAAGGATTTTTTTTGTCTACATTGAAAACAAAGCATTTAGGTTGTCATCAAATACCAATAAACTACAGGAAAGTAATGCAATCAATCAAGGAAAAAATAGTAATTTACTTGTTCACATCTAATTATTACTTGGCTATTAAGATAAATCAACTAAGATCAGATTCTTTTACCACAAAAAAATTCTACCTTCATTTTTTTAAATCATATTTTAAGGATGAATTTATGTACAACTAATTAAGAAAAGCATAACGGATGTGAAAAAAGAATTTTTTTTTTTGAGTTAATAAGTTGGGGTGAGCAGTGGGCTGCTTAAAATTTATCATCACAATAGTAAAAATTTTGATTAAATTCTATTGAAATTAGATTTATTTTTTTTAAGATACTTAAAGAGGCCACAA
The DNA here is from genome assembly GCA_035578085.1 of Solanum pinnatisectum. Lineage (NCBI taxonomy): Eukaryota > Viridiplantae > Streptophyta > Magnoliopsida > Solanales > Solanaceae > Solanum > Solanum pinnatisectum. The sequence goes on along the minus strand of CM069082.1, from coordinate 43,884,416 downwards.
AGCCTATTAAGACACCAATAAATTAAAAGACACTAAAAAACAAATCAACATAAAAATAAAAACTTGTGACAACAAAGAAAATGAAAAGACTTTACAGATAGGTTTGTAATTATTTAATCTAATGCAAGTGTTAAAATGTTATGTATTACTAATACCTAGAATTCCTTGGTATTAATAATACACAACTTAATACACAATAGAGTGTATAACTAATGCTTGCATTAGTTATACATGGTATGAAAAAGTGTACCAAACAAAGTGTATTGCTAATACACACATCTAATGCATGCATTATATTCCTAATACACTCTACCAAACGACCCCTTAATGTATGCATTATTTTTTCTAATTCATTCTACAAACGATCCCTAATAAGATACCCAGTCAGGTAGTATCCCATAATGCAATAGGAGTGGTGAATTCATAATTTTCACTAAAGAGTTCGAAATATGAAAAAGTAAACACACGAAAAAAATAAAAAAAAATTAACATCTATCATATATTCATATATAATTGACTGAAGAACCTTTTTGGGAGAGCATGTTTGAATCAAATGGAAGAATAAATAAGTAATGATGAAAACATTAAATAATGAATAATATTAAAAGTAAAAATAATAATAATACTAATTTAATAATAAAAAAGTGGGGGAGAGCGTATGATAAGAATTATAAAATTGATTTTGCTACGTCTTAGCTGTTACCACTTTACCATTCCACTAATCAAGCTTCCTGATTCTAATCTGTAATTGTTTGCCTTTTACTCCTTTTTTCATTTTGATAATCATTTTCTTTCTTTATGAATTTATTTACATGTTAATATAATCTGATTGGCTGTAAATTGTAATACTTTATTTATTCAGGTTTTAGTGCAATATACTTGCCTGCAGTAGATTTTTGCAACTTTATTTTGTAGATATGTAAACTGATTTTTGCCACCAGATTTTGTAGACATTTGTACACTTAAAATTGGACTAGGTGGAATTTGACTCTGGAATCTCAGTTCGATTATCTATGTTGATTGTGTTAAATTCGGTACAAAACACAGGAGAACTTTGCCTTTTTACTAGCTGTGAAACTATACAAAGCTATAGTCAATAGTCTATACTTCTTGTTTTAATTGGCAAGTGGTGTATAAACTTCAATTCATTTGAACTATGCATATATGATATGTCTTTTTTAGATATTTTTATAATCGTGGTGTGTGGTATTTCTATCTACAATAAATACAAAAGCAAATATCTTCTTCCTTCTCCTTTTACCTTATGTTTACTTGACACCAGTAACAATTGATCTATTTAACATAAATAAAAACAAAAGAAATGTCCACTAGGACCCCTACCATCGCAGCACACCAAATCTTTTTTATATGCTCTCGCTAGAGAGACCTTTTTTTTCTTCTCTTATTGGCAGCTATGTGTATGTGTTTTCCTGAAAAAGAGAAGAGGTCAAATAGTTTTTTGAACTCACTCACACACACACAAAATTAAAGGAATGCAAGATAAAAAAAAAAAAAAACCACATCACTCATATCATCAAGTGCGATACTATCCTCACATAATCATCACACATTGCTCAGGATACACTCATCATCAATCTCTTTTTTTTTTAATTTGAGAGCTAACAGAACATCTCGAAATTGGCCAAACAACTCAAGTCAGGAATCAAATAGCATTATGATCGGATTGAATGTGAAAAGATAAAACTGGAAAACTAGTAGTATTAGATGTTAAAACAGTATTTCACATTAAACATAAAGCTATAACGTAAATGTAAATCATTGCTAGTTTTAATTATAAGCTAATGTCAATAACATTGTCTACCAAATGAAACATGATTGAACTTGCAATCTCAAACACCAAAAAGGGACTTTTGTCTCTTAATCATCGAAAATGTTCCCGTCTCAGAGAAATAGGTGCTTTGATTTCCTCCCCAATATGCCTGAGGATTCGATAGCTCAATCCCTTGTACTGGTGTGAAGGCAAAACTCGAACTCATCAGGCCTGATGTGGCTGCTGCACCACTGCTTCCATAACAGTATATGTTGCTAAAAACATTTTTTCATGCCCTTTTGTATATCATTGACATTATAATGTCCTAGAAGCATAGGTAGACCCATATGCGAGCATGATGCATGTGCACCTGTTAACTTCATAAAAAAGTAAGTACATACAAAAATGAGTTTAACACACAATGTGAATATGAGCTAGTCGAGCCATTGATTTTAGATACCAAAATTTAGTTACTATATATTATGACAATATATTTTATCCGTCACAAAATACTCTCGCTTTTCAATAGTTAAACTAGTGAACTTATACCAACATTTAAGATCCATTTTTCATCAATTTGCTATGAGAAGAACAACAACTTATAATATTTTTCGTATAGTATTAAGTTAATAATGACAACAGAGTCAGTCATACTTGCTGATTTGGCTTAACGTCTCCTCTGTTTATAGAGGTAAAATCCTATCATGAATTGAAGAAGCGCTCGTAATCCTGCAGAATCAAAATAGTAATAAGCAGATTGTAAAGAACAAAACATGACAAGATCCACAAAATGCATGATTTTTTCTACATGCCTGGAAGACCACTTCCTGTCATGTGCAATTTAGCGTTTAACTTTAGTGGACCATTTAGCTGATCAGTCCTCTGAATCATAATCTGATAACAATGCGAATCCAAGAAATCCATTAATATCAATCGTCTGTCTGCCTCAAATCATAACCTATGATCATAGAAAGAAAATTGTGGGCCCAATTTCAATTACATCAGCCTCTCCAGAAAATCCTTCAGTGAATCTCTTCCCGCCAAAAAATACTCGTCTTTCTCCATCTTCATCTCTCTTGTTACTCCACCCTTGAAAGCTTCCAAATTTTGCATCCACAAACATATCGAGATGAGGTGACAGGTCAATAGATAGATGCTCCCACTTAAGTTTCTGTAATTAAAAGAAAAGTAGATGATGCAACACCACACAATGATGCAAACATGAGAAGAATAAATTGGGAAATTTTCTAAATAGTAGAAAAGGAAATGTAATTACTTTGAACACACATATGTTCTCCTTGCCTCTAGAGTGATTCCTAGCTTCCTTTAGATTTACAACCTAGTACATTAGCATATTGTTTGAGTCATTCTTAAGCAACAACTACACAATCATCTCATCTAAAATAAATGCAACTTACCTCCCATTTCTCATTTGTAGTATATAGAAGAAGATTGCGTATAGTGATTAATGCCATAGGTGCCCTGGTGAAATAATCAAACAAGAGAGCGAGAAAACTAAATCACGTGACTGTCTGAAACCAAACCTAACAGGTAAATAAAAATGCTCACAAGTTTTTGCTAAGAGCCTGCCAAAAGATGCAAGGGAATCTGAGCATAAACTATAGAATGTGATTTATAAGTTTGGAGCCTTTAGACTTACCATTTTGCACTCAATGTTTGAATGTTGTCAAATAGAGTGAAGTGATTGATATATTTGTGTAGAAAGGCAATTATTCAAATAGTAATGGTAAATTGTTATATCGCCATTTCTCAGGTTTAGATGACCCAACCGACCAATCAATGATGTTCAAAAACTAATTGTCTGATGTATTTGACAGACTTGTAAGCATCTACAGGTGGAGAGTGCAGAACTGGTTCCCGTAAGCAAAAGAAACAGGAAAAATAGGATATAAAGAATTAGGAATGAAGGTATTGAACACTTACCAGCTAGCTCTTGCTTCTCCTACACGTCGAGCACCTCCGTGAGTTTCAAATAGAAGATTAACTGTATGGACTTGTAATGTCATGCCATCTGCAATCTAACAATAAAAGACCAACATACAAGATCACTCATCCACCCAAACCTAATCTCTTTACAAGTATTTCATTAAACACAAAAACAAATGAAATAAGAAGAGTAGTGATGAATGTAGTACATAGAGAAATCAGTTAAATAGTATCTATTAACTCAAACACTCTTACATAACATCAAAAACCAAGTGAGCTGATACTATTATGTTGCTAACCTTGTCAGCAAATCCATATCCACTTCTCTTCGAGGAGCTACCAGATGACACCGGATTGATGGAAAGCAGTACAATACCAAGTGAGAATAACAATAATCAAATCAAGCTCAAGCTAGTGTTTGGCCATAAATTTTATCTTCAAATATATGCTTAAACTTTCATTCTAAAAACTTCAAACAATGTTGAGCCTCTATAATACCTGCTGGGACTCTTAGGTTTATCAATATCATCTCTTTCTTCCAGAACTAAATCGAGCCTATCAATTTGCACAACTATTGGCTCTGTTAGCACATTGATTACTGACGGAACCTTAAGTTGAAAAGCATAAAAAAAGGGCAATTAGAACAAAATAGAGATCAAATTTCTGAATTTTCATTCCGTAAATTATGAATCTAGCAATTCAAACATCAATAAAGCGAAAAACCACTAACAATGATCTTCAATTTTCCAACTTTTGCCGTTGTAACATTCAATATCCGTGGTAATCCCGTGCACGCATGTATAGCATCCCCATTTATATCTACCAAACAAATCAATCACCAATTTTTCAGCTCTATAATTAACCAACAACTTTCAAATAACATACTCTGACTCTCTCTCTGTGTCCTAATTAATGTGTCCAGCTCGAATTTTACACATGATTTGAAATCATAAATTGAAGTTTTATTTGGTTATCTTGTATGTTTTCTCTCAACAATAATACAAAATAAAGCAAATATACTATCACTAAGTTATTCTAATAAAATACAATATTTATTTATCAAACTTTAATTCAATAAAAAAAAGTTGAACATAGTTTTTAATATAATCCTCCCACAAAGTACCTACAATCTCTTCACATTGAATTTGCAGATCTCGATCATATGATTGATAAGGCGAACCAACATTGTTACTTAGGACCATTTGTTGATAAATAAATTTGATCCAAAATAATGAATTTGGTAAATATACATAGAAAATTAAGAATTAATTTGAATAAATAGTTACATAATAAATAAATAAATGATTAGTATTTTTTTTTTATAAAATATAAACTTGTGGATCAATTTTTATATTTAAAATTTCCAAACCATGTTTTTTAGAAAATTTGAAATTTAATGTCATGATTTTATATATGACATGTCGAAACGCCTACTTAGTAACTACAAGTTATAATTGACAATTGAAACATGTTAAATCTCGAAATTGGAAGGGAATGAGTAGCAATTAGAAGAAAAATTCAACCTAAATTGAAAAGTTGCGCCGTATGTCCCTTCAATTTGAATTGATCTCGGGTAAATGACGTTAACCAGTAGTTCAGTGTAGACTCCAACGCTCTAGCCAGTATCGACTCCATCTCTCACCAGATCTAACACACCTTTAACAGAACGGGGAAGTTCACCGGCACCGGAAAAAGACGGCGGCGTCCGGGTGGTGTGAATGTGATCGCTCTCTTCAGACGGAGAAATGGATATATGAATTAGTGAACGGAGGAGTCGGTGGCACGTAGGAATCACATGCAATAGAGATTCGGAGGGAGGAGACGTGAGTGTAGTATTATTCCTTTCCCATTCCTATTTATATGTTGTCTAGATTAATATATTTGTCACTTTATAAAATTCAAATTATTCTTTCTGTCTAACTCTAGAGAATTATTAGCTTTCAGAATATGAATTTAAGGAAAATTAAATGATTAATTTAAGTTCGTTCATTATCAATTTAATTAATTAAAATAAATTAATTTTGTACATTTATTAAAAACTTGACTCAAAATGAACATCACCTTTTTGAAAGCTTAGTAGGTGCAACTTGCAAGACTATAAAGCTATAGTCTATAGTCTATACTTCTTGTTTTCATAATAATGGTCGGTTGCTAATTGCTTGTCAGTATATAAACTTGAGTTCATTTAAACTATGCATATCTTTTTTAGATATTCTTTTTATAATTGTGGTGTGTGGTAATTTTCTATCTACAAAAGCAAATATTGTCTTCCTTCTCATTTTACCTTATGTTTACTTGCACCAGTAACAATTGATATAACATCAATTAAAAGAAAAGAAATGTCCACTAGGACCCCTATCATCACCATTTACATGCTCGTAGGCAAAAGAGACCTTTCTTTGCTTTTATTGGCGAGATCAGCCAGTGTCTCTGTATGTAAGACCCTTTCCTGAAAGATGTCAAAGAGGTCAAGTGGTTTGAATCCACATCAACATAACATCAAAGGAGGAAATGCGGTATAAGAAAATTGATCACCTCATCAGGCTAATAATATACTTGAAGATTGCAGGTTCGATACTATACTCACATAATCAAAGGAACATTGCTCTCTGGGATAAACTCGTCAATCTACTTTTTTACTTCTAGAGAGCAACATCTAACAGAACATCTCTGAATTGGCCAAACCATCAAAGTCAGGAATCAAATAGCGTTTAATCGGATTGAACGTGAGAAGATAAAACTGGAAAAACAGTAGTATTAGATGTTAAAACAGTAATTTCACAGTAAACATAAAGCAATAAAGTAACTCATTGCTAGTTTTAATTATAAGCTAATGTCACTAACATTGTCTACCAAATGAATCATGATTGAACTTGCTATCTCAAACACCAAAAAGGGACTTTTGTCTCTTAATCTTCGAAAATGTTCCTGTCTCAGAAAAATAGGTGCTTTGAGTTCCGTCTGAATATGCCTGAGGATTCGATAGCTCAATCCCTTGTACTGGTGTGAAGGCAAAACTTGAACTCATCAGGCCTGATGTGGCTGCTGCACCACTGCTTCCATAACTCTTCACCTTGGAAATCTTTGCTATTTTCTTGTTCTGACGAGCTGATACACGCAACTTGCCACTTCCTGCCTGACGAAGCATACCATAGCCCACGCCTAATCCATCCCCTAACCAGCTTTCTTCAGGTACCCCAAACTTCACCCTATTCCTCAGCTTCTGCGCGTCTGTAACCTGATATCTATCTTTCCTCTTACTATGCCGAATACCACCTCTCTGCTTCTTAGACCTAAAATCAGGAACTGGAAGAGGCTTTGGAAGCCTTGCAGGAGGTAGCTCTTGCAATTTCTCTATCGTTTTACAAATCTCTTCCTTAAAATTGAATATTCCTGCTTTGTTCAAGTCCATACGTGCTGCTAGAATAGCTTTGTTCGCCAGCATTCTACAAACTTTCACCCTTAACGAAGGAGATGTACTCTGAAATATATCTGTTTCCTCAATATAACAAAATCGCGAAGCATTAGCTGTGGAAAACCCTGCTAAGTTCTTCCTTTTACCACCCAGATTCCTCACATTATCAGCAGGCATATTCGCCAACAACGATAAACCACCAGCAGAACACATAAGTTTCGCAGCAACTGCACTCCCAACAACACCAGACAGATTAGGAGCAATATCATTCATTCGACTCTCAACAAAATCAACCATCTTCTTCTTCGACGAATCAAGAGCTAGGGTTCTATCACATGCTTCCAATGTCCTCTGTAAAACATCCTCCGGCAACGGCTTGCCACTAGTAGTAGACGCCGTAACAGAAACAACCATGATAATAGCTGAAGGTAACAATTCCTGCAAATCAACAAGAGTCAGATCCGTTTCGTTCCCAATTTTTTTAACAACCCTAGCATAATCAATTGGATGATTAACCAGTGAATCTAACTCAGGAAACTTCAATCGATACTTATCACGTATAAAATTGTGGATTATAGCAATTTCATCCTCAATTTCAACAGATAATGCGTTACAATCTACTATCAACTTATATCCGTGATCATCTTCTTCAACAATAACATCACCTTTATTCGCTGAAATTATGTCATCTTCAACTTTCTGCATTATATCAATGTAGTTACGTGACTTTTGCAGCATCGAAACATTATCTAGATCGTAATTGAACGCCTTTCCATGAACATCATGTGTATTATCGGACAATTCGTCTAATTCCTCCAAATCTGCCATGAATGAATCAACAAGAGTTGCCATTATTCGATTTGTTACTCCATGTTAAACACAATCTGTTCTGATTATCACTCAAAATCTGCAAAAAAAATTAAACCTATAGATTAATTTTGGTTATTGGGCTTTTTATAGGAATATTTTGTTTCCGAGTTTGTATAGGAATAGAGTGTTTTTTCCAACTTTAGTTGGGATTTTAGAATAATTTTGTGTATCTTGTTTGTAATCTTAATTAGCCTCTTTTAAGTATTATGTTAGCAGTTTTGGTCCTTTAAGTTTGTCAAAATTTAGCATTTTTGATCCATGTCAAACATTTACCAAAATTTGATGCCTTTAACCAGAATTGTGGGGGGAAATATAAACGCTAGAAATCTCCGCCAAAGTCTCAAAAACTACATCAGTCACAAAAAATAACATACTCAATATATATTTTTATTTGTCTTAACTAGTGAATGTAATTATTTTTAATCAATCGATTAAATATGTAACTTATTTAGATCAGAACTCTTTGAGAATTTCCATCATCAGATGATTACCTAATAATTAATATTACATCATTAAAAATTGAACTAAAAGGATAAGACAAGTTTACAAAGACGTATGGAAATAAATGTTAGGTATACTTAATTCCAAACTAGAAATTTATAGAGCATTGACATGTATATGTTGCAAAAAACATTTTTTTCATGCCCTTTTTGTCCACCCTTTGTATATCATTGACATTATGAATGTCCTAGGTAGAAGTAGACCCACATAAAAACATGAGGTGAATGTGTTCTTATTAGCAAATATCTTGAAACGAATGGAGCAAGTAATTAGAAGTGAAATGAATGCAATAGTACATTACATTGTCTACCAACAACCTTGGAATAGCCACAGTATATCTAATTTGGGTAAAAATCTATTGCATTGTCTTTGATAGTTGAAAGTTGGAACTAGTTAATTACTAGGTACAAAAATAAATTATGTTAGTTGGGTCATGGGTACTAGAAAACTCAAATTGATATTTGCATATATTTAGACTATAAAATATAATGGAATTATTACATTATTTTATGAGTTGATGTGTAGACATGTAGTCATTAAATTAATACAAATTACTTGTATAATTTGACAACCACGTGTGGGTCAAATTACTTTTGCTTTGAACAAAGTCTTAAATCTCCCTTTTTGTTTGAAATTTCAAAAATATTCATCCAATTGATTAACAGTATACTCCAATAGATCATTTATTTTGGTTTGCACCAATTTATTTGATGCAAAAAAGAAGTAGACTAGTTGTAGCAGTATAACCTTTATTTTTTTTGGTTTGCTATTCTATGTTCGAGATCTGTATTGAGATTTGATTAAATTCAAATTTCCGCGATCAATTTTTTAGAAGCGACACTCCCAACATAATATTTTTCTTTTATCAAAAAGTTCAACAGAGTACTGATTTATACAAAATATTATAACCAATATTTATTGAATTACCAACTTTATCCCAATTACCACTTAAGGTTTATTTAGGAATAATCCAGCATATTCTTATGAGTATTATATCTAGATCCCGATCTTGCACATTATTTGTAACACATTTTTTAATTTTACCAAAAAGATGATTTTACATTAGAATATGTAAGTATTGAACTGTGGCACATGCACCCGGAAATGACAGATTTACAGATCCAAATTAAATTAATTTAAAACTTAATTTTGAATATTTTAAAAATATACAAAAAATAATAATAATACAAGTTACTTCTTTAATATTAATATATGATTAAAAAAGTACATTTTAAAATATTAATCTAGAAGGACTATGTTTCTATTTTTTTAATCCTATGTTTGATATTTATTTTAAATTGAAATATTAATTTAGAAGGATTATGTTTTTCTGTTTTTTAATTGGGTACTCTTTTTAATTCTATGTTTGATATCTATTTTAAAACATAATGACATTATTTTAAATAAAAATGATTTCTATTATACTACCATCACAACATCGCCTTTAAGGGTGAAAATAAATATACTTACTTCACTTATTTTATCATCATTGGTATTATATATTTTCATAATTGTGGTTAGTGGCAAAATCATAATTTTCAATAAAAGATTCAAAATCTAAAGAAATAGACATACGAAATAACCAAAAGGATTCAACATCTACTATATATACCTAATAAATTATTTTAACTGTGCATAAATAATATAATTTTTTGCTGAAGGGCCCTAGCAATAAGGTGGCTCCGCCACTGCTTCTGGCAACTAAATGAAAGGAAAACATTGATATAACCGATATGTGACTAATATATCACGAATTTAAGCTATGAAAAAAATCTCTTATCGAATAAAGCTAATACAATAAACTTTATAATTTGTTCCTTCTTTGAATTATGTATGATAAAATCTTAGTACATCGAACTGTCTCTTCAATCAATGACTTATATTATCTCGAGCTAGTCAAACCAAGGAAATTGGAAGGACTTTCTGCAAATTTACGTTCTCCCCAAGTCACCGTCTCCGTTATCTTTTTCTAAACGGAGTTTAACTTTTTACTGTTTACAGCGGCCACCGGCGGTGAAAAGACCGACGGACGAAACGTGAAGGGAGGTTCCTTCTGTTGAACAACAAATAAAAAAGGAAAGATAATTAAAATAAATAAATGTAGCATTTATTAGTAAATAAAATAAAATATATATGAATCTATATAAATATATAATTTTAGAGAGAGAAAGAGAGACGTAAAGGCTTTATAATTTCTTCAATCATCTGTGTTCATTATCCGATCCTTCAAAACCATTTCTTCATTCTCCAGAAAAAATTACTATTATTATTAGCTTAATTTGTTTTTAACTTTTTTTAAAATTTAATTTGGGAATCTATTTCTCTTTCTGTTGAAGTATTGAAAACCCTTTACGATTCAATTTTTTCCGAATCATTTGATCTAGATTTGTACATATTCTTTGTGAATTCTTTATACCCTTTGTAAAAATAAATAAAAGTAAACTCTGTTTGATTGATGAATTTGATGTACAGGTAGATAAAGATTGCAACAAAAGAGGTTTTTGATAAATTTGTTGTGTTTTGAAGTTAAAGTTTGGATTTTTACTTGTGGGGTTTGGTAGTTGTGTTGATAGTGGAGGTTTTGGAAGAAGACAGATTTGGGGTTCAATTACTGTTTTGCTATGCTGTTGTGATTTGGAAGGAGAAGAAGCGGTGTGTTTTATGCAGCTTTGGGTTTTGGATTTTTGCGATGTTGGAAGCAAAAGGTATGGACAGGTGTGAGATGTAACGTTTTCTTCTACCTAGGGGTTATCAAGAACGGTGATATATAGGTGTGAAGAAAGCTAAGGTTATGATCAGAAGAGTAGAGAATAGGAGTTTTAAGAATCAGAAAATGAGGAATGATGAGCAAAAACCACCTCTTGAAGGTGGGAATGTTGCGTTAGGAAGGAGCAAAAATGGTGTTTTTCCGGCTTCGTTTCGAGCTTTATCTAAGATTGTATCATCTGGTGCTTCAACTGTTGCTTCCACAGTTAAATCAGCTGCTTCGGCTATTGCGGAGAGGGACAACGAGTCGAGCCATGATCAGGTGCTGTTTTGATGTTCTTTATGCCTTTATGTAGTTTGTTGGTGTTAGATATCAGGGTTTATAGCTTTTTTTGTAGAGAAAGATTGAAGCTTTATACTTGTTAAGATGGGTTTGCTACTTGTATAATAGTTAAATGTCATGAATCGAAATGCAGTTGGTTTATGCAGTTTTGAGTTTCAAATCCTTAATGCTTTGAATGTTATGCTAGTTTTACCCTAGGCAAGTAACTGGTGAGAATAACTAGATACAGTATATACCTGTTGTGGTGTCTTCCTACTCTTTTTAGGTTAGTTTTCTTTTCACAAAATTTAGTTCCTAGTTGAATAACAATCTCTACGAAGTAGGGGTTAAGGTCTGCGCATACTCTACCCTCCCCAGATCCCACTTGTGGGATTACATAGGGTATGTTGTTGTTAGCTCCAAGTAGAACTTATGTGGGTTAAGTTTCTTGGGTTGCATATCATGTGCATTTTTTCTTTTTGCCACAACAAAGGGAATATAATTAGAAATGTATCATGATTATATCCTTATATGGATCAGTAGGGGAATGAGATCTGAAAGTCCATATTAACTTATCTGCTATGTATTTTTTTAGTTTTTTCATGACTTATTCTTTCTCGTATGACCAATACAATTTTTTTGTTTTTTTGATAACCGTGGTGTCTGGGCCAGCTTGCTTGCACCTCGATTAATTACTCTCCCACCAGCAACAAGTACTAGGAAACTCTGTCCACCTAGGTTAGGAGCCTAGGACAAATGAGAAGAAATCATCTAGTTATTTTTTGTTTTCTTAAATCTATGTTGGCTTTGAACCTAAGACCTCCTGGTTCTCAACCCACTCATTGACCATTAGGCCACAACCTTGAGTGCAAATATAATTAGCACTGCATCATGATTATATCATTATATGGATCAGCAGGGGAAATGAGATCAACTTGAATGCTGTATATGGTGTATATATGCATATTTGGTGGCCTCTTTCCTCAGTAGAAAAGAAAAGATATGCATATCCTAACTGGTCTATGTGTAGCATTAGGGTCTTTGTGGGAGGCCTGTTTGAGCATGCATGCTTATTGAACTAGAAATACAATTTTCTGGATGCATTTGTGATCAGGGAATATGAGTAATTTCAAAATGACCTTTTCTTCAATTTAGTATCATAGGCCCATAGGAGTTGGCCATTGGGACACACAAATAAGTTTGTTGGGTTCTTCTTATCTCGTTTTGAAAAGCATGTTAATGCTACCAGAGGTTTTATTCTTGTAGTGTTTCCGGTTTTCAAGCTATGTGACGACATATAATCTTTTTATTTAATGTGGTGTTTGGCTGTTTCGTACAGCTCGTTAAGGTTGCTAACTTTTTACTTTATTTGTGGAATTCTAACTTCGGTTTTGTCGTGTTTGTCTAAGATCCCACCTGTGTTTTGTCTGGTTGTTGTTCCTGAATGAATGAATGATCCTTATGCATAATTGGACCTTTTTCTTTTTGTTTTTTTTTCATTGTTGTCGTATATCCAGATTCCTCGAATCATATTGTTTTTTCTTAGTCGTTGTCGTATCCAGATTCCTCGAATCATATTGTTTTTTTCGTCGTTGTCGTATCTCTAGATTCATCGAATCATATTTTCTTTTCGTTGTTGTCGTTTATCCAGATTCCTCAAATCATATTTTCTTTTCGTCTTTGTCGTATATCCAGATTGCTCAAATCATATTGTTTTTTCGTTGTTGTCGTATATCCAGATTCCTTGAATTATACCATATGTGGCATACCTGTGTTGCAGTTTAGGAATTTAAAATGCATTTTCTTCACTGTATTTTTCCTGATCAAGAAAAGGAATTTAAAATGCATATCACATGTCGCTTGAGCTTTATTACTACAAATACAAGTACTAATCATATTAATGAGGATGGGAGTCTGAAGATGGATGGCACAAAATCATGTTGCCGTGTCCTTGTAATTTGGGTGGGTTTGAGTATGGGGGTTGCATGAGGGGTCAAATAAAGGTAGTCAAAGTTTGACCAACCTTAGAGAAGTTTTTGGGCACCAGGAGGGTGAAAAAGAAGCGCGAAAGAGACATGGTATTAATGAAAGGAAGTGTGAGCTTTTGAGATCTATGACCTTAATGATATGAGATCTTCACAGAATTTAAGATGTTAACGTGCTTTTATGAAAAGATTTAACCAAAAAAAAATGCAAAGATTTAACCAATTCCCCTCACCACATGCACAAAAAAGGTAAGTTTTTGCTATCTGGGGCAACCAGAAGTTTGAATTGATGTAGGTTTAATGCTTTATTTCATTGACAAGTAATGTAGGTTTAGTTTCCGAAAAGGATAAAGCAAGTTGCCTGTGATCATGTAATTTGCTTTTTAAGTAACATGACTATGTAATCAAACACATTACAACCTAGGGAACTTGTGTTTTGGTCCTTGTAGCTTGTGAATTTCCATCCAGACAAATGTTTACCTTTCCACCACTCAATTCAAATTACAAAGATCCTTTTGTGCGTAGAACAAAAAGAAAAATAGAAAGAGGTATTTGTGGGCAATAATATAAATTGTATAAAGGTTCTTTGACGCAGATGCCAAACTTTAGAAACCAGTTGCAGGTTTGGAAATTGAGTATTTGATGGTGCTGTTGGAAAAGCTTTTGGGTCCGATTCCCGATGGGAAGGTAGAGTGTTATGTGCCGGTTGTCCCTCATCTGATAAAAATAGAAATGTTAATGGATTTATAGGCTAAATGGGCTCTCCCACCAATCAGGCTAGTCTTTTGGGTTGGGCTCTTCTGTTTTTGGTATCAGAGCCGATCGATCCATGCATGTGGTCACGACTCGGAGTGGTGGTCTGGACCCAAGAGGGGTGCCAGTGGTGATCACTGGGTTGGACAAAATGAGTTTATAGGCTAAATGATATCTTCCACCTATCGGACTAGTCTTTTGGATTGGACTCTCCTATTTGGTCTATAACATAGAGCCATGATGCTCTGGAAAGGACCAGTAGTGGCTTTTACAATGTGGAATCTTTTATGGAACTTCGGTAGATAGAAGCAAGAGTAACTTTAGCTCAAGGAAATTTAATTAAAATCAGGGGGCCCTTGGGGATATCCTAGCTGGAGATGACCTTGGAGAATATTAATGCTGTTGTATTAAGTGTAGATTAACTTGATGCCTTGATAAGATGAGTTAACAATAATTGTGATTCTCTTTTTCCGCAATTTTAACTGTGGAGTCTGGTTTCAAAGATATGGCTAAGATACCATGAGAGTTCTAGAGCAATTTTCGTAAGGAGCCTAATGCATAATACCCATCTAATAAACGTATGAAATAGGTTGTTGGATATCAAAATTTTAGATCCATAGAAATTTATGGGTTATTTAAAATATTTATATTGCTAGTGCTTAGAGATGATGTTCATTGCATTGCTATGTGAATGAGGTCAACACTTTGATGCTCTTTCAAAGGGAAAGGTAGTGTATCTTATATTCCTCTTCTACAACACACAGGTTCTCTGGGCTGGGTTTGACAAGTTGGAATGTGAGAGAGGCACAACTAGACAAATTTTGCTCCTGGGGTGTCGTTATGGCTTCCAGGTTTGGGATGTTGAAGATGGTGATAATGTGTACAACTTGGTTTCCCGGCATGATGGCCCTGTTTCTTTCATTCAAGTGTTACCAAAACTAATAGCATCAAAGAATTGTGATGACAAATTTTCTGTTAATCGGCCAATGTTGATACTTTGTGCCGATGTATCTTTTTCTGGTGGTAGTAGCAGTGGGGGGAACACAGAAACTCCTTGTAATGGAACGTTCCAACATTATCATAACCAAGCAAGAACCACGTTTGTGCCAACTGTTGTTTGGTTTTATTCCATGAGATCTCACTCTTACGTGCATCAATTGAGGTTCAGAACAGTTGTTCACTTGGTGAGGTGCAGCTCCCGAGTGATTGCAATCTTACAAGCAGCTCAGGTATGTGACATGATATTACAAAGTTGTACTCAGGTTTATCTGGATAGACATAAGAGTTAAGTTGCTTTTATTTACAGATACACTGTTTTGATGCTGCAACTCTAGAGAGGGAATATACTATTGTCACTAATCCTGTTGTCACGGGGTTTCCTGCGTCTGGAAACATAGGTGTGGGACCTCTTGCAGTAGGTCCCAGGTGGATAGCCTATAGTGGAAGTCCAGTTTCAGTTTCGAATTCTGGTCGAGTTAATCCACAGCACCTTACTCCTTCTGCTAGTTTCCCAAGTCCAGCGCCAAATGGGAGCCTTGTCGCTCATTATGCAAAGGAATCAAGCAGGCAAATAGCTGCTGGTATTGTGACTTTAGGGGACATGGGGTACAAGAAGCTGTCGAGGTACTATTCTGAGTTGCGACCAGATGGTAATTGTTCTCAGCCTGGGAATGTTTGTGTAAAGTTATCAGGAGCTCCTAACGGTCATTTTCAAGACGTAGACAGTGTTGGAATGGTATGAGTTACTCTCATCAACTTTCTTTCAAAGATGTTGGTTTAAATACTCGTGGCCATTTTAAGGCCCTCATGCCGTGTCTACTGTTCTGTGGACATTTATGTATGCCCATAATTTTCCCTTTGTATTTTATTATATATAGTGCTGGCTTTGACCAGCATTGGATTCTAATCTAACTTGTCTGATCTTTTGCATCTGTAGGTCATAGTCAGGGACATTGTCAGCAAAACTCTTATTGCTCAGTTTAGGGCACATAAAAGTCCTATTGCAGCTTTGTGCTTTGATCCTAGCACTACTCTTCTGGTGACTGCTTCAGTTCAAGGTCATAACATCAATGTATTTCGGATAATGCCTGGACTATCTGAAAGTACTTGTGCTACTGATCCTGGATCTTCTTATGTCCATCTGTATAGGCTTCAGCGTGGACTGACTAACGCGGTAAGTATGCCTATGTTGCTTTCCCTTCTTTCTTGAGTTTGTTGCTTTTTGAGGATTGAAGTCAACTATAATTTCCTTTTTAAACATCTCAGGTCATACAAGACATAAGTTTTAGTAATGATAGCCGGTGGATTATGATAAGTTCTTCCAGAGGAACTAGCCATCTTTTTGCGGTATCTCCTTCAGGTGGATCAGTTGATTTTCACACATCTGATGCACGTCGTAGTACTTGCGCTAATCGCTCTGGGGTGATGGCAAAGCCTGCAGTTCAGAGGGCTGTAAATTCTCAGCAAAGCATTGGTGGATCTGGTTCACCTGTGACACTTTCTGCTGTTGGCCGAATAAGAAGTGGAGGTAATGGTTGGAAAAATACTCTAAGTGGTGCTGCTGCTGCTGCAACTGGAAACGTGAGCTCTCTATCTGGGTCCATTGCTTCAGCTTTTCAGTACTACAACAAAAACCATAACCAATATACAGATCCAGCCTTTCTAAAATCAAATTATCACCTGCTGGTTTTTTCTTCCCCTGGTTGCGTGATACAATATTCTTTACGTATGTGTTCTGGCCTAGATTCTCTTACAACCACCACTCCTGTGGTGGCTACAACATATGAGTCAGCTGTTGAAGTTGATACAAGATTAGTCGTAGATGCAATACAGAAGTGGAATATTTGCCAGAAACAGAATCGCAAAGAGCGAGGTGGTAATATTGATATATATGGTGAATTTGGAGACTCTGATAACAGTAAAGTATTTCCTGAACGAATGAAGGTAGAAAATGGTCTCTATTCCAAGATTAGCAATACAACCACAGAAGAAAAGAGAAGTTCTGATGAAAGACATCATATGTATATATCCGAAGTGGAGCTTGAAATGCATAAACGTCAGATTTCATTGTGGGCAAAACCAGAGGTACTGAAGTATTTGTATGGTATCACAATCTTTCAGTAAATCTCATGCTGCCTTTGCATAATGGTTGATATCTACTGTGTGCTTTTGTTGTTCTGCAGTTCTATTTTCAATCATTTGTTGCAGATGAGGTTAAGATAGGCGATGTTTATGCTTTTGGAGGAGAGACTGAGATAGAAGAATTTCCAACGCTTTTAGTCGAGGCGAGATCAAAAGATTTAGTTCCAGTTTTTGATTTCATTCAAGCTTCCAAGACCCAACAAGGGAGGTAATCAATCTTTTTTTTTTTTTTTTTTTTTTATAGTGAATGAGTCGCCCTTGTTATAGAAAGTTGCCCAACTGTTTGGGTTTGTTTGCAACAACAACATACCCAGGGCCTGGGGAGGGTAGAGTGTATGCAGACCTTATCCCTACCTTGTAGAGATAAAGAGGATGTTCTCGATAGACCCTCGGCTCTCAAAAGTAGTTTGTAAAAAGGAATACGAAAATGTAAGCAGTAACAACAACAAAAGAAAGTGCTAGGGGAACTTAATGCAAATTGAAGCAATGAAAACAATAGTAAGTTAATACTAAAATTGAAGAATACAATAGCAGGAGAGTAATAATAGCAAATACTGATCAGGGGACTAGAAGTTTGGGTCTGCTTGATGGTCGTTAAATTGTTTTGGAACATGCATAAGCTGATTTTATGCCTTCTGGCAGGGCAGTGGCTGTTTTGTAGGTCACGTTGTTAGCCATTAGTTGTTTACTGCTTCATCTTGTAATGTTTTCCCTATACTTGTTGGAAATCGGAATATGGTTACTGTTTCTGAAGTTAGATGTTTGTTATTAGGGTATCTGTTAACAGTGACAATAGCCAACAGTCACTTCCTAGGCTGGAGGACTCCGAGAACTGCAATCTTATGGCTAATGGTGTTAATGAATTGCATCATTCCATGAATGGTCCCTGGAGCGAAGTTCACTGCGGCCGAGAAGTAAATGGGTTGGATGATCTTCCAATGACAAGTCAAACTGCTAATGGCTTTGTAAATAGTAGTGAGAGCCCTAAAGCGGATGCTGAGCTAGATTTTGTAAATAACATGAAGTTTGTACATAATAACCTAGATGGCACAGAAATGGAGGATCATTTTGAAGATGAAGTTGACGGCGTTGATTGAAGGTAACCGATTTTGCTTTTTACTTGTTGTGATCAATGTCCTGCTTGCATTTTCAAGTTCTAGCACACTCTCCTTTTCTAGTATTTAGAGAGAGAGAGTGCCAAAACCCGAGTTCAAATTACACATTGCTTGTCTCCCTTTTACATCTTCTTGCCAGTTGATTAATTCATTGTCTTCTTATTTTCTCAGGTGTTCGTTATTTGTTTATTACGCGGAAGGTTTCTGTAAGTGTTGATATTGTGGGGGGTGGAAAATGTAGAGAAGAAAGAGGTTTTAGGCTCCTTGATTGACCCAATGAACAAAATGTGGATGCTTTAACTTTGTATTGTAAATATTTAGATACTGAAACTTATCCAATAAATTAGCTGTAATATGTACATAATTGCCTGGATCTTGCAACTTCTTGCTTTTATTTTATTATATCCTCCTTCACCTTATCTTCAGTCCATTTGTTTACAAAGTATATATATCTCGAGATGGATTTAAGTTATATACACTGTTGGACAGGTTGTGTGCTGCATTACGATTCTACCTCATCGCAAGCTGTGTAGTTTCGTCCTTTTGGTTTAGAATGAATGAGTATCTAAACTAGAAACTTTTTTCGTTAAAGAAAGATAGAGATCAGACTTTCCAAATGAGATTTGAGTTTCGTGAATATGTAGTGTTTGTTTCATCACTTACAGTTAAAGAGCCTGAAATACTACTATTATCAAGTGCTTGATGTTTTTAAAAACAAGATTTATTAGTTGATCATAAAATCACTTATTATTGAATCTAGAGCATTGAAAAATTACTGTTTTATAGTTGCTTCATATTCTTTACTTGAGTCGGAGGTCTATTGAGATCATTCTCTTTACTTTTACAAGATATGGGTAAAACTGAGTACACTACCCTCTCCAAACCTTACATGTGAGATTACGTTGGATTTGTTGGTACAGACCAATTCACAAAAAAGAGTTATCTTAAATTAAAGGTCCAGACCAAATGATTAATGAATTGACTAAACCTCTATAAAAGAAAATGGATTGATAATTCCTTTTGGTTTTATAATAATATTTCAATTTTCAAAGTCGTTAAAATACATTAATTAAGAGAAAAAAAGAGTTCTTTTTCTTTTAAAACTATTAAAAATTATTAAACATGTCTGAAAGAACGAAGGTCGATAGAATTTATTAATCCTTTGGTGAACTGTTTTTTGTCTTAGGAAACTGATTTGAAAAGAATTGAACTAATAATAAATCTCAAGTTGATTCACCTTTTAGTATAAATCAAGTTCTATTAAATCCTTAAATGAATACATCGTTTATACAACTTTCCAAATATTTCGAGGAAGAACCACAATTCGAGGAGTGTGATGTAGACATGCCTAACTCGTAACCTAGAGGCCATATTTACTGTTGTTCCAAGTATAATCGAATTAATTAACTAACCAAATAATATTATTAAAATAGTCTAATGTTTTCCAAATTAAGTTTAGCTCCAACAAACCAACAACTGTTAAGGGTGTCCCCACCAGTATTTAGAATTTAGAGTCACAATAAGAAAAACAAAAAGAAGAAAGACAGTGTGTCATTTTCCAATTTAGAAACTCTGTTCAAATCAAATGTACCTAAACTTTCACGTTGTGAAAAATAAGCTTCTATTCTTTAACAACTTACATGTGGAGGCAAAGTGAAGCAACACCAAACTCTTCTCTTCTTCTATTAAAATAATAATAATAATATATCTTCATTTATTATAACTTTTTTTCCTACGGGGTCCGTTCTTCAAGATCAAGCCTAATACAATTCACCAATCAACGCTTACAGTCTAGTCATATCGTAAATTGGTCACTCAACTTTCATTTTATTGTACTGATAAAGTTACTATATTATTTTCTGTAATGAAAAAAACTCTCAGTTTTATTTAAGTATCATGAAAGTTACCAAATTATGTTTTGTGCTTTTGTAACCAGAAAATCACTCAATTTTGTATGAGTAATACAATAAGTCAGCAGGAAGAAATAAAAGATGCATTTTGTATGGTACTTAGACAAAGTTGGATGACTTATTGTGATTCTTAGGCAACGTTGAATGATTTTTTTTTTTCATAACAAAAAATTGTTTCGTGACTTTTGTGATACTTAAGTACTTTGGTGTTACAAAAAGTTGAGTGACCATCTACAAAATCAACTCCTGGAAAGATCTCTTCATACGATGGATACGAGTTTAATTCTTGCTAATGGTCTCATCGAAAGAAGTAGGTGCTTGTAGCTCGCTCGCAAGTTTACTATTAGTAAAAGGTAGTGTTATGTCTCTTTCCTTCAAACAACTAAAATTCTTGAGTTCTCTTCACTATGAAAAATCAATATAAACTTTGGTTAAAAAAGAAAGGCTGCAAGACTGTTATGTAACCTTCATGCTAAGCAAGGTTAGGTGATTGAAAACAACACTATCCCCCCCCCCTCCCCCACCCCACCCCTCCAAATACTTCAATTTACATCATATCTCTACAGGGGTATTCTGCATTCTACTCAACTTCTTCTCTGAGTTATTGCTTGCTTAATTAATCATTAGGCCAAAAGTAGCAACATTTTTGTTAATAGCCAAATTTCAATAACTTCTCTTTCTGCCTATTTTTGGGCAGATTGATCAATTTTTGACTTTGTTATTGAATGTTAAAAGTAATGCAGCTTCACATATCACCAAGTTTAAGGCATGTTCTGCCTGCTAAAGGTTTCAAGGAGTTCATTAAAGTTAAAATTGGCTCCAAAAGATTATCGTATCGTATGGTGTTCTACTGCCTTCTGTTCCTTACATTCCTGCTCCGGTTTGTCTTCGTGTTAACAGCTATAGATACTATTGATGGAGAACGAAAATGTTCGACCTTAGGTACTTCTCTGTCTCTCTAATTCTGTATACAGGATTTGGAACATATATGTTAAGTTTGTATTCTACTAAGTACTATCTCTTACACAACATATAGTAGAAGTAATGCTAAGTTTATCGCGTGAAATATACGTGTTACAATGGAAAGAAATAGAAAACACATATAATTTTTAGAGAGTTAAAGATGATCAGAACAATGCTGCTCAATAATGTTCCTCCCTTTTGTTAACTTTAATGAACAGCAAGGCTGAAAATTGTTCTGCAATTTGGATTCAGGTTGCTTGGGAAAAAAAATTGGACCAAGGATTTTGGGGAAACGTCTTGAATCAACTGTACGCTTCTGAGCTGTGTATTTTTCCCCTTGTGTATGATAATGTGACAGTCCCCTGTCGAATAACGAAGATATTTCCTTAGTGGTGTGCTTGTTTTAGTATCAAATATTGGAATTGTATAGTCTTGTTTCTTATATTATTCTGCATTTGTAGGTTCCTGAGGTGATATACCGAGTATTGGAGGAACCTTCAGACCAAACTGATACACAAACAAGGCCTGAATCTCCTCAAACATTAGAAGAGTTTATTGCAGAAATGAAGGATGGAAGACCAGACGCGAAAACCTTTGCTGTCAAGCTTAAAGCTATGGTATTTTTACTCTTATCATGCCTTCTACATCATATATAGGGATAATATGTATAATTTGAAGCGGCACATTATTTCATAGGGAACAAACTTATGTTGACAAAGAACTAGTAGTGAAGAAAAAGGCAATAAGATATCCATATTTAGGTACTCCAGGCCAGAGGCGTATCCAGGATTTGAGGTTTATGAGCTCCTACAACGACCTCAAGTTAATAACACAGTACTAACTGTTGTCAGAGTGAAATATTAATGGTTTATTGGTGAACTTCTAAATATATATACAGAATTTGGGCAAAAGCTGTTGGGATCACGTAAACCCGTAACCAGTCGTTTAGATTCACAAAAGGGAATCCTACAAGAAATCTAAGTTTAAACAGTTTCTCATAATGTGCCTTGTGTCCAGGTCAAGGCCTGATTTTTGTCTATTCTTTTTGCAGGTCACTCAGCTGGAAGAGAGGACAAGAACTGCCAAAATCCAAGAATATTTGTATCGGCATGTGGCATCTAGTAGCATCCCGAAACAGCTGCACTGCCTTGCTCTCAAGCTAGCACATGAGCATTCCACCAATTCCAACGCCCGTCTCCAGTTACCATCGCCTGAGCTTGTCCCCGCCCTTGTTGATAACTCGTACTTCCATTTCGTCCTTGCCTCTGACAACATTCTTGCTGCTTCTGTCGTTGCATCATCACTCGTGACGAATTTCATCCGCCCAGAAAAGATAGTTCTTCACATTATCACAGACAGGAAAACATACGCACCTATGCAAGCTTGGTTTTCGTTGCATCCTTTAACACCTGCTGTCATTGAGGTTAAAGGGTTGCATCATTTCGATTGGTTCACGAAGGGGAGAGTCCCGGTTATGGAAGCTATGGAGAAAGACCAAAAAGCCAGGTCACAGTTCAGAGGAGGGTCATCAGCAATTGTAGCAAACAAAACTGAGAAGCCTAAAATCATTGCAGCAAAATTGCAAGCCCTCAGTCCCAAATATAACTCACTGATGAACCACATAAGGATACATTTGCCCGAGGTAAGCCCTGAATTCTATAACATATATATACATGTAACATCCATATATCCGACCCCAACTTGTTTGAGACTGAGGCATAATTGTTATTGTATGTATACACGTAACATCCATATATCCAATCCCAACTTGTTTGAGACTGAGACGTAGTAATTGTTATTGTATACATGCATGTAACATCATTTCCTGATGACTAGTAATGATTGATTATACTGAGAAGTATGACTTACTTTTCAGCTATTTCCCAGTCTAGATAAGATAGTTTTCCTGGATGATGACATCGTGGTTCAAACGGATCTTTCACCTCTATGGGACATTGACATGAATGGAAAGGTGAACGGGGCAGTTGAGACGTGCAGGGGAGAGGACAAGTATGTCATGTCAAAGCGATTCAAAAGCTATTTAAACTTTTCTCATCCATTGATAGCAGAACATTTCGATCCAAGTGAATGCGCGTGGGCCTATGGCATGAACATTTTCGATCTAGAAGAATGGAGGAAAACAAATATAAGTCACACATACTACTACTGGCTTCAACAGGTAAACTACAACTAACAAAATTTAAAAACTCTGTCAGTTCGAAAAAATCCCAAATTTGTTATCTGATACAACTTTTTTTTTTTCAGAACTTGAAATCAGACCTAAGTTTGTGGCAGCTAGGTACATTACCTCCAGGTCTAATCGCATTTCATGGGCATGTACACACCATTGATCCTTTCTGGCACATGCTAGGACTCGGGTACCAAGACAATACAACTTTAGCAGAAGCTCAAAGTGCTGGTGTGATTCACTTCAATGGTCGAGCTAAGCCTTGGCTCGATATAGCATTCCCACAACTTCGACCATTATGGACCAAATACGTTAACTTCTCCGATAAACTTATCAAAAGTTGTCATATTAGAGCGTCTTGAAATGAGCTGGCAAAAGATCGAGTACTGTTGATAAATGAGAGGACTAAGTTAGGGGAGAGTTCACGCGAATGGGAAGACCTCCAATTCCTGATGAGAAATGGCAATAGGCCTGATCTTAACACACTGGAACTCTTCGCGATTACTTGAATTTCTTGTTCTCTGATGTATTTTATTTTGCAGTTTAGATTCTATACAGTATTATCCATCCTTTCAACCAAAAATGCTTATACAGATAGCATAAAAAGACACTATATTTTCCAGTTTTACGCGTGTTTCCCAGGCATATCATGCAGAATTTGTTCGACAATTATGTGAAATCAAAAACTCAAATCATTCAAGAAATTTGAACCTACTTAGTACATATGTTAATGCTCCCTAGCTCTAATTGGTAAAATTATTTCTCTAATTATATTTAGGTAATTGGAACATTGTTCTTAATCAACAATCGTGATATCAAAATTTCATATATTCAAGAAATTAAATTAAAAACATTACTAGTAATTTTGCTGCAAAAAATTGACACTGCCAAGATACATAGCCTATATAACATCAATCAAACATGGCTAAAATTACTAAATTGTTTGTCTTGATGAGTCAAAAAAAATATTATTTCTACAAATATCAAAACATATCCAATTTGTAGGAATAGAAATACATATGACTAGTAGAGTTCAACAAAACTCATCAATGCTTTTAATTATACATCGAAAAATGGAACTTCTACTAAAATTACACTCGTTCTGAATCCTCTGACTCTCTGTTTCTCGTTCAAAGCATCAACAAACTGCTAGAGACAACCTTTGATGATCTTGTTGCTTCCGGTGCAAGTAAGTTTTAGCACCAAGTTTATGACCCGAGGACGATGAATTCGATCTTGGATCGAATTTCTTGCCACAGCCAATGCACATAATGATAGTAGTACTTGTTGTAGCATAATATTTGCACCATCTGCTACATCTTGGACATTGTTTCTTCTCAACTTTTGAATTAGCTCCACGACCGCCATGAAAACAGTAGTTACGACGAATAATTGATCTTTCACTTTGATTCAACCCTGAAGCTGGCAAATTATCCCATGACGATATTTCACTAATTTTACTATAATGCATAAAGTCAAGTTCTTGAATTTTAGTGCCACTTTCTTGTACTTCGTTCTGATCAGATTCTTCCAACAACAGAGAATTATGGCATGGAAGAAAATACAACAATTTTTCCATCAATGACATTGTTGCTACCTCGAAATTAAAATCTGACGTTCTTCAACCTTCACGTATACAAAGAGGTTACTGGAAATTGGTAGAGTTATTATGAAAAAGTGAATTAATATTTGCATTAAGGGATGCAATATATAAGAAGAGATTCAAGTTTTTTTTTTTTAATTTACTTTCCGTTAAGGTTCAGATTATGAATAATTTTGGAAACTTGTTCCATAACTTAATTAGTAAAATTAAGAAAAGTTACCTTAATTAAGTTTAAGTATTCTTTAGGAATTCAGACAACTACCATAAATTTTTCTTTAAATAATATTTTTTAAAATTTTTTTTTTTCCCAGGGACAGTTGGACTTTTTGATTTGGTAATAATTCTTGTTGGCGGCTAAGCATATGTTTAATCTTTGATTAATTAAAAACTAGGGAAAACTACCAAATAACACTAATATTTCTATCATATTATTAATTCTCTTTATACTTTAAAATAATAACTCCATCTGTCTCTAATTACTTATCCACTTTTCTTTTTTTAGTTGTCCCTAATTATTTGTCCATTTTGACAAATCAAGAAAGGACAAATATTTTTATCTATTATATCCTCAATTAATTACTTTGAAAAATGTAAAACTTCTTGACAATCTTAAGTTTTTAATTCATCCACTTCATAATTAATATGAGCAAAATGGTAATCTCACTATGTCAATAATTGATTTCTTAATAGGTATGTCAATTCAAAAGTGGACAAGTAATTAGAGACCGAGGAAGTATGAATTGCCTACTAAAATTACATATACATATCGAATTCCGCATTACATATACAAGACGAATTAAAACTTCCACTAAAATTACACTCGTTTTGAATCCTCTGATTATGTTTCTCGTTCAAAGCATCAAGGAACTGCTAGAGACAACCTTTGATGATCTTGTTGGTTTATGACCCGAGGAGGATCGAATTTCTTGCCACAACCGATGCACATAAATGTCTAAAAGTCAAAGATAGACTTGTGTGAATTTCAAAATTCGAAAAGTGTCACCAAAGGGAGTAATTCTTATTGATTGTGATATTTAGCTAATCGAACGGAGAAAATGTAGATACAGTTCATGGTTAAATTTATTTAATTTTACACATAAAAGCAAGCCACAAAACGTTATAAGTTTCAAAGTTACAAGTTATCTATCATCCACCAAATACAGTAAGGGGAGTTGAGCCAAAACTAATACAACCGGAGGACATTGACTAGACGATTAATTTAACGGGACAGTGAAGGCAACCTTTGTAGGCTTTAAGCTGCAACAAGTTAAGCAACTGGAGGACGGAGGACGTGGTCCTGTGAAGTATCAACAGCAGCAGGAGGCATGAATTGCCACATTGCGACACCAGGGTAACTCATGATTGGCACCAGCTTGCTTCCTGGAAATTGACCATGAGCAGCAAATGCAGAAGGTATAGCAGGAGGCAAGTAACTAGGCTGCGCACTTGTAGTCTTTAGTTGTTGCTCTAGCTTCTCCTTTTCAGCTTTCAGCCTCTGTTTTTCATCTCGCAGCTCGGTTTTCTCAACCTACACAAGTTAACACATGCTTGAAGTTCAGGAGCAGAAGAGTGAAGTGATGTTGTAGCTTGTCTTGTTACCATTACAAAATGGAAAAGCCTTGGTACCCTTTAACAAATGGAATGGCAGATGCAAGATTAAGAAAAAGTGAATTTCTACTAGGAGCATTGCGAGAGAATTAATACTAGCCTTTAACTCCTTGATCTTTTCTTGCAGATTCAAGTTTGAGTCTTTCAACTTTCGAGCTTCATCACGTAACTGGGTCACCATGCGAACAGCATCAACAAGAATAGCGGATTTGTCTGTTTTGGGGGGCCTGCCAGGTTCAAGGAGTGCACCCAATTCCATGAACCTGATAAGTAGATCAATTTTAGCAATATAGTGTAAAATAAAGGGAGAGTTTTTATGGAATGGGTTGTGAGATCACTTGTCATTCAGCCTATCCCTTCGCAGTTTCTCTCGGCAAGCTTTGGAACTTGTTGGAGCACATGATTCAACCCTTGCCCTGTAACAATTACCTAAATGGTGAGAGAAAACAGTGAACAGATATAGGTCAAGACATCTGACTTTCATTTCAACAGTAAAATTGAGGTCCCGCAGCTAAAAGGAATACTTCAACCAACAAATTAGTTCAACTTGGATTGTAATTATAGGATTAGGAATATATCAGTGGGACTTCGTGTAACCTGTTAAATCACACAATGTTGAAGCCTTAATGAACTTGAAGAATGCCAGGGCATAGTGAATTCTTTTGAATAGAGCCTTAAGAATATGCCTTGAGTTATACAGATATATCTAATGCAGGCTCTTAAAACAAGAACATATAAATCGGTTGAATGGATTCTACACTCTCAAACCTTGGCAGTTAAAAGCAGAATACAACAGATTTTTCAAGATGATGAATTACAGAAATAAAATAGGATTAAAAAAACTCAAAAACTTAAAAAGAGAGTGGGAAATGTGTCACCTCACAGATTTAAATAATAATTATTTGAAACAAAAGCTAATCAAATTATACTACATCCAACAATTGAGTGCAGCACCACATCTTTATTCAACATCAATAATGGAGATCGGCACAAAATGTCCAGAAAAGGCAAAAGTTCTTACCGTTTCTTAGAACCACTTTCCTTTGGGTAATCTGATTCACCAATCGACCCATCAATGTCAGAGCTAGAAACAAGCACAAAAAAGAAGGAAAAACCGAAGTCAAAACAAAAACAATAGAAAGAAGATCTCTTTTGATTGCTAACATTAAATAGAAGAATTAGGCACATGAAAGAACGAAAATTATGTTTAGGGAAACCTAGCAAAATGCACACCCTTGAACTAAAAAGCACAGAAAACTCTCAGATGTATCCATCCTACTCACCCCTACTGTTCTATTTTAAAAATTCATATACAAGCAGCTACATCATTTTCCAGCCAACATATCCAGCTAACAATCAAGGAAAATTTTAGTCATTCAACTGGATACTAGAAACAATGAACCCCCCACCAAACCCCCCCAAACACACACAAAGCATGCTTCAAGTTTTGCCAAGATAACAACATTTTTCTATTTCGTGCTTAATTAACAGTGCTAGTATTTTTAGGAAAACATCTATACAGGCAACACCAACTAGTCTAGGCCACACCCTTGGATGCTTGTCTTCAAAAACCTATTATTGAATATTGTAATAAAATGGGTCAAAACAGATCAGAATTGATATAGAGGATTATTAGCTGACCCAACTACTAAGAGACTTGAAGCATAATTGTTCTTGTGGTGGTTGTAGAAGCAGCACTAGTTGTTATTCTCCTTTTCCTTCTCCTCGCTATTCAGGTTCCTCCTCTATTCTTCCTTCTTTTTTTTCAGTCTATCTTCAAATATCCACACACATCTTTTTTCTTATCTTCCTCCTCCATATCTGTTCCTCTTTCTACTCTACACCTCGCATTTCCCCCCTTCTGTTCTCAAAAAGTTAAGAAGTAATATCTTTCTCTATTAACTGTTGTCAAGATTCTGCACACTAGACTAAGCTTTTCCAGTTTTCTACTTCCCAAAACGATGTTTAACGATATATTGCCCATTCCTTTTAAACCTTGTTATCATGTCTGCGCTAATATCTGTTTACCTCTTTCTGCACACTGGATGCTCTGTCCGAAGTATTTTCCTATCCTCCATCCTCGGTACATCCTCCTTTGTATTGTTTCTTATACAATGTCTGCCACTACTACCAGGTTCTGATGATGCCCATCAGTAAGCTAAATGCAACATTCCGATGGAAAGTTGGTAGCATGCGAAGGAAGACAGTAAAATATGTCAATTTTCCGACAGCAATATTATATCTTCAACCTGCTCCTCCACTAAAGGCTGGATGTTAGGCACCTTATACTAGCTTGCACTCAAAACGATTAACTTTCTATCTCTATAACTCGGATAAAGAGAAAACTTCCAGTAATTTGATAAGCATTTGCCTCCGTTCTATAGTTGAAGTCAAGACTCTAAAATAAAGATACAGGACTAAAGTTACACAGGATACTGTTTGCCATCATATATAGTTCAACATTTAAACTTATATTTTCTGTGCAGGTAGATAGTCCAACTCCATCACTTCCAAAAGTTGTAATTTTTCATCTGGAACATGAAAAAAATGCAATGCTTCCACAATCCTAAACTTAGACACAAGTAATACAGTGGCATCAAATCATAATAAGAGAAAGCAAAGCTAGATGGATACAACTCTAAATACCACAAATAATAACAGAAATCATGCCAAATTAAACTGTCTTTGGGCTCAAATCAACTCCAAATGTGCATAAAAGACCTTAAAATTGTAAACTTCACAGCATATAGAGGAAAAACACAGTTATTTCCTAAATAATAGATACATCACAGATTCATAAATCAGCTAAAAAATCCAAACTTTACTGAGTCACAAGAAGTAATTCGAAAAATTCAGAACTCAACATACCTAACATTCCTTGAACAATTCAAATTCTGCACAGGCCAGTTAAACCCAGATGCAGAAGCTGAGAAATTCGAATCAGGGACGGAACTATCTTCGAATCCATAATCATAAAGCCAGTTGGTGCTCTCCGGTGAAACCATCTCCGATCAATCGCCGGGCAGAAGATGAAAAAAATAATTCTCCCGGAAAATTCTCCGATGAGGGTTTTCAATTGCTGTCTGGATTGGAAAATGAATTTGGGTAAAATTCAGAATTTTTTCTTTTTATTATTTCTTCATATTGGCATTTTTTAAAATTAAAATTAAAAAAAAAACGAATGGGCTTCCACGATGTTGGCACATGACTGGGCTTTGGGCTTTGGGTTTGGGCTTGTCATTGTCGTGACGAAAACTTTGATAATGACTGGTTAACAACTTACATACACACGATAAAAAAGGGGAAGTGCGCGTATACCCGATTTTTTGTGTCACGTTTAAGTTATGTCCTAAGTTTATTAATTTTTGTACATCAATTCATTTTAGAATAGTAATATCTAAAGTTTCTTGTTAAAGTCTTGATACTTTCTATCAGACCAAATTTCAATCTCTTTACTCGATTTTAGTTTGTTTTTCTTGAAGTTCATGCACATATAGCTGAATTTGATTCTTTTTTTTAAAGTTTAATCGTATGAAACTATACACATCACATGTCTAATGTTTGTTAGAGAATGTGAATAGATTAAATACCTTTTAAAAAGCGAAATATATGTTAAATAGCAGTGTCCAAATAAGATACTCGTCTAGTTTATTAGTTTATGAGTGAAGGAGTGAAGTATAGGTTGTATAATGGAGATAGAAACTATGCTTAGTTGTAACCCTGTGATTGGTTAATAGTAATCTATAAGAAGAAAAGGATTGAAAATAAATGGCCTAAAATGCCCTTATGTAGTATCACTATCATAAAACGTCCAAAATCTAAGAGATGATGTAAACCACAGTAATCTACCAGTACATAAATTGGGAAAAAGTGTATAAATAAATTTAACTTTTGGGAAATTTTCAATTAAAAGTAGGGGTTATACTTTGATAAATTTCGATATTATAGTATTTATTTTATTAAAAAATGTAAGCAAAGTCAAATTTTTTAACAAGTCTGAGTAATATTGCTGATGAATGACAGTAAGTAAGCAAAAAATTGATGAACTTGAGTGGTTATCATTAAGTGAAACCATATTATATTATACCCATTATAAAAACTTGGATAAATTGCAGTCATACAAGTTGCGATTTGCCACTAAACAATAATAATTGAGTTCTTTTTCCTAGCATATATGATAAGCTTTTGTATGATGATGACATCATATTATTCCTCTTGGACTATAAACTATAAAAAGATAATAATAATAATTAGTTAATTAGGATCCAATTGGATGTTAGAGGTAAGGAGATGCAGTCCTTATGTGTTAGAGGTAACGAGCGTGGATGACTAAGATAACTTTTTCAAATGTCGACGATAATTATGAATTCAAGATAGATCATTTATGATGAAATTGATATATATGTTACTCTTAGCAATCCACGCTCTTTGGAGAATTGGGTTGAGTTTGGGGCTTGGATCATGAAGATGGGGTGGGTGGCTAAAATAGCGTCCTCAATTTCGACCATTACTTATTCATGTTATTATAAATTAAAGTTATGTTACTTTATATATTGCTTATAATTCATACTAATGCTTATGTAATGTGGAGTACAACGTCAGCATCAACTTAGTACTTCGAATAAAATAATATTTGGTTAGTATTATAAATATATGATTGCTATTAGGTAAAGTGCAATGCCAGTAAAGCATACATTTGATTTAATGAATATGCTGTTTCTGTGGCAGTACAAACTTTTCAATAATTTGTCACTCTGAATAATAAAATATTTTTTTCTACATCCGAGACATAGTAGAAAAATATCTGATACAAGTATCAATGACAAATTCTACGGCTTAGGAAAATCAGAATAAAAACATTTAAAATTATAATTTTGTCTTGCATTAAGACTAGTTATGGATAAAGAAGTGAATTTGAACCGCGTATTACCAACCTTACAATCCGATAATATTCGTGTAGAGTTCAATTTAATAAGTGAGTCCAAATTTTACGATCTCCATCCATCCTCTTCACCAAATCTAGAGTTGTCATTTTAATCCAATTCTACAATGCGTTTATCGGAACGAGAAAGTGGAACTACTTGACATGACATATTAGAACAAATTAAAGCTCGATTCACATCATTATATTTGATAAAAAAAATAAGAGAAAAACTAATAAAAAAATACTTCAAAGATGAACATGTCCCCCGTATTATAGGCCTTGTGGATCTTCAGCAAGAGAGGCCCAAAACTTGATATATTTGGCGATCTCACATGTGTCTATTTCGATTTCTTCTGACTAAAGAAGATTATAAACATTTTGGGCCTCTCCTGCTAAAGAAGATCACAGGCCCATGCATTAATGGACAGTGTCCAGCAATAAGCCCATTGTCATTTCTATTACAATTAATATTGTTTCTAATGCTTGAGAAAATGGTATAAAATAGCAAACTATTAATTTAAATAAATGCTATAAGCACAATTTAATTTAATTGTAATCCGTAGCAAACTGTTGTCATTTCGCCTCTCTCCCTGAATTTCTCGCTCGCCACTCTCGTTTCTCGCTGGGTAGTCCCTCCTTGCCTCTCTCACTTTATACAAACACAAATGTATAAAATGTGTTTGTGTTTGTATAAAGTAAAAGAAAATTGTATATATACATATCTTTTCGTTCCCCTCTCCCAGATCTTGCTCGCCATTCTCCCAGATCTCGCTCGCCTCTCTCACTTTATACAAACACAAATGTATAAATTGCATTTGTGCTTGTATAAAGCGAGAGAAAATTGTATATACAATACAAATACATATATTTTTGTCCTATACACTTACGGATTATACAATTACAGATCTTCCTCTGCTCAGTTTTCTTTTGTTTTTCTCGCTTTATACAAACACAAATTATACAATTGATTCTTTTGTATATGTATATTGAAACAGATTATCCAGTTGCTTCTTTTGTATATGTATAGCGAAATATACATATTAATAGCCAGCCATAGCAAACATAACGTTTGTTATGGAGGGCAATTATACAAACTATAGTTATAACATACAAATATAATTTTTATGTTTGCTATATGTGAAAGTTGCTCAAGTTTAAACAACATTCAACCTATGATATAGACTTATAGGAGACTTGTAATCCTTCCCTAAGAAACGAATCTAAACAACAACCATGTCTCAGTTCCAAACAAGTCAGATCAACTATATGATCTACAACGTAACACCGGAACAAACGTTTCAATGAACTTTGGATCACAGATCTTATTTCTTTTTGGTTTATACTTAAAAAAAAAAAAGATGTCCAAGGATATCCACAAATAATATAAAGTTACAACATAAGGAGATTAAGTTATAAAAAATGGAAAGCTACAACACTTGGGTAACTTCGTGAAAGAACATCAGGAGATAAATGTTTCAAAGGGAAAGGCCCTTTGCTATTACAGATACATAAGGCAGTATTCTTCTCTCTCCACACTATACAAATCGAAGGTGGATTCGGTTAGAGGGTGTGTTTTACTTCTGTTAAAATCATATGCCAATCATATAGAATAATACAGACCACACGCGAACCCTAAAACTAGAACGAGTGTTCTATAAACACAAAAATGAAAAATTAGCCAATGCTCAAGCGAGAATCTGATGAACGCATGCTTGTTTGACGTCTTGGAATCCCAATCTCACACGCGTTAACCCTTGCTGCAAAACGGAGTGAACATAGGGACTCACCAGTAGAAGAAGGATCTGGTGCTACATTGACAAACATCAACGTCTTCGAATCACCACCTAGACAAGGCTGATTAAACATGCAACGGTCAGAAATAAATGTACCAGCAATCTGCATTAGTAATGCCATTGGATATGACATCTCAAAATAACTTCATAACAACCTACTCAGCTTTTGGAAACAGATACGACAGTCCATTTTTTTTCTATCTTTCATTTAGTTAGCTCAAAAAACATACTAATTTGACACTTCTTAGGACTCAAAGTAAGATAAAAGAGTCTATCCTTGTTTTTAAATTGGAGTAAAAACAATTTTACCTGGAGAAGGTATGTAAGCTTTGAGTTCCTAAATGGTACATGCTCCTCTTTCTTTGCAAGAGCAAATATAACATCACTTAAAGACGATAAACTCTTGTTGATAGCCTGAATGAAAGTCAGAGATAGGTTAAGAGTAAATTTCTGTAAATAGGAAGCTCTTGTAAAGAGAATGAATGAATAACTCAAATAACCTGAGTTTCTTTCAACCGATCTCCAGTAGACCCACTCTTAGATAGGCGCTCACTGCCAGCAAGATCAATCAAATTGAGTACGCCTTGTACTTGTTGTTCTGTGCTCTACATTCATATAGACATGAAACTATTAGTCCATTCAAAAATCTAGTTCTGAAATATACGATCCAAATGGCGTGCTACAAACAGTATATTCTCACCTCATTAACACCCGAAATTCTTAAAGTGAAAACAAAATGACTTCTGGAAGAATTTTCATTCATCTGAGTCTTGCCGACAGACCTGCATGCATAAATTCAGTAAGAGAAAGATTTCACAAATTAAAAACCTTTTGGGTTCCACCAAATAAAGGAACGTTAAGCATTAAAAAAAAAAAAAAAAAAAAAACCTCACTAAATCATCCTATTTTATGCAAAGACTGATGAAAATATAAAACTAAATTTAAGAAAAGAAAAGCTGAGAAAAAAAGAGAAGCTGTATTTTTGTACCTGCTTTGAGCAGCCCGCCTTAGAAGAGAAGAGACCTTGCTACTACTTTGAACATCTACAACTGTCAGATCTGAGACATGGGTGTGGCCATTTGCATCATGTTTGATTGTATATTGCTTTCCGCCATTTTCTGGTCTTGAAGCATCGAAACCTGACAAAAGGTCCCGAATAGTCTCGTTGTATATTTCAAGCATTGAGACCTAAAGATAATGTGGAAAACCAATGTCAGAAAAGACAAACAAATAGAAAGAGAAACAGACTAATTACTGATCAACAAGAGTTACAATTTCTCACCTGCATTTCATATTTCCACCCTTGTGCTTGAAGAGACTGCCGGGTCTCAAATACCTGTTCTAAAGTGCGGGGTATTAGTCCTTTATTCTCTGCACTTTCTGGGTTGCCCATCATTGTATGTGTCTTGCCAGAACCAGTTTGTCCATAAGCAAATATGCAAACCTGAAAAAATAGATGAGAATCAGCTATGGATGAGGCTTTTTTTGTTTATAAATTGAATGATTTGACATATCAAAAGAAAAACAAATATGGCGGCATTTGTCTGGACATAGAGTTTTAAGAAAGAAAGAAATTTTTTTGACACATACCAAAAGTATCCTTGGAACTTAAGACCTTAGACATACTATGACATTTCTATGGTCTTAAGAGCATTTCATTGAGAGCAACATTTGTTTTTCCTTACTAACGCGAGACTAATGACTTGCATTCATACACAAAGTTTAAAAATATATCACCTTATAACCATCACACGAAAGCAAGCATCAATTGTTTTTCTTTATTAACATGAGACTTGCAGAGAATGAGTAACTCAAAAAATCATCAAGAGCACTCTGTACAAAGTTTAAAAATACATCACCTTATAACCATCAAGAGCACTCTGTACAAGCTGGGATATCTCAACAAAAACATCTTCTTGTGAAGCCTCGGGCGTGAAAACTTTGTCAAATGTGAAGGAATGCTTTTGTCCTTGGTAATAGAAATATTAAATCAATGTTAACAGGTAACCATCAAGAGCACTCTACAGAAATACAAATAATATCTGGTTAAATGTGATAGAAACACATACTCACCATTTTGTGCCAAGTCAATGCCTCTCCCTTGTGCTTCCATTGAAGATGGAAAAGAGACGACATTTGCTTCTGCACCAACACCATCTTCAGATAATAAAGGTCTCACTCTACAGAAAACCCGTATGTTGCCTTTCAATTCCTGTATAAGAAACATTCATAAGCAAACTTACAGTGTACTTTTAAGATATTAGTTGCATATCATGTATGTGAACTTTACCAGTATAGTATTGTGCAATTTTTTCCGAAGTTTCTCTCCTTCCACAACTTTTGTTTCTGCATCAACAAGACGCTGACGCAAATCAAAAATTACTTTCTTTTGCTCCTCATATTCTGATCTGGTTTCGAGTGCTGACATGTCGGACATCTGACAAAGTGGTAAAATATTTAAGAGAAATGTCTTTTACAGCCTATGAGGTATATGGACTATAGAAATCCCAGAAAGGAAAAAGGAATCTCAATATACACAGTGAAAGTGTGTTTTCATGCCATATTGTAACGCACCTCTAATCTCTTCTCCGCAAAAGTAAGTTTTTCTTGCAATCTGTTAATTTGTTCAGATTGAGACAGACAACTTGCCTGAGGAAAAAACCAAGAAAGAAGGCCGTTTACTACAAATATATATTGCTTTGTGAAGTTCAGACAAACAAATAAAACAAGACGGACCTCCAGCTCGTTTGCCCTTACTGTCATGTTCTCTAACTCAGCAACAGATTTCCCATTACATTCCTTATATTTTAGTAATTCAGCATTTAGAACCTGGACTTGATACAACTGTTGATCACGATCATCCCTCATCTTTTGTAAATCTCCCCTCAAACATCCAACTTCACTTGCTAAAGTTTCTTTTTGTTTGACAGCCTCATCTTGAACAGCCTTTTTAAGCAAGAAGGAAGAATAAGAATATGACTCAGTAGATGACAAACACAAGAGCCATTCTTCAGCTTATACAGCCTACCAAGTCCAGATATTTAGAAATAATCCATGAGATTAGATACTTAAAGACATCAACAGACCAAGCAGATACTACTTTGGATAAAAACACCATACCAAGAAAACCCCAAGAATCATAAACGTTATCTAGAAATCTGAATAGTGCCATAATGCCGTCAAATTTAGCTACCGGACCATAAAGTTAGTTGTCGCTACAGGTTGCAGAAAGCAACAGAAAGCATCAAGTAAGAAAAATTCTTTAATTCCTAAAATGAAGCAGACATTTACATTGCTGCAGAGTATAAGTTAACTTGATCAGATGCTACATATAAGTATTCAAATAGTGAAGATGGAAACAAATAAGATCATCGATGCTAACAACAGGAGACAAAGTACCAACATGAAAATCTAAAACTTACTCTAGAAGAAGAGAGCTGTTCCTGCAAAGAAGTATAGTGACCTCTGAGAGTGCTGAGATTTTCAAAAACAGCAGCTTTCTCCTTCTCCACTCGCTTCAATGTTTCATTTGTTGAAGCAAGTTCGGACTGGAGCTTACTGTTGTACTGCTGTAAACTTGTATTATACTCCTGTAACCGCTTGTACATTTCATTTAGTGATTGAATCTGCAGATATAAGCAAGACGTAAATCCAACCAAGCAATTCACTACTATAATCAAACCAAAACAATACCTTGTACATCTCCTTACCTTCTGATTTGCACTTGAATTGTCCTGTTGAGATCTCTTGAGCTCTTCAGAAACTGAAGCTTGCAGTTTCTCTGCTGCATCTCTAGCCTCTTTCTCTCTACTAAAAGAATCCATTGCTTCCTGATCAAAATGTCAAGTAATTCAGAGACAAAGCTATTATTTGCCACAGGGAAAGCTCCAACAAAAATCCCAAATTTATGAAACATGATCTTTGCCCAGCCTCCTACCAATTTGGCTGACTCCTCTTTTGCACACTTTTCTTGCAGAGCTTCAATAGTTTTCCTTAACTCCATTATGATTGAGTTCAACTCTTCCTCTTTGGCTTTCATTAGCACCTCTAAGAAAAATGCAGAAGAGCTAAAATAAGTCTGTTATTCATTGGACAGCACTAACTTGTACAAGAGGAACACATTCATACCCATTTCGTTGCATTTTTTTTCTGCTGACTCTAACAAGCTTTTAAGCGATGCCTGTTGTGTGACATTGTTTTCTTCAAGCTGCTGGAACCACTTAATGCAAAGCTTAAGTCTTCTTATGTATTCTGACATGAGATCACACTTTTCCTGATAGGAACAATATAAATCAAATTAACATTTCTATAACTTAGCAAGTAAATGGTAAATTAACCGCAAGAATCAATTCAACATCTCACCTTAGTGTTAAACTTGTTCTTAGTTTTCAATTTCTCCGCGAGTAAAGCTTCAACATCCTCTTTTGTAAACTCAAAGACAGGGCTATCTGAACCAGCAGTACTTGGTGGTCCACTGGCTGGAGCCAGATCTGGAGCCGCATTCACCACTGCAAATGCTTGCCTAATTGGTCTACCACCAGTAGCTGCAGTCGGCATTCTCGGATTCACAATTTTCCTCTTCTTCTCTACTGTTATGTCATCTGTCGCATACTTACTCTGCAAAACCCAAAAATTCGGCAACTCCCAGAAATCAAACTTAAGAAACACCCAGAAATCAAAACCCAGAAACAAAACATGGGATTCTTCAATCAATCAAAAATAAGCCGAAAAAAAACAAAAAATCGAAAACACCCGCAACTTAAAATCCAAGAACAAAACATGAGGTTCTTCAATCAATCAAAAAAACCCAAAAAACCAAAAATTCCGAAACACCCACAAATTAAAACCCAAAATCAAAACATGGCGTTATTCAATCTTCCAAAAATAAGCCAAAAACAAACAAAAAACTTCACATACATAAGAAATGATTGCTTACATTGGAAGGACTAGAAGGAAGAGGCGCTCTGTTCTGGTTCCTGGGAGGAGCCATTCTGAAAAAAGATTCGTAATTATGAAATGCTAAAGAAGAGAGAGAAAAGACAAAGAAGTTAAAATCAACGATTTGATTTGGGGATTTTTGAACTTTGAAGAAGTGGGTCCGTGGATTGTAATCGAAGCTATATCCCCAAATACTATCACTACCGTTGCTTTGAATTGCAGTAAACTGAAAAACCCACACTGAAGAATTTGAGAAAAAAAAAGATTAATTATCTTCTACTGGCTTCTCTCTCTCACTCACTCTGCAACCCTAATTGGTAATTTGGTTTTGATCTGTCTGAATCGACGGAAGTTTGGGGTAAAACGACGAAGTTTTGGAGAATTTGAATTTTTTTGAAATGGAAGCAGGCGCTAGTGCCTTTTTCGATTCGTTGAAATGTAGACTACCGATTATACCCTTAACGGTCCAATTTAATACTTTATCATTACTTGCACTTCTATTATGTACCTGTTTTTTTTACCTAAATTTTTATTTTTATTCTCTGTTTCATTTTATGTAACATTATTTTCTTATAATTTTGATAAAACAAAAAATTATTATATTTTGATATTTAAAATAATTTAATTTTTACTTCTTGTTATTGTTTTTCCTTTTTGCTTCTTTTTGAGTTGTGGGTCATTTGAAAACAACCGAGAGATGATGTATGTGTACATATTTAACGTCGTCCTATAGTTATGAAATTATACTAAATTTGTTGTTGTGTTATTTTTATAGTTTTAATTTTTCTTAATATATCCTTTGTTGGGAGAAGTCGATTCGTGATTTAAGCTTTGAATGTGTTGTATTATTAAAATTCAATAATTCACTATTGTTCTATTAAAATTTCTTTAGTGGCTACTCCTACCAATATTTGATTGGATTGATTCTGTTTTTCACTATTTCAGTGAGAATATGTTCTTCACCGTGCATTTCCACAGTGAGCTAGTTCGATAGGGAATGATTGGAAAAATCATGTTATATAACATAAATTTCTCACTAATTTCTAGTAGGTGATTATTGCAATTTTAGTAAATTTTTAAACTTAAATTTACCTCTGCATCAAAGTTATTAAGATTCAAATGAACCCGATGTTGTAATGTTATATTTGTCTCGATTTAATATAAATGCTTTTATTATAGTCGTAAGAATTTTACAAACACGTATAAAATTACAAATTTATAAAAAAATATTAAACTATATATCCAATCAAATATCATAACGTAAATTATTACGAGTTACATGTTCTTCCATTTACATTTCGCCGGTCGAGGATTTAAATATTGGGGTCCTCCAACGAGGCTCTCCATATGGCGCTTAGAAATCGTCGGTGTAGCTTTTAATTGACTTTTATCTAAAATATTTCAATATTACTATACATAATTTTTTTCTATTCTTTATTTTTATCATTTTAAAATTGTGCACCCTTAGTAAATATAATCCAATACTTATCCAAAGATATGATAATTAAGTTGAAAGGATAATATCTTTTGGAGCTGGTTTCGTCCATAATTTTTTTTTATGAAATTATCAGAGATATTGATTTGAATCACCTAGAATGAAAGAAGTCGTCATTTATAAGTGATTCATATAATCGAACACCTAGCTAATATTTTCGACTTGACATACATTTGAATAATTTTAAGAAAATATATAGTGTCTATATATGCTTAGGTAACTTGAGTTGCAATACAAATGGAATTGATCTTTTGCCTTATCTTGCGTCTTATGTGTGTCAAGAATACAATTCTAACCTTTTACCTTTTTCCCCCATTGGATATAAATTATAATATAATGTTTTTCTAGTGCTCTCAATATGTCAATAATGTCATTAAAGGTAGCATTGGTAATATATCTTTTCACTTATTGGTGTTTTGTACTAATCCTTATAGTCCTTTTCAACACACCTTTCCTTAATCTTCTTCATTAGCCTAACATATTCATGTGTTATTTTCACAATTAGATAGTCTTTTACTATTAAAAAAAATAATCTCAACACTTTGAATTTATGCCTAACGTGTTTAGTTAACATGACAAAATGTGTAAAAGACTGTCATGTACATAGGCTTTTTAATTATTTAAAGTTTTCATCACATATTATTTCTAGTTGTTACCTAAGATTAAAAGAGCACAACCACGAGGGACCTTTTTTCAAAGGTGTGATGTTAACTTCTTGCCTTTTTTAGGTGTCACCATTTCATCCACCTTATTATAGTTTTATCTTTTTTTCTTGTTGGGGAGCGGAGGTCAAAATAGTATTTAATTAATTAATTAATTATAGTCTGGAAATTATGTTATTGATAGAGGGGTGGTAAAATTAGCCCAAAATAACATACTCGGCCAAATTTATTTAAGTTTGATTAGGTTATTGACCTGTTTATTTATTACAATCTATTTTAATCCACACAATTAAGCTCATATCTAATCGATGGGGTAATTTGGACTAAATGTGTATAGACTAGATTGGCACACGAGAAATCTTATTATTATTATTTTGATATGTCATATATAACTTAGTCATCTTATTACTAACAAAAAGAAAAAGGATATAATGTTCATTAATTTTGTATGATAATTAAAAAACTTAAAACTTTGAGCATGTTGGATTATGACTCATATATAACTCAGTCATCTTTATTCGGTCTATCTCAGCCCAAGTAACCTTCAGATGAGTTGATGACCCAAGATTTATTAACTCAGCATACTTTGCCATGTTAAAATTTTGTTCAACCCGTTTGTCTAACAACCCTATTGATGAACTCTCTTCTTTTCATATTCACTAAATTTTTCTATGCTTAGCTTGTTACCAAAATGGAGCATTGGGCAATCGTTTGGTATAGTGCGTGGCTAGAGACTAAAATGTTGACTAGGAAGTTAATTAACTAAATAATATTTGAAGTGGAAATATATTTTGTTTGTATATAATAT
This sequence comes from Solanum pinnatisectum, assembly GCA_035578085.1. Classification (NCBI taxonomy): domain Eukaryota; kingdom Viridiplantae; phylum Streptophyta; class Magnoliopsida; order Solanales; family Solanaceae; genus Solanum; species Solanum pinnatisectum. The sequence goes on along the minus strand of CM069082.1, from coordinate 43,842,998 downwards.
AGGCTTATATTAGTTCATTGCTTCTTGAACATGCAATATTAAATTTATGTAGTTGCCTAATTAGGATAATATCAAATATGGAACTTGAAAGCGTAAAGAATAATACATGCTATTGGCCATGTCCTTTTAACAAAAAAACTCCTGATACTATAACTACTTCTCCATATATTATGGCATTGGCATATAGTTAGAGGCAGAGTCAGTATTAGAAGTTTGGGGTTCTAAATTTTCTTTCTCTTCCTTATCATTGACCTGTCAATCAGTTTTTTTAGGAGTTCACAAGTTATTACTTAATTTTCTAGTACAAATATAGGGTCTACGAAAAAGCTATTGGGTTCGTCCAAACCCATAAATAGCCTCACCTAGCTCCGCCCCTGCATATAGTATATACGAATCGGGCACCGACTAGTTCAGATTCATGTCAAGAAGTTTCATTTTAGGGCTCGGTAAAGAGCTTTCTAGCTATCAAAGGTGGTTTCACACATATATGACTCGAATTTGAGATTACTTATTAAAATTGAAGGAATATTATTTATCACTTGACCACAACCTTTGGTGGTGATCAAACAAATAGTTGTTATGATACTATAACTACTCCTCCATATATTATGGCTTTTTTGGCAAATATATATGACAGTCCTTCCACGCTAATGTAACAGTATATAATACTGTACTCTAACATATATTGGCAAGGTTTTGCATGTATGTCATTTTACGCTTGCTTGTCAAGTTAAAGGTCGCTTTCAAGTCAAGAATAATTTAAAATACATTAAATCAGTGAAGTGAGTTTAAAATCGTAAGGTCTCATGTATGTTTAAATTCTAGCAAAGACAAGAAAAAAAGAACAACTATTAGTTGAGAGCATAGACAAAAATTACTACTTTTATTATCATCTATTTTAGCTCCGTTGGGAGGTGGCAAGTACCCATGAAAGCAATTAGTCGAGGTGTGCGTAAATTAAGTGAGACACTATTGTGTGTTACATTAATTGTGGACTGCCGACTGCATGCAGTATTATTATTATTTATAGGTTCTTTCTTGTTATCCTTGTAATATCTTTGAAAAATTTATAAGTACTCCCATTTTCCCAAATGTGAATGACTATTTTAATTTGTGAAAATAAAAAAGGAAATTAGAGGACAAATTTTTTTAGATGGCATTGACTCTTGTACTTTTTTTTTGAAGGCCAAATGGCAAATAATTGAAGTTACACGTGGCACATCTTTAATTTGTTAAGTCGGACATGAATGTGAATTATTTGTTGGAGAATGAGATTGTTGACTTGAAAATAATATCTTCTCAACTAATTAATTAACAAGAGAAGAAACTGAATAAGACATAGAAGCAGAACGTCCAAATTAAAGTTGGTGGCCTGCAAGAAATCACTAGATTCAAATCCAAGATGGTAATTTCTTCAAAGTCTTGATGAATATAGTTATGTAGAATTAATTGAGATTGACACAAATTAACCGACAAACAACATTATAAAAAAGAAATGATCACTAAATTATAAGTTATCAATTTTCAACACGACTTTTAATTTGATCATAAATAGGCATAGTAAAGTAGTTGTATATACATATCCATTAAACAAGAGCACATCAAAGGACAATATTTGATCAAAAGTTGCTTTTAGATCGCAAGTTGAATTTTTTCGAATATCCTTAATAAAATTTTTGATCGTGTCATTGATTGTGTATATATATATATTACACTAATTCAAAGTTATGAAGTTGGCGAGTTTCACAATTTAAGATCGAAAGTGAAATTGTGCATAATTTTGTCACTGATTTTGAATGAGTCATATTTTTATGAGCTAATTTTATCACCTTTACGTGTGCATTTCGATAGAACTTTGAAAGTAGTTAGAAAAATCACTATGTTGCCTTGAATTTTTTGCGACTTGGTACGTTTGGTCGTTGCATTTAAATTCTCAGTTTTACAAATCTTTATGCTTTTTAATTGTGACTTGACAAGAAACTACCAATTTTATGAGGTTGTTTTTGACCAACTATTTAAACTATTGAAAGGAAAATTTTGAAGTTAAGATTTATAAACTATCCTTCCAGAAAATTAAGGCATAAATAAAGAAAATTTTGCGTGAATTGATTAATTAAAGAATGAAATCATTGCTTAATTAACCCCTTTCTTCTCTTCTAGTTTAATCCTTGATTAAGTATTTGCGTTAAAAAAGTAACTTCTAATAAAGAAAAAAAAAGTTGTGAAGTAGATAAGGAAATTTATCAATTTGGGTTCCATTGACATAAGAATGGTCCTATTGAGTTTGTTTCATAACAACAATTAAAACGTATTCGCACTTGCTGTTTTTATCAAATCATACAAATTTATCTAGCTAAGTGATTTGATTAGGTGAGTATGCATATTAATGAAGTATGGTTAATTAATAAAACTCCATATGCAAACTTGCAAACACATCTCATATGGACTAATTAAGAAAATGATGGAGATGCGGGGTATCGATCCCCGTACCTCTCGCATGCTAAGCGAGCGCTCTACCATCTGAGCTACATCCCCATATGTGAACAGTGTTTGCAGAGAAAAATTATAGCTAAACAGAGGTTGCTGCTGCTCTTTTGAGTAGGGTACTTTCCCGCAACTCCTTATTACTATTTCACGTTTTATAAACATAATAACGTCAAGATTCATTACTTCATAGGGTAGGAGAAGATATTTCAAAGCTTTTAATCGAAGAATTGAAGCAGAATTAGGTTTCGGATTCCCTCCTATCTTCACATTCTTCTTCCTTTAATACGAGTGAATACATACATACTAGAATTTGAATACTCTTTTATCATGCATGTGAATTACTTGATCGATTACCTAATTTCACTAGTCTTATAGCCAACTCTTTAGTGTCCTACCATTCTTGTTATCAACAATTCAATTATTTTTACTCAAGGAACAAATGACAAGTTGGTATCATAGTGACATGACATATCAATTGACTCCTTGTGGTACTTATTCAGTATCTGGGAGTTGTATTGCTTTGTTGAGCCAATTACCTACATTAATAAAATATTCGTAAGAAGAATGTTCTTGACACGCCTTAAACTATGAAATTTTTTGTAAAACTAATTAATCCTACATAATAATATGTCAAGCATGTTCCTATATATATCTTCCCAAATGATACATTATATTTAACTATTTAGTTTCTTTTGTTGATCAATATATAATCCTCCAAACTATCAATTACATTTTATACATCTCTGTTAGAAAAGCTAGAAATAATCTTTATTTGCCCCTTTAATAGTTGCTTCCCTCAAGGTTCATCACAAATATTTGGAGGGATCTTTGGAATTTTAACTTGTAAGAATTTGAGATCACCATTACTCATTAATGCCTCCGTTTTCTTCCAGTCTGCATTTTCAGGCAGCTCAATCCTCCGAACACAGCCGTGTTCCCACCAGTTCCCCGCTCTCCAGTCCTTCGTCCCTGTCTCTACTTTCAGCCTCAATTGCCCACTAACCTCTAAAACTTTTCCATCCTCAACGGAGACACAAATGATACCTTTACCAACACCTGTTGCAACAGATGTCAATAGTGTTAATCAAGTTAATATTGCAAAGCAGGGGCGGAGCTACATGTAAGAAATGTGAACTTATAATACGAGTATATACATTTTGACCTTTTTTTCATATGTACACCATAGTTTTAGTTGAGAGCAATGAGTTCAGTTGAATACGTTAAATACATCAAAGATACTCCTCCACTGAATGGAAACCCGAACCAATCCTACCTGAAGCTCTACCCCTGCTTATGGCCCGCCAAGAGAACTACAACATGTTGCAGCTCCGTGGGACATTAGCCAATGGAGTTGTAGGTATATTTCCTTGTAGGCCATTGAATTGTCCACGAGGGCAATTCAACAGCCTACATGGTCTAGGTCTAGTGTGTAGGGTGCCTAACTGCTAGAAGCATCCTATATGTAGTTGCACTTATATTAATAGAACTTGTCAAAAAAATTGTCTAGTGCATGTTGGATCTTTCAAAAAAACAACATTTTTACTATAAATGTAGTTTCAAATTAAATCCTACAATACTATAGTTCCACTAAATGACATTCAAGTAAAATCAGAAACCTAGAATTCAGAATCCATAAAATTCAAATTTTGAATAAGCGTTTATATAAAACAATATAAACTCAGGTAAATTAAATAGATCTCTCTTTACTCACCTGGAATTTCTGCTTTCAACACATAATCTGTCTCAGTTTGAATCCAATCAACTTTGTACTGATTATTATTGGAACTTTTTGCATTGGATAATAACACATCTGAATCAAATTCCCATAGTGGAAATGCATCAGAAGGATCAAAAAATTTGCCAAACAAAAGTGGACTAAAAAGTGAACCTTCACACAAAGCCTGATGTGTTATAAAATTCCCTTTGTTCATGAATTTCACAAACACATCTTCTTTTAATGGAACACACCATTTTTTTGGATTTGGTTCTTCAAATTGAACTTCAAGTTGTTTGTAACTAGTCATTGAATTAAATTTCAACGATGAAAAAATCGAAAATAGGAAATTTGAATAATGGTGGATGAGAATTTGTGACTTGAATTTCTCTAATACTAATTCTAGTGGTACAAATAATCAAAAAAGAGAACAAATTCTTATGGAATATTTGGAAAAATGTGCTGTAAAGATAAGAGAATATATTTCTTTTCTAGATTTTTTCTCTTTTATATACAAAAAAACAAATAATAATAAAAGTATGAGAAAATTACTTGTGGAACACCAAATTAAAAAAAAACTAATAATAATAAAAGTATGAGAAAATTACTTGTGGAACACGAAATTAAAATAAATCAACGGTTGTCGTTGAATTCAGACGCAGGACTGAATCAGGTAGGACTAGAGGGGTTCAGAGCGGAAAATATACTGTTGAACTCTCTTTACGGCTTCTTCCTCATTCTACTTAGGCAGAAATAGTTTGGTTCAAAATAAATTTATTCGTTTGTTTACTTAAAGTTCGTTGTATTTTAAATTTTTTAGTAAAAATTTTGTTTCAACCACTTGCAATAACCAACTGTTTGTCATATAAGGTGTTGAGTCGAAATTAGTTTATCTTAGTATTATAACCTCACATTCTATATGAAATTAGATAATTTCATATATTATTTTGATATAAATGTAATTTTAGTAATTTTTTCTTTCTACTTTCTTTGGACTTCCACCTTCAGCTAAGCACCTAACCCGTGGGACGGGGCCAACCTTCTCTTTTCTTTGTAATTGGATTTGCCCGAAAGAAAGGAAGCTTGGCGTGAGAACCCTCTAAATTAGGAAAATAATAGCTTCTTTTTGATATTTCTTCATTTGTGGAACTAAATTAGCTTTTACCAAATGACATTATTTCTGCATATCCACTGAAGGCCAAAAAAAAAAAAAGATGGAATCTGTCAGATTCAACTTGAAAAAATTCATGGCCATAGCACTTTTATAAACTACTCTCAATTTTCAAATTAGTTAACCTCATTTAATAACACAATCCTCTTAATAATGTTGTTTGCTTTGTGTCTAAGCCAACACGACTTTAACTCACATCAATAAGGTTGAAGGCTTCTTTTCTTATATTTATCATCATTTCTAATGTATTTTGTCGGCATGAGATTTAGCTAAGTTGTTACTTACATCCCTAAAAGACGATCTTCTTAAGAATGTGGAATTTGCTTAACTCAGGTGAACATTGAGGTTTATCCCAGCATTGCCCAAAATTGCATGTTCATGACTAATATGAGTGGCAAACGAGCGAGTTGAGTTAAATATAAGTCGATCGAAAACGAGTTAAATAAAAATGGATAAAGTACTCGACTCGACTCACATTAATTGAGTAAAAACAAATTAGCCAATGGATAATATGGGTAAATATGGATACCCATATTATAATAGAAATCTTGTTAAAAGCTTAAAACAAAATCTTTTTAAATTTTTTTATCACTCCCCCACCAGCCCCCTACCCCTATTACAAAAAATGTAAAAAAAAAAAAAAAGATTCAGTTTTTTTTTAATATAAAAAAAAATTTAAAAAGTTTTTTATCACCCAAGCCCCTACCAGCCCCCAGCCCCCTACTAGCCCCCCCCCCCCCGCCCCCTCAATTCCAAAAAAATAAATAAGATTTTCTTTTAAACCCCACCCCATCCACAAAAAATTGTAAAAAATAAATAAATTAAAGAAGTCATTTCTACGACCCGCACCCCCTACCAGCCCCCCACCCCATCCCAAAAAAAAAAAAATTAACAAAATTCTAATTTTTTAAAAATAAATTAGAAAAAAAAATTCTTCACCCGACGCCCCTACCATCCCCCCACCCCCGCCCCCACACGGCCACACTCTAATCTCATAAACAAAATTTTAATTTTTTTTAATTAAAATTTTCCTCACCCCACCCCCTATTAGGTAAAAAAATGTGTATTAACTTAATTTAAATACAAGATAAGAAAAATAAGAATATTTTTTTTAAAAAATAATTATTTTAGAAAAATAATAAAAAAATATTTACACACGTGGCAGTGTACAAACACAACCAGCCACATCAGCACAAAAGGTGCACAAAAAAATGAGAAAAATTAGTTAGGGGGCCGGGGGGCGGGGGGCGGGTAATAGGACCTTAGTTAAATTTAAATGTGTCTGGATTTTGGTCATAGTCTGGGTTAAGTTTCTAGCTTTCAATCATTTACTTTCTTGTTCTTAGATTTTAGACTATTGTTTAATTAGAGAGTGTAATTAGTTGTGTATAAAATATACTCCTTCCATTTCAAATTAATTGAATTGTTGAGATATTTTTCATTTTTCAAATTAACTTCATTGTTCAATTTTCTAGATTACGTTTTGAATGTTCTTCCAATTTTACACTTCATTAGTTAGTATTGGAATTAGTTATTAATTAATGTTTTGTAACACATCGTTATTTGAAAGAACTAGAAAGAACTGGAATTAGAAAAAAAAATGTTTTTGGAAATAATCAATTTTGGAAAGTTTGACAAAATTAAGCTAAGTATGAGTTTTGGTTCAATTTCAAATGACCATAACTCCTAGCTCAGGACGAGTTAGGTGTGATACAAGATACCGTAGGAAAGATCTTTGAATTATCTTTCTAACGCCACCAAGTTTGCTCAGTTTCGAGTTAGTATGAGTGAGATATGCCAATTTGAAGTTGGGCTGTCTAGATAAGGAAAGTCAAAATCGAATTTTAGAAGGGTATTATAGTCTTTTCACTACCCAATTATTTAATTTCATTTTTGGTAATTAAGTTGGGGTCTAAACTGATTGGATTGAGTTTACGCTTTATCAAAATAAGTTAGTGTTTTGAGAGAAGAGAAAAGAAGAGGAGAGAAGAGAAGAGAAGAAGAAGCAAGGAATCGCCAAGTTCTTGAAGTTTTGCTTGAGGATTTCGCCAAGGGTTGATCCCTACAAGGTATGTGAGATCACATAATGTTGGGTTAGTTCACCCATGCGCCAATCATGATTTAATTCAGCGAAAGTATGCTCTTGAAAGTATAGAAATTGAGTTCTTGATGGATTTGTTTGAAGTTTCTATTGGGTTCTTGATTGTTGAAGTTATTGAGGAGTTCTTAATTTAAATTCATGAAATTAGATGTCGTTTTGAGTAGATTCTTGCATATTTTGGTTATGTATTCAAATCTAAGTATTTGGGGAAAGAATCAATTGAATCTAGAGGGTTTAGAGTTGAAAAACGACCAAGAGAATTCGTCAAAAATCTGGGGAAAAGGGGTGGGGCATCGCGCCACTCAGAGCTCCCCACATGCATCTATAGTTTGCCCTCTGCGACGCCACGCCAGCCGGTGCTTCCCAAGCCAGCCTCTGTAGTTTAGGCTCTGGTGCCCCGCGCCACTCAAAGCGCCAAGGTTGCCAAGCTTTCCACCTTTTTCCACTTCTTTCCATTTGAGTTTCCTTGCAACGAACCTATGTTTTCTAGTTAATTTCTACATTCTAAGGTACATCTAAACAACATGAAATCATTCATAACATGAGATCATGAGCCTTGAATCCATAATTCAATTCATCGAAAGTTAAGAGTCAAGTAGAAGTTCATAGAGTCTTCCAAAGGTCTTTTACAAATGTTTTAACTTTGTTTAAGACTTGAGTAAAGATTAAAGAGTAATGAGTAAAGATTGAAGTTCATTTCTTCAAAAAAGAGTATATCGGGACTATGTATTTCCAAAGAGTAAATGTTTTCACATTTAAACAAGAAAGAAAACTGAGATTTCCAAAGAGCCTTTGAGCTAGTTTTCAGTAAAGAGTATATGCTTTCACAATTAATCAAGAGAGGAAACTTTGATTTCCAACAGAGCCTTTGAGCTAAGTTTTGAGCAATTATCTCAAACCACAGAGTTATGTTTTTAAACATATTGAGCTAGTATATTTTGAGAGTAGTATTGAGCACCGATATGGGGAAGAGTTCAAACAACTCCCAGCCCCCATAAACCATATAGCCACCATAGGTAGAAAAGAGTCACACCTTTTAGATGATTCCTTAGTGTTTTTTAGCATAGACTAGTGGATCCACTTAGTAGTCAGGTTCTATACCCTCGGCAAGGTATAAGACGATGCTGACAGCGTGAGGCAAAACACTGTATCATCACAATAGCGCTTAAGTGATGGTTGTCGGTTAGAGAAACTCCCTCAAAAGTATTTTGTATTCTTATATACACAGAAGTATCTTGTATTTTTATATACATCCAAAGTTTATATTGTATCTTTGCATACACAGAGTTACTATTATATTTCTAAATACACAGAGTTGTTATCCATGTTTTAAAAGCTTTTCTTTATACTGCTTTATATTAAAATGAGTTAAGTTGAGTTGAGTTGAGTTAGGTATGTTATTTCAGTTTCTTTCAAGCTTATGTCTTATTTTAGAATTTCCCTCGCATGCTCGTATATTCAATGTATTGATGTCATTTGGTCTGCATCATTTTATGATGTATATACAGGTAACCATGATCAACATCCAGCGCATCATTGATTTTAGTTGAGCTTCAGAGTTGTTGGTGAACCTCCTTGCTTCCGGAGGATCCCCTTTTATTGCTTTTCAATATTTTAGTTCATTAGGATGTCGTGGGTCTTGTCTCAACGTCCATATCAGTTGTTTAGAGGCTTCATAGACAGTTAGTTAGTTCATTTGTCATTATCTTGTTATTGGCTTATGTTGAATCTGGAGTTGCCTCTTTGGCTAAGTTGAATGTTGTTTCTAAACATTCTCAGTTTATATATTCAGAAAGTTTATTTAAGATTGTGTTTAAGTACATTTCTGTTGAGTAAGTCTTCGGCTGAGAGTCTAGCCTGGCCAAGGGTTCACTTGGCAATGGTTCTTGAGTGCAGTCCCGCCCAGGGTGTAGGCTCGGGACGTGACACGGTTAGTTATTTTAATCATAAATTTGACAATAATTTATAGGCTAAAAATGGAAAGTTATACCTAATTTATGTAATCTTCTCTTTTTAAAGGATGTGAAACACTTCAACAATTCAATTAATTTGAAGTGGTGGGAGTATAACAGTAGAAGTTGAAACCAATTTTGTTATAGACGATCTTTTCACTTTGATGAGATCATATTATCAAGGGGTATAGAGGTAAAACAACCCATGTCATGCAAATTGGAACCCATTGACCATTGTGCTTGAATTTTCCAAAATCGAATGAGGAAATGATCGTCGGTATTTGACAATTTAAAGATCCATGTGGAATTTCAAGTGCAACAATGGGAACTTCGCGGTTCGATTCAATTTTTAAATATGCTAAATCAATAACTAAATCAATAAGATATTTTTTTTGGTCCTTAATAGTTCAATTTTTGATTTAACCAATAAGAAAAAAATACTTATAAAACAAATATATGACTTCTCTAATAATTTGACTCAATAAGACAATAATGTAACTTTACAAAACACTCATAATTGACATTGCTTTTCAAAGAATGATTTGCCACCTTGGAGGTGAGCTAGATTGTTTTCTTGATTACTATCCACTTTCGGTTGTAAAATGTGAAAATCTCCTAACTGTTATAAAACTTAAGAACAAAAGAACAATATTAAGATGAAGACAAGAAGCATATAAGACAATAGGAACAATATAATATAACTTTCTTTTTTACAAGTACTCACCAAATCTTCAAGTGTTTATAATATGAACCCTTATGCCTCTATTTATAGTGTAACATAGAGGCATACAAAAGATTAGTCATAAACATGACATTAACATGAATATAATGGAGGAGGTTATGGAAGTGAAAAGTTACAAGAATAATGGTTATAAAGTTGGAGGTTATTGAGGTTATGATTATCTTCATAATGGAGGAAAGTAATGGAGATAATGATTGAGAGTAACTTCTTTGTGTAATGGACATCTACACTATAATATAATATTTTAAAACACTAACTTGTTTGTAGTTTTCATATTGGAAGAAATATTCTTGAACTTGTGCTTCCAATACTAATCTAAGTGGTTTTCATTAGTCCGTATCTAAGACAAAGTTGTTCCAGATTGAATCAAAGTAAGGGTTCTTCTTTTTCTTTGTTTGCTATCGTTTCATCAATCTAACAATGAACTGTTTTCGATTAACAAATAATGGTCTGGATGAACTTTTTCTCAAACGAAAATGACATAAATGAGCCAAACTTTCAACGGATGACATAACTGAGCTTTTTCTCAAAGTTCGATGACATATTTGAACTTTTTTTGATTTAAAAAAGAACAAGATAGATACCCAATCATCACATCATTATAGGATACTTCAAGCATTTTACGTATATATGTATATATATTCTTAAAAAGACATTAAGTATTTTAACTTTACATAATAATATTATTATTTATAAAAGTGAGGATTAGTTTTAGTTAATAAGAGGTTAGACCTCATGCACCTTCATTACCCCTCACTCGTGCATCTTTGACACCAGTATCCCCACTCCTACACCACCAGTACCCCGCTAATGCAGTTCTGGCACCAGCACGGCGCACTCGTGCACCTCAAGCACTCCGCGCTAGTGGTGCTCCCCGATATAACACCCGCTCTCATAATCTTGTCCTGCCCCGCCAAACTCAGACATGACACTATACACGCTCTCAGAACCATGCTCCTCGTGCACGACAGAGGAATTTTGTTGAAGAGTTTACTGTTCTTGCTCGTCCATAAAGAAGGCGACGCTAGCAATCAAGAATCTGCCATCGCGATTGTAACTGCACACGTCAGGAATGCATATGCTTTCAAGCTCGAGAAAGGGCCAATTGATTGAGTGTATTCTGTTATGTTAGCTGGAAAAGGTAAAACTAAAGATGTTTTGGAGATGTGGTTACACTTGTAGGATTGCTTTACCTATTGTAAGAAAGCTTGCATTTTTAAATACATGGTTCAATATGATATATGCTTGACACTTAAAAAAAATAAGAGGTTAGACATTTGTTTGCAATAGATCATGTTGGATGTTGATGTTAAAAAATTATTTAATAATATGAAAATTTGAGTTGTTTAATTCAAAGTTCTAAAATATTCTTCATAAAAAGTAGATAGTTCTTCTTTCTTTCTTTATTTAACTTTTTTATAATATTCAATATTGTTTCAAGTAAAATAAAACTCATAAAATTTACCATCAATTTTTTTATTTTTGGGTCTCAAAATTTGGGTGCTTAAAGCAGACGCTTTACTAGAGGCAGAAACTGTAGCACAATTCAAGCAATATACAATGCTGAGAAGTCAATATATTGATCCACTCATCTTAGCGGAGTTGAAGAAATTTATGACTTGTTTTTTTTGTATACCAAACTGATAGGGATGGCAATGGGGCGGGGCGAGGTGGGTTTAAGGTTATGTGGGGCAGGGCGGGTTAAGATTTGTGTGCGGGTCGGATGCGGGGCGGGTTGAAGTAGGTTTTTAAAAAATTAGTATGGGGCGGGGCGGGTTGCGGATATATGTGATTTTATATGGGTTCAAACTTGATTTTAATTTTTTACATGATATAAGAGTGATAGAGCATTATTTATTAAGATAATTTCATTAAGGGAAAAAGGACAAATATACCCCCGAATTATCATAAATGGTATCTAAATACCTTCCGTTATACTTTTAGGACACTGATGCCCTTACCGTCTAATTTTTGGTATGTATATATCCTTTTGACTAACGGAGGGACACGTGTCTCAATCTTAATGACCTACCCGAATTTTATTTGATTTTTACCCATAATTAAAATACCCATCCAACAAATTCAAAACCCACCCAAATAACTTGAAACCCACACTCAAATTATAATCCAAAAACACCCCCAATAATTTTCACTTCCGTTACCCATTCAATTTTCCAAATTAGATCTTATCTGAACGAAATTGCACAAAAACGGGAAAAAAAATTTCCGGCGTCGGCAACGGTAAAAGAGAAGAACCCCATCTGGGTATTGTAGGAAAACCCATTTCCTTGATTTAATATGATTTGCTGTTGTTGTTGAGTGAAGTGTCTTGCTTCAACTGCCATGGAAATAGACCTAGGCAAAGATTAAAGCTTTCAAGTTGACTGAGATTTCCGACAAAATTTGAATCTGCTCATCAATCTAGACCTTAAAGTGCTCAATTTAATTTTTTATGAAGCATTTCGATCTTGGAATTTGTCTTCTAATGTAGTGATAGGTTTTAGATTTGACCTTTCTGATAAAATTTTGATATTTTCATCAATTTAGTCTTCAAAGTGTTCCATTACTTCTTTAAGCATATTAGGGCTTGTAATTTATTGATTGCAGTAGAGAGAGTTCTTACCCCAAGATTGATTATTTTTTCCTTGCAATTTGAAAGTTTATTAATGTTAATTTTGTATCTGATTTGATTCTTTGATATGCTGCAGTGTGTTGCTTTTTATTTGAGATGTATGTTGTGGGTTGTGGTATCAAGATTTGAGTTCTTTTAGGAATGGGAATTATTTTTATTTTTGAAATGGGCATATGAAGATTTCGGGTTATAATTTGGGTTGGGTCTTAGTTATTTGGGTGGATTTTTTTTAATTATGGGTAAAAAACAAATAGATTTTGGATAGGCTTTTATGATTGAGACACATGTCCCTCTGTTAATTAAAAGGATATATACATACCAAAAATTAGACGGTAAGGGCATCAGTGTCCTTGAAGTATAACGGAGGGTATTTAGATACCATTTATGATAGTTCAGGGGTATATTTGTCCTTTTTCCCTTTCATTAAAGCTATTAAAATTTTCAAGATAATAAATGAAATGGTTCAATAAAAATAATATAATTTCTTACATGTTCCCCAATTGACCTCTAAAAAATAAAATTTTAAGTCAATCTCCTATTAAATTAATACAACTTAATGAAAAAATGAATTTATTTTTATAAATTTTATTTTTAGTATCAAACATAACTAGAAAAAGAAAATATTAAAAAAATTATGCGAGACGGGTTCATACGGGGCGGGTCTATGCGGGATGGGGTGGGGCGAATTGAAAATAAAAAAAGTTGTTATGCTGGGCGGGGCGAATTAAAAATTTTGCAGATTAAGCTCAACCCGCACCGCCCCTGCCCTATACCGCCTCATTGCCATCCCTAACCAAACACATCTATCATGTTTGTGTGGATGTGGATTTGGCCAGTGTGTCACAATTGAGTTATAAAAAACCTTATGTATATATTATTTTTGCGACATACATAGGCATACTCCTTAATTTAGTGATCCTAGTTATTACTCCCTCCGTTTTAAATTAATTGAATTTTTGAGGTGTTTCACACCCTTTAAGAAAAGAAGATTAAGACATAAATTAGGCATAACTTTCCATTTTTACCCTTATTAATTAGTGTCAAATTTATGATTAAAATAACTAAACTTAATTGTTTTATTTGTTCTTTCAAAATATTTAGTAATTAGTACCTAATAAAATTATTATTTTACTTTATTATAGCTCTGTATCATATCAAATTGAAAAAAAAAGTTCTTTAAAATTTTTTTTGACAAGACTCCTCATGACCCAATTAGGGTTACATATCAACCCAACTTTTAATCGGTTGGATTGGGCTAATAAATGGACAGGTCAATAATCTTCCCAAACTTAAATGGGTTGGTAGGTTAGACGGGCTGAGTTTGATTTTGCCACCCCTAATTAGAACCATTGCATTACTTACCTAGAAATCTATGTTATTAGTAACACACACCTTATTACACAATATAACGTATCAATAGTTATACATAAGAAAAGAATACCAAACAAAGTACTAGTAATACACAAAGCTAATGCATGCATTATTTTTCTAATACACTCTACCAAACGACCCTTAAAACTTAAAATTTAAATAAGCGAACATATGTATTCTAGGTGACATAATACATATAAGACGCCATATAGAACATAACTTGCCATATAAAATGTCGTATAATTTTGAAAATCCATTTTTTTTCTTAAACTTTGTACTTAGTTAAATAATGGGGACGGAGAAATTACATATTTATGTATAAGATATGATGAGATGAAATAAAAATGAACCACCCCTGAGATGCCATGCATGCATCTCTTCAGCGCCATTTTCGGTTTCTATTGTATGGGAAATTCAAAGAAATGGATTAAACAAAATTATGTAGAATTACAGAGAGCAACAAAAATGCCATAAACAATCGGTAGATTTTGCTAGTTATCCACACATACACAACAAAAAAAATTCACTTTTCTGCTCAAAGATTTTTTTCGGGTCAATGTCATGCCCCTCCTTGACCCGCACCAATCCTTGTATGATTATTTGTATTTGAGCATTTTTTGCTCGATCTCGTTGCATACAAAAACCTCAACTGAAAAAAAATGTATATAATTTTTTTTTGATTTTTTCTGGGTGCGGGGCCTAGGTTTTGATTTTTGAATGACACTGTAGATTGCGATTCATTGATTTTACAATTTTGGGAGGTGGGTTTGATTTGTCGAGTTTTTTATTCGATTATTGCCGAAGAAGAGTTTTTTTTTTTTTTTTTGATTTATGGTGTTTGATGTCACTGTAATTAAGTTTTTTTGCATGAAATTTGGTGGTGGGTTTCAAAGATTTGTTGTGAGTAAGGCATTTGGAAGTGGAAATATTGTTTTTTTTGAAGACCCATTTAGAGTTGGGAGGTTAAATGCAGAAAAAATTTTGATCTTTTTGTGTGCCCTTGGTGGATTTGAGGCATAAAGGAGTTTGTGGGGTTTATCTAGAATCATTAATGAAAAACATTTTCTACTTCTTTGATGCTGATTCAAGGGCAAATGGGTGTGAGAGGAGTAGTAGTTCATTTCTTTGTGTTCTTCTTTATGCTTTTGGTAGCAGTACTTGGAAGCAAGAAGGACTCAGATGATCATTTACTTGACAATCTCATCAACTCTCCTGAGATTAACAGGGACATGGTACCACACTTTTCTATTTTTTTCAAATGTTTGTTTGAAGAATTTTGAGTTACTTAATTGAACATTACTTGTGCCATTATCTTCGACGAATATGTAGTTGTAGGGGTTTGTGATAAAGGGGGAGAATATGTTTCTTAATCGCCATATTTAGTTTCTTTTGTTGTGGAATGATTATATGCTGTTGTGGAGTTAGTGTTGATTAATCAGAGACAACAACTCTTTGCTTGTGCTAGAACAACCTATGCAGAGGCGGACCCACACTATGGAGAGGGGGTGCACGTGCATCCGCTAACTTCTGAAAAAAATCATATGCATATATGTATATCTATTTTGAAAAACTGGTAGAAATTATGATACAGTTAACCGTGCATCCATGTAAAGCATAGAAGTGTCCTTGTGCTACTGGTACAAGCTAGAGATACCACCCTTGAGTTTGCATTATAGATTGGGCCTGAATATTTTCGCACTAATTGATATCTTCAATACCAAAGAAGAAACACTTAGTGACAAGTGCCATAACGAAAAATAATTCATCTCCACTCTATGATTTATAATTGAGAAAGAGAACCCCAAGTAAAGCCTTCAAAGATGAAAGTAAAAATCAATCAGGCTGAAGTCTGAACAGTTCCATATCACTCTAGCCTTTTCAATTGCATTCTTTCACGGCTTTGTTTTCTTAAAAAAAAAGAAGCTCCACCTATGACTCTCCTGAAATTAATTATTGTGAGATGTTAATACTAATTTGATTTGAACATGTTTGAGAGTGAGCATTCATGAGAAAGTTTGATAAAATCTTCTCTTGCAGGTTGAGCTATTGTGGTTGAACTGTTGGATAGAGTTAACACGTGCTAATAAAGCTGTTGAAGATCTCAAGTATTATGTCGCGGAGGAAGTTTTAAGTGTGAGAGACAAAGTCCTTCTTAAAAGTAGCTCAGAAAAACACAAGCATATCAGTGACTTGCATCCGCTGGTTAAGCAAGCTCTTCTAGGTTGTTTGAGGGAAAAAAATCTCTTGTTTCTTACATGTGGAGAGGAGAAGGGCTCGCCAAATTGGTATGCCAGGTGTGTAGAGTTTCTCTCCTCCTGGCACGGAGCTCCTAAACGACGCATATTGAAAGCAGCACCTAATCCTCCTCCTGCCCCTCCTAAGTCAAAGCCAGCTAAATCACGAGACGACAAAAACTCAAAAAAGAAATCCTCAGCTAAAGACAGTAAGAAAGCAAACACGGTTGGAGTTCCTATTATAGCCGCTGCTGCTGCCATATCCGTTCTCATAGCACTTCTATGCATATGCTGTTGTTGTAAGTGCTGTAGGAGATCCAAAAAGGGGTTGAATGATGAGAGACCTCTTCTTAGCTTAAGCTCGAGTGACTATTCATCACATAAGTCATCTGCTTTAGGATCTTCATTTAATAATGCTGGAAATCATTCATTCAATAACAATCCCAATGATGATTCTAAAATTGAGATTCGAAGGACAGGACCAGCTGGAATGCCTCCACTGAAACCTCCCCCTGGTAGGGCGGTTCATTCTGAAGCTCCTGCCCCACCTGCACCTCCGCCTCCTGCAAAGCCAACAACTCCTGCACCTGCTGCACCACCTCCACCACCAGTAAAGCCTTCGTCTGTTGGCCCAAGTCCTCCTACAGCTGGACCTCCTCCACCACCACCTATGAAGCCTGGTCCTCGAGCACCACCTCGGCCACCTTCCACAGGCTTGAAGCCACCTCGAACTTCACCTCTTGGACCAAATGCATCCACAAGTGCTTCAACTGAGGAAGAAGATACCGATCCCAAAACTAAGCTTAAGCCTTTCTTCTGGGATAAGGTTCAAGCCAACACTGATCAATCAATGGTTTGGCATCACGTCAAGGCAGGATCTTTCCAGTAAGTCCATCATTTCTTGCTTTATGCAGCTTTAAATCATTTTAATTTAGGAAGGAGTTCAATAGACAGTGAATATCCTTTAACAGGTTTGATGAAGAGCAGATAGAGACTCTATTTGGATTTGCCTCTGCTGAAAAAATGAAGAATGGGTCAAAGAAGGACTCCTCCCAAGATCCTTCCAATCTATATGTTCAAATCATTGACCAGAAGAAGGCCCAAAATTTATCTATTCTTCTTAAAGCGTTGAACGTGACAACTGAAGAAGTTTGTGATGCACTGAAAGAAGGTGATCATCTGTTCCTTCTTTCACTCCTTCAATGTTTAAATGCCAAGGAACTGCTAAAAAGAATGTCTTCTTTAGCACTATATTGAATAAAAACTCATGTTGATTGACTACAGATTCCCTAATTCAGAGAACTGAATGATTATCTAGAGGCTTCTATGATCTTTCGCAATGATTAACATATAAATAATGTATCCATGGATTTGCTTCAGCACTCGCACTTTAACAGAAGGAGAAAAAAAATCTGTGGAAGATTGAATAAAAAATAAATTAAAAAAGAAGTGGAGGAAGAGGAGTTGCGCAAGCCTCATCTGCACATTCACCTTTCAAGTGTTTTAAGTTATTGAGCAATATTTCTGTTTTTGTTCTTGCTGGTTATCTTGTTATTCATGGAAAGAATTGTGCTTTACTGATTGTAGATTTTCCATCTCCTTCATGCCAATCATTGAAAATTTTTGAATGTCCAAAAAGATTTAGTTGTAGCTGTACTCTATGCTTCTGTGGTGAACTATTTACATGCCTTCATTCCACGAGCCAATCTTAGCTCTCGGCAGTAGGTGCAGGCACAACCAGGTATATAGACTGCACCCACTCTGAACCTATTGAGGGTAAATCTTGTATCGACCTCTGCTTCATTGTTGATCTTTAAAGATTTACTTGCTTTTGTATTCTATTTGCCCGTTCTAAAATTGATCTTGGAAGTTGTTGTTCCAAATGCCTAATTATAGTAGATTATGCTTCCTTATTACATAAGTTTCTGCTCTGTTATACTGCCTCTTAAACTAGAATGTCTTAATTCACTGCTGCAGAGATAACTTGAAAATATTCTAAATGGGATCATCACATTAATGATTGATATGAAAGTGTATCCAAATGTGAAACTGAAATAGTTGAAACAGTTTTTCATTAGTAGTTAAGAATGTAACTAGTGTTAGTTTATTAGATCGTATTATCGAGGAGGAAACTTTCTCAAACGTAGGTAAGTTACTTATGATGAAGGGAGGAGTTCTAGTATTGATCGATGTTGGTCGAGTTTGGCTTCTTTCCTTTTTTTCCCCACATAAGTGCTCTTTGCTTTATTAACTCAGCTAGAAGTGTGATATTGCCTTTTCACCTGAAGTCTATGAAATGCTCGACTTCTGATGACTCCCTTCGGAAGTAAAGTTATGAAATGCATTCAAGTGAAACTATATGTAGACTGATGTATTTGTGCATTTTATCTAGTTAGAGGCCTGGTTTTTGTTTATGTGAGTAATTGTCCTTGAGACACCCTTTAACCTTTCTCTGCACGTACATGTTCTTTAGGAGCAGCTTCACTACTTCAGTGAGCAGTATTTATCTGCAATATCACATTTTTCTTGAGACCTTTGCTGAGGGCCTTACCTTGCAATGGGTACATATTCTAAATTTGATGTCAGAATAAATAAGAAGGAGCAGTTTCGCTTAGGGTAGCATGATCACAATGATAATACTGTCAACATACGGTTGCTATTTTCTGTCAATTGGTAAAGCGTTGATTTACTTGTATGTTAATTAGAGTGATATTTCTTGGAAATGGAATGTCGTGTGTTCTTAGTCTTTTGCAGCTACCAAAGCGTGACTAGTGGTTTAAATTTACTCAGGAAATGAGCTTCCTGCTGAACTCATTCAAACTTTGATAAAGATGGCACCAACTGCTGAGGAAGAACTGAAGCTGAGGATCTACAATGGGGAACTTTCTCGGCTTGGGCAGGCAGAGAGGTTCCTGAAAGCTTTGGTTGAGGTTCCATTTGCATTCAAAAGGCTAGAGACATTGCTTTTCATGTGCACTCTTCAGGATGAGGCGTCACTGATCAAAGAATCATTTGCCACCTTGGAGGTGAGATTGTTTTCTTGATAACTATCCACTTGGGTTGTAAAGAGTGAAAATCTTCGAATTTGTTTGTGGTTTTCATATTGGAAGAAATACTCTGGAATTTGTGCTTCCACTATTAATCTAAGTGGACTTCATGCATGAGCACTAGGCAGAAGCTTCTATCTTTGCAGCATCCAAATTCCTTTGACATTGGTGTTTCATGCATGCTCTTTTGTTGTCCAGGCTGCTAGCGTAGAACTCCGAAATAGCAGGCTGTTTCTCAAGCTCCTTGAGGCTGTTTTAAAAACTGGAAATCGGATGAACGATGGAACGTTTCGTGGTGGTGCACAGGCATTTAAGCTTGACACGCTTCTGAAATTATCAGATGTAAAAGGAATAGACGGGAAAACTACATTGTTGCATTTTGTTGTTCAGGAGATAATCCGCTCAGAAGGTATACGAGCTGCTCGTGCTGCCAGGGATCAACGGAGCTTGTCTAGCATCAAGTCTGATGATCTACTTGAGGATTTGCCTCAGGATCAAGAAGATCAGTATCGAAATACCGGTTTACAAGTTGTCTCCGGTTTGAGTAGTGATCTTGGAAATGTGAAAAAAGCTGCAATTCTGGACGCAGATAACTTAACAGGTATAGTGTCCAAACTTGGCCATGCAGTTATAAAAGCACGTGAGTTCCTGAATTCAGAGATGAAGAACATAGATGACGAAGATGGGTTTCACCAGACCATGAAGAACTTTGTGCAGAATGCTGAGGGTGATGTCATGTCATTACTTGAGGAAGAAAAGCGAATAATGGCTCTGGTTAAGAGCACAGGTGATTATTTCCACGGAAATGCGAAGAGGGATGAAGGTTTGCGATTATTTGTGATTGTTAGAGATTTTCTAGTTATTTTGGATAAGGTATGCAGAGAGGTAAAAAATGCTCCAAGAAAGATAAATAGCACACCAAGGAGAGAAAATGTAACTCTTACAACTTCAGAATCCACCCTTTCACAGCGACCTGATCAAGCCATCCCTTCACCACGACCTGATCAAGCCATCCCTTCACCACGACCCGATAAAGCCATCCCTTCACCACGACCCGATAAAGCCATCCCTTCGGCACGACCCGATCAGCGTCAGAAGCTCTTCCCGGCTATTGCAGACAGGCGTATTGATGATTTTAGTTCAGACGATGACAGTCCTTAAATACATTTTTCTCACCAAAGTACAAGGTACCTAGCTCTTATTGTTTGTTTTCCTTTTGCTTCCTTCTAGGATGTTGAGGTTACGATATCTGCCACCTAGAGTAACTTATTTAGTTCTTTGTTTTCATGTTATGTTTTGCTTAGGGATCTGAGTACAACAACAACTATGCCTCAATCCCAAGCAAGTTGGGGTCGGGTATATGGATCCTTACTGTCCATGTGGCTCCATTTATGCTCGCCTGAGTTGATAACTGCTTAGGGGTCCTAGTGAACAAAGAAAATGGGATAAAATATTCTTTCATTTTAGAACCCAGGCATGGTAGAACCCGGAAGAGATTGCTCGTTGCTTGGCAGGCTAACTTGAGCGGAGCAGAGACCTGGCAAGCGCTACAGTTTCAGAGATGATCTGCTACATGGTTCTGCATCAATGTGTTCCTTCTTGCAGCTCCACTTGTACTTAAAAAGTAGTAGCTAGGATCATTCTTTTTGTTCTTGTAATTATTTTTTGTCGATTTTGCTGATAATTCTTTGTTCGTATGGAAGTAGCCCTGTGCATTATTTATTCGCAGTGTTAACAAGAATGAAAACTTAGTTTGTTGCGTCACAAAAAATTGTTTGAATTCGTCTTTTAAAACGTTCCCCAAATTATTCTTGCCACTTTTCTCGTAAGCTCAATATATAAAAATGGTCGGGCATGGATTTGTTGGAAAACTATATGAAGCATACTGGAATTATACTGCTTAACATGAATAATAGATAACCAATAACGTTTATGCTAGAATACATATAATCATATGCTAGAACATATAAACTTGCTGAAATTTAATTCAAGAATTACCCCTTGAAGCGTGAGCAGATACTTTCAAGCGAATCCACAAGTTAGACAGACCTTCGAACGAATCAAGATAGACAACAACTTTGCAGTCTTCTAACATGATCCAAGTTCACATCCGAACTCTCTCAATACTTGGGTGGGCAAGTATGGATAAAAATTCAAATTCAAACAACCGATAAATCTATTCACGAACTCGTAATTGAAATTACAAAGCAATTTAAGAACTAAAAGGGAATTTAAGAACACACTAAGAAGAAAGGGATGAGAAGTAGAACTCAAAGAAAGGGGAGGAGAGGGCAAGACATTTTTCTCAACAATTTGCGTAAACCGCTCCTTCTCATCCATCATCCTTTTACCTAGTTGTTAAATGGGCCTGGATCCCAAATCCGCCTTTGCAAAGGCCTTCCAGTTCTGTTGCTTCTTCTCGGCCCAATAACTAGTTGTGTGACATTCGTACAAGTATCGGGAGGCTGGTTCATAACAATACTCTTGTCCTCAATAGGAACCTTGTCCTCAAGGTTCACGTAAGGAAAACCTTCAATCTTTTTCTAGGTTAGGAGAACAAAACGCAGTCTATTTTTTTTTCAAAAAAAACACGCCTGTTTTCTTTTAAAACCAAACGCACGTCTGACTCCTCTTTTTCATTTAGTTAAATATGGACAGTCTAGAGACCACATAATTAATTAATGAGACTTCCTATTATGGAAATAATTCCAAATAATAAAATAATTTTTTTTTATGACGAGGGAAACCCGTAGCCGCTACCCTTTGGGTGCACACAGGGTAAAACCCCCGCTTCTATGCAATAGCTCGCAAATACAAGTTTTATTGATAAATAATACATTTATCACACATTTTAATACACTTATAATACAATGTGTCAATTTCTTACCAAACAAGCATAATATATTTTAAAACAATTATAATACATATATATTGCATACATAATTCAATTTTAATACATAATGCAGATTTATCATAATATTGTTATATATTGCTACAAATGGTAATCAATAAAAAGTATTGCTAAAATCAATAATTATTTATTAAAAGGTACATTTTAAAGTAATTTTTCCATTTTAGGTAAAATCAATGTGCGATTACAAGTGCAACACTAGGATTTCTCCTCAAACTCCCTCAATGGATAAACAACTCCTTTACGTACGACGTTCATTTCCAAATTTGGATCTCTCTAGAGAAGGCAGAAAAGAACAACCATATGTTACAAAACCTTTAAAAAAAGTAGATAATCGAATCATTGTGATGTGTTTTTCTTGAATTTTCAGTTCGATTGTATTTTTCAGTTCACGATAATCAGATTATATCGTGATCATCATCTTCAGTTCCTTAGGTTCAAAGATTATGAATGAACGGCTATTTTGATCTTTTTCTTTGTTTGCTATCTTTTGATCAATCTAACAACTAACTTTGATGGCAGAAACCACAGATTGTTCTGTGCAAATGATCTGATTGCAATGCTTACCGAACCTATTACGAGAAACGTATTAACATCGATACAGATCAGATAGATGATACATTGGCTAACTTAATTACTTCTTGTTTTTAGGATATATATATTCTTAAAAGACATTAAGTATTTAACTTCACATAATAATATTATTATTTATAAAAGTGAGCATTAGTTCTAGTTAACAAGAGGTTAGACATTTGTTTGCAATAGATCACGTTCGATGTTGATGTAAAATTTTTATTTAATAATATGAAAATTTGAGTTTTTTAATTCTAAGTTCTAAAATATAATTTATAAAAAGTAGATAGTTCTTCTTTCTTTCTTTTTTAATTTAAATTTTTAAAGATTTTTTTTAAGTCTACTAGTTGTTACAACAAGTACTTTATATGAAGAGATTGTTTCAATGTATTTAGAGACCATCCTTTCAATGCATCATCTAAAAATAATGTGTCTTTTCTCCACCATTTCAAATACTGTGTAGTTATATCCGGTTTAAACAACCTAGCCTAGACGGATAGTATAACCTCAAATCAGAATCAATAGGTCAGCTAAGTTTTGGACTTGAAGGCGAGTGAGGAATCTATTTAGGTAATTATGGGTGTACATAAGTAGACATTCAAATTTGTACAAAATTGAACAAGTAGACACATGCGTCCTACATGATGTCCTATGTGACAATTTGCATCCTACCTGGCGTCATTCGTGTAATATGCCACATATGACGCGTGTGTCTACTTGTTCGATTTTATACAAGTTTGAGTGTCTACTTATGCACACTTAAAGTAGAAAGACATAAATGTTAGCTAAAACCAAGTTAAAAAACACATTTATGTACTATGCCTAAAAAAAACAAAAACAAAAATAAAATAAATAAAAATTAAAAAATAAAATGGTAGCCTCTATAGTGAATCTAATGCTTCATATTTCACAACTTCTAATAAATTTCTATAAGCTTAGTCAAACTTCTTGACCATTAATTTATGAATTTTGACTAATGTTTTAAGATGTATTTTTGCATCAGATTGATATTAAAAAGTTGCAATTTATAGTACTTTCTGTATTGTTTTTTAATATCTAAAATTTTATTTATATAAAAAAATCGAATTAATGCAATCTAAGTTATCTTTGAAAATTAGTCAAATTAACTCTCGAAAAGTGCAACATGACAACTAAAAAGAAACGGATGAAAATGTACTCCCTCCGGTCTATTTTACTTGTGATGTTTGTACGTCTCTTAAGAAAATATTACCTACTAAAAGGATAATTTGTTTCTTATTTACTCTTAGATCTCAATTTATTACTATTTCTTTTTTAACCACACTAATTTTACTACCTCCGTCCACTTTTAATTGTCATACTTTCTTTTTCTAGAGTCAAACGATAATAACTTTGATTAACATTTGACGATGTATTTTTTAATCATATTGATATGCAAAAAATTAGAATTTATAGTACATTTCATATACTTTTTGAGTATCTAAATCTTTTGTTTAAAATATCGAATTAATATAATCTAATTTAACTTTGAAAAATAGTCAAATTGACTTTCGAAAAATGCAAACAATTAAAAATGGACACAGAGAGTATTATATAGTGGGTTTAACCATTCTCTTCCAGTCACTTAATATTCGAAACTAAGTGTTGAAATCTTTACTCCTTTTTTCTTTCTTTTTTGATTCTCTCTGCAAAACAAATGTTACCTGAAATTGACCGTAAGAGATTACGTACCGATGAAGAAGAAGAAGAAGACGGAGGGCAAAAGGAGGTTGATGGAATTCAAGAATATGATGAAACAAAGGAGGGAAAAATAGAGGAATTGGATTGAAATGGAGGACGAAAAAGAAAATGCCAAAATGATGAAGAAAATGGCGATGACGAAGAGGAAGAAGAAAAAGAAAGAAGAAGAAGAGCGGCTGGAAAAGGAAAACAACTAATGTCTAAATTGGGAATGTCGAAAGAAGGACCTCGATCAGATGCTGACTATTATAATTATGGTTGCGATTATCATCATAATTTGGCGATTTTAATTACCATGTGTGATTACAAGAGCGAAAGTGGGGATTCTACACATCCACCCTCGCTTAAACTACTTGATTTCATCATGTATTCACTCCCAAATTTGAAAATTTCCAGAGAGAAATTAGCAAAAAAGATCATAGCATTTAAGAATAATTACAATGATGCTTGGGAACTCGACGGAGATAATCCTGGGTTGGACAGGCCTGTGGTCTGTGGATCGAGATATTTTCAACTTGTCTAAGCAATTGTGGGGTAATAAGAAGGAATTTTATGATGACGGGAAATGGAAATAGCGAAAAGCGTGATGCCATTTATGAGAATGTGAGGAACTGGAGCTATTGATCCATTAATTGTGTCATTTCTTGTTTGTTTGCAACCAAAGATTGAAAAGTTTCATGTAATAGAAATGGTTCAGATTTGTCCTTACACTTTAAGGGTCTAACTTTGTCATTCATTAGAAGTTTGACTCATTTATTTCATGTCCTCGTTGTTTATATTTATGCTTATACTTTAAGAGTTTAACTTTTCCATTCGTTAGAAGAAGCTGGAAAAGATGAAAATCCAAACGGAGAAAATGATAGGAGGAGGAGAAGCAGATGAGAACTTTGATGATTTTGCAGAAGAAATAGATAGAAGAAGAAGAGAAGCTTTCCAAGATGGAGGAGAAGACATTTTTTTATTTTAGTAAATGGACTTGGTAACAGGTTACGATACTAATTTTCAGATTCATTTTAGTATAAACGTTACAGAACCATTACGATATTTCTGATCTTTAGAAACTATTTGATATGTTACGAAACCTTTCAAAAAAAGTAGATAATCAGATCATTATGATGGGTTTTTCTTGCATTTTCGGTTAGATTGTGTTTTTCAGTTCACGATAATCAGATTGTCCATGTAGTTTTCAATTCCTCAGGTTCAGAGATCATGAATGAAAGACTATTTTTGGTCTGAATTTTGAAATTGTTTCAAGCATCATATTTAAGGCTAGATATGATGATTAACACTGCTCCCTTAATGAGTAAATAGGAAAGTTAGTGAAATCAAGGTAACGCGTCATTTTGTCCAAATGAGGGAATTAGTAGTTATGGATAAATCTAGAAAAGATACATGGTACAAAAGTGATCGACAATTATCACTCATTAATTTAGAGCTCAAGTCCATATATATTCTAGCAAGAACCTTTACAGTAGACAGTCAGATCATTCGGATGTGTTTTGCTTGCATTTTCAGTTCGACAATAGTTTTCCGGTCACCTAAGGTTTTTGTATTTTTCATTTCACGATAATCAG
This sequence comes from Solanum pinnatisectum, assembly GCA_035578085.1. NCBI lineage: Eukaryota > Viridiplantae > Streptophyta > Magnoliopsida > Solanales > Solanaceae > Solanum > Solanum pinnatisectum. The sequence continues at coordinate 43,816,770 of CM069082.1, read as the reverse complement.
ATTGTTGTTGTCATCATGATGTTGTTTTCAGTTTTCAGTTCATCGAGTTCAGAGATCATGAAGGGCTATTTGAACCTTTCTCATTTTAAACAGAACACAAACCCAATAAATACATGATTTAAATTTCTAACCCACTTCGAGAGATGTAACCAATCATCAACGTATTAAATGATACGATAAGCATTAATCGAGAAGTGACACTTAAATACTTTAGTTGATATATAATCAAGAAGTATCACTTAAATCGAAAAGTATCACTTAAATCGAAATTGATGTATAATCGAGAAGTATGAGAAATATCACCCATTAATTTAGAGTATGAAATCTAGGAAGAGCCGTCCCCTCATTCTCACTTTTACTTCAAGTGACACGTGTGCCCGCATTCAACTGATATAATGAATCGTACCAGTTTCTACCATAGGTTATAAGAAGTAGCTTTCTTTTGTGAAAATGATTTTCTTTCCACTTATGTTTGATATATCTTTTCTTCAACAACTTATATAATTTGCTCAACGATGCATATGATTCAACTCAAATTTCAAGGTTTTCGTATTTATCATGCTTTACACATTATATATTAATGAAGAATTAAAGTAATCGCGTAAACAATTTGTACACTACTAAGTCATATTTATTTATTGTATGATTTAACTTATATAGTCTTTTTTTTTAATTAGTGTAATTTGACCTATTATTGTATAATGCTTGCTTTATTGATTAATTATCGGTATATCAAAGTTAATCTAAAATAAAGAAAAGGTAGAAGTACCTACCCAGGCTATGACCTAAATCTCAAAGACACATCTTAACTAAACTAAGGTACTATTACCCTTTGTACTCATTTTTTTTGTAATTTTGTACACCTTTTTGGCTTACGTGGCATCCAAATATCTCCCACGCGCCTCAACTGCGTGGAGTCACGAGGTGTGCCACATAAGCCAAAAGGTGTACAATATATTATATATAAAATGGGACCTTAGTTTAGTTAAAATGTGTCTCTAAAATTTCGGTCATAATCTAGGTTGGTACTTGTGCCTTCTCCCTAAAATAAAAGAATATTTTCTATACTAACATTAGTTACATAATTATATCATATAAGTATATGTGCCAATAGTTTTGTTTAAGAATAAGTGCAAAGAAATTGAGAAAACTTAAAAACTGGAAGTTAAAACCCTTTTTTTAATAGATTATCTTTTCACTAATTAATTTTATTATATATAGCGGAGCTTAACATTTTCTTCAGTCACTTCATATTCGAAAAAAAAGTGTAAAATCTCAACTCATTTTTTCTTTCCGTTTTGATTCTCTCTGCAAAAAAAATATGTTACCTGCAATTGGACATACTGATGATGAAGAAGAAGAAGGGCAAAATGGAAATCAAAATTCAGAACAGAGATAAACAGAGGAACTGAATGAAGAAGAAACTGGAGGGAATTAATTAGGAGAAACAGATGAAGATCCCAATGACGATGATGAAGAAGAAGAACAGATACAGAATTTAGGATCGGGAAATAATGTGAGTCATCAAAATTCTGAAGAAAATGAAAGTGGAAATCAAGAATCAGAAGATGGACAAAATGATGAAAATAAAGAAGAAAATACATCTTGGTTAGTAGTAGTAGAAGAAGTAGAAGAAGACGAAGAAGAAGATGAAGAAGAAAGAAGAAGAAGAAGAGCTGCTGAAAAAAGGAAAACAACCAATGGGTGATCAAGGAGGAATATCAATTACTGAATTAAACGACGAAGACGAGGATCATCATCTGGATTTGGCGATTTTAAAAGCCATGTGCGATTACGAGTGCATTATTAGGAATTCTCCTCAACTTCCCACCTTTAATAATCGACTCCTTTACGTCAAGGATTCATTCCCAGATTTGAAAATGTCCAGAGAGGTTTTAGAAGAAAAATCACAGCACTTTGCAAAAGTTTCAATGATGTTAGGAAACAGCTAGGAGATGATCCCGAGATGGCTCGACCTATTGATCGAGAAATTTTCAACTTGTCTATGATAATATGAGGACGAAGATAATCTCGAGATGGAAATAGGTTCTGATACTAATTTTCTGATTCATTTTACAGCAGCATTACACTTTGGTGAGTGAATCTGATGTATGTGCTATTTCTTGCTAACGATTTTCAGTTCAACTTAATTTTTTTGTGGGATTAGAGATCATGAGCTGTTGTTTCGATCAGTTGTGTGAAAGCTTAGCAATGAAGAGTAACACTTACATATATAATCGGGAAGAATCACTTAGATCGAAAAGTATCACTTAAATGCTTCAATTGATATATAATCGAGAAGTATCACTTAAATCAAAAAGTATCACTTTTAGTGTATGAAATCTAGGAAGAGCCGTCCCCTTATTATCACTTTTACTTTAGTGATATAATAAATCATACCGGTTATCAGAAATACTCTCTCCATTCCTTTTTAATCGTCATGTTGGGTTTTTTAGAGTCAATTTGACTAATTTTTAAAGCTAAATTAGATTACATTAATTCGATATTTTAAAATAAAATTTTAGATATCCAAAAACTATACGGAAAGTACTATATAAATTGCAATTTTTTTCATATCAATATGATGAAAAATTACATTTTAAAATGTTAGTCAAAATTCATATCGTTTTACTCTCAAAACAAACCATAATTTTATGGTAGCCTCTATAATGAATCTAATGCTTCATATTTCATAACTCATATAATAAAGTTTTGTAAGCTTAGTCAAACTTGATTGGCCACTAAGTTGTAGCTTGACATTTAAAAGTAATCTAAAATTCGATATTTGGTACATAAAATTTAGTAACCAAAATGTACTTGCCATGTTTTTTTTACGTCCCTTAAAGAAAATATTACCTTATTTACTCTTAGATCTCAGTTTAATACTATTCCTTTTTTAGCCACATTAATTTTATTATATAGTGGCGCTTAACCATTCGCTTCAGTCACTTCATATTCGAAACAAGTGTTGAAACTTTATTCCTTTTTTCTTTCTGTTTTGATTCTCTCTGCAAAAAAATGTTGCTTGAAAATGGTCGTAAGAGATTGCGTACCGATGAAGAAGGGCAAAAGGAGGCTGATGGACAGAATGGAAATCAAGAATCTAATGAAACAGAGGAGGGAAAAACAGAGGAATTGGATCCAAATGGAGGACGAAAAAGAAAACGCCAAAATGATGAAAATGGCGACAACGAAGAGGAAGAAGAAAAAGAAAGAAGAAGAGCTGCTAAAAAGGGAAAACAACCAATGTCTAAATTGGGAATGTGGAAAGAAGGACGCCAATCAGATGCTGACTATTATGATTATGATTGCGATTATCATCAGAATTTGGCGATTTTAAGAACCATATGGGATTACAAGAGTAAAACTGGGGATTTCCCAAATCCACTCTCGATTAAACTACTCGATTTCATCATGTATTCACTCCCAAATTTGAAAATCTCCCGAGAGAAATTAGCGAAAAAGATCATTGCATTTAAGAATAATTATAATGATGCTTGGGAACTCGACGGAGATTATCCTGGGTTGGACAGGCCTGTGGATCGAGAAATTTTTAACTTGTCTATGCGATTATGGGGTGATCAGAAGGAATTTTATGATGACTGGAAATGGAAATAGCGAAAGGCGCCATTTAGTTTATGAGAATGTGAGAAACTAGAGCTGTTGATTTCTTGTTTGTTTGCAACCAAAGCTCGAAAAAAATCTTATGTGTTTCATGTATTTGGATTTGTCAAAAAATAAAAAATGTAATGTTTTGTTGTAACCTAATCCTAGAAAGAGCCCGGACTTTTCACTTTCTTTCAAGTGTAAGAGAAAAGGTTCAGATTTGTCCTTATACTTTAAAGAGTCTAACTTTGTCATTCGTTAGAAGTTTGACTCATTCATTTCATGTCCTCGATGTTTATATTTGTCCTTATATTTAAGAGTCTAACTTTGTCATTTGTTAGAAGTTTGACTCATTCATTTCATGTCCTCGTTGTTTAGATTTGTCCTTATACTTTAAGAGTCTAACTTTGTTATTCACTAGAAGTTAGACTCATTTATTTTCTACCTAGACGTTTAGATTTCTCCTTATACTACAAGGGTTTGATGTGTGTATATATATATATATATATATATATATATTATATTTACTTTGTTCAAAACATACATCAACATGGCAAGTCTCATGAATTCGGCAGGTATCTATACTTGAGAGAAAATAAGTCAACAAAGTCTCAAACTAGAAGTATTAAATTTTTGGCGCTTACGTAATTCATGAAAAAAAAAAGGTGCAAGAAAGATGCTTTTATCCATCTCGAGGAAATTAACTTTCAGAGTCAATATCTTACCGGTTTAAGTAATATATATCGTTGGTATAAGTTATTTTATAACATTGCTCATATTAACCTTCTTCATCTTAGCCTTTTAGACTAGCGGCGGTGAAAAGACCTACTTAAATAAGAGCTAGAGAAAATTTGGTATTTTATGATCATTATAAAGCTTGTAATACACTATATGATGATATTAGAAAGACATACTACATAAACATGACCCTTAATTTGGCTTCAGCGGGCAACTATGACCTTTAACTTTGAGTATCAACAAGTATACATTTAAACTTGTATAAAGTTGAACAAATAGAACATTCATCCTACATGACAATTTTGTGTCCTACATGGCGTCCTACGTGTATTATGTCATGTAGGACACATGTATCTACTTGTTCAATTTTATGCAAGTTTAAGTGTTTACTTGTGCTCACCAAAATTAAAGGCATAGATGTCATCTAAAGCCAAATTAGAGGGCATATTTGTGTATTATGCCTATTACAAATGAGAATGTTTAAATAATGCAAAAATACGCCAAGAAGTAAGTTGTGTTATTAAATTCAAACTTTCTTTTACAAATGCATGAATTGAAAAAGACAGATTGTTTATCTAAAGTAACGTTAAAATGTTTTCTTTTTGCCTTCTCTTTCAAATCTATCTGACAACACGTGACACTTCAGATCACTTCTTTTTGTATTTATTGATTTAGGGTTAAGGGTTTTAGAATTGACGATTTAGAGTCTAGGGTTTAGGGTTAGACTTACTATTGTTATTTTGTAAGTGCGATATTATAGTGTAAAAATATATGTTATATTACAGATATATCGAAGTTAATCTAACATAAAAATTTATTTTCTATACTAACATTAATTACATAATTATCTCATATGAAATGTTTCTGCTAAACATTTCTTATGACTTTTTTCAGTAAGTACTATTTTCCCAAAAATGAATTTTGCAATGCACAAATTCAAAATTTAATCGAGCTCCAGCGGAACGAACAGAGGAAAACCCCAAAATACTAATTAGTTTTATTATATATAGCAGTGCTTAACCATCTTCTTCAGTCACTTGATATTAGTAAAAAGTGTTGAAATCTTTACTCATTTTTTCTTTCTGTTTTGATTCTCTCTGCAAAAAGAAATGTTACCTTCAGTTCCTGAAATTGAAGAAGAAGAAAATCGCGAGAGCATGGAAATGGAGATTGATGGACAGAATGAAAATCATGAATCAGAGCATGAAAATCAAGAATCTGATGAAAAAATGGAAGAAGCAGAGGAAGGAAAAACAGAGGAATTAGATCGATATGGAAAACGAAAAAGAAAACGCCAAATGAAGAAGAAAATGGCGATGCCAAAGAAGAAAAAAGAAGAAGAGCTGTTGAAAAAGGAAAACAACCAATGTATAAAGGAGGAGAATCAGATGAGGACTATTTTGATTATGAAGAAGAATATAGCGACAACGAAGAAGAAAAAGAATCAATGTATAAAGAAGGAGCACATTCAGATCAGAACTACTTTGATTATGAAGAAGAATATAGTGATGACGAAGAAGAAAAAGGAAAAAAACCAACGTACGAAGAAGGAGTACAATCAGATGAGGATTACTTTGATTATAAAAATTTATTTTCTATACTAACATTTATTACATAATTATCTCATATGAAATGTTTCTGCTAAACATTTCTTATGACTTTTTTTTAGTAAGTACTATTTTCCTCAAAAAAATTAGTGGGTTAAATCTAAATTATAATAGGAGGCCTTAAATAATCAAAATATGCACAAAAATACTAGGTACTCCTTATTTTTAGGATATATATATATATTCTTAAAAGACATTAAATATTTAATTTCACATAATAATATTATTATTTATAAAAGTGAGGATTAGTTCTAGTTAATAAAATGTTAGACATTTGTTTGCAATAGATCAAGTTGGATGTTGATGTAAAAAAATTATTTAATAATATGAAAATTTAAGTTTTTTTAATTTAAAGTTCTAAAATATTATTTATAAAAAGTACATAGTTCTTTTTTTTTTTTTTTTTTAATTTGAATTTCTTATAATGTTTAATATTGTTTCAATCATTTTGAGTATTTGTTTGGCACGTAATAACAAGAACTCATGTTGTGGACATTAATATATAGTGGGAAATAGAATAGTTATTTTTGCTACCATACTATGAATGTGCTGCAATTTTTAACAATTTAACATTTTTGTATAATAATAAAATATTGTTTCACTCAAGGTTAAATATGTCGGTCAGTATTTGATGGACATTTGATAATTTTGTTTTTTAACTTTGTGGATTCCCATTAATTGAATAAGTAGGATATGATACTATTATTATATTTAGGGGTGTTCGTGGTTCGGTTTGAATTGGTTATTTATTAAAATTAAAATTAAATCAATCTAGTCGGTTTTTTAAATTTCTAAAACCAAACCAAATCAACGAAAAAAAATATCCGTCGATTTGGTTATTGTCGGTTTGGTTCAGTTTTTCTAGTTTATTCATACGTATCTCGATAGACACAAACACCTTGTACATGAACAATCCACAGAAAAGCTATTATTGGTTCAATTAAGCAATTAAGCAATACTAGAGTTATCACAAGAACAAAGTGATTCAATTAAGAGAAAGTGTGACTATTTTATGTGAAGTAGGGTAGGTAAAGACTAAAATGGATTTTGATGGACTTAGGATTAAAGTTAAAGACTTAAGTTAAATAAAATTTAACCAAATAGTTATATTTTATTTATGAATAATAAATAAATAATTCTAAAATGTATATATCTATTTTATGGGTTCAGTTTGGTTATTTTTTAGTAAAATCAAAATCAAACCAAATAGTATCGGTTTTCAAAATTTAAAACCAAACCAAACCAAATATTGGTTTTTTTAATCGGTTTGATTAGGACTGCGGTTCAGTTTGATTTTTTAACCATAACCATGAACAACCCTAGTTAGATTTAATATTGTTATTTTCTGAGTGTGATTGGTTTGATAGTGTAAAAAGTTATTTTATATTATCGGTATATCAAAATTAATAAAAAAATATAAGTATATTTCCTATACTAACATTAATTACATAATTATCTCATTTGAAGTTTTTTGCTAAAACATTTCTTATGACTTTACCAGTACTACCATTTCAGTCTGACCGTGTGGAGATATATTATCATACTTTCAAAGAACGTCTTCAACCTCGGAAAAATCAATATATAAGAAAAAAAACATAATAAAAAAATATGTTTTTTAACTTCACTTCAATTGATATCTATGCCTTTTAATTTTGGTTGTACACAAGTAGACACTCAAATTTATACAAAATTGAACAAGTAGACCCACGCATACTACATGACGTCCTATGTAGCAATTTACATCCTACCTGGCGTTCTACATGTAATATGCCACATATGACGCGTGTGTCTACTTGTTTAATTTTATACAAGTTTGAGCATCTATTAATGCACACTTAAAGTCGAATATTAGCTTAATTCAAGTTAAAGAGCACATTTACCTATTACGCCTAAAAAGAACAAAAGAATAATCATAACTTTATGGTAGCCTCTATAGTGAATCTAATGCTTCATATTTCACAACTTCTAATAAATTTTTGTAAGCTTAGTCAAACTTCATTAACCATTAAATTATGAATTTTGTATTTTTTCATCATATTGATATAAAAAAAATTGTAATTTTTTCAATCAGTTCTTGGATGAAGAAAACAGAAAGCAAGAAAAATTGCACGCGGTGAAAAAAGGAAAACGTCCCATGTCGGAATTATATGAATTTCTGCACATTATGCCAACATTTTCAAATCCTGGACTAGGAGCTGGAACTTCCGAAAATGTGGGAGAAGAAGACTATGATTATGATCAGGATTTGGCGATTTTGAAGTCCATGTATCAGTACTGCTTCAATCATGGTGGCAAAATTCCATATCCAATATTGAGGGAACTGATTAATTACATCGAAGCTTTAGTCCCCAACTTGAAAGTTCATGGCCAGGAATTGGAGACTAAGATCGTTGTGTTGGAGAACAATTTCTTAGCTGTTATAACAATGGCTGGAGGATGTGACCCTGATAAAATCCACCATGTTTATCGCGAAATTTTCTACTTGTCTATGGGTTTAATTTTGGAGACTATAATTAAGTCTGACAACTAGGAGCACGATGCAATTGATGAGAACATGATAACTGGAGCTGTTGATCCTTTAATTTTGATAGTTTTGTTTACAATTTAATTACGTTTGCTAAACATTCTATGGTTAGTATATATGAGATGTTGTTTGCTTGCATTTTCAGTTCGACTGAAGTTTTCAGGTCACTTTGAACTTTCTGCAATTGTTTCACTTTCCATTTTAGTTTGATCTTCTCGTTAACTTAATTATAGAATTGGAAATGTTAGTTCTTTTAGGAAGGCGAAAAGATCAGAATAGATAAGGAGCATATTTTTAAAATGTACAAACAGATAGTACTAGCTTTCGTATTGATGAAACTCCAAAGCCCTAGAAATGAGGAGCAGCACCACGAGTCTAACTGAACCCGATAATTGAAAATCTTCTGAGGCGAATTAACTAAGTATTCAAGGTGAATGTTGTCTAACGTGCTATGTACTTTGTCTTTGGAATAGATGAATTGATTAACAAATCCCAGAGAAGAATTGAATTGTACCAATATTTGCTCAGTTCACTGGAAAAGACTAATTGTAACTCCTTTAATCATCTAATTTTTCATGCATCGCTAAATCGAAATGAAGAGTATGCCATATAATCTTTAACATGCAGACAATGTTGGCCTATAATCTACATTGAGTTTGTTGCAACTCCTCAATTTCTTCATAGTAATGGAATAAAAAAGAAAAGCTTTTTTCCAAGTGAGTAAGTTTACATTAATTACATATAACTAATGAAATTGATAATGTCATAACTAACGAATTAAATGCAAATGTTAGGCTTCTACTTCTATCTTTACGTAAATAAAACATGATCATTTAATTAGATTTTAATTTAGTGTAGGGCTAAATTTGTAATTCAACTTTGAAGTTAGGACCATATAGTATATATAATATGTGATATCATGATGATATCACGATGATGACGTATGGCTATGCTTGAGGACATTCCTATGTGTTGTAATACATCATATAAGTCAAATTTTGACTAGCCATAAATCATGACAGATTAATAAATGTTTTACTTGGAAAGGTCATTTAATGTCTAACTAACCAAAATAATTTAGAGTAAATATATAGATAGAGTTATGGAAAGGAATATGACTATTATGGCATGAAAAATTAAAGTTAGATTTAATACAATTAATATTTTAGTGATTTTGGTCAAATGAATACGCAATAAATCTGGCAAGAGAGAAAGAACCATCTCCTCATTCTCAGACTATTTTCACAAAGAATCACATGCTAAAATGCTACCTTCAGACCAAGATCAAGAATCTGAAGCTTGGTCGCATATCTCCTCTCCTCCACATGATCACTTTAACAATGATCTACAAAATGTAGAATCAATCATCTTTGAATCTGCAAAAGATAAAGTTGACCAAAAAGCAACAGAAAAAGAAAAACTCTCAGAATCTCACCTGTATGAAATGAAGTGTGTATGTCCAAAAATTGGAGAAAAAGGGAAGTCTCCCATGCCTGAATTTTATGAATTGAAGTCCATCAACAAGCCTAAATTTTCCAATCTTATACACGGAGGAACGTCTGAAAAGTTGAAAAAAGAAGATAATTATGATTATTATCAGGATCTAGCTATCTTGAAGTCTATCTATCATTACTTCTTCAATCATGGGGTGATTCCATATCCTAATTATTCAGAGCATTTTATCAATTACATCGAGGCTTCAATTCCCAACTTAAAATTTCGTGGCCTGGCATTGAAAACTAAGATCATTCTGTTAGAAAAGCGTTTCTTAGCTATTTTGAAAATTGCAGGATATGACCCTAATATAATCAACCCTATTCATTGTGAAATTTTCAACTTGTCTATGGGTTTGTGGGGTTAGGTTTGGAGACTATTATCAAGTTGGCAAAGAGATTGACGAAACTGATGACAGTTTCAGAAACTCAAGGTGTTGATCCATTCTTAAATTTTTAGGTCTAAGTCTTCATAGCAGCATTTTGAATTGCTTATGCTTTTGTTTGTATTTTTCATTTCAACTGAAAGTTTATTGTGGGATTAGAGATTGTGTAAGATTATTTTGGTTTGATATGAAAATGTTCTCTTTTTCAAAGTTGATTTTGTGAGTGAATCTGTTGTATTGAGTGTTTTGTTAATGACAACATCTTTTAGCAAATTCACTGGCATTCAAATACACATTCTACAAACTCACTGAAAAAGCCTGATATCAGAAAGAAAGGTATTGGTCAAAAATAGGTTCCGATCCACCTTATACGTGGTCGATCATCAGTGTCACTAGCATTTGAACTGAAACTAGCTGTCCGACTCAATTCTTAACTTGCTTGACTGAGACTTCCTAAATCCTTTCCCGAATTCTAGCTATCTGATTCGAGTAACTGGGAAACTAGACTTGGTGAAGGCATCCGATCCATCACCCATTGTTCCTTGGGGTGCTCGAGCAATTGCATTAATTTTTCAATACAAAGCATTATTTAATAAAATATCAAACATATATAGGTTATTTTTTTAGCTCACATCACAAGCACTATTACCAACCTTTATCCTTTTGCTTTTTTATAAATGTGATGGTTGAGTCAATTTATATGCTCCTCAACAAATGCAGTAATCATGGTTTGAGTAGATGAGAAGATCAAATTACTTAACTATATATGTCTGTCAAGTTTTAATACATGAGCATAAATTATTACTAGTTTTTTCTTGTATCGATTGAAGGGGAGTCTTAGCATAACGGTAAGAGTTGTCCTAACAACCTCTATAATGGTCTCCGTATTGTCCAACTCTTCATAGGACCCTGTGCACATGAGAGTTTAGAGTATCGGACTGTAGAATCATTCGAAAAAGAATATTTTCCTATCTTGAACAAGGATGAACATCCGAAAATCATGAGTTGAAATGGAGAGCACTATGCAGTTGAGGAAAGAATGTGAGAAACAAAAAAGAGTTGTTGAGGGCTAAGTCTTCATAGCATCATATTTTAAATTTCTTGGAGCATCAATGTCAAATTTTAAATTTTCTTTCACTAAATAGAATCTAGTATTACATGGATTATTAATTTGGAAATCGGTTTGCTTGTATTTTTTTTGTGGGATCAAAGATCATGAAAAGTTATATTTATATGAAAGAGCTAGAATTTGAAGAACGAAAAGCAGCAATATGTGTTTCCTATTTTCAAAGAATGTCTCCGACATTGGATTTATTAGCATAAAATGAAAAAGAAAAATAAAACTACTAATTGTGATTTTATGGCAGCCTCGGCAATGAATCCAATGCTTCATAGTTCATAACGTCTATAAAGTTTGATTAACCTTATATTTGGTTTGCCAACTTTTCATATACATTTTTAATAGCGTTGGTTGCAAGACAACTTTCGCGCAGCTCAATTAATTTACTGTATATTTGATACTTCCACTTATACTGTACTCAATAAGTTTATATCCACCAATGCTTTGACCAATAATGGAAAAATAATTCTTAGCATTTTTAGTCTCTTTGAACATTTGGTCTTACTATGTCCAACTTCGTTGACCACTAATTTACATCTTAACTTCACTATTGTCTCATCATAAAATTACATTTAATAATAATCTAATAGCATTAAAAAATTTAGACATTTAGACATTTAGTACATAAATATTAGTCACCTATTTTGAAAAAGATAATAACATTTAACTTTTTTCCAAATGTGAATTTTTTTTTAATTTGGTAATATAATTACTTTTATTCTTTATCAGCTCCAAAAAAAATTATATTTTCTTTCTTTCTTTATGAGTTCCAACACTTTCTCAAAGAATCACCATATCACAATGCTACCTGGTAAAGAACTCAACGGAGAGAATTAGTGAAGGAAAGAAAGAAAATTCAGAATCTGATGAACAAATAATCTTGATTTGCTTTGATCTCATTATTGAAATTCTCTTAAGGCTTCCGGTGAAATCTCTCTTGCGGTTAAGGTCTGTTTCAAAAACTTGGATTGCTTTGATTTGTAGCCTAAGTTTATCAAGTTTCATATGATTTTATCAGCTAATTAAAAAGACTACACCAACCATAGGCTTATATCGAGGACTGCCCATCCTGAAAATAATCTTAAGGATTGTTCTCTTAAGTCTTTGCTTTATGAGTCTGTTATTGAGGAATCCGATATGGATTATCCCATGAAAAACTCTAATAGATATTCTTTGGTCAGGGGTTCTGTAAATGGATTGATTTATCTTTTAAATGATTCAAAAGAAGTATTTCTCTGGGACCCAACAATAAGAAATTTTAGGAAATTACCTGATTTTAAAACTAAAGTGGGCGATGTTATTCATATTTTATATGGTTTTGGATACGATGAAATCCATGATGATTATAAGGTCGTACGTATTTGTACTAATATTGGCCGTCAGAGTGATTTTCAAGAGGCTAGTATCTATAGTCTAAAGAATTATTCTTGGCGGAGAACTGGTTATCCTCAGAATGAGACGCGATTAATTAGTTCAGGTAAGTTTGTGAATGGGAAGCTCTTGGTTACCAAAGGGGTTGGGGCATCACATCTTTTGATTTGGCTGATGAGAAATGGAGAAAGGTGAAACGACCTTGTTATGGAGAAAGGGATGGTACTCTCATGCTGGGAGCACTGGAAAGTAATCTTTCTATGCTTTGTAGTAATCCGATCGTTCAAGTAGATGTGTGGTATATGAAAGAGTATGGGAATAAATAATCTTGGATAAAAGTATTTACCATCAATTATAATCAAGATCCTATGGATTATTTTCTTTCTCAGACCTTTTGTTTGTCAAAAGGTGGTGATTTTTTGGTTATGTTTGAATCAACTTTCATGATATACAATCTAGAGGATAACTCGATCAGAATTCTCAAGTCTCCTAAATTTAGTAAAGCTCTTACGGTGGAAATCTACTGTAACATCCGACAATTTTAAATAGCTATGAAGAAGCTTGAAATTTGAAAGTAGCTATTTTTGGAAAATCAGAATCTGGAAAAAATTAGAAAAAAAAAAAATTTGGTAAGTGTATTTTTCATTTTTTTTTGGCCAACTTTGAGTCAAGATCCTAATCTAGATACGATGAGTTAGGAGTAGTTCCAGTTATGGTTGCGAAAAGCTTGACGAAGCTGATTTGAAACAATTTTGACGATTTCGAGTCGTTATGAGTGAGTTATGGCGGCCATTGGTTGTTGGGTTGTTGGGGAATTTCCGTCAATTTTTTAGCTTTTTTGGTTTTTTTTTTTTAGCCATTTTTTTTGTGTTTATTTGTGTTTTTATTGTTTTTTTTTTATTTTTTTGGATAAAGAAGAGAAAAGAAAAAGAAGAAGAGAAGAAGAGAAGAGAGGAAAGAAGAGAAAGAGAGAGAAGAAGAGAAGGAGAGATCAAGAGGAGATTTTTTTGGATTTTCGTGGGTTGTGATCCTTGATCCTTATGTGAGTTTTTTTGTGGTTTTTTGTCCTTTCTCTTTCACCAAGCTCTTTTTTCTTTTTTTTTGAAGAAAGATTTGTTTGGTGTTTTGTTTGTTGATGTTTGTTGTTGTTGTTGTTTTTATTTGTTGTTTGTTGATGTTGTTGTGTTTGTTTGTGTTGTTGTTGTTGTTTGTTGTGTTTGTTTGTGTTGAGATTGTGTTGGATTGTGTATTTGGATTATGTGGATGATTGATGATGGGGTTGGTTGATGTGAAATCCATTGAAGGTTTGTAGTTTTTTGAAGAAGAAAAAGTGGGAAGAAAGGTGTTTTTTTTGAACAGGGGCCAGTTTGGCCAGTGGGCCCCAGCAGCCCTGCCTGAAGTTGAGGGCTGCGCCCTGAGCCTCGGAGGCTCGATGACCCTTTTTACTTTTCTTCCCTTTTTACCCCTTATTTATTTTTGTATTTTTATTTCCTATTTATATTGTATTTTTGTTTCCCTTCCATTTTCAATACTGAAAAGTCAAGTTCTATCAGTCAAGACTCAAAACAAAACATGAAAAAAACAATTCAAATCAAAAATTCAAAGAGAGTAGTAGTTAGTCAAAGAAGAGTTAGTTAGAAGTTAGTTCAAGAGTCTTTAAGTTGTTAAGTTTTGCAAGAGTTGTTTAAGTTTTTTTAGTTTTATTTTTTGTTTTAAATTTTTTTAAAAGAAAAGTTTAGAAGTTTCCAAAGGTTAGAGTCAAGTTTAGTGTTTCAGTTCAATTTTATTCCAAGTTCAGTTCAAAGTCTCTAAGTTATGTTTTAAAAAAATGTTTTTACAAAAAAGTTTTAAAGAAATTTTTTTTTCCAAAGAGCAAATTTCCATTTTTTTTTTTTGAATTTTTTTTTATTTTTTTAAAATCGTGTTGTAAAAGAAAAAGAAATTAAAAATTTTTTTAAATTTTTGAGTGAAGACATTTTGAATTTAATTTGGGGGGCTTCCAAAGGCGTATGGCACCACATGAACCACACCAGCCAAGCATAATGATCGTAGATGAGAGGATGAATTTCCTTTTTCTAGACTCCTAGATGAATTAGGATGCGATTATTCTTATACCTTTTGTCCGGGTATAGATGCTTCGGCGTGAGGTTGATCATGTATCATCATCACACTCTTATGTTATGTTGATATTGTATCATTGTAAGCTTATCGTATTATTTATTTTTTTTATTTAAATTATTGTATTTATTTTATATACATCAGTTAATTGTATTATTATATACATCTCGTTTATATTGTATCCTCAGATACACATTATATTTTATATTTTTGTTTCTAAATTTTATATATTTTTATATTTTTTTTTTAAAATGCCTTATATTGAAAAGGTTTTAGTTTTGAGTTTATTGAAGGTAAGTTTCTCGTTTTCAATTTTCTTTTCCTACTCCTTTTGCTTTGCTTTCTCTGTTGCTTCCATTCATTATGTATTATGTCTTGATCTTCGCCGTCTGATGATGCGTCGCAGATGCTTTTGGATATTATCCCGTCTCCCCGCGAGTCATCGAGAGTTAGTCGCGTTGAGCAATTTGCTGCCTCCTCGCTCAATTGAGATAGTTAGTTAGTTTTGTGTATTAGTTTTGTGTTTTTAGTTTTTTAGTTTTGTCATCCCATGGATTAGGATCATCTCATTGAGTAGGAGCTTATTAATTTAGTTAAACATTTTTGTAGTCTATATATTGTATATATTTATTGCGAGACTTTATTTAATTATTTTGAGACTGAGATTATTGGACTTGTTTTTTAATTGTTTTTCTTTCATTGTTATTATTTGATTATTTGAGTTGTTTTGTTAAGTTTTAAGCTCAAGCAAGGGGTAGGCAGGGCAGTGCATTTCATCATTGAAAGTTTAATTTGTCCCCTTTCATAAAATGAACCAAGAACACAACAAGAATGAAGGTGACATAAGCTCTGATAATTATAATTATATAAGTAATTATTTAAAATAGTTCCACCTTATGCATTTTGCAAAGGGCTGCTATATTTTCTTTTTTTTAATCGAATAATCATTGCATATTTAAGGAGATATTTACACCTCTTCATGGAGATCTTGTTTTTTTTTAATCTTTTATTTTCACATATTTCAATGAAAAAAGAACCTTTTCTCATTATTTCTAATAGCTTATTAAATTTCTTTGGTGCTGCCTTTCCATTAATTTAGTTATTTGGTGCAATCAAAGATTGATTTTTTTAAAAACTTTAGTAGTAAGATTGATATTACAAGCTACGAATGTTAGTAGATTTCTTTATCTTATGTGACAGAGAACACGAGTCTCATATTCTTTTCAAGTGAAAAAGACTTAAATTACTTAGTGGGCTAAAATCATTATTCAGAACTTGATGTTAAAAGAATCTGATACAAAGGATATTACAAGTTAGGACAGAAGGATCTGTGTATTAGATACAAATCATTATCAAGGACTAACACCATAATCATATTACAACAAAAGAGACATTTAGTGGCTATAATTATTTTTGCCGCAAAAATATTTAGCCTTTAGTGGTATTTATAGTGTTTGTTAAGTACTCAAATGTTATATTGACGTAAAATATAATATAGCGACAATTATTATATGATTGCCGCTAAATAATTTGAGCAAAAATTTTGTTATTGTTGTAGTGTCAGATGCTTTTAATTCTCGTCCACTTATATCCGATAATAACTGTACAAAATCTGATTCGTGCGCTGCAACTCCACAATTAAAAAACATAATAATATTACATAGTGTGAAAATCTCCAATTGATTGTCCAAAAAGATGCAAAATATGGGAAATGATGTAGAAAGAACAAAAAAGGTATTCAACCACAAATTTTAAATTATTTTTATTTTCTTAATAAAATGGGTGAGATACTTTTTTAAAGCCACATAATATTTTTTTGAATTAAAAAAAAATATTTTTGATTTTTATTTTTTTTATTCGGGCCATTAAATAAAGGGGTAAATATGCACCACTTGTTAGACAGTAAGGTATATATGCACCATTTGTAAAACAACAAAAATATTTTCATATCACTTATTTAACTGGAATATATCCACTTTAATTAGTGAAATTGAGGGATATATTTGTCTCTTTTCTCATTGTTATTTTTTTCATTGTCATATAATATGTAGAAAATGTAGAGGAGGTCGCATTTTATGTTTATTATGATTTTTTTTTACCTAACTGATAAGAATGAATTTACTCCATTGTTGATCATTTCTCCTTACAAGACTATTTTTTCATTTTGAAAAAAGAGTCACTCGGCATTTATAGCTTTTGTTATGATTTGAAAATTTGTTCATATAATGGCTTATTCAACTTCATTGATTACATCTTTAATTACTTCACCATAATCCAATCAAAAATAGTATTATGAGAGATAATCTAAAATTAAATTTAGTACACTATTTTATTTATTTTAGTGATATGAATTAGCTATAAATTTAGCAAGAGATGAACTATCTCTTCATTCTCTATTCATTCTAAAGCATGGCAGAGGAACAATTAAGTTTCGAAATTGAGGTTTTAAACTTATCAGAAAAACACCGAGTATCTGGTGAAACCTCCCATCAACACATAAATGCAAACAACCCCACAAACCTTTTTGATCTGCCAACTGAAATTGTTATTGAAATTTTCTTAAAGCTTTCAGTAAAATCTCTCTTGAAAATTAAGTATGTTTCAAAATCTTGGCATGCATTGATTAGTAGTCCTAGATTTATCAAGTACCATCTAAATTTATCAGCTAATTATAACAAATACTTCACCAACCATAATGTTATTTTGAATATAGCCCAACCAGAATTCAATCTTGAGGATTGTTTTGTTATGGAGGAAAGTGACTTGGATTATCACATGAAAAACTCGGGTATATCTTTCGTGATTGAGGGTTTTATCAATGGATTGGTTTGTCTTGTAAATAAGGCAAATGAAATATTTTTATGGAATCCAACAATAAGAAAGTATAAGAAATTGTCTAATTTTAGAACTCAATTGAAGAATGAGGGTTATTGCATATATGGCTTTGGATATGATGAGATCCATGATGATTACAAGGTAATGTGCATTTTTTCTATTGTTGGATGTCCACCTCATTTTCAAGAGGTAAATATATATAGTCTAAAGAATGATTCTTGGCAAATAATACATTGTTCACTAAATATGATACGATTAATGGGCTCGGGTAAATTTGTGAATGGAAAATTTTATTGGACTGCTAGTGTTAATATCATAAGCGGTTGGAGCATAGCCTCTTTCAATTTGATTAATGAGAAATGGAGAAAGATGGAACGACCTTACAATGGAGAAGAGAGTGAAGGTCTTGTGTTGGGGGTGTTGGGAAGTAATCTTTCTGCGATGTGTAATAATTCGACTACTCACGTTGATGTGTGGGTTATGGAGGAGTACGAGGACAAAGAATGTTGGATAAAGATGTTTACCATCAATTGTGCTCTAAATCCTGTGGATTATTTGTTTTCTCACTCTTTTTATTTGTCAAAAAAAGGTGAATTTTTGCTTATGTTTGATGATTATGTAATGATATACGATCTAAAGGACAACTCAATCAGATATTCACAGACTAGTGAATTTGATTATGGTCTTTTGACAGAATTCTTTCAAAGTCTAGTATGTCCGCTTTCAGAAAACGAGTCGAGGATACTACAAGAATGAAGGCAGCAGACGTTGTGATAATTGCAATTATATAAGTGATGATTTGTCAGAGTTTCATTTTATGCATTTTACAAAGGGCATGTTTTAGGGAGAACTATAACCCATATCGATCCTCATGAAGACCTAATTTGACTTTTTCCTTTTAAGTATCTATATATATATATATATATATATATTTCCATTGTTGTTAATAGCTTATTAATTTCTTTGGCAATATCCTTTCATTAATTTAGCTATTTTGGCCAATTAAGGATTGTATCTTTTTTTACTTTACCAGTAACTTTGATATTAGCAAGAATGGATTGTATAGAAGAAAGCAATGGAGAAAATATTTATTTGCTATGATTATATAAGTAGATTGAAAAACTTGTGATCATGAGAATCGACGTTAGCTACTCATTTTACAACTTCCCTTGCATGAGCATTTGTAATAAAAACATACTCTTAATTAAACAAATATATAGGCACATAATATTTGAGCAAAATACTTTAGAAAAGAGTATTATTTTTTTACCTTTCAAGATAGGAATAAAATTTATGTATATTCAGATTTTTTCAGACTCTACTTGTAAAATTACATTAGATATATTGTACATGCAAAAAGAGTAGATATGCTCCATATTATTTTTCCTTTTGGCTAATAATACACAAGTTGGGGATCAAACGTACACCTATTATACTTGCAGTTTGGAACTTTCTGCCGACCTAGGGTTCTGGTGGCTTAGGCAGCAGCTGTGCAGCTATCATGGCTGCTACGGCTACTGGACGGCCTCCTTTCGAGGTTGTTCAGCCCGCCCCACGACATACGCCACCCTTTTCAATTCCAATACTATAAATCCTAAACAATCTGTCCTAATTAACTCAAAAACAATCGTAAAATCAATAGAATAATCCATGGAGAACCTACTATCATGTTTTCAATGGAGGAAAGGCAAAACTTTATGATCGAAGAGGGATTTCATCAAGCAGTGTGTTTACATTATCCCATTGTGCGCCAGATTTGAATGTATTAAGGTCAATTTTACCGAAACATCTTGGTACCAAGGGCAATTGTTTAATTGGCTTACTTGCTCCAAGACAAATTTTGTTGAGGTTTGATCAATATGAAGATTATGTACTAGCTTTATCTCGCTCAGTTAATTATCTTCTCTACAATGGAGAGGAGCACCAATGTAGGGGTTTTCCATGGTCCATTGGATATAACCCTAAAGTGGAAACCATGTTAACTGTGGTTTGGATTTCTTTACCGAACTTATCTCCAGATTTGTTTGCAAAGAAGTCTCTGTTGTCTATAGCATCAGCAGTTGGGAAACCAATAGCTATAGATAAAGCTACTCAAATCAAGTCAAGACCTAGCACGGCTAGGATCAAGGTTATACTTGATCTAATGGAAAAGCTTCCAAATCGTATAAGGTTGCAGCTTGTAGATGGAAAATCTGGTAAGTTGATCAAGGTTTTTCAGGAGCTTGTATATGATAATCTACCTTTGTATTGCAATTATTGTAAGCACCAAGGTCATGATGAAGATAGTTGTCGTTTAATTTCGAAAAGAAATCAAAATAACAAACAAATTGATGATACCATTGAATGTGCTTTAAAAGGTACTACCGATAGTGAAAAGTATCAAGGCGATGTGAGAGAAATATTAAATGAAAAAAGAAAGACTGTAGATGTCGATCAAAGTAAAGCTACTTCTTTAGATCGACAATTGGTTGCTTCTACTTCTGAGCAAAATCCTGTAGACTCAATGGATATTGATACAAGTAATAGTGGTGTTCAAACAACTACCGAAAACAAAGGTGATTGCAATAACCAACAGGCTGCTACTAATGAGGTGCAATCAAAGAAAGTTGGGCTGAATTTGATGTCTAATGCAACTAAAAACACTTAGGGAACACCAAGAGTTGGGGTTGATGCGCCGCGAGTTGATTCAGGACAAAAACTAATGGATACATCTGATGTTGAAGATGCTGAAAATTCTGGGCAACATATTTTGCAAGTTGAAAACGATAATCCAACTAAAAATTGGACACTGGTTGCACACAAAAAATCAACTAGTAGTCGGATCTTTTCCCCTACTAGTCAAAATAATTCTCCATGTAGTGAAAAGGGTCCGACTAGAAATTTCATGACAATGAGAAAAGGCAGATACTAGTAATGCCTCAAGAGACCTATTATGTTCGAATAGCTTTGATGCTTTATTGAAGACTATTGGAAAGCAAGTAAGGTTAACAGAGAATGACAACGATTTGATCCAAGAAAAAAAAGTCTCACCACCTGCTTTAAATAGCAAATTAAGTCCAGAAGCTTCCGTATTTGTGCCTAAATGTGTGCTTGAAAAGAAGAATGAGTCAAGGGCCTTAGTTTCAAATACAATTGATTTGAGTGAGGATTCTCTTGATGAAGATGGAGTGGATTTGGCTGAGGATTCTCTTGATGAAGATGAGGACATTTGTTTTGATAGAGTGGCTAGTGAAGGGGATATATCACCTAGGCAACAAAGAAGTGGAAGCAACAAAAGCAAAAAGAAGACACATGGAAGGCAACATAGTTGGGACGGTAAAATAACTGAGGAGTTTATTCCAAGACACCTACCAATACGACAAGCAAAGCAAAACCATTTGACAGTATCAATAGGTTCAACTAGATCCAATAAATCCATAAAGAAGGTATGAATCATCAAGTGCTGTTGGATAGGTATGAAGAAGAAGACGAGAAAAAATACTCTAAGTTACTTTTGATGGGCAACCAATTTTTTTTAATTCATGCTTTTGTAATAGAAAGTTTGAGGCTAGTAACTCAACTTTCTTCTTGATTGACATATTTTTACATTATTTAAGCATCCTCATTTGTAATATCATCATGGAGTGTATTACAAACTCTGTGATGATCAGAAAATACTTAGTTCTCTCTGGCTCTTATTTTCTTCATGTTTGTTAGGTAGCAAAAGTTAGGTACTTCATTAGGATTAGTAAGGTAAGACCTAGTCCCCCTTGCTTGTACTTATCCCTATTGATATTTTTTATGTTTAATAAAAAACCGCTAGACACTGTCTAGTGATAAATTTTCTTTAAAAAAAAAAAAAAAAAACAAGAAGTTGGGTAGCACATCATAAACACAACTAGATATCAAAACATACATTTGGCTAAAGAAAAAAAATCAAGAGCAACAATTGTCATTACACCACCATTCGCAATCGTCAACAACAATTGCAAACAATCACACATATATAAAACTCAGTTTCCCAATGCAAATATCAATTATATGGAACAATTTAATTTTTCGAAAAAATAATAAATATCAGTATAAATATTTTATTTTTTAATGTTTGATCATTTGAAATTCCCAAAATCTGGAAAATTAATGTCACTGTGCTATAGAATGTTGTACCTTTTCTCTTTAGGTGCAATAAATGATCTTATTTTATTTAAAAAAACTATCTATTTGTGTTGCATTCTCTAAAAATATTTTTTAATAAACTTAAAGGATACTAACAATAAAATCGTGGGGCCTGTATGTTTGTCTACTTTTACCTTTAACTTGCCAGAAGGACATAACAAGAGAGCTTACTATTAACATGAAAATTAGTTGTTGGATTCATTAAAATAGGGGAAAATAATTTATTGAGACTTGTGATATTATTAATTACCTTATTTGTTATTTTTTCAAAAAAAATATATTTTATATATCTATGATATATAGTAGTAATACCATTAAATTCAAATGTGATTCTCATTAAATTCAAAAATGTGAGGTGAGGTGAATGAGAATGTGACTCTTCAAGTGTCAGAGTGAATTTTCAATTTTTAGCCTGTCTTTTCTGAATCTTTTATACTGTGTGTGCACCTTTGTTTATGTTACTGTCTTCATTAATTTAAACTTCGAACTCGATTCTGAAAATAAATAAATAAATATATATATTTGTACACCTTAATTTATATTAAACGATAATTAAATATTTTAGTTTATTTTTATTGTGTTTAGTAGATGTACAAGCATTACCGTAATATATAAATTTTTAGATGATTAATTTGTAAGTTAAAGTGTTCAATTGACACAGTAAAAATGAATTAAGGTATAAATATAGATATTCAAAGTTGAATTGTTCACTTATACTTTTATTCTATATTAAGTGGATTTTTGAGAATTTTTTTATTATTAAAAATAATTGAATTGTTCAAAGTATATTTATAATTTAATAAAAAATAATAGTGAAAAATATAATTTAAATTATGTCTTAAATATTTTCCTTAATAAGTATGCATTATCTTAAAATTCAATTAATATAATTAAAAGGAATACTAAAATATCAAAATTTGAGCGTGTATTTATATAATTATGCCATTTTTTAAATCTTTCATGTTTTTTTTGTCTTGTTCCTTTAATAATAACCCAATAGATTCTTGCTTTTTTTCATTCAATTGACAATATCCTCTTCTTTCTCTTTTGCCTCTAAAACTTTTTTCTTCTTCTTCATGGATTTCTAGTTAGATTTTCTGGGGTGACTTTAATTTTTTTTGGTAAAGTTTTGATTTTTTTTCTTGGCATTTTGAATGTTGTTTTGGGGTTGTCTTCTTGAGAGCAATGGGTGTTCACTTTTGTTTTCTGATAGCTAAAAAAAGGGATTTTTACAAGGGATAATTTTTACTAACTTTTTTTGGGTTTTTAGTTGGGATTTCCTTGAGTGACTTTAATTTGTGTAAAGTTTTAATCTTTTCAAGGCATTTTGAAGGATGCTGTGTGGGGTTTGTTTTCTGATAGCTAAAAAGAAGCATTTTTCATAAGGAGATAATGTCAGTCAAGAATAGAAAGATATCTTCTTGACTAACTTTTTTGAGTTTGATGGGGGATAGAAAAAGATGATAGCTTTAGGAAAGTTCATTTCTTTTAGAAAGTTATCTGAGTATAAGTAGAGGAAAAGTTACATTTTTTAGTATATTGAAGGGTTGAAAAGATAGATTCTTGAAAATGGGGGAGAAGAAGAATATGCCAGCAGTTTGGTTTTCTTTAAAGAGATCTTTGCATTGTAAATCAGGGCCATCAGATGTTCATGACCCAAAAACAAGAAAAGAGTTGAGCACAATTTTGACTAAAAAAGGAGGAAGGTCTGGTTGTTCAAGGTCTATAGCAAATCTCAAAGATGTAATCCATGGAAGTAAAAGACATTTGGATAAACCCCCTAGTTGTAGTCCAAGATCTATTGGTAGTAGTGAGTTTCTTAATCCAATAACTCATGAAGTTATTCTGAGTAATTCAAGATGTGAGCTGAAAATCACTAGTTTTAATGGATTTCAAGAAAGTGGTAATGGGGGTGGGGGTGGGGTGAGTACTAATGGTGGTTCAACTTTTGTGGGTACTTTAAGGCCTGGTACACCAGGTCCAGGAGGGCACCCTACAATGCATTATTTCAATTCTGGTTGTAGGAACACTCCTACAAGGAGGAGTGCATCTTTTCTTGTTGATAAAGAAGGACATACAAGTAGTTTTGCTTCTAAAACAAGGTATTCACTTGATAATGATGTTAATGGAACTTCTTCTGGGGTCACATGTCATAAGTGTGGAGAGCAATTTGGGAAATGGGAAGCTCTTGAAGAGCATCATCTTTCTAAGCATGCTGGTAAAAAATCTCGCCTTTTTGCTTTTTTCATCATTCCTGTTCCTAAATCTGCTTTCTTGCTTACGCTATAGCTTATTTCCTTTTTCATTCTCTTTGTCTGAAAAAAAAGTACTCCTTTTTAAAAATAAAAATAAAAATTAGGGTAGGAAAAGTGGAAGTGGGTAGTGGATTACAAGGTGATGAATAATTTATCGTAATCGATTTAACATGTTGGTTATCCGTATTCTGATTTGAACTCGCACTAACTAGGTGAAAGTTTAGATAGTCAACCTACTAAGATTTCCTTGGAAAAAAGTACTTGCTTTGCCTTCTGTTCTTTCTTCCCCTCCCATCCACCCCACCCCCTTTTTTTTTGGGCCTATGTGTGTGTGTAACCTACATCAAAAGATTGTACATTTGCAGCTTCTGAGCCCCCATTGCTTAGGAATTGGAATTTCTTGTCTTTGTCTCAAGTGTTAGAAAGATTGTCCTTTTTCAGTCAATTTGTTTGAAATTTGCTTCAAGGTGAGATGATATCAGTAATTTTTTCCAAAATTGATTAGCTTTGATGGATTGGTGGTGTAGGGAGGTGAAGGAAAAGAAATCATGAAATTCTATGTGCATTACGCGTATGCCTGCATTGCACTACTGGATGAGAAAAGAATTTTGCTTCCCATCACCTGTATGTCAATTTAGGATGAGTCCTCTTAATACAGAATACGTTTGGATGCATTCACCTAGGCACGTTGCTCCCAATTTGCTTGGGATTGAGGCGGCATCGTAGTAGTAGTTGTTATTGTATTCATTTTCTGTACTTGTTGATTTAATGGTTTTGAAAGGCTTCTTAGTTTGTGTTTTGCTCAAATGTACAGTGAGTGAACTTTTGGAGGGTGATTCTTCAAGGAAGATTGTAGAAATAATCTGTCGCTCAAGCTGGTTAAAATCCGAGAGCCAAGTTGGACGGATTGAAAGGGTCTTGAAAGTTCATAACACACAAAAAACTCTGGCTCGGTTTGAAGAATATAGGGAGATGGTGAAGAGCAAAGCAAGTAAGCTCCCTAAGAAACATCCTCGATGTATAGCTGATGGAAATGAACTTTTAAGGTTCTATGGAACTACTTTGGCTTGCGGCCTTGGCATGAACGGATCCTGCTGTCTCTGTATATCTGATATATGCTGTGTCTGTCGAATTATCAGAAACGGTTTCTCCACGAAGAAGGAACTCAAAAGCGGGATTGGCGTCTTCACCACTTCCACAAGTGGAAGTGCTTATGAATGCATCGAGATGAGTGAAGATGATCCATCCTTAAGAAAAGCATTGATCGTCTGCAGAGTAGTTGCAGGTCGAGTGCATAGGCCATTAGAGAACATTCAAGAAATGGCTGGCCAAACTGGGTTCGATTCTTTGGCAGGTAAGGTTGGCATGTACTCGAACATAGAGGAGCTTTACTTGCTTAATCCAAAGGCTCTTCTTCCTTGTTTTGTGGTAATCTGCAAAGCCTAAAGGAAAAAAAGACATTGTAGTCTGTTTCATTAGTAATGAGATTTTGCGTCACGTATAGGCTTTTCTTTTCGACATGTTCTGCAGGAATTTTTGGTTCTTGGAGTCCAAATTCTTACTTCCTGCATATTTTTGTATGTGTTATTACCAAAATTTGGCAAAGCTAGATGATCCAAAAGTTTCATTGATAGTTTATTTTTGTTGTCTTTGTGGGGAGTGACTGCCCCTTTTTATTTTATTAACCACCCCACCCTCAGGAGGATTAATAGTATTCCCACGTACCCTTAACGTGACTCAATTAACCCTCAATCTACAAGTTATGATGGATGTGCGCAACCACTTGAGCAAGCCTCACTTATCGACTTCCTTTTTCTGGGTCTCTGACGATTTTTGGTTGAGTTTGTACATGTATGATGTATAGGTGTAACAGAATACCGTTTATTGTACATAGTAATATAGCCAACTATTAATTTGGGACCATTTCAACTTTTAGAATGAATCCTTGATCACAAATCTGAGTAGTTTTGGACTAGACACTTGTGACTTCAAAAACAAATGGTTGCTAAGGCTTTAGAAGTTTGTAAACTATGCTTCTGGCACCTATGTTGCTCAGACTCTTTAAAAATGTTGTTGGATGCGTGTCTAATCCTCCCAATATTGTCAAATCATTCAAAAATAGTGCATTTTGGAGGATCCGACATAGGTGAGACAATATTTCTAGAGAGTCTATGTAATTGTAGTATGACACTCAAATATGAAGTAACAATAGTCCTCATATAATCTACGTACATTTTATCCTCCATAGACTCTAAGTGTGTTTTTGTTACATCATCAACTCAATGAAATCCACTTGCTGCAACCAAAATGTGGTCCTCAAGTTGGTACTGCTATATGCTTTATAAAATGCTAAAGGACATAAATAAAGGAGATAATAAGTCATTGTCTATGTTTCTTTTGGCAGACTATATTATCTGTGTCTTATTAGAGCTACTATTAATGTTGCTAGAAAAATGTGATCCTCTTTTTCTTATTCTCTGCACATTTTTTTTTCTTAATTTATCACTACTGGTGTTCAGAGAAATGAACTAGATTCATGAGATAAGTTAAAAAAGGAACCAACTTTATCATCTAGCTTTTAATATGAACTGAAAAAAAAGTGGTACCCAATTTTATTTTAGGTGATATTATTTATTTTCTTAAACTCTTAAATTTTGAAGGACACCTTTTAATATGTATTAAAAGTACTTTTTATTTCTCAAAATTCATATCCACTCAATATTAAAAGTATTTTTTATTGTAGAATTTTTTTTTTCTATTCAAATTGTGAGTGAGCGTAAGATATACATTTTTATATCTGACTTAGTATGGTTTTTCATTTTTTGTATATATAATCATCTGAAGTTCGATATAAACTAGCTTGAGTCCTATTCCTCCTTGCTGAGAACTCGAATCGAGATTCTTATCTATCACACCACATCTCTCGTTGACCATTTCGTTGTTGGTTTGGTTTTGAACAGCAGCTATCTGTTAATAAATGTTGCATGGCAATGCCAACTCATTAAGTATTTATGCATCTGATTTTGATAGGAAAGACTCTTGTCTATTGTTGTGTTCAGAAAACTGAATATAGCTGCAATTGGGGAATATTTCAGTTGGCATTTCATTAATGCTGATTTAGACTGTTCCTCTGCTTCAACATTTCCTTCTTTTTCTTTGTGTTGGGGTGGGGGACGGGTGGAGGATAGCGACTTTGGTCCCTGTATTATAGACGTATGATTTCAATCCTTCAAACCATGTTGCTTCTATCTAAGCCTGAGATAATCTGTATCATGAGTCATGACATACATCCACATTCTTGAAACAGTTGAAAGAATCATCAATAAATGGACAGGAACCCGAATTATAAAGCACATGAAGATCATTGTCCTCGACCCATTCATCATCTAACTCTAGTACGTAATGAGTACGGGAAGAATCAATGGAAAAATATAAGGTTGAGTGAAGACGAGAAGCAAGAATCTTAGTGGTGACGACTGAGGGAGTGGTGTTGAAGGTGGAGAAGAAAATGATGAAGATGACAAATATTAGTACTTTATTGGAAACTTCTTGTTGGTTTCTAATTTGAAAATTGGAATGCTTGGAACTTGAAAACTGTACTAATTAGACAGGCAAACAGAACTTGAGTAAACGTACTTCAATATAAAATCTTCTGTCACTGATTTAAAAAAGTGAAGGTGATAACAGAATCATAATATATCAATGAGAGAAGGTTCAAAATTAGCAAAATCGAACTAGAATTTACAGACCAGTGATCTCCTAGGAAGCAGCAGCTACTGCTTCTGTTGTTTTCCCCTTCTCTTTGACTGATTTCTTCCAGTTCTCTGCACTATCGATGATTTCCCCAGTTTTAATGAGGTACCGGACTCTTTTTCCATTGTCTAACGTTTTGTGGCCCACCCGACTGGCTACCTTCTGCTCTTTTGAGTAAAGCATCACGTTTGAGCTGTGAATAGGAGCTTCAATCTGAAACAACAACAACAACTACGTCTCAGTCCCAAACAAGTTGAGGAGTTTCAATCTGAAATGTTAATACAAAATTTTATTTTCTTGGCAAGTGCTAGCCAAGACGAAATGTAAAGCTCAAGATAACAATTTTCAGGCGAGTTAGAGAAGAGAGAAATCAAGATAAAACCTTGACTATCTGGCCTGGTTCCTCCTCACTCCGACTCTTCACATGCTTGGTTTTCAAGTTCACCTCTTTCACTACTACTTTGCTGTTGTGCTTGATGATCTCGGTGATCTCTCCGATTTTACCTTTGTCATGGCCGGATATTACCTTTACAGTATCACCCAGCCTTACATGCATTTTGTGTAGTACTGGAAGGCTGTTTGGCTTACATTCTTTACGCTCCCATCGCTTAAGCTGCAAAATAGACATAAAAAGAAGCTCTAATTCAATGATAAAGCTAATTCTAATCAGAATTCTCAGAAACTGTTGTTTCAGCTAAAAGAATATCATACTCATAACAATTAGTCCCGAAGATTAGCAATACAAACATTTGGTTGCCATTTTTAAAAGCTGTTGACGAGTTAGTTTGAGCACTTCCTTCATTACATCATAAGTTATAAAAGAAATGCATGACCACATCACAGCAACCCTATAAAAGTAGTTGCGGCAAATGTCTATTCTCGGACACACATACTAAAGGACCAAAAAATTGAATCAAGATACCAACCTTTGCTGTAATCAAACATGGACCTTCTTTTGATTTAACCTGCACGGCATCATATGGAGATTGTCATTAAAGTGGCTAAAGACTATCCAATTTTACAGTTAACACAACAAAAAGCGACAAACTGTGGAAGGCATGATATACATCCAAAGAGTGTTAACCGAATAACAAGCAAGTGCATTTTCTGGAGACAGATCTCATTCAGTATTTGCTTCCAAAAACTTTTGATTATATAGGCACTAACAACATTTTACCATTGTTTGTGATCCCTCACTGTAAACATGTTTAACAGGTAACTATAATATGAGAACGATTTATATTATCGAGGAACACAGAGGCATATGTATAATACGGGTTTAGCAGAACCCAGTAGCTTTAACCCAGACCCTATATATATATATTAAGAAATTGCTAAATACGTCCAAATATTAAAATTTCGAACCCTAAGTCAAATACAGGGTTCATCCTATGTTGGAACTTGGAGGAGCATCCATTGCAACAGAGGGGTAAGTTTAAGTTAACCAATTAGCATATTCTTAATATACTTGACTTTTGAAGACCTTTTGAGGAACTACTGCAGCAAATTGTAGATGTCCTTATATATCAAATTATTCTCTTGCAGCTAGAAATACACTCTGTTTGGTACGTAGTTCCAATTTTCCTATGTTTGGAAAATATTTTCTTTAGGAAAACAAGTTGGATAAGTAGCATTTCAAGTTTATTATCTCCTCCCCCACACACCCAACCCCTCCAACTCCCACTTCTTGACCATATCACCTCCGGCCATCCCCGAATCCCCACTCCCCATCCCATCTCGCCTCCATAATATTTTGTTGGATATATAACATACAAATGCTCTCGGGATAATATTATCTAGCTTAGTTACTATATAAAGACTAGAAAATTAGTAAGTTCCACACTTGTTTTCCAGGAAAACATTTCTAGGAAATCATTTTCCATGGAAAACATATTCCTTCGTACCAAACAAGCAATCAAAACTTATAATGGCGAAAAAACATATGATATGAGAAAGGATTCAGGTAGCAATGGTGACCAAGCAGAGAAGAAGTCCACACTGTATAGTAATCAAATAATAGAAAATTAATTTCTAATCAATAGTACAATGGAGATAGATACCTTTGTCCTATGATCCCTAATACATAGAAGTCAAATTATTCAAGGAAAGAACTTTCACAAGGACAATTGACATTGAGATAAAGCATAAAGGACATAGCCTAGTGGTCAATGAAGTGGTGAACAACTACGAGTTGCTGGTTCAAATCACAATACACTAGCCTATTTATTCGCATTTGTGTTAGACTCGATGCATAAAGTTACTCGCAACACAATTCAATTCTGGCGAGAGGTAGCAGGTATCCCATGTAATTAGTCGAGTTGTGAGCAAGCTGGAGATAGATGACACAGTTATAGAAACAAAAAAAATGACAATTGAGAAAATTTATTTTGAAAACCAAATTGTGGAAGTTATGAGAAAGCATACCAGCGGAAGGGAGAGAGGAGGAGAGAAGCGTTGGCCGAAGAAGGAGGTGGAGGAGATGGAGAGACCAGTAAAGGAGCTCTGCAGAACCGCCATTGCTCAAAACCTTCTGCAAAATCCTTTTGTGAAGGAAGAAACAACACTGAGCTGAGTTTTTGGATAGGATAATAAAAACCAGAACCACCTTCTTCTTCTCTCTCTATCCCTGTGTCCAGACACCCGATCCAACTCAATTGGACCTTCAACGGGTCGAGTACGGCCCAATTATAAAGCCCCTTTTCAGCTATTGGGGAATAATCCTATTAATTTTAAAAGGGAAAAATTATCAAGTTTTAATAGTTTGACAAAACAGATAAAAGGTGAATTGAACAAATATATATATTGAAACAAATTCAGGAATTTTAGTTGCTCAATCGATTAACTATTAGGATTTTACTTTACTAGTGAGGATCGATTGACTGTTAGAATTTTACTGGTGAGGATTAGATTCTCCATATCGTAAGTCTCCCAATTTTTATTCCCCTAAAAATAAACAATAAAAAGAGCTTGGTTCTTTTTAATAAAATTAGATTGATTAGGATATTAATTAATGTAGAAGATGATATGAAGTGAATTTTCTACCATTCATTAACCTTCCACGCAAATTTACAAAAACTTGAACAAAATTGGGAACAAAGGCTATCATACACTCATGACTATAACATACCCCTACGTATCCCAAACGAACTCACCAAGACAAAAGTGTGTTTTGTAAATACAGAACCTAACAACCTGACCAATTTTACAAGATGAAACAAAAAATAAACAAATGGAAGAACTGAGTTAAACTTCATATGAGTCAGCTGTACTATCTATAGATTCCACACGTCGATGTCCAGAGATTGGACTCCGATGATCTAGTTGTTCAACATTGATGGTAATCTCCTCTGCTGTTGCAGATAAAGACCGCTTGTGGCGCTTTCTTTCGTGTCTAGACTTGAGTATCCTTGACAGAACCTGCACAGTGTCCCTCATGGAAGGCCGTTTCTTGGCGGCACGATTCACACATTTGTATGCTAGTGCTGCTACATCATTAAGTTCTTGCAGATCATACTTCCCATCAAGACGGGAATCTGCGATTTCCTCCCATCCGCCTTTTCCATCTGTAGTCATGGCTGCCTACAATCATCAATCATATGGAGCTTAGTTTCTCTATGACTGACTAGGCTTCAGAAACATATATAGACAATAAAAGAGGTTGTAGGGGAAAAGGGAGGAGTGGAGAGGTTTCGAAAGTTACTCGATATCAGTGCTCTCTATATATGTGTGCGTAAAGTTAGGAGTAGTGGCACTATACAGCATACATATGATGAAGTCATCCAAGTACAACCGGGGAAGACAAAAGATTGTGCAAAGACACTATAACAAAGGCGTAAGCAATCTCATAAAGCTATATGCTCAAGAAGTTATGGACCCTTAGTTCTCACCATATCATTGTTCTTTTTTCACACAAAAAAAAAAAAGAAGAAACAAAAATTTCACATCACATAATGAGGAGAGAGAGAGAGATCTTACTAGTTCAATATACTCGATAAGCCCCTGAAGAGGGTTTTTACCAGCAATTAGTTCAAATAGTAAGACCCCAAAGCTGTAAACATCGCTTTTCTTAGTGAAGGACCTAGTTGATATATATTCAGGATCAAGATATCCGAATGTTCCACGGATATTGGATACATGTTTACTGACCATTTCTTCCCTTGACAGCCCAAAATCAGCAACCTGTGCATTAAACCCAAGATTGCAGTTATGCTTAGTACCATTAGACCAAAATAGTGTCTACATTTTCATTATGATAAACTCAGGATGGTCATAATCTTCAGTATGACCACCTCAAAGTCTGCCATTTCATTATTATCAAACCAAAGAAACCTATTTCGTCTACTTTACTTTGGAGAGAAAAAAGAGAAACGCACCCTGGCACTCATTGACTGATCCAACAAAATATTGGATGATTTAATATCCCGGTGTACAACTGGAGGAACTGCCTGAAAAAGGAAATAACAAAGAAGAAAGAGGTGAGTGAATCAGCAATATATGGTAGCAGGAGAGTTTCCACTAGGACACACATGATTCAGAAATTGAGTTCCCCCCAAAATGTATTTGTATGTGAATGGTATTTCATACTTATTTCAAGGATCCTTGATACCAAAGAGAGACTGGTTATTAATCATGTGTCAGCAATTAAATGTGAATTACGGGATAAGATTACCCCGTCATGAAGATACTCTAAGCCCCTAGCCACATCCAGAGCAATTTGAACTCTCAACTCCCAGCGCAATGGTTCAAGCTTTTCATCTGTCAATGTAGTTCCATTGTTAAAATACTAACATATTATCATGCATGTGAGAGGTTATCCTGGATGCAAATATCTGGCTACACTACCATGTTTTACATTGCTATGAAAACTTTGATTGCATGAGTACATATGCTAGTCAAAATACAAATGCCAATGTATCATGAATCTCATCTCACGGAACACAAAGGATAATTTCCAATTTGAGGAGGTGGTATATCTTCTAATAGTCACATAAACAATCCCTAGCATTTAGTGTACCAGTGTTGAGAACCAGCAGTGCTAAACTGGACAATAGGGAGACTTGCTATAAACTGATCAAATAGTTAGCGCTGAAGGGCATACAAATGGAGGAAATCACGAATGGAGAAATATTGTTCAGAAAGGAGCTCAAATCTACACTGCTAGGACACACAGTGGGTTAGCACGAGACTGACTACATCCAAAACTTGCTTTTGGTGGCAGTAAACTTCTTAACAGACTAATCTAGTTTACCCATATAAATATAGTTCCATTTACTGCAAATTGGCTTCTTGAAATTGTTGCCTTGATTGATGGGTAACTGATATATATGTTACTCAATGAACATAATTGAGGTGAAAAGTACACATATATAGGCATGCAATATTTGGTAACATCATGCAATCAGAGAAATGTTTTTAAATTTAAGAATGTTGCAGGAAAATGCCTTGATCAAAACTGCCTCTCTAAGAAATCTTTTTCTCTTGCCATAAAAATAATCAAACAGAGTTCTCAATAGCATACCGTACAAGTGAGAAGCTAAACTGCCTCGGCTCATGTAAACGTAGATAAGCATATGCTGACCCTTCTCTGCGCAGTATCCAACTAAATTCACTAGGTTTCTGTGGTGTAGCCTTCCCAGTAACATGACCTGTGGAAACAAAATAAGCTGGAAGTCAATTTAGTTTTAGAAAAGAATTTACATCATACAATGTAGTTCAGCTATTACAGCATAAAACATACAGTTTAGCACAAAATACAAATAAAAGGATGAGGCTCATATGATATCTAGAAGCCTATTGGATGAGTTTTGTTAAATATTAACTCACAAATGCTAGGATTTGCCTAAACCTTTTTTCATGTGCTATGAAATTTAGAGAAAACATTGTTCATGTTTGGAGGGTACACCAATTTTTCTGTCCCCATTTGGAGGGTACACCAATTTTTCTGTCCCCATTTGCTTATGATCAGTTGCAAGCACCTCACCAGTAACAGAATCAAAATATGAGGGGAGTTGAAGTAAATATACCCTTCTCTTTTGATCTGAAAACCAGATGTTTTTTGTTAAAGATCACTTGGCCTTGTACCACTGCCATGTTGTCTAAGTGATGCTCATGATTTAAGGTAAACATTTTTACGAAGCACAAAAAGTAAGTAAATTTATTTAGCATTTTCCACAACTACACCAGATTTTATCAACTGGTTGTTTGGTGAACTGGCCTTTCCATATGTTAAATTAGAGCTTGCTCGAGATGGTTGTCGCACATTACTAATAATTGTCAAAATTTACAACAAATGTTTGAACAAGTTGACTTGTCAAACACACGGGATATCGTCTTGAAAAGAATTCTTCTGTAATGTTTAGAGTACCTCTGTTTGGAATTCTTTCTCCCCTTGTTTAGAATCAGTTGCAAGCACTTTGACAGCAACCGTCTCACCAGTAGACATCTGAGCTTTATAAACAGGACCATAGGCCCCTTGACCAATCAATGTGGTGAAGTTGTAGGTTGCTCTCTGCAAATCCCTGCCCATGAGTAGTAAATGATCATCATCTCAATTAAGAATCAAAAGCATTACAGCATGTAGTCATGCACTCATGGCCTAAGATGCAAGGTCTATTTATTGAAGACTGCAATTTATGTTAAATAGTATGAACGGAATTGCAATACATGCAGCAAAGTAATGAATCAGACACATTATAATAGGATATTGCCATGAGACGAAGATGCAAAGTCTTGCTACTGGAGAATGTTCCTAGTTTTGCACGACGTCCAAACAGTACATTGTTCAGGATTCTGATTTGAGAAAATCTAATAGTAGCCTGACAGTGGATGGACGACCTTTGAAGTTGTATGGTCTAAAGACAGTTTCTTTGATAAAGAGACAAAAAGAAATGGATCATTTCTTCTTCGGCAAGTTCTAAGATCCTTATATTGTATTCTACTTCCAGTGATCGAAACAACTATAATAGTATAAAAATACTGATTTTAAACAATCTCTCCAATGATAAAATAATAGTCTTAGCCAAGTTCATCATCCCTTTTCAAAAACAATGAGAGAGTAGTAGATTGTAGACCAAACTAAGAAGTTGCAATACTCTTTCCATTTTATCAAAGATACATACTTGTAGGAGTACTCGAGAATACCGGATGCAGAAACCACATTCGACTTCCTGACGCTCCCTAACCAAAATGACATGCCATTCTGGATAGATTTTGGTGACTCAGTACCAATTGAGGAGTCTGATAATACTGTACATGTATCTACACCATTTGCACGAATAGGAACAGTAGCAGCCCTCCTAGAACTGCTATTCCCTATCTGAGGACGTCTCCTATGGTACCTCCTAAAGCAGAAAAATGCAGCTATAGCTAAAAGCACTCCTATCACCACTCCAATTGAGATGCCTATAATTAATCCAGATGACTCCTTCTCCATCTCTTCCGTGTTCCTCAATTCTCAGCTACCTAAGCATTGGTCCCATTGAGAAATAGCTGTAAGAAATTAAAAATAGTTAACTTCTGCAACCAAAAAGTCAGGATGAAAAATAAAACGTTAACTACAACAACTTCCAACAATCCCAAACTGGTCAAGATCAACCATATGAATCCTCAATACCAATTTAGCTCCATTCGGACTAATTTCATCCCAATACAAGAGTCTAGAAAAATAATAAACAAAATTTTAATCCTAAAACAATCTCCATTTTCATGAGTATAAAAATTAACCAAATTCGAGAAGAAAACAAAAACATGATTTGATTGGCCTTGCTTGCTAATTAAAATTAACATATGAAACCACAAGTGCAAGAGACAATCCAGCTCAAAGCTTAAAAAAATACTCTAACATGCCTCCCACTAATTCTCCAACCGAGACAATAAACTGCAATACAATACACAATTTTCAGTTTTCACAAATATATTTTCGGAATAGAACATCGTATAAGCATAAGTTCAAAAATCCAGATTTGGTCAAAACACGCCGGAAAAAATGACAGTTTCAACTTACGACTAAGCTTATTCCACCAGCAGCCAAAAAGGAAAAATCTACGAATAAATGTTCAAAACAACAAATCAAATGAAAACAACATAATGATTAGTATAAAAGCTAAACTTCAGTACAGATCAAAAACTAGTGCGAAAAAGTAAAAAGTATACTCAGAAAAGAGCAAATTTTCAGGCGAAAAACTGTAAAGTGCATATTCATTCCTCCATTGTTGTACCTTGAGTGACAAAGCGTGATGAAGAAGGATCTAGGCACGTTGAGAAGCAACAAAAAAGGAAGGAATCTGGTTAAGACCGTGTTTGGAATTTGCCGATAGAGAGAAAAAATGAAAATTCAATTGGAAGAGGCAAAATAGCAGAGTGTTGTTTCAGGCAACTGGTCTCCTTCTGACATTTTTTTTTTTTACGTTGAGAGACTTTAAAACGCGCGTGACAGATGATGATGATTATTATTATACATTTACCATAATGCCCTTTTAGTTTATATAAATATTAACATGTCTTTTTCTTTTTTTTATTTTCTTCTTCTGATGAATTAAATAAAAAAAGAATTAATGATAGTATAGCTACTTTTAGGACCCTTATATAAATGTGAATTATTATTTTTTGTGTTACAAGGAAAAAGTGGATTGAGAGAGACAAAACCTTCTTTATTTTTTTTAAATTGGTATACGAAATGTATCGATCAAATTAATTTGAGTTTTATAGCATAGAATTTAACGAAGAAATTGAAGACTTTTAATTAAGTGTGTTAGAAATTTATTTGTTTTCTTTTAATAGTGAAAGATAATTTTTTACCTTTAATAGATATATTTTGAACATAAGTTAAATGTGTAATATGTAAGAAATAGTCTTCAAAATATCTAAACAAACAGATGCATACCATAATTTAAAGGTTGTTTATGTATTTAACCTTACTATTCTCTAATTAATTATGTATGACAAAATTTCCATCTTTAAGAGAGAGTAATCAATTTGTGGACAACAGGTAATTCATTATTTGTATTTTTTATGTTTTTCTTTCTTTTCTTTGGGATTTACTGGCACACTCGTTAGTGTTTTTGTGGTTAAAGACTGCTCTGTAATTTTTTATTTTTCATTTTTGGTTGAAGAATTTGTTTAAATTTGTTTGTTATATTTTTTTTTTTAGTCCGTTTAAAAAAATTTATCTCTTTTCTTTTTAACAATTCTTTAATAACTTTCCATATGACATATATGAAATTAAAAATAATTTAATATATTTAACGTATCTTTTATTTCTTTTTTTTATGTCTTAAATTCCATAATAAATTAAAATAGGACAAAACTATCATCATAATTACATGATAAAGTTAATCCACGTTTACCGTTAATTGGATTTAATCCAGCAAAGCATATATTCCTTTTAACTTTTACAAGTACATTTAACTACCTTTATAATCATTGTCCTTTAATAATGCTTATCCAATTTTTGTCTCAAGATTTTACTCTATCCAAGATTACCAAGGTAAAAAATATTATTTGCACCCAATATTTATAATCAAATCAACATAAACATATAATATGTGGGTGCTTAAATTTATTTTACTTAATCATGATTAGTTAGTACTTAGTTTATATACATATTAAACCAGGTCGTTACTTTATTAAACGATGATAAATCAATATAATTACATATTACATTATAAGATGTAACAGTAATAACGGATAGTTTTTTTTATACACAATTTATTTATTTTATAAGACAACATTGCAACTTCTTTTGAAGTTCAAAAAGTTTGACATGGCATTGTATGGCCCTCTTTAAATAAATAACAAAACAGAAAAGCTACATTTTGAAAATAAAAGGACGTAGAGCGCTAATGGAATTCAAAAAATATTTCTCTGTATTTGAATTTGAGAAATTCAATATGGTCTTTGATTATTATTTTTTTGTTCTTTTATATTCTTTCCTTTTCTTTTTTTTTTCCTTTCAAACTGAAATAATGCTTGTAGCATAATGGTTCGTATTGTGTTGTTTTTCTTTCTAGCATATGTTGATTTTGTCACAAAATTCATTTTTCAGATAAATATTTCTTATAATAAAGTCATTTTTATTTTTTTATACTGAAAAATGTAGTATTCTGAAAAGAAAAAAAAATTATTACATCAAAAAGGAAAAGTATAATATCATAACGATTTTTTTTTAAAGATGATATAGGACTTATATCAAAGTTAATGGTGGATTCGATCGAACTCATAACTCTTTATGCTTGATTTCATAAAAATATCTTCAAATTTTCTAATATTATTTAAACTTTAATGTATATCTCTTCTTTTTTTTTCTAGAATATGACTTCCGTTTGCCAAATTTACTTTGATTAATCTTGTCTTATTTTTCTAAATTGTTTTTGGTAAAGTAAACCTTACTGATAAAATTACATTAATCATATCAACCTTCACCAACCCATTTATCTAAATTATCAAACATCATACCATAAGTCTCCCTCAAAATATCTTCAAATAATTGGTACATAAGTTCAAACATGAAGTATCAAAGCCGTACTAATAAAGTACAAAATTAATCAACCAATCGACATGAACTTACAGGGTTTAATTCTAATTAATCTGAAAAAAAAATCAAAAAATTAACCTATATATATATATATATATATACACAACACAATATAATTTATTGTTAAAAAAAAAGTTGACTCCACTTATACAAAAATAGCGAGACCGATTCTACATACATTTTGATTATTTTAACTTATAAGCACTTTGATATTTATCGTACATGAAACGAGACGATATTACTAGTTATAAGCTGATTTGACCTAAATATGGATGCTTAATTAGTCAGAATCTTTAGGGGCGTGGGGGGGTTGATTATAGCAACTCAATGGTACTATTATGAGTGATAAGAGTGTTTGGTCCGACTTGTTAGGACTCTTAATCTGCATTTCCAATTAATTAATTAGAACTATAGTCCTTTTTTAAAGTTTTGGAAATGAAATAGTAAAAATAAAAAATAAAACAAAATGGGTAGATATAGAGGGTTTATGAGTTTGGAAGAAATAGTCATTGCAGTAATCAACTGTCAACCTAACACAATGAAGTTGAATTTGATATATAAAAAATTGAAAGACATTAATTTCAAACACGACAAGATATGGCATCCATTTAACAGCTACCACGTTGGACCATGTTTGAGTACGACTTCCATATATAAGAACAAATAAAAAAAATTGGTGACTTGATATTTCTTGGATGTGTGATAACTATATTTTCAATTATAATAATAAATTCATTATAATTTTATAAGTAGCCAGCTTAAGAAGGAAAATATGTATGTAATTTTATATATTCTAATATTTATAGGATAGTGATGTTATTGAGCTTACATAGATAGAGTTATGCCATAGCTTCATTTTATTATTCTAATTTTCCATTTTCCAACTCTATACGTCATATACGTGTTTAGTACTCATTGGTTGTTTTTTCCTAATCTTAATTTGTCTAAACTAAGAAGTTGACCGTGAGATTAGTTTTTAACCTAGAACTTATATATCTAAGTAGTTATTCCATCTGTTTCTCAATATATGTGAATCTATTTGAATGAATACAAGTTTAAGAATAAACGAAGAATTTAGAATTTGTATTCGTAAATAACATGTCATAAACATATGCTAGAATATTACTCTTTATATGACTTTCGTGGATTGACATATAAGTTAAATGGATGACTTGATTAGTCGATTCGTTTGTTTTATAATTGTATAACACAAATTTCCTTTTTGAATAATATATATATGTATATGATCGCGTCTTTTCATGATCTCCGATAGTCTTTTATATATAAAAAATACTTAATATAGTAGTAGTTGGTTTTAGGCTTTTGTGTGTTCAAGAAGTTGGTTTAAATTCTTAATAATAGCCTTCATCCAACTCTTAATTTGTGACAGATAATTATAAATACATGTATAAATTATAATATATCTAGGGGGGAATTAAGAATACATATATACACTGAAATATAAATATAGATCTTAAAATTAATAAAATTAAGTTGCATATTGATATACTGAATACACACGTCCTAAAAAAAGCAAGAAATTATAAGAGAGAAAATGCATAGATGTGTTAAGATTAAACATATTGCATGTGGTTGCAACTTTTTGTTTATCCATTTACTTTTTAACATTAATAATAATTTTGAGTAGAGAAGAAAACGTGGTTGATGATAATAAAAAGATTTCTTTGGATCTAAAGATGTGCAGGAAAGTCACATCACATACAACTCTCATTCTTCAAGATTCATGAATTCAACATCTAACTCATAAAATGTCCAACTACAAATTTATGCTATGTCAGTTTCAATTTGTTTATTATGTTTTAATTTGGTATATAATTTAAGAAAGTTAAAAAAAAAAAATTTAAGATATTGTAATCTTAAATTAAAAATATATCAAATATATCAAAATATCTTTTAATTTAGTGTTATCAATTGTCAAGTATGTTACATGGAATATTGAAACTAAAGAGTTGTCAAAAAAGAAAGAGTTATTCTTTTTTCAACGGACTAAAAAGGAAAATAGGACAAATAAATGAAACAGAAAGAGTATAAATGAGTGTTTGACCATGTTTCGTTTGAAATTTGAAAAAAAAAAATTGTGTTTGATCATGCATTCACATTGAAGCTATTTTAGATTTTTTATGAGTAATTTGAAGTGGAAATACATTTTTAAATTCTTGAATATTCTGAATTCAACTTCAGCTTGAATATCGAAATTTATGATCAAACGTGTTTTCTAAAATTCAACTTTAAAAAAAATAAAAATAAAATTCATAGTCAAACACCCCTTAAATAAATAAAAAATGAAAGGGAGGGTAGATTGGTAACTTCACACTAAATAGAGAGGTGGGAGCATAAACGTCAACTAGATTTAAAAAAATCAGGTCATTAATGGTACATAGAAGAATGCTACAAAACAGTAGAATGTTTTGACGCAATATGTCCCTCTATCATATAATATATGATTTTATTAAAGCAACAAAAGCAAAATAAAGCAACAAAAGCAGAAAAAATAATTTTAAAAGGGGAATTAGAAAAATGTCATCACTGTTTCATAAAGAGGAGACCAAAATTAGAGCCAACGCCCAAAATTCCGCCGCATACCCTTAAAAGCCATAACGCGGATTCTTGCACTATCCCATTTAAAAATTAATCGCTCCGTCTCATATTAATTGATTTATATTGATTCGATATGAATATATTAATATAGGAGTAGAATAAAATAAAATGAATTTGATAGCTTTTTTACTTCGGATTGATCCGCTATGGATAAGAAATACTGGATAAAAGATAAAAATTATATGTTTTATAATAAGCCGAAAAAGCAATTTGTAGTTGGGTTTGAGTTGATTATGTGAAATTCATTAATTAAGTTAATTTACTAAACGTGCAAATCGAATTAAATTGAACATGTTAGTTTTATTAGTTTTAGTTGTAAGTTATAACGGTTGCTCTGATTTTATTTTGCTTTAATAGTTCTATCATTGGATATGAGTTTGAATTATATAATTTTTCTTTATACTATCAAATTTTCTATAGGTAATTATTTTATTTATATATCATTTAGTTTTTAAACTAAAAAGAGAAAAGGGAAAAAGAATGATATAATCATTGATCATTGTAAGCAAAGATGCTCCCATTTTGTGATCCAAGAAACATGTTATCAACACATGCAAGCACGTGCAATGGGGTGGGCGTTCCACGTAGTGTGTTCGATATCCGTATTAGAAACTGACTAAATTAGGATTCATACAGACTTGCCGTGCAACCTATTTCTAGGGACAACACTCTCAATATGATATTTTTTCAAGAAATTCAAAATCGAGACTCTCTAATTAAGAGTCAAGTCTAAAAGGAATCTCGGCCATTCCACATTAGACCGGGAATTTTACGACTCTATTTTCTCCTTTTCTTTCCTTACTGTTTTTCTTTTCTAATAATATAGAAATACAATGTTTCTAATTCCACTCCATAGATCTCCATTTCCCCTCCTCCTAAGTACTATTGAAAATTTTTGTCTAAATTATTTTGGAGATTTAAATTATACACGCTTGGCAATATATAAATAGTGTTGCTATTTTCTCTTGCAGGTTACCTATAATATTTAATTTCTAGGTTACCTACTCGGGCACGCAACAAATAACTAATTTTTAATTATTTTATTTTGTAAAAAAAAAAAAGAAAAATCATTCCATTTTGAGTGTTTAATTTTTAAGACTTTTTAATTTTATAATATTCATTCTATATCTGTTTAATAATGTTTCTATTAAATTGAACAACTATGAAATTAATATTTGGGCTTCCTCAATTGATTGTTGCTTTTGGGCTCAAATTAGGCCTTTTAACTTCACCTAACACCCTCTAAGCTTTACGTTGGATCCTAATGACCCGTACAACCTGTCCAGTTGGACGGGGTGAGCTATGATCCATTGATTAGTCCATCTTGACCCGGTTATTTTAGCCCAATCAAAATTTGAATGGGTTAATAACCCGCTCTTTTGAACTTTGGCTAATTTTGACTTATACATTTCTCCAAATCGATCAATTGCCACCTCTAGTGGAAATAATAAAGCCCATTGTGGTTGCTTAAATTTGGAGAATATTACTCCTTTTTTTTTATCTGACTGTTGATATTATCCAAAAAACTCGTTAATTTCATATTGACTCGGCTATTTGATAATTTGATCTAT
Organism: Solanum pinnatisectum; assembly: GCA_035578085.1. Taxonomy (NCBI): domain Eukaryota; kingdom Viridiplantae; phylum Streptophyta; class Magnoliopsida; order Solanales; family Solanaceae; genus Solanum; species Solanum pinnatisectum. The sequence continues at coordinate 43,774,088 of CM069082.1, read as the reverse complement.
TTTGACCTGCCATATTCCAATCCAAACCACGCAATTGCCACCTCTAATAGTAATAATAAAGCCTATCATGGTTGCTTAAATTTAGAGAACACTCTTTTCCTTGTATCTTCTTGTTGTATTACCCAAGAAACTGGTTAATTCCATTTACACATTGAGTATTTTTTACAGGTATAAATGATGAAAGCCACATAAAACTTTTATGGTATAGTTTTAAACTTAAGAATATTATAAGAATTTCAATTCTACTTTCTTAAACTTTGAAAAGGACATATAATCTTAAGACTTTGCATATTGACCACAAAATATCCTTAATAGGTACACCTATTAGAAAAATCAATATTCTACAAATTATAAAAAAGAGAAAACCAAAATAAGTGTGATATTATAAACTATCAGAGAGATTTTACTTTTTCGAAGTAAACCTTATAAATGTAGATTAAATGTGTATCATTCAAATCATGAATTCATTTCTGATTTTGATCAAGAGGTTATTGTGATGGAATTTGTTAAAAAAAGAAGTCATATATGATATCTCAAAACCTAAGATCTCCATCATTTGAAAAAGATAACTTTTTTCCCTTCACGTAATAAAGAGTTTGTGTTTTATTGATCTTCCAAAGAACTAGTAAGGAGATTGGACTCGCACATGAAAGAAGGATTGATGTGATATATACATGATGTCTAATTCAACAAAATTATTAGTACTTGTTTTAGATGTTACATCTTACATCGTTATCTTGTAGTTGCTATAACTCCACTATATACATATTTTGCCTTCTTTAAAAATCACGCCGAAAAACCTATTCTTTTATATATAAAAGATTGTTTGAGTTTCTTTTCTTGTTGAATCTTTGTTTTATTTACTCTTAATTTATTTTTTTTAAAAAACTTGTTTAATCACGAGGAATACGTCAAAAAATGTTTTAAAACTAAAATAATCCCAAAAATCATAAATTATAAATTTTAACTTATAAGTCATACGTTATAAGTCCATTCAAACAGACTCATTAGAATTGTTATTTTAAGTGTTGGTCGGAACATAAAATTAGTGGGGTCTAAACGGTACTATAATATCTCAGAGGGCCCAAATTAGTGATGCAAAGTGAGAACACATGCTGCTAACTGGAGTTACCGTCTTTTTTTTCCCATGTGTTACATGTGCATTTCCCCCTAATTGCAATATATAAGTCTTAAAACAAAACAAAAAAATAAAATAAAAAAATTATATATTTGTCTGTTTCACAACGAATATTAATTACACGGTCCTAGATCGAAATAATAATATTAGCATTTTATAATAACATCACTTTCATATTCTTTTATGGACTAACAATTATTAATTCTCCAAATATCTTATTCATCAAGCCTCCATTATAATAGTACCATATTTTATCGCCATTTTTGTTTAGCTTTTCACATGTGTTTGATAGTTTAATTAATCTGAATTTCCCTGGAATAAAAACATTTTCTATTAGGATTGTTTGTATTTTTATAATTCAAATTTAAAATTTCTCAATAAGAATATAAAAAATTATCCATTCTACTTTTTGATAATGTAACAACATTTATTTATAAAATATAGTCTATGGATTGTCTTCAATGCATGAACCTAGGAGGGTAAACAGTCAACGTGAACTTTTCCTGGCTTTAATTATTAGCTCATGTGCTATGGATAAATGTTAAGTATCGTTCACCATCAACGTGGATTGTGAAGACTCTGGTAGAGTCTTCAACCTTAACTGTATGTTTGGGTTGACGCAGGTATGGAGAAAATCTTATTGGGAGCGCCACTCCCGAATGGGCTGCAGTGCCCGATCAAATTTAGTCGAAATTCTAATATGGACTCCGAACAAAATATCGTTTACCTTTAATTTTAAGATTGTGAATTTTAGTTATCAAGAAAATAAAAACATTGGAGCTTTGGAGGGGTTAGTTGAAAACTATATAATGTATACAGGTAAACATGATTTTCTTTTGCAATTTGCCTATACATAAGTTTTTAAATTTCCTTGTCATATTTCTTTTTTCTAAGTCCACTTATTTAAATACTTGACCCGCCAATATCCTAGCTTGAAATCAAACTTATAATATATAATTAACCAAAAAATATTTTTTTTTTCTGGTAATGAGATACACCAAGTTATATACGTGCAATCATACATATATAATTCATTATAGAATTTATCTATACACTATAATTTTCTAACGAAGGAAGTTTAATTAATAATCATCGACATACGTGATGACATGAATATTCGTGGCAAATGTTATAAACATTTTTATTTGCACGAGTAAAATTATGAAGGTAGGCCACTTTCCTTAGTCCAAAGTCTTGATTGAAAAAAATGTAATTTATGGTGACATTTGGAGCTTAATTTTCCTAGTATAATATCCAAGAAAGTGACCATTCGTAGCTTTATTTAGATGGATAAGGACATGTAGACTTGTAAAGGTTAGACTAGAATTTTGTGGTGATAAATAATTCTACTCGAAATTGTCCAATTCCATATGACTCGTGTATAGTTAATTCATCTTCAATCCGTCCATTTAATTTGAAGGAAAATCCATAAATATGAGTTGATATAATTTTAATAAACAATTCTTTTTTGACGACTGATGATATATGAACAAGTTGAATTTTGATTCGTTTTTATTTAACCTATTATTAGTCGACCTAAATTCAACTTGGCACGTTCAATTACGACCACTAATCTAGATATAGACTATAATCGTTTTTCATGAACTTTCCTAACTTAGAAAAGCCTAGAAGTTCCTAGCTATGACTATGAGGTCCCATTCCCACCTTTATAACTCAAAAGAGAATTTTGAAAAAGATCCAACTATTTAGTTGATGTTAGGGGTATTTTGACAGCCGGTGAGTTATGTAGATATTAAATTTAACGTAAGAAATACTATATTTAGTAGCTGGTTAGGAGATAAGTTATTTATGTATAAAATTAATACGATGTTTGATTTTCAATTTAGAAATTTGCATGATTAATGCATATATAAATTATGAAGGAATCTACAGAGTATTATTTTATGTAAAATAGAAGGTAAAATATTTGAATAATTAAATCCTAAATAATTTATACTTATATAAAATAATACATAAATTCAATTATATAGATCCATGTGTAACTTTAACCAGTTATTAAACTACCCATAAATGCATAGTATTTCCATATTGTACTATGAAAATCATTGAATTTCTTTTATTATAGTATAATTAGAAAATACTCTAAAGTTCACAAATACTTGAATAGTTATTCTAGAAAAGTTTATTCGCCTAATATCATGTCACATAATCAATACTTTACGAATATTTTATTCTGTGATGACTAGTTAATAAAGGGTTTTTAATTGTGGGAATCCAGAAAAATATTATATTTGATAAACATTAGGAAGAATGACATGTATTTGGTCATAATCAGTAAAAATGCAGATTAAAGAAAAAGAGGAATAAAAGGGAAAAAGTTGCCTAAGAATTAGATCATGTGGCTGGTTGCTAGTGTAACTTGGTAAGAGAACCAAGGTTTCTCATTCGATATATTTACTTTTTAGCCCCGACTTAATTCACGCACAACAGAATTTATTTAAATTTTTATATTCAGGATTCAAATTTAAAAACTCTAATTAAGAATGGAACAGTCTCACAACTGCAATATTTGGAATTTAATTAAACTTAAATTCACATTAAGAAAATTCAAATCAAGAATAAAATCTTTTCTAACAAAGACAATTTTATATTTAAGACTCGAACTCTAGACTCATTATTAAAAATAAAAGACTTTTGATTAATAATAAAACATCTTTCTGAGTATAAAAAATATTTATCACTATCAAATCATGATATTTCATTTCCCCAAACTCCTAAAAGGGTCTTATCTTGGATACACATGACAAAAGTGTTTTTAGACGATAAGGAAATTTGCCTTCACTATCCTTTAAATGTACTCTGACAGAGTTTTATTTTAGTATAAATTGTAAATCACATATAAAATACAAATTGTTTTAATTTAGTGTTGTGCAATATAATTAATCCTGCAAATACTATCAAATTCATGACTACTCGAACACATCTATGAAGTGGCAATGACAGAAAGTTAATCATTTCTTTTTCATTATTTTAAGGAGGAATCGAAATCACCAATCCCATATATCATCTTATTCCTTTTTTTCTAGTGGAAATCATCATTCACTAACCAAAATAAATCCACTAATTCCTCAATTATTATTAATTTGTTTTTAAGGTTATCAACCTTTAATTATTTTTCCACAAGTACATCCACATGCACTTTAACTTATTTTTTAAACGCGTTAGATGAAATGCATTGGATGATTACTCAACAACTCCTTATTTATTTTTTGTTTTAATTTAATTTTTTTCTTTTTAGAGGAAATTAATGAAACGAGAATATCATTAATTAGATACACTATTCTATGTGATACACATGCTTTCTGTTAATTAAATTTTATACTCCACTACAATTAAATTCTATCTAAAATTATAAAATACTCAAATACCAACCTTGAATTTACTCGTTTCTCTCGAAATAAATTTATCATATTCATGTATTTGATGTTACTATCTGACTAGATTGAAGCATTTAAAGGTCTTGGTCATTTCTTTCTATGTGACTTTAGTTTTTTTTTTTTTTTTTAAAAAAAAACCATTTTTACTTACTATAATTTTATACTTATGGACCGATGCATCTATATACAGTTCATTTTAAACTAGATTTTCACATTTAATTTTCACTATGTGCTATTTGCATTTTTTGACAAATATAATTATTTTCAATCTTATCTAGTCTGATTGATCACACAGAATGCAAATAACAACCAAATCACCCTTCAAACTTACTTGGTAATGCATAGAGAATATTCAAAATTTCAACACCCTATTTGGTCTTGTTTTCCCTTACGAATTAAGAGACAAAGTCTCTTGTAAGAAGGATTTTTTTTTTTCATTTCCCTCCATTTTCAAATTTGTCATTTGAAATCTTCCATTATTGCCATTTCATACAGTATCTAAAACCCAACAAAGGCATCTACGGCGCAAAAACTTTCAACATTATAAAATTGTTTGGATATAATATTTTTTGGCATAATACATAAATATATTCTTTAACCTTGATTTAATCTGCTATTTATGTCATTCAACTTTGACGGTGCACAAGCAAACACTTAAATTTATATAAAATTAAACAAGTGGATACATCCGTCCTACGTACATGACATCCCACATAAACGTGGTATCCTATGTATATTATGATATGTCTACTTCTTCAATTCTATATAAATTTAACTTTCTATTCATGAGCACAAAAAATTTAATGACATATAAATGTTAAATTAAATGATATATTTATATATTATACGGGCGAGGTTAGGGAAGTCACGTGTGCGTCCAGAGAGAGGTGCCTAGGTAAAAGTGACATTTTTCAGGTCGTGCTGACCAAAAAAACAAAGTAACATTTGCAGAAGACCCATAATATATAGTGTAGTATATGAAAGTCAGCTAAAACGCGTAACGCGCTGAATATATATATATTAAAGTCATAAAAAAAAGAATTTAGTAAGTAGTTTTTAATTGGTGATATGTGTTGGCTGAATAAAACACTTTGGCGAAATTACTCAGCTCTATATAGTGGGCGACCCACACATGATTGTCATGTTGCCTCACACGTGATTGTCACCTCCTATCATCACCACTTGCATCTCCTACCCTTATTTGCCACACTTTCGATATGTATTAAGACTCGATTAAATTTATTTTTTTACAATATATCAGTGAAAGCTCATTAATCAATTTAAGGAAGGTAGATACACAGATTTTGCTATTACTTTATGAAGCTAGAGAGAATGCTTTCGAAAGATTCTTTGCTCAAGTGCATCAAATTCAAGTAGTGTAAAGTCAACATATGATAAGAATTACAAAGGTACGACTAGAAGTATGCACCAACCTTCACAAGGCAAGACAACACTCTACTCCTACTAATATTATACCCTAATACGCCACTCTTTCCTATCTAGATTCATGTCTTCGATAATATAAAGTTATGCATCTTATATAACCATCCTTTCCAAAATTTGAAATAAAGGAGATTAGTATAATATACCCAAAATTATAAAGAAGATGAATGTTATAGAGCTAAATAGAAAAAAAATCATTTAGTCATTTGAATTTTCATTTATTCTTATTGAACACATGAGATAAGTATTCCTATTAGGATAACTCCTCCTCTTTTTTAGTTATATACATTAATCTCAATTAAAACATGTTTAAAATTTTACGACTTATTTGAAAAAAATAAATAAATCACGAAAATCGTGTTTTATACACAACAAAGTAGCGCGTGAGTGGCCCAGGAACATTCAGCATTTGTTGAAATTAGTGGTCGGCGAAACCTTCCGTTAAAATTATTCCGTCAGTGTTTCCGTCAAATTTAATCCTATTAATACTTCATTCAAAATTTACTTAACCAAAGGGTCACCTCTCCCTCTTTAACATAAAAACAAAGCAATTTCTCATTTTGCTGCTCAATTATCCTTTTCTATATCTCAAAAATTCATACTAAAAAAAATAAATAGAATTAGCTAATTTTGAAGAATTTCGAGTTTGCGTTGCGTCTTCTGTAAATTTTATCAGGTATTGTTCAGTCTCAATTTCAATTTCCTTTCAACCTTAGAACATAAACACGAGAAATTCAAGTGTTTGTGTTCTTCGTTACGAGGTGGAGAATCGAACCTAGGTGAAAGTTCTGTTAGCTAATCAACTTAGCTAACTGATTAGACTGTATTTGACATGAATAGTGTAGTTAAAAGGCGGAGCTAGGATTTAAACTTATAGGTTCAGGATTTTAGTTTGTCTTTTTTAAAGTTAGTGAGCTTTAAACTAAATAATTTGTACATATTTAGCGATTTTTTTTTAAAAAATACTAATAAGGTTTCTTTCTTAGTTTTGACATAAATTTTAGAGGTTCTTTTTTTTTCATTGAGTGTTATTACAATGGTGGTGTGCAAGGCAGGATAAGCTGATCTAGATTATCATACTGTTATGTTTGTAGGTTCTTTTGGGAGGAGAGTAGATATGGGAATTATGGTAGGGTAGAAAGTGTGTTGAGGGATATAGATGTCTCACTTGTGGGATTACACTCGGTATGTTGTTGTTGAATGTATCTGTTGTGTTTCGAAAATCCTAACGATCGTGGTTGTGAACTTGTGATTTCAATCTAAATGTCGCTACACTTAAAAAATTTCTCGTATTGCATCTCATTTATTGTTAGTGTTACCTGCTATTGTTAATATCACAAGATAGATTATCATATTTTGCCTCATAAAATCATGCAACATACAATGTTTGTGCTCCTAGTGCTTGAACTTGTATTTTCTGCTTCTCTACTTCATTAGAAAACTCTGTTTTTCGATCAACGAGGGCTAGCAAACTGATCTATGCTTGTTCGTGTATCTTTTGCAGGTTGATATTTTAACAGATACAAGCTGTTAAGTGCGCGTACTAGGAGCGATTTGTGCTTAAGGCAGCTAATGATAGCCATATAGTATGGAATCACATCATCTGTATGGATATGGTGGGACTGAAGTGAATTTGCCATATTCGTACTCTATGACTGCTACTCCTTCGATACCTAATAGGCTGTTGGGAACATTGAAATTTGATTCGGGAAATTCTCCAAATTCTCCATTTGCAAACTATAATGATCCTGGTACCCCTACCACATTAAGTGATAGCCTGGAGCAACACAGCGCTACTGAAAATATTTCAGGGACTAGTCCTTGCAGTAATTCCTCGCGGGATTATAATCTTTATTTCTGCAGGCCTAGCCCCTCAGCAGATATCCGCCATAACAGTCTTCTGGTTTATTCTGGTGATAATTCTTTACTCCAGTATGCAAATCACAGTCACAACATGAAACGTGCGCTGCTTCAATTGGAGACCGCTTTAATGGGGCCAGAAGAAGTCACAACATACAGCCCCTCTGCAGGGGAAATTCAGCAGCCTCAAGCATCAGGTCAGAGGTCCGGGATGTGGCACCAAGATGGCCAGGTTTCGTATCGAATTGAAACACAGCCATCACATGTTTCTGTCTTCGGCATATCAGGCAATATAATTCAAAGTGAGAAGCATCACAAACCAATGGTGGATTATCCGTCGCAGGGGATTCCTCTTGGCAACTTAAAGCAGCTGCTTATTGCGTGTGCCACAGCTCTTGCTGAGAACAACTTGGATGATTTTGAAAAATTGATTGCCAAGGCAAGAAGTGCTGTGTCCATTACTGGTGATCCAATCCAGCGTCTCGGTGCTTACATCGTAGAAGGGCTAGTAGCAAGAAAAGAAGCATCCGGAACCAACATTTATAGGGCTCTCAGGTGTAAGGAACCCACTGGGAGGGACTTGCTTTCCTACATGCATATCCTATATGAGATATGCCCTTATCTAAAGTTTGGTTACATGGCTGCAAATGGTGCAATAGCAGATGCATGTAGAAATGAAAATCACATTCACATTATTGACTTCCAGATTGCACAAGGGACTCAATGGATGACTCTTCTTCAAGCTCTTGCTGCCAGGCCTAGCGGTGCCCCTTATGTACGTATTACAGGTATTGATGATCCAGTTTCAAAATATGCCCGAGGAGATGGATTGGCCTTAGTGGGCAAAAAACTCGCTGCAATTTCTGAGAAATTCAACATTCCAGTTGAGTTTCATGCAGTACCAGTTTTCGCTCCTGATGTCACCAGGGATATGCTTGATGTGAGGCCTGGTGAGGCTCTGGCAGTAAACTTCCCTTTGACACTTCACCACACACCCGATGAGAGTGTTGACGTGACTAATCCAAGGGATGAGCTTTTAAGGATGGTGAAGTCGTTTTCTCCCAAGGTGGTTACTTTGGTGGAACAAGAATCAAAGACAAACACTGCCCCTTTTTTCCCTCGATTTCTAGAAGCTCTAGACTACTATTCTGCAATGTTTGAGTCCATAGATGTGACGTTAGAAAGGGACAGGAAGGAGAGGATCAACGTGGAGCAGCATTGTTTGGCAAGGGATATAGTTAACGTTGTAGCATGCGAGGGCATAGAAAGAGTGGAACGCCACGAGCTATTAGGCAAATGGAAATTGAGGTTCACAATGGCAGGGTTCTACCAGTATCCTCTGAGCTCTTACGTAAATTCAGTGATAAAGAGCCTCATGAGGTGCTACTCAGAACATTATACACTGGTGGAGAAAGATGGAGCTATGTTGTTGGGATGGAAGGAAAGGAACCTAATCTCTGCATCAGCTTGGCACTGAAGGAAAAAAAGAAAATTACGAATGGTGGACTAAGCTCCCACTATGCGCGGGGTCTAGTGAAGATCTAGTTTAGCAAATAACAAGTTTGTAAGTTCATTAAGTAGAGAAAGCAGCAGATGAAATAGCTTTTCTGGCATGTCATGTAGTTTCACTGTTCTATAGATAATTTCATGTATCAAAAACTATATTATTGTTTATAGACATCTCTTATTATGTTCATCTGTTTGTCCCTTTGGTTTGGAATTTTTCTTGCATAACCTTCAGGGAAATGTCACCAAATTTTGTAATGGAACAGTTGAAAACATTAGACTTTATAAGGGCTTCGTCTGCTTCACCATGTGTGGAATGATGCTTGTTGCACTCATTCTGAATTACCACATTGCTCCAGTGTCATGGACACTATTTGTTATTTGCTGCAACAAAGATCCAATTGACTTATTGCGGAAGTCATGAACCTTGTTACGTCGACGTTTCTATCTTGCTATATAATGGTTAGTTTTGATCGTTTTTAAAACTTATGGATATAAGTCATATTTTTAAAAAAAGTGAAATATGTTTTCCAAATGCTATGGTCAAACACATGGTGAAATTTCACCCAATTTTTCACCCAAATAATATTTGCCAAAAATATTTGAGAATCTATGACCGAACACTAGCTAAGAGTTGGTGACATCCTAGCAAATTTCTCATCAACATGAAAGATGTTGATATATAAAGATGCAAATCTTAGACAATAATAATTAGTAACGCATTTTAAAGCCATACAAATGTCCAAAGCAGACAATGAGTTGGGCTCTTTCCTAAGAGGGGGGTGGGGGATATGACACCCTAGGCAAGCTCTCACATGGTATAAAAGCTGTGCAGGCCTTAAACTAAAAATGGGCTATTATTACAAAGAGAATATTTCCTTTTGAGCACTATCTTTGTGAACTATAGAAAGTAGAAACAAATGAAAGGCCCAATTGGCATGCCCAGCTCTATTGTGTGTGTGATAGAAAAAAATTATTTTGTGTATCTCACACAATAAATATACATAATCAAATTATATACCAATTAACTCCATTAGTATTAATAAAGAGTGTTTAGATATCGTTTTTTCCCATCTAAACAAGGCATCTATTAATTCATTAAGGACATGAATCATGATACGTCGTCCAACAAAATATATAACATTATTTTTTTATAAAAATATCTTTTCAGTCAGCAAAATATATAATTTAGGCTATTTACACGTTGGTAAGAGGTCAAAAACACGCCTCTTGGCATGTCAACAAAAGATGCTTAATAGACACAATTTAGGCACGTTGAAATGTTTAATAGTACAAACTTAATTAGTTTAGACATAAAAATAAAAGTATCGAACAAATTTAGGGGTACCAAAATAATATAAAGTCAATTTGTATGACAAAATGCTTTCGAAGACCAAATCCTTTGTAGGGTCCAATTATGGTAATTCCACCAAATTTTACAGCTACAACGCAAAAGTAATGAAGATGCATATCTTCATGTTTGTTAAAAATACTACTCCTAATTAGTAAGAAAAATGATTTCATAATGGTTTTCCTGATTTGTCACATTCTGTTTTAATCCTTAAAAAGGAAATTAATTCATGTTTAATGTTAATTAATCACTCTCCAATTAAAAGAAAAAGATTCAAATAAATAACCTAAATCAATGGCTAGTTTCGTATTCAAATACTAAACCGAAACCAAATCTAATTAAGCTGCCTCATTCATACTATCGTTGGCTTATGTGCTATGTCTAGCTGCTGGTGAATCCTATCCAGTATCAAAATTGTATTGGATATTTCCTCGATTTTCGAGAAATTGGCGATCATTCTTCGATTTGGCGACCAAACTCCCCTTCTCTAGAAGTCTAATAATTTGGGGGACGTTGACTCCCTATATTTTGTGGCTTTCCTTTCCCTTCCACCAACCACTATTTTAGTTCCCAAAATATATATAATTCAGAATCCTTTTAAGCGCCTTATCACGAACGTGACCGCAACAAATGATGATGGTTCAACTGGTAAGCTAGCCAGATGCGGCTTTAGCCGATATTATTTTGTTGAAACATATCATGAACCAATTACAAAGATCAGCAACCAAAGGAATCAAGATAGTAAAAAATTAATCTAAATAGTCATTCAATTAATTAATTAAATTAAAAATAATTCGACAAATACTTGATACATATATAATTCACATATATCAACTAGAAAACTAAACAACAAATTTGTCCTTGCTACATATTTGTCCTGTTATTTACGTGAAAGATCACAAAAAAATATTAACTCATGTAAAGGAGGGTCGAAGTGATGACAACTTTGTTAGCGGTTGTTGAAATAACTATATTTGTTTTAAAATAAAAATAATTTTGATACAAATTATTAATTTCATCTTTAAATTATTAACAGTCTTAAAAATACTTATTTATTTAATTAAATAAACTTAAATATACGTTCGATCTACAACATGACATAGCAATGAAGTGATCTCAAACGAGCATTTCGCTCTAAATAAAAAACCTAAAAAAATATTTACTAAACTTGGTGAGAAATTAAGGGTGTATTTCACTCACGTTGCAAGATCAAAGATGCATTTAAGTTCAATTAATCAAGTAAAAAAATATTTTTAACGCTATAAACAGTTCATCAACGAAACTAATAATTTAAGTCCAATTAAAAATATTTTCAAATACTTCCCTCTAAAATAAAATCAACATGTTTTTCACAAAAATATCCTTAATTGACAGCTAGTCATGTCCTAAACAATTCCATAATCCTAATTTGAAAACAAACCCTATAAAAACAAAGGCTACTTCTCTTTCCCTTCTCACCAACAAACCTGCAACTCACAAAAACACATGCATTAGCCGCCAATCGCATCCCCCCAAAAAAAACCAAAAAAAAAATGTCAAAATCCTCTTCAGTAGATCAAAATCCACCCGATGACCTTCGGTCACCGCTTATTCCGTCGGCTGCGGCAACAGCAACCGCCGACGGATATTCGAAACAAAAAAAAGTAACAATGGATCAAATGTTAGAAAAATACTGCGGCGATTTCGGTTGGTGGCAATTTAGTCATTTCGTATTAACGAGCTTTGCTTGGGCTCTAGAAGGAATTCACACTATGATTATGATTTTCGCCGATCGTGAACCAGCTTGGCGGTGTTCGACGAACCGGTTGTGCGATTCGACGGCGAAAAGTGTGTGTGATCTTGAACCGGGTTCATGGGAATGGACCGGTGGAGCTGCAAGTTCTACGGTTTCTGAGTTCGGTTTAATTTGTGGACAGAAATATAAAGTTGGGCTTGTCCAATCCTTATTTTTCGCTGCCTGCATGATCGGTACGTTTGTTACTTTCTCGATTTATTTATTTGTTCGATTTTAACTTAACACTAAGGAGTTGTTTGGTATGAGGGTTAAAAATAAATAGGGATGTGATAAGAAATAGTGATGGGATAAGATTTTTTTTTATCTTGTTTAATTGTCATGTTTGGGATAACTTATTGCATCTATGGTTGGATAAATTATCTTAGGATAACTAACCTCAGTATAGCTAATCATGGGATAACTTGTTCCTAATTAAACGACCCTATAAAAAAAATACGTAGAGTGAGGCGTAGCAATATATTATATCACATTTAATTATCTACCACACATGTTTGTCTTTGGATTTTTTTGTCGTTTTTTTATCAGTTTGTACAAAGTTGAGGAGGATGTGTTGTTTTTGGAATATTTTATTTTGGATCTAATATAGTAAAAAAAAAAAGTACTAGTAGGAAAATGATTGAATCCAAATCTTTGTTTGCTAACGAATTGTTAATAATTCATATTCTAAGTTTGTCAAAATCTCAATTAAATTAAATTAAATGAGACAAAAAAAAAGATGGAAGATAGACGACAATGTATATCACATAATTAATTGAAGATAAGGACAATAATAATATATGGGGTCGTATCACATTCGAAATTCCCTACTTTTTCTTTTTAATCGAGTTTATCGTATAAGACTAGTTTGTTTAAGACTTGTTTAAGCTGATTCACATTTTTGATACAATTTGTGAGTGTTTTAGAATTTACAAATTATTATATTAAAGCTAAATTTATCTAATTGCAAAAAAGAAGAAAAGTCAGGATAAACTTGACAAGTGAAGGATACAAAAGTATGTAGTATATACTTTTAGGTTAGTATTAGAATATCCTTTAATTCCACACCTACCCCCAATTTGAATACTTAAGAATATGCTTGCCCGATCCGTATCTTCCCTCTTTCCATGTGTGTGGTAGATAATAGTTCCTATCGAGTTTTAATTCAATCTAAAAAGTTAGTACATTTGGTAAGTATCGTTCCAAATTAAGTAATTCATCATTCACTTCATTTAGGACGTGAGTAATATAAAAGATGAGAGTTTAATATTTAGTGAATTATGAATAAAAGTGTAAAATTATGAACTGAGATGAGTATATTATAATAAAAATAAATCTAATATTTAGTTCAAATTTGAAAATTAATTTATGAGATGAGAATTATGTTAAGTTGTATTATAAGGAGACTAAGTAACTCATCGTTGTACGTACTCTCTTTTATCTCAATTAATAATATGAGTGTTCTACTTGAGGTAAGTAAGCACATAGGCTAAGAGAGAGAGAGTTAATGATTTGTAAAAATTAATGATTTAGAAGAAGTCATATTACTTGTGTGATTATAGGTTGTTTAATTAAGGATTAAATTTTTTAACAAAATTAAACTTTTTAAATTAAATAAGTTAAAAAGAAATATGAGACTATTAAAATAGGCTGCTTTTGTTTTCCCTCAATAACTCATCAAATAAAAAAAGATAACTCTGGAGCAAGGACGAGGTGTTAGGTGTATCGAGATATACATGAATTATTACTGCTATTTATTACTCAAAATAAAATATACGTATGGACCAGAAAAAGCTTATTAGTGTCATGTTACTTTGCCAGATTTTTCAAGAAATATAAATAATTAATATTATTATTATAATAATAAATACTGTTGTGGATAGTGATCCACAGAGCATCCTTATCAAAATTATTATTGATGATGACAAGCAGTTTCTTTTGCCTTGTCCATTTGTTTTATTTTAATTTAAGTCGCCCTTTAATTATTTTGTATGGCACGTTGTTTATTTTCCCATGCATCATTGACACGTGTAAGATTAACATCCTACCACCGAAAGAATGTTGTATGATGCACCACCAAATATTGGTCCAAAAATATTTTTACAGTGATATGAAAAGTGTGAATTACATAGAGATTTTTTTGGGGATTAATATGAAAATTCGTAGAAAATTTATTTTCCTATAAATTTTCATACTAATTTCCAAAAAAATTCTCATGTAATTCACATTTTTCTTTGTATTACGGAAGATGGGGTTAGACTTGAGAGGGTAGGGGTGTAGGATGATAGGGATAGGTTAAAAGATGAGGTATGCTGAAGAGTGAGGAGAACACGATTAATGTAGAGTGTTATTTATGAAATTTATTCTCTCTACTTTTATTAGTGATATCATTTTATTTTTATTGTTGAAGAATTTTTTTTGTTGAGTATATCAATTGAACATGTTAGAATTGACACACCCATAATTATCTCTGTGAATTATGTTCTAAAATGTATTTTCTATGACATTTTATTTTACGGTAAGACGAACAAATTAAAACGAGAATATCGGTGATTGTGTTAGTACTTGATAGTTAATATGACTAAAATTCTGTTAAAACACTTTCAAATTAATGATTTTCAGGTGCTGGAGTATTTGGACATTTATCAGATTCCAAATTGGGAAGAAAAGGCTCTCTAACTATAGTTTGCATTATGAATGCAATCTTTGGTTGTTTAACTGCAATTTCTTCGGATTATTGGACTTATACCTTATTCCGCATTCTCTCCGGTTTCAGCACGGGTGGGACTGGCCTTTGCGCGTTCGTTCTTGCAACGGAACCCGTTGGCCAGTCCTGGCGTGGCGTAGCCGGAATGTCCACTTTCTATTTTTTCTCTATTGGAATAGCCGCCTTATCCGCCATTGCATATTTCTTCCAAACGTGGCGATCACTCTACATTGCTTCGTCAATCCCATCAGTTATATTTGTTATCTTGCTACTTCCTTTCATTCACGAGTCACCTCGTTGGTGTCTCGTGAGGGGGAAAGTTGACGAAGCCATGAAGATCATGCATAAAATTGCTAAATCCAACGGTAAACATCTCCCTGATGACGTTGTTCTCGCCCTCGATAGTGAAGTGAATGATGATGTTCCTGATTCTCAATCCGTATCAAAAGAAGCCCTAAACGGATCCTTATTAGATGTACTGAGGCTTCCTTTGACGCGATTCCGGTTATTCTTAGCTGTGGTGATCAACTTCCTTTGCTCGGTCGTTTATTACGGGTTGACTCTGAATGCTGTCAACCTCGGGACCAACCTCTACCTCAACGTTGCCCTTAACGCGGTTGCTGAAATGCCTGCCTATTTGTTAACCGCATTGGTGTTGGACAAGTTCGGTAGAAAGCCGTTAGCGATAGGGACAATGTGGTTCAGCGGTATATTCTGTCTAGCCGGAAGTTTGGCGAAGGGTGATGGTACGTGGAAGTTGGTTCGGATGGTGTGTGGAGTGCTAGGGATATTCGGCATGGCGGGGACTTACAATTTACTATTCGTGTATTCGATGGAGTTGTTTCCCACCGTGGTGAGAAATGCTGCGTTGGGATGTGCAACGCAGGCGTCTCAGATGGGGGCCATTTTGGCCCCCTTTGTAGTTGTTTTAGGGGGTGGGATACCATTTGCTGTGTTTGCATTTTGTGGAATTGCTGGAGGCATATTGGTAATTTACTTGCCAGAGACTTTAAACAGGCCATTATATGATACAATGGCTGGAATGGAAGAAGCTGAAGCAAAGAAGCCAAGCATTTTATCTTAATTTGCTAGTTTTTGAGAACTTTTTTTTGTGTACTTTTAGTTGTTGAATGTAATTTTGGGTTGGATTGTACCAAGAGTTCCATCTTATATTAGGTAGTCATAAGGCAAGCTTGAAATTGTGCTCTATGGCGAGTGGTGGAGAAGGATGGAGGGTGGTCAGTTGAACAGTTGAACAGTTTTGCGAAAAAATTATATTATAAAAAAACGCCCTTTATATATAATGTTACTTTCGTTATAATGGACAATATTATATATTACATTTGATCCAAGGCATTAACTAAATAAGATTCAATCATTAGGGAATATGATTAATTAAAGCTTCATCCAGAACTATGAGCTTGAATGTAATTTGGATCAGTAATTAATGAGAATATCAAACAAAAAAAAACACCTAAACAATAGTAAATGTGGATAGATTTATGATAATAATTATTTAGAACAAACAAGATGTGCTCAAACAAGGTGAGATTAAATCTTATTATATTGTAGTTATTTTAACAGAAAATTTATCAATGGCTTATTTTCAATTCCAACACTTGAAAATAAGTATATTAGGTAGTCACAACAAGGCAAGCTCGGAATTGTGCTCTATGGCGAGCGGAGGTCCGAAATATTATATAATAGTACATTTTAAAAGGAAGCATTCACCCTGTTATATGCTCCCTCCGTTCCTTTTGGTTGTCATGTTTTTTTTTTCCAGATCCAAACGATAAGAATATATCTAGAGAGAGAGGCGAGGAAGGCAAGCGGGATTTGTTATGTATTCCAGATACATGTGAAATCCAGATAGAATATATTTAGAACAAATTACACCTAATCTTGATTCATGCATCATATCTAGATGTATTTGGACACACCAAAATATGGTACACATAATATTATAAACTAGAGTGTAAGTAAATAATTAGCTCCTAAAGTAGTGAAATTTATGTAAGTTCCCTCATATCATAAGTAACAATTTTGATTTTTCAATCAGTCATAACGATTGAAAAGTGGCTATTTGTGAAAGGACGTACCGATCATGCAACCAGCGAAAAATATAGATTGGACAAGCCCAACATTAAATTTGTCTCCGCATATTAATCCGAATTCGGACATCGTAGAACTTCCGTTTCCACCCGACCATTCCCATGATGAATTGAATCTATAGCAATGCCGCACTCATTGCCTGTTCCATCCGCTCTTAGTCAGCTAATCAAGAATCACAGGAATTTTTCCTTTTATCCGTCCCTTCTGAGATTGGTTTTCCCTCCGGGCTCCGAAAAGCAACGGCTCGTTGTACCAGCGTGGCTTGTCAAATAATGCCACACTGGTTCACGATCCGCGAAGATCATTACCATGGTTAGAATCCCCTCTAGTAACCAAGCCAAGCATGTTAACACGAGGTGTCTCACCTGCCACAACCCGAACTCCCCGCAGTACTTCTCCAACATCGCATCCATGATCCATCGTTATTTTTTTTGAGTTCACCTCCCGAGAGACGAGTGGCGACCTGAGGTCGCCATCGTCATATAATTTGCTGTTTGAAGATAATGCCGACGACATTTATTATTTTACCTACTAATGATATATATATATATATATATATATATATATAAATACTTTCATTAATACCACAACTATATAGACGGCTTAAAATTAAGTATGGTACCTACATAGTAATAATTTGTCAAACTGATGAAAGAAATATGAACGGCTAGATGGAAATGCAAATCATGTATACTTTATTGTTACAATATTCTTAAAATTAATGACAATATATTTGATAATGACATCTTGCAATTAATATTGTATACATCTAGAAAGTTGAAGTACGAACGTAAAATTAATTTGTAACTATTCAAGCAAAATAACGGAGAAACTTGATTTAAAACGTGTTATTTATTTAAGAGAACGGAAAGTAAATCAAAAGGTAATTGCTAATTCG
Organism: Solanum pinnatisectum; assembly: GCA_035578085.1. Lineage (NCBI taxonomy): Eukaryota > Viridiplantae > Streptophyta > Magnoliopsida > Solanales > Solanaceae > Solanum > Solanum pinnatisectum. Next base: position 43,755,904 of record CM069082.1, on the reverse strand, counting down.
TTATTTGAGAACTTTGAAACCCCTCTCAATGTACACTAATAATAAAAGGGAACTAGTTTGATTCAACATATGTTAATATAGAAGCCTTTTTCCCTACAGAAATTAATTAAAGTTGATACAAGCTTGAATTTTTAACTAGGAAAACAAAATAATAACTATAAATTATTTTAGTTATTTGATGAACATCGATATCAACAAAGGTGAAATGTTTTACATGAGAATAAAAGGTATTTATTAGCACAACATGGATGAAATTGGTCCCTTCATCCCATTTTGTTTGGACCAAATTTGTTATTGATCCGGTCCTTTCTCCTGACCCACAACCTTCAACATGTCCAGACATGCATCTTGGGATGGTAATTGGGTGGTGTAGGCAGGGGCGGAACATGTTGAGCTTAACTTATAAAAATTTTAATCTACCTCATATAATAATTTTTTCATTTTCAATCCGCCCCAGCCCGTCCTGCACGAATTCGATTAGCATATTTTAATATATTTTTTTTAGTTAAGTTTGATACTTAAAATAAAATTTATAAAAATAAATTTATTTTTTCATTAAGTTGTATTAATTTAATAGGATAGTGACTTAAAAAAATTACTATTTCTTAGAGGCCAATTGGAAAAAATGTAAGAAATTGCAGGAGTATTACTTTATTGAATCATTTTCATTTACTATCTTGAATATTTTAGTAGCTTTTAAGAAATTATCTTAAGAAAAAAACTCACTTCCACCAGCCCACATCCCACCCACCCCACATAGCCTTAAACCCACTCTGCCCTTGCCAATTGCCATCCCTACACGAATTAGTTGTGTATGTAATAAAAGCTAAATGTGAACCTTAGAGATATCGATTTGATTATGCAATTTTTATGTCATAATGCTAAATACTGATTTCCTTCACCTAGAGACGAAATTACTACTTGATTAGGATCTTTATAAAAAAAAATCTTTCTTTCTTTTATGTGTGCATGATTCCCCGTATGATTCTATTGCGACTCCTTTTTTTTCATTTCGTTGGAATAAAACCCCAATATCTGTATTTGAGTTTGCCTAATTGAACGAAAGATAAAAAGAAAAGCACGTATACAAATTTAGAGAAGCTATTATACAAGTTCAAAGAGAGACGATATACAACAAGTATACAATGATTATTGGGCTAAAACTCCAAGTTTGGGCAGATTCACAAATTTTTGGACAGCAGGGAATTTTTGCTTATATTTAATTATTGTTATAACTTAGTCGAACTTCTCAAAAGATGAACTTATATTTTTTTGGTTGATTTACTTTGTTAATGAATTTCATTTATTAACTCTTGATTATTTTTCATCACTTAATTCAAATATTTTGATCAAGTCTTCACTTGTTTTTAATTAATTAAATTGTTTAAAACCATAAAATTAAAAAGTCCTTTTTATGTTTTTAAGTCAAAATGGTCAAACAAATTACAACGAAAGGAAAGTTGCAGTAATTCAATCTTGGGACATATATACAATAGTAATTTTTTCTTCCTTTTTTTGAAACGCAAATTAAATGATGCCAAGTAAAATGAGAACAGAGTACTTACCAATCATGCAGCCAGCAAAAAATATAGATTGAACAAGCCCAACCTTATACTTTTCTCCGCATATTAATCCGAATTCAGACATCGTAGAACTTCCCGTTTCACCTGTCCATTCCCACGAGCCAGGCTCCAAAGAACACCGGCTCGTTGTACCAGCGTGGCTCGTCAAATAGTGCCACGCTGGTTCACGATCCGCGAAGATCATGACCATAGAGTGAATCCCCTCTAGCAACCAAGCCAAGCTGGTTAACACGAGATGTCTCAGCTGCCACAACCCGAACTCCCCACAGTACTTCTCCAACATCTCATCCATCGTTATTTTTTTGGGGTTGGCGACCTGAGGTCGCCTCCGTCTAATCGGCTGTTTGAAGATAACGTCGATAACATTTATTATTTTACTTACTAAAGATGTACAAAAACTTGTTGTATTATACAAAAAGCTATGTAGCTTGCAAATATGGGATTTGTGTACATTTTACCATAAGCACCTCTTTTTGTAGACTTTTCAAACGAAATGAGGAACTCATGTCACTACAAAAATACTGGTAGGAATTTAATATAGCACTTATGTATTATTCTTTCCTTTTTATCGAGAGTTAATTTAACTATTTTTAAAATTAAATTAGATAACTTTAATTTGATATATTAAAATAGAAATTTGATATTAAAAAACTATACGAAAAGTATTGTTCATTAATTTTTTTTCATATCAAACTGTTAGTCAAAGTTCATATCGTTTGACTCTGTAAATGAAAATTGTGACAACTAATAAGAAATGGAGGGAGTAGCTTTTTCTTTTTAAAAAAAATTAATTATATACAACGACGTATTACTGATGGATTATAAAAAAAATATGATTGGTACGAATTATTTAGTGACAGATTTCGTAAAATATTTTAATTACTCTAGTGAAGAATTACAAAATATAAAATTAAACACTTACCAATTAGATAAAATTTCAAATAATCGACTAAGCATATTCTATTATTTGTAAGTGGGGTTCTTGGTTCGGTTTGGATCAATTATTGGTTAAAATCAAAACCAAACCAAACCAAACGAAAAAAATAACCATCGGTTTGGTTAGTGTTGGTTTGGTTTAGTCTTTTTAGTTTTTCCGGTTTGAAAGTAATAAATTTGTTGAGGGCATACACATCTCGATAGACATAGACACCTAGTACATGAAAAATCCATCGAAAAACTTCAGTCTTTTTAGTTTTTTTGGTTTGAAAGTAATAAATTTATTGAGGGCATACGCATCTCGTTAGACATAGACACCTAGTACATGAAAAATCCATCCAAAAGCTATTGTGGATTCAATTAAACAATACTAGAGTTATTATTACACGAACAAAGTGATTCAATTTAGAGAAAGTGTGATTATCTATGTGAGGTAGGATAGTAAAGACTAAAGTAATGAATTTTGATGGACTTGGATTAAGGATTTTAATAGTTGGGCTAAAATTTAATTATTGAGCTTAAAAATGATAAAGTTAAAGACTTAAGTTGATTAAAATTTAACAAAATACTTATACTTTACTTGTGAATAATATTTAAATAATTATAAAATTTATATATATAATTTCTCGTTTCGGTTCAGTTCGATTAATTTTTGATTTTTTTCAGTAAAACCAAATAGTATCAGTTTTCAAAATTAAAAACTAAACCTAATCAAACCACACCAAATGTCATTTTTTAAAATCAATTTGGTTTGAATTACGATTTAATTTGATTTTTTAACCATAACCATTGAACAACCGTATTCGTAAGTCAGCCAACAAGAGAAGATGAACAGGACATTGGGTAATTCGCGTGGATTCCATGCAAGTTGTACTATATATTTGGTCCATTTCAATGCTTCACCTTTCTCTTTCACTACACCCTCTCTCTTCTTCACCTTTCTCTTTCTATATACCTACCTCTTCTTGCGTATCTCATTTCTATCTTCCTAGAGAATCACGTTTTTTCTACAATATATATATATATATATATATATATATATAGAGTATGTAACAAACCCAATAACTATACCAACGCATTGAGACTCAAACAATCTATAGATATATTTCACTAACTCGTACTTGAAATTACAAAGGAGTTTAGAAACTAAAAGGGAAATTGAAGACCATAGATAGAAGAAAGGAGATGAGAAGCAGATCTCATAGAAAGGAGGCGAGAGTACTAGACATTTTTTTTCTCAACGATTTGCATAAACCGCTGCTTCTCATCCATCATCCTTTTAGCTAGTTGTTAATTAGGCATGGGTCCCAAATCAGTCATTGCAAAGGCCTTCCAGTTTTGTTGCTTCTTCTCGGTCCAATAATTAGTTGTGTGACATCCATATATATAGGTATCAGCCTTAGGCCAAGGCTGGTTCATAACATATTAACAAAAGTACATTTATTTTTTTTAACTATAAGTTTTTTTGAAGCTCAAGAGATGTACCTAAGTTCACTGATAGAATTCTTGAAATTAATTATTTTTGTATTACTTCTCTTTTTTCATAGTTTTTCTATATCATACTGATTTAATATTTTTGTATTAGGGAGGTCCAACAATCTTTTGGCGAGGCAATTACCATATAAACATCAAGATAGGAGGAGTCGTTTAAAATTCTTTTAATTAAAGTAAAGAGTTTGATTTCCACAAGTAGATTACACAAGATAGGTTGATCATCTGAGTTTATTGGATTTTTTATGTGTTTGGAAGTCAAAGTTGGATGTGTGTAATGTGACATGACGTTGTGTTTGAGGATGGAGTAGAGTCTTCGCCAATCTCAAAGTTATCAACAATTACACGAATTCAATAATGTGGTTACGAGCTCTTTTCGTACTCAAATCTCAAGTGGGCATAGGGACATGACTTTGATGCAAGATTCGAAATAGTCCGTAATTTGAGTACTATCCTATAAGAAGATCAATTTGTCAACTCACTAAGTCAAAGGACTAACAAGTTGGAATTAATTTTAATCTTTTATCTTTATTTTAAGGTCATAAGATTCAAATATCTTCTAATTTTCTTAATTTTCGTGTCAGGTCAAAACTAGACAAACATCGAGAGAGTATTTGCAAATAGTTTTTACTCGCTTCGCAATTCAGCAAAAAAAAGGGAAAGTTCACAAATGGTAATTAACAAGATAAAAAGAGATAATAATATAGAACATTTACAGTACAATATGCATACATGATACATGTTCATCATAACTACGTACAAGATCCCCCCACCCCCACCCCCAAAGAAAAGGTTACAGAGGAATTAAAATAAAAAAGGAGTTGGGGAGAAAGCTGGCGCCAAAGCTGAAACTGGAATTCTCCTGCAAAAGTTTTAGTAAGATGAAAAAGAAACCGTAAGTGGTGAAATGAGAATTATCGTTAAGGAGATTCAAAGTATAAATGTGAAGAAATAAAAAAATAACTTGAAACAATGTGAACCTTAGAGATATCGATTTGATTATGCAATTTTTATGTCATAATGCTAAATACTGATTTCCTTCACCTAGAGACGAAATTACTACTTGATTAGGATCTTTATAAAAAAAAATCTTTCTTTCTTTTATGTGTGCATGATTCCCCGTATGATTCTATTGCGACTCCTTTTTTTTCATTTCGTTGGAATAAAACCCCAATATCTGTATTTGAGTTTGCCTAATTGAACGAAAGATAAAAAGAAAAGCACGTATACAATTTTAGAGAAGCTATTATACAAGTTCAAAGAGAGACGATATACAACAAGTATACAATGATTATTGGGCTAAAACTCCAAGTTTGGGCAGATTCACAAATTTTTGGACAGCAGGGAATTTTTGCTTATATTTAATTATTGTTATAACTTAGTCGAACTTCTCAAAAGATGAACTTACATTTTTTTTTGTTGATTTACTTTGTTAATGAATTTCATTTATTAACTCTTGATTATTTTTCATCACTTAATTTTTTTAATTAATTAAATTGTTTTAAGTTCATGACTTTTAAATGCATTTCTCTTACTTAATCAATTTCTTTTCAAAATTAGTAAAAAAAAAAAAATCAAAATAGTGGGCCTAATGGCATGCATGTAGAATATTTTACATCAGTTTGGTGTAGACACTTCATACAGGTAAATATTATCATGGTGTAGAAGGTTGATTGCCCTTACAAAAAATGAAATATAGTGTTCTTAACGAGTCGGAGCGGCAAAGATCCTTTTTGCACGGATTCCCTAGATTATTTGCACGATATTGCCTATTTTAAGGCCACTTCTAAAATTCCATCCCTATTAGTTTGGTGAGCTTAGTTTCGTCTTTAAAATAGTCAGATGAAATAAATTTGGTTCCATATAAATCAATTACGCTCTATGTTCCTATTTGTTTGTTCTACTTTTCATTTTAGTCTATTTTAAAAAAATATATTTTTATTTTTATTTTTTGACAGCTTTTTAAGACCACGAGACTAAATGACATTTTGGTACATTTTACATATTTTTAATTAGTTTAAGACCACAGATCAAAAGTCTTCTTTTAACTTTTATAAACACCGTATCAAATCAAAACCAGTCAAATAATTTTAGGAGTATTTGCTAGCAATATAATTTGCATACATGATACATGTTCATCACAACTACGTACAAGATCCCTCAAAGGTTATAGAGAAAAACAAAAGATTGTTGAGCATATGGTGAGGAAAATCCGAGAAACCAAGCATTTTATCTTAATTTGCTGTTTTTTTGAAAAAAATATTTGTTTATTTTGTAGTTGGTGAATGTATCTTGATGTTGGGAGACCTACTTTTTGATTGTACCAAGGGGTCGTTTGTATTAGAAAAATAATGCATTCATTAACTCTGTCTATTAGTAATATATCAACTTATATTATACTCAACAGAAAATAGTATTCAACAGTTTTTCACCAAACTCATTAAGAGCTTATTTTCAATTCTAACACTTTAAACCAAACACATAGCAGTTTGTTTTCTTCAAAGTTCAACTCCAAACACTTGAACAAATGCTTAAAAGCTGCTTTTATTCAACTAATCCAATCAAGCTCCCGACTCTTTTATTGTACTTTCTCTGTGAATCCAAAGCTATGCAGGCAACCCGCGCAGTTAGTTCCCTTCATTCCTGGAGGAGACATGGAACCATTTAAGCTACCAACCCGGATTTTGCTTCACCTTCTCGCAATCCATCCATTGTATCATAAAATGGCTTGTTTAACGTCTCTGGTAAATACATTACCAAAAATCCTCCAAAAATAGCACAAACCCCAAACAAAGCAAACGGCACATTCCCCCCTAAAACCACCACAAACGGCGCCAAAATCGCCCCCATTTGCACAGCTTGCGTAGTGCCTCCCAACGCTACATTTCTCACCTCAGTTGGAAACAACTCCATGAAATACACGAGCGATAAATTGAAAGTACCAGCGATTCCAAATATCCCTAGTAATCCACAAACCATCCAAATCACTCTCCATGTCACGTCAGCATTATTCAACAAGCTTCCGATTAAGCAGAATACTCCGCTGAACCACATTGTCCCTCTGTATAACCCCTTTCGACCTAACCTGTTCAATACTAACGACGTTAATAAATAGGCAGGCATTTCAGATATCGCGTTAAGAGCAACGTTGAGGTATAAATTAGTTCCCAGATTGACTGCGTTGAAACTCAACCCGTAATACACAATGGAACAAAGGAAGTCAGCAGCCACAGCTAAGAAAAACCGACTCCGTGTGATAGGAGATCTTAGTACATCTAAAATCGATCCGTTTAACGCTTCTTTCGTATCGAATTGTGAATTAGGAATATCTTCATTTACTTCACTATCTAGTGCAAGTACGACACCATCAGGAATGCTTTGTTTGCCATTAGAAACCGCGATTTTCTGCATAATTTTCATGGCTTCGTCTACTTTTCCTCTAACGAGGCACCATCTAGGTGACTCGTGGAGAAAAGGTAGTACGAAGATAACGTAAACAACTGATGTGATTGAAGAAGCAATGTAGAGAGAGCGCCAGGATTTAACGAAAGTACATTTATTTTTTAGTTGTGTACACCCATATATATAGGTATCAGCCTTAGGCCAAGGCTGGTTCATAACATATTAACGAAAGTACATTTATTTTTTATAACTATAAGTTTTTTTGAAGAACGAGAGATGTACCTAAGTTCACTGATAGAATGCTTGAAATTAATTATTTTTGTATTACTTCTCTTTTTTCATAGTTTTTCTATATCATACTGATTTTATATTTTTGTATTAGGGAGGTCCAACAATCTTTTGGCGAGGCAATTACCATATAAACATCTAGATAGGAGGAATCGTTTAAAATTCTTTTAATTAAAGTAAAGAGTTTGATTTCCACAAGTAGATTATACAAGATAGGTTGATCATCTGAGTTTATTGGATTTTTTATGTGTTTGTAAGTCAAAGTTGGATGTGTGTAATGTATGACGTTGTGTTTGAGGATGGAGTAGAGTCTTCGCCAATCTCAAAGTTATCAACAATTAGACGAATTCAATAATGTGGTTATGAGCTCTTTTCGTACTCAAATCCCAAGTGGGCACGGGGACATGACTTTGATGCAAGATTCGAAATAGTCCGTAATTTGAGTACTATAGGAGGATCAATTTGTCAACTCACTAAGTCAAAGGACTAACAAGTTGGAATTAATTTAATCTTTTATCTTTAGTTTAAGGTTATAGGAGTCAAATATCTTCTAATTTTCTTAATTTTCGTGTCAGGTCAAAACTAGACAAACATCAAGAGAGTATTTGCATATAGTTTTTACTCGCATCGCAATTCAGCAAAAAAAAGGGGAAGTTCACAAATGGTAATTCGAAATAGTCCGTAATTTGAGTACTATCCTATAAGAAGGATCAATTTGTCAACCCACTAAGTCAAAGGACTAACAAGTTGGAATTAATTTTAATCTTTTATCTTTAGTTTAAGGTCATAAGAGTTAAATATCTTCTAATTTTCTTAATTTTCGTGTCAGGTCAAAACTAGACAAACATCGAGAGAGTATTTGCAAATAGTTTTTACTTGCATCGCAATTCAGCAAAAAAAAGGGAAAGTTCACAAATGGTAATTAACAAGATAAAAAGAGCTAATAATATAGAACATTTACAGTACAATATGCATACATGATACATGTTCATCATAACTACGTACAAGATCCCCCCACCCCCACCCCCAAAGAAAAGGTTACAGAGGAATTAAAATAAAAAAGGAGTTGGGGAGAAAGCTGGCGCCAAAGCTGAAACTGGAATTCTCCTGCAAAAGTTTTAGTAAGATGAAAAAGAAGCCCCAAGTGGTGAAATCAGAATTATCGTTAAAGAGATTCAAACTATAAATGCAAAGAAATAAAAAAATAACTTGAAACAATTTGCTGTAGGTTCAAAGAATACTCTCTTGCATAATAGCTTACTAAAATCCTTAAAACTCAATTATTTTGTTTACATATTACTGCAATAATTTGTTTTTTTTCAAACTCTCGGAAAGATCGCTACAATATTAAGTACAGATAAACTCAATAACTTTTGTTTAAACTCTATATTTATAGTGATGAATATAAATTACGATTTAAAATGCTAATGATTTCGGGCTAATCTTAGTTAACATTTCGGTAATAGTAATTTTCTAAAATATATAACACAAATTGAATGATTTTCTTAATATAAGAAAAAAAGGAAAAAAAATCAAGTTTAATTTGCTCCAAATTTATCGTAACATATAGAGGCTCCTAGTTCAAATTTCGCAATCATCTATTGTCATCTTCATAAATATTTTTCACTACTGGTTGAAGTCAAAATAAAAAAATATCATATCTAACAATTTAAGCTTTTAAATAAATGTTCACACAAATTACCTGGTGTCCTCACAACTATGACGACGGGGTTTAGTGGCAGGTGGGGAAGTAGTTATGACTTTTCTCTTCACATTTCTAGGTAGCAGAGCGTTGTCTTCTGAAATGACCGAAAGTGAGGGCCTCCAATTATTAGGTACTGAACCAACAGAACTCGTTGGTCCACCTCTACCTCTCCTTCGTCTCCTGTTTTTATGGTTAGTGGGCTGGGCCGGGCCAGGAACGAGAGGCCCGATGTCTTCAAGTGGGGGCAAACGAGAAGAACAGCCACAGCAGGCCATTAGTTCCAAAAGGAACTTCATGTTTATTTTTTTTGGGTAACAAGTGAATTAGGAATTTTGTGTATTAAACTTTGTATTTAAAGGCTAACTACTAAATCTTGGAGTTATAATAGAGGGACCCAAAAGTAGTTGGTGGTTATTGTCTTTGGTCTCCCCATCCCATTCTTGTTTTTTTCTCAACTTCCACCTCTATCCTTCTTTACCCCTTATTAATTTTGTGACAGTATTTGACTGGACATAAAACTTATTAAAAAAAAACTCAAAAACTAATACTTGATTGGTGCTTAGGGTCAAGAACAGAAAAGAAAAAAGAATGATTACGATAAGATCGAGGTCAATTCTCTTTTCTTAGCGCTTGTTCGTTTCATTACACTTTTTCTCCTTTCTCGATCAGGAATTGGAGGTTCTACATAATAAACATCTTACTATATATAACTATAAGCTCAGTAAAGAGAACTTATTCGTGGTCTATAATGTATTATTAATATTTGTGTGATGAAAAATTGTTTTATTATACATAAAACAAATAGTTTAAAGTTAAATTATTTGTAATGACTTTTTTATTGAAACATATTGAAAAAAATTATGATTCATAATTGAAATACACAAACATCAAATAAGAAAGAAAACTATAATTCACAAATTAATTTGAATTTGTGCATTACAGGACATCACAACATTGGTAAGTGGATATCTATGTTAATGTCTATACATTCAAAATAAAACATGATTGAATTTTATCAAAGAATGGTATAATGACACATCCAACACTTCTAGAAATTATATAGTACAATAAATAAACTAATTGATTAACTGATTGGATACAAAACGTGGACAAAATTCCCCCAGATGCAGGCAATAACACTAATGTAACACAAATAAATATAATCCACCTTGTTTTGGAGCATATATTTTTATAAAAATTCTTTTTCAATTTCGTATCTATTCAAACGATATCAAATAAATTGGGACAGGCAGCGAGTAACCAACCAAATTTAGTAAGTAATTTATTGAAGACCCAACTATCAATTACAATGACACACCATAGTGAGTGCCACATGGGTTAAATGGAGCAAACCACTTGTTTTTCATTAAATGAGAAATCAGAAATGATTAGTTACTCTCAATGGCAAACATCAAGTTTACTTGTGAATGAAGGCAACATCCTACTACATACATTCTAACAAAAATGAAACATCTTTAGCCACATGTGACCAATACTAGTACTCCATGAGTCTTATATTACTCTTCTTTTCAATTCGCTTAAAAAAATGACTTTAATTTTTTTTTACTATTCATTAATTTCAATTTTTTATATGACATATTTAAGACAACAAGGTTCAACATAACTCTAATTTTAACTATAAAGTTCCAAGGACTAATTTATTTTATTAAACTTTTTGTCTAATCAAAATCAAATAAGCAAATTGAAACAGATGGATTAAACCAAAGTCCACTCATGGTGTCAAAAACAATGAATAAATAGGAAGAAAGATCCAGTATCAAGTAACAAGAAAACAACATTAACTTATCTTATAGAACCATATTAATTTTCGAAAGAGACAAAATATTTATTTAATTTAATAACTTGCGTGTCCTGCTTCTTACCAGATATTTATAGATTGGATGCCAATTGGAACTTGAGGCAAAAACACATGTTAATCTCAATCTATATGTCATAATGTCAAAATCAATCTTCTTCACACTTAATAACTTCAATTCTACCCAAATGAACACAAAAATGGCCAAATGAACACAGAAATGGAAAGATTTTTTGTGTTTTAACAAAATGAGCACTGAAACACAAATGCTATGAAAAGTACCAAGTCTTTTTCATAAAAGATTAAGCTTCAAACATATTATCATATCCAAGTTTTATCTATGACAGAAATTTTACATCCTTAAATGAGAGAAAGTTTAGTATACACCAATGAAGTGTCATAATCCAAAAATCCCTCCTTGTAAGATGGAAGCCGCTTTGTTCACAAGCTTTGTTCACAGTTCACTGACTGCCATATGATGATGAATTGTAATTGCCATATCCAGGTGTTGTATTATTGTTCTGCATTGAGGGAGGTGGTGGTCTTGGTCTTGCGTACTCGGCAAAGATAACCCATCCATCAAGAAACTACAAACAGATAGGAAAAAAGACAAACATGAGTAATGAATTAATTTTAATTCTTCAAGACCAAGTATCTTTCAAGAGCACTATAGCATATCACCAATGACCATCTATTGGCACCTTGAGAATCAAATGATCAATTGAAAAAAGGAAACTTAAGAATCAATTGAAAAACAAGAAATTAGACCACAAAAACACTCCAAAGCCACATATATCAAAGGAGGTTCAATTGAATTCCCTTGTCAAAAAATTGTACTGTGTGCAAGTGAAAAAAACTTTTTTTTTATGTGTGTACGTATTATATTGTTTGATCCCCTGGACACACGAGAGCATTAGAGCATTTTTTTGAATCTCATGAAAATACTATGTTTGCCAATGGACCAAGCTACTGAGACTTCAGAGCCTGTTTGGATTGGCTTAACACAAGTGCTTTCAAACTAAAATAAAATAACTTTTAAGCAACTTTGTAGTGTTTGGATAAGTTAAGAAAGTGCTAATAAGCACTTAGTGTTAAGCTAAAATGACAAATATACGCCAAAAGTCATAAAGTTAGAATTGACTTATAATTCAAAACTGAAAAGACAATCCAAACAGGCTCTGTTTTACAAAATTCTGCCTTGAGACCCCACGGCACCTATGAGAACTAGGAGTTACTATCTCTCCACTTTCCTGAAGCAAGTTAAGACCTTCATCATAGACAAGATAAGGTTACTGTTGCATCCCTAGGATAAGGAAAGGAAGTTCATGAAGCTATCTATACAACAATAACATACCTTACCCCTAGTCCCTACCTCATGGAGGTAGAAAAGTTGTTTTCGAAAGATCCTAAGTTTAAGAAAAAACGAGGATAGAGTGTACGCAAACCTTACCCCTAGTCCCTACCTCGTGGAGGTAAAGAGGTTGTTTCCGAAAGATCCTCAGCACAAGTAACACACATCAAAGACTCACATAAAAAAAGTCTAACCAAACCTCAATTTATTCTCTTCATGAAGCTATCTATAAAGTATGAAAATTGAAGGAGTGCTTAATTTATGTGCAACATGAATTATTAGATCAGAAAGTAATTTTCATTTCTCTTTAACAAACCATATTCAGTGATGGCTCCAACTTAAAGAAAATAAAAAAAAGTAAAAAGAACAAGTTCAACAATCAAAGGCTAAGTTGAAAACACTTTGTGCATGCTAAGGAACACTAGTGCAGTGAGTATCTCTGAACTTTCTGAGTTTGAGAAGAACACATAATGTGTTCTCTCTTTTGAAAGAAACCACATGCTAAAGTCATGCATTGAAAAGCACTAAAGCAAATATCATAACGCGTCTGACTTAATATTCACTAAAACATCCATGACTAAATGTAATACCAAATATATGAAATATGAGGACATTATTTTTTACAGAGCAAGTCCAATCCAACCATGCAATCTTGGTTTGATAAATATAGTCATAGATTCAACATAAAACATTACATGTTTACTTGTAACAATTACTGAAACGTTAATGATACAATCTAAGAAATTGACTTACGCTTAATAAAAAAAGGTTGAAAGATATGCTATTAAGTTATAATTTGTGGGATTCTTGATCTCAAGTTACTAATAAATTTGAGGCGGTGTAGAACTTTTCCTTCATTTCAACATTCCCTAGCAATTCAATGTTACTGTGTTCCCCTGTAGTATATTCAAGCTTACCACATTTACTACATTATAAGATAAAGAGTATTTTCCTATAAAAAGGAAGACAAAATTGAGAAGTTCAAAACCCATTTCAGCACATCCCGTCATATCGTTATCATTTTGTAAAAGTTATTAAATATTTTACTACTCCATTCATTACTGTAACATTATTTTCTCTCTAGTGACTAAATATATTATTAACCATTACTCACCTGGCCATCCATGCCCTTTATACCAGCTTCAGCATCTTCCAAGGTCGCATATCTAACAAATCCAAAACCTTTAGAATAACCAGATACTCGATCAGTCACAACTCTGGCTGCAAAAACAAAAGATAATACAATCATTACACTTCCTTTAAAATGTATTCTTATCATAATTTGTGTGCATGAGGATAAGTAAAAACATACCATGGACCACTTCGCCATGTTTTACAAAGGCTTCTCGAAGCCCTTCTGAGGTAGTACGTTTGCTAAGCCCTGGAAATAAGACAGACATTGGAATCATTTCAGGATTCCAGTGACATTAAACATACCCAATTTGAAACAAAAGTTTCAAAACATTCCAACTTCCATTACATTGTACTAAACAGAAATTACAGGCAACTCGCATACAAATGTTCTAACGATACTAACAGCACAATGTGTGATAGAAGACATAATTATTCCCAAAAACAAAAAGTTGCTCACTGTAAAATCACGGAGCCTGAAAGCTTCAGTTTATGCAAATCTCCATCGCAAACATTCAACCAATTTGACACAACTATCCAAGAATTCTAATAGTTAACTAAGAACTATTTACTTCTTAACTTTAACAACTAACAATAGGAAAAATCCTTGACAGAGATAAATCGGGTTCAAGATGTTGAGCTACAAACTCTTCTCAAAAGAGAGCTAATTAAGGCTCTGCAATTCCAAAAAGAATGAATCAAATCAAATTGTTGATTCAATGGATTATATTTTAAAGAATCTAGACAGATTCTTGCTTTTCACCTAAACTAATTTCATTAATCCCCTACATGATGGAGAAATATACATACTATCTAGTCATAGCAAAAGATGATAGCCTTTTTCCTACTCGATTCCTTTCCTATAGAAAGAGTACAATGTTTCAATTAGTTTACATTTTCCTAAAAAGATATTATGGTTCTTATGATTCATCCGTAAAGTATTGGAACATCCGTATTTAAGGATACGCAAATTTTAACATACACATCCATAACATATTTTGCCACAATATCTGCTTGTTTAGCAAGGATTATTTCCATTGAAGGTGGAGTAACTATGACATATTTTTTTTGAAAATTGTATAAAATAGCGAACTATTGATTCAAATTAAATGTTATAACAACAGTTTCATTTAATTCTAATCCGTAGCAAACACTTGCAATTCGCCACTCTCCGTCGCCTCTCTCACACAAATGTATAAATTGTGTTTGTATAAAGCGAGAGAAAACTGTATATACAAATACAAATACATATATTTTTGTCCTATACACTTATATTTATACAAATACAGATCTTTCCCTACCAGTTTTCTTTTGCCTTTCCCTCTTTCTCGCTTTATACATACACAAATTATACAAATTGCAATGTATAATTTGTGTTGTATAAAGCGAGAGAGATTTGATATACAAATGTTTTATTTCGATTCAATTGTATACAAATTCAAATTTTTTGCAGATACATCTACATGGTAGTTACGTATATACAATAATCGAACCGATATACATATACAATCGTTGTGCTTTTATACAAAGATGTCTACAAATAGCAAAATTATAGCTATAGAGTGCTAATATGATTTTTAAGTTTGTTAAACCTAAAATGGGTAACATTGAAGTAAGTATGACATATTGAAAATCGAGATCGCATATACGCAAGCACCTGAATGCAAACAAAAATGCACTTTCATTCTATCCATTAAAACCAATGGTTAGCTATTAAAAAAAAAAAAAAAAAAAAAAAACATAGTCATAAATCTGCAATACAACTAAAAATTAGAAAAAAGTGAGCAGAAATGAGAGAAAATTTTGAGGAAAATGAATGAAACGGGAATATACCAGAAACGAAGAGATTGGTGGATGGTTCAGCTGGTGGCGGCTTTTCAACTTGCTTTGATGGCGAATTGAACGGAAAGCTTGAGGAAAAGGTAGATAACAGAGCTCGTAAACCTCGCGGTGCCACCGCCGTCCCCGTCGCCGCTCGCAAGGCCATAAGGGGCTAAATTTCTTAGACCCTGGGGTTTTACAGAGATTTCTAGAAGAGAAGGAGTTTTGTTCGTTTATTTTGCTTCTTAAAATGTGACTTCTGTAAAGTCGGCTTACTAGTAGCAGTCCAATGGGCTAAATGGTAGCCCATGATTGCATGGGCTCTTTTTTAGGTATCATTTATGCAAATATAATCCTTTAAAAATTAGTCCTCGGACAATTTTAGACTCAAGTTTAATGTTTGTTCATATATTGCTTAATCTTATAGATAAAACATTAAATTGTTATCTAATATGTGTAATCACTTATAATTTTAGACAGTAGTTTAATTTGTTCAAATAATAGTTTAAAAGATTCATAAGTTTCAATATAACTAGCAAAGGGGATTGTTTACTAAATAATTGTCGCCAACAAAAAATTCATTAACGCATGATTTGTTGGCACTTTCAGTCTTTAATTACCATCTACTAATCTGCCATAATACTTAAAACATATACCGTGCATTTGGATGTGTTTTGCAGAGAGAATTTTTAAGTAAATTTAATAGCTTTGAGAGCGTAAAATGTTGACAAATTTTCCTATTAACTTATGTATGACAGAAGAATGAAATGATGAGATAAAGGAAAACGAAAAAGTTAGGAGCAAAATGAATCATAATGTTAAATGGCAAACTTGTCCAGATATGGATTACTCGAACAAAACTTACTACTGAATATTTGGTATAATTTCAGCACTCAAATAGTTTAAAAGTGATCAGGAAACAAATACGTAAAAACAGTGATAAGGTAAACTTTTTAAGCCTTGTCAGCCTTGGCAGCAGTGGCAGCAGCTTGACCACGAAGACGACCAGTCCTCCTTGCAGCAATAAGACCAACCTTTTGCCCAGGTGGTGCATCACGACGGACAGTACTAGCATGACCAATATGTTGATGGTTACCACCACCATGAGGATGCTCCACGGGATTCATAGCAACACCACGAACCTTGGGCCAGCAGTTCCTCTTTACTCGGTACTTGTGGTATGCATTACCTGCCTTGAGCATTGGCTTCTCGGTACGTCCTCCTCCAGCTACCTGACCAATCATGGCACGACACCCACTTGGCACAATCTTCTTGGATCCTGATGGAAGCTTAATCCTGCCAAAAGTAAATGAATCAAATTAACACTTCAACAAAGGAACGTTTGAATGTAATCCCAATAACACATCGAGGATAAGAAGACAAAAAATAAGCACTGCTGTAGTTGGCAGCCAAATGTACTATAATCAGCTCATCATAGTAAAAGATATTAGGTTCGTGATATTGCTAATGACGTACTGACAATAAAATATTTAAGCATCAAGATAGATATTCAAGTCTCAAACAAGCATAAACCTAAAGAGACTAAACTATCAGAAGCTGGTTCAACCTATAGGACAAAACTTGGTAGAAAATCCCCTTTCAAAAGACAAGTTTCATTCTTAAGTGGATACAACTATGGGACAATACAATCTTCCTTCAACAGTGTGCGGGCACAAACTGAAATTCAGTGTCTCTAGTAGGGTTCAAGATATGCTTATAGAAAAGAAAATGCAAGACCAGACATTCGTAAGTCAGTGCCAAGCTTCTAATCTACATAGGAGCTTGATCTTAACAAATTTAATCAAAACTATTATCTCCCCAAAATACCAGCTCCATCATCACATAAAACTAATAAATCACAGGAGAAAAACATTATAAACACCAGATAACACAGGCATCACATCGACATGTATATGGATTGTAGCACTATAAACACCTCTAGTTAATTTTGGGTAACCTTCCATGATCCCACATTTGTTGTCTAAGCACTCTTAGTTAATGATAACAATATAAAGCAGACTTTCAGGTTCCAATACTATAAAAGCAAGTCAGAACAACAATCACCAAAGAATGAAAAAGCACCATTAACACCTTGTTTGGATACTGGTTGTCACATATCGTTTCAATCATGTTGTATTATGATGTCTCGTTGAGTCATTATCTAAAAAAAGGACTCTTTTATATGAATTTAATGATACAATACAACACAATAAAATTTAAATAACAATCAAAGCATATATTGTATATAATCTAATATCACGGTTCAATACAACAGGTGACAACCAACCAAGCAAGCTGAAACAGATTAAGAAGTGTGATCTGCATACGTAGAGATTCTACTGCTCAAATTAAGAAGATAACCAGTTCTATGCTCAAATTGATAGAAAAACAGAGCAACAGTTACCAAAAACTGAACAAAAAGCTACAAAAAGGATGAAACAGAACTGATTATGCATACCTAGTGGTTCCATTATCGGGGTTGTGACTGATAACAATAGCATAATCACCAGAGCACCTTGCAAAAACACCACGGTCACCAACTTTGTGCTCAACATTGCAAACAACAGCTCCTTCAGGGATAGATCTCAGTGGTAGCACATTGCCAACCATGAGCGTAGCCTTCTTCCCACAGTAAACGAATTGACCAGTGTACATACCCTCCGCCGCAACGAACAGCTCCTTCTGATGCTTGTAACGGAATGGATGACGGAAAGTGATACGGGCTAACGGAGCACCCCTACCTGGGTCATGAATAACCTCAGTTATAACACCCTTCAGGTAACCATTACGCTCGCCGAAGTCGAGTGAACGGAACCGGGCGGGGCCTTTCCGGTGGTGAGTGTGGGACTTGAAGACAGACCCTGCTCCCTTACGTTGTGCTCTGATCACACGACCCATTTCGCCGCCGTCTCTCTCTCTCGGCGGTGTTAAAGGAAATGGTTATATGAAGAATGCAAATAAGGGTTTAAGAGAAGGGTAGAGAAGACCTAGTTGTTTCAAATTGGGCCGGGTCCAGTCTTGGATATCGGCCCACCATTGATTTTCTGTCCGGGGCAAGTCCATTTAAGAATAGCACGTTTGTAAGTTTTAGAATCGATTTCAAATTTATTGAATTAAAGTCCGAAAAAAGAACTGCACCGTATTACTTGTGCTACCAAACTTCTGATATATGGCTTGACCGTCTCAAACTTCGTATACTTTTGTTTGAAGCTTAATTTAACATTTCGAAACTTCAAACTCTTATTTGAATTTGAATGAGTTATTTATCTCATTTCACCTATTTTTACTTATGGTACCTTATCAATTTCATCTAATTTATTTATTTTTACTCTCTTCAAAATTAATCCTAGATAGCTAGAAATTTAAAAAGATTCATAATATAAAATCTTAAATACTGAGAATAAAAAAGAGTATTATAATTTTCATGATATGTGGCTAATATATATAGTGTTCTTTTTTTCTATGGCTCAAATACATTATTTTTCTATGGCAATATAAGTTTCTTTATGTCATTGTTACAAATAAAAAATTCATTAAAATAAATGGTAAGGGAAAAATATATTTTAAACAAAATGCATCACAAATGATAAAAAAAAAAGATAAAATCACGTTAGGAAAATTAGGAATTTTGCAATCACAATGCGGCCTAAATTTGGTAATATTTTTATTTTTTTGGCATCTAATAGCTCAAATATATATTTTAGGAATTTTGTGATTTCAATATAACATGGACTAAAATTTGCCATAAAGTAGTCCATATTTTATTTTTTGATATTAATAGCTCAAATATTTTTTTTCCTAAATAACGTTTTAACATTCATGTATGGGATTCTTATCATTTTAGATATATGTAGTATTCATTTTAACGTCAATTGTTATTCTTTTAAAATTGTATTCTTCTTAAATATATAGTTTTATTGATAAACGTGAGATACACGTACAAAACTTGCTTCTTCTTGGTTCAGTCACATATTTAATTTATTGCCCAAACCAGCAAAAAAACAAAACTTGTCATGGAACAATAGAGAATTTAATTAACTTAATTCCTCTTGTTTAAAATTTTTAGAAAAAATAGCAGGAACAATAATATATTTTCAAGTTTCAACATCAAAATAGAATACTTTTAATAATAGTTTGGCTTCCAATCAAACATTATTAAAGGCAAAATGGATGTCACTTAAAGGATAACAATTATCTTGCGTGTGGGATTCGTCACTACAAGTATAAAATGAATTATACGTAAATATATGGATTTATGGGTTGGGATAATAAATTCCAAAACTATACGTTCGTGTACGTAACACTATGCAATATGTGCAGAAGTTTGAATCTTTTTGTCAAAAAAATTATATTATATAAATAAAGTAAAACATAATTATTTCAAGTTCAATATTAATCAAATTAATCATTATTTATTTGTAATGCAACACCTCTTGATTGGCGCATTCTTGAATCTCCTTTTATATATTTGAATCATTTTAATCTCGCTTCTTTTTTATCTTGTTTGCTATGCAAATCACTCTTACCCTACCAGTTACCACAAATAACTTTGTTCCTAATTATATCTGAACTAATATGGTCACACATCTATTCCAGTCCCCTCAAATATTTACAATGAACAAGTTATTTCGATTGAGAGTTAAGAGTATAACTTGGTTTGTAGTTTTAAGGATGAGTGGGGGACGAATTACACTAGATCAACTCAAAGACTTTTTGTTGAAAAAAAAGTTCAAAGTCTTCCACAAGTCCCCACCCACACTCACACACACACATAATAATAATAATAATAATAATAATAATAATAATAATAATAATAATAATAATAATAATAATAATAATAATAAATATACTATATATATTCACTCGTTAAAATAATAATCGATAAATATAATATTATAAATATATATTAATGAT
Source organism: Solanum pinnatisectum (assembly GCA_035578085.1). Lineage (NCBI taxonomy): Eukaryota > Viridiplantae > Streptophyta > Magnoliopsida > Solanales > Solanaceae > Solanum > Solanum pinnatisectum. Next base: position 43,735,466 of record CM069082.1, on the reverse strand, counting down.
AATATAGATATGAGATAGACTGTAAGCGTTGACAAGTGGTATTAGAAGTAGAGTATAATGATGGGAAATTACAACTCTACTCTAAATAAAAATTACTATTGTTGCACTATAATATACTGCAATTTGAAGCTCATAAAAAATCTTCCCTTAATTCCACTAAAGATGTCATTATATAAAAAGTTGACTCATTCACGAGTCAATTTAAGCACATCTTTATTATTGATCTTAAAATCATACGATTCTCAATTCACTTCATTAATCACTAGGTCCCGGCCCTTTAGCTAGTTTTCAAAGTAGAAAACTTGAAATGAAAAGTTCAAATCCCATCAATAGCATACATTTCATTAACCCCTTCTACGATATAATTATAAAAAATTTAAAATCTATCAAACTCCATCACAACGCTTCCTTATAAAAAAACATTTTATGGTTAATTATGATGGTTAACACTAGCTTTTTTTAAAAAAATTATTTTTTTAAATTAAAGAAGTAGAAACCTTGAAGCTTACTTAAATGTTGAGAGTTCAAATTATTTCATAAGGAATAATAGTCGTGAAGGCAAAGGCATAGGAATTCAATCGGCGGGTGCTAACACTTGTCACCTCATATCACGACACGCAAGCAAAAGTACAAAAATGAAAAATGATATAATGAAATCGTCAATTTTAGATTCAAGCTTTGAATATGAAAATTACTATAGTAAAAAATATTTTATTCTTTACGAATCTGAATTAAATCCGTATTTCAATATAAGTATCGAGTCATGATTATGAAAACAAGAAAAATAGTCCTCCTATGACGCAAGAGAAGGGTGAGTGTCTCATTTGTCCCCTTTTCTATGTGACCAAATTTTAACATAAAACTACTCCAAATGTTTTGCCTATTTCTTGAAGTATACAAAAGGTTCTCTCTATATTAAGTCTGGCATTTTGCACTTTTTTGCATTATAACACCACTAAAGCAAAGTTTAATATTTTAATTACCCCCTTATTTAGACTAAAAAAAGACTCTTCAACGCCCATGAAAATCATATTTTCCTTCTTCATCATTTGTCTATTGGTGAATTCTGAGCCCATTAGCCGTTCTGATTTTCCAGAGGGATTCATCTTTGGAACTGCTTCTTCAGCTTATCAGGTTTATTATTGCCCCTTCGTAATTCGGGGGCGTATTTACGTTACAGGTTCAACAGAATTCAGCAGCTTTGACTTTGGTTATGTATTTGAGTAAAAAATGAACTTAGTATTTATAAATATTTTATCTGAACTCAATAAGCAAAAAACTATTATGGTTCAAAATTCATAAACTTAAAATTTTGAATCCGTCTGTATTTCCTTTGGTCTTTGTAGTTTGAAGGTGCTGTGGATGAAGGAAACAAGGGAATTAACATATGGGATACTTTCATCAAAAGACCAGGTAAAATAGTTTGTTCGTAATCATCTCATCTAAAAGCTTCAACTATTACGTACTAACACACTTTTTTTTTAATTTAATTATATCTTCAACGGCTTAATTAGAATTTCCTGAACACCTCTTTTTGAATGAAATATCTTAGTACTATACTTTTTAAAGTCTGATGTATTATCTTGTTTCTAATTCTATAGGAAGAATACTGGACTTCAGCAATGCAAACACAGCAGTTGATCAATATCATCGTTTTCAGGTAAAAGTTCCAACAATTCACTTAATATGAACGAAAAAATACTATATTTTAAATTAAACATTATTAGAAACACAAGTTGAAATATTTAATTTTTGGTTAAGGTACTTTATGGATAAATAATGTCACCTAATCATATCATTAATATGCACCGACTATTTTAAAAAAATAAAAGAGAACAAATGGGACTTATCATCTTTAAAAAGATAAGAATAACAATTGCTTCCACATCAGAGTATTCTCTTAGTACAAAAAAATAAACTAAAAAAGGTACGGAACTATCGTAAATGGTATGCAAATATCTTCCGTTATTATACGTTTGGGACATTGATGCTCATGCCGTCCAAAATCTAGAGCATATATACCTTTTATACTAATAGACACACACATGTCATAATCTTATCCACCGACCCGACATTTATATCGAATCGATGAATAAGATTGTGCCGCGTGTCTCTATTTAGTCTTCTGTTAGAGTGAAAGAAATATATACTCTAGTTTTTGGACAACAGGGCACCAATATCCCAAAAGTATAACGGAGGGTATTTACATACCATTTACGATAGTTCAGGTATATAATCCTTTTTCCCAAAAATAAATAATAGAGGCTAGAGCCCTTTTGTGAAAACTAAGTTTTGTCTGACCCAAAAAAACAAAAAAAAGTATGTTTTGTTGTTATTTAACTAACCTGTATGAGATGACTTAGCTTTGACAATATTTTACAGAGTGACATAGACTTGATGAAGAATATAGGAATGGATGCCTATAGATTCTCAATTTCTTGGACACGAATTTTCCCAAGTAAGATTTTCTCCTTTTATCATCATTTACTTGTCCTTTCGAGTTTAAGTTATATACATCATAATCAGTATAATGAAACAGGTCATCTTTACCTTTTGTAGTGGGTAATAAATTTCATTTTTTAAGGAGACTTACTATTTTAACGACCTTACATGTCACAGATGGAACAGGGGAACCAAATCCAGAAGGAATTGAATACTACAACAATCTCATAGATGCCTTACTAGAAAAAGGTTCAATTAAAGTATAGAACATGCTATATGAAAATCTAAACTCTATATGAAACTAATTATTTAATTATTGTAATATGATCAGGAATTCAACCTTATGTAACTTTATTTCACTGGGATCTACCACAAAAGCTTGAAGATTCGTACGAGGGATTTTTAAGCAATCGAATAATGTATGTATAGTTTACAGTCCTCTAGACAACGGAGAAGTTGAGAATTTCGTTAAGAGTGTTGAACAGATAATTGCAGTATGATATTCTATATGCAAAATATAATTTTCCGATGAAAGGTGTTCAACTGATCACCCTTTAGTCTATTGCATAAGTGAAGTACAAATTTCCAGATGATATATAAACTCAATTTCATTGCAGAAAGGAATTTGAACGATATGCTATTACTTGTTTCGAAGCATTTGGAGATAGAGTGAAGCATTGGATCACCTTTAACGAGCCTCACGGTTTTACAATTCAAGGTTATGACTTTGGAATTCAAGCTCCAGGAAGGTGCTCTATTCTTTTGCACTTGTTCTGCAGGAAAGGAAAATCGTCCGTTGAGCCATATATCGTAGCACATAACATTCTGTTGTCTCATGCTGCTGCTTATCATGCTTACCACAAAATGTTCAAGGTACTTCAGTTCAAACAAATAACTTTTTTGATAGATTTGATGACTACTGAGTTAATAAGAGGGACGCGAAATAGTGTATGGACATTCTGTTCTTATTTAACTAGTATTCCAGGTAGTGGCGTAGCCATATAGACTGAAGGGTGGTCAAAATTTACTTTCTGTAAATATATACTAAATCTTGAACACCCTTAGTGTTTTTTTTTTTGTTTTTGCTTCGCCACTGATTCCAGGCAAGTCAACAAGGCAAAGTTGGGATAGCATTAGATTCAAAATGGTACGAGCCACGTTCAGATTGTGAAGAGGACAGAGCTGCTGCAAGTAGAGCGATGGATTTTGGACTTGGCTGGTAATTTTAGTCATGTATTTCTAATAAAGTGAATGGAGTTATGAAGAAAATTGAATGTAACATATCGATTTAACAAAAACAAAGTGACGCAGGTTCCTTGATCCACTTCTACTTGGGAATTATCCTCTTTCAATGCAGAAGTTCGTGGCAGAAAGACTGCCCAAGGTGACTCCCTATGAGGCAAAACTGCTGAAGGGATCTATTGATTTTCTTGGCATCAATCACTATACCACGTTATATGCACAGCACGATAGAGCAAGGATCATGAAGTTCATGTTGCACGATGCTTACTCCGACTCTGCTGTGCTAGCTACTCGTAAGATATCAAAAGTAGTACTCACTATTTAAATTGGACAATAAGTCAAGAGTTATCAACTGATCATCACCTTTGTTACTTCAGCTTACAGGCGTGGAGTCGCAATTGGAGAAAAGGTATGCCTGATTAGTTACTTCATATGTCTATATTTGGCAAGTAGTGATCGTTGTCCTAAAGATCATGTCATCCTCCAGGCTGCATCTGGTTGGTTACGCATCGTCCCATGGGGCATTCGTAAGTTGATGAATTACATCAAAGATAAATATGGAAACCCGTTGGTGATGATTACTGAAAACGGTAAGAAATGTCATCCTGCATAAGTAACAAACAGAACATGAGTACCAAAAACTTGAATTTCTTGATTTCAGGTATGGATGAACCTAACAAATCACATATAGCATTAAACGATGCTTTACAAGATGAAAGGAGAATAACTTACCACAGAGACTATCTTTCGAATCTCTCTGCTGCCATAAGGTGCTCAAACTTCAATTTATCGCAGCTTTTTATTACTATGTTTCGAGATTCTTTGTTATTCTGTTCTTACATGGGAAAAAATATCACATGAATACAGGGAAGACAACTGCAATATCAAAGGTTACTTTGTTTGGTCACTACTTGATAACTGGGAATGGAACTCAGGTTATACTGTAAGATTTGGACTATACCATGTAGACTTCAAGAATAATCTCACAAGGACACCAAAATCCTCTGCTAAGTGGTTCAAAAGCATGCTTACATCGGAGAGATATATGAACGCGTTATTATGAAATGTGTTTTTCATTTGATTTCAACGATGCTAGAAGCGAATTAAGATGATACTGTAGAGTTTGAACTATGTACATTAGCATCATTGTTTGCTGAAAACTGCAAACTCACTCTTGTATACCATAAAGAATCAGTCTTGTTTAACAAAACACACAACTGCTGAATGCAAAGATCAACTTCAATGGCATTGAGATGGCAAAGCCAAGAAACAAAAAACAGAAACATTGTCTATAATGATTGTATTTTTATTTACAAGCCACTTCCACAAGTCATTGGACCAGAAACCCTCGATGAAAACCTCAGAACCTGTTCTAGAAGAAACTGTAACACTTAGTCATGTAAGTTCGGCAAATTCAAATAGTTAAAACTTTGAAGACATCATTAGTGACTGCGTTTTGAGACAACCACCATCATAACCATGACTGCCAAAGCCATGAAAGATGCTCCGAGTGTCTTCTCCACCGCGCCAAATTTAGCACTTCCATCAGCATCAACAAAAAACTTGTTGCCTCCAAAGAGATTGTTAAAGAAATCTGACAAGCTGTCCATCATATCAACCACTGTTTGTGTCACTGTCTGTGTAACATTCTGCAAAAACCTTGTAAAAGAGTTCCCGGATTTAGACTCTTCATCCTTAGATTCGGAAAACGCCTTCCATGGGGATGATTCAGAAAAGGAAGCAGTATCAGCAACAGATTCATCTTTCTCTTGATCCGAGTCTGGGGATGCACCTGCAACTATCAGAATGTAGTAAGAAGCTTGATCATTATGAGAGATTCGAGGAAAATCAAGGACATACATTTCTCACTGGATCTCTGTGACTCAAGGAAATCTTGAAGGGCTGGATTTTGCAGTACTGCATTCCACACATTTGGGTCACAAGCAATTGAAGCAACAACGTTCTGGGAAAGAGAAAAATGAAGTCAACATTAGCAGACCTGGAATACTCGTAATCTTCGGACACTACCAAGACGGCACTCCAAAGAGCTTCATGAAGTTATTATGAGTGTCTACTGTCTACTCAGATGCCAACATTATTAACACCAAGAAAATGCATAAGAAATACCTTTTAGATCTATAGAGCCTGAACCCATCTAAGTCACTTTATGCTCATGCTTCGTACTAAAATGTGAATAAAGAAAGCTAATAACACTAGCTTTCTTCCAACCAACGAAATTGAATAAAACAACGAACTACACTTTAACACCAGAAAATTAAAAAAAAAAAAAGGTACCTAGCATGAGAACCACAAGGGGAGGGGACGTTATCTAATACTTAAACATTCTAAGAGTCGAGTTATCTTGACGTTGAGATCTTTCTGCTTCTTCAGAAATTTTAAGGAAGTATCTTCAGTATTGGACTCAACTCAAATATAGCTCTTCTAGATGTCAACATCTACAGAGGAGTACCTAAAGAAAAATCAAATGAGCTGCACACGCTCAAGTATGAAGAGCTCTAAATTTTCTTGTCACTAGCAAGAAAACAGATCCTGTTTCACAAATAGAATTAGGGGCTAGCTTAAATAGTTCCACTTTTTATGTAATAACTACAATATTAGTTCAGTTTTTGTTGACTGGACCTTCTTATCTGGTCAAATTGAACACATTCAGAATCATTCCTCACCCTAGTAACGGCTTATACTGAAGGATTAAAAGAAAAAATTGTAATATCCAGTTTCTATGACATGAACATACAACACTAGATAGAATATGAAAACTAAGAGACTTGTAGACAAAAATGACAAAGAAGAAAACCTGAGCAGCAGGAATTTCACTCAGAACCCTATATGCCTGCACAGCATGTTTCGGCACAGACTTTGTGGCTATAGTCTCGCTGACAACACAGTCTTTGGAGACGCACGATGAGCTTGAGCCGGATATACAAGATCCCCCATATACATTATCAGATCCAGACAAATATACCCTGTAAATTTAACAAAAGTTTTGAATTCACACTATGTAAGTAGTTGTTTACATCATCTATTAGAGCAAATATATATCTGTTGGAATATAACAGCAGAGTGACACTGAGAAGTTCATATGGCAACCTAAGTCCAATAGCCTTTCAAATCCCAGATCATTAACCTTCTGGGCGCTTAAGCTAAAGGTTGATGGAAGTATGATGAAAAGCCTAAGCATACCAATATTAAAACAGTGGAACAACAACCGAATTGACAAGTTCATTTTCATTTTTCCTTTCACCTATTTCAGGTCCAGAATTTAAGTTTCTCCCTTCACTGACACTGTCACACAGAAGAGCGCACTTGGACTCTGGCAGTGTCACCCAACCATAGTACTTATGGGAATGCATAGCTTATGACACGGAATAAGTTGAAAAGGCGAATTTTTTGAATTAATCCAAAAGGCCTTAATAGCACCAATGACTTACTTGATCTCCCTTGCCTAATACTCACCATTTATGTGGCACCCTCTCCTTTTACACCCTCCCAAAAAGAATGTCACCCTTCCTTATTTAGCAACTATGTAATGGCATCATCCTCATTTCATACTTATTGAGTTCCACTTAACACTTTATAATGAAGAAAGTCAACTAAAACTAAGTACCAAAAGTGAATTTTATAAGGGCAATTTGCTAAATATAAGTGACATCCCTTAACTCTTGAACTCCATATCAGGACCAACAATGCCACATAAATCGGAACCAAGGGAATAGTATGTATGTACAGCAAATGCTATCCCAAGGTGCTTCTTTACAATCAGTTTTATGAGTTATCTCCTTTTCAAAAGTAAAGTTCATATTGGGATAATTCAAAGCTACATGAAAATAAGGCAACATAGAATTGGACATTGCAATTTTTCTACAAAGTGTCCCATTTTACTCTAAGGAGCAAAAAATTGTAACTTTATTCGTTAATCGAATCAATCAACTGAGTAATCACTTAATCACTGTTAAATTTCACAAAAAGCAAAAACATACCACCAAAATTAGCTTTCATACTGGAGAGGTTGATGCTCTATGGTGACTTAGAACACAAAAGACTTGCAATTTAATGATTATAAAACACAAACAAAAAGCAATACTTCGCATAGACACTAATAACAGATAACAAAATGATAAGCAAATTTGCAGGCAGAGTAAAACAATAGCAGAGTAAATAGCAGGAGAAATGAATTATACAGAGCATCTTTGAGATCAGAAGTAGCCTCTGTAGCTTCCTGAAGAGAAGGAGCTCCACCAAATACGAGTCGTGGCAGCGGTTCACCAGGATTAACCATCATTTCTTCCTCTCCGCCGGCCATCTCCCAGTCATCAAAATCGGAAACCATCTTAGGCACATACGACACATCCGATGATCCACCGTGAGAAGCCGTAAACATAGCAGACTTGACATCTTCCGATGTTGACGATATACCTGAGATCGGCATCGAACGGGCGATGTTGCGTGCGGCTGCATAGACTGGATGCTCCGCCGTCACCGAGCGGAATCCGCTGTTCGCAGCGGCGGCTCCGGCGACCTTCGCCGCTGCTCTGAATGCTCCACCGCCACCCATAATTTTCGTAATTGTCTATTCGAATTCGACGAATGAGGCAACCCTTCAGCAACGAAGAGATCGATTGCGTATAAGTTTTGGGTAAACAAGGACTCTGACGATGGGACACGTGGCGATGAAGTGTTGCTTGCTTAGTTACCAAGATATTTTTAGGATAATGTTGATTATTTAATTAGACTATTATTTTATTTGAATTAAGTATAATATTTATGTGCTTACGTATTATTAGATGTTTAGGAATATTAATATAAACGTGTATTTTAATCATTAATGCATTGAGTTTTAGACGTCTTAATTTTAATAAAAACTAATAAAGCCTAAGGTGTGTTTGGTATGAAGGAAAACGTGTATTTTTCCAATTTTTTCACGTTTGATTGGATTAAAGTTTTGGAAAATATTTTCCAAATCAACTCATTTTCCTCAAAATTAAGGAAAATGACTTTCCTTCAATAAAGGAAAACATTTTTCAAAACTCTCCTCCAACTTCAAATTATAATTTTTTTTTTTGTTGAAAAAATAAATTTAAAGCTTATTTTTAAAAAATATTTTCAACTTCAATTTTTAAATTTTTCACCCCTCGCCAGTCCCCTACACCGCCCCCCCACCCCCGCCCCCCTCAAAAAAAATATTATAGTTTGTTTTTAAAATATTTCCTATTTCAAATTTTTATTTTTTCACACCACCCCATCCCACCCAACCCCCCTCAAAAAAAAATTTAAGTTTGTTTTTAAAACATATTTTCAACTTCAATTTTTTATTTTTTCACCCCTACCCCCCTCCCCCCCTCCCCCACCAAAAAAAATTATAATTTGTTTTAAAAAATATTTCTAATTTCAAATTTTTATTTTTTCATTCACCCACCCTGCCCCTACCCCCCATCAGCCCCCCACCCCCTCCAAAAAATTAAGTTTGTTTTCAAAAAATATTTTCAATTTCAAATTTTTATTTTTTCACCCCTACCCGCGACTCCCCCTCCCCCAACCAGCCCCCCACCCCTCAAAAAAATTAATTTTGTTTTTAAAAAATTTTTACAATTTCAAATTTTTATTTTTCATCCCCTACCCTCAATCAGCCCCCCACCCCCTCCAAAAAAAATTAAGTTATTTTTTAAAAAATATTTTCAACTTCAATTGTTTTTTTCACCCCCGCCCTCGACCTCCCCCCTTCCCCGTCGCCGTCCGCCAGCCCCCCTACCTTTCAATTTCAAAAATTATTTTCTACTCTAGTAAAAATAAAGATATTTCTCAAAAATATTTTTCATTCATAAATCAAACACTAAAAATCTTTTCCGAAAAATATTTTCTTCTCATCAACCAAACATAAGAAAATGAGTCAAAAATCCACTTGTTTTTCACTAAAACATTTTCAATGGAAAACATTTTCTTTCCTACCAAACACACCCTAAAAGTGAATTGGATTCAACGAATAGAAGATTATGAGAGCTATAAGTATAATTAGAAATGATTTGTATTCCTAAAAGGCAAAAGCTATTTTTTGTGTTTAATTAAGGGAATCTTGACTAATTATCTCCTCTAAATTTCCTAAAATTATAATGAAGGGCCTAGCGGGCTTTGCCATGTGCTCATTTAGAACCAACATTTAAGTTGTAGCAAGTTTTATAAAACTTACAAATCTAGCTACTTCGAAACTAACTTCTATCATATATGATCCATATTATAAAAATCATGTCTAAAGTTTAAAAACAAACTTTGATATTTTGGGCTTGACAAGGCAAAACATTAAATATGTTTGTATGACTGAATATATTTTTTTAAAAGAATTGAAGTCCTAATTTGCAGCCAATTTTTCTAAACTTTGTCAATAATTTTGACTTTAATATAAACGTAAGTTTATATTATTATTTTTAGAAAGGTAATAATAATATACAAAGTTAAGCATTTTTTGGTCAAAGCATGAAAAAGCTTTTGGCTAAATCAAAACGACTATTAAAATGGAAGTTCTACGAAGTAAAATCATGACAAAAGATTGATCATATTCAATATAGAACACCTCAAATTTTTAATTTTTTTCAAATTAAGTTTAATTATTGTAATCGAGTAAAAGTTGTCATATTGTCTATAAGTCCTCCTACTTTCTCCTTATGTTAAGTCTCCTACACCCATCTGTGACTTTGATATTCTCGTATCTTGAAATGGTTTTTGAAACTAAACTAAATCAAACTTTCTATGACATTTGAGTTAGGTGCACCTCAATTCTTATTCATCAAATGTTCGATCCCCATCTTAGTTGGTGATGGAACTAATTATATTTTAGCTATGTTGACATTAATTCCTATGTTTTAATTTTATTTTTAGGTTAAAGTAGACCCCAAAATCCATTTTATATCAACCTAAGTTATACCAAAAAGTATATTCATTTTCTCTTAAAAAAATTATGTACCAATCACTAACTTTCATTAATTTATTCTAATCAATGTGGATATTCTGGTTGTTTTCAATTAAATTTTTTACTACTAAATTTTAAATTCTACTTAAAAGGTTATTTGCCTTTTTCTTGTGATGATGGGCTTTTCAATCATACAATTGGGTTCCAGCAAGACCAGCCTTAAGGGCCCACTTATAATAAGTCCAGCAGAAAATCCACAAAAGTGGGCCATACACCAAAGTCCACATGGGCCCATGGGCGCGTTGTCCTCCCGTCTCCTTTTTGCATGGGCCCATCTTACGCACGTTACGAAAAAGCATCCTATGAAATTTGCAGGCCATGAAAAAAGTGAAAAATACACAAATAGTCAATTTCCGGTTTCTATAATTGAAAAATAGCCGACATCCTGAAATATTACTTATGAAACTTTAAAAACTCCAGCTTAGGATACAATGTCGAAAAATGGCCAGTAAACATTGTTTTTACTAAAAATTGAGTGTTAACTCGATACATTATATAAGGTATGATTTTCATTAGTGTTTTATTTTTTGATCTCCAATGCCGAAGTACGCACTAAAACTCTTTATAATATGGAGTAAAAAGCTCTTATATGTTATACTATGATGTCTTAAACGTAAAATCAAGACTCTTTAGAGGGCGGAGAAAGTATTTTTCGACTGAAAAGAGAAGTAAATAAATAACAAATTTATAAAACTAGATCCAAAAATAGGAAAAAAGATATTTGATAAACCCAAAATCTTTACAGCCGCACCCACAAATCTCACTTAGAATCTAAAATAAACCTATAATCAAGCCTGGTAATTTGTACTTAACTCCCCCCATCCACCCACTCAACAAAATCCATAATTATTATGGACATGTAATAATTTTCCAAAATGGGCATTTCTTTATTATTGATCTTCAAATCCCTTCTCCTTCCTACCATTCTTCTTCAAAACGCCTGCATATTCCAAAAAAAACTAATCAATTCTTAAATTTAAACAATTAAATATAATTTATTTATTCAAATAAAAATAATGAAAACTACTTGACACTAGCACTAATTTCAGAAAAAAGTTAAATCAATTCATTTCCAGAAAATCACATGGAAAACTAGTACAATTCAACTAAAAAATAACATTTGTTCCCTCGATATTAGTGAAATTCCAAATATTTCCAACACAAAATAGCAAAACAAAAACTATGAAAATATTTCTTTCTTTAGAAAACTTGACAATTGATTGTTTAATCAGGGATATGGTTAGAGTATACTTAAACCAGAGATCTCGACCTCGAATTTGACTATATTAGAAAGCAATTTTAGCTCCTCATGTTGGAATTCTAAAACATGAACTCAATTTTAATCAGATCTCAATACGAATATCAAACATTAATTACAAATTAGTCAGACTAGTAAATTCCAAATATGAAAAAAAACAGAGGAATAAAATTACCATCTGGTTTGCAATTAGGAGGATCTTCAAAGAGTGAAAGAGAGAGTTGTTTATGAGCCAAACCAATATCAAAAAGTATAAGACCAGATAAAGGATTATCAACCACAATTCCTTTAACTGGTAGCCAAACAAAAAGCTCTTGTTGAGAAAATCCTTCAACACCACCAAGTGAACCATAAGTCAGATTTGCCCTAACAACACTATCATATAAAGCCATAGTATCAAATTTAGCCAAACAAGGCCCATCTAAAAACACTTCAAGAAGACCAGAATCTGATAAATTGTAAGATTTCACTTCTTTAGGAAGAAGTCCTGCTGGTAATCCTTTTGATTTTAGTAGATCATGAATGGACATGGAAGAAGTAGCAAATTTACACTGTAAAAAACAGAGGAGGAAGAGCAAGTGTAAAATTAGTGTGAAATTGTTTTGAAGAAAAGACATGATGAATGATGAGAGAGAGAGAGAGAGATTAGAGAGAGAATGTGAGTGTGTGTGACTTTTTGGTTTCTGGGTTTTATGTTTTGTTATTTTGATGGTTTAAGGAAAAATTTGTGGAGGGAGATTTGGGAGAATAGAAAGATTATTTAGGGCAAAAGAGGATTTTAAGGCTGATTTTACTATGTTGCCTTTGAAGATATCATCTACACTTGAGTTGATTAGGTAAAAATTAAAATTATATTTTTGCTTCCTTAATTATTGTATACCTTTTGTTATGGGGTAGATATGATTTGATAGATATTGAATTATTGTATTTTTTTTAAAATTGAGATTTTAATATTTTGATATTTGGTATGTATTTAAAAATTTCTTGGTATTTTGATATAATATTTGGTTTTATTTTATTAAAAAAATATTGAAGTATTGAAAATTGTATAAATTAGGACTAGTACAAACACAATTATTTAGATATTGAAATTTTGATTAGAATGTATTTTTCTTCTGCAATTAATTGATGATATTGTGTCTACTTTGGTTTGAATATTAGATGTTTTAAAATGTTAGTATGTGATTATATGTAAGTTGAAGTTGAATATTTATTATTAAATTATTGTAACACAAAATATTATAATGGAACTTAAATCTATCGAATTGTACCAAATGAATTCCGATATGATAATAGTAAAGCATTTTTGAAAATCAAAATTACCAGACTCAACTTTTCAATTCCGACAAAGTATATCTAATTCCTAATTAATAGAAATATGTTTTTTCTTTTCTTTGGGTAGGAAATATACTATATTTGAGATATCATAGAGTTATATTATATCGAGTGTGAAATAATAATAATAATAATATAAGCTTAATACAACATCAATAAAGAATGATTTAAAAATACATATTCCAATTAATAAAAAATTACATTACTTATATTATTAGTTGGATATCTCAAAAACTAAAATCTTCAAATTTTAATAATTGAGATATCAAAAATAATACTGGAAGAAAAAAAAAAGTTGAGTTGATTGATTTTGTTTGCCTTTGCATTGGGCCTTAACGACTTTCAAAGTTTCAATTATGTTCTCCTTATAATAAGGTCCTGGGGTCACTATGAATTATCATTCTACGTCACGCTGGCTATTATATTTACTTTGTCTGCCTTTGATATTTTTATTTATTTTTCATTTGAAATGTAATATTTGTATTTGAATTTGATTAATTCAGATTTATATATTGTATGTGCACATTATTTATTTGGTAGTTCTGAACATTTTATCGCTATTCTTAAAATTAATTGAAGATTTTTAATTAAAAATTAACAAATCTTAATAATTTCATCACAATCGACATTGACTGCTTGTGAAATATATGATATCATTATCCTGCCAATAATTTACAAGGAAACTTCCACTTTCACACTCTATAAATATATTCCAACATCATAATTTTTAAAAACTACTCCATGTTTATTTATTTATTTTATACAGTAACTCTTTTTCTACGTAAACATCATTTAATTTTCTGTATTAGTACTAGGTTTCATTATTTAACGTGGTCTCAAATAATGATCTATTACCAGTGACAATTTATTTTCTATTTCCTTAAAAGAATTTAAGTTACATACATTAACGAGGTAAAAAATATATAAATAAATTAACTGTAAAATAAAAAATATTAATTGATAATCTGACCAATGAAAAAATAACCAACCTCCTATTATAAATTAAACATAATATATGAAATTACAATATCAATACTTATATATAACTTAAATCATTCTTAAATTGGTTATGTTGATGTGATTCTACTCCTCATACAATCATATGTAATGACTATGTAAATGGTAAAACGTGACAATGAAATATTGAGATTTTATTTGTCATATTCATTAGCCATATAGTGGTTAGCATAACAATGAATTTTGGATTTTTTTTTCTATATATACATAATTACACTCATATTTATTAAAAATAGCAGTATTTTTTCGTTTATCAAACATAGCAGTATCTCTCCGTTTATCAAATGTAAAGGTCGATCCAATAATTGTTAGTGCAGGTCTTTCTCATTAGATCAACCAGGGTTGTGTTGGAGTCGTAAGTATTCCTTCATCCTTAATCAGATATCTCGAGTTCGAGTCTCTTAGTTACGAAGTTCTTTCTCATTAGATCCCTAGAAGTTGTTAATTAATGGAGTAACTTTTTTTAGATTATGACTTCCATGTATAACCTATAGTTTTCAACTATGACCTATTAAAACATTGGATGCTATTAAATAGAGAAATAACTCATATCTAAAACGTTTTTCTTTATTAATGTACCTCCTTTTTCATAGTCAAAGTTAAAGTGGTAATGTCATTTTTTTATTTGTCCTATTAAAGTGGTAATTATTAATATTGCGGTACATTAAATTATTAAATTAGGTGTAGCAATTCTACGGAGTTTTTAATATTAAATTTTGAAATATAGAATTGTAAAAATATTAAAATTTTAAAATGTGTTGGCATTTTCTTCTGTCTTGTTCTTGGGAGGAATGTCTCTGTTGTTCCATTGATCATTGGCTTGACTTTAATATTTTTTACTTTTTCTTATAATCGTACAAAATTCAAAAAAAATTAATCGTGGATAATTCTTTTGGCTAGTTGTAAACCAATATAACATATCCTTTCTGGCTAGTGTTGACTATTTTGATAAAAGAAACACTTTATAAAATGAAGAAAAAAAGACATTTCAATAGACGGCAAAATTAATTGTTTGGCAAGGTTATAGCGGGATGGATGAATACCTTCCCCTTTCGATTGAAAGTCTCAAATTCGAGCAATGTGAATGAAAGTCTAAAAGTTGATAAATATTTTTATCTTTCACTCGAAAGTCTTGAATTTGAACGATGTAAATGAAAGAATTTCTTTTGGCATTTTTATGTTTAATATATGTTACATATATATAACATAAATCTAGATTAATTGGTTCTAAAGTTTATTGTTTAGATAGGTTAGTTTTTAAAAAAATATATATTACTACAAGAAATAGAGTTTTTTCAATCGCAAATCAATAAGAAGTTCATTGAAAGAAAATATATATTTTTAAAATCAATGATATGTTTATGCTCCCTCCGTTCATTATTATTTGCCATGTTGCGTTTTTCGAAAGTCAATTTGCCTAATTTTCAAAGTTAAATTAGATTATATTAATTTGATATTTTAAACAAAAAAAATTAAATATTCAAAAACTATACGAAAAGTAGTATAAATTACAATTTTTTGCATATCAATACGATGAAAAAATATATTGTCAAATATTAGTCAAAGTTTTCATAGTTTGACTCTAAAAAAAAACTATGACAATTAAAAGTGGACGGAAGTAGTACTATACAACATGATTTTTCCATTCATTTCCTTCCAAACCAGATCAGTAGGAAAACCCACGTTGGAAACAAATTTTCAATAAAGTTTCCTAATTTTTTCGTACGAAAACATTGCTGTATTTTTTTTCACTGGTTCAATAAGAATATATGTAAGAATAACCACTGAATAATTTCAGCGGAATATTTCAATGAAAAAATAGTACTATATATTATATTTTCTTGACATTATATGTATATATATCTATATATTTTAATTATTACTATTAGTGAAAATTTTGAATCCGACGCTACTATCGGAAAGTGGTATCCAACCAATTGGGGAAAAGGGACCGGCAAACCAACGTAGTCAGCACAAAAACAAAACCACAACAAACCCTTGGGATTTTCAGAGATTTGAAATTTGTCGTACAAAGAGATTTTGGAAAATGACACACCCATTTAAATCTGTCATAAAATACCGTGTGAAATATACTATGGACTGAGAGTTTCAAAAATTGTCATTAACAGCACTATTAATACTTAATAATAAAACAAATCTTTGATAATGACATCAAATATTAGTAAATAATTGGATTTTGAATATATTATATACACACAAAATTTAAGAAACGCTTAGCACCGCCCCAAGTCAAGATATTTTAAATAATCTAAAAAAGAGCAAGGTCTAGCTGCATTATATATTTATAACCTTCAAATTTACTAATTTCTTGTCTTTGATTTATTAGAATTTTTTTGTAGAACATGACCATATCTATTTGAGAAGAAAAAAAAAGAGTTATTTGGAGGGGGTGTATATACATATATTTTATAATTCGGATTTATACATTAATCTACAATTTAAGCACTAAATTTATAACACCCTCCATTTCATATTACTTGGCCTCTATATAAAAAATAAGTATATATATTTCATTTCACTTGTCTAACTACAAAATCAAGAAAGTTTTTTTATATTTTTTTCTTTTTAATTTCTACCATTAATATTAAATTATTAATCAAATTTAGAGTTTCAAAATATCATTAGTGTAGACAGTAAAATTCACGTCGAGAAAACAATAATCAAGAACGAAAAATTATAGCAACAATCGTTTAATTGATTTAAAGTGCGAGTGTTACAATCTCTATGATTCCTCTGAATTCGCCTTTTCCAATATAAATTCAAGGACTCTTGAGCTTGATCTTGAATTTGACTTTAACTTGGACTTAATCTTGAACTTTAACTTTATCTTGACTTCTAGTTGATTTTAAGGGCTTCGAGCTTGATCTTGAATCTGGTGGTCTTGATCTTGATCGTTCTTGAACTTGAATTTTATCTTGATCTTGACTTTTAGTTGAATCCAAGGGCTTCGAGCTTAATCTTGAATCCGGCGGTCTTGATCTTGATCGCTCTTGAACCTGAACTTTATCTTGATCTTGAGTTCTAGTTGAATCCAAGGGCTTCGAGCTTGATCTTGAATCCGGCGGTCTTGATCTTGTTCGTTCTTGAACTTGAACTTTATCTTGATCTTGACTTCTTCAAATCTTCAATTCTTAAACTTGAACACTTGAATTCTCGAGTTCTTGAATTCTTGAACTCTTGAATTCTTGAATTCTTAAACTTGTAGCTTGTAGAGAAATTTATGGCTTTTGATCCACGAGCTTTCTCTAGCTTTTTGTTTAGAATTCTTCATCCTCTTTTCTGAATTATGAGGACCTCTATTTATAGTTTTAAAATAGAGGAGTTTTGATTGGAAGAGAACTCCCTTCGGCCAATCAGATTTAAGTGACATGACATATGAGTTTTATCGAGCGGGCTTTAATTAAATCTATAGTTATTAGATTTAAATAATTAACTCAATTATATTAATCCATAATATTTAATTGAACTAATATATTCATAAATTTAATATAATCCGAATCATTTTATAAATTTTAAATTACTACAAATGCCTCATTCTTCAAGTTTTGTCGAGGTATTTTATCTATCAAAGACTAGGCTTGAAGAATTTGAAGACTTCAACTTGCAGACTTGATAAATTTGAAGACTTTAACTTGTAGAATTGGAAGATTTTAATACTTCAACTTGTATACTTGGAGAATTTGAAGACTTCAACTTGCATACTTGGAGATTTTTGAAGGCTTCATCTTGAAACAACTTTTATTCATAGGGGTTTGCCCCCATTGAGGCACCACCATTTGGTGCAAGTCTGAAGTTTTATGAAAGATTACTCATAGCTTTAACTTTCATGTGACATATCAAGGGGGAACATGTGATTTTTTGACACTCATGCAATTGAACTTAGAATATGGTTCTAAGTACCTACGTACCTCAGTGAAGAGGATCAAGTCACAACGTAGTTCTGGGAGAGTGAATGATTTTTTTTAATATTTTTAGGGTGTGCCATACACAGTTTATATTCTTGCACGCCAGGAGTGACATGTAGTTTAGGCTCGTACCTTAAGGAGCATTTTAATTTGGAAATTTAGTTCAAATTTGAAAAGCTTTGTGACATACAATTTAAGCTCATGTTTCAAGGAGCATTTCAACTTGAAGATTTAACTCAAATTTGAAGAACTTTGCGATATACAGTTTAAGCTCGTGTTTCAAGGAGCATTTCAACTTGAAGATTTAACTCAAAATTTGAAGAGTTTTATGACATACAGTTTAAGCTCGTGTTTTAAGGAGCATTTCAAGTTGAAGATTTAACTCAACTATAAAGAGCTTTCCAACTTAGAGATTTATCTTGAATTTAAAGAGTCTTGTGATATACAGTTTAGGCTTGTGCATCTAGGAGCATTTCAACTTGTAGTTTAGGTTTGTGCATCTAAGTGCATTTCAACTTGTAGTTTAGGCTCATGCGATGAGGAGCATTGTAACTTACAGTTTAAGCTCATGTATTAAGGAGCGTCTAGATATACATTGACTCTTCAAAGTCATCTTAAGATGCAGACTTGCCCCCACTTTGTAGTTCTTCTATATCTTCATATTCATGAGGTTCATAGACATGAGATCGTTGATCTTCTCTTGAAGTCATGCTTAATTCCATATCATGTGCACGAGTTGCCAACTCTTCGAATGTATTGGGCTTTAATCCTTGCAAGATATAGTGAAGACCCCAATTCATGCCTTGGATACTCATTTCAATGCTGGAAGTTTCACTAAGGTGATCTTTGCAGTTGAGGCTCAAACTTCTCCAGTGATTGATAAAGTCAACAACTAGCTCACCTTCACTTTGACGAGCCTTTGTAAGTTCAATCATACTAACGACAGGTCTCGTGCTATAGAAATCATTGAGGAACTCTTGCTTTAACCGCTCTAAAAAGTCTATAGAATTTGGTTCAAGATCTCTGTACCAATCAAAGGCATTTTCTTTGAGAGATCAAACAAATTCTTTAACGAGATAATCACCATACGTCCCAACATCATTGCAAGTCTCGATAAAGTGTGTTATATGTTGTTTGGGATTTCTTGTGCCATCAAATTGTTGAAGCTTAGGAAGTTGATAGCGCTCAGGCATTTTCAAGTTATCAATTCTTTGTGTATATGGCTTTACATATGTGGGAGAAAATTTATATGGTGACTCAAATTTGTCTTCAATAGCCTCTATGATAAAGTCCTTCAATTGATCAATGAGAATCAAACCTCCAGCGGAGAGATGAATCTCTTTGATCTTTGTTTGCTTTATGCAAGACTCTCTTTCGTCTCTAATTCTAGGAAGCTTCAAAAATTCTCGACTCTATCTTCTTTCGATCATGTTATCTATCTTATTTGTTAGCTTGGAAAGTTTAGCATCTTGCTTGTGAGCACACTTTGTCAAGCCTTTAAATGGTTTAGTCAAGCTTGCTAGTCGTTCTTCTATAGTGCAAGTCATTTTGATATTATTTGATGGTTGAAAAGTTAAGATGAGAGGTAGAGATTGTCCCATTGGGCGTGTCAGAATTTGTAGACAATAAAATTCGCGTCGAGAAAACAATATTCAAGAACGGAAATTTATAGCAACAATCGTTTTATTGATTTAAAGAGCGAGTGTTACAATCTCTATGATTCCTCTGAATTCTCCTTTTCAAATATAAATTCAAGGGCTCTTGAGCTTGATCTTTAATTTGACTTTAACTTGGACGTAATCTTGATCTTGATCTTGAACTTGAACTTTAACTTTATCTTGATCTTGACTTCTAGTTGATTTCAAGGGCTTCGAGCATGATCTTGAATCTGGTGGTCTTGATCTTGATCGTTCTTGAACTTGAATTTTATCTTGATCTTGACTTCTAGTTGAATCCAAGGGCTTCGAGCTTGATCTTGAATCCGGCGGTCTTGGTCTTGATCGTTCTTGAACTTGAACTTTATCTTGATCTTGACTTCTAGTTGAATCCAAAGGCTTTGGCTTGATCTTGAATCTGGCGGTCTTGAACTTGAACTTTATTTTGATCTTGACTTCTAGTTGAATCCAAGGGCTTCGAGCTTGATCTTGAATCCGGTGGTCTTGATCATATCGTTCTTGAACTTGAAATTTATCTTGATCTTGACTTCTTCAAATCTTCAATTCTTAAACTTTAATTCTTGAATTCTCGAGTTCTTGAATTCTTGAACTCTTGAGTTCTTGAATTCTTAAACTTGTAGCTTGTAGAGAAATTTGTCTCTTCTGATCCACGAGCTTTCTCTAGCTTTTTGTTTAGAATTCTTCGTTTTCTTTTCTGAATTATGAGGACCCCTATTTATAGTTTTAAAATAGAGGAGTTGTGATTGGAAGAGAACTCCCTTCGGCCAATCAGATTTAAGTGACATGACATATGGGTTTTATCGAGCAGACTTTAATTAAATCTATAGTTATTAGATTTAAATAATTAACTCAATTATATTAGTCCATAATATTTATTTGAACTAATATATTCATAAATTTAATATAATCCGAATAATTTTATAAATTTATATTTAATAAATTTTAAATGACTACAATTAATAATAGAATTAGTTTAGTAAATATACTTCTAATAAATTCTTTTAAAGGGTCATGCTAAATCAACATAGGTCAAATAATACTCATTCTATCCCATATTAGTCGATGATATTACTAATAAGAGGAAAACCCTATTATTAAAGGAGACTTTTACAACTTGTTTTTATTGCAACTGAAAAAAATAAAAGAGGAGATATTGGGAAGAAAATTACGAAAGGATGGATTTAAATTTAATCAAATCTCAATACACAACTATTATTTACGGACACATATTCATGAATAGTTGTAAGTTGTAACACATTACCTATTAAATCAAATTTCCCATTTTAAAAACTAGAGTACAAATTATGAATATGTTTCCGTAGACCTTTCGTTTCATTATTTTATGCTCAAAATTAATTTCCATTTTACTAATTATGTTAAATTGATTTTTCGACTTAACTTCACAACTGTTTTACAATAAAATGTCAAAGAACGAAATGATGAAAAAGTCATATAGGGTAGAAATTAGAAAAAAATAAGCACCTAAAATATCCGTTTGTTTGAATTTAATATTTTTGAGATCTTTTTATTTGAATAAGATCTCAATTCCAGCAATGATAAAGCTAAAATTGGTAGAATGATTTGAAATCTACATACAATCACAAATAAAAAGATACTATTGATATAAATTGACATCTAAAATTAATAGTGTGATTTGAAATTTACGTATAATGACAAATAAAAAGATACTATTGATATAAATTGACGTCTCACAAAAAAAACTTCTTGAGCAATTAGATATGACATGAATACAAAAAATCCTTTTGCTAGTTTATATCTTTATATTTTCTAAAAGAAAAGGTTTTTCTTTGAAAAATGTCACTTCAAGCATTTTTACATATATTACAAATAATATTTTTTTGAAAAAGAAAAAGGACAGATATTTATTTGAAAAATAAAAAGTATCTTTTCTTTTTGGTTTTCCATGATGTTTGTACTTATATCGCGGTCAGACTAAATTCAAGTTCATGTATTGCATGATTAGTTTCTCACGAGACATCGACACATTGCTCCTAACTAACAAGATTTCTTCACATATATTCGGAAGATTTAAATTTGAAATATCTGAATTAGAATAAAATATCACGAACCATCTCACCACAACTCGTTATAAAAAGTGTATTTTGAAATACTTTGGGGTAATTAACCAGATTTTCCCCCTAAATAGCTTTGTTGTTGGATCATTATGCTTGAAAATGATAGGATCGAGATTCCATAGATATGTTCCAAGTAAGTTCATCTACATTTTGTCCTTGCTATTTGGCCAATGCATCTTCTCTCTTTATATCACATCAAACTACAACTTGCTTATTTGTTTAAAACCAAAAAAAATCTAATCCTTGACATATAATCTAAATTTATCAACTTGCTAATGTGTATATATATATATATAGTTGCAAAACCAAGAATTTGTTAAATAACACAGAACACATATTCAATATACTCACACAAAAATAAAGTTTAAGAAGGATTGTGCGTATGCATATTGTGAAGGCAGAGAGGGAAATTTTATTAAAAATATTCAATAGGTATGTACAAAAAGTACTTAATATTATATATATTATAAATTTTTCAACGAATAATATTCAACTAACCAGCCTTTAATTACTGTAGCTCGTAGCCTGTCCTTATATGGCGGGTCATGGTGAACCCTCCTTTTGGAACTAAAGTAAATTTATTAGTGATATAGTAGGGTGTGTTTTAGATATGAAATAAAATATTTTTCAAAATTTTTGAACAATTTGATATGAGAAAATGGAAATATAACAAATACATTCATAATCTATGACTAGTGAGTACTGTTTTTTCTGCTGTTTGTGCTCGTGATTGCTTATTTAATGTATGAGTAATTATGTCAGAAGTCAACATTGACTACATATAACAACTTTTCATCAAATTAAACCAGCTTTATGGAATAAAATTTATGGTAAAAGACATATTATCTTTTTTTTGTAATAATATATAGTATATAAAATACAAATTATTCAAAAATGGCATGAGTGTAACACATTATTGAGTCTACAAAGTTAACCTCCTATAGGCTATAATAATTGAGAAAATGTACAAATTTGCCGCAGTACTACATTTGAAATTACTCAACATTATCGTTCGTTATATTTTTGGTTTATTTATACTCTTCTTGTTAACACAGTCAATAACACATATCAACGTGTATTATGCACACTCTATATATCCAAATTCTTCGATAGGAGGTTTGTTAAGAGTGGATACGGCTCTCCTCTATTACCCCTTCCCTCCATTTCATCAAGTGTACGTCTAGATTAGAGACATGTGTCATATTTAAAGTTTAAAGGTCAAGATTATATTATATTAACAAATATCATAACCATAGTTAAGTCAACTAATTTTAGAAAACTACTCTCCAAATTTGGTAAGGATTACAATATATTCTATACAAAATTTGATATTTATTAATATTATTAATTTCATATTATATTTTTGTATTTAAATATTAAATTGTGAATTTTTAGTTTTAAACTAATTATTTTTAAATGATAAAAGATTGTTATTGTGCGTTCTTTTGATTACTTCTGATCAATTCCAATGTTCTCCTTTTTTGGGATAATTTTTCAGCTTATTTAATTCTACTAAACAATTGCTAGAACGGAAAATGATTTTTTTTTTTGTCTATTACTACAGTACGTTTTTTTTAAAAAAAATTAATTAAATAATTGGAGTGGATTAGTAAGATAAATAAAATAGATATCTTCTTATTTCTTATAAAAATAGTTTAAAATAAAATTAGATTTCAACAAAATTTAATGAAAAAAGACATTTAAATTGATTGAGTGATTTTTTAAGTGAAATATCAATAGTTGAGTGACTTTCTAAATAAAATATCAATAGTTGAGCGACTTTTGAGTTATAATCATTAATTTCATATTATTTTTTTGTATTTAAATATTAAATTGTAAATTAAAAATATAAGATGAAATTAAAGATATTAATAAATATCAAATTTTGTATGGAACATATTGTAATTCTTACCAAATTTGGAGAGTAGTTTTTTAAAATTAGTTGACTTAACTATGATGGTTATATTTGTTCATGTGATATAATCTTGACCTTTAAACTTTAAATATGATACATGTCTCTAATCTAGACGTGCACTTGACGAAATAGAGGAAAGGGGTAATGGAGGGGAGACAGATCCGTTAATAGTCAATCAAGGGGATAAATTAATGAGGCTTTTTTCATAAATGTAATACTTTTCAAATATTACATTTATGAAAATTATATACTACAATACGATGCGTGATAAAGTGCTCCGTAACGAGCTGTAGGGATCAATAAAGAGATGACCGTGCATGGATTAATATTATTGGCGGAGTCTACGAGAAAATTAAATTAGCATATGATGTATTCTTGTTACAACATGTTTGGTATTAAATTGATAGTGACATTTTACCAGTTAAATTAATTCATGTCGAGACAAATTAATTTGACCCCCCCAATTGATAAATGGTCCTAACGTGGCATCTCTTTCAATTTTGGGCCCTAAAATTATGGCAATTTCTATGGGCTTGTTTATGCAAATATCCCTTTTTAGACTAGTCTTTTAAATTTTGTTCTTATTTTTAAAAATTGAATAAATTATAGACCTTGAAAATGATATTTTTTCGGATAATGTTAGACTCGGATCTAATGCTTGCTCATATCAGACTTTTGTCTAACATCTTCATAACTTACAAGCTCTTAGATCGTAATGTAATGTTTTCTAAGATTTTAATTTGCTCAAAAAGGCTATGTAGATTGTGGTTTTAAAAATTGATAAGTTACATCAAAAAGTATAAGAATGATCATTTACGAAACAATTATCCCCCAAAGAACACTTCTATCCCAAGAAAAATAAAGATTGATCGCTATTCAACTTGTATTTTTAAAAATAACCATTATTTGAAGTTTTTAATATCACAAGTCCAGCTTTAAGATCACAGGTCCAAATTGGGACATAGTAATGAACTCATAAAGGTTTATGCTATTCCGAATCTTATAACAATATACTTCAACTGTTTCAATTTATGTGATACCCTTTGACTAGATACAAAGTTTAAGGAAAAAAAAAATGACATTTTGTGATCTAGAACAAATCTTAGACATTTATATGACTATCAATCACTCTATAAAGAATAAAAAGGGAATTTTTAAATTAAAATTCTTCATTATAGAAAGATAATATTATTTGAAATAATCTTAAAAGAAAAATGTGTTACATAATTTGAGACATCATTATAGTTTGGGATCACATCATAGGTCCAACACACTTGGACTAAAACTGTTTGCAACTGCCTTGGGCCTTTTAAATATCAAACAAATGGGCCTTTGGGTTGACAATCCATAAATTTAAAATATTGGGCTTAGATTCACCATTGGACTTTAGGTTGGGCTGCTATTACACATGAATTATGCATAGATCATACGTCTATCGTCTATTTTCTATTTAAGCGGCTAGATGTAACTTACGTTGCATACACATATATCTATCGTCTATTTTCTATTTAAGCGGTTAGATGTAACTTATGTTATATGCATTTAAATTGATATTTACTTTCTTTCCTCATAGTTTTATGGAATATTTTTTTTACCATTGTATATTTTATTTGTTGGGCGATTTATGGTGAAAAGTCGCTTCACGGATATAATCAAAATTCAAACATATACTTATACATGTAATAGGATCATAGAAGTTAAATACACGTTTTGATACTAATCAACTAATAGGTGTCATATAGGCGTATAGGCGAGTTAAACTGAATCTGAATAGATCAAAATGGAGTTAATAAATGAACATGTCATTACCCAGCTCAAACTTTATCGGATTATGATTTTCTGGACTAATTTTGCCGCGACAACTAATGATTATCTTTTAATAGAAGGATAAGATATTTGAGGTTCCAAAAAAGAAAACAGAAATTCATAAAGTCTTACACCATACATATTGTCAGCCATTACTTAAATTGTGCCTTGTCCAGAATATAAAGACTATATAATAGCATCATCACTCTGTACACAACAAAAACAATAATAATTGGCTACTTCACCACAATATTACAAATAGCTGCCCAACTTAATTCAGAGATAGTTACAGATATGCATCGATCGACCAACTAATTTACAAATATGACCAAACTATATATAACTTTACGTATAAATACATATAATATATGTATACTTAATTTTAAAGTATCTATATTTTATACGTCTTTTAAAATTAGTTATCCGAAATGTCTTAGCACAAATAATTATCGGACATTTAATTTGTTTTATCATAAATAACGTCCCTTCAAATACAGACACATCCAATACTTATGTTACACACCGCCTTTGAGTTTCCTATTTTTATACTATTTCCTTCTCCAAATTATTTGTCTCCTCGTTTTTCCTTTAATTAATTATTTTTATTTCTATACATTGTATTTTTCATTAAAATGTCCATCATTCTTGTTATTAAAAAAATAATAATCTATAGTCAAGTCAAACCACTAACTAATATGGTGTGCTTGAATTTTTTAAGACATAGATATATGGATAGACATTATTAATAATTCTCGTTATTAAAATAGTTTAGTCATATTAGATTCAATGTTGTGACAATAATATAATCAATTAAAGCTTGTGTTCACCACCTAATTTTTTTATTTATTTTTGGTTAACAAGTGGCTATGTGAGACAAAAATTGAATGACTAATTTTGCAAATGGTTAGCATAGGTGCCATGTCTCAAGTATACTGTAGATGACGAATTTGGGCCCATTTAAATGGGCCAATATGGGCCTAGAAATTTGTGAGGCCCGACAAGAAAGCAGGACAGATAAAAACCTCACGTGTGGGTGGGGTTTAAGGGGAAAATGTTGGCAAGGATTAGTCAAATTCAACAATCTGTTTTCTTATTTGCATTTATTTAAGGTGCCACACCTGTTGATGTTAAGTGTCTTGTTAACGCCAGACACGTGTGACTATGACATGCCGAGTGCTCGATCGTCAGGTTCCTACAGACACGCTTTTGTTTAATCATCTGGTAGTCAAATTCCATTCATCATACGCTAAAACTTGAATTTGTTGAAGGTAAAACATCACGTACTAAAAGATTTTTATTTTCTATGTGTAAAGTTAAACAACCACGTCCCTCAGTCGTAGGGTTCCACGTAGGTATTCAAGTTGAATTCATGTCGAGTAAGAAGGTTAATTAGTAAAGATTAAACCCTAATAGATTTTGTATTCTCCGAGTATAAAACTAGAGATTCTTTGTTAAAGTTGTGAAAGGATCTGAACCATCCCATCACGTCCCTCCGATCATAGGCCACCACGTACACAACACAAAGTGTTTCCAACTCGTTTTGTGAAGTGATGCGGGTGTGCCGTCGCTCTTACAACTTTTCTCCATGGCAACCCATAACGTGACATTTCACGTGATTTTGCGTCCATAAATAAAGAAATGTATATATATCTTCTATATTGACTTCTTCTAAATAATTTAATTTAGCTCATCGTTAATTAATACTAACACAATTATTTAGTACGGTGAGCTATTTTTTCTACTTTGTCGATAGTCGGTATATTATTTGATGTCCCACTTCACTCTATTTGACCTAAGAACTGACATAATAATAATAATATACTCAGTGTACGATATATATTTGTTTAGGTGACAGCTAATTTTTAAATATTTTTTTGGGGAGCATACGTGATTTGTAGTTGTGATAAATGAAATGTACTGATTCAGTTATTTGGATTATGAACCCTGTCAATATCAAAATTGAACAACCTTCATTGAATATGTATTTAATTTAAGTAATAGTAGTCCAAATAATTGGCAACTGCAAGTTAATGTGCAGTATATATATGATAATACATATATACTGTTCCAGTAAGGATCTTTAAGATTCTCAAAATAAAGGTACACAATATCTTTACTCATTAGAATCAAATTAAAACAGTTTCTGATTCCATCATGTGCCATTCTCTATTTTGCTCACTCTTAATAAATAATAACAACCATATGTAATTGTTGTAAAAAAACATTTGACACTTTGGGTGTGTTTGATATCGAGGAAAATATTTTCTAATGTTAGATAAGTAAACAAAGAAAATATTATATGAGGGGGAGAGTAAGGTTCGAGGGCGGCAATAGTGGGATGGTGTCTCGATATGTGATATGTCATATATATATCGTAATAACTGCCTGAATGTGATAAAAGTGCTAGCTAATAACTGAATCTAACGAGTTAACCAAAGATGTGTATCTTTATCATCATCTACAAATAGAATTGTGGCTATTAATTATAAGCAGAGTCGATTACACATAATTAAGTTCAAAACTTGTACTGTTCATAATTAAAATCTTGACAACTAGAAATGTTTTCATGAATATTATCCTGTCATTTGTACCTTCCAAAGAAAAAAGAAAAAAGAAAACTTTGTTTTACATTTATTATTCTAGGACTATGATTTGGTAGAACCGTGTTTTATTTTCTTCTCTCTCATCTCCCGACAATGCTGATTAATATATATGTGATTAATAAGAGTAAAGATTATCATAATCTTTGTTAGTTTGTGTTGATAAGATTATGGTAATGCATTAAATTCGGGCAGAGCTATCTCTTTCGTTGAAAAATTATATAATATCATGAATATTTTAGATGTTGAATGTCTCTAGCTTCTTCATACATTTACCTATATTTATGTTCACTACTAAAAAAACAGAACTTTGTCGATAATCCGTTGCTATTTTGCTCGTAGCTATCAAAATTTATCTCTAAGTAAGATTAGCGACAAATTTTTGCCGTTAAATTACAAAATTTGTCCATCACGAAATTCAATTTTTTTGGTTGTGACTTTGAATATCTTTAGTGAAAATTATGAATTTGAGATAGTATGACTTTGAGATAGTATAGGAGGAAGAAGAAAGAATGGATATATAGGCAATGGAGAGTGAATGTTGCAATCACCAAGTCACACTCATTGTATTGCCTATTGTCTCTCAAAGTAACACTACATTTCAGCTTCACCCTTTAAAAAGTTCCCCCTATCCTTCAATTGGATCACATCTTTCAATAAACTTTTATTTATTTTATTTTTTATAATCTGATTAATTTGATTTCCGTCGATCCTAAAAAGTATTATCTAATAAAAATATCAACCATCTCAATACATCCATGGGTGGTTTTCAATCAACTTCATCCACTTTCACTATCGCTATTATTGTTGCACGATGATGATGATAGAAATTAAATTACCATAAATGAACCCTGCCTTAATTAAGTATGTTATTGTTGTCAATCATATTATATATTCTTTGCTTATAGCTAACTCTTTATACCACTAAGATCTTTTTTACCATTCTTTCCAGTGTGAATTTGAATTTAGTTAATCTGCAATACAAATACTGAACACCGAATAGAAAACCAGAAAAAAGAAAGATCTTTTTCAAGCAAATTGATGGTTGGTTTATCATGTGATTCTAAGTTAATTTTGTCTAGTTGTTCTAATAAACCATAAATTCGTTAAAAAAATTAAATTCATTTCATCTTTCAGCCATTTGCAACAACAAGAAAAAAAAAAAGAGAGTAGAAAACAACCAACAACAAAACAAAACTGATGATATAGTAATAATTATTATGCTAAACATTAATGCAACATGATTATTATTAGTACAAAAATTAATAGGTTAAAAATGTGTTAACTCAAATAATCAGGACAAAATACACAAATGTGCATGTGGATTTGCTAACAAAAAGAAATTAAAAAGGATCAGTTTATGCTAAAGTACAATTCTACTCCTTCCATTCACTTTTATATGTCTATTTTTGAATTTGCACGATTCTTAAGAAATGTCAATTAGTATGAATATTTTATCATAATATCTATATTAATTGATGTATAGTCTTAGAATTTGAGTAATAATTAGAGAATAAATAATTAATGTAGAGAGTAAAACAAAATACAATAATACTATTTGCTCAGTCTATTAGAAGTGAAATAAAAATGAACAAGAGAATAATTTTTACCCTTGAGACTTCTTTCACTTCTACCACCTTTTTTTTTTGGTTTTCCATGTGGTGTTCGTAGCCCACATTAAAGCTCCGACTAAATCTGGGCCACCCACTGCAGAGCCCTTTCGGGAGTAATGCTCCCAACGAGATTTTCTCCATACCTAGGGCTCAAACTCGATACTTCTACCACTTATTTACAACTTAAACAATGATAATTAGTATAATTAAGAATTTAAGATGTGTTTGACTCCTAATGGAGGGTACATCCAATTTAGACTGTTCTTATCGGTAAAGTATTACCTAAGATAATCTTCAAGGATCAAATGGATTCATGAAGATTAGCCTTTGATTTTGTGCTTTATTTATTGATTGTGAAAAATAAAAAAAATCCAAATTAATCTGATTTTTTTTTATTTTTTTGGAATTTCACATGTGAAAGATGACGTGGACGTGGATTCGTGATGTGTGATTGGGATTCACATCTGAGGTGGGGTCCATTAATGTAATATACTACACATATTCACCTTTCAGGGGGGAAAAGGACTAGGATGCAATGTCCATTAAGTCAACGACACGTGGCAATATTCTAGACATGTCCCCTTTCGTCGATTTTTATTTTATTTATTTTATTTTATATTTTCCGGATTTTAGGATTTTTGTGTAATCGCAATTTTATGAATGATTAATCTTATCTTTATTAAATGTTTTTTTTTATAACGTTTCATTGAATATGTTATTGTTGTATTATTTCTTGTGATCATGTAATACTTTTTTTCTTTGTTGGGAAATGAAACAAATACAACAAAATTAAAAGCTAAAACTAAATCTAGGATATAATGTGATAATTATAATAGATATAAAAGAATTCCATTACTCTTTTTTTTTTCTTCCATCTTTGATAATATTAATTGATTTTTTTAATATTATTAAAACAAAATGAAAAGAAAAAGCGGCATATGAAGTGTCGCAATATATTCAAAGTGGTCCATCTTCACACAATTGCATTTCGTAGTTGCACCTTTTTTTTTTGCTAAATGTAGTCTTCAAATAGTATGGAAGTTTTAAAAAGAATTACTAAAAGGTGAGTTCTTAGTGGCCTTCAAGAAGTCTAGGTTTGTGTGTGTAGATTATCCTCGGAAGTGTACTATGGGACGCAACTATAGATCTCTCCTTACAGTCGAATGACTTTCGGCTCTTTCAGGGGATGACGTCGAGTTGCCTTGTCAATTGACTTCACCACAAGATCAATTAATATACTTTAACACATAATTTGATATTTAGTTAAAATTTTAATGACATATAATGTATTTATATTTATATTTCGTGTCGAAAAATATGAAAGACAAAATAAGGAAAGTTACGTGTCAATAAGAGAGAGATAATAGATAAGGCAATCCCTAGTAGAAGATATGAACAACCAAAAAAAAGGAGGATATATCGCAGCATGTTCCTGTGGTGCAATTCAAGAAATTATTTTGGATTTGTTGAAAAAATGTAAAGAGAAGACAAATATAGATGATGATGATGATATATACAGTTGGTTGCAACTACACTACATAAACACCCAAAAAAAGCCCAAATTAAAGGACTACTAACACAACCCTCATATGTCAAAATCCAAACCCCCACCAACAATATTGTATCCTTATCTTCAATAAGAGTTTTTGAATTCGAATCTTAAATATGATACTGTCCTTGTTAGGTATTGTTTTACATTCTATATGTGATTTTCTACCACTAATTAAGATTTGGTCAGATTCCAATTTGAATATGGAAATATAGATGCAAAATAAGGAAAAGAAAAATCCAAATCCATAACAACAAAATAAAGACGTTGCAGTGGAAAAATAAGTAAAATATATATATAAACGTTTCCTTTAATTTGATTTCAGCTTATATAAAGTTTAATTAATAGACACACATGTCCTACATGACAAATCTCACTCGATTTGTCATGTAAGATGTGTGCATTTCATGACGTGATTTGTCATATAAGACGTGTGTCTACTTATTCAACTTTATGATCATTTAAATATCAACTTATATACACCAAAAAGTTAATAGACATAAATATTAGCTGAAGTCAAATTGAAGATGATGTTTTAAAGTTATGTATATGTTACGAATTCAATCCTTAAATATATATTAGTTTTTAGTATGGAACATTTCAGTATTGAGACTATTTTACATTTAGTCGGATTCTAATACTAATATCGAGTGTCGGGTGAAAAAAACAAAAGAAAAAGTTGTACATCCCCACTCACTTCCTCTCCACATAAGGCAAGAAATGGAAGAAAGAAAATCTGGCTTTCATTTTCTTAGTGAAATTTTGTCTGAGGAATTGTCCCTCTCTTAGGTCTGGCCTTGTCTTGAAAGCATTGGCTACTCTCTGTAGAGACCCCTCCCTTCTCTGCTGCTAATGTTTTTTGTTTGTTTCTTATGTTTTAATATTTTTAAAGGGTGGGAACATTTTCTGAGTACAAAAATCATCATTATCTTATCTGTCCTTTATTATTCACTCTTTATATAAATTAAATAAATACTTACTATAAGTTATATAATTAACATGGACCACTATTTATTTATTTATTTGCTTTTTCCACTATCTGCATCAAACCCTTTGTCTTTTAACCACTTTTATGAACTATACTTCTATCACCTAACCAGTCAAAGATGCCCACTTTTTTTTTTCCCTTTCTCTCTAGCTCTTTTATGTACCTAATTTGTTTTACATTTTCATTGTTATTATTGTAGTGTTCTGTTTTATTTTCATATACCTTAATTAATTTTCTAGAATATCTATTATTTCTCACCAGCAATAGTTATCAGATAACTTTGTTCACCAAACCTAAGACAAATGGAAAGAATCATCACGTAGTGATTTTTGTCTCTGCTGAATTTTAAATCTAAAACCTCAAAATTCTCAACCAATTCATTGACCATTAGGCAAAACTCTTGAGTGCTTCTTACAAATTAACTCTTAAAATGTTCAAAATATTGTTTGACTTAATACAATACTTGTGAAAAAAAAAAAGATTTTTGAAATTATGATCTAAAGAAATTTTAGATATTTATATGGTTATAAATTGTTTCTTGTATATATATTTTAGATATTTGTATGACATAAAGTTTAATTTTTTTTGGAACAAAAGAAGTATCGTTTTCGCTCGTTTTACTCCCTATAAACATGATTTTCCATCTTTCTTCTGAATCAACTCGCTAGGAAAATGCACGATGAGGAGCGAATTCCTATTGAAAAATATTATTTTCCACCCTACTTTTGAATCAGTTCGCTAGGAAAATGCATGATGAGGAATTGATTTTCATCGAACTAGTGGAATAACCACGGAATAAATCATTTTTTTTCTCATTGGTCATCCAAAATATTTGTGAGAATAAAATCTCTGAACATTTTTCGGTGAGAAAATTTAATGGAAAATAAGTAACATTTTAGACTTTTAGTTGTTTCTTGTCTTGATTTTTTGAAGCGACAACGTTTTGAGATAATTTTATTTTATTAAAACAACACTTATTTTGAAATGGACCGATAATAGATTAATACCTTTTTGTTTATATAAAACTCACTTTTCTAAATGTGGGAAAAGATTTTAATTATATGAAAACGACTTTTTTTAAAATAAAATAAAAAGATAATAACACCAATTATTATAGACAGGAGGGAGTAATTGTTATGGTCTGAATATCCTGCATAGGAGAAAAGAATCATGGTTGTTAAGAGTCAGTTAATTACCAAAAAAGAAACAAAACGTAATATTCTAATGTTCACATTTTTTTAATTCAATTATAAATAACAAGATTATAAACAGAATAATTGACAAAAATTTCTTAATTTTTTTTTTAAAAATAATTCAAACCTTACTTCAATGGTTTTATTCATGACAAAGTACTAACACAAAAATTTTAGTTTTTTCTTTTTTCTCTTTCGGACATCATGTGACTTTTAGGATATCTACGTGATTAGATGCATAGCCTTATGTTATATAGATGCATATTTTTTTTTCCATATATATTTTGCAGTATTAGATATCATTTCTTGTTTTGTACCAGGGATAAAGAATATCAATCTCATTTTTTTTACACTAATGTCTGTATTTATTCCATCATTTTGTATTGTATGATATCGCCTTATATTCCAAAAATACACCTCTTTCATGACTTCTTCTGGAAAAAAATTCAAGAATCCCAAAGGATGATGCAATGTTCTAGAAGTGCATTCAAAGAATTTGTTAGAAGATAAAACTTGAGAGCTTATAATGAATTTGCTCTTATCTATGACCAAACGCCTAATAAGACGCTAAAATTGAGACGTAAGACACTTAAATTGGGACGAAATAATTTTTTTTCTCTCTCATCAAAAGTCTCACTATTTGATTTTGGATCCCCTAAGTTCTATTTTATACATTGAACTTTTACTTCAATCGAACAACTTTATAGAAGAAATTGACTGGAGCTGAGTTGTAGTTATGTTAACACTTTAATCTTTTATTTTAGTTTCACGAGGTTTAAAGATTAGTTTAAGTGGTAGCTCAATTATAAGTAACACAAAGTTGATTTACTTTCCCCGCTGAAAATAATGCTATATATACTAGTACTAAACTACTACTACCAATAATGCTTTTGGATTAGAATAATAATTAAAAAATTTGACAAAACTTACCTAAAGTTAACTTTCTAGCTTCCATTCATGATGTATCGAAAAAAGAAATCATCCCAAAATAAGTGTCCATTAAAAAAATCAAGACAAAAAAGATAAGAGTAACGATTGTTTCTAATTGTACACACTTATTTTGGAACGGACAAAGTACGGTTTTGGGACGTGGCTCATGAGAGTTCAATGGGCAGGATTCCTGCCCCAAAATAAGAAAACAATTCCCACAAAATGTGTACTCAATTTGCAATGAAGCAAACAAGCAAAAAAAGTGGCAATTTAGCTAAAGGTAGAAGCTTTTTTTTTTAGAATAGGAACTGTTTTTTTTCTTTTTGTACATGGCTAAATTCAAGATTCTACCATTATGAAGAACAAGTTAAATTCTACAAAGACTTAAATACCAAGATTTAAAGTGAATTAAAAAAAGAACCCATAAAATTGGTTTGGGTCAACCTAACCAAGATGATCTTAATAATTATCTCTAGCACTAAAATTGATCCTCTCTCAAAAGAAACTTGTGCTAGCTAATTTAAACTTTTAGTTCATGTTGTTCCATTGCTTGTGTCCTGGCACCCATTTTGGGCATTTGGGGCTAAAGTAGTTTGACACTACTCTTGAATTCAATAGCTCAACAATGGGTTCAAATTTCACACATCTTGGTGTCTTGTACTGATTTATTGAAGCACCTAAACTTATAGCATAGTCCATTAACTTGTCAAAAGTACCACTTTCAACAATCTTGATTTCCAATGGCCCGATGGACTTGTCCGAGGCACGTCCCTGACGGTATACACTGTTGAGGGACTCTTCGATAGTGAGGCAACAATCTTCGAAAACAGATGGAGGAACTGGGGTTGATCCATTCACATTCAGCTCCCAGTATAACACATAATGCCCTGGAATTGTTGTTGTTGTATCAGCATAACTTGAGTATTCTGTCACATGTGCATCAAATGGCATAAGATGTGTGACTGCATTTTTTACTGCATTTTGTAGTTCAACTTCATCTGTCTTGTCTGAATCAATACTTAACACCACATTCTTCCTACAGATGAAGTTGAATTGAGGCGCGTTGTTCTTGAATCCAGCTACACGTAGCACATCACCTACACGATACCTATAAAGCCCTGAAATAAAGATCAAAGATTAAACCAGTACGAATAAAATTCAAGAAAATTCTTTTTTTAAAAAAAAAAATTGACATAATATGTAACTTACCAGCATATGTTGTGACAATAAGCTCATACTCCTGCCCAATCTTGACATCAACTAAATCAACCAATTCTTGTTGTTCTTTCTCATTAAGTGATTTAGGCATGGAAATAGAATTCGTCACACCATTGTTTCGATGAACAGGCAAGAATTCAAAATACCCCATAGTAGGAATAAGGGTATAAGCAACTTCACTTGGTTTACAAAGGGGGTTCAAATTGACACCAAAATAGCATTCAGAAGAAGCATACATAGTGCAAACAAGAGGCAAACCATTGCTATAGTAATCAAGAGTTGGTATATATTGTGACATAGTACCAGTCACAATGACATCTATGTATTTGGTATTAGGCCACAATCTAGTAATAATCCCTTGCCATGAATCTCTACTACATTCTGCCTCAACAAAATCTGCTAAATTTTTATCTGGTTTAAGGATCTTCATCACCGCCTCTCGAACTGAGAGATCAGTGATTTGGGAATTAATGGTTCCGGCTCTGATATCATGACAAAGAAGTGGCCAATGCTTTTCTAGGAATCGAATAGCACGGATAAAACCTGAGGCAAAAACAGCCCCAACACGAAGAACTTCTTTGTTTTGGCATAGACCACAAAGCATTTGGGAATACATACTTTGGTATGAATCAGAACAGAGAATCGTATCGTTCGGGCTCGTGTAGTTAGTGTATGGATCAGGTCGCCTGTTTTTGAAATGAGGGCTTTTATAATAACTTGTTAAAACAGGACGAGCTGGTAATCCACCTGGTGTCTTTGCCTCTGATTTTATAAACAAAAAATACATTCCTTTTCCTTTTTCAAGGTCTGGAACAAATTGACTCATCACAGGCATTAAAAGACTGTAAAGCTGTGATCTTCTTGCAAGTTCCTCCTCAATCGTCGGCATCAGTTTTCGTTCCCCACCAGACGTACCGGAACTGCACAACCATGAAATTGCAACTTAAGAATACTAATTAAAATACATGCAGGAAACACGTCGACAACAGTTTTCATATATTTTTTTCATACTTTTAGTAAAACAAAAACCAAAGAGACGATGACAAACCTTGTTAAAAACTCAGAGATGGGCTGAGAGCAGAGGATTTGAGATTTATCGCCATTGGCGATACGAGTAATATCAGACTGAATATCCTCATAAGTAATAGCAGGCATGATTTTCTTGAAATTTTCTCTATCAATATGGCCATTAAGCCCATGGCGCTGCAAATACTCAACATGGGCATTTTTTGTTAGTATTTCAGCAAGGACTTTCTTTTGAATTTCATCAGCATTTGTGGTAACTTCTTCAATAAAATGAAGAACTTGCTTGTTGTTTTCAGTAACAACATCTGATTTAGGTGCCTCAGGCATGTTTTTTTTTTTTTTTTTAATTAACTAAAGTGAACAATATTTTGTGAAGAAAAAGAGAGAGTTTGTTACAAAGGAGAAAGAAGTGTTTATGTGATTTTTGTTTTTTTGGTTTGGTGTGGGTGTAAGTTGTTAGTAGAATGGGGCTTTATATAGAGAGATGTTTGGTTGAAGTGTGGCTTTGTGGCCTGTGGTCCAATTTGTATTTGCATATTTAAAAGTGCAGAGGAGAAACTAATACAGTACCAACATCCAAATATATTTTTTTTTCTTCCTTTTTTTTTTGGGTGTGTGGATAGGATTAAGATGCATATGTTTTTTTTCTTCCATCCAGTGTCAGGTAAGTGATACTCGCATTGGAGCCTAACTATTTTGGATATGTGTTGTGTAGGGCTCCATTCAAAAGAAAAGACTCTCTATCAAGGATTTTTCCACTTCCACAACTTAAATTTAAAATTAAGGAAAAAACAACTTCATCCACTGCACTATATCTTTCGCTGAAAAAGCATATGCTTTTGTGAATAACTAATAGATACATCTTTTATATTGTAGTACAACTTTTTTTTTTTTTAAAGAAAATTACCATAAATGGCTGCCCGTCAAAAAAAAAAAATGTACATATAATATGTACTCTAATAAATATGAGAAATTTAGTTGGTGAGTTAGATCGGCTACCTAAACTTGATTTCTTCATTTCGTACCATAATTTTATACTTTCTTTGTTTTAATTGATTCGTTTTCTTTTTTCCTTTTTAGTATGTTTTAAATAAAAGAATGCCTTTGAAAAAAATATAATTTGACATTTCACATTAGAGAGTAAATATTTTTAAGAACAAAGATTAAGAAGTACTTTTTTTTTCTTCCTTTTTTTGGTGTGTGGATAGGATTTTGATTTTTGTGTAATATACATATTGGTTTTTATTTTCTTGGTTTTAATTTATCATTTTTTTCCCTGTTTAGTATGTTTACGCAAGAATGCCTCTTTTTATAATTTGACATAACATTTTTAAGAACAATTAGTTTAAACTTCAAAAGTATTTTTTTTTTCTTTTTTTGGTGACTGTGGATAGGATATATACATGGGTTTTTATGTCAATTTGCTTTTGGAAAATTGAAAACATGCATTTGTGACTAACAAAGACATACAACTTTCATGCCCTTATATACGTTGTCGTCATAATTGCGACTTAGAGTACGTATTTAAGATTCGTCCAGAGTGTCCGGTACGGAGAAAAATATTTTATATTTTCTTTTAATATTTTCAATTGGTTAATTTTTTTGTAAAAAAATAATTTTGATAAAAAAACAAATTACTTAAAAAATGAAAAGAAACTTTTCTGTTAAAATTATAAAAAATAAATTTCATAAGTAACATTCTATTGTCCTCTCGATCCTCTAACACACTTCATTTTTATCTCACCCCTGTAGTTCACATCCCCACCTTCCCATACCCCTATTATCACTCCCTCTACCATAATATTTATCGATATTATGTATACGGTACTAATTAAAATCCTATATCTATTTTTTGAAAAATATTTTCCTTTCGTAACGTACACACCATAATCATGTATTTTTAGGGCAAAGTTCTCTAATTGTCTTTATAAGCCGTTGTTGTCTTTTACTAATACACAATTAAAGCCTAATTTGGATCTTTATTTGTACAATTTCCGGACGCGTTATCCATTTGCCCCAATTTCTTTTCTGTGAGTTAATTATAGTTTTAAAAACATTATTACTTCTACAATAGTAAGTAATTATTATTAATAAAACATGAAAATAGTAACAAGATAAAATAGACACGTTACCTGTCATTGCCTATAAAGTCTTAACTTAAATAAACTTATAATGTAGTGTATATTTTTACACTAATACGGCAGATAATTAAGTTGGATTTTACAAAAAATGATTAAGAAAAATTACCAAATATAGCTAACTACAACTTTAACTTTTACTTTATCCAAAAGCTTATGCATAAAATTTTAAACCTTTCATACACCAACCAAATAGAAAATACCTTTTCTATCTTTACTTTTATTTTTTCTAAATTTTGCATTAGCTGCCATGGAGAGAGGGGTGGGAGTTCGGAGAAACAGTTAGTAGAAAGGATATTTTTTAATAACTTGATAATTTGACTAGTTAAAGGTTATTTTTTGAGCTAAAAACGTAATAATTTTAATATTTTAAACAAATAATATAACAAAAGACAAAATTGACTAATAGTTTAAAATGTTTTCGATCATTTTCCGTATAAAAAAATAATTGTCGGCTATATGAGTTAGGCGAGCAAATCGTGTGCTTGTCGTATGTTGTACAATGAAAAATTAAGAAATTTGTTACGAAATAAAGGATGTGTATTGAATTTTTGAAAAATATATTCACATGAAAACTTCATTATATTTTACACTTACTTATAAAAACATTTTAATTACAAGATATATAACTGTGCTACGACTACATTACTGATTTTATACAAAAATAAATTGCAAGTAGGAAAAATGGAAGGTGGAATTACAAAAATGAGAATCGAACTCTCTGATTAATAAAGTAAAAGCTCAAATATCTAATCAAGCGAGCTACTAAGAATTCAATTTTGGTATATACATATTCCTTGTTATTTTTCAGCTTGATTTTTATTTTAAGCTTGTCACTTGTCTTTTCGTCTAAATTAAAAAAAAAAACTAGTGTCAAAGTATAATGAAAGGAATATAAGACACAAAGCAGAACATGAGCGGTATATTTGGATAAAAAATATAACAAAGAGTTTAATTAAAATATTTCCTATAATATAGAGATATATTTGACCCTTTTCCGATTAAATAACGTCCAAGGTGGTACGGATGTGAGGTTCCGGTGTACATTGTCCAAGGTGGACAGATGACAGCTGGACGAAAGACACGTGTAGTTTCAGGAATGCATTGTGTACCCACTTGACAACTGTTCCACGTCAGATGTTTGACACGTGTACGCATAGGAGTCACTGATGTCAAATGCTTTCGTGGGGTACTACTATTTCCTTCGTTTATTTTTATTTGTTTATGTTTGATTTTATACCTTTTTAAGAAATCAAAAATTAAAAAAAAAAAATAAATATTGTAATATTAGAAAATGAATAGTATTTAAAACAAGAGTGAAGTAGTAATTAAGGAAATAGTAAATTATCTTTTGATTTTTCAATCTGAACAAGTAAAATATGATAGCTATTTCTAATTAAAATACCACTTTAGTTTCTTCTTTCTTCACGTAATTTAATCGTAGTATTAGGCTATTAGCGTACGTATACATACCATGTTTTAGATTTCTTTTGCCACTTGATAAACTCTACTTTTTGTTCTCTCCTAATCAACGTTTTCAAAGTAATAACTTTTCATAGCTTGATTAATAACGTGTTTGATAATTCATGATATGCTTTATTTAAGTCAAGAATTTATTTGAGAATAATTATTGTATTTTATGATATAAGAGAAAAGTTGCATATACATAACCATTTTTATGAGATAACATTGATATGTTATTGTACTTATTATTTGATTGACAATACAAGGTGAAATATTTGCTTTGTAATATATAATAACCATATAGGTAGTATTTACATTTGGTCTGTCGTAGAAAAAGATGATATTGTTGTATTCTAATTTCAACCTACCTAAAAAGCAATTCTTATATTATTATTTATAATATAATCTTCTTTATATCCTTTCAATTTTATCAGATATTTCCCAAGGGCATTTACCATATAATGACCTTGGCATTTTGATTTTTCATGTTTAGTACATGTACAAAACTAGTCATTGGGGCTGCAGTGTCCGTTTTGTCCTCAATATTCATGAAGCAAAGTCAACACGAGGCAACCAGAAATTGTGTAGTATAGTTTCAAT
The DNA here is from genome assembly GCA_035578085.1 of Solanum pinnatisectum. Lineage (NCBI taxonomy): Eukaryota > Viridiplantae > Streptophyta > Magnoliopsida > Solanales > Solanaceae > Solanum > Solanum pinnatisectum. The sequence continues at coordinate 43,694,455 of CM069082.1, read as the reverse complement.
TCTTCATAAATTTCAAAGAAAGAAATATGCGCGCAAATTTAAACACCTAGCTAATTAAGAACCCAAGTTTGTTTAATTAATAGACATGCAATATATAGGTGATAAGTTGAAACAAATCTTAGCTTGTTGGTAGGTTGTACGTCTCAAATTATCTGTCGTGATTCTCTTTTACATAATCCTATGAAATGTTAATTAAGGAGTAATTTTGGTTATTTTACCCTTTATTGATATTTGAACAACTATAACATCACAAATTATCTGTCATGATTCTCTTTTACATATAGTCAAGTTGAGAAATATTAATTAAGAGGTGGTTTTGACTTTTTTTCTTTTAGTGGTATTTGAACAACTATAACATCATACATAGTTGAGGCTAGGTGTATGTAATCTTCACGAACATAGAATTAAAATGGAAAAAAAATATTAATTTTATATTTTGACCTTTTAAAACTAAAAATAATTTGAGATAGTTAATTTTATGAATTACGATAAATAATTTAAGATAGAATGAGTATCACCTAATTTAAACTTGTATTCATATTGATCAATGAATTACCATAAAAAGCAATTAAAACCATGGGGTATATTTGCTCTCGAAAACTAAATTTCTAATTGATAAGTAACATAGACACGTCGCACCGTCAAGCAAAACTTGTTTGAGAGAAAAATCTTTTCTAATAACCCTCCAACATTAGAAAGAAATAACTAGCATATTAATAGCATTAATTAATTTGAGCATTATTTGAATGTATGAAAAACAAATAACATAAATTAGGGAACAATGTTGATTTAGTCTAATAATAGGTAACCAAAAAAAGGTCAATGTAGATACATCATTCTCGAGTCTAGTTACTCGTTGATGTTAAAACTTCATATGAATTAGTTAAATCAATACTTAAAAGACTTAATTAGTTGTTAATGATTTATTAATTAGTTAGTTGATGTGATGTTCCCTTTGACAAAATGTCAAAGCTGAAAAAAAAAAATTATGCAACAATTTTTCTTTTTGTTGTTGCCGTCACTTTGAAAAACATAAGAAATAATCGCCGTTATTTGTTTCGATTTTGCTTTGATTAGTCAAAATTATTTGTTATCATCCATAAAATTGTGGTTGTCAATTTTACTATGATTTGTCACAACTCAACTAAATGTTTGTTGAGTGCGTAAAACAAATTGTGTAAGGAGGCAAAATGTGTGATGTACGTAATTTAATCTGACACAAATATTAGTAATTGATTTCATTATTTGAATTCGTAAATTTTTGTTATCAAATATAACTTTATCATTGCTCTAAAGTTTCTGTGTGAGTGTAACATTGGACAAAGTTGCATCGAAGAAAGATTAATGTAATGCATAAGATTTGTTATATATGGCATAGGTAAAAACAGCAGAACCAATGTAAATCTCATGCAAGTCACAATAATAACTCTATTGGTGAATCCCAAAAAACACTTTAACAATTATCAAGAATATATTGCACCAATTATTGGTTAAGGGACTCAAATTCTCTCATAACAAAACAAATTAAGTAATACAAGAAATATAAATAAATTGGAACAAGTCAACATGGTGATAAGATAATCACTTCAAATCTATCAAAATGTTTTGTCTTCCTTATCTTATTTTTATGGATGAAAATAAATGAATTAATGATACAATGAAACTATATTAATAAACAGAACCGGGTTATAGTTAAGAGGTAAGCTATATTTCAACCCTTAATGAAGTCTTGGTTCGAGTCCTTTTAAATAGTGAAATTTTTCAACGCGAATTTAGTTTTTCTCGTGAAATAGAGATATATAAAAGCAAAAGAACAAAGAGGAAGTGGTTACGACACAACAAGATCTGATCACCACGTGTACAAATAGTTGTATTCATGCATTGACTAGTCAAGGGCTGACTAATGTGGACGGTTGCAATTTAAACTAAAGACAAGTCAACTGATCTGATGGATAGTAGGTAGACAAGTTTAGACATAAAAACAAATTAAAACCACAGTATATTGCACTTCCATAATTCAAATTTAATAAGACTCCAATAAAAACAAAAACAAAAACAAACATAAGTATAAGAATTCTAATAAAAGAAAATAATACATATTCAACAAATGAGTCATTTACAAGAATAATCTTGAAATTTTGATTTCGCTTGTCTTACCTCATTATCAGAAGTTTTGACAATATATGTTTATGAGGCTGGTAAGCATAGTCAAAAGTTTAAAATCACTCATTTTCAAGGTCATTATTACCACCGACACTAACAAACCATGGTTTGTAGCCACTGAGTCAAAAGTTCAAAATCACTCATTTTCAAGGTCATTATTACCCCCGACAGCATAGTTTGTAACACGTGCCCCGTCTTCATTGAATCTGCTCCCGAAAATACCTTGAAAAGGGAACATATCCCTCACCATTTCAGATTGTTAAGATGTGCAAACATGTTTATCTCTACAAGTATATAAGAAAATTCCGTTTATAAGATTTGATTATAATTTTCTACACAGGAAGAACTAGACCTCGAGTTTTGGTTATCAGCGGGACCTAATAAGATCTACACGCTCTCTAAAATTGTTCCATTTTCAGAGTCGAACAAAAGACCTTTAATTAAAAACAAAAGAATTTCATTCATTTCAGTACATCTCTAGTTGTTATTCGTTTTTAAAATATCAAATATTTTAAATAAATATTTGTCAAATTTTGATGAGATTAAATGGAGATAAAAAAAAAAATACTAAACTTGGGCGGGTGCCCCAAGGCAGGTAGGACCTTTACGCATATGGGGCGCTTAGTGCTTGGTATTAAGAGTAATATAAGTTGAGGATTTTATGGGAATGTTTACAAACAAAGAGAAAAAATATAGCAAAAAAAAAGAATGTATGTATTGTGAATACCCACATTCCATTAATATTTTCTATGTTTATACTATAGTTTGTAGGTTGAAAAGGGAGACATAGACAGTAATGCAAATCTTTGACCGTTGACTTCTAATCACCCCTTTGAGATATTTTTATTTATTTACTCATTATATCAATTTCTGAAATTTTTAACATCTCGAGAACAAGGTGTTTTTATATTTTATTTATTAAAATAATATTATTACTTATTAGTATTAAAAAAATATGAAATAAAAAGACGTGAATGTGTAGTGTTTAAGTTGGCAAGCCAAGTGGGAATTATCATCTATCCCTCAAATTCCTGCTCTCCTATCTTGTCTCCCATTATTCCGGCCTTACGTATTCTTCTTTTTAATTATCCATGTATTAATAATTAGTGTATTATTTATTTCATCTTTTGTTTGGCACAAAATTAAATTATAAATAGATTCTTTCGTAACTTATGTATGTATTACTTAAGTGGATTTCTAAATTGCAAATCAAATATTGCATTAATTGATATACATGAATAACTTAGCTCATAATCTGCTATCAAACATGATATTGCTTATATAGAGTTGATTTTAGTACGTGCATAACCCCTTAGTGATCGTTTGGTTGGTGGGATGCAAAAGACAAAGGTATTCCATGAGTTGGAATGTCATGAAATGTACAAATGGTAGAATAAAATAATCTCCGAACCAATAAATACCCAAAAATCACAAGTGGGACTATAAAATAATTCCACATTTTATCTTGGATTAATATTTTTATGCCTCCTACTAAATGACCCATAAAGTCATGATACTTTCAAATTTAAAGAATCTTCACGTATTATTTGTGAGTACAAATTTTAACATATATATATATATATAGTTATGGTTCGATTGAAAATATTAAATTCAGATGTATTAATCGGAAAAATGCTTCATAAAAATATTAAATTCAGATTAACCTAATATTACAATACTCCATCAAAAATATCGGATTCAGATTTGCATATTTGTTTCTAGGCTAGCCCAAAGATTTTCATCTATTAAAATATTTAAGTATTTTTTTTTCTTCTACAAATCACAAATCTAAAATTTTATTGGCTCACATTCAATAATTTGTTGAGTCGAACTTCAAGCCTTTTGCGAACAATATAGGACACAAAAATCGATGTGGTCAATATTTACTTATTTAGGCTTAACATAATTATTATTAAGATCTTACTCGAGCCCCTCTTACATTTTTACAACTAAAACAACTCACCAATACCACTTATATAATTTGAATATTTTACATGTTTATTTTGTATTATGAACTAAATCAATAAATTACAACTTAGGAGTAATAATAAAATTATCTTTATGTAACCAATGAGTTATAAGTATGAGTCGAGTGTACAAGCAACAACTGATACTTCATTGATATAGATATTTTTTTTCAGTATCAGCTAACACGAGATGTTTTATGTGTGACTGTCAAAAACCTCAAGTGAAACTCGTAGTGCGTGGTTGTCAGAGAGGATGTGATTATTATATAGACTACGAATTTATGTTGTACAAATATTTACTTTGTGGAATGCATGTAAAGATTTTCTCAATACCCTGTAAAAACAAACAACTTTAATTTTAACTTTTGTAATAAAGGTAGACAAGAGGAATCACCTTTGTGAACATCGATCGATCACCACATTGAAGAATTTTTTTCGACTCTGAAAAGATATATATGATGGACTGATCAAAAGTGTAGTATAGTAGTACTATACCTCTGTAGTAATGATTTGCCTCATTGACATGACATCTTCATCATATATCTTCTAATTATTAATTACACATGTAGTAAATCGACTCATAAAATCGAGAAAAGCATATATATATATATATATATATATATTTACTTACTATCTGATCAGGATTTGAAGTGTATGAATTTTAATTTTAATTATTAATTACACATGTAGGCCTAATTGTGTATGAGAAATTAGCACAAATAATCGGCAACAAATATAGTATATATTAAGGTATGATATACATTAAATATACATTTATTAATACAAAATAGTATATATTATTTTTATACGACCGATCAAATGTGTAACTTGTCTATGATTTATCATCCCCTTATGGTGGGCTTGTGGGGTGGTGATGGTGGGGTATATCCTCCCCTTATGGTGGTGTGTGGGTGTGGGGGGAGGGGGGTTTGGTGGGTGGGTGGAGGAAAGAAACAAGAAAGAAGAAGGAAAGGTAGGTTTGTATTTTCCCATGCAAAATTATCTATAACGTAAATGACAAAACGCACAAGCACGTGAAGTACAAGTTGCTCAAAGCAAAATCTCAAAATCACATATACCAAGTTGGACCTATAATTATAATGCACACACCACCATCTCGTTGCACGAGCAAAATAGTCCAACAAGTCATCATATCGATTATCGGGTACTGATGAAATGGTTGAGAATTCTTCACTTTAATCAGATGTTTTGAGGTCCGAACTCTGATTGTTAAAAATGATTTTATTGAAAGCACTACTCATGAAACTAGCTATGCAATACGCAAATTCAAATTAGTCAAACTCCAATACAAATATCCTCAGATACGGAATAAAAAACCAAAAATAAAAAATTAAATAAAATAAATAGGTCTAGCTAATAAAGCTAGCTAGTGTAGAATACAAATTCAACCCGACAGCATATAATTAATTTTTCTGGCTTAATTCTTACTTAAGAGACCAATTATGTGGTCCCTAATTTTATGTTTCCCTTTCTGTATGGCATATACCATTATTAAATTTAAGCTAATCTTGTTTAATTAAAGGCATACACTATTCCTCTAAGTGGTACGTAATTATCACAGCATCGTTAATTTAATTGTGACATTCTTTTCGTCTAACTATGTCTGTTTAAGAATCTAGTACACACGTTAATTAGACTTCACTTTGATTACCTATGATTCAACCTATGCAAATTGTCTACTCTTTCCTTTTCTTAATCACATGATCAACAATCAAATTATAGGCCTTGTCTGGGTAATAGAAATATATATTCATAAAATTTTACATATAGTACACAATTAGATAAAAATAATTACAGTTGTTAGTCAATATTACAAAAATATACATAAATATGTATACTATCAATATTAATATACAAAAGACATACAATTATCAGTTATTATTTTGGTGAACAACTTTACAGACTACAGTGTAACAATTCTTTTTTAGTATCTGCTTTTGAGCCAGAGTAGTTGGGATTTATCTTCACTTTGAGAGTAAAATGTTCCTTACCAAAGACAACTAAATTATCAAAATTCGAACCAAAACCTCTATTGAAAAATGAAGGAATGTTTATCATCTCAACACGTTTTGGATTTGTGTTTAATTTTTTTTCATCGTATACCCGTGATCTGATTAGACTAGTTTTCTTTTCTCTTCTTCCTTTTTTCCCCTTTATGTAACAATCGTTAGCTTTGTTGGTTTTCTCTATATATGCCTGTCAGTTTTTAATTGGACACACATAATATTTACTTTTATTACTATCACAATATTTCTCATTATGAAATTGAATATTATACTTTTCAAATTTGAAAGTAACAATTTAAACTATGCTTTCTCTTTTCATATATCATTATGTAATTGATCATATATACACTTTTAGGAAGAGAGGTGCCAGTAGTTTTTTTTTTATATATATAATTTTTTTAAACTCGTATATATAGTCCTATAAATAGCCCCAATTATATGCTAGATGCTAATATATTATAAAATGAATTTTATACTCTTCTTTATCAACTTAAATAAATATGGTCAAATCATCATGAGTCTTTGGATACCTTTTAGATTTTTTCTGGAGAAAAGTTAGGCTACTGACCGAATACAAAATTTGATGATATCGGAGATTATGTTATTCTTCCGTTTGTTATTTATTTATTGTACTTTTTTTAGTCTTTCAGAATTTTTTAATTTTTATTTTTATAATGTTTTAATCTCAACCATCCACAAGACATGATTAACACCTTAAGATTAAAAACTTTTCGATATATTTTACATATCTTTAAAGATTTTTTTTTTAAAAAACTTTGTGATATATCAAAATCAGACAATGAAATTACGAAAAGATCGACTACTTTAGATACCTGGACATTATAATTCATGTTGTCATCAAGTATATTCTGGCTGCTGAAATTGCATTATATTCATGGTACTTGGACCTAATATTAAATTTTAGCACGAACTTCATATGCTTTTCTTTTCTTCTACTATAGTCCACTAAGATACCTTTTTTTCCCCTTCAACGTATCCTATAGTTGTACTAGATTGCATATATGTACATGCATCTATGACTATTGAACACATTGTAAGAATAATAACTGCCTTCGCATTATTTTTCAGTTATGTCTTTGAAAAATAATCACTTTCAAATTATTTCGAATTCCATATATTGGTGAAACAACATGAGGATAATATATTTGGTTGGATAGAAGTAGCGTCCACTAACAAACTTTCCATCTTGTTTTGAAAAGTAGATATTATCATATAGAGTTTTAAATTTTTAAAGTGATTAACTCCATAGCAATATTCTATATTTGGTTGGATAGAAATAAATGTGAGACTTCACAGCGTGAATTCGAATTGTGGATACGGACATCGAGTGAAAAAAAACTATTTTTCTTCCTTGTTTTGAAAAATAGATATTATATTATCATATAGAGTCAAATTTTCAAAGGGAAAATTTCACAGCAATATTCTGAAGTTTCAACTTTGAAATTAATTTTTAATTTTATATATACTAAATATAACTATTTGTGAATTTCACCGGTAGATTGGCTTGCCATACTGTTATTAAGGGTGTTAAATAAGTAACTATATTTGTATGTGTGGGGGTGGTTTGATAAAAATAGCAGCCACTAGCCACTTTTACCTGATTCAAACTTTATGACATTGTCTTGAAATTACACCTATGGTGATTGAAACAATATATCATATAAGGTTAGTGTTTTATAGTTTTTTTTTATTCAGTGTCGAAACCTGTATTGGAGCTCCAATTATATTCGGATCGTGTACTACACGGCCTATTAGAGGGTGACGCTCCCAATATAATTTTCTCCATATTCAGAGCTCGAACCTGAATCTTTGATTAAGGGTGAAACAGTTACATCACTGTACTACAATCCTTGTTAGTGTTTTATAATGTTATTCATACATTTTATTGTAGTCATATTGGCTTATCACTACAAGAAAAGTGTGAATTAAATGGGAATTTTCCTGGGAATTAGTATGAAAATCCGTAGAAAACTTATTTTCCTGCATATTTTCATACTAATCACAGGAAAATCTCCATGTAATTCTCACTTTTCTTGTCGTGTATATGATGCAACATAATTATATGCAATTCATGTAGTATATATATATATATGAATGGTACTTATTTTTGTACCAATTTCCGGACATATATTGTCCTTTGATAGTAATCTATTATCTATATATAAAATGCAAACCAAGAGTGAGAAATATTGACAGCTTGACTTGACTCAATTTAAATTATTATGATGTGATCCTAAAAAGTAGACAACAAAATAACAAATTGATGACATAGAGAACCATTACCTTAGTCAAATCACTATCAAATGCTTAGATATTTTCCCACTTTCCAATTTTATTTTTTTTTTTTACTGTCCATCAAAATTATCCATAATGGCATTATTCCAAAAAGCAAAGACTTAAAATCAGGGATCTATTCATTTATTCAAAATTTTGTTTCAAGTCAAGTCAAAGTCATGAGTTTGTCTAGAATAAAGGAAATTGCTAAGAAAGTGAAGAACTGAAGATGATGGGAACAATTGAAGGGTATCTTGGTTAGAGAGTGTTTAATTGAACAAATTGTTATATATGTTCTTGACTTTACTAAGCTAATAAGACTCGTTTTATGATATTAGTCACGCTAATTTAGTGTAACTTGTTAGTAACAAAAGTGTTGGCTAACTTGATTCATATAGATCTCACAAGATTAGGTGTTGACATTTAATTAATAGCATTGATACGTCATTTTCCATGACTAATCACGTTGATTGCAATGTTTTTTCTCTCAACAACACAGACCGAGAGTTTTTGCATGTAATGGGATTTCGACTTAGATCAAATATTTTATGAATCGTTGTGACAATCAAAAATATTATAGATTTATAAAAGTTATTATCATAGTACCACCTCATTATATATTTAAATAAAATATATACATATATTATGTTCATACATGTTTATCCTGAATTCACCTACTTAAAATTTAAATTTGACTACGCTTGTGACAAGACAATTGGGATAGATATGTCGCCGAAAACTTGGGCTTTTTCATTACTCCAATATGCCATATGAATCAATTATTCTTTAACTTTGTTTCCTCTTTGTGTTTTTGCCTTTCACTTTCATTGATGGACAGATTGTGACTACTATACCCTTCTAAATTTTTACTTTTTTTTAAAAAAAATAACAACAAATTATTTCTGTTTTGACAATATTTGTGCTTTCTTTTCTTCTTACGAATGACTCAAGTTATTTTCTCATAAATTTTAGCAGGACTTTTTTTTCTACTATATTATCATTTTTTACTTGAGTTTGTTATATTTTATTTGAGCCTGAGTGTTTATTATAAATGTTTTCTTACATAAAGATAAAAATAATGTTGCATACTATTGTACACATCTTCCTTGTCAGATTCGACTTTCAGCAAAGCTAGAAATTTCATTAAACATGTTCGAAATACTTTTTAAATATATAAAACTTATGTAGTTTTACGAATGACTCGAGTTATTTTCTCATAAATTTTAGCTAGACTTTTTTTCTATTCTATTATCATTTTTTACTTGATTTTGTTATATTTTATTTGAGCGGAGTGTCTTTCAAAAATGTCGTTCTTACATGAAGATAAGAATAATGGTGCAGATTATTGTACATATCATCCTGTCAAACCTAACTTACAACGAAGCCAAAAATTTCATTAAATGTGTTTGAGATATTTTATATATATATCTAATATAGTTATATATCACTACATCACTGTAAAATTATATAATTATATCGAATAAGTTATTGTTGTTGTTGAATGGGGGTTCTCTTTTTTATTTTTTGGTTTATTTGTGGGATTTTAGTGGTGTGGGTCGAAGAGCTGTTTGTTTTATCCTCTTACTGTAGTATTGTCGGTCAAGTGCTCCAAATATAAAGGACACTGTTCATGCATTATTACTGTTGACACTGAAAAATGAAACCAAAAAAATATTACAATAAAATAAAGCTAAGGGGCTGTCTAATTATTCTGTTACTCTATAGTATTTATTATAATTATAATTACAGCTGACAGCCTTACTAGTTTCCACTTTCTCAAAAGGGAAAGTATTTACATTTGGAGGAAACAAAGTTACTGAATGCAGTCAATTATTCTTTTCAACTTTTTCTTTTTCATTAAATTCATGTGGAGTTCATACAGTATAATATGCACATATATACCATAAAAAGATTAAAAAGTTATTAAAGATGTAGAATCTAGTTTGTACACAAATTTATGAGTCGTTTGGTACGTGGACTAAATTATCTTATGTAAGTCGCTACGAGCGATTAATATGAATTTTTTGTTGTTTGTTGTAAAATTTTGTACACCTTTGGAATTAAAGCCAGTGTGGCATGATGGAAGTAATTTCGAACCCGTTGATCTCTTGGCTTCTTTTTTGAGTTTGGGTTTATTTTTTTCTATAAGAGATATATGAAGGCTTTGATGGTTTGAAACTTTTACTTTTTATCTGTGTCATTGTGTGGATGCAGTGTGGTCACCTACCAAGGTAGAGAAGTGAATATAATGATATAATGTATGGAGTGGGAGTGTGGTATGTATGTAAGTCAATATGTAGTGTTATAAAAACTTTAGTTTAGTTTAGTAGTACTTTACGGGGTATGGTATAGTTATTTACCAGGATAGGACATAATGGAAAAAAAAAAGGTAGTAATGTAAAATTTATTTATAGGTATAGTGTTGATTTGTTTTCATTTTTCACAAAATCACAATCTCTATCTAGCATAATAGTATAGTTCATCAACTCGTATGAGTGAGTGTGGAAGTAAAATGAAAAAGAAGACAAAAAGAAAAACGAAAATTAAATTAAAAATGCGAAATTTTTTTCTTTATTTGAAGAACAACTGAGAAGATGTGGTGATTCACCATAGAGTTTTTTTCTTAAAATAATGGCAGGAAGAAGCAGAAACGGAAAGAGCAAAATGTAAATGTGCGAAAAGAAGAATGATAATATTGTAAGAAATTATTATTTGTTTATTTTGTGGTGATTTATAAAGCTTGTGACATAAGCGAAAGACTACCCATTCTTGATTATTCTGCAGGAGGGCTCTCTTGAGGACACACAAGAAGGGGGAGATAACAGAACTAAACTAAGCCTAAAACTAACTATCTTTTGAATTGAAACATTTTTGATTTATCATAATTAAACTTAAAGTTAAAGATACAAATATAACTTTTTGTTAATTGATGGGAAGACTTATTATTACATTCGATCCCTTTTGACTTTTGACCTTATTTAAATTTAGGTAATGATGAGTATGGAAGTGTTTTAAGTGATGAGATTGTGATCGTTGATTGTCATGTAATGTGTAACGTGAGTGTGACACCTCTCCTATCACATTTTGACGATTTTTTGAGGGAGAATGTACAAAGAAAGAGTTTAACAGATCCGTAGTAAATGATAGTAAGTATTTATACGCGATTCTGCCTGTGTCAAATCAATGTGGACTCATTTTAAGTCGAGCCCTAAACTGCAAAGCCATTGAGTCAAAGCAAGTATTTGTTCATTTGGACAAATTTACGGTATTTTACCTTTTTTTTATTTTCCTTTTTTATTTCATTATTCCCCTATCTCATGCATGCTCTCCATTTCAGTCACCGTATCGATTTGCAAACTTTTGCCTTTGCTGGCGAAACCGTTTTCCTTTCGATATACAGTTTTGAAGTGGATGGATGGATAATATCATTTGTTGTGTCCTTCGGAATCTTGCTGATACTTAAAACACAACAAAACAAAGATGACCAGATAAAACACAACATGTTAATTTATACAATTTATTATTATTTTTATTTTTTATTTAGTTGCATTTTTTTTATTCTCTTATATTCTAATTGCAACCTTCGTAATTTGTGAATTATCATCAGCCATATACGGTAGGTGGTGAGGAATGAGAGAAAATTTGATCTCTTTGTCCTATATCTCTCTCTTTTCTTTTGTCTTTACTCTTGGGAAGAGATGGAAAATGCTAAGAAGAATACTTATAAGTATGATTAGCATAAATAATGTCTCACTGCTGCATGTATCTTTCTCACTTGTAAAAAACCGTATTTGTGGTATTCTACCTAAGAGATGAAAATAATCCAAAGTTTTATGGCATAAGAAGAGACATCATATCCAGCGTATCAAATGAACCCTTATAGTCGGTTCAACTAAGTGTCTGATGATTAAAAATATTCTTTTAAGTGTTTATTTTTGAGAGTTGAGAAATTTGATCAAACTTTGCCACCAAAATCAGGTTTCAAAAGATGAAAAAAAAAGTCTAGTCAAACACAATTTACTGTTTTAATATCATCAAACAAACTTCTCAAAATGATAAACAAAATATGAATAATTGCTCTACAAAAGTATTTTTTTTTTTTTTTGGAAAAACACTTCTAACAAAAAATCTCCTTTCAAAGGAGAAGACTTTGAAAAGGTTACTAAAGAGGTTGTTAGATTGTAATTATGATTATAAATAAACAAGTATCAAAATGTCAATAGATAATCAAAAGCTTAATAGAGGGGTCCTAAACACCGAAAAAAAAAACCTTTGTAGGCAAGTTTTCCTAAATAGGAAAGAAAGAATTAACATAATGAATAATTATAATAATTATAATAGAGTTTTTGTGGGTGGGGGACGTTATAATGGTTATGGACTAGGTTTAGTTGAAGGTCATAGTAGGTTAAATAAAAAATTAATAAACATTATAGCACTATGGAGGACCTTGATTGTGGCCATAAAATCACATGCTAGCATCAATAAAATGAGTTTGTCCCTCACTTTTGGAGGTTAGGATTAGAAGGGGAAATATTATATATTATATTATATTGTTGGTGTTGAATTCAAGTCCCCTAATATTGTTCAATTATTATTGCCTAGCTAGTATGTAGGAGAGGGTACCTAATTTTTTATGTTCCTGTCAATTGTTCGATATTTATATTGAAGCAGATTCAGAGAATAATAACGTTCTTGTATATCTGTTAATTATCTAGTACATATCTATTAAATTATGAGAACTTATGATATATTAACTTGAAATCAATGTAGAAATTCATATCAGAGGCAAATGTAGACAAGAATTAGAATGAGGCCAAAAAGTATGAGCTTCTTTGGGAGGTTAGAGGAACACTTCCTAATAAAGACGGTTTAATTTTGCAAATTGGAACCTGAAATATGCTATTAAGAATGAATAAGCATTTTCTCATTTTAATATTACTTTTATTAATAGAGGATAAACATTAATTTAAAGCACAAACATGACAAGATAGATTAGAAAGTTCGAATACTTTTATTATTTTTTCCTTTTCTATGTTGAAATAATAATAATAGTTAGTGGTACGTACTAATTATTATTATTATTATTATTAAGAAAATAAAGAAGATGACACTAGTTATGATTCCCAAAGCATTGAAAGGTCCATCCTTAATCACAAAGGTTAGATTCCCCACTTTCAATAGTAAAATCTTGTTTATGCTCCCTAATCTAAACACAAATAGTAAACTAGTGATGCAGACAATAGGTGTTTAAACTTTAAAGTCCAATCCAAATTGATTGGTTCATGGAGATTAAACCTTTTAGCCCATCCTTTCTTGTCCCCTCTTTAGCCCAACAAATTGGGCCCATTTGTTAAACAAACACACTTGACCACCAAAATTACTCCAAAAAGTATCCATTTTAAAAAAATATTTTTTAACAATATTTATTATGGAAAAAAGTGAAAGACTTGAATAGAAAAGATAGAAAGGAAAAAAGGGGGCAAATACTTGTGCTCACTTTTTATTATTAACTATGGTTTTAAAGAGAGTTGGTTTAGGGTAGTGATTAAGATTTAGCAAATGGTAATGTGGGGAACACATTCATGCAGAAATTGAATTGTAAGCTAAACTACAAGTCTACAAGAGAGTAAGTACTCAATTAAATAGAGTTTAATAAGTGGTCAACAACCAATCTAATATAATTCTCTACATAGATTTTATCCCTATCTTAAAAAGGTGGATAAACAATTTTGATAGACCCTTTGGCATCTATAATTACACGCTTTAATTTTAAATAATTTGGAATTGACAAAAAATTGGACTATTTCTCGAGTTATCCATGTCATCCTTACACATGGGTCATTGCAAATCTTTTCTGTGTCGTTCAAATTTTATCAGATGTACTCGAAAGGATGAGTTATATACACAATTAGCGTAAGAAAATTTTAAACCAACAAGAATCATAAGAGGTGAAAAAAGGAACCTTGTAGACCCGACATTGTGTAGTTCGATCCAACCCGTGTTGGAAGTGAAGAAGCTTTCCTTTTTCATATTATAAAGGACTTATATGTAGATATTTTCTGAGTGATTTGATAATATATGCCGACAAATTAATATTAGACAAGAAATAGGCATCTAGATAAGTATTATGAACTGTTTAATTTCTTTGTGTTGATCAATGAGATAAATTAAACAGATACTCCATTACAAATAGTTGAAAAAAAAATGATGGGCCAATTGTTAATTTGGGTATTGTTGGATTGTCTAGATAGTAGTTCTCAAAGTATGGAGGGATATGTATAACAACAATTTGTCCCTCTTCTTTTATTTCATTCACAATAATTAGTATAATATAGTTATTGCATACACAGCATCTATTTATATGTTATTGAAAAATATTTCTACACCTTGTCTTCATTTCCTAATTTAGATGAATGTTGGAGGAAAAACATAGGGAGTATTGTCTCCACTACCCAATTTACAAGTGCAATTGAAAAAAAAAGGGGGTTAGGAATTATTATAATATGTCTCCTTATGAAAAAACCTATGTCTCGTGTCAAATGAAACTCGACTAATGTATTTATCTAAAAAAGAGATCTCTTAGTTCAGGCCTTGAAATAGAGTGTATCCGTTCAAGCCCTGAATCTAAGAGATCTCTAGTTCAAAGGCGCGTGGAGCCTATTTAGTTGTTATGGATATGGAAAAACTTAATAACTTTCACTCAAATCCTATATTTGTGTTAAAAAGTTCTTTTACTATGTAACAAATAATATATCTAGTACCTAATAAACAAAAAAAATAAAAATACTATAACTCGAAATCCATGAACTAAAAATCGACTATTTTCTAATGAAAGTCGATACAAAGTTGATATTATTAGTAGATTTATTTTCAAAGTGATTTTTTTCAATGAATAATAGAATTCTTTATATACTTTCACAACTCATAAAAAAGCTAGTCTGATGTACGTAACACTTCACGTTCATACAAAATCTGTAGAGGACCACAATCCACACACAACCCTAATATAAGCATCAATAGTTATTTTCACGCTGATGTGATAATTTTATTGTTGCTCCAATGATCCCGTTCTACGCTCACTACTCAGTAGTGATTAAAAAGATTTTGGTCACAACATCTGATGTGATGGAAATGTATGGGTTATTAGAATATGGTCATTTCCCATTCTATCTTTTCCAAACATAACAATACTTTTTGCACAATAATTTGTACTTTTTTTCCTCTGGATTTTTTGGTAGACACGCACTACTACAATTGTGTAATAAAGACCTCTAATTTTGTCATAGTTAAAAAAATGTATGGGCCCATATGGCCCATTTATGGTCAATCAAACAGCTGTATATCAGCCCAAATAAGGGCCCATAATATCCTATGGTTTTTCATGTGATAAAATCCATTTATCCCTTTAAAAAAGGAATGGGGATTGGAGATGAAAGGCTACACGAATTCATCCAACAAATTTCAGGTGGCCTATTGGAATATTCACATGATTGACCTAGTAAAATTTGTTTGAGGAGGTGGTGATACGGATTCGTACTCCTACATTCAGAAAAAAAGATAAAGAGGTTGTTTTCAATCGATCCTTATCTATACAAATCAAGCTTATGTAAGTAGTAGATGCAGATTTATGTGAAGTTGTTTGATTAGACACAAAATCATAGAAAAGAAGAAACACTTTTATAACATGTGATCCAAACAAACCTTTGAAATTTTTAGACTTATAAATCAAAATTTTAAGAGTAAAATAAATTGTTTAGAATCAAATTGTTTTCATTCTTTTTTGGAAATTAGAAAAAAATCAAATATAACGTCACATAATTCGAAACAACAATAGTGTGGTAATAGTGGTAGTAACAATAATAGTAGAATCTAGTATGATGTTTCTAGAAATGACACATTGAATAGTCCCCACAGTCCATTCCTAAAAAAACTCAAAGTGGTTTCCAGCAACACTAAACAGTGTTAATGGTGTAGACCAAGTTCCACCAGAATGTTCAAGGCCTTCCACAATTTTTTTTTGTCACTTCCATATATTGGACAAATCAACAAACCAATATACACAAATCCTCAAGTTGTCTTTTCTTTTGCCTACATAATCTCACTTAAAATAATGTTGGATATATATATGATCATATGCCAGAGTGAATATTTTTAAAGATATTGTGGCATGTGATACTCCATTTTTCACAAGTGATAAAGTCATCTTACTTTAATTCACAAGTGAAACTAAACTTGAAGAGGCATATTTTGTGTAACACATGTATATATAAGTCAAAATATATATTTTTTTAAAAATATATTAAATCTTGAATACGCTTAATAAAATTTATATCTTTTTCACCGAAAAGAGTCCTTTCATTCCACATTTTGGTACAAGGATAAAATCATATTTGTATTGTGTGCTGAAAACGATGTTATATTCATAAAGAGAAAACATGGTATACATAATTTCCAAAATGAAATTTTATTGATGAAGAATACTTAAAATTTCTAAGTGTCAAATTGATGGAGGACCAAAAACATTCTGCTTATGAGTCGGGTATGGAGCCATGAGCCTAACAACGATTTGGAATTGCGCACCCCTTTTATAATTGACGCTTACTTGTAAATTAGAGGAACAATGCCTAATCCCGAAGATGCTCCAGAAACTTTTTAATTGATTTGGGCTCATGAAAAGCTGTACTAATTATAGACCAGAACATTATAATGGCCCAAGTAGTGCTATGTTCCAGGTGCTATGTGCTCTTTGTAAACTATGAGAAGAAATTTTTAAGCCCATATATGTTAAAGCAAAATGGGCCAGTCTGGAAGAGTTTTAGACAGGATGGTTCAAGCCCAACCCTCTTCGAACCTCAAATCAAACATTTTGGTACGCGTAAAAATTTCACGGGGTATTCAGTTTGGACACCGTTATTTAACACACACACACACATATATATATTAAAAATATTCTTGTATTTCTACCCACTTTGGAACAAGTCGTACGTGGCTGAAGTTTCATATGACTGAAGTTCAAGCATTACGCCGAGTGTTCAGAAAAAAATGGTTAAACTTATGTTATATATACATTTACTCATAAAGTTTGCTTCACGGTGAAACATATTGGGCTTTTTGAGGGTGAACACAGTTCATCTGCATAATGTAGATGGGCTCACTTTACGAAATTAAAGGCTCAATTGCTGAGGAGTACATCATTTTCTCTAATTAAAAGGCCTAAGATGGGCTCCCATATTTCTTGTCTTTCGATTTCTATTATTACTTGTTTTTGCTTATATTTGACTATCATATTATTTTATTATAGTTACGGTTCTGTTATCATATGTTGTTTTTGTTACTATTTGTTATTTTCAGTGTATCTGTTACTTTTATTTTTCTGAACTGCTTTGAACAATTTTTCTTGAGTCAAGTGTTAATCGGGAACAACTACTCTACCTTTGAGGTAAAGGTAAGATTTGCATACACTTTATCATCTCCTACCGCACTTTATGAGATTTTACAGAGTATATTGTTGTTGTCGCATAACTCTAACCTTTTCTTTTGTATTATTGGCATAGTAGCAAGGTACCACCACACTATTTAATTTTTTACATAACTTCAGAGCAAAATGTTATAGTAATTATTTCCTTGCAACTGTTGGAGCTGATAAATAAAGAAAGCAAAAATAAAAAAATTTGAAAAAATGTTGGAGCTGATAAAGAAAGAAAGTAATTTGTAATACTATACTATATATGACTTCGATTTACCACCAAAAAATAATAATTCACATTTTGGAAAGAAAATTATGTGTTATTTATCTTTTTCAAAATGGATAACTAATTTTTATGTTACTAGATTTTTTAAGTGACAATTTATGATGGACTACGGTGAATTCAAAATGTAACATCATGGTCAATGAAGTTTGACTGAGTTATAGTGACACCAAATGTTCAAAGATGCTAAAATGCTAAGTGATTTTCTTTTCATCAGTAGCATAAGTAGATATAAAGACTTATTGTGTAGATGCATCACTGGGAATATCAAACATATACGGTGAATTAGTTGAGTTGCACACAAGCAACCACCATTACTAAAAGAAAATGAAAAGTTGGTAAACCAAATATGAAGCTTACAAAACTATATAAAAGTTGTTGAAATATGACACATTAGATTCATTATTGAGGCTGCCATAAATCTGAATATTGGATGCCTTCACCAAGTCCAATTTCCCAGTTATACGATTAGTCAAAATTCTTCACGAATATTTATTGGGTATAACATGTTAAATAAGGAAAACTTGAGATATGTAAATATCCTCTAAATTCGGATATTAAAACACTCAATTATGATAATAAATTCCTTTTCCTGAGTCAGAGATCGAAGGGAAGAACAAACTCTCTCTCTTTATCTCTCCCCCTCCGACACCACCTTCTTTAGTAGATATCAAATCGAGAAATGATGAAGTTCTTTATGACAATGCGGTTCTATATGATTCTTCGCAAATAAGAGGTTAATCTCATGAACCTCGTCTAGTAGTTCCCTCCTGCAAAGTTTTTGGAGTACGATTACAACATAACCTTTGAGGAATCCGATCTTGCCAATTCTATTATTTCATTCACCTGAGAGTGGATAGAGAATTTTATTTACATTTACTCAGTAAGAATGTTGATGTAAGAGGGCATGTTCCTACTGCTCGAATGTAAAGTTTATTTGTATTTACACCGATTAAGTATATAACTTAATGTATGTTTTGTTTATATATTCAATAGTAAATCACTCTAAGAAGAAAGTGAAATTACTAATCATCTGACCTAGGATTTCTAGTTATGTGTGGGATTATAAATCGATAGCTAAACAACGTAATTGGTGTGTTGAATTTTATACATAACAACTAAAATACTACCAAATATGGTACTAATTTCAATACATGAATAATTTACTTAGCAAAGAACCAAACGACGCACACGTGTTCCTCTTCCTTGCCCAACCTCCACCCTCTCTACGAGAAACTTGTTCCATTGATAGCCTTATCATCTGGAGATTTTAAAGTCTTTTTCATTGTGTAATTTCTTTAATTCAGAAGATAGGATTTGGTGATGATTTTTATTTACGAAACTAATAATTTAAAAAAAGTCATTGGCGTTGTTCCTTAGTGGATCATAAATTGAAGAACGATTCTATGTTGTATTTTAGTACTTCTCCATATATATACAGACAATGTATCTTGTCTATATTTACTCCTAGCTACTAATTCCTTCATTTGGGCAAGATGACGATGTTCCCTTGATTTCACTTTCTTATTTATTTAGGAGAGTGGTGTTACTTTTCATTTCTGAGCTTTCACACAACTAATTTATTAGCATCACGTAATTTTGTGAAATTATATCATTCCATTGTTATTCTTTTCCTTCTTTGAAAGAAGAGACGAATAATTGACATATCTGATTCTATAAGTTGAGCACAAGATATCAAACTTGGTAAAACAAAACATTTTCATATCAAATCAAAATAATCTTTCATGATCTCTAATCCCACAATAATTTTTCAACTGAAATGAAAAATGCAAGCAAAAGCATAAACAATTCAAAATACTGCTATGAAGACTTAGACCTAAAAATGTAAGAATGGATCAACACCTCCACTTTCTTAAATTGTTATCAGTTTCGTCTATATCTTTGCCAACTTGATAATAGTTTCTCAAATCAACCCCATAAACCCATAGACAAGTCGAAAATTTCACGATGAATAGGGTTGATTATATTAGGGTCATATCCTGCAATTTTCAATATAGTTAAGAAACGCTTCTCTAACAAAATGATCTTAGCCTTCAATGCCAGGCCACGAATTTTCAAGTTGGGAATTGAAGCCTCGATGTAATTGATAAAATTCTCTGAATAATTAGGATATGGAATCACCCCATGATTGAAGAAGTAATGATAGATAGACTTCAAGATAGCTACATCCTGATAATAATCATAGTTGTCTTCTTTTTTCAACTTAATTTCAGAAGTTTCTCCTTGTATAAGATTGGAAAATGTAGACTTACTGATGGGTGTCAATTCATAAAATTCAGGCATGAGAGACTTTCCTTTTTCTCCAATTTTTGGACATACACACTTCATTTCATACATATCAAATGCTGGGAGTTTTCCTTTTTCTGTTGCGTTTTGATCCTCTATTTCATCTACAACTTTATCTTTTGTAGATTCAAAGATGATTGATTCTTCATTTTGTATATCGTTGTTGAAGTGATCATGTGGAGCAGAGAAGATAGGTGACCAAACTTCAAATTTTTTATTTTGTTCTGAAGATAGCATTTCAGACATGATGATTCTTTGTAAAAATGTTGATGAGAATGAGGAAATAGTTCTTTCTGATGCTATATTTATAGCCTAGTCACTTGACTAAAATAAATAAAATATTAATTGTATTAAATCTCACATCAATTTTTCATGCCGTATAACTCATATTTCTTTCTAGAAATCTATCTATATTTATACTAATTATTTGATTAGTTAGACATTAAATGACTCTTTTAATATCTATTTATGATTGGATTATGGTGAAGTAATTAAAGATGTAATCAATGAAGTTGAATAAGCTATTATATGAACAAGTGTTCAATTCATAACAAAAGCTATAAATACTTAGTGACTCTTTTTTCAAAATGAAAAAATTAGTCAAATGAAGGAGAAATAGTCAACAAAGGAGTAAATTCATTCTTATCAGTATCTCTCTTGGTAAAACAATTCATAATAAACATAAAATACGACATTCTCTACATTTTCTACATATTATATATATTATATGACAATGAAAAATAACAATGACAAAAGACAAATACATCCTTCAATTCTGTCAATTAAAGTGATATACTCCTTGTTGAAAAAGTGATATGAAAATATTTTTATTGTTTTACAAATAGTGCATATATACCTCACCATCTAACAAATGGTGCATATTTACCCCTTATTTAATGGCCTGAATTAAAAAAATAAAAATCAAAAGTATTTGTTTAATTTCAAAAAATATTACGTGGCTTTAAAAAACTATCTCACCCTCATTTTAAAAAATAAAAATAATTTTAAAATAATTTAAAATTTGTGTGTGAATACCTTTTTTTATTTTTTTTTATTTTATCTTTCTACATCATTTCCCATATTTTCCATCTTTTTGGACAATCAATTGAAAATTTTCACACTAAGTAATATTATTATGCTTTTTGTTTGTGGAGTTGGAGTGCACCAATCAGATTTTGTACACTTATTATCGGATATAAGTGGACGATAATCAAAAACATTAGACACTATAACAATAACACAATTTTTTCTCCAATTATTTAGCGGTAATCATATAATTATCGCTATATTATATTTGACGGCAATATAAAATTTTAGTACTTATAACAAACACTCTATAAATACCACTAAAGGCTAAATATTTTTGTGGTAAAAAAAAACTATTGCCACTAAATATCTCTTTTATTGTAATGTGATTACGGTGTTAGTCCTTAACAATAGTTTGTATCTGTTTTACAAATCTTTTTTGTCCTCCCTTGTAATATCCTTTGTATCAGATTCATTTAACATCAAGTTTTGAATAATGATTTTAGCTCACTAAGTAATATGAGACTTGTGTTCTCAGTTACATAAGAGAAAGAAATCTACTAACATTAATAGCTTGCTAATATCAATCTTACTACTAAATAACTAAAGTAATGAAAAGAAAACATTAAAGAAATTCTTTAATAAGCTATTAGAAAAAATGAGGAAAATGTTTCTTTTTCATTAAAATATGCAAAAAGAAAAGATAAAAAAACATGATCTCCATGAAGAGGTGTAAATCTCCTCCTTAAATATGCAATGATTATTCGAATAAAAAATAAAATAAAATATAACAGCCCTCAGCAAAATGCATAAGGTGGAACAACTTCAAATCATTACTTATACAATTATAATCATCAGAGCTTCTGCCACCTTCATTCTTGTTGTATTATTGGTTTATTTTGTGAGAGGGGACAAACTAAACTTTCAATGAAGATTTTCACTGTAAGAGCTTTACCAAATTTAGAAAACTTGAGAATTCTTATCGAGTTATCCTCTGGATTGTATAACATGAAAGTTGATTCAAACATTACATCTACTTGAGCGGTCGGATTTACCCCTAGCTTCTAATTCCCTCATTTGGGCAAAATGACGGTGTTCCCTGATTTAATAAACTTTCTTATTTATTTAGGGGAGTGGTGTTACTCTTCATTTTTGAGCTTTCACCTAATTGATTTTTTAGCATCTACTGTTTTTTGTTAAACTATGTCATTCTATCATTATTTTTTTCTTCCTTGAAAGAAGAGAGGATTAATTAACATATTTGATTCTATAAGTTGAGCATAAGATATCAAACTTAAAAAAAAAAAAAACACATTTTCATATCAAATCAAAATAACATTTCACGACCTCTCTAATCCCACAATAAATTTTAAGTGGAAAAGAAATATACAAGCAAAAGCATTAACAATTCAAAATACTATGAAGACTTGGACCTTAAAAATTAATAATAGATCAACACCTCCGGTTTCTTAAATTGTCATTAGTTTCGTCTACTATCTCTTTATCAAATTGATAATAGTCTCACAAATTAACCTCATAAACCCATTGTAATGACTCGGAAAATTATTTTTGGAAATTATCATAAAAATTACCGTTTTACCTCCTCCCCCCAGTAGTGAGGTGTCATGTTTGATCTGTCAGTGAAGTTTGTTTGAAAATTTTAAACTATTCGATAACTAAAGTTATTTACTTAACAAATATTTATTAAATAATTAATTAAGTTAGTTGGTAATAATAGGCCTAGTCTCAAATTTATCTAAGAGCATATACCATTTGGCCATACACATTAAAATTAGTTAGTCGAAGTATAATATTTACTCTTTAAATAAAACAACTACCCTATAACGTGAGTCGTGCAACATCTAACGAAGACGAAAACCTCCTGTAAGTATATAACAAATTCCTTTATTGCCACATAGATAATCAAAATCAATTTTATATTCATTTAAATAAGGTTATATAACAAAGTGGAATCTTTCAATATTGACATAACTGTAGTGTTGCTAATTTGTTTTGGGTTGTGGGGAAGTCATCACTGGTCAATAATTTCAATATTACACGTTATAAATTGATTGACTCACATGTTGGGAATTTCGTGTTGTGACTTCATATGGTCTCCGTCGTTGCTTTCGTAAACAGTCAGACTCCATATTTAAAAATTATTATTTTATTATTATATTGTAAATTAAGTTTTTGAGATATTAAGATATGTAATTAAATATTAGGTGTATTATATTATTTGAATATTATTAAATTTATGGTATTGGAGAATTTGGAACTTAACCCTAGATTTGAAATTTGAAAATATGAGAGTTGACTTGTTAATTGGCACCAAGATTAGGAACTTGATTATAGATTCAAGTGAGTTTTTGGGTCTAGGCTAGACATGTAACAATATGGGTATTGTAAGTTTCAAAATCTTATTGTGATTATGTTCTTGACTAGATTGAACTGATTTGGGAGCTCAACAAAAAGGGAAGGCTCAAGTCCAGGAGTGAATTGTTGATTAATTGAGGCAAGTGAATTTCTAAACCCTTGTTAAGTGCATAGAATCGTGTATTTTCTCGTGGTATGTGTTGGGGAGTAATGTGACTTGGTGATGAGTTGACTTGTCCATATTGAATAATTCTAATGATGAAAAAGGGATAATAAAAGGCTATGTGATTAATTATTGGTGTGTGATGTGTTGAGAATGATTTTGAAAGGCTTGTTGATTCATTGTTGATCTTGTATCACGATTTTGTTGTTGTGAATTATGCAATGTTATGAAAATGGCCATCTCCTCATTATTTGTGTGACCATGTCATTTGCATTATTCTAAGATATGGTTGTGACAAGTGCTATGTGAATTGAGAAAGAATAAGAAATTAAAGAGGATGTACCATTTTGAGGGATTTGTCGCGCGCCACGACAAATACAATATTTCGAGGGACGTGTCGCACGCCGCAACAGATTCTATTATTCAGCGACGTGTCACGCGCTGCGACGGATACTATATATCGAGGTTCTTGTCTCACGCCACGGCAGATGCATGGATAGATATGTCCCCCATGGGTCCCAGACTGAGAGACAACAGGTGTGTATCGTTAGGTCAGACATACATCACTATACTTGACATTGCATTTCATTGCATTGCGCATCTTTATCATTGGAGAACTTGATCTTGTATGTTGTTGATCTTGTGAGTGCCTTTATGTGGAACTTGTGATTGATGAATATTGAGTTTGCTGTTAAGGATATGTAATTGCTAGAATGTTGTTGTTGTGCTATGTACTATAAAAATTGTGAACTGTTAAGTTGGGCTGATTTCATACAGGTTGTAGTTGTGGATGTTCGGTTGGGGTAGTAAGGAGTACCTGTATTCTATTCCCTTAGCTTGTGTTTAGAAGTTTACTTGCTGAGTACCATGTGGTATGGTACTCACCCCTTGCTTCTACATTTTTGTAGGTTACTTGCCCGGATCTTCGTGATACATTCTATTCTTTTCTTTTTTGAGGCTTCCTGGGGAGATTTGTGAGGTAGTTGTTTGTCATCTCAGGGGACCTTCTTTCTCCTCATTTATGATCTTGTTATATTCTATAAACAATGTCATTTGAGACTCGTGTGTTTCTTTGAATCAATTATAATATTTTAGAGGCTTGTACACGTGTAAACCAAGTTTTAGGGGTTTTATTAAGTTGACTTAGTTATCTGCACTTATAATATTTTAAGATTTCAATATATCTTACTTCCGCATAGTTTGTGATATTTGGGTTTTAGGCTGACTTGTCTTGATGGGATAAGACAAGTGCCATCACATCCATTTTTAGGTCGTGACACCCATAGACAAGTCAAAAATTTCATGATGAATTGGGTTGATTATATTAGGGTCATATCCGCCAATTTTTAAAATAGTTAAGAAACGTTTCTCTAACATAATGATCTCAATCTTCAATGCCAGGCCACAAAATTTCAAATTGGAATTGAAACCTCGATGTAATTGATAAAATTCTCTGAATAATTAGGATATGAAATCACCCCATGATTGAAGAAGTAATGATATATAGACTTCAAGATAGCTACATCCTGATAATAATCATAGTTATTTTTTTTTCAATTTAATTTCAAACGTTTTTCCTTGTACAAGATTGGAAAATGTATGCTTATTGATGGACTTCAATTCATAAAATTCAGGCATTGGACACTTTCTCTTTGCTCCGATTTTTGGACACACATGTCATTTCACACAGATCAGATGTTGGAAGTTTTCCTTTTTCTGTTGCTTTTTGGTCCTCTATTTCATTTACAACTTTATCTTTATCATCATGTGAAAAAGAGGAGATAGATGACCAAACTTCTAATTCTTAGTTTTGTTTTGAAGGTAGCATTTTGGACGATGATTCTTTGTGAAAATGTTAATGAGAATGAGAAGATGGTTCTTTCTCTTGCTAGCTTTATAGCATATTTACTTGACTAAAATAACTAAAATGTTAATTGTATTAAATCTCATTTCAAATTTTTATGCCATAAAAGTCATATTTCTTTCCTTAACTCTATTTATATATTTACACTAGATTATCTGATTAATTACACATAAAATGACCTTTTCAGGTAAAATATTTACTAATATGTCATGATTTATGACTGGTAAAAATTTGACTTATATGATATATTACAACACAAAGGGCTTGATATACCCCTCAACTTTGTCATTCAGAGCTAATATATCACTTGTTATGAAAGTGACTATTATATACCCATAGGCGAATCCAAAAATTCTCAAGAAAACGGGTGCACCATTGCAATTGTTATATTTTTTTTTTGTTAGTTTGTTTATTAAAAAGAGAAATCATAAACTAAAAAAATTTACCTCAAACTTTGACAAAAATGATTTTTCTAGATTGTTGACTTGAAATTGGAGACTTGAAGCTTCTTCTTTGTGTGGAAAATAAAAGATAAATTTGAAGAGAAAAGAAAAACATTGTTCTAACTTGAAAAGTGGGTGGAATGGAAACTTTTGAAGGATTTTAGAACTTTTTTTTAATGAAAAACGTGTTTTTTAGTTAATAAAAATAAATTGAAGCGAATGGGGGCTGGTGGGATCAAACTTGGGACCTTGGTGTTGAAATCTAGTTGTCAAACCAGTGAACCATCCAGCCATCTTGAGAACGAGTTTCACAAGTTTTAATTTAATATACTCTTTAATAATTATACAAGTAATATATCGAGTTTAGTCGGATGACCACGGGTTCTGGTGACCCAAATTTAACACATAAATTCGCCCTTGTATATGCCCCTCATTAGGGGTGTACAAAATCGAACCAAACCACAAATCGAGTCAAACCAAAAAAAAACCTAACTAGTGATTTGGTTTGACTTGGTTTGGTATTGGGAAAAAAACCTGACAATATTTGGGTTGGTTTGGTTTTAAATAAAAAAATCAACCTGACACCAAACCAATCCGACATTATAGATGTAATTTTAATATTTTATTTTATACATCAAAATATTTACTTTGATAAAATTTTTAAATATATCTTATACTTTTTCATAGTTTTTATCTTTTAATATATTATTTCATGTTTGAAACTTAAAATTTTGAATGGTCTAATAAAGATTATAGTCCATAGATGTTGGTAATTATAATAAAGATTAAATCAAAATCAAATTAATACTAATGCAAAAAGAAAATCAATTCAACACTAAGAATGACAATAATATTGAATATTTGTTCTTTAGTTTTACATTGGTTTAGACAATTAAAATACATAATCTAATTTTAATTTTCCTTTAATATTTAGTCATGTAATTAATACTTATTAAACTTATTTTAGCATGATTTAGTACTTTTAAATTATGATCATTTTCTTTATGACTTATTAATTTGCTATATTTGTTTTACGTGATTTCATTATTTTTTTGTTGGGTATTTTAGTGTCGTTAATTATATCATATTTTGTGTTATTTTCTTAAATAACACCTTAGATAGTTGTATTTTGGCAGGACTAAGGAAATACTTGAAGTACAAGTAAATTATATGTTTGTATGAATACTTACCAAAAAAACCCCGAAAATTCGACAAACCCTAAAAAACTTGAGGTTGAAAAATGTGAGTTTTATTGGTTTGGTTTGATTTATAAATCTAAAAATCCGATACAAATGATTGGTTTGATATTTGAAAAATCCGAACCAATCCGGCCACGTACACCTCTACCCCTTATGTTGCACAAATGAATCACATATACCTTTTTCTTCAAATGAAAGTGAAAAAAATAATTTTAAAATTAGTTTTTAATTTTTTGTATTGAAAAAGAAGAGAAAATTCATTTACGGTATATTTGATCCTTCTCACATTTTTTTTTCCTTTTGACTATTTTTATTCATTGACCAAAGATGATATATTCATAAGGAGAAAACAAGGTATATAAAATTTTCAAGATGAAATTTTGTTGATGAAGAATAATTAGTATTTACCACGTCAAATTGAAGAAAATGTTTAGATGAGTGTATCAAAGCATTTGGCTTCTAAGTTGAACCCTAAATCCCAAGGACCTTCAATGGTTACACCGAGGTGAAACTAATATGGGGAAAGCTGGCGATTGTGGTGATTTCGTTGTCGATATATGGATACACGATTTTGTTATTGTTGGATGTGTGATTACGGGCTGATGTTCAAATGAATTATGATCAATCTATGCCTGAATGTGTGTTATTACAAACTGAATTAGACCTGTTGTAGTAATGTTTTTGTTTTATTGTGATGATTATATGAACTATATATGATGAATCTTCGATTAAGCAAATAGAATGATGTGGTTTGGAGGCGAGAGATGCATTCTATGAATAAAACAGTAATTGTTGATGTGTCTTTTTACCTATTATGTTTTCATATCTATCATCTTATTGTTGTGGATTTTGGCCTATATATTATGTTAAAAGATAAAAGTCTATATATATTTATGGCATACTCTTCATTTCTATTTAATGATGCATGAAAAATTACATGATTAAAGGAGTTACTATTAGTCTTTAGTGAACTGAAAAGTGCAAAGCAAACCACTTCTGATCACTTTCGGTAGAAATTGGTACGATTTAATTCAACTTCAAGCTATAAATAATTCACTTCTAGACAAGAACCAAACAACACGTAAGTGTTCCTTTTCCTTGACCAGCCCCCTCCTTCCCACCCTACGAAAAACTTGTTCAAATGTCAGCCTTATCATTTAGAGATTTTAAAGTGTTTTCATTGTGTAATTACTTTAATTTAGAAAATAAGATTTCTGGCGACAATATTTGTTTATGAAACTGCTAATTTTAGAAGATTTTTTGTTTTAAATTAGAACGATTTTCTGCATTGGCGTTGTTCCTCAATGGATCATAAATTGAAGAACGATTCTATATTTTTTTTTCCAGTATTGGAGCATTTAAGTGATACTTCTCCATATATATACGGACAATGTATCTTTTCCAAATGTAGCCCTAGCTGCTAATTCCCTTATTTGGGCAAAATAACGGTGTTCTCTTGATTTCACTAACTTTCTTATTTATTGAGGTGAGTAGTGTTACTCTTCATTCCATTGTTGTTCTTTTCCTTTGTTGAAAGAAGAAACAAATAATGGACATATCTAATTCTATAATTGAAGAAAAGATATCAAACTGGGAAAAAGGAGACATTTTCATATGAAATCAAAATAATCTTTCACGATCTCTAATTCCACAATAAACTTTCAGTTGAAATGAAAAATATAAGCAAAAGCATAAACAATTCAAAATGCTGCTATGAAAACTTATACCTAAAAATTTTAAACACCTCTAGTTTCTTAAATTGTCATCAGTTTCATTTATCTCATTGCCAAATTGATAAAGTCTCTCAAATTAACCCCATAAATCCATAGACAAGTTGAAAATTACACGATGAATAGGGTTGATTATATTAGGGTCATATCCTGCAATTTTCAAAATAGTTAAGAAATGCCTCTCTAACAAAATGATCTTAGTCTTCAATGCCAGGCCACAAAATTTCAAGTTGGGAATTGAGGTCTCGATGTAATTGATAAAATTCTCTGAATAATTAGGATATGGAATCACCCCATGATTGAAGAAGTAATGATAGATAGACTTCAAGATCGCTACATCCTGATACTAATCATAGTTATCGTCTTTTTTCAACTTAATTTCAGACATTTCTCCTTGTATAAGATTGGAAAATGTAGACTTACTGATGGGCTTCAATTCATAAAATTCAAGCAACTCTTTCCTTTTTCTTCAATTCAGATGCTGAGAGTTTTCCTTTTTTTGTTGTTTTTTGGTCCTTTATTTTGTCTACAATTTTAACTTTTGCAGATTCAGAGATGATTGATTCTTCATTTTGTAGATCGTTGTTCAATTGATCATGTGGAGGAGAGGAGATAGGTGACCAAACTTCAGATTCTTGATTTTGTTCTAAAGGTAGCATTTTGGATGATGATTCTTTGTGAAAAGACTAATGAGAATGAGGAGATGTTTCATTCTCTTGCTAGATTTATAGCCTATTCCCTTGACTATAATAGCTAAAATATTAATTGTATTAAATCTCACTTCAAATTTTTCATGCCATAAAAGTCATATTTCTTTCCATAACTCTATCTATATATTTACTCTAGATTATTTGGTTAGTTAGACATTAAATGACCTTTTCAGGTAAAATATTTACTAATCTGTCATGATTTATGGCTAGTCAATATTTGACTTTATGATATGTTACAACACATAGGATGTGCTCACGCATAGTCATATGTCATCACCATGATATCATATATATTATATATACTATATGGTCCTAACTTCAAAGTTGAACTACACATTTAGCCCTACACTAAATTAAAATTTAATTAAATGGTCATGTTTTATTTACGTAAAGTAGAAGTAGAAGCCTAATTCCTTAGTTATGACATTATAAATTTCCTTAGTTATATTCTAATTAATGCGAACATAGTCAGATAGAAAAATAGCTTTTCTTTCTTATTCCATAACTAGTACATTCTATTTGAAAATCTTCAGAGGCATGATAAGCAACACCATGAGTCTAACTGAACCCGATATTTGAAAAAGCTAGTACATTCTATTTGTACATCTTAAAATATACTATATATCTACTTTGATCTTTTTTCCTTCCTAAAAGAACTAACATTTTTGATTCTATAATTAAGTCAAAGAGAAGATATCAAACTAAAATGGAAACTGAAACAATTACAGAAAGTTCAAGTGATTTGAAAACTACAGTCGAACTGAAAATGCAAGCAAACAAAATCTCATTGATCTGATTATCTACTTTAAAGGTTTCGTAAAATACTATATACTAACCATAGAATGTTTAGCAAATGTAATTAAATTGTGAGCATAACTCTATTAAGATTTGGACCTTGCATATCAAAACTTATGGATCAACAACTCCAGTTTCTCATGTTCTCATAAACTGCATCGTGCTCCTAGTTGTCAACTTAATAATTGTCTTTGAAATTAACCCTGTAAACCCATAGACAAGTAGAAAATTTCGCAAAAAATAGGGTGGATTATATCAGGATAATGTCCTTCACCTGCGGTCATTTCCATAATAGAAAAGAATTGGTGCTCTACACAACTATCTTAGTCACCAATTTCTGGCCATGAAATTTCATGTTGGGAATTGAAGCCTTGATGTAATCGATAAAATTCTCTAAATAAGGATATGGAGTTACCCCGTGATTGAATAAGTAATGATAGATAGACTTCAAGATTGCTAAATCATGATTATAATCATACTCATCTTCTTTCATGAATTCATTTTCAAACGTTCCTCCTTGTTCAAGATTAGAAAATGTAGGCTTGTTAATGGGCTGCATTTCATATGATTCAGACATGAGACACTTTCCTTTTTCTTCATTTTTCGGAAACATATACTTCAGTTCAGATTCTTGGAGTTTTCCTTTTCTAGTAGCTTTCTAGTCCTCTATTTCGTCTAGTGCAAAATTGTTGATTTTCATTTTTTAGATCGTTGTTGAAGTGCGATGTGTCACGGATTTAGAGTGATGGCTAACGTTCCATGCGGCACTTGACAACTTACTCACTATTCTTTCAAGATCTTGTAAGCTCAAGTAAGCCTTTGAGACTAAGATCGCTAAGAGAATTCAAAGAAAGACTTAGAAAGAACAAGAGAGCATTTAGAAGAAGGCTTTTGTATTGCTTTGGAAGATTGCTTACAACTTGAGTGATTGGTGCCTTGCAAATGAATGACACCTCTATTTATACTAACTCCTAAGGGCCTAAGTGTAAATAATATTTACTTACAAGTCCCTAAGTTATTTACACTTTAGTCCTATCTCTAGAATTCTCTACACACTCTAGAGATATCCAAAGCCTTCTTGAAAAGTCTAAAGGTTTCTAGAGTTCTCCGCAAGCCTCTCCTTAACTCTAGAACTTTCCGCCCCTATTCGGATGCCAAATTTAACTGTGAAGTGGCGGGACATGACACTCTCCCCCACCTATTGATGCGACGACCGCGTCGCATCGTCGCTGCATCGCCAATCGGGTCTTGTCTTTTCGTACGCATGGCCAATAATCCATTGACTCGATAAAGGCCCTTGTACAACTTCTTTAGCTGCTTTCTGATCTCCTCTAGCTCGGCCTTATGATCTACCTGCTTCGTAAGAGGCATGCACCTTGACGGCTTCTTTGACATCACGACATTGTTCCTTTCTGGAACCTTCTTCATGCATGGTGGGAAGGACCTTTTTGCACCATTGTCTTCTTTCAAACTTGCAATGATGTCTGTCAACGTCGACTCCTTCTTCTTAGGGGTTTTCTCGAGCTGCATAGCTGTTAGACGAACTCGTCCTTCTGCTGTTGGTACCTTAACCAAGTGCACCATGCATGATCCTCCTTGCTTCATGACCACGAGTTGTTGGAGGTAAGGATCGATCACCACGTGGCACTGCTGGAAGAACTCTTGCCCAAGAATTATGTCAAAGAGATTTAAAGGAGCGACAGTGAAATTGGTCTTACCTTTCCATTCGCCTAGTGTGATGCTTACTCCATGGGCGACTCCACACACGGGAGTCGGTGGTGCATTGACTGTCCTGAGTTGGGCGTTACTTGGACAGTAACTTAGCCCCAACCTTGTTGCTGCCGTCTTGGTCATTATATTAACCTCTGCACCTGTGTCGACCATAGCACAAGCCAGTCTTCCATTGATCGTGAGGTTGACATATTGCGCGTCGTATCCTTTTGGCTTCCCTGGCTGCTTAGTGATAGCTTCGCATAGTCCTATCAAGCCCAACTACGTCGTCTCTACGCCTTGTCCTTGCTCCTCTGTGTCTTTCTCCTTGCGCTCTCGCAGGATAGTGTTGACACCCAATTTTGGACCTCCACAATATAGATTAATCACCGAGCTTCTTAAATTCCAAACGATTTGAAATAATTAATTTTTATGAATTTTAAAATATTTCTCAAGTTACTTTTAACTAATTTTGTCATCTTTATCATTTTTAAATGAAACATATGCTTTATATAATTAGTATATTTCATAAACATTTCAAAAATCATCTCAAAAAGATTTTGATCCAAGTAAGTATTTTACTAAAATTAGTTTAGTTTAAGTAATGGTTATAATTTTAAATCATTAGTTTACAAGTAAGTTAATTATTTTATTTCGTTAAAATAAAGAAGCTCATTAATTAATTTATATTAATTCATCTTATTTAACTTTAGCTGAATTCATCGACAAATCTAATTTGGCTAAGTTTTAACTCCGATTGGTCATAATTACAATTCATTTAGCCTTCCTAAATTTACAATTTTAACCATTTTCACCCTATTATTTAACTCAATATTTGCAAGACCAAAATTTTGGCTCAAATGCAATTCCAATTTCCCAGCCCAAACAATGTACAGCAGTCCAAACACACCCAGCAATACAGCAGCCCAAACATTCCCGACCCAGCCCACTTTTCCGCCCCATACCCGGCCCAGATCCATACCAAAAGAAAGACCCACCAATTCTTTCAACAGCTAATATGTACAGCATGACCAAAATGACCCTGTACTGCTCTTCTTCCCCATACAGCGATCCAACAGCAGCGGCCCACTCTTAACCCGGTCCATTTTCGTTCAACAAGAAGCAGCAGAAGCAACGACGATTTCAAACGGCATCAACAATGCCAAGAATAAATTCTCCAACGTTCTTAATTCCAAACGGCGTGAACACGACACTAGACGGAAAAGCAACGATTCCTCGGCAGGACAGGTAGCCAGAAGTCGTCCTTGCTCTCGTGGATTGACGCCACATCGAGCTCAAGGACACCCTAATCGATCGAGACCCTCCACCTCATCCCAATCCGTTTAAAATGAGGATCAATTCGGCATATTCCTCGTCCTTGGAGAGAATTGGGGATTCAAAATCTGCTCTAACTCTTATCTGATTTTACCCTCATCTTTGGCCCCAAAATCAACCCTGATCTTCTCCTATTTAAGGATCTCACCCCCTTCTTTCTAAGGGTTGGGGTAAAAAAAAAGTTGGAAAATAGAAGGGGAAGAGAGTGAGAAAGTTATAAGAAAGAAGATATACAAATAGTCTAAAAACATACAGTAAGGACCCGAAGTCGGGATTCTAGGTTTTCTCTTTTCGTTCCTCACTCACCGATGTTTCTGGAGTCTGTTGTGGTGGTAAGGTTTGCTGTTTCAACTCGTCATAGTCCCAGAAAGCTGCTCCAAGAAAGGTAACATCTTCATCTCTTCTATCTCGACTTAACATCCGCGAGATTGTGAAATCTTTGTTCCTATTTGGGTGCTGCTGTTCGTGATTGAGCTTTGATACTTCTTGTATGATGTTTATCTATTCTTAAAGGATATCTCTAGCTAGTTTCAACACTAATTTAAAGATGGATGTTACGTTGGAATTTGTCACTTCTCTATTTTGTGTTTAAATTTGCTTGTTTTGTTATCCCTCTTCTCGTATGTGCATCTGTGAATATTCAAAATGTCCTGAGTAGATTTTTTTTTCTTGTGATTTCGATATAGTTGAACTTTGTTCGAGTCTTGATTTTAAGTCAAGCTTTGTTCCTTTGCGGAGTTGTAGCTTGTTCCATGGTTCGAGTTCTGTTTTTTTTTCTACTCGTATAAATTATCAGTATATATTAAGCTCGTATGTGATAGAATAGTTAAGCTTTGTTGTGTTTGTTTAAACCTAAGTTTTTCATTGTGATTTACTGAATTTCCATTTCTTCAGATTTCTTCAAGCTTACAAGTCTAATTGGTTATTAAAATCCTTTGAGCTTTGCTGATTGAAATTTAGTTTAGTTTATTTATGTGTTTATTGACTTTAATGATAGCAATCCAGCATGCTTGTTTGTTCACTGTGAGGAATACGTTAAGATTGGTCAGCGCCTAAGTCCCTTTGTCACTGCAATATGGGTTTATTGTTATGATCAAACATGAGCAAGATTTTTTTTGTTTGTTTTTCTATATGAATACAGTAGCATAAATATTTTCATCAATACTTCTTATGTTGAATATGTGGGTTGTTACTTATGTGTTTTTTTTACTTATTTATTATTTTTTATTTTTATTTTTTTATTTATTTATTTTTATTTGTTTTGTTACATGTGAAATTCCCTGAGTTTCGTGCGAACTCCTATTCCTTCCCCTTGCATTTTGAGAGAGCCATAAAAGCTCAAATCTTTCCTTTTGAGTCAGTCAGCAAATGGAGTCGAAGAGTAGGTCCTCAAAAATTGATGTACAGGTGTTCGGAGCAAGTCAAAGGGCCGGATACACACAATATACATTGATATACAGCAATTGTATACGCAGTATAAATCCAAAGAAATGGGTCAAAAGCCCACCAAATTTTCAATTTGTATCTTGGCCTAAGCCTTCTTGTATTATAATATTGCTATTTTGTTAGTTTAGGACAGGTGGAAAATGGGCCCAAGGCTCAAAGAAATCAGTTTCAAGATTAGTCTAGGACAGGTATTGGGCCAAAGGCCTAAAACGAAAATGGGTCCGAATACTGGCCAAGGCGAACAGAAAAACCAGATTCGGGCCCAAATCTCTTTCCCCTCTTCGTTTGATTATGTTTATTTATTTGATAATATTTGTCGTTAGTCCTAAGGTCGAAAAATTCAAATCCTCGAAAGACGCTTATTTTGATTTAACAATTCAACTAAATCGGTCTTTTAAATAAACTTAAAAAGTAAATTTTGAGAAGTATCCTACTTAGGTCGTAGGTCAATATTCCCCTTTTCCCTCTTTTTAAATCGATTCAACTATAAAATAGTTCAATTTTGCAATTCAATTTAAGTTAAAATTATTCTAGCCAAATAGTTAATCGTCGGATAACCGCGTATTAGCGGACATTTTGGGTGCTTTCAAACCCTTTTCGAAATGCTAATGTGGACCCCGAACCCCCCTAAATATTTTCAATTGATTTCCTGTTTTAATCTATTGAAAATCAGTTTTTTTGATTTTTCTTAAAAAATTAAGTGGCGACTCTAAACCAATCTAAATTACTATTTTTTATAATAAAACAGGAATGACGACTCTGCTGGGGAATTGAATAGGTTCTAACCTTAAGATTAACTTATTTGACTATTTGTTTAATTGTTTACTTGTTTCAATTTTTGTAAATTATAAATTGTTGCATTCCATGGCATCCGATTCTGCCAAACGGCAAATAGAATGCATTAGGAAAATAGGCGGTTATGTGGCTTACCACGGCTGACCTTCAGAAAAACCCAACTTGAATTCTTTGAAAGTGATAAACGAATAGTTGGCTTGTGGTCATCCAACGTCGTTTATTAATCTTCACCCCGTTGTTTGTCCGACTTGGGTAACCGTCATTTCTAAACCAATTCTAGTCAACCTAGAGTATAGCGAAACCAAATCCAAATCTAAGCATTAGCCTAAGACGGCTTAATACCCAAGGCGTATTAAGTCCATTAGTAAAACCACCAAAAATCATGTCCAAAGTCTACGACCTAACGACATATCATATTATTTGACATTTGGAAGATGTATGTGTGAAAACCCGTTTGTTGCCTATTTGGGGGGAGGGAACCTTAACCGTGCTTTATTTTGTAGGTATGGACCGATTTCCCAAGTTCGATATGGTAGTGAAAGCCCCAGCTTTGCTTAAGATGTGGTACAACGACCTCAACACGTTTCACAAAAGGGACCTTAACAAATATGTAGGGTCCCTAACTGAACTCATTAACATGGTCGGGTGGCCCGAGCTGGTTGAAGTCCTCACGGGTTACTGGGACAACGAGAGAATGGTATTCTGATTTGGGACCATGGAAATCACTCTGACGATTGAGGAAATTCGGGATGGAATAGACATAGTCGGTAGAGGGCTCGAAAGAAGGGTGAGAAAACAAGAAAGCATCTTAATCCCTAACAAGCCTACTCTCGAGGATATTACAAATTGGCTAGGGTTAAGAAAGGACTACGCCTACTGGGTCGAGGGTTCTAGCATTTCTTTTAGGGATCTCTATGTTAGATTCGGACATGCAAGCTTTTACGTAAATTACAACCAAGAGTTCAAGGTTACCTTCAAAGAATGGGACGAGATCAGACCTTTGGCGTTCACCATCGCGCTATTAGGTACTATGGTTTTTCCTCAAGGCCTGAGCCTCAGCATCAACACCCGTGTAGTAATGCTTGCGCACACTCTCTTCCATGGGCACCTGAACCAAGGCCAAGTGAAGTATTACCCCATCGCGCCTGTCATCCTGTCCGACATGTATCGTGCTTTGGGAAGATGTAAAGAAGGACATCGTTACTTTCAGGGCTGTAATCTCCTCCTCCAATGGTGGATACTGAGCCACTTAGCGAAGGGACATGGCACTCAACAGCTACATACCCTCGATAATAATAATTCTCTTAAGGGTTTGAATGATGTGCTGTTTTGGGCAGATTTGGAAAATAGGAAGACTAGAGGGAGATGGGCTCAGATTTTCTCCGAGCTGAGAGAAAGTGACATTCAGTGGATGTTCGATCGCTTCATCTCAAAAGATGTCATAGTACGGGGCCACAGACAACTCGTACTTCCTTTACCAGGTATTTAGGGTATCCGTCCCTACGCACCCATCCGGGTCCTGAGGTAGTTTGGAAGAATACAAATTACCCCCCCAAAGGCTTACTACCGAATCTATGTGTTCGACGTCGGGGATGATAGAGTGCATGAGGCTTCAGAGATGTTAAGAGAATGGAAAAAAGCAGTATGAATGGATGAAAAAACCATTGCTGTGGATCGGTTTAATGCCGGGTACGATGAAACCTACAAAGCATGGTTGAAAGACGATATACAAGGTATCTCCTTCCTAGTTCCAAATATTTATTGCAGTGTGGAGGACAAAGAGTCCAAAACTTTGATAGAATTAAGAGAGGTGAAAAAGGAAGCTCAGGAAATGTACAACGAATTCCTTCGAAAGTAGGAGAAGGATAGATATGCCCTCGAGAGCGTAACTCAAGAATTAGAAAACCTAAGAAGCGATCTGGAAGAGCTCAATTTATGGATTGGAGATAAGAAAAGTGGGATGTGTCTCGAAGACTGGGAAGAGAAAGGTCGTCGGAGCGAAGGATATTTGCTAATGATTCAGTACAGACTCTAGCATCTCATGGCACAAAACAAGAGGAGCAGATCAGAAGCAGGGCCGTCGGGGACATCTTAGTGGACTTCGCCCCTGCGTGGGTTTTTTCTTTATGTATTGGTTGTTATTTACCCCTGCGTGGGCCTGAATTTCTTATATTTTGGTATTTTTTCAAATGACCCCTGCGTGGGCCTTTCCTTTTGTGTTTCTCGTTTATTCCCTACTCCCTCTGTTTATTTTCGCTTTTTGAACGTCATTTTTATATGCGAAATTTGCTCTGGGGTAACAAAATGGTTCAACTCTACACATACATCTTCCAAATACACTAGGCCTACCCTTGGCACAAAAGGGCCCCCTACTTGTTTAGGACGCGCAATATATGCTTATATGCTTTAACTGTTTATGTGATTTGTTGCTTTGAATGAGAACTTTTTTAGCCCACTCCTTTTAAAAAAAAAAAAATTTCAAACAAATCGCTACGATACTGAATACCAGTCACTACCCCAAAATGTCCGACCAAAATTTTCTCGAGTCTTGAGTTTCTCTACCAAAAACAAAATCCCTACCAAATCCTATGATATTATTTTGTCACCTCAGAAAAGGTGAAATTGCCGCTAAGATGAAAAAGAGAAAAGATATCGAGATGAAGCTAACTGAGGAGGATTTGAGGAGGAAACTGAACAGGCTCAAACAAGAGATCCAAGAAACCAGGGAAAGGGAAATGAAAGTGGAAATCGCCACCGCAATCGCACGGGTCGTAAATGCGGCACTAGACGAGGAGTTAGCAGCTAAGATGGCAAGATATGCTATCATGAATGAAGAGACGGCCGCTATGCGGGAGGAACACGATGTCTTCAACAAAGATATAACCAATAGGCTCTAAAAGATACACGAAAAATGCTCTTTCTTCGATAAAAAGGCCAATAGTGGCCCCGAAGACACCCACCCTGGAGCTACTGAAGAAGATACTGGGGAGGAAATTGTCTATAAACCTCCTTTCCAGGGACGATGGAAAGAAGAGAATAAGAATACCACCCTCAAAGCATATGAGTTTTCCCCCTGTGAGTAATGCGACAATCAAAAGAGGAATGACTGGGATGGATGCATGTTTTATCGTTTCAGAGCTTTATTGTCTATTTTTCACTTTCCTTGTAATCGTTAAGAAATGAATGAATGAAAATGAGAATTACCTTTTGTATTCGAACTACGTAGGCCCGAATTCTTCATGAGATACGTGGCGCCTTTCAAGCCCGCCTACCTATCCTTTAAAAATTTTCTTTTCCCCCTTCATTCTATAAGGAAATGTCGAATTCACATCAGCAGATGCTGAGACATGCAGCAAGAAGACCTTAGCTCAACGCAATTTAACCTTTCTGAATCGATAGCCCTAAAGTAAAAACGAGCAAATTCCTGCTTGTTCAAAAGTCAGTCCCCCTTATTCGTGTGTTAACATGTTCTCAAACAAAGCAACGCTTATGTGTTTACATGCCCTCTATGTGATATTTGTATTATTTGTCATGAATCAAAACTAACGAATTTGCCTTCGAGTTGTTTCCTCTACAGGTAGTTGAATTGATCTGTGTCGATAATCTGGCTGAACATCCCTACTTTACAAGATCAAAAGGGCCTACAGATTCCTTCCCCGGTCAAAGTTCTCGGAAGGGCAAATCGACATTGGGTGATAACGTTGAAGATACTGGCTTAACAGATGTTGTTGTGGCTCAGCCCGTCGTCACCGATCAGAATGAGCTAATCGTGCAACTGATGCAACAGATCGCTGAGATGCGGGTAGAAATGCAGAGAAGGCAAGATTTGCCTAATCCAGCTTTTACTGCTCCAGCAGATGGAAGGCCTCCACTGTACTTTCCTCCTCCAAATGCAGAACAAGCTCATAACCCACCCCCCAGTACTGCTCATAATCCTGCAATCATCGACCTAACCACCCAAAACCCCCATTATGTCTCAGCCTCTTACCAAAGACCACCCCCTCCCCAAAATACCAACTTCCAAATGCCACTTCCTCCCCAAAATGCCAACCTCCAAACTGGTCCACCCCCTCAAACCCAAAACGTTAACCACCCACAAACTTCCCTCCGCTACCAAAATCAACTTACCAACCCCCAAACTTTCCCCCAAAATTACCAAGCCACCCAAAATGCCCAAAGTCCCTCCATTGCTCCACCACTACCCCAGAAAACAACTTTTCAAATCCCGATCCCCAATGAGCATGATGTCAATGGTTCTGAGCTCGACCATTACGGCGGCGAGCGGAGTGGAGGTCAAAGAAAGAGAGACCGCCGTTCGGATACGGGCGAAGAGATCCAAAAGCCATGGGAGTTACGTTGTATTCCTCAAGTCACGGTTTGAATTATGAAGACTTATGATTCATCCGAACTTGGACCTCTCGGAAGGATTCAAGGTGCCAAAGTTCGATGTTTTCGGAGGAGCAGGCACATTTGAGGCCTATCGTGACCAGCTCGGAGTGGAAGAGACGGCTTTCATCACGCGCTTTTTAGCCGAGTCCGGAGCGAGAGGCTCTAGAATGGTTCACCTCTCATGAGACAAGACAGTGGCTTAGCTGGAATGCTCTGGCTAAAGACTTTATCGAACGATTCGCCTACAATGTAGAGATCATTCCTGATCGTTATTCGCTAGAAAAAATGAAGCAGAAGTCAAATGAAAGTTATAGAGAATTTGCGTACAGATGGAGAAAGGAGGCAGCTAGGGTTCGGCCTCCTATGTCTGGGAAAGAAATTGTTGAAGTGTTTGTGCGGGTTCAAGAGCTTGAGTATTATGACAGAATTATGTTGCTCGTTGGAGCAAAGTTTGTTGAGATAGTCAAGGTAGGTGACACTATCGAAGATGGATTGAGAACCGGGAAGATTGCCCGTGTTGCCGCCTCGCCCGGATCTTCGGGTTTGTTGAAAAAGAAAAGGGAAGATGTGTCTTCTATCTCTTATGAAAGGAAGAAGGCCCCCAGGAAACCTTTATCGTTCCAAGGTCGTTCTCGACCTTTACAGAGTTCAGACTCGCTTGTCACGCATGTGCCGACACAAAATATCCCTCTCCCCAGTAATCATAATATCCCTCCTCCCAGTGATCAAAATACTCCCCCTCCTAGCTACCAAATTTCCCCTCCCATCTATCAAACTCCCCCTCCAGTCTACCAAACTCAACCTCATCACTATC
Source organism: Solanum pinnatisectum (assembly GCA_035578085.1). Lineage (NCBI taxonomy): Eukaryota > Viridiplantae > Streptophyta > Magnoliopsida > Solanales > Solanaceae > Solanum > Solanum pinnatisectum. Next base: position 43,653,152 of record CM069082.1, on the reverse strand, counting down.
GAAATGTCGCCCCCAACTGTGCTAACCTTCAGACGAATTACCAAACTCCTCCCCCAATGTACCAAACCCCAGCTCCACTTTACCAAAATACCCCTCCGAACTTCCAAGCTCCACAGCCAAATTACCAAACCAACTCATACCCCAGATACCAAGCCCCTCGTCCAAACGCTCCAAATTATCGTCAAATGCCTCCTCCTCAACAAGGCAATTACGATCCCCCCCGTCCTAGATTTGAGAAGAAGCCTACTAGAACTTTCACTCCACTCGTGGAAAGCCGAACAAAGTTGTTCGAGTGATTAACTGCAACAGGATATATCCATCCAGTGGGGCCTAAGCCGGTTGACACTAGCTCAAGGTTTTACAGACCTGATCAGAGGTGTGCTTATCACTCCAATAATGTTGGGCATGATACCGAGGACTGTATCAACTTGAAGCATAAGATTCAAGACCTGATTGACTGTAGTGGTCTCTCCGCATACCGCGCCAATGTCAACGGAATCCTTTGCGAAACCATGAGGCGCCACTATCAACATGATAGAGACGGACGACGATCAGCGTGACAAAGGCGATAGTTCCGATCGCTTCCCGATAACCCGGAGCGGTCAGGCTTCGTTGAGCATTAGAGAGAAAGTGGATTTGTGATTCGACACCCGAAGGTTGTTGCCTCGTGCCACGAGAAACTCCCGACCACCAAAGTTTGTGATCAAACGGCTACCTGCAGTATGACTCAGATCCGCATGTTACACACCGTAAGAATTATCCTGCGGGTGCGTAAGAAAGAGCAATCCAAGAGGCCGATTAGTGAAGCTGAAGCCAAGGAGTTCTGGAGGAAAATGCAGCCGAAAGATTATTCAATCGTGAAGCATTTGGAGAAAACGCCGGCTCAGATTTCTGTATGGGCCTTGTTGATGAGTTCGCAAATGCATAGACCGGCTCTGATGAGGGCTTTGGATGACACTTATGTTCCCGTGGGCACCAATAGTGACAATCTAGCGGCCATGATAGACCAGGTCATTTGAGGACACCGAATCAGTTTTTGTGACGAAGAGCTGCCTTCTGAAGGCAAAATGCACAACAGAGCTCTGTACGTCACCTGTATGTGTCGAGACAAGATAATAAATCGCATCTTGGTCGATGACAGATCTGGTCTTAATATTTATCCACTTTCGACTCTGAGGCAACTCAAATTCGACGTGGGAAAGCTGCGTCATAACCAAGTCAACGTGAGAGCTTTTGATGGAATGCAAAGAGACACATTGGATGCGGTAAACTTGGATACTCAGGTGGGTCCCACAGATTTTAATGTGGAGTTCCAGGTGTTGGATATCAACACCAGTTACGACTTGCTTCTAGGAAGACCATTCATCTATATGGCTGGGGCTGTGTCTTCTACTCTTCACCAAATCAAATTGGAAGGACGACTGCAGAATTGGTCATTTATGGTGAAGGAGTCATTCCAACAGTATGCAAAGAATCGTCGATTTATGTCTCTCGGCGGTGTGATTTCTACACGTGGAGCCGTAAATGCCACCGTGATGACTTGCCCCACAAATTTCTATGCCTCATGTATAAGATGATTGCATCGTTATGCTCGGAGTGGTTTCAACCGTGTTTCGGGTCGGAAGCATTTTCAAGGGATTGTCGAGCCTATTCAAGTTCCCGCCAAAGGAGCAAAGTTTGGTTTGGGGTATGTCCCCGCAGATGATGAAGCAGAGATGAAAAGCAAGAATATTGATCAACCATCACAGCTAATCCTCATCTATACCTGCTCCTCTGCACGAGAATATGTTGATGATGATGGTCTCGGTATGAGTCCGACCTTTTGGCGAGATTGATGCGATCGTTGAGGAAGTTCGGGACATCGGGCATCCGTGATGCAGAACCCGTGGAGCAATTGCAAAATTGGATCTCCACACCGCTCTTGATTTCCCGTGCGGCTTGGTAGAAAAGACATATGTTTATGTTTGTTTTAAAATCAGTGGTAGTCCGGAAGAGGCCCGAGATCCACCCTTTATGCAGTTTTACTTGCTTAAAGTTTTAAATTCCCTTGTGATGTTTAAAAAGGCAAAATAGTCTCGATCATGGCCATAGTTTGCGCTTGCTTTTCAATTTAAATGAAAGCCTCTTTTATCGAAAATTCATTTACTTGTCTATTTATATTTTTACGTTCCTAATTTTGTTTATTTATGATTTCAGTAATATCAATTTAAAACCTGCCAATGTCATGTCATGTCACGAGCCATTTGAATAAAATGAGGCAGGTGATAATGAATGCGAGATGTATGAAGATGAAAATGAGGTACCCGAATATGTTGCCGAAGAGTTTCAAGAATTTGAGAATCAACATAAGCCAAATCTTGAAGAAATTGAGACTGTGAATCTCGGAGATGAGGAATGTGTCAAGGAGGTCAGAATTAGCGTCCATCTGACCGAAGCTCAAAGAATGGACCTAGTCTGATTGCTTGGGGAATACATTGATGTATTTTCCTGGTCTTACAAGGATATGCCAGGGCTAAGTACGAATATGGTGTCTCACAAGTTGCCAATTAATTCAGATTTCATTCCAGTAAAGCAAAAGACTCGAAAATTCAAGCCTGAGTTGAGTCTAAAGATCAAAAAAGAGATTACCAAACAGATTGAGTCTCAAGTGGTTGAAGTGACGCAATATCCAACTTGGTTAGCCAACCTTGTTTCGGTTGCCAAGAAAGACGAAAAAATCAAAATTTGTGTTGATTACAGAGATCTCAACAAAGCTAGCCCGAAAGATAATTTTCCATTGCCAAACATTCACATTCTCATTGATAACTGTGCTAAGCATGAGATGCAGTCGTTTGTGGATTGCTATGCAGGTTATCATCAGATCCTGATGGATGAAGAAGATGCAGAAAAGACAGTCTTTATCACACCCTGGGGTGTATATCATTATCGGGTGATGCCTTTTGGTCTCAAGAATGCTGGTGCTACTTATATGAGGGCCATAACAACCATCTTCCATGATATTATTCATAAAAAGATCGAGGTGTATGTGGATGATGTCATAATCAAGTCCCGCGAAAGTTCAGATCACTTAACTCACTTGAGGAAGTTCTTTGATCGCCTGCGTCGATACAATCTGAAGTTAAATCCTGCTAAATGTGCTTTCGGAGTGCCAGCCGGAAAATTGTTGGGATTCATAGTTAGCAGAAGAGGCATTGAGCTTGATCCTGCCAAGATCAAGGCAATTCAAGAGTTGCCTCCTCCGAAGACCAAGAAAGAGGTTATGAGTTTTTTGGGAAGGTTGAACTACATCAGTCGATTTATAGCTCAGTCCACCGTGGTGTGTGAGCAAATCTTCAAGTTGTTGAAAAAAGATGCCCTGACCAAGTGGACCGGAGAATGTCAAACTAATTTTGATGCCATAAAGAATTATTTATCCAATCCACCGGTATTGGTCCCTCCTCGAGAGGGAAGTCCATTGTTGCTATATCTATCTGTCTCAGAAAATGCATTTGGGTGTGTGCTTGGTCAACATAATGAAACTGGAAAGAAGGAAAGAGTTATTTATTACTTGAGTAAGAAATTCACTCCGTATGAGGCTCGTTACACTCTTTTGGAGAGAACATGTTGTGCTTTGACTTGGATTGCTCAGAAGTTGAGGCATTATTTGTCTTCTTATACCACATACCTTATTTCCAGGACGGATCTGTTGAAGTATATTTTCCAGAAAGCAATGCCGACCGGGAAATTTGCTAAATGGCAAATGCTTTTGAGTGAATTTGACATTGTGTATGTGACTCAGAAGGCGATAAAAGCACAAGCCTTAGCTGATCATCTTGCGGAGAATCCAGTTGATGAAGAGTATGAACCACTCAAGACTTATTTTTCCGATGAAGAGGTTGCATTTGTGGGTGAAGACATTTCTGAAGCGTACCCAGGTTGGAGAGTATTCTTTGATGGAGCGGCGAATTACCAAGGGAAAGGTATCAAAGCGGTCTTAGTGTCAGAAACCGGTCAGCACTATCCTATGGCAGCTAAACTCCGATTTAATTGCACGAACAATATGGCTGAGTATGAAGCTTGAATCCTCGGTCTCAAGATGGCAATTGATATGAACGTTCATGAGTTGTTGGTTATTGGAGATTCAGATTTGCTAATTCACAAAGTTCAAGGAGAATGGGCCGTGAAGAATCCAAAGATCACACCGTACGTGCAATATATACAGAAGTTGTGCCAAAGGTTCCGCAAGATTGAGTTCAGACACACTTCGAGGACACAAAATGAGTTGGCCGATGCTCTCGCCACCATCGCATCAATGATCAAACATCCAGATATGAGTTATATTAATCCAGTGGATATAGATGTAAAAGAGCAGCCTGTCCATTGTTCCCAAGAAGTATTTAGAGACTGGGACTTACCATGAGAATGCAACATTAAACCAGAAGAAGTAGATGCGCCGGTTGGCCCCCAATTTCTTCGCAAGCGGGGAAATCCTTTATAGGAGGACTCCAGATTTAGGTCTTCTCAGATGTGTTGACACTAGTGAAGCTGCGAAGCATCTAGAACAGATACATGCCGGAGTTTGCGGTACTCACATGAATGGGCTCACTTTAGCAAGAAAAATTCTCCGGGCGGGTTATTTCTGGATGACCATGGAGCATGATTGTTGCAAGTTCGTGCAGAAGTGTCATAAATGTCAAGTGCATGGTGATTTGATTCGAGTACCGCCTTACGAACTCAATGCTATGAGTTTGCCTTAGTCATTTGTAGCCTGGGGCATGGATGTCATTGGTCCAATAGAGCCAGCCGCATCCAACGGACACAGATTCATTTTGGTGGCCATTGATTACTTCACCAAATGGGTGGAAGCTGCTTTATATAAGTCGGTGGCTAAGAAGATTGTAGCTAATTTTGTTCGCAACAATTTGATATGTAGGTTTGGGGTGTCAGAATCTATTATCACCGATAATGGAGCAAATCTCAACAGTCACTTAATGAGAGAGATATGCGAACAATTCAAGATCACTCACTGAAATTCAACCACTTATCGTCCCCAAATGAACGGAGATGTAGAAGCCGCCAACAAGAACATAAAGAAGATTTTGAGGAAAATGATTGAAAATCGCAGAGGTTGGCATGAGATGCTGCCATATGCTTTGTTGGGTTACAGAACGACAGTCAGAACATCAACTGGAGCCACTCCATACCTATTAGTATATGGAACAGAAGCAGTCATACCTGTAGAAGTTGAAATACCCTCGTTGAGAATTACCAAGGAGGCCGAGTTGAATGATGCTGATTGGATTCGCAAGCGGATTGACTAGTTAACCTTGATCGATGAGAAGAGAATGGTTGCTCTTTGTCATGGTCAACTGTATCGACAGAGAATGATCCGTGCTTTTAACAAGAAAGTAAGAGCCAGAACGTTTGAGGTCGGTCAGTTGGTTCTCAAACGCATTTTTCTTCACCAAGATGAATATAAAGGGAAATTTGCACCAAATTGGCAAGGACCTTACCTGGTTCGAAAAGTGTTATCCGGAGGTGACTTGGTCCTGTCGGAGATGGATGGCACCAAATGGCCAAAACCGATCAACTCAGATGCTGTCAAGAGATATTATGTGTGAAGTTCCAGTTTGTATTTCTGTTATTTCCTTGTAATCGCTCTATTTGCTTGTAATCGGTTTGTTTAGAATTTTATCCCGTTGTAATGAACTACATCTGACCTGATTTCTCAAAATGAGATACGTAGGCGGCCTATGTCGGCCTCGGTCATCCCTTTATTCCCTTTTAATATTTCCTTATATTTGAACTACGTTCGGCCTGAATTCTCAAGAATGACATACGTAGGCGGCCTATGTCGGCCTCGGTCGGTTTCCTTGTAATTTTCTTACTTTTGTTAATCCTCGAAAGGGGGAACTACGTTTGACCTGATTTCTGCGTCAATGGGATACGTAGGAGCCACAATGGCTTGGTCATATTTCCCGTAAGATTTCTATTTTGCTTTACAATAGAAACTGGTACAGAATTTTTGAGAGGGACTAAAAAATTCTCAAGAAGAAGGCCTCTCCAACAAAATCAAGACTGAAGTTACTTTGAGATTCGCAACTGGGACAGAATTTTTGAGAACATCTCAAAAATTCCATGATTTGCTCACCAACAGCTAAAGATACACCAAGATAGTTAACTGGGACAAAAATTTTTGAGGATGACCTCAAAAATTTTCAAGAAGGTTCCCCAGAAGTTTGGAACAACTTTGAATATTCCCCAGCAAGTAATCAGATAGACATCGAGACATCGACTTCAAAGGCGCTCATTAAGCTTAACGTGGCATGACACTTGGCAGTGACTTTCCCAAATATACCTTTTTGAAAATTTAGTTTTCTTAAAAATTTTCTTTCCTTTTCTAATAATTTTGCATAAAAATATTTTGTCCTATCTATCAAGAAACGGGAGATCAGAAAAATTCAACCAGAGATAGTCAAACACGGAGCAAGCAACCGAAGAGATCGACACATATCAGTTCACCTTACACTAACAATTTTTCTGTGGCTGTAGGCTTATAAGTTTGCCTCAAAATCAGCATATTCCTCCATCCAATTAATATGGAGAAGTTGAAGGGGCGAGGATCTCCCAAAACTAACAATTTCTCTGTGGATGCAGGAAATATTTTATGCTTCTTACACCAAAATTGAGAACAGAAATATTATTATTCAATTCCTAGCAAGTCGAAACCCATAACGAACATGCTACTATGTTCAGAGACGGAACAAACGAAAACCATGAAGAGAGCAATATTATTATTTTCCAGCGACTAAAGATACTTGGAAGACATTTACTTGCATTGTATTATTAGATATGATAATATTCTTACCTAGAAGGTTACTTATATTGTATCGTCGAATGAGATGACACTACTACTCCGAGAGTTATTTCTTTTATTTATTTATATTGTAGATTGAGACGATACTGCCATCCAGCAGATACCCAGAAGATCACCTATATTGCTCGGTGATGCATTATCTTCGTTCGGTATCAGGGAGGCATCATCGTAATTCATGCATCGCGAGAAAGGAATGATTACATTGCAAGAGAAAATTCATGCATCGCGAGAAAAATATTCATGCATCGCGGGAAAAATATTCATGCATCGCGAGAAAGGAATTCATGCATTGAAAATTCATGCATCGCGGGAAAAATATTCATGCATCACGAGAAAGGAATTCATGTATTGCGAGAGAAAATTCATGTATCGCGGGAAAAATATTCATGCATCGCGAGAAAGGAATTCATGCATTGCAAGAAAAAATTCATGCATCACGAAAAAAATATTCATGCATCGCAGGAAAAATATTCATGCATCGCAAGAAAAGAATTCATACATTGCAAGAGATGATTCATGCATCGCGGGAAAAATGTTCATGCATCGCGAAAAAGATATTCATGCATTGCAAGAGAAGATTCATGCATCGCGGGAAGAGAAGGAAAACATGCAACGCAAGAGAAAGAAGTCATGTATCACAAGAGAAATAGGCATGCATAGCAAGAGAAAAACATGCATCGCAAAGAAGGAAACCATGCATCGCAAATAAATCAACATAAGTTGCATCATTTTGATTTGCAAGAACAATATCAAGAGAACTATCAACATATTACATCAGTCTATTTTATTACTTCGACATCAAAGAAATAGTATATTGAAGATTATATTGCATATATGAGACACAAGCTTTATTTGCTTTTCGTCAAACCCAATGAAGCTGACGTCAAATGTTCAGAGGGAGAAATTAAGTGTCAATACGGTAAAAGACACTATCTCCCCATTTGAATTGCATTTTTATGCTAATGAGTTTTATCTCAGTCTTTGTCGAGAGCATCCGAGAGAATGAATTCTCAAAACAAACCACAGGTGCAGACGACATCAAAAAGGATGCAGCACGACGTGGAACTTTTTCTTAGCAGCGAACTGGGACATAGTCCAAAGAGGAGTGCCAAACTCTTAAGACGCGAGCAGAGGAGCGACTTCCACCACAATCAAACTACACCCCTATCAGAAGACATGTGTGTTTTTCTTTAGATTTATCGGTTTCATTTTTTGCATCAGAAATTTTAGGTTCACCGGAAGCAACTTTCCAATCTGAGTGACAATGCACTAAGAGCTTTGGAAATCATGTCCGTGTAAACTCTTTGTTGACACCCAATTTTGACCGACCTTTAACCATTTTTGGAATGCTATTCAATTAAATACGTATTTTTTAAAATATATTTCCAGTTTAAAATTTTAATCAATTTCGTCTTAAAATTATATATTTTAGTACGCATGATTTCAAAATTATCGTAAATATTTTGTCTAATTATTAGTAAAACTCAAAATAATTATTTTATCTTTCAAATATTTTAAATTTTAAGTGATTCTTATTATATAAAATGTTTAATATTTATAGTATTTTAATTGAATAGCATTTCTTTAATTTTTCCCTCAAAGTCATCTAAATTTTAGCTCATTCTATTCAAATTTATTTCAGTTCTAGCCTTTTCTTATTCAATTTATTTCGATTTTAACCACTTCAATTCAATTTCTTATTTCAATTATAGCCACTTATTTCAAATCTAGCCAAATTCTATTTCAATCTTGGCCATATTCAACTCTCAAAGACCCATGTCAACCGTCCATTCTATTCCGAATTAATCTCGACCCTCCATCTCACTTGATTTCAACGGTTGAGATCAAGTCCCCCCACTTTCCTTTTTTTAACCTAGAAAGATCCCAAACCCTAATTCTTTCTCTTCATCTCTCTTCCTCTCTCCTAGACCCACCACTCCTCTCTCTCTTCTCCCTTCAACGCTGCTGCCAAGCAGCCGCCGGACTGGGCGGCCATGAGCCGGCCAGCCAGCTCCGGCGAATGCCATCTCCGGCGTCTCTCTCTCTCTCCGCCCCTCTTCCTCTCTCCCCCTCCGCCTCTCCTCTCTTCTCCTTCTTCGAGAAACCAACAGCAACAGTGGCTCCGGCCAGCAGGGAAGACGCCAACAACAACTCCGCCAATGCAGATTCGCCGGAAGTCGCGATAAGCCAGCTCCACGGCGCAAACAACAACCGCGTAACCAGCGACCGCCAGCACTCGTGAGCCAAAGAACCAAGAACCCCGACGTTATCCCCTCTCCTCTATTCTCCCCTCTTTTCTCTTCTTTTTCAGGCGGGTAGCCGACAAGAAAACAACGACCAGCAGCCCCCATCTACGGCAAGAACAGCGAGATCCTCGCAGCAGCAGCCGAAAACAACTAGAAGCAAACAACAAACACTCGAGCTCCGGCGGAGTTTTTGAAAATTTCAAGACGGATCCTTAACAGATCCGTCCAGGTACATTTCTTTCAGATTATTATAGCACCTAGCAATTTTATTCTTCTTCTTATTTCTTCTTATTATTTGCAATGTGACTTTGATTTTATGATATGGAAGTTCTATGCATGTTTAGTAGAAATCATTTTAGTCCTAAAAAATTTGAACTGCTGGTGGGTATTTTCAGATTTTGTGAATTATATTGTGATACTTAGTTGAATATAGTCATTTGTTGTTCCTGCTCATTTAGTTGACTCGTGCTACTGATGATATGATCCAGTCCGAGTGTCCTATGAAAACATGCTCTTGTATTTCTGATGATTTCTTGATCAAATTGGTAAAATTGTGGGCTAAATCAATTCATGCTTTTCCTTGGCTATTTAAGCTATGAAATAGGCTTTCTAAAAAATAAATAAATAAAAATGTTAGTGAGTTGATTGAAGATTTTATTGTGATTACATATTTGGTGATATTAAATCAGCATGATTTAATAGAGGAATTGATTCTTTATTTACTTAAATTGATTGGATAAGCATTTTGTGCTGATTTCATGACTGTCGTAATTTTGAATTTGGCAAAATTTGTGATTGACTTGTAATATTGAAATTACTTGTTATGGTAAGTTTTTTTTGATTTGCAAGAATGGCCAAAGGAATTGCAGATGCCTTGTGATTTGAATATAGTATTGTCATCTCTAATTGATTCTTTTACCTTGATTGACTTTAAATATATTCTTACTTGTTTTTTTTTTTTTTTTGGAAAAGAGATATTTGATTAAGGTAAAAGAATTTTACTGATTTTTGCTCCCTAAAATAAGGAAAAATGATATTTGATTGGCTCCTAAAAATATACCCTTTCCTTGTGAACCATGTCCCTCCTCCTATAAATAATCAGACCCCTCATTTCAAAACTCAAGCAGATACACTTTAACAATAGTAAAATATACTCTCTGCTTTCTACATATCGTGAAATCTGGTGAATCCTAAGGAGTACTTATCCACTTTGTTTGTTGCGTACGGATTTATTTGAATTAAGTTCGTCTGCATTGCTGATAACTATTTCTGCATAATCGGTTAGCTCCCCTTCATTAGTTTAAAATCTCGTCTTGCATCATCTATCATGAATATTGTATGTTTGTTGTATGTTCGAAAATGAATAAAAGGAAGTATACGGGTCAGTCTTCTTCTCCTCTTGGATATGTGATATTATATTTACTGTTTTCCATAATTGTTTGAGTTTTATGTGTATGACTCTGCCTATGTGTTATATCTTTATTGTATAGATATTGTGTGGTATTTTTATTTTGATCATCTAGCAGGGCCTTCAAGAAAGTAGGAATGTTTTCGAAGAGTTGCCATGGGTGGGAATGTTTAGCGGAGCTTTGTGAATTTATAATTATGTTTTGGTTTGTAATAATTTGTAAAAAACTCTAACTCTCTATAATATATACTTTGGGAATTGTCTAAGGGGAGGGGGATTTACGTGCTACTATCGTAACTTAATTGTTATTAGAAAGCATGCCTATAGGAGTGTGATTTATATGATGATCATTCTTTGCTCTAAACCTAAATGATCTTGTCAATATTTAATTGTCGTTTAAGTTATAAGCATGAGAGGCTACTCATTCTTGATGTTCATGAATTATATGTTAAATAAATCTTGAATCCATGTAATCACCTAGTAGCATATAATAATGTAGTAAAGTAATAATTGTCTCTCCCAATCATCCTTACTATTGTATGAAATTTGAACAAAAAATGGGTATTGTTCAAATGATATATTTGTATTAAAAAAAATAGAAAGCATGTTTAGAATTTAAGTAACTTTGATATTATTGTGGTTAACAAACGTGCATATAAGTTTTAATGTTTTAGCATCAATAGGAGATGCCGTGTTTCGTTATAATTTTTGTATATCTGCCACTGTTTTGTCGTAATAATATTAAATAACTCTGGTTTGATAATGATGTGGCTAGGTAATTACTTTAATAGTTTAAGCAAGTTAATCCGTTAATCAGATCCTAATAACTTTAGTATGTCAAAAATTTTAGCATTATTATCAACTTAGAAATCATGCCTATAGGACTCAAATAAATAAAATCCATGTTAATTAATCAGATTAAATAATTTCCAGCATGCTAAATAACCGGAATAATCTGCTATGCATATTTTCTGCCACCCTTGATGTCAGTTAAAAATTGTAATCTGCCACTGCTTTTTTTTTTTAATAATTTTTGCCCTTGTTTGAGCTTATTTAAACTAGTATGACTTAATCGACCATATTAAGAAAATTTGTGTTCAAACTACATTCGCCTTGATAAAATCAGTTAATAACCGTGATTAATTACATTCTGCACTTATAATAATTTTCTGCTCTTTAAATTCAATGCATATTGTTATGCTGCCTGTTTATATGTGCACTTAGCATGAACCTTACACTAATTACGTGTTTGTTAGTATGCTAATAATAAAACTTAAGAGGCCAATATGAAAACTCTATATGCTAAATGCTCGTCCAACATGTTTGACTTGGTGTCTAGGTGGGCCTATATATTTTATTTTGTCTAAAACCAGTCCAAATAGTAGTCCAATGCCTCTTGGACGTTAAGCGGGACGTTAGGCACCTTTTAGGACGAAAAGCATGCGGTGGTGGGGTAGGGGTAGTTTAGGCCCTACGGATATGATGACACCGACTCAGGCTTAAGGACAAACCTTGGTTTTGTCTGTCCCTACACGGCAGCCTAAAAAATAAATAAATAAAGAAAAGTCGGGTGCTGATCCAAAAGTCCTTTAGAGTCTCCCTTCCCTTCTACCCATTTATATGTTTTATTATATTATTTGGGGTAATTTAAATAAAATAAATTTGCTTATCTATTTGTGTAATTTCTGTCTTCTCGCTTATCTCCTTATTATTTATTTAATATTTATTTATTATGTCTTCACTTAGTTTTACATGCATAAGTAATTAAAAAATAAAAGTAATTTTAATTGCTAAATATTATGTTATCACCTAGCAAGCATGTCTAAATTAAATAAATAAATAAAATGAAGTGACCTTAAATGCTACTTGTAACCCCCACATATTGCATGAGATACGGCCGGGACCCACATTTGTGGACCTCGAGGGATGCCTAACACCTTCCCCTCGAGGTAATTTGAACCCTTACCCGATCTCTGGTTCGTTGACCTTAGCTAGACTTAGTTAGGTTAGATAGGTGCCCTAACGCACCTTAATTCGTTAGGTGGCGACTCTTCGAATTCTCAAAACCTAAAAGAGTTGTTAGGTCGTGCACCAAAACCCGTTTTGAGAAAAACGGGGCGCGACACTCTTAATTATGGGTGTGAAGTGCACCACATTCATGACTAAGAGGTTGCAAACCTTCTTTCCATACTCGACTTATTTTGTCGCTTTTCCAAAACTAAAAGGTTATCTTGCAGAATAGATTTCCTTTTCAACTGATCGAGTCGAACTACAAGCATCCTGATTCCCTAAGTTGAGGGATATGTAGGTGGGTTCAATGTCGAAAACTCGGTTGTATTCTGACATTCACTCTTAAATCTTATTCCCAAGCATTTCGGTATCTTCATAATTCGATATTGAGATAGCTTCTGAATTCTTTCATAATCGTGCGTCAAATCAAGTGTACAGAACTACAAGTGGCCTAAATTCTCATATAGCCTGAGATATGTAGGAAACCCGATACCGGGGTTCGGCCATAATTCCCAAAGTCTTTGCCCAAATCCCTTTTCCAAAAGATGAAGGTGTGGTCGGTCAAAATTGGATTAGTCAATTTCATTTTCCTCGGACTTCTTACATCAATCCAAGTAAAATGAGGGACAGTTGTTGACACTCAATTTTGGACTTCCACAATATAGATTAATCACCGAGCTTCTTAAATTCCAAACAATTTGAAATATTTAATTTTTATGAATTTTAAAATATTTCTCAAGTTACTTTTAACTAATTTTGTCATCTTTATCATTTTTAAATGAAACATATGCTCTATATAATTTTGTATATAATTAGTATATTTCATAAACATTTCAAAAATCATCTCAAAAAGACTTTGATCCAAGTAAGTATTTTACTAAAATTAGTTTAGTTTAAGTAATGGTTATAATTTTAAATCATTAGTTTACAATTAAGTTAATTATTTTATTTCGTTAAAATAAAGAAGCTCATTAATTAATTTATATTAATTCATCTTATTTAACTTTAGCTGAATTCATGGACAAATCCAATTGGTCATAATTGCAATTCATTTAGCCTTCCTAAATTTACAATTTTAACCATTTTCACCCTATCATTTAACTCAATATTTGCAAGACCAAAATTTTGGCTCAAATGCAATTCCAATTTCCCAGCCAAAACAATGTACAGCAGTCCAAACACACCCAAAGAATACAAAGAAATTTCAAACATTCCCGACTCAAATTTCACTTTTCACCCCCATACTGCCCAGATCCATACCAAAAGAAAGACCCACCAATTCTTTCAACAGCTAATATGTACAAAGATGACTAAATGACCAGATCGCTTCTTCTTCCCCATACAATGATCCAACAAAGAATGCCCACTCTTAACCCTGGTCCATTTTCGCTCAATGCAAGCAGGTTAACGACGATTTCAAACTGTATCAACAATGCCAAGAACAAATTCTCCAATGTTCTTAATTCCAAACGGCGTGAACACGACACTAGATGAAAAAGCAACGATTTTTGTTTCTTCCTCTCGTCCCTCTCCAATGCAGATGACGCTGCATACCTCCTGGCAGACAGTAGCCGTGTTGTCCTTGCTCACGCGATTGACGCCACGTCGAGCTCAAGGACACCCTAATCGATCGAGACCCTCCACCTCATCCCAATCCATTTAAAATGAGGATCAATTCGACATATTCCTCGTCCTTGGAGAGAATTGGGGATTCAAAATCTGCTCTAACTCTTATCCGATTTTACCCTCATCTTTGGCCCCCAAAATCAACCCTGATCTTCTCCTATTTAAGGATCTCACCCCCTCCTTTCTAAGGGTTGGGGGAAAAAAAGTTGGAAAATAGAAGGGGAAGAGAGTGAGAAAGTCATAAGAAAGAAGATATACAAATAGTCTAAAAACATACAGTAAGGACCCGAAGTCGGGATTCTCGATTTTCTCTTTTCGTTCCTCACTCACTGAAGTTTCTGGAGTCTGTTGTGGTGGTAAGGTTTGCTATTTCAACTCGTCATAGTCCCAGAAAGCTGCTCCAAGAAAGGTAACATCTTCATCTCTTCTATCTCGACTTAACATCTACGAGATTGTGAAATCTTTGTTCCTATTTGGGTGCTGCTGTTCGTGATTGAGCTTTGATACTTCTTGTATGATGTTTATCTATTCTTAAAGGATATCTCTAGCTATTTTCAACACTAATTCAAAGATGGATGTTACGTTGGAGTTTGTCACTTCTCTATTTTGTGTTTAAATTTGCTCGTTTTGCTATCCCTCTTCTCGTATGTGCATCTGTGAATATTCAAAATGTCCTGAGTAGATTTTTTTTTCTTGTGATTTCGATATAGTTGAACTTGTTCGAGTCTTGATTTTAAGTCGAGCTTTGTTCCGTTGCGGAGTTGTAGCTTGTTCCATGATTCGAGTTCTGTTTTTTTCTGCTCGTATAAATGATCAGTATATATTAAGCTCGTATGTGATAGAATAGTTAAGCTTTGTTTTGTTTGTTTAAACCTAAGTTTTTCATTGTGATTTACTGGATTTCCATTTCTTCAGATTTCTTCAAGCTTACAAGTCTAATTGGTTATTAAAATCCTTTGAGCTTTGCTGATTGAAATTTAGTTTAGTTTATTTGTGTGTTTATTGAGTTTAATGATAGCAGTCCAGCATGCTTATTTGTTCACTGTGAGGAATACGTTAGGATTGGTCAGCGCCTAAGTCCCTTTGTCACTGCAATATGGGTTTATTGTTGTGATCAAACATGAGCAAGATTTTTTTTGTTTGTTTTTCTATATGAATATAGTAGCATAAATATTTTCATCAATACTTCTTATGTTGAATATGTGGGTTGTTACTTATGTGTTTTTTTTTACTTATTTATTATTTTTTATTATTTTTATTTATTTTTATTTATTTATTTATTTTTATTTATTTTGTTACATGTGAAATTCCCTGAGTTTCGTGCGAACTCCTATTCCTTCCCCTTGCATTTCGAGAGAGCCATAAAGGCTCAAATCTTTCCTTTTGAGTCGGTCAGCCAATGGAGTCGAAGAGTAGGTCCCCGAAAATTGATGTACAGGTGTTCGGAGCAAGTCAAAGGGCCGGATACGCACAATATACATTGATATACAATAGTTGTATACACAGTATAAATCCAGAGAAATGGGTCAAAAGCCCACCAAATTTTCAATTTGTATCTTGGCCTAAGCCTCCGTGTATTATAATATTGCTATTTTGTTAGTTTAGGACAAGTGGAAGATGGGCCCAAGGCTCAAAGAAATCAGTTTCAAGATTAGTCTAGGACAGGTACTAAGTATTGGGCCAAAGGCCTAAAATGAAAATGGGTCCGAATACTGGCCAAGGCGAACCAAAAAACCAGATTCGGGTCCAAATCTCTTTCCCCTCTTCATTTGATTATGTTTATTTATTTGCTAATATTTGTTGTTAGTCCTAAGGTCGGAAAGATTCAAATCCCCGAAAGACGCTTATTTTGATTTAACAATTCAACTAAATCGATCTTTTTAAAATAAACTTAAAAAGTAAATTTTGAGAAGTATCATACTTAGGTCGTAGGTCAATATTCCCCTTTTCCCTCTTTTTAAATCGATTCAACTATAAAATAGTTCAATTTTGCAATTCAATTTAAGTTAAAATTATTCTAGCCAAATAGTTAATCGTCGGATAACCGCGTATTAGCGAGCATTTCGGGTGCTTTCAAACCCTTTCCGAAATGCTAATGTGGACCCCAAACCCCCTTAAATATTTTCAATTGATTTCCTGTTTTAATCTATTGAAAATCAGTTTTCTTGATTTTTCTTAAAAAATTAAGTGGCGACTCTAAACCAGTGTAAATTACTATTTTTTATAATAAAACAGATAGCACCAAGGCTCTTCAGTTCAAGGCACTTTGTATAGCCATGCGGCCCACCGCATATGTAGCTACCACTTCTTTTGGAAGTCTCTTCCTTTCTCTCCGTGTCGCCATGACGTCCAGACTTCTTGCCATCGGACTTATAGGTATCATGCTTCTTGGGATGTGGCCGCTACTCCTCGACTTTGCCACGATCTCCCCCACCATGGTCATAACTACCTCTCATCTACTCTCATCTGGCTCTGTCGGGCTTCGCATGCCTGAAGTCTGTCAAATTTTTGGCCTGCGTGATAGTTTCATCTATAGTCCTGACCTGCCGACATTCCAACTCCATCCTGGCCCAATTTTGTAGCCCATCCATGAAGTGGAACAATATATCATCATCCGTGAGGTTAGGAATTTGAAGCGTGAGGGTGGTGAACTCTTGCACATATGCGCGTATGCTACACATTTGCTTCAGCTCCCTAAACTTGCGCTTCGCCTCATAGATGACGTTGTTAGGGAAGAAGGCCTTCTTGAACTCTTCTCGGAATTGCTCCCAGGTGTTGATGGTGCACTTCCCCTTCCCTATCTCGGCATCCTTGCGCCTTCACCATAGCATGGCCATCTCCGAAAGATACAACGCAGCGGTGTTGATCTTACTCTCGTCGCTCTTCAACCTGTTGCACTTGAAGTAGTTCTCCAAATGCCATAAGAAGTTTTGCACCTTTTGTACGTTACGGACGCCTTTGAACATAGGTGGCTTAGGAGCCTCGACCCTGGTCTCCCTATCTCGATCAAGCGACGATGATCCTTCAACTTTCACACCCTCCTTGAGTGCTTTCATCTCGGCCTTCATGGTCTCAATCGTGCTTAACACCTCCATGACCCGACACTCCAAGGAAGTGATAGCCTCCTTCATCTCAAACTCGGTCCACTGACGTCCCTCCAACTCCTTACGGATGGTTTCGGTCTCCTCAAGGGTGAAGTCTTCCAGAGTCTTGAACTTGCCGTCGGCCACATTCATGCGCCGGCCTAATATCTCCATGGCCTGCCTTGCCACTTCAACCCTTGCGACCCATTCTTCTCTAGTAGTGACGTTGATGGCCTCCTCACCACGTTCATCGTCACTTGGTTCGCTGGTCAAGGGTGGATGAGATGTTAGCGCCTCGTTCGGTGTGGGGTCGAGCAGCATTTCCTCATTACCCTTTTGATGCTTCTTTCCCTTGCGATTTTTCTTTCCACCATCCAAACGGACATTGGTGGTGCTAGCAGCATTCATGTCTCCTTCGTTGGTCATTCTCTTAGTATCAAACCTGCGCTCTGATACCACTTTGTCACGGACTTAGAGTGATGGCTAACGTTCCATGCGGCACTTGACAACTTACTCACTATTCTTTCAAGATCTTGTAAGTTCAAGTAAGCCTTTGAGACTAAAATCGCTAAGAGAATTCAAAGAAAGACTTAGAAAGAACAAGAGAGCTTTTAGAAGAAGGCTTTTGTATTGCTTTGGAAGATTGCTTACAACTTGAGTGATCGGTGTCTTGCAAATGAATGACACCTCTATTTATACTAACTCCTAAGGGCCTAAGTGTAAATAATATTTACTTACAAGTCCCTAAGTTATTTACACTTTACTCCTATCTCTAGAATTCTCTACACACTCTAGAGATCTCCAAAACCTTCTTGAAAAGTCTAAAGGTTTCTAGAGTTCTCCGCAAGCCTCTCCTTAACTCTAGAACTTTCCGCCCCTATCCGGACGTCAAATTTAACTGTGAAGTGGCGGGACATGACAGATGAATAATTATCTTCATGTGGAGGAGAGAAGATAGGTGATAAAACTGCATGAATTTCAGATTCTTGATGTTCTTGCTTTTCATTCATCAATTTTTCTAATGGTTGCATTTCAGACATGGTGATTCTTTTTGAAAATGTTTGAGCTGAGAAAGAAAGAAAGAAGAATTTTGAACTAATAATGAGGAGATGATTCTTTCTCTTGCGACATTTAAATGCGTTAATGCGTTACAATATAAGTCAGTTTTGGGGAATCCCTCATTTAAACGTGTTAGGGGTCGTTTGGTATAGTGTATAAGAATAATGCTAAATAGGGTATATTAGTAATACTTGCATTAGCAATGAATTTATTAGTTATGCTTGCATTAATTATACATAGATTACTTTTATGCATCATTTGGTTTGATGCATAAAAAAATAGTATGCATTGCATATAAAATTTAATTTACAAAGATACCCTCCACTAATATGGTGGAAAAGATGTAAAAAAGGTTTTGAGGGCAATTGGGTCTGTAATCATGCTAATGCATGCATTATAATCATTGCATTGCTAATACCTAGAAATCCATGGTATTAGCAATACACACATTAATACACTATAGAGTGTATAACTAATGCAAGCATTAGTTATACATAGGTTGGAAAAGAGTACCAAACAAGGTACTAGTAATACACAAGACTAATGCATACATTATTTTTTCTAATACACTATACAAAATGACCCCTTAATGTGTTACTAAGTTACTAACTAACTATATATATATATATATATATATATATATTACTTAAACCAGTTAGATATAGAATCTAGTTTTCTCCAAAAGTTAATTTCCTTAAGATGGATAAAACATATTCATTTCTCTTTTTTTTTTCTTTTTGAGTTTTTTTTTTCATGAATTACGTAAACGTAAAAAATTTAGTGCTTCTAAATTTAACATGGTTTGGATCAGAATTTAACGTGGTTAGCGGAAACAAAGACTTCCATTAATGAGCCCAAAAATGAAGAGAAAATCTTAATAATAGCTGTTAGAATATATGACAATATATTCTGACAGATTGTAGCTGATTTGTATATATTTAGTTTATATATATAGATAGGCATATATTTAGTTTATATATATAGATAGGTAGTTTCCTTAATCATAGCTGATGATACTCTTGTAATAGGTGTATAAATACTAAGGATGTTAATGAAATAAATCAAGGGATTAATCTCTTTCATGGTATCAGAGCTCTAGGGCACAATCCGACATTCTTTCTTCGTCGTCGTGACCCCCTGCTGACCCCCCTGCTGCCGCCGCCCCCCCTCCCCCCACCTCTTCCTCTTCCGCTATTTTCCATCACTATGTCTAACTCCAAATCTTCCTTTCATCCTGCTCTTGCTATCTCCAACATCAAGAATCATGTTCCTATCACTCTTGAGATGGAGAATGTCCAATATTCCACCTGGGCGGAACTCTTTAAGATTCATGCAAGATCTCATCGGGTAATTGATCATATTATTCCTCCGGCAGCGGGAACGGAGAAACGGCCTCAACAAGAGGAGGACAAAGAATTGTGGTCCACCCTTGACGCCACTGTTCTCCAATGGCTCTACGCTACAATTTCTCATGATCTTTTTGCATACCATTCTTGAGCCTGACACCACGGCGATGGAGGCATGGAATCGCTTGCGCGACATATTCCAAGATAACAAACACTCTCGTGCTGTCACCCTTGAGTACGGCTTCACTAATGTCGACATGGAGGATTTTCCAAATGTCTCTGCTTATTGTCAACATCTCAAATCTCTGGCGGATCAACTCAAGAATGTTGGCTCCCCGGTGGCTAACGATCGTCTAGTTCTTCAATTGGTCTCTGGCCTTACCGAACCCTACCAAGGTGTGGCCACTCTTATTCGCCAACGTGATCCTTTGCCGCAATTTTATCAAGCCCGTTCGATGCTCACTCTTGAAGAGGCTGGCCGTGCTAAGAAAGCAGCCCAAAGTTCCTCCGCTGCATTAGTTGCTCGCTCGTCCGAGGGTCCTCCTGATGTTCCTGAAAATTTCTCTTCCAACTGCCCTACTAATGGTGGGAAGAGGAACCACAACCGCAATAATAATGGAGGCAGGTCTCGCGGCAACACTGGGTAGCGTGGAGGCACCAGAGGCGCTGCTAGAATCAAGCGGACTGCAGCCGTGGTGGCGGCCAGAGGCGGCACAGCCGCGCCGCACTGGCAAAGAACCGGCGCAAAGAACCTCCGCCATATTCTCCTTGGATTGCCGGGCAGCAGTGGCCATGGATGGCATCTTGGGGTCCTTGGGCTGTACCTCCATGTCCATATCTGTCAACCGCTTGGTCCCGACCAAATTATGGACAGCAGCAGCCGCCACGCGCAGCTGTTCTTGGCCCCCGTCCCCAGCAGGCATACACGGCAGCCCCTACCCCTACGGACATTGAGGCCGCGATGCATACTCTTGGGATCACTCCTCCGGATGCAAATTGGTATATGGACACCGGTGCCACTTCCCACATGACATCCACACAAGGTAACCTCACGTCCTATTTGAATAAGAGCATTAATCGTGGTATAATGGTTGGTAATGGCCACTCAATTCCAATTCACGGCTATGGTCACACAACGTTGTCTTCCCCGTGTCCTCCCTTGCACCTAAACAATGTCCTCCATGCCCCTCATCTAGTTACAAATTTGGTGTCCGTCCGTAAATTTACCACTGATAACTCTGTCTCTGTTAATTTTGATCCCTTTGGGTTTTCTGTGAAGGATTTTCAGACGGGGAGGCTGGTAATGAGGTGTAACAGTCAGGGAGAGCTTTATCCAATCACTAATCCTGTCACTTCACCATCTACTTTTGCTGCTTTGGCACCGTCTCTATGGCATGATCGTTTGGGTCATCCGGGCACACCTGTGTTGAATTCCCTTAGGAAGAATAAATTGATTGATTGTAATCAAAGTAGAGATGTTCGTATCTGTCATTCGTGTCCTCTTGGAAAACATGTTAAGTTGCCATTTTATGCTTCGAATTCTCACCCTCTTATGCCTTTTGATATTATACATAGTGATCTTTGGACATCACCTGTTTTGAGTTCCTTTGGTCATAGATATTATGTCTTGTTTATGGATGATTATTCTAAATTCTTGTGGACATATCCTTTATCACAAAAATCACAAACCTTTTCCACATTTTTAGCTTTCAAGACATTTATTCGAACTCACTTTGAGTGGGATATAAAGAATATCCAATGTGATAATGGCAAGGAATTTGATAATGGCCCTTTTTGGGACTTCTGTAAAACCAATGGTCTGTCGTTTCGTTTATCCTGTCCTCACACATCACCTCAAAACGGGAAAGCCGAACGACAAATCTGTACGATTAATAACATTGTTCGTACCTTATTGGCCCATGCTTCCCTTCCTCCTTACCTTTGGCATCATGCGTTACAAATGGCAACTTACCTTCTCAACATCTTTCCTTATAAACTGTTAAACTATCAATCTCCTCTTAGCATTCTTTATCGAAAGGACCCATCTTATTCCCATCTTCGTGTCTTCGGGTGTTTATGTTACCCTTTCATTCCCTCCACACTAATAACAAAACTCTAACCCCGGTCAACCCCATGTGTTTTTTTGGGATATTCGTCACATCATCGTGGGTATAAATGCTTTGATTTGTCCTCTCGCAAAATCATCATTACCATCACGTAATATTTGATAAGATGCAATTTCCTTTTGCCAAGTTACATACTCCTCAAAATCACACGTACCACTTTCTAGACGATGGACCCTCTCCATATGTAGTTCATCATCTCACTAAACCCACGAACCCACCGCCCTTCCCGCCGCTTCACAAATTGCCGCTGTGGCCCAATGGTCCGCCTCTCGCTGGCAAACACTTTATCGCCGCCGGGCAAGCATCACCGCCTCATCTTCCCCTCTTCCTCCTGTCTCTCCTCATCGCCCAACTCTCGTCTCACACTCTAGTCTACCCTCTGGTCGTGTTACTAGAAGTAAACATGGGATCTATAAACCTAAGAGGTTTTCCAACCTTCATACATCCGTCTCCAAATCCCCTCTACCCCGTAACCCTATGTCTGCTCTTCGTGACCCGAATTGAAAATTGGCTATGGATGATGAATATAATGCTCTTATTAAAAATAAGACGTGGAAGTTGGTGCCCCGTCCTCCAAATGTGAATGTTATTCGGAGTATGTGGATTTTTGCTCATAAAGAAAATTCTGATGGTTCATTTAAGCGACATAAAGCTCGTCTTGTAGGTGATGGTAAAACCCAACAGGTTGGCGTGGATTATGGTGAGACGTTTAGTCCGGTTGTCAAACCGGCGACTATTCGTACGGTTCTTAGTCTGGCTCTCTCCAAGGCATGGCCGATTCACCAACTTGACATCAAGAATGCGTTCTTACATGGCGAGCTCAAGGAGACTGTGTACATGTATCAACCTTTGGGTTATCGGGATCCTGATAGGCCTAATCATGTATGTTCGCTGTAGAAATCTCTTTATGGACTGAAACATGCTCCGAGAGCTTGGTATAAGAGATTTGCTGATTATGTCCATACCCTTGGGTTTTCTCACAGTAAGACCGATCATTCCTTGGTTGTTTATCGTCATGGTTCTTCTATGGCTTATCTTTTATTATATGTCGACGATATTATTTTAAATGCTTCCTCCGATGAGCTTCGCCAGTCTATCATATCACTTCTTAGCTCTGAATTTACTATGAAGGATTTGGGCCTGTTGAGCTATTTCTTGGGCATTGCGGTCACTCGTCATAAAGCCGATTTATTCTTATCTCAAAAGAAGTATGCAGCTGAGATTATTGAACGCGCTGGCATGTCATCATGTAAGCCATCTCCTACTCTGGTTGATACAAAGCAGAAGCTTGGAGCTACTACAAGCACGCCATTTGCGGACCCATCACTTTATCGGAGTCTTGCCGGGGCACTCCAATACCTCACGTTCACAGGACCCGATATTACGTATGCAGTGCAACATGTATGCTTGTTCATGCATGACCCATGAGAAGAGCACATGCATGCCCTCAAGTGCATCGTGCGCTACCTACAAGGTACTTTGGATTATGGTCTTCACCTGTATCCCTCTTCCACAACCACCCTTGTCTCTTATACTGATGCTAATTGGGGTGGGTGCCCCGATACACGACGTTCGACATCTGGTTATTGTGTCTTTATGGGTGATAACTTGATCTCATGGTCTGCCAAACGTCAGGCAACTTTGTCCCGTTCGAGTGCAGAGGCAGAATACCGAGGGGTTGCCAATGTAGTTTCTGAGTCCTGTTGGTTACATAACTTGCTTTTGGAACTTCATTGTCCTATTCCACGTGCTACTTTGGTTTACTGTGATAATGTTAGTGCCATCTATCTGGCTGGTAATCCTGTTCAGCATCAACGCACTAAGCACATTGAGATGGATATACATTTTGTACGGGAAAAGGTGGCTCGTGGCCAGGTTCGAGTTCTCCATGTCCCCTCTCGTTATCAGATTGCAGATATCTTCACCAAAGGCCTTCCGTTGGTGTTATTCGAAGATTTTCGGGACAGTCTAAGCATTCGGCGACCTCCCGCTTCGACTGCGGGGGTGTGTTAGAATATATGACAATATATTCTGACAGATTGTAGCTGATTTGTATATATTTAGTTTATATATATAGATAGGCATATATTTAGTTTATATATATAGATAGGTAGTTTCCTTACTCATAGCTGATGATACTCTTGTAATAGGTGTATAAATACTAAGGATGTTAATGAAATAAATCAAGGGATTAATCTCTTTCAATAGCAAACATAATAGACATAATAAAACTCTATAGTTATAGTTTCGATAATTACACTTCATAGTTATAGTTCTATTTGTTAAAGAGGCTATGGTTTGTATATTTCTGTTCGTTTGTAATTACACTTCATAGTTTTATGAATCCTTTGCAAAAATCATTTATTTTAATGAAAGCCATTAAAAAATTCTTGTTTAGTCACTGGTGCAAAGGAATTATGTAGACGTATGATGTTACTTGATTCTGGTGCAAAGGAATTTTTCATGAAGGGAGTACTTAATCTGTTTTCCCTTGGGTTGAAGAGGGTAGTATCAAAGTGTAAGCCCCAATTCTGAGAAAATTCAATGGCTCATAGACATTGAGATAAAATTGCTGTTTGTGCTGATTGTTAAGTCAGTAAATTAGTATGCGAGATAACGATTATCATAGGAGGTTTGTATATATTCAATAATTATAGAAAACAATCGAAGCTCCTTGCCGAGTTAAAGAATTAAGAGAGGCAAATCAACAGCGGGAAGAAAAAAGCGTTGATTATCGTCTGATTTTTTATATTGGTATTCAGTTCAATAATACTCTCTGTATTTTATTTTTTTGAATACCCGTTTGTCACTAATTTAATAGTTTTGTTAGGGTTTTAGTTCTCTAAGGTAAGTTGTGCCAAATCTGGTTGGGTAACCATTGTTGAATTGGATATTCTTTTACTATTCTTATAATTTTCCTAATGATGCTATTCTTGAAGTTATATCCATTTCTTACGTGTTACCGAGACTAATTGAATTTTATTTGTGCTAGGTACAATTCTTTCTTTTACTCTATCACACTATTATAATTAAATTTCCTATTTTACACTGTCTTATTGAAAAATTTAACACTTGTTGCTTCGCAAACTTACTTTGTTATTGTTGGATGTGTAGTTACGAGTTGATGTTCAAATGAATTATGATTAGTAAGCTAATAGAAGTGAGTGAATTTGTGGTTTGAAGGGAGAGATGCATTTTATATCTATTCCTGAATGTGTTATTTTAAGCTGTTGTAGTAGTGTTTTTTTGTTTAATTTTGATGTTTATATGAATCTTTTATTAAGCAAATAGAATGGTGTGAATCTTTTAGCTATTATGTTTTCATATCTATCATCTTTAGAGCCGTCAAAACGGGCTTAGGGCGGCTCACGTGTTATTGGGGTAGGATTGTAATAGGATTTTTCAAGCCCATTTAAAACTAAGATTTATAAGCCCCACCCATATAAGCCCTTGGCTCTTGATGCTTGATCGGGGTCAGACCGGGGTCGGCCCATGGGCCAAAACCTTTTATTTAAGGGTAACTTGCAATAATCTCACTAGTATATAATAGAATTACTTAAATACAAGTTATGTTGTAATATTTTGAATCTAACCAGATTTTGGTACGTCCGGATACATGTATCTCAGAACAGAGGAGGATCTACATGGAGGTTAGGGGGTTCACCCGAACCCTCGTCGAAAAATTACACGGTATATATAGGTCAGATTTTGTTTTTATGTGTGTATATATTAAAATGAACTCTCTAAACACATGTAAAGAGGCTAGCTCAGTAGTAAAGGGGGTTCAGAAATTCACTTGGATGTCATGGGTTTGATTCTGTGCAACTACACTTTCCTTAATTTTTTCTTGTTTCCTTCATTTGGAAAATCAAATAGCAAGGCTGAGATGGGCTCAACATTTTTGGGCTGGAGTTTTATTGCTTTTTTTTTTCCATTTTTTTAATGTTATTTCTCCTTTTCAATATTCATTTGTTCGAATTTCTAAGACACATTATTTACATTTTTGTATTTTATTATCTTTATCTCTATTGCTCATTTTATTTTTATGTAACTCTCTTTTTATACACTAATTCAAAGGAACTTTTTAAAAAACTGTCAATTATTCTTAAACTTGAAATTGAGATAGAGAAAAAATTCTTTAAAGATAAGTTAAACTAAACTTAATCGAACGAATAAATTTGAAAGTCATGATTATTCATCATATTTCTTTCTCCTTTTTTCAGTTCTATTCTAGAGAGAAGTAAACTACATTTATATAATTTATTCGTTTTTTTTTTACCGATGGAAAACCTTATAAATTGAATAAATGAACAAAAAATTGGCGATGCCATTTATTTATCCTTTTAATATGCATTATAATATTAGTAACTCAATCCCCACACATTTTAAAGAGTATTAAACAATTTTTAAAGTAACATGTGATTGAATGAACACTAATTTAATTTATTTTAAAAATTCAAAATAAAGTAAAATAATAAAAAATTAAAGAAAGGAATCACTTTTTTTAAAAAAAAGAATCAATGAAGCACGGTAAAAGTAGGAAGAAACGCTAAATGCGGCATGACAAGACAAGTTAAATTTAATGGATTAAGGATAATTTTTTTCTTTCCCGATCCGTTTTGCTCCATTTTTTTATTTACTTCTTATAAGTTGAATCCCTCCACAAAAATTCTGGCTCCGCCATGGTCTTAGAATATATGGACTCAAAATTATGTTAATTTGTTTTAAATACACTCTATCGAAGTAGATTCGCAAGTATCTAAGATACATAGACAAATCTCGTGGCTCGCCTCCCTCCTATCTTGCATGTCACTCTCTTATCTCACTCGCGTATCTGGTATGCGAGATATATGCTAAATACAGTAGATTTTTTGCAGTTATTAAAACAACACCATTGTTTGCCATATTTGATTTGAAAATCTTCTCATTTTCTTGATGTTATAGAATTATAAGTTTGAAAAGGGAAAAATAAAGGGTTAGCCTGCCTAGCCCTCGGCCTTCTAGGGTTGGGTTGGATTGAGCATTTTCAAGCCCTACCAAATGAAGGGTTGGCCGCCCCTAGCCCTTCAAATTTCTTGGCCCATAAAGCTTGAGCCGAGTGGGGCTGGGCTGGCCCTTTTGACAGCTCTAATCATCTTATTGCTGTGGCCTTTTACCTTTTACCATTTTAGGCCCCCCATTTTTGTAATAATAATAATAGAATTGTTATAAATGTATTTTAACAAGAAAATAAATTATATTGTTTAGTTCGTTTTGAAACATTAAAGAATGTTTTTTTCTTTTCTGTTAATTTTTAAATTTAATTTTCACATGACATGTTTAAGACCACAAGATTAAAAAAATATTTTGATATATATATATATATATATATATATATATATATATATATATATATGTTTAGTTTAAGACCATAGAAAAATTAAAGTTTTTTCATTTTTTAATTTAAAAGAAGTAAAAAAATTTTAAAAAATAGAAGTTAGGTGTTAGGCCTCAAATTTACTTGAGTTGCCACTACTAACAAGTAAGTTATTCCACTATATAGTGATTGGAGTTTGAAATGTAACTTTTCTATTATTTGTGATTTAACTCAAATTCACATTAGGATAGAAGTTTTTCCACTAGATAGTGATTGGGAGTGTTTATAAAAAGAGAGAATCCATAGGGAAAGTTTATTAAGAGAGAATCCATGGAAAAGCGTCAGATAATACGAGTTCAGGTTCAGGCAATATCGAGAGGTTTTTTTCGAAATAGGATTTTTTTTATCCTTTCGCCTTCATACGACGACCCTCAGTAACAACATCATTTAAAATCATTTAAAGCTAACAAGGCTTATGAACAATAACCAAAATAAAAAAGAAATCGGAGACAAGAGAGAATGATTTTGTGAGATCAGAAATTGAGATATCCCTAACTAAAAGAAGGAAGAAGAGGCTGAAATTGAGAATTTTTTTTCCTTAAGATGGATAAAAACATATTCATTTCTCTTTTTTTCTTTTTGAGTTTTTTTCCATGAATTACGTAAACGTCAAAAATTTAGTGCTTCTAAATTTAACGTGGTTTGGATAAAAATTTAACGTGGTTAGCGGAAACAAAGACTTCCATTAATGAGCCCAAAAATGACGATAAAATCTTACTAATATCAAACATAATAGACATAATAAGATTATATAGTTATAGTGTTTCGATAATTACACTTCATAGTTATAATTCTAATTGTTAAGGAGACTACGGTTTGTATATTTCTGCCCATTTGTATATTTCGCTTGCGAATATACAAATAGGATAAGTATATACAAATCTGTATTTATACATTTAGGAATTTTTAAAAACTCCATTTGTATATTTCGCTTGTCAATGTACAACAGGGTAATTTATTGTGAATTTTTTATAAATCGTATGCAAATAACTAGGGTAAGCATATACAAAATTTTAGATTTATACAATCAGGAACCGAATTGTACCATTCTAAATTTATGCAACTCCAGCGAATAGCAAGAATTGAGGAAATTGTAGCCACAAATTAGATTTTTTTTAAACAACTAAATGTTTGCTATTCTGCATAATTTTCCCAAAAAAGAGAGAACAAAGTAAATATAAGGTACTTATACATTAAACTCTTATAATATAAGGACAAATCTAAAGAATGAGCCAAACTTCTGACGAAAGACAAAGATTCTTAAAGTAGAAAAACAAATTTAAACCTTTTCTCTTACCCTTGAAAGAAAGTGAAAAGTCCAGGCTACAACTTACAACAAAGCATTACACTTTCATTTTTCGACAAACCCAAATACATGAAACAAATAAGGTTTTTAGAGCTTTGGTTGCAAACAAACAAGAAATGACACAATTATTGGATCAAAAGCTCCAGTTTCTCACATTCTCGCATATACTACATTGTTCTCTTCGCTATTTCCATTTCCAGTCATCATAAAATCCTCACCCCATAATCGCATAGACAAGTTGAAAATTTCACGATCAACAGGCCTATCCAAATCAGGATTATCTCCGTCGAGTTCCCAAGCATCATTGTAATTATTCTTAAATGTTATGATCTTTTTCGCTAACTTCTCTCTAGAGATTTTCAAATTTGGGAGTGAATACATGATGAAATCGAGTAGTTCAATCGAGGGTGGATTTGGGAAATCCCCAGTTTTACTCTTGTAATCCCAGATGGTTCTTAAAATTGCCAAATTTTGATGATAATCATAATCATAATCATGATAGTCAGCATCTAATTGACGTCCTTCTTTCGACATTCCCAATTTAGACATTGGTTGTTTTCCTCTTTTAGCAACTCTTCTTCTTATTTCTTTTTCTTCTTCCTTGTCGTCTTCATCATTTTGGCGTTCTTTTTTTCGTCCTTCATTTGGATCCAATTCCTCTGTTTTTCCCTCCCCTGTTTCATCAGATTCTTGATTTCCATTAACCTCCTTTTGCCCTTCTTCTTCTTCTTCATCGGTATGTAATTTCTTACGATCACTTTCATGTAACATTTTTTCTTTGCAGAGAGAATCGAAACAGAAAGAAAAAAGTAGTAAAGATTTCAACACTTGCTTTGAATATGAAGTGACCGAAGAGAATGGTTAAGTGCCATTATATAGTAAAATTAATGTGGTTAAAAAAGGAAAAATATTGAATTGAGACTCAAGAATAAATAAGAATCAAATTATGTTTTCTTTAAAGGGACGTACAAACAAAAATATGACAAGTAAAATAGATCGGAGAGAGTACATTTTGGTTACTGAATTATACTCCATCCGTCCCTTTTCAATTGTCATGTTGCGTTTTTCAAAAGTCCATTTGACTAATTTTCAAAGTGAAATTAGATCACATTAATTCGATATTGTTAACAAAAAAAGTTGGTCAAAGTACTTATCATTTGACTCTAAAAAAAGAAATCATGACAATTAAAAGTCGACGGATGTAGTAATTTTCAAGATTGGTTACTATATTTTATATGTACCAAAAGTCTAATTTTAGATTATTTTCAAGTGTCAATTTATGATGGGAATTAAGTCAAGATACAACTTAGTAGTCAATGAAGTTTGGCTGAGTTATAATGAGACCAAATGTTCAAAGAGGCTAAACATAGTAAGTGATTTTCTTTTTCATCGGTGAAACATTAGTGGATGTATAAACTTATTAGGTACATGTAGGGTTGTTCATGGTTATGGTTATAAAACCAAACCAAACCACAATCCGAACCAAACCGATTAAAAAAATTGATATTGGGTTTGATTTGGTTAGGTTTGATTTTAAATTTTGAAAAACCGATATTATTTGGTTTGGTTTTGGTTTTACTAAAAATTAATCGCAAAAATAACCAAACCGAACCGCAAAGTTATATATATAAATTTTATAATTATTTATAAATAAAATATAAGTATTTTGATACATTTTTTATTAGCCCTGACTGAAATTGTAAAAAATTAACTGAAAGTGAATGACACAAATATAAAAAGCAAGATTATCTCGAAGAAAATAAACCCAAAACTATTAAAGGGACATTTTCGCAAATAGCCACTATAATAAACTTAATTATGCTCCATATCTATAATTTGTATATTTACAGGCTATAGCTACACTTTAAGCTGTCTCGTTTGTATAATTCACAGATTTGTATAATTCTCGTGTATGTTTGTATAACTGAGCTATTTTTGTATAAACTCAAAATAACGAATTTATTCAAACACAAACATCTAAAATTTAAACAGTTATACAAGTTATATCATCAAAATTACATTATACAAAAGTTATACAAATTCCGAATATAAATCTGCGAATTATACAAACTCAAAACCTCAGCCCACGTAATTATCACTGAATGTTGATCACGAGTGGTAATTAACTAAAACTATAATTATAATGACTAACTAACTAGTATATGTTTACTTAACCATGTAATTTTCTGTTGAATGAATCGTGACAACGGACCAAACTTTACAGAAGACGTTTTAAGTGGTTTATTTGCTACAAATTTGAAAGATTGGATGTGAATAGTAATAAATTCAAACTATAGTGTATATCATAAATACATACCGCATGTTTTCGTATGGTATAGTTTTCACTTTTTTTTTCTTTTTTAAGTTAGAAATATTATAATAATTTAATATTTAAGTCAGAGAGTTTAGATATAAATAGATATAATGTATATAAATAAATAATTAATGAAAGTTTTGGTAAATCTATTAAGTAAAAGTCCAATTGAAATTGGATTCCATTATTAATGCTGCCGATGAGTCTCATTAGGAATTGGATTTGTAAATCATTTCCTCACCCAAATAGGATTTGGAGAAAGGTTTCTATGTGACCCTTATATATATAAAGGGTATCGAAAAAACTTGTAGACCAAAGTTTTTCTTTATAATAAAAAAATATTTTGTTGAAAGTAAAATGTTTTCTTTGTTGTGTTTATTGTGAGTTGAATTATCGTGATGGGAGTACTCAATCGGTTTGCGTTAGAGTGGAAGAGGGTAGTATCAAAGTGTGTGTGCGAATTCCGAGGACCTTCAATGGCTCAGAGACATCGAGGTGAAACGGTGAAAACTGGCGTTTGTGGTCATTATTGAAATCGGTCAAAGCTCCTAGTCGAGTTGGAAGAATTAAGAGAGGCAAATCGACAATGTGAAGATAAGAGTGATAAGAGCGTTGCAGATAGTTAAATAAGTCAATTTCTATATGTCTAACTTTTTTTTTTTCCCTATATTTTATCATCACTAACATTTTAGTGTATTGTCTATGCCTGAATGCTTGTTATTACAAGCTGATTGTAGTAATGCTTTTGTTTTAGTTTATGTTTATATGAATCCTTGATTAAGCAAATAGAATGGTGTGAATGGGAGGCAAGAGATGCATGGAGAATAAATAAATCAATAGTGTCTTTTTACCTATTAAGTTTTCATATCTATCATCTTATTGTTGTGGCTTTTTTTTTTTTTATCTACTATTAAGTTATTGGAGCTCAATATCATCTTTAAAGAAATGAGAAATTCGTTTTAGGCCCTCAAATTCGAGATTTTTATTTTATTTTTTTAAGTAATAATAAAATTATTATAAGTATTTTTTAACAAAAAAGGTCTCCATTTTATTTTATTTTTAGTAATAATAGAATTATTATAATATTTTTTAACAAAAAAATTAATTATATTATGTCTTTCTTTTAGTTCTATAAGTATTTTTTTAATAAAAAAATAAATTATATTGTGTCTTTCTTTTAGTTTGTTTCGAAATATTAAAGAATGTTTCTTTCTTTTTAATCAGTTTTTAAATTTAACTTCCACCTGACATGTTTAAGCTAAGACCACAAGATTAAAAAATATTTTGGTATATATATATAGTTTAAGACCATAAAGAAATAAAGCTAAAGCTTTTCAATTAAAAAGAAGAAATAACTCTGAATTTCAAAAATAAAAAAAATAAAGTTTGGTCTGCGATTTATTTTTGGCTTTAGGCCAAGCACAAAACAGAAAATAAAGATCCAAAAAGAAATTTTTTTGCGCAAAACAGAAAAGAAAGATTTGGGCTTTAGGCAAAGCGCAAAACAGAAAGCTAGTACTATATGTTTGTACATTTTAAAATATACTCTAATATTTTCGCCTTTCTAAAAAAACTAACATTTTTGATTCTACAATTAAGTTAAAGAAAAGATATCAAACTAAAATGGCTAAAAATCGCAGTTGAACTGAAAATGCAAGCAAACAACATCTCATTGATATGATTATCTAATTTAAAGGCTTCATAACATACTATATACTAGCCATAGAATGTTTAGCAAACGTAATTAAGTTGTGAACATAACTCTATGAAGATTTGGACCTTTGCATATCAAAATTAATGGATCAGCAGCTCCAGTTCTCACGTTCTCATCAACTGCATTATCCTCCTTGTTGTAAACTTAATAATAGTCTCTAAAATTAACTCCATAAACCCATAGAAGTAAATGTTGGGGAAAATGAAACAAAGACTTCCATTAAACTCTTTATAGTATAAGGACAAATCTAAACATCAAGTACATGAAATAAATGAGTCTAACTTCTAACGAATGACAAAGTTAGACTCTTAAAGTATAAGAATAAATCTAAACCTTTTCTCTTACACTTGAAAGAAAGTGAAAAGTTTGATCTCTTGTTGATGCTACTAGGTTACAATGGCATTACACTTTTATTTTTTGACAAATCCGAATACATGAAACAAATAAGGTTTTTCGATCATCCGTTGCAAACAAACAAGAAATGACACAATTAAGGATTAAAAGCTCCAGTTTCTCACATTCTCATAAATTGCATTGCGCTCTTCGCTATTTCCATTTTCAGTTTTTCGACCATTGGTTGCAAACAAACAAGACAGGATTGTACAAGCCCAACCCTCTTTGAACCTCACGGGGTATTCTGTTGGGACATTGTTATTTAATATTTGTCCTGTTTTTAAGACTTTTAAAACATCTAGCCACTTTGAAATAAATCGTACAATATTTAAAGTTTTATATGACTTGAGTTCAAGCATTATGCTGATTGTTTAGAAAAAAAAAAATGGTTGAACTTTGTTATATATACATAAAATTGAGGCAAAAGCGACTTCACTTCAACCATATTTTCCTGATTTCAATCGTATAAAACTTAACAACATTTTGTCTGCATGTATAAAGTTGTTCTGAAATGTTAACCTACAAATTTTTACGCACTGCAACTATGATTTAAATGGTAGACCCAATAATATCGTTATACTAGTAAAAAATGTATGTTATATACACAAACTAATACCATGCTGGATTGGTTTCACGGTGAGACACATTGGGGTTTTTGAGGGAGACATGGGCCCATCTGCATAATGTGGGTGGGCTCCCTTATGGTATAATTGTTATGAAAGGCCATAAAAGGCCTAGCTTTATGTCTACGATGGGTTTATTTTAGTATTGCTTCGGTAGTTTTTTGTCCTTCGATTTTTTATATTATTTGTTGCTATTTGTAATTCTACTATTATATCATTTTATTGTAGTTACTGCCATGTTATTAGTTGTTTTTTGTTATTATTTGGTATTGCTTATACGTTTGTTACTATTTTTTTGGACCGCTTTGGACTATTTTTCTTGAGGTAGGGTCTATTTGAAACAACCTCTTTATCTCTGAGATAGAGGCAAGGTCTACGCACACTCTACCGTCCTCAAACCTCACTTGTGAAATTATTATACAGGATATATTGTTGTCGCATAACTCTAACCTTTTCTTTTGTATTATATTAGTATCGTATGACATTTTTTTTAGGAAACAATTTATCTAGTAGTCAGTTACCACCACACTATATAAGTTATATTTCAAAAAAAAAAAAAAAAAATTATTTAACCATAGCTAGTGTAGATAATTCAGAGAAAAATATGATCAGATAATTAAATCTTGTCTTCATCTAATTATTTTTTTTCATTAATTAGTGTTTGACTTTTAGTTGTTCCAAATCAATTTGTACCATTTACAGTCATAGGGTTTCTCTATTTGCTAGAGGAATTTAGGGACCAATTTGAACAAAATGTCTGGAATATAATGGCCTTAAAATCAATGATGACAAATGTAGAAAGTTGTGATAAACTGTCATCATGATTTATAGAAAAAAGTTGCATTGTGCATATACTGATATATCAAATAGTTAATCTCAGTTACTTTGTTAATAATAGAACAGAAGACCGACAACTTTACGTATTTTTTAAATAATACTTTTGGAATGGGAATATATGTGTTATAATGATGCCACTATGAGGTAAGCCTCTCAATCACACCTGTGTTTTATGTTAGAGACTTTAAAAAAAGGTAAATTACATAAATCCCATAGTTTTAATATGAAATTACAATTTATCCTTAATAAGTTTCTAATTACATTAATCCCTTAAAAATTAAAAAAACCGGATACAATAATTGAAGCTGAGATACATTAATATGTAGCTCGGATACATTAAATACTATCTCTGATACATTAATATGTAGCTCGGATACATTAAATATTGTTTTGGATACATTAATATGTAGCTCGGATACATTAAAAACTAGCTCGGATACATTCAAAACTAGCTCGGATACATTCAAAACTAGCTCGGATACAAAATATTAGCTCGGATACATTAAATATTGGCTCGGATACATTAATATGCAGCTCAGATACATTAAAGAAATAAGGGATTTTGGAGATTTTTAAAAGTAATAGGGGATATGGAAATAAGTGGAACAAAAGGTGTGTATTTATGTAATTTGTGCTTAAAAAATTATAAATAGCTTTATTTGTGAAAAATAATGAAATTTTGCTTAATACAAAAAAAAGAAATTAGTCTGCACAATAATTATGAAATACATTGTATTCGTGTGCATAATAACTGTATCCATGTATATATAATATATTTCTGTGACGGGATATATTATATTCGCATTATCGCATACATAATAATAATAAAAATACATTGTATCCATACGAGTGTAACTATATATACACATGTTTTTGCTATAAACCCAATCAGTGAACCAAGTCATTCTTGATCATGTTTTGACTTCTCACTGGTCAACTTAATTTTGGACACCCCCTCCCCTTCTTTTTTTCAAAAATATAATTGGAATGATTTTTTGGTTAGTTTTCAAGGAAGAGTTCTCCAAAATATTTCAAAAATTGGCTAGAAAATTTTCCCCAAAAAAAGAAATTTTATTTTATTTTCTTTTAAAGTGAAATACATGTTTAAACGTAATTTTAACTTTCAAATTCCATTTTGAAATTTTTTCCACTAGATTTATGTCCAAACGATACTTAAAAAGGAGTTATTATTCTTTCTTAAATGGATCAATAAAAAATAATATCATATAAAATAATGGAACGAATAACATGTATATCACCCATTTTCCTATTTTACTTCAACATACACTAAGCATGGCGGTTAAAAGATTAAAAAAAATAAGTCAACCTTGACAAGTGAGATATTTTATATAGAATATGATAAAAGTAGGACCAGAATTAAACACTAATAGATAGTCTATTACAAATGCCAACCCACCTGAGGGGTAACAATATATTGTATTAAGTTTTCATTCGGATTTTGATTTTTGTATTGAAATTTGATCAAATTTAAATTCGTATTTTGCATGAACCAATTCTAAGGACGGTGTCCCCAATATTTTTTTCTATTTTCAGAAGCTCAAACCCGAAATATCTAATTAAAAATGAAGAAATCTAATTCATTTTCCCACTGTTCATAATAATTTTGTGATAGGACACCTCCCATAAGTCAAAATTATTTTTTTATTTGTTCACATTTGACATACTTATTAATGGTTTAAAAAAAATGGTGGACTTCCTTTTACTTGGCAAATTCAAATAAGTCATTTAATAGACAAAGTCAAAACTATTAAAAATTAAATGGAGAAACAGTCGTACAAGGCATTGAAATTGTGAGTCAAATACTGTCAATATCAAAAACAAAAATTCTTCTCTAAATAAATATCTGCATTTGAGGCCATTGCTCTTAAAATAAGTTGTTATTGTCTATAATATTTCAAATATACAATGATTTAATTGATAGGGACTACACTACTTTAGTTTTGATATTATTTCATCTGATACACTTAGCATATTATATAAATCGTACAATTAAAAACTTACCATGGTTAAGTAATTAAGGAGATGGAAATGAACATTAATTAATCATAGTCAGGTAATATATAAGAATATGTAAAAGACACATGTGATGTTATTATTGATTCGATATATATAAACTTCGAGTGTAGAATTTTTTTACTATCAACAGAATATGTGTTAACTCCCACTAATGTCATGTTAGAGCATTAGAATTCCAGATCATGAACAAAGAGAAGAGAAAACCCTAGTTTGGAGAGATGAACAAATAGAGGGAAAAGAGATATTTTCTCTTCTCTCTTTAGTCCTGAAAATCTGATACTCTAATAGAACGTATATAAATCACTGAAAATAGAATTATCAATTAAAATCAAAATATATCGTACCGAATTTGATTATCATATCAAATAAAGTTTGATATCTATCATGTTATTATTGATATTGTATATAAATTGAATGCGGATAAGTTATTACCATCAAGAAATCATGTGTTAACTCGCACTAAGGTCATAATATATTTATGTAATTATTTAGTTTGTAGATTCCTAGTTAACATGAATGTACTAATTGATGCATTTATTCACTAGAAGAAAAGCAAAACAAGAAGAAGTAAAAGTCAATTGAATAAAAAAAAAAAACCAGTCGTCTAAAGCACGCATGGTAGGTAAGTGAAATTTCTATATACTAAAATCATGTAAAATTAAAACTTTAATATTATTGGAAGGAAAAGGGTTTGAAAAATACTTTAACTTTGGCCGAAATTGTTGTTACGATACCAAACTTTGGAAAGGATTTTAAAGGTATATATGTGTCTATGAGGACATCATAAATATTGCATCATTTTAACTAGTAATGTGTCCACGTAGGCACATATATACCTTTAAAATACACTATTAAATAGTACGGGGTAAAAGGTCCTTCATAAAGTTTGGTATCGTAACAACAATTTCGGCCAAAATTAAAGTATTTTTCAGACCATTTTCCCTTATTTGGATATGGAAGTTTCATGATGGTATATATATTAGTAGTAGATTTGTGGGTGGGGGTACGTGTATTTATATTTATATTTGCACGTGTTGCTTTTCACCTGAGGTAAATAATAATACTACACTGATCATATATGGAGTTGTCCATAAAATTAAAATATGTAAGTGATTTTCAAAATAACTATAAGAGGTAATTTATGATTTTTCTCGTATAGAAATAAATAAAGGTGTATATTTGTCATGACTCATGATCACATATAATTAAAGTTAGAGTTAAATTGGACGGAATGCACGGATTTGGCTCCCCTTCATTATCCCTTCCCTCCATTTCGTCAAGTGCATTTTTAGATGAGAGACAGGTGTGTTACTTAAAGATTAAAGGTCAAGATTATATTATATTAACAAATATTATAACCATAGTTAAGCTAAATAATTTTAGAAAACTACTCTCTAAATTTGGTAAGAATTACAATATATTCCATACAAAATTTGATATTTATTAATATCATTAATTTCTTCTTATACTTAAATATTAAATTGTATGATATTTAAGGTGAGAATCAACTAAACAATTTTCTGTACTAGTAAACTTTATTCTTGAAATATTATACTATGTTGAGAAACAGAAAAAAAGTGAAGAATTATCAATATTGAAAAAAAAACCATAAAATAAAAGAACACGAAACAAAAATAAAAAATAAAAAGACAAAACATTTTTAGAATTAAACGATACCAAAATTATTCCAAGGAGAAATGTGGCTATTGTACGTTTGAAGGGAAAAATATACGTTTTTAAAAAAAATATTTTTTTATCTTTTTTTTTTTTGTGAAATAAAAGAAAACATTGTTTTAAATGCAAATGTTTTTGAAGATTATTATTTATCAGATTAAATATAAACATTTCATGTTCTACAAATTTAATATTTAAATATAAAAATATAAGATGAAATTAATGATATTAATAAATATCAAATTTTGTATAAAGTATATTGTAAATTTTACTAAATTTAGAGAGTAGTTTTCTAAAATTAGTTAACTTAACAATGATTATGATATTTGTTAGTATAATATAATCTTGACCTCTAAACATTTAATAAGACACATGCCTTTTATCTAGAGATGCACTTGACAAAATGGAAGGAAGAGGTAGTGGAGGGGAGCCAAATCCGTATAGGATAGGATTGAGTAAATCGTTTAATTTACTATTGGTAAAAAAATTGAAATCGATGACTCGATGTGAATTTTTATGGCTCTTGAAAAGATCATACTAAATTTTTTGAATTTGATGAATTTAAATATTGACTCGGTGTGTATTTTTTCTTCTGTCTCAACAACATAACACTTGGATCTAATTTATTCTTTTATCTGATAGAAAAAAAATAACTCGATGAATGAAATATATCGTGTTAACATTATGGGAAAGAACGTCCATTCCTTTAGAAGTGTAATAATGTAACAAATCTATGTTTAGTATTAATAACTAATTTAATGTTTGATTCTTTAATTTAAACTCGTAATTTATAATTTACATAAAAATATATATTTATCATTGCTCCGAGGCTCCTATCAATTAAATAATAGAGAAAGACTTGAAATTGCTTTCCTTTGGTAAAGGATGTGACTACCTCCACTTGGACCCCCCATGTTCTAAAATATTTCTTTCTTCTTTCTTCTTTCTTCTTCTTGTTTTTAAAGAATTAGAAAGGTCACTCTCATTTGTTCACACCTGACAGATACCCTCTCATTTTTCTTTTATTTAAATATAAAAATGAGGATGAAAATTGAAGCGGAATTTTAATAGATTAGTTGATTGACTATTTGAATTTTTCATTTGGCAGTTGGTTATGATTTGATTCTCTATTTTGAAATAATATTTATAAAAGTGATTGATTATCTGAACTTTTACTTTATTAATAAGAATTCAATTCAAAACCTTATAATCCTCCTCGAACCCAAATATATTTTATTTTTATTATTATAAAAAGAGGATGGAGATTGAAGAGAGACCATCACTCCATGTTGTTGATCTACTTGTATGTACATATCTCACTGGACGTTATTTCCACTTGTTTTGTCTTCTTTTACACCTTATATTTGTGTCACTACTACATCATCATCCTCTCTCTTTTTTAAAAAAAAATGTACTATGTAGAGGGTAACAGCTAGTAGAGTTTCATTGTTTTTTAATTTCATTTTTATCCCTTTTATAGCTATCGACGGTCTCTCGTTCTTTTGTGTCTTCCCTGACTTGAATTCATAATTTTAAGATCGGGATATGAAATATTTAATATCCAAGTAACTTTCTCTTATCAAATATTTTTATTTACCTTCACGAGAAATGCTATATATAATCATATGTAGAAAAAAAAGAAGCTATATATTCTTAATTGAAGTTATCTTATCAACATCATATACAAAACTAAAGAAAATTGTGGATTATTTAGTTCTTTCCAGATCAGAACTTTTTATTTTAGGGTACGAATTTATTATATTTAATCAACCAACAACTATATACACAATCATATGTATATCCTTATAATATAATATTTAGATAATATACATATAAGTACTATGGTAGCTCCAAAAATAATGATGGTATAGTTAGTAAATACTGCGGATTCTACACAACTTCCGACAACCGAAATATAAAGGAATTTTATTCATGATATCCAAAAAATTAATGATGGTATTAGTAAATCCTTTACCATCATGATTTATTGTACCCCTTTTACTTCATAATATAGTGTTATGATTTAGAAATTTAAAATGTGAAATTCTACTTTTTTAACTCTTTTGTACACCTTTATTTCATGTATATATGAACAATAAAAAAAAATTAAGATTGAAAATGAAATATTTGTAAATTAGCTTATTATTTAATGAGTTTAAGTTTGAGAAAATGGTCAAAAGTCCACCCAACCTATAGTCGGATTCCCAACTACACACTCATACTTTAGGGTGGTCCTATTACCCCCTTAGACTATTTTAAAATAGAGTTATTTGCTCCCTATGTGCTGAGATAGCAATGAATGTGTAGTTCACTCTCTTTGAGAGAGTGAGAGCAAAAACAAATAATAAAACTTTAACTTTATAAGTGTTTCTTTTATTTCATTATTATTTTTCTACTTTTTTTTATGTTTCCTTTTATTTTATTTTATCTTTTAACGT
Organism: Solanum pinnatisectum; assembly: GCA_035578085.1. Classification (NCBI taxonomy): domain Eukaryota; kingdom Viridiplantae; phylum Streptophyta; class Magnoliopsida; order Solanales; family Solanaceae; genus Solanum; species Solanum pinnatisectum. The sequence goes on along the minus strand of CM069082.1, from coordinate 43,612,640 downwards.
TCCTTTTGTTCTTTCTCTTTAACAAGAAACACCAGCAACATTTTCTTCTTTCTCTTTAACAAGAAACACTAGCAACAACAACATAAGCTGCAGCGACAGCGGCACCATGTGGGCTTCATTCATCCACCACCAATTTTTCGTCTTCATCGGCCTTCCACTATATGAGAACAGACCCATCAACCATCAATTTCGTTGCATGTGAACCACCATTGCCACTTCCTTTGTAGCTTCAAAATTTTTAAAATAGGAGATACAGATTCAAGCATAAACACAAATTTAAATAGTTAGGTATTGCATCTACCTTCCTATTTCAAATCTGATAAAGCTTTGACTATCAAATCTACAATAAATATCGAATAGTAAAAAAATCTTACAATATTTTCATTTTAAAGATTTCTACCACCGACTTTTTGGAGCATTAAACTGTTAATGATTTTGAGTGAAATTTCATCAATATCGAGAGAAAAAGAAGGAAATGGTGTAGAAATTGAGATTTTGAAGGGTAATTAGGCGATTATTGAAAAAAATTGGGGATTTTTGAAGGTTGAATCGAGAGAAATTTGGATGAAAAATCTCCGGCCGATGGCTGATGCCATGCTTAGAGATGAAAGACAACAAAATAATTGATTTTATACATTAAAAAAATATATATTACGTGGCGGCGCGTGTCCAGCACTACTTAATACGAATCTGGGGGTGAGTTATTAAGGGGTTATATATTCTACTTTTAAAATGTTCAGGGGGGTAATAGGACCCCCGTAAAGTACGAGTGTGTAGTTGAAAATCCGGCTATAGGTTGGGGGGGCTTTTGACCATTTTCTCTTTAAGTTTTTCTATGCGTTCGTGTGAATTATATTGCATACTATCTAGTTAATATATAATATATTCAATGTAATTTCATAAGTGGAATGTTAAGAGGATATGCACGATTTACGCAAACTTTATGTTATCTCTGTGGGGTAGAGAGGTTGTTTCTGATAGACCATCGTCTCAGAAAAAATGTAACTTATCGATGTAGGAAAGTAAAAAGAAAGAGAGACAACAAAATAACAATGTATAAAACAAAGTGTAGCAACATATATTATCATATTTTGAAGGAAAAGAAACTACGTAATACCTAAATCATTTTACTAGAGTCTAGAAGTACATTTCAACATTCAACAATCTACTAATTTTCTACATTAATCCTCAACCCATACACCTTCATTTCTAAGGTCATGTCCTTAGTCAGCTAGAGTTGTGTCATGTCTTGTCTAATCACCTAGCCCATGTTTTTCTTCAGCCTATATCTACGTCTTCTAACTCATGCTTGAGCCAGCCTACTCTCACTCCTCATCACACCTCCTCTTCATATGTCTGAACCATCTTAGTTTTGCTTCTCTCATCCAGTCTTCCATGAGACCAACTCCCACCGTGTCTCATAGAGTTTCATTCTTAATATATCATATCTCTTCAAGTATACCCACTCATCTATTGAAGCATCCTCATCTCCACTATCTTCATCTACTGAACGTGAATATTCTTGATTGATCAACACTCTACCAATACAATGGTGCTAATCAAACCACCACTTTGTAAAACAAACTTACGCTTGTACCATCAAGACATCCAAAAAAAAAAAAAAACCTACAAGTAAGTCTTCTTAAATTATAAAATTATAAATCTTGAAAGTAATAATTAATATTATCTGTTATAGAAAAATATAGTCTGATGGTGCAAACACTATTTACACTAATAATTTATATTACTTAAACTCATGTTTAATTAAGTCTCTTTTCAGAATTACATATATGATTTGCCCATCCAAAGAACAAGAATTATATATTTTTTCATGAGACATTCTATTATTCTGTCCACCTAGTTGTGTCTGTTGATAGTTGCCTCTTCACCAGAACACTAATAAAATAAGACAAAAACTAAGAATCATTTACTTCGTCGATTTGCTATAAATGTCTATGATTAGTACTCCATGATGCCTCTCAAAATCTTAATTTCACATAACATAAACCAATAACATTAAAAAGTTTATCAAATTAATGTTGTAACCTAGTATATGTTCATGATTTCAGCATTTTAATTAAATTCGCCCCAAAATATATTAAAGAACCTAGTATGCTCCAAAGTGATTATGATTCCACCCATGCATTAAATAGAATGCGATTATTGTGTTTGAAGGTAAACTTGGGGATATTATTGTATGAACTATAATAATTATTACAATAATAAACACCATACAATTATGTGGCTACATATAGTGAAGGTTATACTTCTTAATTATTAACACATATGGTATGTACCAAAAAAATTAATAACAATGCTTTTAAAAATTAACACATCTATTTAAATCTATGGATCCAATAAGAGGGTTGTTGAGATCATAACAAGTACCTTAATTTTGTGCCTAGATCGATAACATAATTTGTTTATGGGTTTTCAACTAATATTTACTAGTTTTTCCAATACAAATACAAGATTCAGTCAAAAGTTAATGTGTTTCCCAAAAACACTCACATAACTTCTCAACCATCTATGGTATGATAATGTTATGGACATATTTAACTCCTGAATCCATCTTCGTTAGCAGGATATACAATGGTAATTCATGTAAGAATACATTGTGTTACCAGTGATGAAATAAGAAGGTGTTTTATAATTTATAGTAGCATTTGGTGAAATCTTTTTATTTTTTATTATTAAATAATTTTGTAAAAAAAAAAATATTAAGTGATGGATGAAATGATTACAAGAAGAATGTTTTGCGTCGCTCTCAGGCTCTGACTCTTAGGTCTATAACGAGGGCCCCAGTGTATCTGCACGCGCGCCAGCCGCGTGGACCCATCGTTGACTTTATTAGGCAAAGCCAAAAAGTCAAAATGCGTAAAATAGCATTTAATCGTGATTTGACGCCGCCGATTTTTGACTGATAGAACCGGTAACCGGTAACCGGTCTTCCTCCATCACCTGCCGCCTCACTCCGCCACTCTACTCTCCCCACGAAACTTAATTTCTACCCTAACCATTAAAAAGATAAAAAAAAAAATATTTTATTCTGAATTATTGGAATAGTAATATTTTATTTTAGTTGGATGTCTCTTGAAATAATTACTCCATTTAAAAAAAAGAAGAAGTAGGAATAAGGTTATACACATAACTATCTCTAAATTTTATTTGTGAAATTACACGGGACATATTATTGTTGTTGATTAGAGTAGTATTTTAGTTCTTTTTTTGTTTTTCACTTGATGTCCGACCTATATTAGAGTTTGACTATTTTGAATTCACGCTGCGTAGAACACCATTCGAAGAAAAACACTTTCTAGCAAAAACTTTTTCATACCCAGAACTCAAAACCAAAAACAATCTCATCCACTATATTAACCACACTAATATATTCTTCAGTGTTTCCCATTGTATGATTATGCCTTTTAGGTACATTAGCCCCATGTGTATAAGAGATACTAAGATTGAGATAGATAACATATCGGATATACTGAATTTAATTTGGCCTAATTATATAGTCGTACACTACATTATCACTTATGTGACAATTATCTGTTTTTTTTTTTCTCTGAAAGAGACAATCATATTATGTTATTATAAGACTTCTTGTTTTAGGTTTGTAGCCAAAAGATTAAATAAACAAAGAATTTTTAAGTTATATATACCGTCAATATTTGAAATAAGAAACTTTGATCACAATAGCTTTTGTTCATTAAAAATTTATGAATATTTATCTTAATATTGAATCTAATTATCATTATATATTAACTTGAGATGGATATAAGATTAGAACGTAGAAATTTTAAATTTTAGATCCATCTCGAAAATGGGGTGTTCTTCTTTTGGCTCCTAATGTACTAATACTTTCGAAGATAAATTTGGGACATCTCTCATAGAACAAAATGTAGTGAGTTGATGTGTCAGCATCGTGTTATTATTTAATTTGAACTAAATAAAAGGACATGATTATATACCTAGCTAGTAGTCCATATATGATAAATCTTCTTGGACACTCCTCCATTTACATTTACGTTTAAAGGATTCTCCTTTGTTGAGAACACAATATTATGATATTCAATTATTCATGATGATGGCAATTGGAAAGATATATACAAATGAATCTCTAACATGTTTAGTTTTGATGAGGTTTATGAATGTCACTATAATTATATTGATGATGAGCAATCACTCATTAATACGAGCATATTGGAGAAATATACTAAACTCTAAGGATGTGTTCGATATAAAAAAATAAGTTTGATTTTTTTACTTATTCTCTTGTATTTGGTATATAATTAAAAGATATTATTCTAATAATATTTGTATATAATTTAGATAAATACAGTATGGAGGGGAAGGGGTGAAGATGGGTGTGGGGTGTTGAATGTACTTATGGTGCTTGTTTTCCTAGAGAAGATATTTTTTAAAATCTTTAATCAACCGAACATGAGAAAATTGAAAACATTTCATAATGAATACACCCTAAGTTGTAACCATCAAATTAAATGTTTCGATGAAATATAATGAATAAGATTTCTCGTTTCTTAATCAGAAGATTTGAATTTGAACCCTGTGAATAAAAATAAAAAAACTTGTAGAGGGCTCTACCTTGCACAACACGAATTCATATTAATCGAAATCCAAACATATGATCCAAAGTAAATATCAAATATCAGATGAAAAAAAAAAATACAAAACAAAAAGTAGGTGATGCCTAAGATTCACTCATTCACCTACTAAGCTTTCAAAAGCTAAATAGAGTATCATCCGCCATTGAGGATATATAATTAAGAGCCTAAATGTCCTTTATAATTCCCTTACTTTATGTAAGCTTGTTTTCATTTTAATATGTATGTTTCAAAAATAAAAAATTTATTCTAAATTTAAAATGATTCAACTTTAATAACCTTAGATTGTTACCGTAGCTCAAATTCAAGTTGCTTGAGAAATGACAAAATGGATGGTCTTAGGAGGTTACATTTAATGCTAAATTCATTGCAACTACCTTTAAGATTCAGAGAACATAATTCAGATGATGGCTTTTGTGAACTAAAATTTGTGGCAAAAGATATTTGAAGACATTGACTTCCACTACTAACCCAAAAAATGAAAAATAAATAAAATAGAATAAAAAATCTAGTCCTTTTCTCGAACAATTGTAACTTTATTAATTTATCCCACTTTTGTTTTGCTTAAAAAATAATTTTGTCCGCATCCACCTTCAAAATAAAATTATGGCGTGACTTAATAAGAGAATATAATGAGCGTTTCCATGAGCTTTATGTAACGACAACACAACATCAAGTATAATCTTATGACTTACGATAGGAGTTTATTTGAAGAAAATAATACATTATATACGCTAACTTATAAAGATAAATAAGAAGAAACAATGTTATTTTTAATTGATCCTCGATTCAAATGGTTAGTTCATGAATTGTGTAATTAACAATTTTTATAAATTATACACATCGGCCAAAGATTATAGTGGTCTGTGACGTGTACGCTTTTGTCTAGTACTATCAATGGTATATTGACTCGACAGAGTATGAGAAAGCTTATTTGGCATTGTTAGCTTTTTTGAAGCAAATATATAACCCTCAAAATTGAAAATAATTTAAAGTCAAAAGTTAAAGTGGGAGTAATAAAAACATTAGTGCTGCTGACTATAAAAGATATTACTATTAAATTAAAGCCATAAACAATTTATTCTTCAAAGTTACGAGTGATAAAATTAGCTCATAAAAATACGATTCGTCCAATTCACCCATATTTGAGTTGGTAAATGAACTCATCCCATTTCACCCAAAACCAATTTCAGCTCATAAAATTTGAGCTAATATGTAGCTCAAATTAATCCATAGGAAATCTTATTAAAATATCTTTTTATTATTTTGATATTTCATATAGTGTCATAGTAATACGGAAAAACAAAAGTTTTATTAGGTACTAATTTTAAAAATATACAAGAAATTAAAATTTTATATTTCCTCTGTTCATATTTATATGTCACCATTTTGGATTTCAAGTGCACTAAGAAACTAAGCAAGTTTACTATTCTACCCTTATTTAACTTTTTGAAACTCAAGTTTTCAATCAATGAATATGAATTAATTTTTTTTGATTAATTAATTTAACCAATTAACATGAATCATTTACTTAGCTTTTCTAAGTTGGTTAAATATATATTTTCAAGGCTAATAACTCACAAGGGTAAAAAAGGAACAATATGATAATTTATGCATTAATTTTATGAATGATAAGTATTATTGACCAACTATTTATAGAAAGGGATGACATATAAAAAGGAACCGGGATAGTAAAAATTAAGTAGGTTGAATCATGACTCACTTTTTAGTCAATTTCAACACAGCTCATTTCAAGCCCAGTAATTTTAGGACAGATAAATAATCTGTTAATTTATTAACTCATCCTATTTTAACATGACAAAATTAAGCCAAATTCACCTATTTCACACCCTTACCTAAAACCAAACAAATTAAATAAATTCCGTTTGGCTAAGCATGAATTAAATTTTGATTTCTAAAAGAGGTGTGTAACCCTTTCATTTGTCTGATCAGTCACAAAAAGTCAACCAATATATTGTGGTCATTTTTGAATTTCATTAAACTAGGGGTACTATAAATAGTCATATGCAGCGAAACGAAGTCATTTCATTTTTCTGTTTATTTTTCTTTTCCAATTAAAAAAAAAAACACAAGAACCAAAAACAAAGCAATTTCCAGAATAAGAATCTATCTCTACTTGTAATATATTTGGTCAAGTTGGAACATATTAAAAAAAAAAAATCTCTTCTTTTTTTTCTTCCTTCTATTTTTTTCGATAGAAAATAGCGATGGCGGAAGAATTTCAGCTAGGTAGAGGGAATTGGTGGGAATCATCAACTTCAGCTTCATCAACAACAACATCATCATCTAGAAATAAGTTTATCGATAGCGGAATTTCATCATGTACAACACCTTCAGCATCGAGTACAACCGGTCTAAGCAGCATGGCGAGCAACTTTGTTAATTGGCCGACAGAAATTCATGAGGATATTAAAGTTAGATCGGAAGATAGTTCTATGGTTTTTTCGGGCACTGATTCCCATAAACGTTACGCCTCCGAATCCTCTGTTGGCGGTGGAGGAGGAGGAGGTGGAGGCGCGGGGCAAGGCGTTTTATCTGTTGATGATCCTAATTTACAAATGATGGGGTTAGGTTTATCTTCTCAAGGACTTGATTGGAATCAACCTTTCTTGTAAGTAGTATAAAATTATTTTTGTAACATTATTGTTTTTTGCTGGTTGGTTTCATTATCATAAAATCGAAGCCAAAATTGGCTTTGATTTTAAGATGTAGAACTTATATCGAATCATCATATGATATAGCTATTAGAATTGGGTATATGATTTAATTTGATAAGTTGGGTCTAAAAAATTAGTGATACTCGGTTGAATTCATATTCTACATAAATTTTTGTGTTCCGACCATAGGAGGCGATGAACCCCTTTGTTGAAAAATTGAACTGTATATTTATATATGTACGTTTAATTTTTAAAAAATATATATGTATAGTATATGTTGAATCCTCTTGATTATTGATACGATTTTTAATTTTTTCTACAGTCGGAGTGAAAAATCCGGGAGTGGTTTCCGTTCGTTAATTCAAGGAGGATTGAGTTCAAATGCAAATTATCAACAAGAAGGAACATGTCATGAACAAGATCATAATAATTGGAGTACGCAAAAAATATATCAGGGGAATTCTGATGATTCTTCAGTTAATGATTATAATAAACAATTATTTAGTGGTCATAATAATAATCTTGAAAATTCAGCAGTACCTTATGGAAGTCCATCAAATATGTTACAAGGGTTATTAATTTCTGACCTTAATAGTCAACAACAAGAATCAAATAATTTTTCAAGTGTTAGTAGATCTTTATATTATAATCCTTCGTATAATAACCAACCAAATTGTGATGTCAATATTCCTACTTCTTCTTCATCTTCTTCTTGGTCTAAATTTCCTCAATTTCTCCAAACATCGGATCCTTCAAAAGTAGTACAACAATGGCCCCCGTCACAGCCGCCACCACTATCTCATAGCCAGTTGACACATTTCTCTGGTGGCACGCCTTTTTGGAATGCCACATCAGCAGCCGCGGAGGACGTCCAATCGGGTTTCGTCCCTCAGCTCCCCACCAACCCAACGGTTGATGAGAAACCAAAGGTAATTGAATTAATTTTTACTTTCTTTTCGTATTATTTTATGTGATTGTGTTTGATTAAATTCGATACCTAAGAAAAGACTAATGATTCTTGTCATGTCATAATATTTCGTACATATAAAATATGCAAAAAAGTTAAATTGGAAATTTTAAAAATTTAGAGTTCTCTTAAATCTAGAATTGTTCGTTCTTTTTGTATCGGACTAAGAAATAAAGCGTGTCTGTCATGAAAAATGAAATAAAGGGAATGTCCTACCTGAGTTTCAATTTATGTGTTACTGTTTAACTGAGCAAGGAATTTAATTAGACAAAAATGAGATTTTTTAACTAGTAGTAGAAAATTTAACAAGCCTTAAGACACTTTAAAATAATCTAATGGTGGAAAAATGAAAATTTTTAGGTTATAAAATTGTTCCAAATATAAAAAGGTATAGTGACATTTTCTTAGGAACAGACTATAAAAGAAACTGTATCACATAAACCGCCAGAAGAAACAATAACTAAAACTCATTTATTTTTGCTATGTGTGGATTTTGATTTTCTCTTTTTGCAAAATTCATTCAAACATGTATAATAATATTGGTACATTTTATGCAACAGCATACAGGTGAAGTTAGGAATACAAGCACAATAACAAAGAAAAATAGCAGTGAAACATCAAATAAAAGACCAAGGAATGAAGCACCATCTCCATTGCCAGCTTTTAAGGTACAGTATTTGAATTAAGTTAATTAATTAATTAATTAACGACAAAATGGGTCATTTAATTTATTTTTTTATTCGATTAGAATTATAATCACGAGAATATGTTTCTTTGTTCTTGATATTTTTATTTATTTTTAGGTGAGGAAAGAGAAAATGGGAGACAGAATCACTGCACTTCAACAATTAGTCTCACCTTTTGGAAAGGTATATATAATTACAAAATTGCGCCCCAATTTTTTTTTCACTTTAATAGAAAAGGGTTATATGAGCTCTTTTCGATTTAAATGGAAAATAATTGATAAATATTAGTGTTAAAATTGATTTTATAAATAAGCAGTTATATATGTATAGATAGAAGTGTGAAAAAAATATTTTGAAAATAGAGAGAAAATGTTATGGATATAATCGAAAAATACCTATTCAAACTAAAAGTGTTTATATAAGTTTAAAAGCAATAAGTTAGGGATTATTTTAGACTTTTGTTTGATGTTGAATTATAAGCACTCTAAATGTTTATTTTTTTTTAAAAAACACTTAAGCTAGTCTGATCAACTTATAAGCTTACCTAAACATTATTTGTAAGACTATATCATCAAAGGTCATCATCCTAATCTCGACTGCCTTAATCCTATCCTATCATCTGTATAATGAAATTTATCATTGACGAATTTTTTGGGATTTTTCCTTTCTCCTCTATATATATCGAGAGACTTGTGATTAATTTTCTGAAAATACAAAAAGGACATTTTATTCATTGATTAGATTTCTATTTTTTTTTTTAATTTCCACAGACTGATACAGCTTCTGTGCTATCAGAAGCAATCGAGTACATAAAGTTCCTCCATGACCAAGTTAATGTAAGTTAGTTTGTTAATTAATTATTTAATTAGAGCCCTTAATTATTTGTTTTATAAATTTTGTATAGCCAATTAATGAAATAATTCATAAGGAAAAATTCAATAAAAATGGAGAGTAAAAGAAAATATTGCATGTTATATATAGTTAACCAACGACTTCTTAGGCATTAATTAATTCTTTTTTTTTATTTTTTGTGTGTCACATAACAGGTATTAAGCACCCCATATATGAAAAGTGGATCTTCCATACAACATCAACTGGTAAAATTACTATTTAATTTTTCAGTATAGCTTAAAACCAACACTATTAATGTTATATACTTTATTTAACACATAAAATTATCATGTATATACGTAATACTTCATAAAAAGTGGATTCAAAACCTTGAAAATAAGATGTGTTAGATGTTATACTAGTAAGAACATGTGCATTATATTTTTTTGTGCAATGTCAATGTATAAATACTGACAGTGTAAAAAATTCCATTAACCATTTACTTTTAACTTGTCATAACCGGCCTTATTTTTCAGGTTATTGATGATGATTTCGTATTTAATGAAACCTATAGTTATTTTTTAAGTAATCTGATAGTGTAAAAATTATTCGATATATTGTGCAGAGTACCGGTGATAAATCCAATGTAAATCCAGAAGGAGGAAAACAAGATCTTAGAAGTCGAGGATTGTGTTTGGTCCCAGTTTCTAGTACCTTTCCAGTAACTCATGAAACAACAGTTGATTTTTGGACTCCCACCTTTGGAGGAACATTCAGATAATCAAGACAAAACATACTAGTCATATGAGTTTAAGTTATATATATCGTCAGTATAAAGAATTTTTTATATTATCAGGTCATTTTTATTTGTTATAGCAGATAATTTGTCTTGTTTTTTTTCAAGATTACAAATGTAAGGATGTACGCTTAACATGTAGATATCTTTTGAATCATGACCTGATAGTGTAAATGATTCTTTATGTATATTGACGGTGTATAAAACTTAAAACTTTCTGTTATCAAACCCTAGAAAAGTGGGGGATGAAATGAATAAAGAGGGCAAAAAAGAAATTATTTTTTGTAGGGGCCATATAACTAATTACAGTACTAGCTAGTAGTATTATTCCAGGTCCATAGCAGGCTGATGATGATGGAAAAAAGAAAAAGAATGATAAAAGAGATGGAAAAAGAAATGAGGCTTTAAAGAATGGACCAGCTCAGGCAAAATGATGCAACTTTGGCCAATAATTTTGGACCACTATGTCTATATGTGAGTATGTAGGGTATATTGTGGTGCAGTGGTGGAACTGCTTCGTTTTTAATCAGAGGTCTCGGGTTCGGGCCTTGATATGGAGAAACTCTTGTTGGGAGTGCCACTCCCGAATGGACCTTGCAGTGCACAATCCGAATTTAGTTAAACTCTAATGCGGATTTTGAACACCAGATGGAAAACAAAAAAAAGGTTAGAGGTATGAAATTATTATTATTATTATTGGCCTAATAATGCTAGTTATAAGTTTACAAAAAGGGATTTTGTTTGTAGCTAAATTTAGTTGAAATGAGGGATAAAAGGAGCTTTTAAAACTAGCTGTTTGTACCTATTATTTGTGCATATAGCTGGCACTAGTTTACTTTAATTTAAAACAAAAGAAATGAGAGGAATAATTGAAGTTCCAATGTGAAAGATATATAGATTATTTGATTGGAAATATATCTTTTCATTTGTTTATATGTGTCTGGAATAAGTTAGTGGAACTTTTTAGTGAGTTTCCACTTTTTTTGTTTTCTATTTTACTATATTGATGAATGAGTAATGGAGGGATGTAGGTGAAGGAGCCATATATATACATATATATATATATATATGCTTCTGTTTTTATAATCACGTGTGAGATTACACTGAGTATATTGTGTTTTTTTTCAAACGATTACGATAACTGCTTCAACTTGAGGGAAAAGAGAAGTTAGAATGATGAAATTGTTCCACCTTTAATTATCAGAAGTTTTGAGATTGATTTTTGACATGAAGAAAATCTTTATCTAGAGTATTTCACCTTAAATAATGAGTCATATATATGCACAACATGAATCTAAAGTAGGCGAGCTTGTGAATTTTGAAAACCATAAGATTTAACAAAAAGAAAAGAAGAACTCAATTCCTCATTCCCCTTCTCCTTTAACTCTTATTTAAAGAATGAAAATAGAAAAATAGGAAAAAGAGTAGGGAGAAAGTCATAAAAATCAATCTAGAACTAGAGGAAGAAAATGCAAGATCTAAGTTTTTTTTATTAAACTGCGTGTCTAGTTAAATATCACTATATAAATGGCGAAAGAGGGAGAACTAGATGTATGTATATTTGATCCCAAAAAACAATATCTATATAGAATTTAGAAAGACTAAAACAAAAAATAAAAGAATGTGTAGGAAAATAACACATATGTTAAATAGGTTTTACTTGGTGATTATCATAGTTACTTAGACTTGATAATGTACTACTCCCTAGCTAACACTAGCATATTCACAACCTTGGTGATATATAGATTATAGGCTGCTTTTAGCATTGCCATGATGTACTTTGGAATTATCTATATGAAAAATTGTTTAGGCAAACATTATTAGCTTTACTTAGAAGCTTAGTAAACACAAAAAGATAGCATCTATGCAATCATCATAATCATTGTGCTTTTTGTGAAGTGCCAATTTTCATATTGTTATGTATTATCCAAATGTTTTACTTTTATTTTCCAGTGTAAAAAAATGTTTGTTTTTCTTTTAAAACTTAGATAAATAATATTGTATCTTGTCATGTAGATGCTTGTTCTCTTGTTCCTCTCCAAAAAGCATGGCTCTAAAGTTTCATGGCATAAATTCCATCCAATTACGTACCACAAGTCCACATAGAATAAAAGAACATAATCAAATTAATATATCATAAACTATGCTAAATTTTGTCATGTTATGTAAGTGATAAAAAAGTCCTACCATATATGTTGTTTTTATTTCTCTAGTAACTTATGGATTTTTTCAATTTTAGATCACATCTAAAGAATCCTTTTAAAGAAAAACTGAAAATCTTATGAGAAAACGCTAGACAACGACAAAATTCCACAGAGAGGAATCTGAGGAAAGCAGGTGTTAGGTGTAAACAGACTTTTACTCATACCATGGAGATAGACACACAGACTCAAGGATGAGAAAATAATAAATTAAAGAACGGTCTAAAATTTTGTAGACGTTAGACGTCAGTCTAATATTTTGTCAATCCCCAACATTTTTATTTTAAAATAGGGATATTCGACCTCAGTTTGTACTTGGAAGAAAACAGTTACAAAATTATTCTTTAATTTAATTTCCTACCAAATTAAGAGCATAAATTCTTGTTGAAGTTTAATTTTTTGTTAAAGAATAAAAGAGTGCTCCACTGCATTATTTGAGTAAAGTCAAAATGTAATTATATATGTCTATGCAGAAAGTATAGTAAATTAATAGCGATATACGGTGTTTCTATCGTGTAAGCAAAGACATAAGCAAAGGATCACTACTTTAATGAGGCTTAATTAAGCACCTAATTAAGCTAGTAAAATGCCACTTACCTGATTTTTTAGCATAATATTAAAATATCAACCTACATATGCGCAACTTAGCTATCATTAATATTCTCAATTTATAATTTTAGCAAATTGAATATTCGTTTATTTTGATTTCCCACTTGATATTCATTACCCTCATTAGAGTCCAATTACATTCAGATTCATGTATTGCAGAACTCAATCTGTAGACGATACTACCGACACTTTTTTTTTCATTCTCAAGGGTGCAAACCCAAAATGGCTCATTATAAATGGCGAAATTTCAAACATCTCATGACAATCAAGGTTTGGTTAAGAGAATATTCGTTATTCAAGAGGAATAATGTGCAAGTTGGATCGTTAGTTTTTTAAATATTGAAAATAGACTAATAAAAACACAAAGGAATAAAGAGTTCCTCAATGGTTAAAGATTTGTGGCCTCTTAATAAAGCACATAATCTTAGATAGAAAATTGAAAAGTTTAGTGCAAACATTTAGGGTGCATTCGCATGAGGAAACTATATTTATTTTTTATGATATATAAGTGATTTTAATTTCTTATTTATTTTCTTGTGTATGATATGTAAGTAACAGATAATATTCCAATAAAGCATTTTTTTATAATTTAGACAAACACAACGGACGTTGAGGTAGGGATAGTGCCAGGTGTGGAGGGAGCCGCCTAGGGGTGGGGGTGAGTGCCTGAGTGGGTAGTGGACTAAAGAGTACTGTTGAAGGATGGAGAGGAGACAATCAGTATTCGATCACTTATGAAATTTGTTTTCCTATTCTTATTAGAAAAAATTTTCTCTTCATTTTTAAGGAGCTCTTTTTTCTAGAAAAAATACTCTCAAAAAAATTGATCAACTAAATAGGGAAAACCGAAAAATGTTTCCCTTCCTATCAAACACACCCTTAATGAAAATTAATTAAATTTGGACTGGACTGAGTGAGAGAGGCATGGGCCTAGGATGCTGATTCATAAAGCCCATGTAGAAGATCAAATAGCTCTATTTAGTGAAAAGTCCAAATTAGCAGAAGTCATGTTTTTTTTTGTCAAATTGTTGATGACACTTGGGCCGACCAAGGTCCATTAGCTAACCAGACATGGAATGACATAGGGCGTAGTCATACATAACTCAGGGTGGTCAGTTGAACATCCTTCGTCAAAAAATTATAATATATATAGAAAAATTATACAAAGTATATAGATTTAAAATTTTGTTCATATAGATATATCAAATTCCGGACACCTTCAAATATGTGAATCTGAACTTAATCAGTCAAAGAATAACTTCAAATCTTGAATTTAGACTTCAGACATAAGAGTTTGAAGTTACGCTTTGCTAGAACCAGGGCCGACTCAACAAGATTGGGGGCCTGAAGCGAAATTTAAGGGAGGGGCCCTAATATTTTATTTTTCATCATATATACTTTTATTTAAAATCTATTTTTCTAGCTTTTTTAGATGCGAAATCATTAGTTATATATTGTTTTATAATCGATTTGTTTTAATAATTCCTGTTCAATTGATAATATAGCTAATCCATTCAATCTCTCTTGAGACATCGTTGATCTTAAATAAGATTTAATCAATTTTAGTTTTGAAAAACTTCTTTCGGTTGAGGCTACGGTTAGAGAAACTGTTAACATTGTTCTATAAGCAATATGTGTATTTGGAAAAGAATCAAGTCTTTTATTTGATTGTGTATTTTAGTTAGATCATTATCTTCTATATGTATTATTTCTTTTAACACTTTCAATTCAAAAAATAAATCTAAACCATCAATAACAGAATAACTATTATGTGTTAAAGTTCAAGGTTAAGACAATGTTTTTAAAATTCTCATTATCTAGTGATATCAATTTACCACTAAATAAGAAACAAAAAATATTTTCATATGATTCAATTGGTTCAAATCTATTTTGAACTGAAAAAAAATAGATTCAATATTTTGTGATTTCGTTATAAAAAATATAAAGTAATCAACTCTAGATTCAAGGGACTTTTGATTTCGTTATCAATATTTTCATCAAATTGTTTCTTACGAAATTCGGGTTCTATATTCATTTCATATGCAATTTCCTTAGTAGAAATCATAGCACACATAGTACATATAATTTTTTTTAAAAAAATAACATTCAGAAGTAATTTATTTTTTTAAAAATGGGCCCCCCCAAAAAAAAAATGAGACCCCAAGCGATTACTTTAGTGGCCTAGGGGTTAAGACGGCTCTGGATAGAACCCAACTTCAAACTCATATGTCATAATTTGAACTTCGACTTTGAAATATAAAGTTAGGTTCTAAGTAAGATCAACTTCAGGCTCGAAGTAAGCAACAATTACAATTGATTCAGTATGAAGTTTGTCAAAATTGTAACAAGCCAAAACCTAGTGCAATCCCTAAACTCTTACCTCTTCGGCTTTAGCCAAATAAAAAGATATAAAATTATTAGATACTTTAAATATAATGACATTAACTCAGTTGTCGTTAAAGGAAAATTTTGTTGCTACTAAATATCTCTTCTATCGAAGTCATGTCAGTTTGTAAGAATGTGAATTCTTTGACTTCTAATCCATGTTTAATTATATCCAATATATATATTGAATAATCCAACTTTCACATTTTATATTTGTTGACAAGAGACAAGCCGATATTACAAGACCTCCATTAATGAAGGTCATATGAGCTGTATGACTACCAGTTTGAACAGATGAGAATATGCAGACTAATTGGGGAAGAAGAAAAGTGTCTTATTCCAAGTAATGTTGAATGTATATATACAAGTATATTGAGCAAGTAAAAATATCTAGACTCCCTGACTAACTCAACGAAATCTGTATAATGCTTAATTAAGCCTCTAACTAACTATGAACAATGCTAACTAACTGACTTGAATAGTGTTAACTAACTATTTGATTAAACTACTAAATAATATTTCAATACCCCCTCTCAAGTTAGAGGTGGAGACGTCACAGCCAACTTGCCCAAGAGATGCATGTGTTTAATTCCAGTGAGGGCTTTCGTTAAAATGTCTGCCAGTTGATCTACTGTGGAGATGTGATGCAAGGATATAAGCCCATCTCGTAATTTATCACGAACAAAATGACAATCCACTTCGATGTGTTTGGTACGTTCATGGAACACAGGGTTTCGAGCTATGTGAACAGCAGCTTGGCTATCACAGAACACTGGAGTAGGTGCAGAACATGGGATAATTAATTCATCTAAGAGCCTTCTAATCCAGATCAATTCTCCCACGACTTTCCTAATGGATTTGTATTCTGCTTCTGCAGAGGATAATGAAACAGTCTCCTGTTTCTTGGACTTCCAACTAATAGGACAGTCCCCAAATAGCACAAGATAACCACTATCTGATCTTCTTGAATCTGGGCATGAAGCCCAATCTGAGTCACAATATGCCCTGAGTTCATAGTTAGGAGTATTCGACATAAAACAATCCCAAATAGGGCTGGGCGTTCGGTCGGTTCGGTTCGGTTTGTAAATTTCGGTTTGGTTTTTCGGTTTTCGGTTTGGCCAAATGTGAAACCAAACCAAACTGAAATAAATTTGGTTTGGTTCGGTTATTATAATTTCGGTTCGATTTATTTCGGTTTGGTTTTCGGTTTAACCAAATTTAACTTTCGATGCTTTGTGGTGTGGCATCTTGGCATATGGATAATTTTAGTAAATTGAAACAAACAAACACAAACTCCATTGCGATAACAGAAAGAGAAAGCAGACATTTCCATAGTTTGGCTTGGCTTCACGCATAGCCATCTTTGCACTGCGCAAAGTAGTAGAGGCGTAGTGAAGTAAACAAAGGTCCAGCGTCCAAAGACATCATCGGCAAGGCAACCGCTCCAACTCCTTTTTACAATGCCACGGTACCACAAAGAGTAAAGAAGACAGCCGCATACCGCAGACAGCAAAGACAGTACTTCAGAGCGAAATGCAGAATCGTCACATATCTATATAAACACAATACAACACACAAGCTCAAACCCAAGCCTCTAACTAACAATCCTCCTCGAGAAAGCAAGAAGAACCACCGCTAGCCGCATATATCATCAAACAAGAAAGAGATACATCTAAGTGTTACTACAAAAGGACAAGAAGTATATCGCCCATTACACAATTCTTGTCCAAGCGATCCGTGAGGCAACAATATTAACAAACTAGTCGAGAATAAGAATAAAAAGACTATCAAGAGTCAAGACAACAACACTATACAATTCAACAAACTTGTCGGTGCGATGGCGGCATTGCAATTTGTAGCAACCAAAAGATTTAGAAAACCAACAAAACATTGTTAGGCAACCTCCAAGGCAATAGCTCCCAAGTTTCAAGTTCCAACAGATAGAACCAAGAAAATAACAAAACATTGATGTGCCTGCGAGAAAATAGAACTCTATAGACAAATGATCTACATTTCATAATAAAATATATAAAACTATTAAGCAAGTTATGTAAATAAGTTATTTACTTACCCGTTACCACGCATCACTAGTTGATAGTTGAACTTACAAGTTGCAACTATATATCAATAATACTATATTCAGTTCCACTACAAGCAAAATATAAAAAAATATGAAAGAATTTGTTAGTTGTTAAGAAACATAAGTAATAAAATTATTTTCAAGATAATTAATACAAATATCAAATATTTACCAAGTTCAAGTTGCTCAAGATACTCTAAATCTTCCTCAATATTGATTGGAAAAGGCTCACTTCTAAGCCAATCTTGAACACAAATAAGAGATTGCACAAGTTTAGGAGTTAATGAACTCAAAGGGATCAAGAACACGACCTCCTCGTCTTTGAATGCACATTCTCGACGCGACACTTGAAATGGGAATGGCTAACACATCACGAACCATCTCCGCGAGAATAGGAAATCTCGGCTCATGAACTTTCCACCACATTAATATATCAAACTCATCAAGATCGCTCAATATCTTCACCAAGATATCTTTCCAAGTCGATTTACTACGAACTTCCACTAACTTCTTTATGCTTCTCAAATTGTTGTTTCGTTCTCATTCTTCCTCTACTTACAAAGTTGTCACAACCACTCACATTAGATATACTTGATGAGTTGTCGGATGAAGTGGGTGATGAGTACATGTGAAGAGCTTTTGAGGATTTCTTAACATAATAATCAAACAACTTTTTCATGTATGTTTTCACTTCGAACATAGCTTGTCCCCTACTTCTTTCCAAACATATCCACAATTGCAAATGGAACATAATCAAGCTTGTTACGGGGATCCAACACGGATGAAATAAAGATCATCTTGTTCATTTTATGTGGTTCACCCAAATACATATAGAACTGTTCATACATACTTATTGCAAATTCTTTCAAATTACCATATTCATTTTCAATCATCTCTTTCAAAATAAGATTAAGTTCAGCAATTTCAACAAAGTGTGTATTAGTGACATAATTAGAACCAGAGACCTTCAAAGTAAGTACATAAAAAGTTTCAAGCAATTTCACCATTGACCACATTTTTCCAACAAGACTTGTAAGAATATCACTTGTAAGAATATTTGCATTAGTTCCATCTTCATCACTAGTTCTATCTTCATCTTCGTAAGAAACAGAACCAAAGGTGCGAAGATGATTCAAGTATCCAATATCATAAAACTATATCTTTCAAATGCAAGCTCAAAATGTTGTGCTACATCAAGCATCGAATATGTAGAGTTCCACCTAGTAGGAACATCTAAACACAATGATTTCTTACAAGTTATCAATTGAGATTCACAACATTCTTTGAACTTTCTAAGTCTTCATGAGATTGTTTAATGTACTTCACCTTGTCTCACTAGCTTGACAGACTTACCAATTTCCTTTAACCCATCTTGCACAATAAGATTAAGGATATGTGCCATACACTCATACGTGAAGATGGTCACCATCCATAATGTTAGTTCCCAATTACTTAATTGTTTAGACATTTCTTTCACGAATATCATTAGAACTAGCATTATCAATCGTAATAGTAAACACATTATCCAAACCCCATTCAAGCAAACAATTAGTAATGCAAGCCGCCATATCCTCTTATGACTAGAAATAGGACAAAAATTTATTATTCTTTTATGCAAAGTCCAATTTCTATCTATAAAGTATCAAACACATGTAGTTGATTTTTGTATAGAGGTCCAAGTATCTCGTAAGACAAACTCTTGACGTGCTTCTTGAAAACCTTCTTCAAAAGTTGTCTTTCTTCAAGATATAGTTCATAACAATCTCTCACGGTTCTACGAGAAGGAATATGAAATTGTGGCAATCAGAACTCATGAAGTTTTTAAAACCCTCTTTCTCAACAAAACTAAATGGTAGCTGTCAACAATTATCATTTTGGCTAAAGCTCTCCTACTTTGTGGTTGGTCAAATTTCCAAGTGCTAATCACCCCTTCATTTGCTCCCGTTGAAGATGGTAGAAAATTAATTAGCTTTTGACCTTTTTCTACGGTGTCACGAGGAAATTTAGGACATATTCTCATATGATTATTCATTGATGACGTACCATTACTCAATGTAGGTTCTGCATAAGGTTTCTCACAATACTTGCATTTGGCTTTCTTAGCTCCACTTTCATCGATGAACTTGTTAAAATGCTTCCAACAAGCTTCTAGGTTCCATGATTTTTCTTTTATTTGAAGTATCAACATCAACTTCAACCTCATTGGGAGATGAGGTGTTAGGTATGCTGTCATTTGAAGCTCCACTTTCACTTATCCTACTTCCATTTTGCGTCATCTATAAAAAAAAAAGTGAAACAAACAAGAATAACAACAATCAGAAAGACGCAGACCGCAGTACATTACAGTTCACAAATCACACAAATAATCACAAAGTTGCATACTTGCATAATTGCATTCAATGATTAAAATCACAAAGTTGCATACTTCATACTTGCATAATTGCATTTAATGATTACTGTTCAAACGCAAATGGATATAAGTCATAGGCTCTGGCCAAACTAATTACCTAAATTTGTTCAAATACTTGTTAATTAATTAATAGAATACCCATTAGGCAATAAAATATTGGGATTACCCAGATATCTCCTCAGTTTGCACACTCGAGCAGTGCTTTTTTTTTTTTTTAGCCTTTCATTTATTGTTTTTGTTTGTTCATTTGTTATTTTTGCCTTTATCTCGTTTATTATTTTTGTTTTTTTTTAATCTCCTTTTATTGTAAGACAAATTGGCATCAACTAAACAATATAATTTTTATTTTTAGTATAAAACAATCATTTTGAGATAGGTAAAATAATGTCATCCTTTTTCTAGAAAAAAAATTCAGTTTCAGTTACTTAGATTGATAACTAACGACAAAACAAAATTAATTCTTTTTAATTGTATTCATACATCCTATTTGATAAAAGATGAGAAAACAAAACAAAACATCAATAGCGTTTTAAAAATGATATGGAACAAATACACTATTCTAGAATTTAGAAGTAACAAATTGCAAATAACTTTGAACTCACCTATCTTGTCCCATTTAAAAAATTCAAAATTCAAAGTTTTGTCCTAACTCCTATCCCATGGACTCATAACACTGAACAACTATCAGTCTATCACCATTCACCAGACAATCATCAGAGCATATCAAGGAAGAACACAATGAACTTTTCTAAAAACGTAACTATAAATTACCTTTTATTTGAAGCAAAAGATAATATCTTTTTCCTGTTAGTGTTTTTGTCTATTCTTTGAAATTGAAATACAATCAAGCAAATAAACTACAATCTCATATTTGAAATTGAATATAACATAATAAAGATTTCTAGATGAAGTTAAGATTTAAGCCGTGATGAGTAGTGAAGCACGCCCGACTTTTGAGTCGCGACTTCGAGCAGCGAGACAACGATTGCGACTTGCGGCCATGCGGCGGAGACCGCGAGCACTTAGTGTCACCGAGTCGGGAAGCGAGCAAAGACCGCAGCGCAGCAATTTGAAACGGAGTTCTGATGGTCTCAGCGTCGGCGAGCCAAGATCGAGGAGCAACGGCAGCGAACCTTGAGACGACGAAATGAGTCGCCGATCGCCGAGAGTTGAGAGACGTTAAGCTCGGAGGTCGAGCGACGAGCCGCGCAAGGCTCGCGACGACTGACGACTTGACGAGAGTAGAATTGTAGAAAGACTTACGGTGGTTTGTCTCAACTCTCAACTCTTAGATTAGGATTTAGGGATTTCTAATTGAAATTTGGGCTGGCTGGGCATGGGCTATTGGGTTATTGGGCTGAGTTAATATTTTTATTGAAGGAATGGGCTGAGATTTAATGAAGGGGTAAAGAATATATATATTTAATTTCGGTTTTTCGGTTAACCAATATTTTAAGCGAAAAAACCGAAAACCGAACCGAAAAACCGAAATATTGAAAATTAAAACCGAAACCGACCGAAATAACCGAAAAACCGAAACCGAAATTTAAAAAAAATCGGTTCGGCCGGTTTTTTCGGTTTTAACCATATTATGCCCAGCCCTAATCCCAAAGTTGGATCACCTTTTAAGTACCTAAGTATATATATAGCTCCCTTGAGGTGAGGCTCTGTTGGAGCTTGCATAAATTGACTTAAGTGTTGTACATTATAAACAATGTCTGGCCTTGTGTTGCTGAGAAAATTTAACTTTCCAACAAGCTTTTTGTAATATTCAGGATTAGGCAGCAATACCCCCTCTGAAGCATGCAACTTAACAAAGCTGTCAAGTGGAGAAGAGACAGAAGAATACCCAAGGCAATCAAACTCTTTGATGAGATCCATTATGAACTTTCTCTGAGAAATGATAAGACCATCAGCTTGGTAAATAACTTCCAACCCGAGAAAATAATGCAGCTTGCCTAGATCCTTGATCTTGAACTGAAAATGGAGAAAGGACTTAAGATCTTGAATTTCCTAGAAATCATTACCAGTAAGGGAATAATCATTTGTTGAATGAATGAAACCTTTTGTGCAGAGAGCATTAGTAAGCTTAATATACCATTGTTTACTAGCTTGTTTTAAACCATATAGAGACTTCTTTAGTTGACAAACCAGGCCAGGAGAATCAACTGCCAACCCTTGAGGAATTTCCATGCAAACTTCTTCATTCAGGTCACCATGTAGGAATGCATTATTGACATCTAACTGGTAAATACCCCATCCCTTTTTAACAGTAACACTGAGCAAGGTTCTTCACTGTAGTCATTTTAACCACAGGTGAAAATGTCTCTGTATAGTCAATACCTGCTTGCTGGGTATAGCCTTTTACGACCAATCTAGCTTTAAATCTCTCAACACAGCCATCAGCCTTGTGTTTCACCTTATACACCCATTTGCATCCTATGGCCTTCTTACCTACAGGTAGAGGAACTAAATTCCAAGTATGATTAGCATGTAAGGCCTCAAATTCTTGAGTCATGGCTGCGCCAGCGAGGTTCATGGCGACTTCATAAGAGGTGGGTTCACTATTATATGACAAGTTTCTCATAATCTGCTGATTATCACAAGTAAAAGCAGTAAAAGGAACGTGATGTTTGTTGGTGAAAAGAGCATGTAATGAAATAGAAGTGTTGGTAGGTTGGGTAGAAACTTGGTTCTTTGAGGAAGGAAAAGTGCAAACATATTCTTGGAGATAAGAAGGTCTAATAGGATGTCTGGTAGATCTTCTAGGTTCAAGTGCAGTAGGGTTAGACACAGGTTGATGAGAGTGTGGAAAATCATGAGGAGAGGAATTGTGTAAGGTTGGTGTAGCCATATGAGATGGTCCTGGTACATGGGGTTCAGAAACTTGACCTATTAGTTCAAGAGTATCAGTCCTAGATAGAGGTGTATGCATATTTTGAATGTCAGCATGATCATTATCCCAAGAAGAAGGTAAAATAACAGTTGGTATACCAGCAGATGGAAAAGAAGAAACATCAAAAGGAAAAATATGTTCAAGAAAATTGACATCTCTAGATACATGTATTGTTTTAGTAGCTAGATTGAGAACCTTGTACCCTTTATTGTGAAAAGAGTATCCCACAAACACATGAGGAGTGGCCCTGGGTTCAAACTTATCTTTGTGAGGTTTGGTGACTGTGGAGTAACATAAACACCCAAAAGTTTTAAGGTGAGAATATGTAGGTTTCTTTTGGTACAAGAGTTCATAAGGACATTTGTCTTTCAAAACGGTAGATGGTAGTCTATTGATCAAATAAGTGGTTGTGAGGATGCATTCTCCCCAGTACCTAAGAGGCACTTTGGATTGAAACATGAGTGATCTGGCAACTTCAAGTAAGTATTTGTGTTTTCTTTCCACCACACCATTTTGTTGAGGAGTGTATGGACAAGATTTTTGATGAATAATGCCTTTAGATTGATAGAAAAATATTGCTTCTTTACTGGTGAATTCCAAATTTATCATTCGACCTAATGGCTTTTATGGTTGTGTGAAATTGAGTTTCTATTAATTTGACAAAAAACTTGATGACTTGTAGAGTGTTGCTTTTGCAACTCAAGAGATGCACCCATGTTGATCTGTTATAATCATCAACTATGGTTAAGAAGTATTTATAGTGATCATGTGTAGGCATATGGTAGGGTCCCCACAAGTCCAAATGTAAAAGGTCAAAAGGTTTGGATGAGAATGAAATGTTGTTAGGGAAATGCATTCTTGTTTGTCTTGCCATTGGGCAGATAGTACAGGAAAAAGATTGTTTAGGGCCAAACCTTACTAGAATGCTGGATATGTTCCTCATTTTCACAAATGGGACATGCCCCAATCTATTATGCCACAAGTAATCAATACAAGTATTAAGAGAAGAGGAGCAGGCAGAAGACATAGTACAAGAATCAACAATTTTATTATTAGAATGTTTACAACCAAACATAGGACAACCAAGGTTTTTACAATTAGACATGGAATAATTTCTACAAGAGTCATGAAACTGATTTAGACTTGAAGTTGAATCACAAACAGCAAGAGAATGAACATGATTTGAACTTGAGTTGGTGAACTGACATTTTGAGCATAGGTAATATAAACCATTTCTCGATTTACCAAGCTCCAAAGGCCTTTTCATTGAAGGGGCCTGCAACATACGTGTATGAGCAGAAAAATTAACAATGGAATTAGATTTCACTGTTAAAAAGTGAATGGAGATCAGATTATATTTGAAGCTAGGGACAAAAAGCACTTTGTTTAAAGTCAATTTTGGACTCAAGACAGCATCACCTATTTTTGTGACTTTCACTTTGTAACCATTAGACAATGTAACTAGAAAAGGATATGGCAAGGGTCTAATGTTGATCAATAATGTTCTATCTGAGGACATGTGATTTGAAGCACCAGAATCAAGGATCCAATATTCAGCAGAAGATTTGAAACATTTACATGATAGATTACTCATTAACTCGTTATGAGAAGAACAAGCCAATATACCTGCAAAGTTTGCAGCCACACCAACATCATTTTATGGAGTCTCAGCAGTGTTTCCCACTTGGAAATTGTCCAGAAGTTGCATCAGTTGATCATACTGATCCTTTGTAAGGTGTTGACGTTGATTCTGATAGTTATCATCAGGTTTAGACCCAGTCCCATGAACATGTGCTGATGTAACTGCATTTCTTCCCTTGGTGAATTTGAAGTCTGCTGGAAATCCATGCAATCGATAACATTTCTCCTTAGTATGACCCTGCTTTCTACAATAATCACAAAATAATTGGGACCTATTTGTTTGTGACTTATTTGTTCTGTAAGCTTGATTTCCACTTGCACTAGGATTTTGATGTTGATTGTAGTAGCCTCTCGAATTGTTGACGTTTGTGTGCTGAGTGTAGTTTGTCCTAAACTGATTTCTACCTGCATTTTGAGCTCAAACATTTAGAGAAATGGATTTAATGATGGACTGATTTGATGGCCTGACCTCACGTTTTTTTTCCTCTTGAATGAGAATAGAGAAACCTTGTGCTATAGTTGGTAGAGGATTCATCATTAAAATACTCCCCCTAACCACAGTGTAAATGTCATTCAGTCCCATAAGAAATTGGATCAATTGCCTGTCCTGTTCAACCTTGTGAATGTTTGCATTTGCCCCACACGCACATACACAATTACACAGAACGCTAGAATCCAAAGCATTGAGTTCTTCCCATAGTTTCTTCAACTTTGTGTAGTAACTAGTGATGTTGAGAGTACCTTGGCCTAGATCGTTGATTTCTCGCTGGATCTGATAACGTTTTGCTCCATTTGGTTGATCATACCTATCCTTTAACTCCTGCCATAATTCCTTTGCATTGTTGACGCATTGAAGACTATCTGCAATGTCTATGGAGAGTGAATTCAAAATCCACGAAACGACCATATCATCACATCTTTCCCATTGATTGTAAGTAGGATCGGTTGGAGGTGGTTTCACACAATTTCCAATAATGAATCCCATTTTGTTCTTGACTGAAATAGCTCGAAGTATGCCTCGCCTCCAGGATCTGTATCCAGTGCCGTCGAAAACTGACGGTACAAGTGTAGATCCAGCACTCTCTGCCGAATGAATGTATAGTGGATTCATTCCAATACACGATGGATTTGTTCCATTAGCTGTTCCATCAGCTGGATTATTTTCTGCCATTGATGATAAGCAAAAGAGATTAAGAAGAACAGATTCAAGTGAGAATCGAGTGAGATCTCGAGAAGAAATTGAAATTGGGCGAATGGGAACTTCCAGAGAATGAAGAAGAAGAAGAAACTGAATTTGTGAATTGCGAGTGAGATCTCAAAATACGAAATCGCGAAGTGCGATTCAAAACTGTCGAAATCGAATTAATGAATTGCGAGGTGAATCAGTGTGGAATGAAGATCCCTTGCTCTGATACCATGTTGAGAAGAGACAAGCCGAGATTACAAGACCTCCATTAATGGAGGTCATATGAGCTGTATAACTACCAGTTTGAACAGATGAGAATATGCAAACTATTTGGGGAAGAAGAAAAGTGTCTTATTCCAAGTAATGTTGAATGTATATATACAAGTATATTGAGCAAGTAAAAATATCTAGACTCCCTAACTAACTCAACGAAATCTGTATAATGCTTAATTAAGCCTCTAACTAACTATGAACAATGCTAACTAACTGACTTGAATAGTGTTAACTAACTATTTGATTAAACTACTACATAATATTTCAATAATATTTATGTTATAGGTACACACATTTCATATTTTCTTCCTACAAAAGTCATGAAATTTGAGTGCCTAAAAGAAATAAAACCCTACATCCCATCTTTTTGTCATTAATTACTCATATTATTTGTTTTAAAGTTGCTTTCAAAGATACCAAACCCAACTAAAAGCAAACTCTTGGAAATCTGAGAAAATCTCAACAGAAGTCAATAACATCCTTTTGATTCTCCACAATTTCCCATCCTCACCACAAAAAGAAAAAAAAAAACCATTTTCATTTAAAAATATTTATCACCGCAGAAAGAAATCTTTAATTGCCTAAACAATAAGAGCGTCATTTAAGATAACATAGAAATATATATATTTTTAATGAATAACATAAAGTTCTAAGTTTTTTTTTTTTTTACTTTGAAAGTATCTAAGTTTTTGCTAATGTATTAAAGTTCATGATTACCGGTGTGATAAGATGGATAAGATTCATTTATCATTAATCAGAAGTTTTAAATTTAAATTCTACAAATGAATCTTTTTTTTAATAAAGGCATTTCCCCTTAAATAAATTCTATGTGATGTAAATCTAAATTAATCGAAATAGTGAATTTTTGCTATGTATTGAAGTTCATGATTACCGGTGTGATAAGATGGATAAGATTCATTTATCATAATCAGAAGTTTCAAATTTAAATTCTACAAATGAACCTTTTTTTTTATAAAGGCATTTCTCCTTAAATAAATTCTACGTGATATAAATCTAAATTAATCGAAATAGTAAATTTCATGTATAAGATGGCTAAGGAAAATAGTTGATGACTTAGTCATATACTCAAGAGTCAAGATTGGTTATGCAGGTCTCTATAAAAGCGAGGAGCATTTATTACCGTAGCGAAGCCGAACGATATTTAAAATTTTATTATATACTTTTAAAAGTAATTTTAACCTATATAAGCAATATTATTTTTATATGTACAATATAAATTTTCGACAAAACTCATAACATTAGGGTTGAAGTGAAGGATGCTTATCATCTGAATAACTCCCTCTTGTCTAACGATAATAGCTTAATTATCGCTAAATATATTTTTTTAGTTGTAATTAACCTTCTTCGAAAATGTCTCTAAAACCTATAATAATATTAAATTTAATGATACTTAACTAATATCGATAAAAACTTTAACACTTTTAGACCAAATATATAAAACTAAGAAGAGAGAGTGTTATAGACAAAAGAAAACACGTGTTTGACCAAGTAAAACATTTTTTTTTTTAAAAAAAAACATTATTTTATTTAGAGCTCCGAATAATTAAACCATAATTATAGAATTGGAAGATTCAATGAAATTCCACTTGGGCATTTTTCGTTTATGAGTCGTTTAGGTTTGAAGATAATACACGAAATATTTAGTTACCAATTTTTCGATGCAATCAAATATTTGTTTTGTTTTATTTTATATGATATTATTTGATTATGCATGAAGTTGAACAAACAAAAAAATAACTTTGCCACATATAAAAAGTACAATGTCATAATATTTCTACCACTATAAAAGCATGATGTTACGGGCAAAATAAAAAAGTAAAAGTTAATTTTTTTAGATATAGGATTATTTTTAGAAAGAGTAGCACATCAAATGAGTAAGCATAGGTAAGCAAAATTAATTTCTCTCTTTTGGCTATTATTGACTAAAATAAAAGACTTCATCACATATAAGTATGAATAAATAAAATAAAAGAAAAGTCTAGCCAATCATTTAAGTTTTGAATTAAAGAGATAGGACAACAAAGTAGATGGAAACTGTGTGACTATTATTATACCACCAAATATATCATATTACATACTATTTCTATTTCAATATTTATGTGTAGTTTAGATTAAAAAATAATAATTATTTCATTTTTCATGAATAAATATAAAATCATTAAGTTTTGAAGTGGAAATTTTCATATTTAAAAATTACATAAAAAATATTCTCTCATTTTAATTTATTTGTCATAAAGAATGTTGCTTTTCTTTTCAGACAACTTTTAATTTCAACTTCTCAATTGACATGCTTAAGATCATAAATTTTAAAAAATATTTTGATATATTCAATATATCTTTAGTTTAAGATCATAAGATTCAAAGGTCTTTCTTATTTTCTTAAATTTCGTATCAAATTAAAATCAGACAATCAAATTAAAAAAAAAAGTACTCTGAACATTGTCACATAATTTGAGATAGAGTGAGTAATATTCTACTTTTTTTAGTTTTTCACTCAATATCCGATATCCACATTGGAGCCCGACTAATCGAAATTCACGCTACGTAGGGCTCCATTCGAGAAAAATGCTCTCTACCAAGAATTTTTTTATACCTAGAGTTCAAATTCGAAACCGCTGATTAAGACAAAAGCAAACTCATCCACGACATTGCATTTTTCGCTCAATAATATTCTGTTTAAACCAAACAACAAAGATAAGTCCTGGTTGTTAAAATAGACCTGTTTACATCAAAATTCAGAACCCAAGTGCCCTTCTTTTGAGGGATATGTACTAATCACCATCTCCCCATAACCACAAACACTAGATTTAGCCAAGTGTCAATTCAAGAAGTGGACAACTTTATCAAAATTCAAAATTGTCCAAAATCTTGCAAACCCCACTTTGTCTTCCCAGTAATTCAGTCACAAAAATGAAGTCTTGGTCATATTGACATGTTATCACATCACCAACACCCTTTTAATATTTTAAAAATTTTTTTTGCCTTATTTTGTATAACCAAGAAATGAAAAAGGGGTAGTAGCTATGGAGAAATTTCTACCTTTTTTGCTTGTTTGCTTTTTAATTTTTCTTGGAAAAGTTAATGGACAAGGAGATATGATAACTACCACTAAGTTTATCAAAGATGGTGAAACTATTGTTTCTTCTGATGGAACATTTGAGTTGGGGTTTTTCAGTCCTGGAAATACTTCTACAAATCGTTATGTTGGAATTTGGTACAAGAAAATTTCTGTTATTACTCCTGTTTGGGTTGCTAATAGGTTGGTTCCACTTACTAATAAATCCGGGGTTTTGAAAGTTATTCAATCTGGCGGTGTTGCTCTTCAAAATGTTACAAATTCAACAATTTGGTCTACAAATTCATCGAGATCCGTGCAAAACCCCGTTGCCCAGTTGCTGGACACGGGGAATTTTGTGTTGAGGGATGCTAATGATCCGAACCCAGAGAATTTCCTCTGGCAGAGTTTTGATTACCCTACTGATACGTTGATTGCGAATATGAAACTTGGAAGGGATTTGGTTACTGGTTTTGAAAGGTATCTTAGTTCATGGAAAAGCAGTGATGATCCTGCTCCAGGGGATTACACTTATCATTGTGATCCTACGGGTTATCCACAAGACGTTATGCGAAAAGGGGCTGATGTGATTTATAGAGCAGGGCCATGGAATGGTTTAAGGTGGAGTGGTGCACCTAATATGGTGAACAATTCAATCACCTCGTTTGGTTTGGTAATGAACAATAAGGAAATTTATTATAAATATGAACTCGTGAACAAATCCGTAGTTTCAGCTCTAGTAGTAAAGCCTAATGGGAACACTATGCGTTTGATTTGGATCGCGAAGACTCAGGGTTGGGTTAATTACCATTCTGCTGATGCAGATGACTGTGACACTTACAAATTATGTGGTGCTTATGGGACTTGTAACATTTTGAGTGATCCTGTGTGTCATTGTTTAGATAAATTCGAGCCAAAGCATCAGGATGATTGGAATAGAGCTGATTGGACGAGTGGTTGTGTCCGGAAAACCCCATTGAATTGTACTGGAGATGGATTTATTATGTATTCTGGTGTTAAACTGCCTGATACGCGAACTTCTTGGTTCAATGAGACCATGAATTTAGATGAATGCAGGGCGTTTTGCTTGAGAAATTGCTCTTGTATGGGTTATACTAATCTGGATATACGCAATGGAGGAAGCGGGTGCTTGATATGGATCGAGGAGCTGGTTGACATCAGACAGCTATCTCAATCAGGACAGGATATCTACATTAGGATGTCTGCTTCAGAAATAGGTAATGTTCAATCTCCTAGAGTTTTGATATAACTGCACAATGATAGTACAAAATTCTGATTACACGATGCTTATCAAGAATGATATATCGGATAGTTCAATTGTGTAAGGCTGATTAACAAACGAAGAATGCATTTACAGGAAATTTAGGTTGTGATAAACATAGTATCCTTTACGTTGTCCTAAATATTTTTATGCTAACATCCTCAAGCAATGGACCCTTGGTACTTCAATGCCATTAACTTGGCTCATCTGAGGGGCAAACGATAATCCAAGTCCGATCCACACTGTGGAGAATAAGACTTATATGACCATCTTGTTCTCCAATAAAATAATTTTCACAAAATTTTAGAGGTTTGTCTGAACTTTTAATAGAAACAACTACCTAAATTTTTTTTGGATGGAAAGTATTGCAGGTTCTGCTGGATCAAGTTCAAAGGGGAATAAATCTGTCATACTTGCAGTAGCTTTGCCACTATTGTTTGCATTGATTCTGCTAAGTTTAGGTGTTGGCCTAATTCTTTATAAACGGAGAAAAAGAGAGGATCCGGTGGTTACGACAAGGGGTAAGTGAACATAACAAATTTTATCTGTTGAAAAGCAGGAAGTAGCTAATGGTTGTTAGTTCTGTGTACCACTAGTACTTCTTTTCAAGCTCATCGGTTGAACAAAGTCTACTTGGTTGTTCAAATTGCAGGGACATTTAGTGGTCACAACAACAAGAATGATAACAGAAATCAAAGTCACCATGAAGATTTTGAGCTACCACTTCTTGATTTCCTTACACTAATCAATGCTACTGACAACTTTTCAATTGCGAACAAGATTGGAGAGGGTGGCTTTGGACAAGTTTACAAGGTAGAAACATTTGATCCTTGAGAGCACATTGAAACCTCAAATTCATTTAATTCTTTTTGGTTGAAATGAAAATAAGTTCCACTTTTACAGGGCATGTTAGAAGGGGGGCAAGAAGTGGCAGTGAAGCGGCTATCAGAAACATCAAAGCAAGGGTTTCACGAGTTCAAGAATGAAGTTAATTGCATTGCTAAACTTCAGCATCGAAATCTTGTAAAGCTTCTGGGATGCTGCGTTCAAGGAGAAGAGAAGATATTGGTCTACGAATACTTGCAAAACAAGAGCCTTGATATATATATATTTGGTTAGTCTTTCACATCCAGTGTGCATCCATTTCTTTCAAGTGAACCTCTGATGTGATTTCACTGAGCTTAGTTTCATGTTTAGGAGAAATTATAATAAAATGAAAACATTTGGCAGATGAAGAAAGGAGTGCATTACTTGATTGGCCAAAGCGCTTCAACATTATCAATGGAATTGCTCGTGGACTGATGTACCTGCATCAAGATTCGAGGCTCAGAATCATCCACAGAGACTTGAAAGCTAGCAATGTCTTACTTGATACTGAAATGAACCCGAAGATATCAGATTTTGGGATGGCTAGAAGTTTCGGAGGAGATGAGACTGGAGCCAATACACGCCGTGTTGTTGGAACATAGTAAGATTTAATCTTTAATTTTACATGTAGTTGTTACATTCACATGTGCATTTCCTGCATTATATTGTTACTTGTCCGCATAGCTTGGGATTTTCAAAAGCAAAAAAGAAGATATTTAACTTGCCTTGTTCTACCCCGCTCTGTCCTGCATAAGAGCTCCTCTACCCTGCCCTATATAAGATTAAACCCACCCTACCCCGTTGCCATCTCTAATTATATAGTCCTTTGTTATCGTTGTTGCAGTGGTTACATGTCCCCGGAATATGCAGTCGATGGGATATTCTCAGTGAAATCAGATGTCTTTAGCTTTGGAGTATTAGTACTAGAGATTGTGAGCGGAAAGAAGAACAGACGATTTGTTCATCCAGACCACCACCTCAACCTTCTTGGACATGTAAGTACTGTGTCCTAACTCCTATGTGTAAAAGGACTTCACTCAAAGTATCTGTTAATGAGTTCAAACGTAGTATATAAATTATTGACACTGTTAGTGTATATAACTTAAATCGTTTGTTAACCGATGGATCATTATATGCAGACATATATGCTACATAAAGAAGGAAGATCATTGGAGCTAGTCGATCCAAAACTGGTGGACTCATGTAATATATCAGAAGTACTAAGATCAATCCATGTAGGTTTATTATGTGTTCAACAAAATCCAGAGGACAGGCCAAGTATGTCAACTGTGATTATGATGCTGAGCAATGAAGGCATTTTGCCATCAGCTAAACATCCTGGCTTCTTTACTGAAAGGAAAATTGGTGATGTTGATCAATTTTCTTGGAGTACACAAACACCAAGTTCTATTAATGAAGTTACCATCACATTGTTGGATGCTCGATAAGAAGAATGTCGAGTGATTTCTCAGATGATCACTCAACTAATAGTTACTATCTTAGAAAGTCACTTTCTTTGTTGAAAGAACATTGGAATGTGATTTTATGAGATAACAACTATTACTTAAGTAACCATCCGAGAAATCAATCAGAAGAATGTCATAGTTGGTTCCATCTTTCATCATTTCTAAGAATTGTATTAAAATCATCTCCTCTTTTCTATCTTATTTATTTAGTTAGAAAATTTTGTATTACAACAACATATACAGTGTGATCCCATTTGTTTTCTTTTGTAGTAATATATTTGTCTACATTTTACGTTAGGTCTCGAGTTCAAATTTCTACTACTTTGTCCCTCATTCCTACATTTAATCACGTTTTGCTTTCATTAGACCTTTTCATCTAAAATTACACTCATCGTTAGTAGAAAGTCTTCATTTTTATCCCTCGACCCGAAAAGCTTCAACCTGATTGAGATATTTTAAGTCATATTCAAAAGTTAAGGGATACATTTGGACTTTCTGAATTATAAATTTTGATGCGTGTGTCCACCGGTACGCTCAACTAGCAACTATAATAAAAAATACTCCCTCCGTTCCATTTTATGTGACAATATTTGATCGGGCATGGAATTTAAGAAATAAATAAAGACTTTGAAATGCTTATCAAATTGCCCCTTCAAAAAATAATCATATTAAAAAGTAGATTCATTTTTCTCTCTCCTCATAAATGTATTGGAGTATTATCTTTAAAATTAAGTGGAACCAACAAGGATAAAAGAGGAATTGTACCTTTAAATACTTACCATATAACGAAATGTGACTTTCTTTTTGGGACTGGCAAAAAAAAAAATGGTGCCACATAAAATGGGATGGAGAGAGTAATTAGCTAACGTCAAAGGTATGACTGAAACAAAAGTTCAAAGTGGAGACAAAATTAAACAACTTGTAGGAAGATCTAGCAAGGACAATAAATTTGTGTGAATCTGGTTTTGTTTGTCATGGTGACGTTAGTCCCACGTCCTAAAAGAAATATAACAATGAATAATTTTATATCCATAAAAAAAACACATAATTTTTTAAAATAAAAAATAAACAACTAGCTAGAATCTTCCCTGTTAATTATATTTCCCTTTTTTTAAAATACCAGATAATATTTTAAAATAAATTGAGATAGAAAGAAAGAGGAAAAGTGTGATAGGATGGTGGACTCTATCGCCATGTGTGTCTTTTACTATTGTCGTCATCCATTAATTTCTTAATTGACCAAAGTTTATTTTATTATTGATATTGATAAACTGACCAAATAGAATATGTAATTATTGGAATAGTTATTTAACATATATTAAAAAAGAAAATGTGGCCAATGACGTTGCATTTTATTTTTGTTCCCAAAGTCTTGCTTCAATAGAGAAGCCAACGTCATGAACTAAATTTTGTTCAATAGACATGTCCTCAAATTCACACATTATTTCTATATTGAATAACCACATTACAATTTTTTTTAATTAATTAAAAATATATCTAGTTTCGCTTATCTAACCCACCAAACACGTAGAAAATCATAGTAACTCTAATTGATTTCCTACTTTCATCTTGTTGTTGTGTTCATTTTCCTCAATCTTATCTCTCTCATCATTCGCTTTAGATTTATTATCTAATTCAACTACACTTATTATTTTCGTGCTTTATTTAATTCGGTCAATCATAAGTTGGTTTGAAAATCTTTTTCATAAATCATAACTTGGTGTTAAAGAGCAAATTACTTGTTTATTTCACCAAAAAACTTTATTTTTCTAACACTAATTATAGAGTGATAACGTTTTTATGATTTTTTTTCTCACTAGTTACATGATGGTTTACAACCAAATATTGATTCATTATTTGGCCAAATTCAAAAGGGTTCGTTGAGTGAATAATACAAAAAAATGTCGATTCCAACATCTCCTAATTCAGTGTTAAATAAAAATGCATATTTAAAGAAACAGGGAAAATTACACGTATAAGCAACATATATTAGTTAATTAGTTAACATAACTATAGTTTGCTTTAATTACAATTCGCGACCTACTTTTAACTATAATTACGCGGCTCAACTTTTTAGTTTTGTATAATTAGCAAGTTTGTAAAATTCGGAATCTGTATAATATAATTTGTATAACTTTTGTATAATTTGAAATTTGTATAATATAATTTGTATAACTGTTTACACTTCTGATGTTTATAATTTTATAAATTCGTTATTTTGAGTTTATACAAAAATAACTGAATTATATATAAACCTGTGAATTATACAAACGAGACAGCTTAAACTGTAGCTATATTTCGTAAATACACAAAACTATAGTAAGTTTATTATTGTGGTTATTTGCGAAAGTTTCCAAAGAAAAAACACACCAACCGGTTGCCCCGACCCGTTATATATCCGTCTCCGCATTTTCAACTAATTCTCCCGCCAGTATGTGTTCATCTTCCGTCTTAGGGTTTAAAATTGGTGTAAAATTCTGTACTCGGAGAGTCCAATTAAAATTCCGTATTCATCTGAGTCGCAAATCGGCGCCGTCGACGGGGAACTTCGAGGTACAATTATTTTTCTTCCATCAATGGCGAAATGCTATTGCTATTCGTCCATAATTTCTTAAATTAACGTTAATACAGGTGTTGATTGTGATTTGTTTCTCCTTCCTTCCAATGTTGATTTATATGTATGATATTAGTGACAGTAGAAGGAAATTTAAATAATGATTAAAGTGATACTTGTTTGATTAAGAAAATTTCTGATCAGAGTTCAAAGTCAAAATAGTTTTAGCTTGATTTATTTTAATCTTTTGAGTGGTATAAAATTTGAATGAACGAACATTTCAAACTATGTCGTATAAACTGGGATCGATGGAGTACTCTAGAAGGTGAAAAAGTGGAATGTAGTGACCGACAAAATGCGTGGAGAAGTACTAAAAGTAAGACAATTTGGGGATAGATTGAAATCTGTAGATAATATTGTTGTTGTTAAGAACAGTTTTAGGGACTGGCGAGTCTTCTTTATATTTCATGAATCTTGTGTTTGGATTTGAGATTGTTGTTCTTGAATTCGATTAATGTGATTACTCTCTTGATACTCAGACAGTGTCTTTCCATAAACTGATTGCAGCATCAAATTTTTCTTGATGTAAATATCATGACTCAACTTATATTGGAAGTTACAAAAAAGAAAGCAAATTATTCTATCAAACAAAGTGATGCCTTAGTATTAACTATTAATATGACGAGGAAACAAACTTTGAATGAGATTGAGAAGTAACAGCCAATTAACAAGCTTTCAAATTTAAATATGTTTGAAATAGCTGATACACCAAATATTTTTTTACCACATTTCTACAAAGAATAAAAGAAAAGATTTTTTACAACTGCAAGCTTGTTGAAAGCAAGTGAAACAATATTTTCTTATCGGGCAACCAATATTGTGATGGGGGTCTCAGTATGGCTAGACGAGAGTTCACCATCCGGTGCATCTGTTTCAATTAAAAACCTGGACGTTTAGCCTGTGGCAATACACCTTTATTGTTTAACATCATAACCACAAAAGACATACTTGGACGATCTTCCGGACATTGTTGGACACATAATAGACCAACACAGATTGATTGTTCCACTTCGGGTGTTGAACAAGAATTTCCTAGGTATTCATCAAGTAGTTCTGTTGACCTACCTTCTTTATAGAGTTTCCATGCCTGTAGATTACAAGATCTATTAATGCTGACTAGATTTGCAGATATCTGTTACTACTAGGAGATAACTCAACACCAAAGGATTAGTAAAATTAAAGTAATGAAATCTTACAAGTCCAAGTAGATTAAGATTGTGGTCTGGATGAGATAATCTTCTGTTGCTTTTCCCACTCACAATTTCCAATATTAAGATACCGAAGCTAAATACATCTGATTTTACTGAGTATCTCCCGTGCAATGCATATTCTGGTGAGAGGTACCCACTGCATAGAAATGTAAACAAAAAATATAATTACTAATGCTGGAAAACGTATCTAATATCTCAAAACTCTTCTTAGGTTCAAATTTCTAGCCATCAAGTAGAGGGTTCTTACTATGTTCCAACAACTTGGTTTGTCTTGTCCCCAATGTCATTCCTATCACATATTTTTGCAATGCCAAAGGCTGATATCTTTGGATTCATGTCCTTATCTAACAAGATGTTGTTAGCTTTCAGGTCTCTGTGGATTATTCTCAATTGAGAATCTTGATGCAGATACATAAGTCCCCGAGCTATACCATTGATAATGTGAAATCGTTTAGGCCAGTCTAATACCTTGCTTTGTATGTCATCTGCCAAATAATGTTGGGTCATTAACACACTAAATAGGTTTAGTGGAAGGTAGTATTAAAACCTAAAATAAAATCAGTTCCTTGCTGATGGAAACATAATACGAGAAGTTTGAACTACCTAGTATGTAATTATTAGGCTCTTATACAACTGGGGTCTTAGTTCTCTCCTTACATTTTTTTTCCTGCTTTATGGGGATTTTGAAGTTGGAAGAAAATCAGTGTATGCCTATAGGCATCAATTCACTGAAATGCAATTATTATTCAAATGCATAATATTGGATTGAGAAGATGTACCAAATATAAATGAATCAAGACTCCCATTTGGCAAGTACCATAAATCAACATTTTTTCTTCCCCTTCAATGCAGCAGCCAAGAATCTTCACCAGATTCCTTTGCTGAAGTTTAGCAATCTATAAAACTTCAATTCTGAACTCTTTTTCTCCTTGTGTAGAAGTTTTAGACAGCCGCTTGACGGCTATTTCCTGTCCTTCAAGTATGCCCTAAACATCACAATCTCTGCATGTTAATATTTTCAATACCTAAGTTGATCAAAATCTCCGTTAACAAATTTAGGTCAAATGTGCCAAATCTCTATTATAAGTTCATTATATTTTCAGTTTAGCCCTATGATAATCTTCTTTAAAACTAAAACTAAAGTCTATAAGAAATATTCGCCCTTTTGATGCGGGAACAAGTTGCCACTTGTCACCATGGAAAAATGAACAAATAAATGACTACAAAGAACAAATGACTCTCTTCTTAAACAAACTATATCCTCAACATTTTAATTTGCAGTTCCACCCAAAGGGTGATGGGTTACTCTTGCAGCACTTTCTTGAAAATGCTAAAGGCTCTATATTGACTAACTTGGGACAACACTTATTGAAAAGCTAGACTAGTGGTTCTTGGATACATTCTGAGAAGGACATCCCCCATATCCCAACCTTTCTTCCCTTAGCTATTATATAGGTCTCCTTTTGGTTTCACAAAGCAAAGGCTTATACCTTTGATCATACAACTCCTATATTGTAGTTAAAGATGAAGCTTTACTCTGAAGAACCAGGTCTTAAGTGTATATACCTTGTAAACAGGTCCAAAGCCCCCCTCTCCAATCTGTCTGTCAATTGAAAA
Organism: Solanum pinnatisectum; assembly: GCA_035578085.1. NCBI lineage: Eukaryota > Viridiplantae > Streptophyta > Magnoliopsida > Solanales > Solanaceae > Solanum > Solanum pinnatisectum. Next base: position 43,574,240 of record CM069082.1, on the reverse strand, counting down.
AGTATTGGTAGCCTTTGCTATGGTAGATAAGTCGAACAGTGGTATTTCAAATTCTTCAGTGCAATTGCTACGGTTGTAATTCATCTTGTAATTGCCACTGCATCCTGACCTTCCTGCCAAAACCAAATGACATAATTTTGCCTATAAGAGAAAGCGAATGAAGTGAAAGTTCTTTTCAGTATAATTTAAATGTCTTTTCCTCTATTTTGCTTAGACTTTAGATGTCAAGAAAAAATTAAGGGGTATCCAGTTTACCTTTGTTTTTTTTGAGCTCTAAAGCCTTCTTCCTTCTTCTATGGTAGATCAGCAGACTAAGGAATACCAGAATCGAACCAACTGATAATGGTAGAATCCAGAAAAGTACTTTCCTTTTTTTTTCCATCTGATTGCTCCAGACTATCTGGAAGTATCAATTCAACAAACATAAATAATTAATTGCAATATATCCTATCCATCAGAGATGATTTTTATTTTGAGTTATAAAAGGCTCTGCAAGCCTTTGGAGTACTGCACATCATTTTTAGTTTGTTGAGATTGAGTTGTCAAGGTTCTAGAATTCTTGTGTAATGCAAGTCATATAAAATGCTTGTTCTATAGAAAAACTAAAATGCTTATCAACTAGTTCCAAAAAAAGTGACTTGGGTCTAACTAGTCATAATGGTTGCAGATTTGGCTTATAAATTCAGACCAACTTCACTCAAAAATAGTAGCTTTCCATTCTACTATAATTTGTTAGTTACGGTCTATATATGGTACAAGTTGGCAGTCGATAGTATCATAATTAGCTTAGGCACAAAACTACAGTATGCTTTATTCAGAGTGCCTGCAACCTTAAATTCCATTACTATCTTCAGGCAATCTATCAAAATAAATTAAGTAGCAACAAGCCAACCTGATTCGGAAGAAGCCATTCTGATGTAAATATCTTGCCCTCCGTTGGGTCCCTTCCGAATGTCAAGCAGATCCTTGAACCACAATAAGCATCCACTTCCTCCTTTGAGTATGTCAGAATTGGAGTAAGCCATACAAGAACAATTTTTAGAGCAGATATTCTTGCATTCTTCTAGTGTCAGTCATATTGGACCAGGAATTTCGTGTGTCTGGCAATTTGATATGCGAATACTTCAAAAATACATCTTCTTGAAGGCAATTTAGTTCAGTTCTCCGAACACAGCCACCTGACCAGTCTTTCCTCTTCCAAGCGTCACTATTGTTGGGCACAAATTTGTCTAAGCATCCGCATTCTGGAGAATCTTGACTGTTGCAGCTGCCATATGTGCCACACAACTTATACATATCACAATTATCAGCGGGTATTAAGAGGAAAGGGATCCAGCCTTGGTCTCCATCACCCCAAGTCCAAACCTGTAGGACTCCATTGTGACTTAATGTCAACCTCACGAGAATTGAAGTTGTGAGGTTATATCCAAAATACACCTCTGTCTTACTTGAATATACTCCAAATGTATAGGAAGAACCTTCTCTTGTGTTTTGGTTCCCACTGAAAGAGCGACCATTCCATGGTCCAGAGCGGTATACTACATCCGAGCCCTTCTTCAGGATATTCTGCGGGTAACCAGAAGGATCACAGTGGTATGTAGAATCACCGGAAGCTGGATCCTCATCATTCTTCCATGATGACAAGTACACCTCTGCCAGTTACAAAGTTCCTACCAAGCTTCATGCCTGCTAATAGTGTATCAATCGGGTGATCGAAACTCTACCATAGGAAATTCCCAAGGTTATCATCACCAGCTTGTTTCACAACAAGATTTCCAGAATCCAGCAATTGTGCTACAGGATCATGCACAGATTTAGAAGTATTACTTGACCATACAACATGGTTAGTGCCATTGACAAGGACAAGAATTCCTGGCTTGTTTACTTTCAAGATACCTGATCCACCAGTCAAAGGAGCTTCTCTGTTGGCGACCAAAACCACTGTCCTAACAGATATGTTCTTGTACCACATACCCACATAGCAATTTTTCGAATTACCTGGACTAAAGAACCCCATTTCGAATATTCCACCAGTTGAAGCAACATTATCACCACCATCTTTCAGAAAATGAGTTGTAGTTATTGTATCTGTAGCGCCAAAGCTTTGGTTGATGAAACACAAACACAGGAGCAAAGATAAGTAAAAACTTTCCCTTAGTAACGCCTTCATGCTTTGAGATCCAACTTTTTTCTATACAAATGCAGCATAGTGATGACACTTTAACTTGTTTGCAGACAGTGAATCTTACAAGAAGAAACTGAACAAACGAGTGTTAAAATAGCCATCACTTGAGCTTTCTGACATATGAAAGAGTATTATTTGAAAGGAGTGAAAGGTCTATGACTATGAGAAGTCTTAGCTTTTTAATGAGAGTTGAGGCTGCTTATAAAAAAAGTTAATGGCTGCTTTTGGTGGACTTTTGAGTATATATTTTACGAATAATTTAGTAAAAGGCATATCTGTTCTGAGCAGTATCAAACACGAGGAAAATGTTGCTGCAGTTCAAAGATAATGGGGTCTTCATAGATTGCTATAAGATCTGACTGGATAATAACCAAGACTAAACGGGGGCTGATGTGGAATTAAGATATATTATAGGAGGTCAATAGTTCTTGACTTTTGAGCATGAAAGAATTAGATAATATTTTAATATCTTGTTAGAAATTGTAATAATTTTATATCCTAGCAAGTTTTCCGAATAAAATTTCAGAAAAAAGTAAAAAGTATTCGTGGTTAAATGGACATTAATATAAAGGACTATATTTTTCTTTAGAGGCACCTAAAAATTCTATAACATTAATAATTGAATATAACTCGATCGGCCTTACATATTTCATTTCTTTCCTCCTCTCTCCCTATGTATAACTATAAAAGGCTACTAACAATTTTGATCTAATTATTGATAAATTTTAATTCTAATTCTTGTGGTATTTGACGGCACATATTTAACTTTCAATTACTTGAAATGTGCACTATGATCCCTTAGCTTGAGAATAGCACAAAAAATTGAAATTATTAATTTTTCTATCATTTAATTATTCATGTGTTGTGTTAAGAGGATGATATGCTTTTAAAAAAGTTCAAATATCCATATTTCCTAGGTAAATAAATCAAAACCACACATTTTAGTCAACAAGATTAAATGTGTTGAGAGTCATGCTCACCCCTTATTTTTTTATTAATTCAGTTGCATATTCTTTAAGAAATAATGATCATGATCGATTTGAGTATTTGATCACAATATCTATATTAATTGATGTTTATTTAGGTAGCGTAAAATATTGAAAATATAAGGACAAAAATGAACGGCACCACCAGACACATGTTCGCATGAATTACGCATCAGTGGCGGGAAAATCCAACTAAACTCCTCATTTCCCTCTTTCGTTTTGCCCGATCATCAACCCTTTGTCAAATCCTCTCTCATTTTCATCTAATTCTACTGCCGATATGCATTCATCTGTTTGTATGAGGAAGTTCATCTTTGATTCATAAATTGGTGTAAGGTTGTATAATTGAAGTTGTACCTCCGTTTCCTTTCAGTGCTCGGCGCCGGTGAAGCTTCTTTAGCTCATGATCAGGCGAATCCAATCAGAATTCAGTGCTCCGAATCGGCCAACGCTACCGGCGGCTAACTCGTGGTACGAATATTTTTCTTTCATCAATTACGAAATGCTATTGCTACAATTAACGTTATATATAATCTGTGCACATTGGAGAACAGGGGTTAAGTACCGAAACTTATTGCTCTCTCGTTCCCCTTTTAAATGATTGGACATGGAGTAATTGTGATTTGCTGTAGATTATAATATGACAGTCCATGGCTCCTTCAGTGTCGTTATTTTGTTTTTCCCTGAGATGACGGTCTATCAGAAACAACCTCTCTATCTCGAGGTAGGGGTAAGGTATGCATACATTCTAACCTTTCCAGATCATGTTGTTGTTATTATAGTAATGACAGTAGAAAGGAAATTAAGTACAAGTAATAACTAAAATGATACTAGTTTGATTGAGGAAATGTCTCATCAAAGTTTAAAACCAAAATAGTTTAATGAATTTGATTTATTGAAAGTTGTGAGCTGTATAGAATTGGAATGAATGAACATTTGGGAACGTTTCAAACTATAAAGATGTTGTATAAATTGGGACAATGGAGTACATTGGAGAGAGAAATACTGATTGTAGTGATGGACAAAATCCATTAGTAAAGTACTAAACTAAAACAGTTTTGCGATAGATTAAAATCTGTAGATCATATCGCCATGTTAAGAACAGTTTTATGGACTGATGTAACATTATCATTTCTATGGAGCTTGTGTTTGGGTTTGAGGCTAATGTTCTTGAACTTGATTTGTTGGTTAACCTCTTCCTTGTATTGAGAAGAAACAGCCAATCAGAAAGCTTTCATATTTACATATGTGTGAGTCAGTTTGACATAGTTAATACACCAATAAGTCAAAGCCATACACAGAATTTTCACCACATTTCTACAAAGAATTAAAGAAAAGGTTATTAAAACTGCAAGCTTGTTGTGGAAGCGAGTGGACAAATATTTTCTTATCGGGCAGCTAATATTGTGATGGGGGTCTCACTCACTGTATTCTGTGCATATAATTCACTATCTGGTGCATCTCTTTCTATGTAAAAACCTGGCCGTTTAGCCTGTGGCAATTCACCTTCATTGCTTAACATCATAACTGCAGAAGACATACTTGGACGGTCTTCTGGACTTTGTTGGACACATAACAGACCAACACAGATTGATCGTTCCACTTCGGTTGTTGAACAAGAATCACCTAGGTATTCATCAAGTAGTTCTGTTGACCTACCTTCTTTATAGAGTTTCCATGCCTGTAGATTACAAGATTTATTAGCATTTGACTAGATTTGCAGATATCTGTTACTAGGAGATAACATAACACCAAAGGATAAGTAAAATAAAACTAATCAAATCTTACATGTCCAAGTAGATTAAGGTTGTGATCTGGATGAGAGAATCTTCTGTTGCTTTTTCCACTCACAATTTCCAATATTAAGATACCAAAGCTAAATACATCTGATTTTACTGAGTATCTTCCGTGCAATGCATATTCCGGTGAGAGGTACCCACTGCATAAAAATGTAAACAAAATGTAGAATTACTAGTGCTGGAAAACATGCTTAATATGTCAAAACTCGTCTTAGGTTCAAATTCCTAACTACCCAGTTGAAGGTTCTTACTATGTTCCAACAACTCGGTTTGTCTTGGCTCCAATGTCATTCTCTTCACATATTTTTGCTATCCCGAAGTCTGATATCTTTGGATTCATGTCCTTGTCTAACAAGATATTGTTAGCTTTCAGGTCTCTGTGGATTATTCTCAATTGAGAATCTTGATGCAGATACACAAGTCCCCGAGCTATACCATTGATAATGTGAAATCGCTTAGGCCAGTCTAATACCTTGCTTCGTGCGTCATCTGCCAAATAATGTTGGGTCATTAACACTCTAAGTAGGTATAGTGGAAGGTACTATTAAAACCTAAAACAAAATCAGTTCTTTGTTGATGGAAAAATAATACGAGAGTACAATTATTATTCAAATGCTTAATATTGGATTGAGAAGTTGTACCAAATATAAATGAATCAAGACTCCCATTCGGCAAATACTCATAGATCAACATTTTTTCTTCCCCTTCAATGCAGCAGCCAAGAATCTTCACCAGATTTCTGTGCTGAAGTTTGGCAATATATACAACTTCATTTTGGAACTCATTTTCTCCTTGTGTGGAAGTTCTAGATAACCGCTTGACAGCTACTTCCCTTCCTTCAAGGATGCCCTAAACATCACAATATCTGCATGTTAATATTTTAAATATCTAAGTTGATCAAAATGTCGGCTCACTATAAAGGTTTGAGATGCAGAAGAGAAAGATAATTTAACTCATCAAAATATATCCGGAGAATGTTTAGATATGTACAAGTTCATGCACCAGAAGGATATCCCCCCTAAAGACTCTAGACTGACTAACTTGAGCTAATTGTCGACAACACTTATTGGAAAAGCTAAGATAGTGGTTCTAGGATACCTGAGAAGGACATCCCCCAATCCCCACCTTTCTTCCCTTAGCTATTGTATCTGTCTCCTTTTGGTTTCACAAAGCAAAGGTTTTTGTCATTACACCTTTGATCATACAACTCCTAAATTGTATCTAAAGATGAAGCTTTACTCTGAAGGACAAGGTCATAAGTGTGTGTATACCTTGTAAACAGGTCCATAGCCTCCCTCTCCAATCTGTCTGTCAATTGAAAAGTTATTGGTAGCGTTTGCTATGGTAGATAAGTCAAACAGTGGTATTTCAAATTCTTCAGCACAATTGCCCCCACATCCTGTCCTTCCTGCCAAAGCCAAATGACGTAATTTTGCTTCTAAGAAATAGAAAATGAAGTGAATGTTGTTTAAGTTGTGAATATCAGACAACTATGAAGTTCTTTTCACTAATATTTAAATGGCTATTCCTCTATTTTGCTTAGACGTCAAGAAAAAAAAAGGGGATCCAGCTTACCTTTGTTTTTTAGCTCTAAAGCCTTCTTCCTTCTTCTATGGTAGATTAGCAGACTAAGGAATACCAGAATCAGACCAACTGATAATGGCATAATCCAGATAAGTACTTTTCCTTTCTTTCCATCCGATTCCTCCTGATCATCTGCAAGTATCCATTTAAACTGAGACAAATAATGAATTTCAATCTTTCTCCAATCCATTCGAGAGATGATTTCTTATTCTGAGTTATTAAGGGTTCTGCAAGCAGATGGGAGAGATGATTTCTTATTCTGAGTTATTAAGGGTTCTGCAAGCCTTTGGAGTACTGCATATCAAGTGCTTGTGAGAACTAAGTGCTTACCAATTAGTTCTAAAAAATTGAACAGGGTCTAACCAGTCATATGCTTGTAGATTCAGCTTATTAGTTCAGACCAACTTCACTCTAAAGGAGTTGCTTTCCGTTCTACTATAATTTGTTAGTTCCTGGCTATATATGGTAGGAGCTGGCAGGTGATACTACTAGATGTTTACAAGCATAGGCACAAAAATACAATCTGTTTTATTCAAAGTGCTTGCAACCCCAAATTCCTTTACTATCTTCAGGTAATCTATCAAAAATCTTTAAGTAGCAACAAGCCAACCTGATTCAGAAGCAGCCATTCTTATGTAGATCTCTTGCAGTCCGTTGGTTCCCTTCCGAATGTCAAGCAGATCCCCGAACCACAATAAGCATCCACTTCCTCGTATGTCAGGATTTGAGTAAGCCATACAAGAGCAATTTTTTGAGCAGATATCCTTGCATTCTTCTAGTGTCATAGTCACATTGGACCAGGAATTCCGTGTGTCTGGCAATTTGATATGCGAATACTTCAAAAATACATCTCTTTGAAGGCAATTTAGTTCAGTTTTCCGAACACAGCCACCTGACCAATCTGCCCTCTTCCAAGCATCACTATTGTTGGGCACAAATTTATCTAAGCATCTACATACTGGATAATCTTGACTGTTGCAGCTACCATATGCGCCACACGAATTATAAACCTCACATTTATCTGCTGGTACTAAGATCAATAGCACCCAACCCTGTTCTCTATCACCCAAAGTCCAAATCTGTAAGATTCCATTGTGACTTACTGTCAACCTCACAAGAACTGAAGATGTGAGCTTATACAAAAAGTACACCTCTGTCTTACTTGAATATACGCCATATGTATAGAAAGTACCTAGTCTCGAGTTTTGTGTTCCACTGAAATATCGACCATTCCACGGTCCAGAGCTATACACAACATCTGAGCCCTTCTTCACGATAGTCTGTGGGTAACCAGTAGGATCACAGTGGTATGTATAATCACCCGGAGCTGGATCCTCCTCATTCTTCCATGATGACAAGTACACCTCTCTTCCAGTTACAAAATTCCTCCCAAGCTTCATGCCTGCTAATAGCGTATCCGTTGGGTGATCAAAACTCTGCCATATCAAATTCCCCGAGCTATCATCACCAGCCTCTTTAACAACAAGATTTCCAGAATCTAGCAACTGCGCGACAGGATTCTGCACCAATCTAGAGGTATTAGTTGACCACACAACATTGTTAGTTCCATCAACAAGGACAAGTTGAGACTTAATTATTTTCAAGATACCTGATCCACTCCTCAAAGGAGCTTCTCTATTGGCAACCCACACCACAGTCCTATCAGATACGTTCTTGTACCACATACCGACATAGCGATTTTCCGAATTACCTGGACTGAAGAACCCCATTTCAAATATTCCACAAGGTGAAGTTATATTATCAACACCATCTTTCAGAAAATGAGTTGTAGTTATGGTATCTGTAGCACCAAAGCTTTGATGGATTGAATACAAACACGGGAACAAGAATAAGTAGAAACTTTCCCTAAGTAATGCCTTCATGATTTTTACATCCAATTTTTTTTATCTGATTTGATTTAATTAGATATTTTTCTGCTTTTTCTTATACACTTCTATACATCCCCCTTTTCCTTTCCGTAAGACCGACTAAACTTTTTAGACCGCACATTTTATTAAGAAAATAAAGAATAATTTTCGATCTTGTAGTCCTAAATTAAATATATACTATTAGATGTATCATTTGAAATGGGGGAGTATAATTTTTCCTTTTATAAATTACATTTAAAACTATAGATGACTACTTTTTACATTATAACAAAACTGTTACTATTATTATTTGAATATTTCAAATGCTTAATAATGGTTCCCTTCAATGAATATTTTACTAGGCCACTTGAAGTTCCAATCATATACCTAACCTCAACTAGCGTTCATGGAATATGACTTTTGGTAGAGCCATCAAATGGTATAATTGTTAAAGTGGGAATCTGCACAAATAGGAATTTTCCATGCCTCGTGCAAATTGACTTTATTTTAAAAAGTTTTGCAAAAATTTGCAATTAGCATTACGTAGTTGATGAACATCATTTGTCTTCGTCACATATTCTGACAGATTGTCAGGATTTAACTGGATAATTATGTAAAAATTTTGCCCACAAGTTTTTCACTTTAAAATTGGTTCAAATAACTCCAAATTTGATATTCAACCTTTTAATACTAATTTCAACAATTTTCAAAATTAGATTCAACCCAAAATTCCAAAGCTCAGTAGATCAACTTTGTCTTATTTTTAAAGCTCAACAAAATCCATCAAATAGTGTTCTTTGACTTTCTTCAACTAAATCAATTCAAATAATTGGGGGTTAGATAACATAAATTACACTAATAGTGTAAAGCAAATTACACATGTAGAATAATTTGATCTTCATTGCAATGTTCATTTTTCAATTACACGTGTTGACAAGTAACTATATTTTGTAAATCTCTTAGGAAATGAGAAGCTAAGCAAATCCAAATATGGCTAAAAGGAAATATACCAAAGAATTGCATTAAATTGCACAATATATCCTTCAAACAGGTTGATCTTTAATTTTTGGACCCTAGAAATTAAACTTTTGCCTAGAGGCAGTGGTACAACTAGAATTTTTACCAAGGGGCTCAAAATATGAAGAAGTAAACACACAAAAAAATTCAAATGTGTTCAATATCTACTATATAGACCTAACAAATAATTCTAACCATGTATAAACATTCTAATTTTTCACCTAATGGGATTCGGATGAACCCCTTGATCCTACCTAGATCCGCCCTACTCTCGAGGTTATGGACAATGATATGTCTAAATGATTACAAACTAATATCGCTTTGTCTGAGAATGTACGTTAACGTCTTATGGATATCTTAATTAATATTGACTCTACTTACTATGTCGTATTCACATGAACACTAATCAGACATTCACATGCTGTTATATTAATTTATATTTTTAGGTGCGTCCAGAATATAATACTACTTTCATATGTTAAAAAAGCACAATCATTTTTACTACTTTTGACGTAGTTCAATTGTTCAACTTGTTATTAAAACAACCTCAAAGTTCGAAACTTTGATTAAACTATATTAAACTCCATACCATTGTGTCCTATAGTCAGGCCATTAACTTCATAAATCTATATGGAGATACATGTTAGTTCATCCTTCTCTTCAATGTGGAAGAGTGGCTAAGCCTTGTGACAAACAGAAGAAATATTTATTAGATCTCATAGCATGAATGCATTACAAAGGAATGATTTTTACTTGTTATTGTTATTGTACTTATATTCGATCAACCATAATTTTGGTGCTACAGATAGTACTATAACAGCTACTCAGTTTCTGAAAGATGGCGATAAAATTGCTTCACATAGTGGAAGCTTTGAAATGGGGTTCTTCAGTCCAGGTGATTCAGGGTATATGGTACAAGAACATATCTGTTAGGACTGTGGTGTGGGTAGCTAACAGAGAAGCTCCTTTGACCAGTGAATCAGGTATCTTGAAAGTCATTGAGCAAGGAATTCTTGTCCTTCTCAATGGTACTAACAGTCTAGTGTGGTCAACTAATACCTCTAGATCTGTGCAGAATCCTGTTGCACAATTGCTGGATTCGGGGAATCTTGTTGTGAAACAAGCTGGTGATGATAACTCAGGAAATTTCCTCTGGCAGAGTTTTGATCACCCAAGTGATACACTATTACCAGGCATGAAGCTCGGTTGGAACTTTGTAACTGGCCGAGAGGTGTACTTGTCATCATGGAAGAACGAGGAGGATCCAGCTCCCGGTGATTATACATATCATTGTGATCCTTCTGGATATCCACAGAACATCCTGAAGAAGGGTTCAGATGTTGTGTATCGCTCTGGACCGTGGAATGGTCTTCATTTTAGTGGGGCAATAAGCTCAAGAGACAGTCCTTTGTATACATTTGGGATATTCTCAAGTAAGACGGAGGTGTATTTTGGATTTAATCTCACATCTTCGGTTATCACAAGGTTGACACTAAGTCAGAATGGTGCATTACAGCGGTGGACTTGAGGTAACCGTGTACAGAATTGGATCCCTTACCTCTCAATACCCACAGACAACTGTGATGTTTACAAACTGTGTGGCGCATATGGTTGCTGCAACAGTCAAAATTCTCCTGTATGTGGATGCTTAGACAAATTTGTGCCAAAACATAATGAAGATTGGCAAAAGGCAGACTGGTCAAGTGGCTGTGTTAGGAAGATTGAACTAAACTGCCTCCAGGGAGACATATTTTTAAAGTATTCACATATGAAATTGCCAGACACACGAAATTCCTGTGATACTAGAAGAATGCAAGACTATATGCTCTAGAAATTGCTCTTGTGTGGCTTACTCAAATATTGACATACGCAATGGAGGAAGTGGATGCTTATTGTGGTTTAAGGATCTGCTTGACATTCGACAACTATATCTAAAGAGGGACAAGATATCTATATAAGAATAGCTGCCTCTGAATCTGGTATGTTTGTTACTGAGACACAGTTAACAACAATTTGTGATTTTTTACTTGAAAATAAAAACCTAAATTTATGGTTGCTGACACTTGGGATTTAAGCAAACATAAACTTAAATTTCACCTGTGCTTATGCTTGTAAGTATCTACTATTAGATCAAAATATCAAACTCTTGCGTGCTGTATATATATTGCTAGGAACTAAAACTTCAGTAGAATAGAAGGCAACTACTTTAGAGTGAGGTATTGAATTTAAAAGCTAAATCTATAAGTACAAAGATTAGTTACAACCTACACGCTTTCTTGTAACTAATTGATAGGTATTTAGTTTTCTCTGGAACAAGCTGGTTTTATATTGCATCTGTTGGCTAAAAATCTTAGAAGAAATTAAAGAAAAATTTAGATGGAAAAATTCATTGAGAACTAAAAGAATGACTTGCACTACCTCAAAGATTTGCAGAACACCTCTACTACAAAGTCTAACAGAATGTTATAACTCAGTATCAGTTATCAACTCCCCCAAGTGATTAACAGGTAGAGACAGTCAAATTTATTGATTACTTTGTTGGAATGGACCTTGCAGATAGTCTGGAGAAATCAGATGGTGAAAAAGGAACAGCACTATACTGGATTCTTCCATTATCCGTTGGTTTAGTTCTGGTAATCCTTAGCATATTGCTGATATGCCACAGAAGAAGGAAGAAGGCTTTAAAGCTTACAACAAAAGGTAAGCTGGATAGGTCACTTTTTTGCCTGATCGTTGAGCAAAATACAGGAAGTGAAATTCAATTAGAAGTGAAGACGTTCTTTGCTGCTTTAACACAATTCAATCAATTTCCTTTTAGCTGCAGAAAAATCAAGATACAGCGGAAGTATCAAGCAGGATTACAACAGTGATAGTTTCACTGAAGAATTTGAGATACCACTGTTTGACTTATCAACCATAACTAAGGCTACCGATAACTTTTCAGTAAACAGAAAGATTGGAGAGGGGGGCTTTGGTCCTGTTTATAAGGTAAACGCACTTGTTTCATGGGCAATTTTGTACAAGAAAAATACCAGCTTATCACACAAAGTCTAGATGACTGACAGAAGCTTCCTGGTCCTCCAGAGCAAAGCCTTCATCTTTAGTAGGCAAAATGTAATGAATTAAGTATATGCTGGAGTGTTTTTTGACCTAAACTATACTTAAACTGATTCTCATAATTTCTCCAGTCCTTTTTCATGGGAAGCAGCTTACTTTTTACCTTATACTTTCAAGTTAGATATTTTATTTTTTTTTTTTTTGAGAAAAAAGATATAAAATATATCGGAAACAATCTCTCTACCTTCCAAGTATGTTGTTGTTGTTGTACGATATGTAAAATATTTAACTTGCAGATTTTGATGTTTAGGGAATACTTGAAAAAGGACGAGAAATAGCTGTCAAGCGGCTGTCTAAAACATCCACGCAAGGAGAAGATGAGTTCAAGAATGAAGTGGTATATATTGCCAAACTTCAGCATAGCATTGAAGGAGAAGAAAAAATGTTGATATATGAGTACTTGTCAAACGGAAGTCTTGATTCATTTATGTTTGGTAACAAATTCTCATACCAATATTGTGTATACTGAATTATCTTCTCCCAGTTTCGAATCCCCCATCAAATAAGAAAAAAACATGTAAGGAGGGAATTAAGATCTCAGCTTTATTAGAGCCTAATAATACTGTACACAGTAGCCCAAATTGATCTTTACGTTCAATACGTGAATGGACGGATTTAGTTTGTGTTTTAAAACTACTTTCTATCTATAGCTTAGTGAACCAACAAAATTTGGCAGGTGGCAGACAAAGCAGGATATTAGACTGGTCTGAGCGATTTCACATCATCAATGGGATTGCTCGGGGACTTGTGTATCTGCATCAACATTCTCAACTGCGGATAATTCATAGAGACCTGAAAGCTAATAGCATCTTGCTAGACAATGATATGAATGCAAATATATCAGACTTTGGTATAGCAAGATGCCATGAAGAGGATGGTAATGAAGCCATGACAAACCGAGTTATTGGAACATAGTAAGAATCTATTTCTGAGTAGTTGGAAATGCTTGAGATAGTTATGTTTTCCAGCATTAGTAACTACATTTTTTGTGTACATTTTTCTGCAGCGGGTACCTCTCACCAGAATATGCGCTATATGGGCTATACTCTGTAAAATCAGATGTTTATAGCTTTGGTATCTTAGTACTGGAAATTGTGAGTGGAAAAAGCAACAGATGATTCTCTCCTTCAAACCTTAACCGTAGTCTAATCGGGCTTGTAAGATTTTTATGTATTTTTCTTATTTATACATTGGTGTTAGCAACTAACACGTATCTTGTAAGGCTAGTGATGCTTATAAGCTTGTAAAATCTACAGGCATGGGAACTCAACAAGGAAGGTAGGTCAATAGAACTACTTGATGAACGCGTAGGTGATTCTTGTTCTACACCTCAAGAAGTGGTACGATCAATCAGTGTTGGTCTATTATGTATCCAAGAACGTCAAGATGATCGTCCAAGTATGTCTTCCGTAGTTCCAATGTTAAACAATGAAGGTACGCTGCCTCAGGCTAACTACCAGCTTTTTACATGGAAGGAGATGCATCAGATACTAAATTACTTTCTACCCAATTTGCACATATTACAACGGATGACACCCCGTTAGAAATTAGATGAAAAACAGAGAACAGTATGCATTCTAACAAATTATAGTTAGCCCTTCCTCTCAGAATATATATTTGACATTTTATCCACACATAACATCTCTTTTTTTCGAATGACATGCATTTACACCTTTTAGCATTTCTTAACGAGTTGCAGGAGATGTTACTGGAGATCTATCACCAGCTAGTTTTTAGGTTTTTGCATAGCATTTATTTTGAGACCGAAACATAAGAAATCTCTAAAATAAAGGGGACTAAGAAAAGCAATAGCAAATAAATAGGAATCCAGCAAAAAGTTAGTAACTAGAAAATTTTACCATAAAAAATATAAGACGACATAAATTTTGACAGAATCTGCAGTTCATCCATGGTAAGACAGCATACCAAGAAGTAAAATGAAAGCAAAAAAGCTACTTGAGAAAATAAAAAAGAGACTATAGAGGAGTTTGTTCAATGAAAAAGTGTTGTTGGTTCGTAGCATGCTCAGATCAACTGGCTCTAAATCTGATCGAAAAGGGAAAACTTCTTGAACATCACGACATTTATTCAGTTTCACCTCGTTAAAGCTCTTATCTTGCAGCTTGTAAAAGTAAACTTTATAGTAATCCTTCATCAAAGCAATGCCTGCATTATAAATCCCAGAAGGAGTTGAAAAATTTGTCATCTCCTTTATACTTTCAAGGCCTACTTCCTGTTTCAACTCCCAAACATGATTCTCATTCTCGAAAACCCAAAGCCCTATCCCTCGTGGTGACAAACAGGTAAACCCAAGCTTCCCATTATACTCCACAAGTTGGTTATATCGATAATCTTCATAATCAAAAGCTTGATTTGGAAGCGAAAATCTGGGGAAAGCCTCTTCCCCATTATAGTCTAGAGCCATTATTAGATCATCGCGTAGTTTGAAATAAACCAAACCACTTGCATTAACTGCTGGAGCAAACATGTCAAAGCACAAAAATTCAGGGACTAACAAATCTTTTTCTTGCTTCCACTTCCAATGTTCTGAATCAAAAACTTCACGACGATAGTAATCCTTTCCTAATACTCTATAATGATGATAAGAAGTCCTAGGTGATGACAACCTTATGATCTTGAAATGCAGAGGATTAGATTTCAGCACAATGAGGGCAACTTTGACAGTTTCAAATCGTACTCTAGGATTCGGTAGTTTTATCCATTGTTTAGTACTTGGCTTGCAAATATAATATCTATATCTGCTTCCAATTCTTCTAACACAACAAAGTATGCCCTGTTTTGTGGAGGCGACTATCTTCATGTCAAAATCTCCGCAAGGCATTGCTGTAATATCATTAATAGGAAGATGGAACGGGGGTTTAGTATTCCCCGAACACCCATCCATTGATACAAATTCTGTAACATGCTTGTTATTTAAGAGAGTTTGGACAAAATATCCATAAATATTTTGGGTTCTTTCACAGAATTGTGGCATGAAATTCGATTCGAAAACTATATCATGACATTCTTTATTAACGGCCTTGCATGCATCTAGTGTTTTCAAAGATGTTCGAGTTAATATTTCAAATATTATTTCCGAAGGAAGTGGAAAAGAAGAAGAAGCCATTGAATGCATGGAAATGGGAGAAAAAATAATTCTATGGTCTATTTATAGAAGCTTGAGATAAAGAGCATTCCTAAATTGAGTAGGAAAAGGAGGTGAATATTTACACAATGCAATAAGAATTTGGAAATTAATTAATAGTTTTTCCTTTTTTAATTCCTGAAGGATTAGGAGTAGTATAAATTTAATTATTAGGGTAACAATCTTTTAAAGAAATAATTATAGTATTTTTTTATAATTAAGTTAATTTTATGGTAATATCACAAATACGTAATACTACTTCTGTCCACTTTTATTTGTCATGTTGCGCTTTTCAAAAGTCAATTTGACTAATTTTCAAAGAAATTATATTACATTAATTCGATATTTTAAACATAAAATTTAGATATTCAAAAACTATACTAAAAGTACTATAAATTGCAATTTCTTGCATATCAATATGTTGAAAAATTACACCGTAAAATGTTAGTCAAAGTTCTTATAGTTTGACTCTAAAAAAGGAAACCATGACAATTAAAAGTGGAAGGAGGGAGTGTATATTTCTCTACTCTTTGTTTTTCTCACATAAAAAATTGGATCCACAAAATTTAAGATTATGGTATTATTATTTTTCTTATGAAATATTAATTATCTAAATCATAGTTAGAATCTTATTTTAATCAATTAAAGTTTAGCCATTAATTTTTATCTATGCCATGTGTCTCACATCCAAGCAGGAACTTGGGAA
Source organism: Solanum pinnatisectum (assembly GCA_035578085.1). Classification (NCBI taxonomy): domain Eukaryota; kingdom Viridiplantae; phylum Streptophyta; class Magnoliopsida; order Solanales; family Solanaceae; genus Solanum; species Solanum pinnatisectum. Next base: position 43,557,833 of record CM069082.1, on the reverse strand, counting down.
AATGGAGAGAAGGGAAATGGAAAGGAGTCGGATCCTCCTTAAATTTAATTATTAGGGTAACAAAATCTTGTAAAGAAATAATTATAGTATTTTTTTTGTAATTAAGTTAATTTTATGGTACAATGACAAATACGTAATATATATTTGTCTACTCTTTGTTTTCTCCTCTTAGTTTTTCTCACATAAAAAATTGGATCCACAAAATTTAAGATGAAAGAATATATATATATATATATATATATACACACACACACACACTCAAAAATAGCCTAATTACATTCCATAGCTATAGTTTGCTAATTACGATTCATAGTTATATGTTATAGGGAGGAGAGTGGCGAGCGAGACCGAGAGAGGGAGGAGACAAGAGAGCGAGAGAGTGGGAGAGAGGTGAATTGTATATGTATATCGATTAGATAATTGTATATTTATACATATGTATTTGTATATTCTGGCGAGAGATTGGGAAAGGAAGGAGAGAGGCGAGTGAGATTGGGAGAGGGAGGAGAGAGGTGAGCGAGATTGAGAGAGGGAGGAGAGAGGCGAGCGAGATTGAGAGAGGGAGGAGAGAGGCGAGCGAGAAAGGACAATAATTAGTATAATTCACATATCGTTTCTATAATTCGTAGGTACGCTTGTATAATTCACGTATTTTTGTATAATTGGGTAATATAAAGTCTGAAATTACATAAATATAATAAAACTCGAAATAACGAATTGATACAAACATAAACGTATGAACTTTAAACAATTATACAAAATATATTATACAAATTACATTATATAAATTATATTATACAAAATTCAAAAACTACACGTTTATACAAACTTTAAAAAGTTATACACAAAAAGATTGAACGTATATGATGACAAAACTGAAAAACCAAAGGAAATCATCGTCATATAAACAATCGTATACAAATACAAATTAAATAAAAAATTGTTAGCTGCAAATTATACAAATGTGGCAAATTATACATATACAAACGTGACTAATTATACAAACTCAAAGTCAGCCCACGTAATTAATGTATAATGTTAGTCGCGAGTGGTAATTATAACAAACTATAGCTATGATGAGTAATTAAGTAGTATAAATTTGCTTAACCGCGTAATTTTCCCCCATATATATATCCAAAGGGAATTTTTTTTGTCTAAATAAATAAATAAATACTAATTAAGAGTTTGATGCAATATAATTGTCAGAAAGTTGAGGTAAATATTGGCAAATCATGAATGTATTTTAAAAGAATCCTATTTAAAAATAAATAAAAAGAGAGGAGAATGCTTATACACGACAAAGTAGCAACATTAAACTTAAACGATAAAAAAATGTCAGTTTCATAGCTCGCGATTCGATTTTATATATTATTGGTTCAATTTATTAATTTTTTGATCTTTAATAATTTAATTTTTAATTTAATCGATAACAAAATACTCATTAATCATACATACACTATATTCATAAAATAGAAATCATAGTAAGAATAAAAGTACCAGACAATTAAATTTTTACACATTAATCCGTCTTTTTTTGCTTCCATTTCTTCTGCATTTTCGATGGGGATATCAATATCCAGTGAGTGTTTTAATCATGACAAACTAATTGAACCCTTGAAGTGAAACATACACTAAAAACATCGTCTATAAGAAAGTATTAGGTAAAATATAAATATATTATATGTTTGTGCCCAATAACATCAAATTGCAACACATTGTACATTTTAAATACAAAAATAATTTTGCTGTTCAAATTTTGAAAAGTTAAAATTATTGTACGTTCAGTTTAAAAAAGTCATTTGCATTGGCTAATTCTTCATCAATTTTGGTGTTTACTTTTCCATTTTAAATTTAGTGTTTCTCATTAGCAATTTTAATATGACTTAAATCGTACATACTATTTGTTGCCCTGCATGTGCAACACACATATCTAAGAATAGTTTGAATAAAATACACTGATTATTATGAATGTGAGTGCATGGAATTGAAAACGTAGCATTTATATATCACCAAAATGAATCATAATCTGAGAGGTCCATTTTTATTTTATTTTGACTAAAATATTGGTCATTTATAAACAATTCTGGTTAGATGTTACATCCCTAGTTGGGACCAGACGCTCAGTTTTGGACACATTTTCACTTAACATTTACTATTGGCCCTTACTAAAGACAACCCATGAGTACTTGAGGTTACTATGATGAAAAAGAAAGGAATGCACTATTATTATTATTTGACTAGACAACTACCTTTTGACTAGTCTTTTCTTTCTGAATGGAGATGGTATAAAATCCAAATGTAGAGTCTAAAAAATTCTGAGAACTAACCCAAATAGCCGTACCACTAACTGATTAAATTAAAAATAGCTACATTGGAGTAAACAAAGGCGACTTCATATTCAAGAAATTAAGAATGAAGGAGTCAAATCACCACCGTGACAGTGATTTGTTGTTGTTGTTGTACGCAAATAAGATAGAGCATGGCCCCAAATCCATGTGTGGCTGTTATTAAATTCAACTATTCATTAAAAAAAAAATCTCAAAACCAAAGAATACGATGAGTATTAATCAAACCAGTCAAGCTAAGGTGTGTTCAAATAGGACTCAGGTCAAGTGTCATCAGTATGCTGCATTGATGCATGAACTGGTCATAAGAGTCGGAAGGCAGACTTACTAAGCACGTCGACATAGAGGAAAGACAACACAACGTCTATTGGATCGCGAAGCATGAAGGAATTGCTAAGGGAGAGTTTTCACTTATTCTTGCTCATGCATTTGTATTTTGTTCAACGCAGTATTGGCGCTACAGATACCATAAGTACAACCCACTTTCTGAAAGATGGTGATGCCAATATTACTTCACCTGATGGAACCTTTGAAATGGGGTTTTTCAGTCCAGGTAGTTCCAAAAATCGCTACGTGGGTATGTGGTACAAAAGCTTATCTGTTAGGACAGTGGTGTGGGTTGCCAACAGAGAAGCTCCCTTGGCCAGTGGATCAGGTATCCTTAAGGTTATTGAGCCAGGACGTCTCGTCCTTCTCAATGACACTAACAATGTTATATGGTCAACTAAAACCTCTACATCTGTGCAGAATCCCATTGCACAGTTGCTGGATTCTGGGAATCTTGTTGTGAAACAAGCTGGTGATGATAATTTCCTTTGGCAGAGTTTTGATCACCCAACTGATACACTATTACCAGGCATGAAGCTTGGTTGGAACTTTTTAACTGACAGAGAGGTGTACTTGTCATCGTGGAAGACCCAAGAGGATCCAGCTCCAGGTGATTATACATATCACTGTGATCCTTCTGGATATCCACAGAACATCCTGAAGGAGGGGTCAAATGTTGTCTATCGATCAGGACCGTGGAATGGTCTTCATTTTAGTGGAACAAGAAACCCAAGAGGCAGTCATTTATACAAATATGAGATATTCTCAAGTAAGACACAGGTTTATTTTGGATATAAGCTCATATCTTCAGTTATCACAAGGTTGATACTAAATCAGAATGGTGCCCTAAAACTTTGGACTTGGGGTGATCATGTATCTGATTGGATCCCTCAACTCTCAATACCCGCAGATGACTGTGATGCTTACAAACTCTGTGGTGCATACGGGACTTGCAACAGTCAAGATTTTACTGTATGTAGATGCTTAGACAAATTTAAGCCCAACAATAGTGAAGCTTGGAAGAAGAAAGACTGGTCAGGTGGCTGTGTTCGGAAAACAGAACTAAGTTGCCTTCAAGGACATAGATTTTTGAAGTATTCGCATATCAAATTGCCAGACACACGGAATTCCTGGTCCGATGTGGCTATGACACTTGAAGAATGCAAGAATACCTGCTCTAAAAATTGCTCTTGTATGGCTTACGCAAATCCTGACATACGCAATGGAGGAAGTGGATGCTTGTTGTGGTTCGAGGATCTACTTGACATTAAGGTGGTTTCCGATGAAGGTCAAGATATCTACATAAGAATGGCTGCTTCTGAACCAGGTAGGTTTTGTTGTCACTTAAAGATTTTTGATGGATTACCTGAAAATAGTAAAAGAATCTATGGTTGCAGTCACTTTTTTGGAACCAATTGATAGGTATTTAGTTTTCTGTAGAACAAGAAGTTGAGATGCATGTGGCTTGAATCATAGAAAAAATCTCACTCAAAATTAAGAGATTTATAGTAACATGCAAAAATTAAAAATGGCATGCATTATATTGAATTCTAGAACCTTTACAACTCAATATCAACAAATTCAAAATGGTGTGCAGTACTCCAAAGGCGTACAGAATCTTTTTTAACTTGATATAAAAATTATCTCCCCATGGATTGGACAGAAAGTGAAATTGATTATTTTTGCGGAATGGATACTTGCAGATAGTCTGGAGAAATCGGATGGAAAGAAAAGAAAAGTACTTTTCTGGATTCTGCCATTATCAGTTGGTCTGATTCTGGTAATTCTTAGCATGTTGATCTTCCATAGAAGAAGGAAGAAGGCTTTACAGCTCAAAAGGAAAGGTAAAATAGGATAAATCTCTTTTTGTCTTGACATCTTAGCAAAATCAAGGAACATAATTCAAAGAAAAGTGAAGAACTTTAATATTTGGTCTGGATCACAGCTTAAACAAAATTCATTTCATTTGCGGGCAGGTAGGTCGGGACGCAATGGCAACTACAAGATGGATCATAGTGGTAATTGTGAGGAAGAATTTGAGATACCAATGTTTGACTTATCTACCATAATGAAGGCTACCAATAACTTTTCAATAGACAGAAAGATTGGAGAGGGGGGCTTTGGACCGGTTTACAAGGTATAACTGGTGCACAGGCAAAAACTTCCTGATCCTATAGAGTAAAACTTCATCTTTAGATTCAGTATAGAAGTTGTATGATGAAATGCATAATGAAATAAAGCTTTGGCTTGTGAAACCAAAGGAGACATATACAATAGCTAAGGAAGAACAAGTATATGGTGGAACACAACTGATTGTCTCTTTCTAATTGGAACACAATTGACTCTGTGTACTTCCTACATCAAGTAAGGTAATGAAAATATTAACACGCCAAAATTGTGATGTTTAGGGCATACTCGAAGGACGGGAAATAGCTGTCAAACGGCTGTCCAGAACTTCCAAACAAGGAGAAGGTGAGTTCAAGAATGAAGTTTTATATGTTGCAAGACTTCAGCACAGGAATCTGGTGAAGATTCTTGGCTGCTGCAGTGACGGGGAAGAAAAGATGTTGATCTATGAGTACTTGACAAACGGGAGTCTTGATTCGTTTATATTTGGTACTACTCTCCATCCAATATTGTGCAGATTAAATAAATATTGTGTTTCAGTGAACTGATGCCTATTGTAATACTTCAGTAGTCATTTTTATTTTTGAGGTAATAGTAACTAGTGGTACTTTGGTAATCTTATTCCAATTATGAAAGCTCCATAAAGCAGGAAAAAAATTGATAGACCAAACATGTTGTGGGAGTATAATTTTTCCAAACAAGACAAGGAACTGATTTTGTTTTAGATTTTAATACTACTTTCTCCTATAACCAATTAGTCTGTTAATGACCCAACAAAAAAATTGGCAGATGACACACAAAGCAAGGTATTAGACTGGCCTAAGCGATTTCACATTATCAATGGTATAGCTCGGGGACTTATGTATCTGCATCAAGATTCTCAATTGAGAATAATTCACAGAGACCTGAAAGCTAACAACATTCTGCTAGACAAGGACATGAATCCAAAGATATCAGACTTCGGCTTGGCAAAAATATGTGAAGAGGATGATGTTGGAGCCATGACAAACCGAGTAGTTGGAACATAGTAAGAACCTTCCACTGGGTAGTATTTTTTTATAAGATTTACTGGATGGTAATTTGAACCTAAGAAGAATCTTCAGATAGTTAAGGCATGTTTTCCAGCATTAGTAATTCTAATTTTGCGCACATTTTAATGCAGTGGGTACCTCTCACCAGAATATGCGTTGCACGGAAAATACTCTGTAAAATCAGATGTATTTAGCTTTGGTATTTTAGTATTGGAAATTGTTAGTGGGAAAAGCAACAGAAAATTCTCTCATCCAGATCATAACCTTAATCTACTCGGGCATGTAAGATTTTATTTGTTTTGTTTCTTATTTTTTTATAACCGTGGTGTCGGAGCCAACATACTTGAGCCGAGGGTCTATCAAAAATAGTCTCTCCACCAACAAGATAGTGGTAAGGCCTGCATACACGCTACCCTCCCCAGATCCCACTTGTGAGATTATACTAGGTATGTTGTTGTTGTTGTTGCTGCTGTTGTTGTCGTGGTGTCGAGGCCAACTTGTGCACACCTCAACTAATTCCACAGGGTACTTGCCACCTCCCACCACCAACAAGTATCAGGTAACTCTGTCTAACAAAGCTAGGACTGATGGAAGAAATTGCCTAGTGTTTTTTGTCTCTATTGGAATCTAAACCTGATCATTGACCACTAGATCACACCCTTGAGTGTTTAGTTTTATTTATTTATTCGTTGGTGTATGTTATCTACTAGTAACAAATATCTTGTAAAACTACCCTTGTTAATAAGCTTGCAATATCTACAGGCATGGAAACTCTATAAAGAAGGTAGGTCAATAGAACTACTTGATGAACACCTAGGTGATTCTTGTTCAACATCTGAAGTGGTACGATCAATTAGTGTTGGTCTATTATGTGTTCAACAATGTCCTGAAGATCGTCTAAGTATGTCTTCTGCAGTTCTGATGTTAAACAATGAAGGTGTGCTGCCGTTAGCTAAACAACCAGGTTTTTACATAGAAGGAAATGCACCGGGGGGTGATTTCGCTCCTACCCAATCTGCACAACAGATTACAGTGAGTGACACGCCCATCACAATACTAGCTGCTCGATAGACGATACTGGTTCACTTGCTTGCAACAAGCTTGCAGTTGTAATGATCTTTTCTTAATTCTCTATAGCAATGTAGTGAAAAAATGTGTGCATGATTTGCTTTACTAGGTGTATCAACTCTGTCAAACATATGTAGAAAGCTTGCTGACTGGTTGTTACTTCTCAATCTTGTTTAATTTTGTTTTGCTCAGTATATTTGATACTACTCACTTTGTTTGACAGAGTAGTTTTTTTTTTTTTTTGTAACTTTCTATTTAAGTCGATCGAAATGCTTCCGTTAAGAAAAATTTGATGGCTGTGGGATTAATAAGGAAAAGGTCACATTAATAAAGTTCAAATCATCAGTCTCAAATCCGAACACAAGTTTTAATTAGAATATGATGATGTTACACCAGTCCCTAAAACTGTTTTGTTATGTCACATGTGTGTGCTTAATGGATAAATTTTAGATATTATGTTTCTTCCATAAAGATTTGACATGGATGGGGGTGTTTGTTTATACAGTTAAAATTATTGTTTATATTATATAGTAGATGTTTAACCCTCTTCGATTTCTCAGCCATACCTAGTGTTTTTTTATCTCCTCCGAGTTTTGAACCAGAGACCTTAGGTTCTCAACCACTAGGCCAAGGTGCATCTATCTCGAGGCAAAGATGTCTCGTTACTTTTCCATAATTTAACGACGGAAAAGAGTCAAATTTGCTCCTAAACTACAGTAAACATTGAGATAATGCACTCCATAAATAATTTGGGTGAATCACGATTAGTCAAGCTTTGGTGTAACAAGCCCAACCAATTAACAAAAATTGAACAGCTAATGCATGTCAAAACTCAAATGAGAACAATGTAGATGATACTTTTCATTTCACAGTGTCCAAATAAACAACTATAACTCCAGATAATACTACATCAATTAGCATAAGAAAATTAATAAGCAAAGAGAAGAGTACCGCAACCATAAACTCGCCGTACTGAGCCTCCGTCGTCATGTATTCACAATCCAGAATTCAGTTCAGAGCTTCACCAAACTCAACATTGCAGTAAACTAGCCATAGATCTCAGAGAGAGAAATCGAAGCGGGAAGGAACGTAGAGAGAGAAGAGAAAGGGGAAGCTGAAGGAGAGAGAGGAGATATTTGCACACACTTTTTCCACAATAATAATTGCATTTTGATCCCTAAATTATTGATGAATTCTGTTTTTTGTCCTCTTGATAAAAAGTATTGTTTTTCTATTTTACATTCAATATTAATTTGATTAATTTTGAAAGTTAAATTAGATTACATTAATTTCATATTTTAAACAAAAAATTTAGATATTCAGAAATTATAGGAAAAGTACTATAAATTCTAATTTTTGCATATCAATATGATGAAAAATCAAAAAAAAAAATTAAGATAGTAATAATACTTATTTATCAAGTTATTTCCCAAAACCTAAGACTATGCTTCAATAAATATGAGTATTATGACTCATAATAATAATTAGTACTAGTGTTTCTTAAAGGGTGAGCAAAATCTAAAGTTATTAAGTAATAGTGAACAGAATAAGCATTTAACCTTCAATTAATTAAATTGATGTATTTTTGGTTCTTTTAGGTAGAAAATGTGTTATATTAGCCTCATAAACAAAATAAAATAATCTCATATTTTATTCAAAATTATTATCCTTTACCTCACACTAAATAATTTAAACACGTGGCGTTAACATTTTGGAAATTGACAATTGTGGAACTTAGTTAATTTTCTTGGCTAGCTAGCTAGTGTGATCAAACAAGTAGGGATGGATTCAAAATACTACAGGTGAGTTTATGATAATTCAATAACTTTTACTTAATTAAATATATATCTATTAAAATGTCCATTGAATATCTACAAATATTTGGATATAAAATTATATTAACTCGAGGTTGGTTTAGGAATCCACAAAGTTTTAGGCTTGAATCCATCGCCGTAAATTAGTACGAATGCAATAATGCGTAATAAGTACTCTTAAAATAATATTACTATCTTTTCAACAAAAATAAAATTAACAAGACTTCATTTTACGTCTCTGTGTTCTTAAATAAATTTATTTTTTAAATCTTGTGTTCTTATATAATTCATATAAATTATAGTATATATATATAATTAAAATAAAATTAAGATGCTTAAATAGAAATAGAGACAATAGTAAAACGTAAAAATCTGAGACATGCATGTGGAAACTTTCAAAAAGTGGCGGGAATGAAAATGAATTTGAGACGCTCCGAAATCAATTAAAAAAAAATATCAAACGTGCGTGAATAAAGAAATGGAGACTCAAAAGTGGGGTTAACGACAAATTATTAAAGGTGAACAAAAATTATCGAGCAAATTATAATAAAATTACTCTTTTTTTGCAGCCAATAAAATTGATCCATTGTGATTAACTGACAAAGACAATATCCAATAGAAAATTTAAAGTATAGATCATGGTTAGCTTTTTAAGAAAAATATTCAGTTTTTTTCTATATTATTGTCCCACTAGCCATAATTAACCAAACTACTTCTCAATTAAGCAAATAACACGCACAAACATTAGTGGAAATGACAATTATTTTGATGTAGAGTTAGATTTGCTATTTTCCTTAGTAATGGTATATAATAGGACTCTGATTGTGATTTGCTTGGAAGTCGAAGCATGAACGTGCCAGAAGTTGTTTATGGCACATTCATGCTCGTATTCTTTTCTTCCATCTACCTATGTTTTTGCGCTACAGATATAATAACTAGGATAGATTTTCTCAAAGATGACGAGGACAATTTTATTGTTTCACGTGGTGGAACCTTCGAAATGGGATTCTTCAGTCCAGGTAAATCCAATATTCGCTATGTGGGGATATGGTACAAGAACATATCTGTTAGGACCGTGGTGTAGGTCGCGAATAAAGAAGCTCCTCTGACTAGTACAACTGGTATGTTGAAGGTCATTGAGCCAGGAATTCTTGTCCTCCTCAATGACACTAACAATGCTGTATGGTCAACTAATACATCGAGATCCGTGCAGAATCCGGTAGCACAGTTGCTGGATTCAGGGAATCTTGTTGTGAAACAATCTGGTCATGGCGTTAGTGATGGAAATTTGCTTCGGCAGAGTTTTGATCACCCAACTAATACACTTTTACCAGGCATGAAGCTTGGTTGGAACTTTGTAACAGGACGAGAGGTGTACTTGTCGTCATGGAAGAATGAGGAGGATCCAGCTCCTGGTGATTATACATATCATTGTGATCCTTCTGGTTATCCACAGAACATCATGAAGAAGGGTTCAGATGCTGTATATCGCTCTGGACCGTGGAATGGTCGTTCTTTCAGTGGATCACAAAACTCGAGAGAATGTCCTTACTATACAATTGGAGTATTTACAAGTAAGACAGAGTTGTACTTTGGATATAAGCTCACGTCTTCAGTTATCGTGAGGTTGATATTAAGTCAGAACGGTGTGTTACAACTTTGGACTTGGGGTGACGGGAAACAGGATTGGGTCCCTTTCCTCTTAATACCCGCAGATAACTGTGATACGTATAAGTTGTGTGGTGCATATGGTAGCTGCAACAGTCAAGATTTTCCAGTATGTGGATGCTTAGACAAATTCGTGCCCAACAATAGTGAAGCTTGGAAGAAGACAGATTGGTCAGGTGGCTGTGTTCGGAGAACTGAACTAAATTGCCTTAAAGGAGATGTATTTTTGAAGTATTCACATATCAAATTGCCAGACACACGGAATTCCTGGTCCAATGTGACTTTGACACTAGAAGAATGCAAGGATTTCTGCTCCAAAAATTGCTCTTGTATGGCTTACTCAAATACTGATATACGCAATGGTGGAAGTGGATGCATATTGTGGTTAGAGGATCTGCTTGACATTCAGCAGGAACCCAACGGAGGGCAAGATATCTACATTAGAATGGCTGCTTCTGAAGCAGGTATGTCTTATTGCTATCTAACATGTTTTAATAGAAACGCAAGCTGCTGCTTTAGATAAATGGATATTTGCAGATAATCTGGAGAAATCAGATGGAAAGAAGTGAAAAGTACTTCACTGGATTCTGCCATTTGCAGTTGGTGCGGTTCTGGTAATTCTTAGCATGCTGATCTATCATAGAAGAAAGAAGAAGAATTTAGTACTCAAAAAGAAAGTAAGCTTGATAAATCCCTTTTTGTCCTGACATCTTAGCAAAATAGAGGAATACAAATTCAAATAAGAGGCATGATACTTAAACGTGTCCTTTTAACTTGGCTTCATCTATGCCCTCCAACTTTGGGCATGCATATACACAGACACTTAAACTTGTGTATAGTTGAAAAAGTAGCTAGACACACACATCCTACTTGGCAGCCTACGTTGAAGGACATGGATGCGAGACCAAGTTAAAGGGCATATTTATGTATTATGCCTAAATAAAAGTTAGAAGAACTATCAGATTTGTCTGGTATTCACACCTTAACAACATTCACTTGATTTGTTTTTGGCAGGTAGTTCAGGATTAAATGGCAGCTCCAAGATGGATTACAGTGGTAGTTGTGCTGAAGAATTGGGGATACCGCTGTTTGACTTATCTACCATAATGAAGGCTACTAATAACTTTTCAATCGACAGAAAGATTGGAGAGGGGGGCTTTGGACCTGTTTACAAGGTATATCTGGCATAACTGATTGTTTCTTACATCAATTTAGGTAGTGATACTATTAACATGTGGAGATTGTGATGTTTAGGGAATACTTGAAGGACAGGAAATAGCTGTCAAGCGTCTGTCGAGAACATCTACACAAGGAGAAAATGAGTTTATGAATGAAGTTGTATATATTGCCAAACTTCAGCACAGAAATCTGTTGAAGATTCTTGGCTGTTGTATTGAAGGGGAAGAAAAAATATTGATGTATGAGTACTTGCCAAATGGGAGTTTCGATTCATTTATATTTGGTATTAATCTCCACCCTACTAAGTGCATTTCATATAATAACTTCATTTCAGTGAACTGATGCCTATAGTAGCACATCTAATTAGGGTGTTGATGACCAAAAACATTTGGCAGATGAGACACAAACGGAGGTACTAGACTGGCCTAAACGATTTCACATTATCAATGGTATAGCTTGGGGACTTAAGTATCTGCATCAAGATTCACAATTGAGAATAATTCACAGGGACCTGAAAGCTAACAACATTCTGCTAGACAAGGACATGAATCCAAAGATATCAGACTTTGGCTTGGCAAAAATATGTGAAGAGGATGACGTTGGAGCCATGACAAACCGAGTTGTTGGGACACAGCAAGTACCTTCTGTTGGACAGTAATTGTTTGGTGGATATGTTTTCCAGCATTAGTAATTCTATTGTTTGCACTACATTTTTATGCAGTGGGTACCTCTCACCGGAATATGCATTGTACGGGAAATACTCAGTAAAATCAGATGTACTTAGCTTTGGTATTTTAGTGTTGGAAATTATAAGTGGAAAAAGCAACAGAAAATCCTGTCATCCAGACTCTAACCTTAATCTAGTTGGCCATGTAAGATTTTATTTTATTTATCCTTTGTTTTATCAACTAGTAACAGATATCTTGCAAAGCTACTCGTGCTAATATATTAGCTTGTAAAATCTACAGGCATGGAATCTCTATAAAGAAGGCAGGTCAACAGAACTACTTGATGAATGTCTAGGTGATTCTTATTCAACATATGAAGTGGTACGATCAATCGGTGTTGGTCTATTATGTGTCCAGCAATGTCCTGAAGATCGTCCAAGTATGTCTTCTGCGGTTCTGATGTTAAACAATGAAGGTGTGTTGCCGTTGGCTAAACAGCCAGGTTTTTACATAGAAGGAAATGCACCTAGTAGTGGTGCATTTTCTTCTAGCCAATATGTGGAGAGTACAGTGACTGAGACCCCTATCACAATACTAACTGCCCGATAGAAGATATTGTTTTACTGTTCGTTACAAGCTTGCAATTGTAATAATCTTTTCTTAAAGTCTTTGAAGCAATGTGGTGAAAAAAATTTGTTCATGATTCTGCTTTTTTGGTGTATCAACTATGGAAGATCTTCTTCATGAATAAGAGATAGTCCAAAGCACACATGTGTTGGTGGAAGGTAACAACAATGCACGTAGGGTGGATAAATTAATATTTCTTATCAATTTACCAATTTCATTAGTAATTTCTACTCATATATGCATGATTTAGAGAACTTGAGAGAGATATATATAATGAATGTAAAGAGTAAGCTGTTGCTAAATGCTAGCTGAATCTATTCTGAAATTGAATTCAAGGCCTTAAAATTTAGACATATTTCAATACAATTCCTGCAGATTTTGCTTACTAATTTCTTAAAGGAAAAAAAGGGAGGATTTCAATACAATTCTGAGAAATGAATGACACTCACAATCGACAAGGATGGAGCCAAGTTGATGCAAGGGGGTTCATCCGAACCCTTTTCGCCGAAAAATTACACTATATATCTAAGGTCTACAATTAATTGTTTATGTATATATAGTAGTTGTTGAATTGTCTTGACTTTGTATGTTTACTTCTTCATATTTTGAAACCCTTAGTGAAAATCCGGCTCTGCCACTAACTATGGACATGGACATGCTTCTATCGAGCATTCAACAGCGTGATGGTAACTTCGTTTATAGAACTTGGTGTTTGTGTACTCCAAGACAATTGATCAACATCTTCAACTTTCCTTTCAGTGAAGAAACCGGGATGTTTAGGCAGTGGCAAAATGCCTTCATTGCTCAGCATCATAATCACAGTTGACATGCTTGGCCTGTCCTCTGGATTCTGTTGAACACATAACAATCCCACATGGACTGATCTTAGTACTTCTGATATATAGTATGAGTTTACGAGATATGGATCTACTAGTTCCAACGTCCGTTCTTCATTATGAAGCATCCATGCCTGCATAAAACGATCCCTCCATTAACAAAGGATTTAACTTATACACACTAACAGTACAAAGACTTTTACTCTAGCATTGTAGTTTAACATGTGATAGTAGGTTAGTTAACAAGTGCTTAAAATTGAGATTTACATGTAATTTACTATCAGCACATAAAATTTAAATGCATTAACAAATACTTTTTCTGAGTCTTTTTACCGTTAGGAATTACTGTACTTACATGTCCAAGAAGGTTGAGGTGGTGGTCTGGATGAACAAATCGTCGATTCTTCTTTCCACTGACAATCTCTAGTACTAATACCCCAAAGCTAAAGACATCTGATTTCACTGAGAATATCCCCTCGACTGCATATTCCGGGGACATGTAACCACTGCAATAAAGAAACTACAGGATTATATAATGCAGCATGTGTTCATGACTACATATATAATCAAATATTAAATCTTACTATGTTCCAACAACACGGCGTGTATTGGCTCCGGTCTCATCTCCTCTGAAACTTCTAGCCATCCCAAAATCTGATATTTTTGGATTCATTTCAATATCAAGTAAGACATTGCTAGCTTTCAAGTCTCTGTGGATGATTCTGAGCCTAGAGTCTTGATGAAGATACATCAGTCCTCGAGCAATTCCATTGATAATATTGAAGCGCTTAGGCCAATCAAGTAATGCACTCCTTTCTTCATCTGTCAAATGTTTTCAACTTATTACTAAAGGTTTCTATAACAGCAAAACCAACCTTTGTGAAATCACAATTGATTGCATTGAAAGAAATGGCCGCTCAGTAGATGTGAAAGACTAACCAAATATATATAATTCCAGGCTTTTGTTTGGTAAGTACTCATACACCAACATCTTCTCTTCTCCTTGAATGCAGCATCCTAGAAGCTTTACAAGATTCCGATGCTGAAGTTTTGCGATGCACTCAACTTCATTCTTGAACTCGTGAAGTCCTTGCTCTGATGTTTCTGAAAGCCGCTTCACTGCTACTTCTTGTCCATCTTCTAATACACCCTGTAAAAGTAGCAGTCCGGCCTGTTAGAAATTAGATGGAGTGAATCATCATTTTTTCCTTACTATTGCAATCAAGTACTTGCTCAGGCAGCATCTACTTGCACATTTTATTCCACAGCTTATCCCATGGTTGGTAATCTTTTCCAGCTGATGTTCCCTTTCTTTGAATTTGAAACCTTCATTTTATATAACATTATCGGTCTTGAAACAAGGCTCTCAACTTTAACACTCATTCAGCTCATCATACTAGCAAACACTGCTGTATGTACGGACTCCAAGAGTTAATATTCCTTTCAAGAAAAGCAAAGAAATTAAGTCTCAAGTATCATTACTTGGGGTCTGAGGAATGTTTGTACCTTGTAAACTTGTCCAAAGCCACCCTCTCCAATCTTGTTTGCAAATGAAAAGTTGTTGGTAGCATTGGTTAACGTTAATAAGTCAAAAAGTGGAAGCTCAAAATTTTCCTGGTGAATTTGATTACTGTTATCATTCTTGTTGCTGTGACCACCTAATCTCCCTGCAATTTGAACATACAAGTAGACCTTGCTCAATTAAGGAGCTTGAAAAGAAATACTAGTGGTATACAGAACTAATGACCACTAGGTGCTTCCGGTTTTACGATAGATAGAATTGGTACTTTCACTTACCTGTTGTTGTAAGCACTGGATCCTCTCTCCTTTTTCGTTTACAAAGAATCAGGCCTACACCTAAACCGAGCAGAATCAATGCAACCAATAGTGGCAAAGCTATTGCAAGTATGACAGTTGTCTTTCCTTTTGATCCGGCAGAACCTGCAACATTTCCCATCGAAATATTATCAATAGTTGTTTCTAGCAATGCAAGAAGTTTTTTTCTTTATATTTGTTGTATTTATGTCGAGGAAAACAAGATGGTCCTTGAAGTCTTATTCCCACTATGTGGACTTCGATTACCTTTGTCCCTCATATGAGTTGACTTTCTGGCATTGAAGTACAATTGACATGGTTATGAAATCGCATATTAATTATTAATTACCTATGTCTGAAGCAGACATCCTAATGTAGATATCCTGTCCTGATGCAGGAAGCTGTCTGATGTCAACCAGCTCCCAAATCCATAGCAAACACCCACTTCCACCATTGCGTATGTCCAGATTAGTATAACCCGTACACGAACAATTTCTCAAGCAAACTACCCTGCATTCATCTAGTGTCATTGTCTCATTAAACCAAGAATTTCGTGTGTCAGGCAGTTTAACACCAGAATACTTAATAAATCCATCTCCTGTGCAATTCAGTGGGATCTTACGGACACAACCACTAGACCAGTCAGATCCTTCCCAATCATCAGGATGCTTTGGCTCGAATTTATCTAAACATTGACAAAAAGGATCACTCAAAATGTTGCAAGTCCCATATGCACCACATAATTTGTAGGTGTCACAGTCATCCACAACTGCAGAGTGGTAATTTACCCATCCCTGAGCCTTTCCAATCCAAATGATACGCATAGCTTTCCCATTAGGCTCTAAAACAAATGTTGAAATAACGGATTTGTTCACCATCTCATACTTGTAGTAAATTTCCTTACTATTCATAACCACACTGAAAGAAATGATAGAGTTGTTCACCAGATTTGGTGCACCACTCCACCTGATACCATTCCACGGCCCTGCTCTAAACGTCACATTAGCCCCTTTTCGCATAAGGTTTTGTGGATAACCCGTAGGATCACAATGATAAGTATAATCCCCCGGAGCAGGATCATCACTACTTCTCCAAGAAGTAAGATACCTTTCTAATCCAGTCACCAAGTCTGTCCCAAGTTTCATACCTTCCAACAACGTATCACTAGGATAATCAAAACTTTGCCAGAGGAAATTCTCTGGATTAGGATCGTTAGCATCCCTCACCACAAAATTCCCTGTGTCCAACAACTGAGCAACAGGATTCTGCACAGATTTCGATGAATTTGTGGACCAAGCAGTTGCATTAGTATCATTCAGAAGTACAATCAGACCTGGCTGAATAACTTTCAACACCCCATATTTATTAGTGACAGGAGCTATTCTATTGGCAACCCAAACAGGAGTAGTAGCAGAGGTTTTCTTGTACCATATTCCAACATAGTGATTTGTAGAAGTCTCTCCAGGACTGAAGAATCCTAACTCGAACTTTCCACGAGACGAAACAATAGTATCACCATGTTTAATGAATTGAGTTGTAGTTATGGTATCTCCTTGACCACTAACATTTTGAAGAAAAACAAAATACAAGAGAAGTAGAATAAATTGAAATATTGTTATATCCATGATAGTTATATTTACCTTTGGTTGCATTGCATTCTTCTTCAAAATTGTTAAAAAGAATTTTTCATATTCCATCTCTTGTGGTATTCGTTTCAGTAAGATTGTCTCAGAGACGACCAAGAAGACTTCATTTTTTGCTGGTCAATCCGTTTAGACAGCAAAATAGCGTGGCAGATTTGCTGCCAAAGAATGGAAATACTCTGTTTCAATTTGTTTGTCTGATTTTGATTTAAGCTAAAACACAAACAACTAACTATATTTTAATTTTTTTAATCAACAATTATTTTGGGTAAGTACCACAACTAAAATGGATTAGAGGTAGTATAAGACTAAGAAAGAACTTACTCTTTTCGTCCCAATTTATGTGATAACTAGTGAAAATATCCACGCCTCGCGCGGAAATTTAATATGATGGAATTTATAAAATAATACTTAAAATCTATCAGTCATTAAAACCAAAACACTATATTATCTTACATACAAGATTATGTAGTAAAAAACATTAATAATGCAAAGAAAAATGATAATTATAACATATTATCATTTATCCTTCAACCAATCATCTTTAATTTGATTTTATAATTTATCTTGTTGCTGTGGGAAGTGTTACTATTTGATATTTTTTTTGGAATGAAATGAACATCATATGAGATATTGATTTTTCTGATAAAAAATAATCATTGGTGAGGGGATACATAAATTTTAAAAGGCTGAAAAAAGTAAAAAAATATTTTAATTCTATCATGTAGAAAGTTCAACCCTACCTTTTGTTTCACATATATCATTTTAAAGTTCTATATTTAAATGTATCATAAGTAATTATTAAAATAAAAAATTAAAGGGAGAATGTATCATGTTTGACACTAATTCAACTTATTATTTATACTTGAAAGGGAAAAATATTAACAAAACTATTCAGTTTGTTTGGGTGTTTTTTAAAAATCAACATACCAGAGCGATGAAGTTCAATGTGAAACTACACTTCTATTCCAATCTTAGTGTTGAGAAACACAACTATTACTTCAAGAAAAGTATTTACAACTTGCAGTAAACTTGAGAATTTGTCCATACTCTATATTGAATATTAGCAATTAATTTATTGTGTAGTTATCTATGTCTTCTGGATTAAAGGAGACTCCAATCTAGCCATATTCTTCTATAGGTCATCTGACATATTCTTGACCCTATGTAAAAAGTTTATAAATTTTTGTCTTCTTTTCCTAGTTCACTTCACACATCAAGGTGAGATAAAGTTTTTAAGGTCTTTATGTCCTTACAATGACATACCAAATATGAATTTTGTCTTCCAGAGATGGTGATGTAGATGTTTAAGGAGTTTTTTTATATTGTACCTTCAACAATTTCAATAGAGAAATTTTTTGTAAATATTCAATTAACGTGTGTTATTTAATCTGTACCAACAAATACTTATAATAATAAATTTGCATAAACATAAACAACAAAGTTTAAAACATGTACTCAAAAACAACAATTAATAAGATAAACATAAATTAATGACTGTAAAAAAAAATACATATAAGGATCTGTAACAATAGAATGAAACAAAAAGGAAAAAATCGAGTCCACTGAATATACAGTGTCACCTTAATGTAATTATTCTCCTCTAGTACCTGAGGCTTAAAGGAATAAATCCTCTTAGGATAGAACAATTCCATTCACCAGTGTATTGATAGAAAATAATGATGTTAGAGAGCCACTGAACAAGAGCAAAGTACACAAATATTTAATTGTGCAGAAGAAGAAGAAGTAGTTCAGAAATTTTTGTTGTTTTAAAATGAGAGGAAATCCCTTTATTTATAGACAACGAAGGGTAGTGTGAACAAATGCTTATTGTGCCACATCGGAAAGGTCACAACTCTTTGGAAAAATTACAATCCTTCAGAAAGGTGAGAGCCTTTCATAAAAGTCACAACTTCTCATAAAAGTCGTAACTTTTCATAAAAGTCGCAACTCTTCGTAAAAGTCTCAACTTTTCATAAAAGTCTAAACTTTTCATGAAAGGGGAAGGCTAGTTTTGGAATGAAATAAATTTAAAATGAAATCCTGGCTTGTGGTGGCACCACGTAGACGGGCGTAGGGTTCTCTTTTATATAAATATATGATGTTTGATTAGATACTGAATTTCAAAAATAAAGAAAAACTTTTGAAATTTAATCTAGAATAAATTTGAGATATTTGGGTCCCTAACATTTTAGTAAACGTCAGCTTCTAAAGAGTCCGGAACCTAAATAAGCCACAAAAAAATAAAAGTGATCAAAATAAGCCACTATTCTAGTAAGTAACTAAAATAGGCTTAGTAGAAAAAAAAATTACATTTTATGCAATATTCCAAATGTTTTCTGTTTGTCTCATAACGTGTATATTTTAATATATAACAGAACTATTTTTTTACACTTTGTAAAGTGTAAATTTTTCTTACACTTTGTAAAGTGAAAGTTTTTCTTACACTTTATAAAGTGGAAGAAAATCTTACACTTCAAGAAAAATTACTTTACCTTTTCACTTTCTTCTTCTCTCCTTTCACTTTCATGGTTCACTTTCAACTTCCAAACGATTTTTTACTTCGAAGATGTTAATTTGATGGTCCCAATTCGGAAATACCGTTTATTATAATTGTCCTCCCAAACACAATGCTAAATATTTCATTAATGTCCGATATCATAAATTTCTTTCATCAATTTATAAAAGAATGGGTATAAATAGTACTGATTATAATTTGATTATTATAGTCGAAAAATATCCTACTTCATTTTTATCACAAAGACAAATAAATTTTGGAGAGTGGATTATCTATAATGACGAATTGTTGACCGACTTTTTGAGGGTTCCAAATGACTACATAGATCAAATCAAGTTAACAATACTTGTCTATGTTAGGAAGGAGCCTAAGACTAGTCAATAACGTTCTCCTTTATCGGTTGATGTCCATTCATGATTAGAAAATCGTAATAGCGTTGATGGATTTCCGATAACTCAATCTATTGATTTTCCTAACATGACTCATCATCAAAATATTCTTACCGGTCGATATGATTTTGATTTGAACGAAACTATCAATGAAAGTGATCGGTAATGCTCAATAATTATATTTCGATTATTATTTGTTGATTTTGTCAATTATTTATTAATTTATATGATTTATTATTCTTATTCTTATTATTATTATTATTATTATTATTATTATTATTATTATTATTATTATTATTATTATTATTATTATTATTATTATTATATATTTTGTAGTAGTTTAACTCAGCAAGAGAGGAATATTGCTCCAAGTTATGAACTAGATAATTATTTTGGTCAGTCCTCACACTTTGAAATGACGGAAAATGTTGGGACATCCTCAAATTTTCATGTCTTGCCTACTTTTGATGCAGATGATTATCGGTATGTCCAACACTTGATTTTTTATTTAAGTAAGTTAATTGCATGAGGCAAATATTTATATTTTTTTACACATATAGGGAAAATATCACACAAGACTCTCAATTGAACCGTAAAAATAAGAGGATGGATCCACCACAATTTAACCGTGTGAAATTGTCAAGCCAGAAATAAGAGGATGGATCCACCACGGTTTAACCGTAAGGACTCTCAATTATTAAATATAAAAAAAAAAAACATGAGATGGAAATGTGTAATTCAGCAGTGGTGAAACACTATTTTTGCAATACCAATCCAACCGTGTAATTCATTTTGTTTCTTTCAAATTAAAGACTCTTTTTCCTAACTCAATATTTAGTAATTGAATGCACATTGTATAAGACTTGCTGAAATTTTGAACAAATTACAACATCATTTCAAAGTAATGAATATGAGATGGAAAAAAAAAAGTACCTAATTTATAAAATTTGTAGCGTCGGATTGTTGTGTTGTCGGGTTGTGCTACTCCAATCTTTCAAGATTTTGATTTTTTAGTGTGGGGTCGCTTCAGTTGTCGGATTGGGACCATCAAATTAACATCTTCGAAGTGAAAAATCGTTTGGAAGATGAAAGTGAACCACAAAAGTGAAAAGGTAAAGTAACTTTTCTTAAAGTGTAAGAAAAACTTACACTTTACAAAGTGTAAAAAATAGTTCCATTTTATAAGGTGTAAAAAATAGTTCCGTTATATATTAAAATATATACGTTATGAGACTAACGGAAAACGTTTGGAATATTGCATAAAACATAATTTTTTCCTCCACTAAGCCTATTTTAATTACTTACTAGAATAGTGGCTTATTTAGATCACTTTCATCTTTTTGTGGCTTATTTAGGTTTCGAACTCACTTCTAACCTTGCCATGTCACATTTTACAATTCATTTTCACCAAATGACAGACTGCACAATAGACGTGAATAAAGGTTTAACGAAGAAATGAGTTTAACAACCAGTTTTATTTTTTTTATTTTATTTTTTTGTATTGATGAAAATATTATGCAACACATTTTTTTAGTTTGGTCTAAATTCCTCGAGAGAATTGATTTTGTTAGTCACTTGCAATAAATTTAGTAATAAAGTATTTCAAATATTTTAAAAATATTCCAGATACATTTTTATTTCCAAGCCTAATTTTGGGACCACATCTACCCTTACTATTAACGGTCCTCCACACAACCTGATTTTAATACAATATAATTGATGACATGGCTTGCTAACATTGAAAAAAATACATAATACATAAATATGTCTTTTAATTTGGTCGTAGATTGCATTTATGTTATTTAACTTTGGGTGTGCTCAAGTAGATATTTAAATTTGTATAAAATTGAACAAATAAATACACACGTCATATGTGACATACTACACATATGACGCCACATAAGATGTCGTATAGGACATGAATTGTCACGTAGGACTACAAGTAGGAAACCTGTGTATACTTGTTCAACTATATACAAATTTAAGTATCTACTTGTGCACATCCAAAATTGGATGACATATATGTCATATGAGACAAGTTAAATGGCACATTTATATATTATGCCAAAAAAAAAAATCCACTGTAGAGGGTAGAGGTAGAGTATTAATTATGTCGTGAGCACTCAATAGATTTTATTTAGATATTGATAACGAAATTTGTGAAAAATCTTTAAAACTCGAGGCGTGTCAAAGATACTGTCCTACGTAAACGGATACACACGGCTAAAGAAGAAATCGTTCAAGACGGGATAGAACGCGTTTGACTTATTCTAAAGAAAGAATCTTATTTTTTCATCAGTAATGTCCCAACACAACTCATAACCATGCTACTATTACTTAAGATTAATAAAACACAATCAAATAATTCACAAACATGAATATTACTTACATATTCATGTTCATGTTCATGTTCTTGTCTTCATTGCACCAATATTTTGGTGCTTTAGATACAATAACTACGACACATTTTCTCAAAGATGGTGATGACAATTTTATTGTTTCACGTGGTGGAACGTTCGAAATGGGATTTTTCAGTCCAGGTAAATCCAAAAATCGCTACGTGGGTATGTGGTACAAGAACATATCTGTTAGGACCGTGGTGTGGGTTGCCAATAGAGAAGCTCCTTTGAGGAGTAGAAATGGTATGCTGAAGGTCATTGAGCCAGGAATTCTTGTCCTTCTCAATGACACTAAAAATGTTGTATGGTCAACTAATACATCGAGATCTGTGCAGAGTCCGGTTGCACAGTTGTTAGATTCCGGGAATCTTGTTGTGAAACAATCTGGTCATGGTGTTAGTGATGGAAATTTCCTGTGGCAGAGTTTTGATCACCCAACTAATACACTATTACCAGGCATGAAGCTCGGTTGGAACTTTGTAACAGGACGAGAGGTGTATTTATCGTCTTGGAAGAATGAAGATGATCCAGCTCATGGTGATTATTCATATCACTGTGATCCTTCAGGATATCCACAGAACATCCTGAAGAAGGGATCAAATGTGATATATCGCTCTGGAGTGTGGAATGGTCTTCGTTTTGGTGGGGCAATAAACTCAAGAGACAGTACTTTCTATAGATATGAAATATTCTCAAGTAAGACAGAGGTGTACTTTGGATATAACCTTAAATCTTCAGTTATCGCGACATTCATACTAAACCAAAATGGTGTAGCACAACTTTTGACTTGGGGTGATGGAGAACAGGATTGGGTTCCTTACCTTGTAATACCTGGAGATAACTGTGATACGTATAAGTTATGTGGCTCATATGGTAGCTGCAACAACAATGATTTTCCAGTACTTTGTGGATGTTTGGACAAATTTGTGCCAAACAATAGCAAAGATTGGAACAAGGCAGACTGGTCAGGTGGTTGTGTTCGGAGAACTGAACTAAATTGCCTTCAAGGAGACGTATTGTTGAAGTATTCGCAAATTAAACTTCCAGATACACGGAATTCATGGTCCAATGTGACTATGACACTAGAAGAATGCAAGAACATCTGCTCTAAAAATTGCTTTTGTATGGCTTACTCAAATGCTGACATACGCGATGGAGGAAGTGGATGCTTATTGTGGTTCAAGGATCTGCTTGACATTCGGCAGGTACCCAAAGGAGGACTTGATATCTACATAAAAGTAGCTGCTTCTGAATCAGGTTTGCTTGTTGCTCTTTAGTGTTTGCAGAACCTATATAACATAGTCAATAGCATAATCAACTTCCCACAGAGATATCGATAGTGAAACTTACTACTACATTTATCTTTGTTGGAAGGGATACTTGCAGATGATTGTCTGGAGAAATCGAACCGAAAGTTAGGAAAATTACTTACCTGTATTCTGGCATCATCAGTTGGTGTAATTTTTGTAATCCTTAGCCTGCTGATCTACCATAGAATAAGGAAAAAGGATTTAAAGCTCAAAAAGAAAGGTAAGTTGGATAAGTCCCTTTATGTACATCTAAGCAAGTTTCGTATCTAGTATTTGCAATTTAAATGAATTCACTTCATTTGCTGTTGACAGGAAAGTTGGAACAAAGTGGCAACTATAAGATGGATTTTAACCGTGGCAATTGCGCTGAAGAATTTGAAATACCACTGTTTGATTTATCAACCATAGCAAAGGCAACCAATAACTTTTCAATAGACAGAAAGATTGGAGAAGGGGGCTTTGGACCTGTTTACAAGGTATCAACACTTATGCCTGTTTAAGAAATACACCAATTTATGCCCAAAATATAATCATGCATAGTATAGATGACAGACAAAAAAAACTTCCCGGTCCTTCAGAGTAAAGCTTCATCTTTAGATTTGTGTACTTTCTCATCAAGATAGGTAAAGAAAATGTTAACATGTGGAGATTGTGATGTTTAGGGCATACTTGAAGGACAGGAAATAGCTGTCAAGCGGTTGTCTAGAACTTCCACACAAGGAGAAAATGAGTTCAAGAACGAAGTTATATATATTGCTAAACTTCAGCATAGGAATCTGGTGAAGATTCTTGGCTGCTGCATTGAAGATGAAGAAAAAATGTTGATCTATGAGTACTTGCGTAACGGGAGTCTTGATTCATTCATATTTGGTACTACTCTCCATCCAATAATGTGCAAATTATATACTAGTTGTGTCACGGTGAACTGATACATATAGTATTACTTCAGTAATCTTATTCCAAATATTCTGTTAATGAGCTAACAAAATTTTGGCAGATGACACACAAAGCAAGGTACTAGACTGGCCTAAGCGATTTCACATTATCAACAGTATAGCTCGGGGAGTTATGTATCTGCATCAAGATTCACAATTGAGAATAATTCACAGAGACCTGAAAGCTAGCAACATTCTGCTAGACAAGGACATGAACCCAAAGATATCAGACTTCGGCTTGGCAAAAATATGTGAAGAGGATGATGTTGGAGCCATGACAAACCGAGTTATTGGAACATAGTAAGAACTAAGAACATCCTATACTTGGTAGCATTTTTCCTACCTAAGAAGAATCTTGAGATAGTTAAGTTATGTTTTCCAGCATTAGCAACTCAAATTCTATTTTTTGCGTACGTTTTATTTGCAGCGGGTACCTCTCACCAGAATATGCATTGCATGGGCTATACTCAGTAAAATCGGATGTATTTAGTTTTGGTATCTTAGTACTTGAAATTGTGAGTGGAAAAAGCAATTGACGATTCTCTCATCCAGATCATTACCTTAACCTACTCGGACATGTAAGATTTTTCATTTTTTGTACTATATCTATCCGAACATATTTATCTACTAGTAACAAATATGTTACAAAACTAAGCTTGCCTGCCATACTAATAAGCTTGTAAAATGTACAGGCATGGAAAATCTATAAAGAAGGTAGGTCGATGGAATTACTTGATGAACGCCTAAGTGATTCTTGTTCAAGATCTGAGGTGGTACGATCAATCTGTGTTGGTCTATTATGTGTCCAACAATGTCCTGAAGATCGTCCAAGTATGTCATCTGTTGCTGTGATGTTAAACAATGAAGGTGTATTGCCACAGGCTAAACAGCCAGGTTTTTACATAGAAAGAAACTCAAATGAAGGGGAGTTCTCTTCTAACCAATATGCAAATGTTACAGTGAGTGACACCCCAATCACAATATTAGATCCCAGGTAGTGAACAATTAGTTCACTTGTTTGCTACACACTTTGTAGCAGTACCTGTGGCTAAGCTTGCAACGTGCTGCCATCGGTCATTGGATGTTTACACCAAATTCAACTAATTCAATACATATCAAGTATTTGTTGGCTTGTTATATTAACTAACCTTATCTATTGATTTGATGTAAATATTAAATACATATAACTATTTTTTGTGGACCTTAGATACCATGTTTGGCCATTTGAGGTCAATTTATAATAATGGACCATGCAACTTGTCATAAATGACACGAAAAGCATTTTACACTTTAAGGCTTTTGACTTTATATGCTCCCTCCGTCCAACAATAGTTGTCCACTATACTAA
This sequence comes from Solanum pinnatisectum, assembly GCA_035578085.1. Lineage (NCBI taxonomy): Eukaryota > Viridiplantae > Streptophyta > Magnoliopsida > Solanales > Solanaceae > Solanum > Solanum pinnatisectum. The sequence continues at coordinate 43,531,786 of CM069082.1, read as the reverse complement.
AAATAGTTGTCTAACAATATTTGTTCAATTTAGAAAATCAAGATTAATTTACCTTTTGTGTCTATTTTACTCTTGCTATTAAATATTATTTAACATCTAACACATTTTTCAAAGCATTAAATTTAATAAAGTCAAATAATATATTGTATTGTTTCTAAGGGGTGTGCCAGTCAATAGTGGACACCTATTGTTGGACAAATGAAGTAATAGATTCTACGACACTTGTTTGTCTTGCTTTAACTTTATCATGCAAATTTTTATTTAAAGATATTATCTTTTTTCTTCCTAACCAAGACATGATTTAGGCATAATACATAAATGTGCTCTTAAATTTGGCCTCAACCAACATCTATGTCCTCCAACTTTGAGTGTGCACAAGTAGACACTTAAACTTGTATAAAGTTGAACAAGTAAACACATGTGCCCTAAATTACGAAGGACGCAAATTGGCGCATAGACGTCAGGTAGGATGCATGAGTCTACTTATACAAGTTTAAGAGTCTATTTGTGCACCACCATTTTGGAGGGCATAAAAACACTGTATTATGCCATAATTTATGTAGTTCTTGTTCCCTTGTCGATTTCTTATAGAATATAGAATGTTAATGAGACTGCAGTTTTTTGTGATAAATTTTTAAATCAAATATCAAACATTAAAGGGATGAAAGTGACACAACTTCAGGAGAAACATAATAATTTTGAAAACTTTCAACAAGAACACAATTCAATTCTGCAACATAATGACTATCAACAGTTTTAGTTTTTTAATTACCATTCTAATTCTGCCAAAATATAGAGAGTGAAGCCCCTTTATTTTAGGGCAGTGCACAGAAAATACATCCATTTTTAATAATTAATCATTAATTACTCAACTACCAAGGACCAGGTCAATTTTCACTGCTAATGAATGATGCAGATGAGACAAATTGCTTCTTTATACAGGAGGGCAAGTGGTGCATGATCCAAAACTCGGTAAATAATGAATCCGCCTTTCTATCTTTTTCCACTTTCTCAATCAGACACGTGACGTGTACCTAACTCCTACATCATGTATTGCCCTTTTTTACCATACATATCTATTGTAGTCATCCACTTATAACAGTAAGTAAAGTAATGAATGACTCGAGTAGGATGCCTTAATCAAATGAAAGTAGTTGTGTGTGACATCACTAATATATCCTCAAACAAATGAATTAATCCAAAAAAATGCACACTTTTTTGGATTCTTATGTTTAATTTTGGAGCCTACAATTGCCAATTAGTTGGAGCCCGCCAGTCCTGTAGCATAGGTTGCCCCATCTAGTCAATTGAATAAGATTGAAGTATTCAAAATCTGTTTCCAATACAAAATTCAAAGTTTCTGTTTGATTTCTGAGGTTAACTACTCGAAAAGAGACGAAATAACAAGTCATATATTTGTTGTTTAGAGAGAAATGTCATCTTATAACAGAAATGTTCATTTTTTGGTTTGATTTTTCACATTTTTCCAAGTATTCCAGAAGGACTAAACAATTTCCATGAAACGCTTTATCTTTTTCTATTTCTGTTCCTCTAATATAGTGTCATTTCTATTCATATTTTCCACTGCTTTAGACACTATATCGAACGATAGCTCCATCAAAGATGGACATACCTTAGTTTCAGCTGATGGAAACTTTGAGCTTGGATTTTTCAGCCCTGGAAATTCCAAGAATCGGTATATCGGTATATGGTACAACAATTTACCTAAAGGCAGAGAAGTAGTGTGGGTTGCCAATAGAGTGAACCCACTGAATGACACTTCTGGCATATTAACAGTCAGTAGCAAAGGGATTGTACTACTCAATGGAAACCAAGATGTGATTTGGTCATCGAATTCATCGAGAAGTTTGATAAAACCAGTGGCTCAGCTTTTGGACACTGGAAATCTTATCTTAAAAGATGACAGTTTGGTAAATCAAAAAGACTATGCTTGGCAGAGTTTTGATTATCCAGACAGTACTTTGTTACCTGGCATGAAATTAGGCCTTAACTTGGTCACTGGCCAGTATTGGACTATGTCGTCGTGGAAGAGCAGTGATGATCCTTCTCCAGGAGAATATTTGGACCGCCTCGACACCAGTGGTTATCCTCAATTCTTTGTGTGGGAAGGTCCTGCAATAAAGTTTAGCTCAGGAATATGGAATGGACATTTATTTGTTGGAGGGCCAAATTTGAAACCAAATCCTTATTATACATTTGAGTTTGTGAACAATGACAAGGAGATCTACTATAAATATGAGCTTATCAATACTTCTCTTCCTACCAGGTTGGTCTTGAATCCAGCAGGCCTGCTTCAACGACTCTTATGGATCGAACGGAACCAGAACTGGTTCCTTTACTCCACTGGACAGATGGATAATTGTGACCGTTATGCCTTGTGTGGTCAATTTGCACGGTGCAACATCAATGACTCACCTCCATGTGATTGTTTGAGAGGATTTCAGCCTAAAAATCAACAAGGATGGGATGCAGCAGATTGGTCTAGTGGGTGTGTACGAAGAACTCCGTTGACATGTGGGACAAGTGACAGGTTTCTGAAGTATTCTAGTGTGAAATTGCCAGATACACGCCATTCCTGGTTCGACAAAAGCATTGGCCTCGAGAAATGCCAAAGGCTGTGTCTGAAAAACTGTTCGTGTACAGCATATTCCAATCTTGATGTTAAAAATGGCGGGAGTGGATGCTTACTTTGGTTTAATGAACTTGTTGATATCAGGGAATATGCTGAACTTGATCAAGATCTCTATGTAAGGATGGCTGCATCAGAATTAGGTAAGTCTCCTTATGCTAAGATGAATCATACCACAGGGGAATCTTAGTAACTCAATTGGTTGACTATTTGAACTTTCACCTTGTTGATGAGGGTTCGGTTCCCAGCCTTGTAATCCCCTTTCCCATTACCCATTTTGCCTTTCCCTACCCCCACCCCCATATCAAAAATAAGAATCATACCGAAGGTTTTCACAAGTCATAATGAACTATTCACAGGTTCAGGCTATATGGGAAACACAAGAATATCAGTCATTGCAATTATATTAACAGTTTCAGCAATCATCCTTGTTGGTTTTCTATTTTGGTTTGCTATGCAGAGAAAGAAAGGGGAAAGAGGTTAGAAAATTTGTCCGTCGCATTGAAAGTATAGTTATTTCATTCACCTCAATATCTTTACAAAAAAAAAGTTCAATTTTACAGGAGTAGGAGAAGGAGAAGGAAAGGAAGATATGGAATTACCTTTGTTTGATGTGATGACTGTTTCTGCTGCAACTAATAATTTCTCATCTGCTAATATCATTGGAGAGGGTGGTTTTGGATCTGTTTATCGGGTAACTAGAATTCTCTCTATATCTTAGTCAAATATATGAATGATTCTCTTGTGGCTTAGACTTCGCGTGGATTGTGTGACAGGGAAAACTATCAACAGGACCAGAAATAGCAGTAAAGAAGCTCTCCAAACATTCCGGACAAGGTTTTGAAGAGTTGAAGAATGAAGTTGTTCTGATTTCCAAACTTCAACATAGAAATCTAGTTAGGCTTCTAGGCTGTTGTCTTGAAGGGGAAGAAAGGATGCTAATTTATGAATATATGCCAAACAATAGCTTGGACTTCTTCATCTTTGGTTCGATTCTCTTGACTCATTTCATCAAAAGATTCATCTTATCATATCAGCATTGTTCTGCTAATGCAAAATGAACTGATGTTTCTGCAGATGAATGCAGGAAGAAACAACTTCCCTGGGAAAATCGTTTTCATATTGCAATGGGAATATCAAGGGGCATTCTTTATCTTCACCAGGACTCCAGATTAAGGATCATACACAGAGATCTAAAGACCAGCAACATTTTACTGGACAGTGAATTGAATCCCAAAATTTCTGACTTTGGACTGGCTAGGATTATTGGTGGTGACCAAAACGAAGCAAGAACAAAGCGAGTAATAGGGACATAGTAAGTTCAATTAGATAACTCATTGATGCTTTCATCTTTTCCTCTGTTAGAGTTCCACATTGATTGGGGAATTGACTGGTTTATATGGACTTGGGCAATTCTCCCTCATAAACTAGATTTGAGTTGAGTTAGACACAACTATCATATCCTTACATGGTATCAGAGTCAGGTAAATCCCCGTTGGGCTCATGGTCCATGCTGGTGGTTTGCTTATATGAAATTGGACAATCTTCCCCTTATGAGTTAGCTTTTGGAGTTGAGTTAGGCATGTGCCATATCTTTACAACCTCCATAAAATCATTTAACCCATATTAAACATTATATATGTCTTTGTGCAGTGGCTATATGTCTCCAGAATATGCAGTTGATGGGAAATTTTCAGTGAAATCAGATGTCTTCAGTCTTGGTGTTCTTCTACTAGAAATAGTCAGCGGAAGAAAGAACAGAACCTTTCGTCATCCAGATCACCATCATAGTCTTATAGGACATGTAAGCAAGATACAAATCCAGACATTTTCTTTTGTCATTTCATACTACATTTGTATTTCCTACATGTCATTGAAAACTATACTTGATTTTGCTATAGGCTTGGTTATTATGGAACGAAGGAAAGGCTTTGGAACTAATCGATGATTGTTTAAAAGAATCATTTGTGGAATCCCAAGTGCTAAGATGTGTTCATGTGGCACTGTTATGTGTTCAACGACTAACAGATGAAAGACCAACAATGTCATCAGTGGTTTTCATGTTGAGCCATGAAGAAGTGGCATTACCTCAACCAAAGGAGCCTGGTTTCTTCATAGAGAGAAGTATAGCTGAAACAGATGATTCAAATGAGAAAAGATGTATCAGTGACAATGTTTTGACATTAACAATTCTTCAACCAAGATAGCAAATGGTGGAACCAGATATTCAAGAACCTTCGATTGTATAAAGGTGATTCAATAACTAATGTATATACAATACAGAAAATTTGTTCATCCCTATATGTACAGTAAAATATTTTGACGAAGGGGCTTCAGTTGAACCCCCTCTAGACCGTGCAGCTCCACCCCTGATTGTTATTGGACGAGCATTTACTAACATGCTTACACAGAACAATTGCGTATATCTTTCTGATATTTGATTAAGACTCACGAGCCATCGGGACCATTGTGTCAAGTTGTGCAAAATGTCAGAACATGATGGAAATGGACATATAAGTTGTTACACAGTATAATGACTTATAGTAGATCTGAATGGCTAAATGATAGCCACTGACTTTGTTGAGCAATTATTTTTCCTCATGACTGCAAATCAACATCATGTCCTGGGGGAGTGTTTCTTTGCAATCACATTCATCATATCTTTTTCCACATCTCTATCACCAAACTCGAGTTTTGTGCAACTTTTTCCTGGTTTATCTACCCGGTGTTCAGTACCAGCTCTGGGGGCAACTATTCAGGATTCCCTCTTTAGCAGGTAAGATTCTCCCTAGCAAAGGTAACTTCCTTCCCAGGGAATAAACCGGGAAAATCTATTGAAATTACTTACTCTGCACATAACAATCTGCATAATATATTTTACTAGAAGTAATGAGATGGTGTCATCGACAATGACCTCTAAGTCTCTAACCTTCCATGCTGAAGAAATATGTAACGCGTACATAGTTTAATTAGTTAATTAAGTCAATATATAAAGGTGGTTATCAGATGAAGAAATCAGGCCTAATAAGGTCTATTCAAGATTTTATTTTCTTTGGCTCATAGAATAAAGAGGAGAAAAGAAAGATAACATAAATGGGGCGGGGCTTTTTTTGAAAAATGCTAAACAGGGTAGGGCAAGGTGGGTCAATATCTTAGCAGGTCAAGGCTTGCCTCGCCTTAACCCTCCCTATTGACATCCCTACCTACTTCAAGGTAGGCCAGCTTCAACAAGACGCCCATAACCCAGAATGCCTACCTTCCTAGTTCCTGGAACTATGTAAATCTTTGCATTTGATTCTGATTTGAACAGCATACAGATTTATATTCAGAGGTAGTTACAATAAGTAGAACAAGGAAATGTTCTCGAAAACACTCACAAAATAATAATTCAAAAAAATGAAGTCATTGCCAACAGAAAAAAAAGGCCGTTCAATCAAGCCAAAAAACAAATCCCTTGATGGTTTATACTCCTAAGGCATAAAGCAGTGCAACGGAAGCTCCTACAGTGATTGTCCAGAGATATATGGTTTGAGACAAAGTATTAGCACCACTGCATTGGTCATTAGAACCACTGAAGCATCCAGGTCTACTTACCTTAGGCTCTACTCCCCCTGTGGAAAAGCTACTCTTTGGTTTGCCATTGCTGAAGAGTACACACCAGAAATAGGGGCCACCACCACCGGAACCACTCACAGCAGCACCAACCTCAGTGTGATTCTTGCTATAGAGAATATCCAAACTCTTGGAATTTCTTATAAGAATATCATTGAATGCTTCAGAAGGTTCGGCATACTTGGATTGACATGCGAGAAATCTTCCAGTTATTTGAGCAAGTGATGACGCCTGCACACCACAGTTAGGGGCAAATTCTTGGGCGAATTCAGATTCAGCAGGTTTCTTTCCATCAGGCCCTCCAACTACTTTACAATCACCTCCGTATGCTTTTATATATTGCAGAGCCAAGCATGCCAAGCCAGGGTTACTGTATAAGGAGGATAATTTATTTGCAGTTCTGTTACTATTAAGGGCAGCTATCAGCTCATCGGCAGGATTATCAGTTACCTTGGCTGTAGTTTATCAAGCCAATATATGTGTCAGAGGTTGATCATAAAGGCAATAATAGTGAATCAAGATCGAGAAGCTATCTGCTTGAAGGAATACACATTGGGAATGACAAGCGTAAATTACATCTAAACCCAAGAGGCTTGAGACACATGTCAGTATGCTTTCGGTAATTGGAAGTACAAGCAATCATCTAAGACTGACTAAATGAAGAAGAGCCAGAGAAGGAGAGTAAACATCATTTAGGCTGTGACTATAATTCTAGCACACTCATGGAAAGATTATCAACAACCACCATATTATCAAGAGAGTTCTAACAAGAAAGATACAAAATTAGGGCTCCAACATAGTATTTGAAGGCATAAACTTTAAAGCATCTTGAGCACTGTCCATCCATTAGTGGGGTAGAGTCACACATTGTTTGGGGAAAAGACTGGTGGTTTGTTTATATGAACTTAGACAACCCTCCCCTCATGAGCTAACTTTTGAGGTTGAGTTAGGTCCAGATGTCATATCTTTACCTGGGCGGCAAGGGGTGTTGGAATGGGTTAGAGTCCTCATTGGTCTCCTTATATGGACTTGGCAATCCTTCCCTCATGAGATGACTTTTGTGGCAAAGGGGTGTTGGAATGGGTTAGAGTCTACAGTGGTCTCCTTATATGGACTTAGGTAATCCTCCCCTCATGAGATGGCTTTTGTGGTTGAGTTAGGTCAGGTGTCATATCTTTACGGGTATCTTCTCATGTTACCACAAATTACAAAGACCGAAAAACCGATTTGAGCAGCTTCCCCTAACTATTCACACTATTCACAAAATCAGAATTTGCAGATTGACTAAATAGTTTCTAGTCAGTGCTATAAATGCAACATGCCAACAAAATCAGAATTTGCAGATTAACTAAAGAGTTTCTTGTCAATGCCATAAATGCAACATGCCAACATCCTCGTTTCCTGTAACATTAGCTAGCTTAATAAGGCAAGAATCACATAGAAACCAATGTTCTATTATTAAGATATATCTTTAGTAATCCCATAATTGTACAAATAACATATTCCAAATCCTTCGGGATACCTCCCGAGGAAAATCTCAAATTTGGATCCCGAATTGCCAAAGCACAACTTTGCACACTATTACTTAATATTGATCACTATTGAGCAACCAGATAATATCATTTAACAAAGTCTAGCAAAGTAGATCTATCAATCTCAGAAACTATGCACTTTATATATTATAACTGAAATCCTATTTGCATGAACTTAAAATCTTTCAATGCTCATAATTACTCAGCAATCAGCACATTATAGTTTATTCAATAAATTATACACCAAAATTTGAAACTCAATCCTTAATTAGATCCAACAGTAAGATAGTTTAAGTAGCAAAACACACACACAAGAAACATTAATTAAAAAATGGAAAAAATAAAAAGAAGAATGAAGAATCCTTACTTTGAACTTTAGCAGCAGAAGCTGAGATGAAGAAAATGCAAAGAAGAAGAAACCATTGAAGCATTGCCATTTCTGTACTGAAGATGTCGGTGGGAGTGGGGTGAGTGGGTATATAGAAGAAGCTAGCTGTTGAGCAGAGGAAAAAAGTCTGTTTGTACGTCTACTTCGATCTGATGTTTTTTAAAACTCACCATCATATTGAACTTAATTACTGTAATGCCACCAACTGAATTTTCATTTTCATTTTTCATTTTCAACTGATAAAGAATTAAAAACTAATGTATAATGACCAAACTGCCCTTAAGGTGTCCATGCGAAACAATTACCCTAAACTAGAATACTTCTGAATTCTGAACGACTTCTCTAATCTGCATTTACGCTCGAATCGATCCATATGGTTAAGGATCTCACCACAACAATATGGTGGTAGTTCTAAACAACTTGGAACATAAGCTAATAGGATTCTCTAAAGTTGATGCTCCTACATCCATACAGTAAGTTTGTGAGTGATTTGAAATTTGAGTTATTATTATTCATCAAATTCGTTATGGACTTTACTTCATTAAAAATACTTCAATAGCTGAGTATGGAAAAAATCTTGTTGGGAGCTCCATTCCGAATGGGTCCTGCTATACGCAATCCGAATTTAGCCGGAGCTCCAATGTGGGCTCCAGACACCGAGTGGGAAACAAAAAAAATACTTCATATAGAATAGGGCTTATGTATCATATATAGCAACTATGTTTGATGAATATATTCATTGTCCCCCAAAAAAAGTAATGCATGATATAGATACCTCTAACTACTTATGCTTACAAATTTTGCCAATAATTAGTCCATTGATTGCTCAATTATCAAACACAAGAAGTGATATCATTTATTTGCCCTGCCTTGATATGAACACTGGCACTAAACTGTCTCTTTTAGTATTCTCTATCATATATACACTAGTACTGTTTGACCAACAAGACAAAGTAAATACATTTCAAAACATCCAATAGTGATTATTTGTCTATCTTGGCTCAAGAACTGTTAACGTCGCGTTGTTACTTAGACATTCTTCATCAGTAGATTCCATTGGATTCCTCTCTGTGAAAAAACCTGGATGCTTTGGTTGAGGAAGAACCAGACCTTCATTTCCCAACCAAAAAACCACTGATGCCATTATAGGCCTATCCTCTGGGAGTTTCTGGACGCATAACAAACCAACCTGGATGCATCTCAACACTTGAGATTCTGAAAATGATTCTTTCAAACATTCGTCCATCAGTTCCAACGCATTGCCTTCAGTCCAAAGTAACCATGCCTAAATTACAAACAGAACACATTTATACAAATGTATTCGAATAGAAAGCTAAGAGTGAATTAAGGGAATGAAGTTGTGTAATGTATGTGCTTACATGTCCCAAAAGATTGTGAAGATGTTCCAAATGATGAAATTTCCTGTTCCTTCTGCCACTAACTATTTCAAGAATGATTACGCCGATGCTGTATACATCTGATTTTACTGAATATTTCCCATCAACAACATACTCCGGGGACATATATCCACTACATCAATTCAATAAGTTTATGCTCGTGTACTGATCTAGTATAATAAAGATTCTACGATTTAAAGATGTGTAGAAACTTACAATGTCCCTACTATTCTCTTAGTTTCTCCTTCCACTTGATCTCCACCAAATATCTTGGCAAGGCCGAAGTCAGAAATTTTGGCATTCATGTCAGTATCTAATAAAATGTTGCTGGTCTTGAGATCTCGGTGAATAATTCTTAATCTTGAGTCCTGGTGAAGGTAAAGAAGACCTCGAGATATTCCTATAGCAATTTCAAAGCGGTTCTTCCATGAAAGTGAAGCTTTTCTGCTTGGATCTGCACAATGTAGAACTAATCATTAAGTGATGCAGAGATATTGAGGACTTATATCAAGTACTACTATTTAGTTAATGGATCATGAAAAGCAGACCAAAAATGAAATAGTTCAAGCTAGCATTGGGCATAAACTCATAGATTAGCATCCTTTCTTCTCTTTCAAGGCAGCAACCCAATAACTTGACAAGGTTCCTATGTTGCAACTTGGAAATGAGAACGATTTCATTTTTTAACTCTTGAATGCCTTGTCCAGAATACTTCGATAGCCTCTTTACTGCTATTTCTTGTCCACTTGGTAGGATACCCTGCAATTTTCTATCAAGGGTTAAAGATGGCATTTCTAGCTAGAAGTTGAAGATCAAACTTAATTTACCTTGTAAACCGGTCCAAATCCGCCTTCCCCAATCACATTAGCAGAAGAGAAGTTTCCAGTGGAGCTAGTAACAGTAACTAAATCAAACAATGGAAGCTCCATGTCCTCATTTTCAACATCTGGACCTGTCAATATACATTCGCCCACCACAAACATGATATCAATGAGAATTTGGTAAAGGCAAACAATGTCAGCTAGATAGAAAATTCACCTAGCCAGCACAGCATTTAGACTTGACAATTTTCTTATAAAGTTGGTAGACAAGAGTGACTCAACTATATTTACCTATTCTTCTTTTCTTTCTTTGGAAGGAAAACCAAGCTAAAAAGCTGAGGATAAATGTTGCTACCACTGCTGAAATGACACCAATCAGGACTGACATCTTTCTCCTCCGTTTCCTGTCTGAATATGTTCAATAATTAGTTCATAAGCAGTCTTCAATTTACATATACGTCTTATTTTGTTATGAAGCCCTACAAACTTGGTAATCAGTAATTTGTTGACCAGGACTTCTTCAGTTTCAAAGAGCTGTGCATTTATATTGAACAACAAAATGAAAATGGTGAAGAGTAGGGTCATTACCTATTTCTGAAGCAGCAACTCTCACAAACAGGTTTTGCTCATTTTGGCTCAACTCTCGAATATCAGTGAGTTCTCCAAACCATTGTAAGCATCCACTTCCGCCATTTCTAACATCAAGATTTGAGTAGGCTGTACAGTTGCAATCAGCTAAGCATAATTTCTCACATTCTTCAAGGTTAATGCTCTCATTAAACCAGGAGTTTCTAGAATCAGGCATCTTGATGCCTGTAAATTTAAGAAAACCGTCTTGGTTACAATCCAAAGAAGTTCTCCTAACACAACCAGAAGACCAATCTGCTGCAGACTGTTGAGGAACCCTGTGAAGTCATAATTAAGTAATCAATATAGTATCTATGTGCTTGGCCAAAGAAACAGAATCAAGCACACACATGAGGAGACATGTAAAATCATAACTAAGTAATCAAGTGTGTTATCGCTAATAGCTTAAGGTGTGATGATCACTCATTTTAACAATACCTAGGATTGAAACCTTGCAAGCAGTCACATGGAGGGGAGTTATTGATGTTGCAACTTGCATAAGGACCGCATAAAGCAAAACGACCACAGCTATCAAACTGTACTGTTGAGTAGAGAAACCAACTTTGACTGCTCTCAATCCATGTTAGGTGTTCTATCAGCCCTTCCGGGTTAAGCACCATCCTGCTGGGCAGTGACTCATTCTTAAGCTTGAATTGGTAGTAAATTTGCTGTTGATTAATTATAAACTCAGAAGTGTAATGTGTATTTGGTTTACTATTTGCACTAACACTAAATGCATTACCTTTCCATATCCCTGAGCTAGACACTATAGTTGAATTTTTCCACACAAACAATTGCGGGTATCCATGAGAATCAAGACGGTTTATATATTCACCAGGAGAAGGATCATCAATGCTCTTCCATGATGACATGTACCAATCCATGCCCGTGACCAAATTACGTCCAAGTTTCATGCCAGGTATAAAAGTATTTCCTGGATAATCAAAACTCTGCCACGCGAAATTAATTTCCAGGTCTCTTTCATTTCCATCATTGACAACAAGATTCCCGGAATCCAGGATCCGTGCTTTTGGATCCTTTAAGGATCTTGATGAGTTTGATGACCAAATTGAGATATTGGAATTATCAACAAGTACAAGAATCCCATTGGGTTTGAGTGTTAACACTCCTGATGTGTCATTAAGTGGAATATCTCTGTTTGCAACCCAGACAACAGTTCTAGTTGATATCTTCTTGTACCATATGCCAACGTAACGAATCTTCGGATTTCCAGGACTGAAAAATCCAAGCTCATAAATCCCACCAGCTGAAACAATTGTGTCACCATCTCTAATGGATTTATCTGTTGTGATCGTGTCTAATGCCGCGGAAATTAGTAAGATGACGAAAAAATGTGAGCAAAGGAATAAAAACAGTAGCCCTTTTGATAGATTCTGACTCATGTTTTTGATTGACAAGGTCAAAAAAGCCTTGACACAAAAAAGATACTGATAACTTTTTTTTTCTCAGTTTAGAATTAACAACCATGTCCAAAAATGTTTTATATAAATAAAATGAAAAAAAGCCTTTTTTGAATGAAAGGCCAATCACAACTGCTGCCAAGAATTAGATGTCAAAGTCTGAACTTGTCAAAAGTTGTATGCCTTTGACTTCCCATTTCCACCATTAACCTGGTGTTTGCAATTGCACGCTATAGACCTATTCGTACAAACATATGGCATGCATCTATTTTCTTGGTGTAAACACATGAAATGTATTGGAGTAAATTGCCCAAAATCTTCCTAAAATGAGTTAGTGTTAATGACGATGTGACATCTTGGACTAGTAATAGCAGAACTAAGAAAAAAGGAACTGATGTCTTTTTTATTTTCTATTAATATTAATGCATTCATTTTAAAAAGTTGTAAAGTCACCATCTAATATTCAACTGAAAGAAAAAATATAAAGACTTGTTGGCCATGCTGCAAGAAGAATCTTCAACTCAAGGAACTGTTCAGAAAGATACAGCTAATGCTTAATCAAATATCTTTGTTTGAGCCTAAGAATGGAGTCACTTTTGATGAGGAGACTTTAGTTTCACCCAAAAAGTCGGACTTTCCAGTGTGAATCCGGATTAATTGTGCTACAAAGTGTGTACACACTTCCAGATTTTCTTTTAATTAATTAGATATATTTTGTGTTGATTGAACTTGAATTCACAATAGCCTTACCCGATTACAACGAGCTAACTGATTAATTGAGCTGATTCTGTTGAATCCATTGAATTCGTTTTGATAAAAAATCCAGGCTGCTTTGGTTGAGGAAGAAACAGGCCTTCATTTCCCAACCAGAAAACTAGTGATGCCATTGTAGGCCTATCCTCGGGGTGTTTTTCGCACAACAAACCAACCTGGATGTATCTCAACACTTGAGATTCTGAAAATGATTCTTTCAAACATTCGTCCATCAGTTCCAACGCTTTGTCTTCGGTCCAAAGTAACCATACCTAAATTACAAACAAAACACATTTATACAAATGCATTCACTATAGAAAAAGTGAGTTAAGGGAACGAAGTTTAGTGTTGTATGTGCTTACATGTCCTAAAAGATTGTGATGATGTTCCAAATGACGAAATTTCCTGTTCCTTTTGCCACTAACTAGCTCTAGAATGATAACACCGATACTGAATACATCGGATTTTACTGAATATTTCCCATCAACAGCATACTCCGGCGACATATATCCACTGCATCAACTCATCAAATTTAAGTTCATGTACTGTATGAATGTCTATCATAAAGATTTGTAGAACTTACTATGTCCCTATCACTCTCTTAGTATTTCCTTCCACTTGTTTTCCGCCAAAAATTTTGGCAAGGCCAAAGTCAGCAATTTTGGCATTCATGCCGCCATCTAGTAAAATGTTGCTGGTCTGGAGGTCTATGAATAATTCTAAATCTTGAGTCCTGGTGAAGGTAAAGAAGACCTCAAGATATTCCCACAGAAATTTCAAAGCGATTCTTCCATGCAAGTGAAGCTTTTCTGCTTGGATCTGCACAATGTAGAACTAATTCTTGAGTGATACAGAGATATTGAGGACTTACCAAGTAGTAATATTTAGTTAATGAATCACGGAAACCAGACCAAAAATGAAATAGTCCAAGCTAGAGTTGGGCATAAACTCATAGATTAGCATCTTTTCTTCTCCTTCAAGGCAGCAACCCAAAAGCTTGACAAGGTTCCTATGTTGCAGCTTGGAAATGAGAGCAATTTCATTTTTTAACTCTTGAACGCCTTGTCCAGAATACGTTGATAGCTTCTTTACTGCTATCTATCATATGTTACTATCAGTGACATCAGATAGTAAAGTTCCTTAAATTCTAAGGAGTCGTGCTTATATTGTGCAAAAGAACACGAAAATGGTATAGAATAGGGTCATTACCTAATTCTGAAGCAGCAACTCTCGCAAACAGGTGTTGCTCATTTTTGTTGTACTCTCTAATATCAGTGAGTTCACCGAACCATAGTAAGCATCCACTTCCGCCATTTCTTATATCAAGATTTGAGTAGGCTGTAAAATTGCAATCAGCCAAGCACATTTTCTTGCATTCTTCAAGATTTATACTTACATTATACCACGAGTGTCTAGAATTCGGCATCTTGATATTCCTAAATTTAAGAAAACCATCTTGGTTACAAGACAAAGAAGTTTTCCTTATACAACCATTAGACCAGTCCACTGCATACCATTGTTCAGGATACCTGTGAAGACATAATTAACGAATTAACATGGTATTGGAATAGACAGAGGAATCGTGTGAAGGCATATTTTTAACAATACCTAGGCTCGAAACCTCGCAAGCAGTCACATGGAGGAGAGTTATTGATGTTGCAACTTGCGTAAGGACCACATAAAGCAAAACGGTCACAATTATCAGATTGTGTTGATACGTAGACTATCCATCTGTGATTGCGCTCAATCCATGTTAGGTGTTCTACCATTCCAGCCTGATTGATCACCACCCTGGTGGGCAGGGACTCATTAAGCTCGTATTTAAAGTAAATCTCCTTCTGTTTAATAACAAACTCGAAAGCATAATATATAGCTGGTTGATTTTTAGGACTACTACTAAATGTGATACCATTCCATGGCCCTGTGCTATATACTATAGACGAATTTTTCCACACGAAAAATTGTGGGTATCCATGAGAATCAAGACGTTCTATATATTCACCTGGAGCAGGATCATCAGTGCTCTTCCATGACTCTTATGTACCAATCCATGCCCGTGACCAGATTACGTCCAAGCTTCATCCCACGTAATAAAGCATCTCCTGGATAATCAAAACTCTGCCACACGAAATTAACTTCTGGATCACTATCATTTCCATCACTGACAACAAGGTTACCGGAATCCAGGATCCGTGCTTTTGAATTCGTTAACGATCTTGATGACCAAATTGAGGCATTGGAATTATCAACAAGTACAAGAATTCCATTGGGATTGACTGATAACACTCCTGAATTGTCATTCAGTGGAATGTTTCTGTTGGCAACCCAGACAACAGTTCTAGTTGCTATCTTCTTGAACCATATACCAACGTAGCGATTCTTCGAATTTCCAGGGCTGAAAAATCCAAGCTCATAAACCCCTCCAGCTGAAACAATTGTGTCACCATCTCTAATTGGTTTTTCTGTTGTGATTGTGTCTAATGCTGTGGAAATTAGTAAGATGGAAAGAAAATAAAAAATGTTTCCCTTTCATGATTATGATGATTCGTGCCTTCGATTTTTCGAAAAACTTAAAGCCTTAATAACACACAAAAAAAAAAAACACCAGTTCTTTAACTGTTGAGGGGCAGCTAAGAATTAGGATGTGATAGGTCTGAACCTGTTCATTGTTGTATACCTTTTGACTTCTAAAAGTATTAAATGTGTGATATATGATTGAACGTTCGATAATAATGCTTAATCGTAGTTAATTAATTGGCCAAATATATAGATAGACACTCAAACTTGTCATCAACTACGAGCTAGTTAGACACATTAACTATCGTTAAGACACCTTTAGTTGGCATAAGTGTTGCTCGTGCACGAGTCAGGCAAACCACGCGCGTGAGCTACAAACTGCCATGACATATTAAATGATGGAACAATGTAGAGTCAGTACTAGTGCGAGTTCTGTGGGTTCAACTGCTTAGCTCAAACTATGTATATACATAGATAAAATTAAATTAAAATGTATACATGTATAAGCTTTTGCATAATCATGCATATTCAACTCTATGAAACAAAAACCATGCTGATTAATTAGTGTCATCTAGAGACTAGAAGTTAAATTAGTACTACAGGTCTCGTGCTTTAAGTTAGCATAGGCATTCTAGATCTATTACAACAACAATAAAATACTATTGGATAATGTCAATATCGTTCGCGCCTATGGCAAGGCCCACCAGGACTAGGTTTGCCCGGCTTGGAGTCATGATCAAACATGATGTTTGTTTGGCAGATTTAGTTAAGAAATAAAGTTGTGTCTTTACTATAAGCTATAACTTTTGGCATGATGGTAAATGTTTGATCCTAACGCATATTCAATATAATCTCACAAGGGGATGTGGACAGGTTGTTTTCTTCTCTTTTGAATTGTCAACGCTCAAAACCAAGCAGATACGTTGGATATTGTAATAAGAAACAAATATACTAGTTGCATCTAATACATCAATCTCTTTCATTTGAGTAGATGTGTTTACCATTGTGCCAAACGTTGTAGCCATAGTCGAAAGCAAAGCCATGTTGCTCTTGGTACCACTTAGTAGGATCAATTGCTTACTATCATGCCAAAAACTATAACCGATAATAAAGGTCAACTCTATTTCTTAATTTGGTCCACCAAATAAACACTATGTTCGATCATGACTCTAATCTGGGCCACCTTAGCCCCCCATCATGGCCTTGCCATAGACAAAATGTTGATGTTGCCCAACACTTACTACTACAGTACTATAAATGTTACTAATGCTATGAGGATTCAATAATTTATATATATTATTATAAAATGGATCCTATTTGCATAGTGTAGGGGAATTGATCAGATGAACCTCTTCATCATGCCCTTTAATGTCAGAAAAAATGTTGCATAACATGAACCACAATTTAATGATCAAGAAGATTTTATTTGTATTATTAGAGTGTTAGTTGTCAATAACTGAGAAAAAATATTTTGTATTATTAAAGCAAGTGGGCTTACCGAAAGTATGTTACTTTGTCGGTAAGCAAGGCTAGTGGCTAAAATAATTTATGTAACCTGTAGTTTGATAGAAATTAAAGAGCCATAAAAATAAAAATAAAAAATAGAAAGAGTCATAATATTAGAAGGAATATAAGTAGGTTTCAGCCCATATGCCCATTTCATCATGTTCAGATCATGAAGTCTCTTTCGATTAAAAAAAAAAAAAACCTATCCATATTTTGTTTTTACGTCAAATCAATAAATATATAGTTATGTATTTGTTGAATTTCTATCACATTACTATAATTAACTAAAATGCATATTTATTTCATTTATTCACTTAATTATCTATAATACTTAATCTGTCTCATTTTATTTGTTCATATTATTAAAAATAGTTTATCCAAGTTACTTGTCACAGAAATAGAATTTATTTTTAAAAATTCACTTTTCATTTAATTAATTCTTTTTAAAAGTATTATATTGCAAAGTTCCAAAAAAGTTCCTCCATTACTAATCTTGATCGATGAGGCACATAAATAAAATGCATTAATTATCAAATGCGAATAAAATTAGCTTGTTTAAAGAGCATGCAAAGAAGAAAGTGGACAAATAACATGGAACAGAGGAAGAAATACCTTGTTTGCAATTCAAACTTTCAAAATTAACTTATTTTTGAGAAATACTTATAATAAAAAACTGTTTGTGTTTGTCAATAAGTTTAATCAAATAAATTATAAATGATATAGTTTAACGTAAATATCAAATGCAAATAAATATTTAGGCCTCTTTTGTACAAATTGACAGAATGATTCGGATGGTTTTTGAATCTTGTCAATTAATAAACCAATCTCACATTGATGGAAGAACTGGGCAATCGTCTGCCCAGCCGCATGTTAATAAATGTCAGCCCAATAATAAAATATCCAATAATTATAATTTTTAAGTTTCCAACCAACTGAAATTAATGGTTCAAACATATATGTCGTTCTTATTATAAATAGTTGGTTCATAATATTTGTCATTTCATAAAATTAATGCATAAATTACAATATTCTTTCTATTTTATCCTTGTGAGTTATTAGTCTTGAAAGTATATATTTGACTAACATAGAAAAACTAAATGAATAATGTTTATTGGTCAAATTAATTAATCAAAATAAATTAATTCATATTCATTGATTGAAAAGTTTGACTTCAAAAAAAATTAAACAAGGGTAGAATGGTAAACTTATTTAATATCTTAATGCACATGAAATAAAAAATGGTAACATATAAATAAGAACAGGGGATACTATTTTGGAAAAAAATAAATTACTAAAAATTAACTCCCGAAACAAAGGTAGTTTAAAAAATTGTTAATATTACAAAACCATATATCTTCATTTTGGTCTCTATCGATATATATCAAAATCTCCTTGAATATTATATTTTATATATAACGTGAAAATTATTTTCTAACTGTTAAAGAGCAAATTGCAAGAGTTCAAGTAGAAAAATATATTTGCAGCATGACAAAACTCGTCTTTTTGTTTTTATTTTTTCTCAGTATAATATTATAATATGGTAACTTTTTTTTTGGTTGAAAATATGGTGACTTCATAACGATTTACAATTTTAAAGGGAAAAAAAAAGAAATGAATGTGTCAACCGTGAAAGCTGGAATTAGTTATTTTGACCTGATTAATTACATTAGGAAACGGAAAAAATATTTCCTTGTATTTTTTTAATCTGTCACTTCACTTAAAAGATTTGGTCAAATATTTGTCTCTTTAAAAAATTATAAAAAAGACATAAATCGATTTTAGGGATAATTTTGCACTTTTAATCTCTTAATTAATGATGAATTTTAATTTTGATTTTCATAATATTCGTTTAAGTGTATGTAATTCTTAGGTTATTGTTTGAATTATATCACTCTCAAATATGAAATAACATTATGAATTCAACATAATACAACAATAATGAAATGATTTAACACTAAACAATTCATTAACGTTATAAAGACTCAAGATCAGAGAAATAAAGAAATACATAAATTAATTAAAGACTATACATTTGATCAGATTATAATATGGGAAGTCATAAGATTACAACTTTGAAAACTATAGTCTTAGGCTGTTAGCCGCCTATAGAATTTTTGGAAAGCAAATATTAGTTCGTTTCCTTAAAATTAAGGGAAAATGAGTTTTACATTTTACACCTAATAATATAATTTAATAGTTATTGAATTGAAAATAGGAGATAAAGTTAAAAATATCAAACGATTTTATTTCATGTAGTTATTGAATTGAAAATAGGAGATAAAGTTAAAAACATCAAACGATTTTATTTCATGTAAAAGGTCTTGTATCATATACATGTATGATAAAAGATACATTTGAATCCTAAATTTTTGACACCTAATATAAGTACATATATGTAAAAATATATTAAAAATCTCAATATATATTAAATCTAAATCCGTAATTCCACATTCTAACCCTATAATAAACTGAATTCCAAAAATCTTAGAAAATTAAATTCATTGGATTTTTAAGTTTGAATCCATCTACAAATATATACAAACTAGTCTCTGGGTACGTGCATTGCACGTGTATCCCATGTAATTTTATTTTACATTGTTAGAACGATTACAATTCTATGAAAACATGCATGTAATGAGAAATAAAATGCAACAATTACAAATAATTAATCATTAAAAGTGTGACAAGAAACACCAAACAAGGGGTGCATTTTATTATTTAAAAGCAATTTCTTATAAAGTAGCCAACGGTAAATCTGAACATTGGTTAGTAGTAGCAAACTTTTACTAAAGTCACAATAACTAATTTGAGCCTGATAAAAATATAGAAAATCGTAGAAAATTAAACTAAAGAAGTCTAATAGGGAGAAAACACAAAAAAATACACATGAAAAAAATACAATATATACATCCTTATTAAGACTTTAATCATAACAATGCATATGGAAAAAAAAAGGGAGAATAGAATACTACATAATTTTCGGAGTTCTTGTCTACACCTTCTCCCATAAACAATTAAAATTCAAGAGTCTTCTCTCGAATCACTTTGTTACTTACTAATGAATATGATCACTTTATGATTCTTTAGCTTGCAATGAAGTTAGGAGGTGAATAGGTTAATTGTAAAAACATTATGATTAATTAATATTTAACTTATGAAAGAACTTATGTAGCACACCTACAAAAAAATATACAAGTTTATCATTTCAAATGATACAAACAGAAGGATCTACCTAAAAATGCAACATAAAATTAAATTATACATAAAATGTATTCATAGAGATAAGATCACACTAAATAAAACATAAGTGTATGTCTGTCATAGTTTCTATGTATCCATTTGAATTCCCTACAGTGGAGGGTACAAACTTATTTATAGTGATATAACCCTTTAAATTTCATACATAACTGATTATAGTCTTTTCATTTTTTATACACCCCTACGAATTTCCTAATTACGCACCATTCAACATGAATTTGTTGCTTCCTAGGCACCTACTCAAATAACCAGGGGTGCATGTTTAGATGCTTGCCGTATGCACCAAAGATGACTTCATTATAAGTATCTCAAATCCAATATAATATAGTACAATCACTCTTACAATTTAAAATAATCATTTTACATCTAACAATAAATTATTATATTTTTTTAAAAAAATAATTATAAGTATGCAACACACTAAAAGATCATTCACAATGTATACATATCATTTTAATTTGTTTTCAAGATTTTTGGAGGTTAATTCCTTTCTATGTGACGATAACATCACCTGTTAGAAAGTTAAAATTGTTAAAAATCAAGCAAAATAAAGGGAATAAATTAAAGAGATCCTGTCATAGTACTATAGCTAAAAATATACCTCAAAAGATTCTTACCTTTATTTTTCAATTTTTCACGATCTTATATGATTTAGCCTCCAACTCAACTTATAAATATTTTTAAAACATAAAATTTTTATTTTAAAAAACAAACGTAATTAATTAGCACGTAAAAAATTTAACCACATAACCAATTAGAGAATATTCTAGAAGAATGCATAAAGATAAAAGCTACTCCCTCTGTCCCTAATTACTTGTTCACTTTTGAATTGACACACCTATTAAGAAAACAATGGTTGACATAGTGAGTTTATCATGTTACCCCTATTAATTATGAAGTGGATGAATTTAAAATTTAAGATTTTCAGAAAGTTCTACCTTTTTCATAGTAATTAATTGAGGGTATAGTAGGTAAAAAAGATTGTCATTTCTTGATTTGTCAAAATGGACAAGTAATTAGGGACAGAGGGTTCTCAACCCTTTTGCATTATTACAAGAAATAAAAAAAACAAAGAATTAGTAGCTATTCAATAAGGTGATGGTTACACTTCCCAACTTATTTGTCTTTCTGTCATTTAATATAATTTGATTACAAAATTATAATAATTTAATGGTAATATTTTATGAACTGTTTTCTTACAATTTTGTATAACTTGAATATTGAAGAAATAGTTCATGACTAATCAGTAAAAATGTCCTTCAACTTATAATGGACATTTTGGTAATACATTTTTTCAACTTAAAAGGCTTCCACTTTCAAAATAATAATACAATATATGCAAAAATGAAAATTTAGAAACTAATATAACATAAAAATAAAAATTATGTTTTGGAGACTTAAGTACAATGAATTATGAAGTATAATATTATATTGAATAGAACAATTACCTAAGATGCGAACCGAAAATAAAGAAATTGTATCTTTTCACTGCTTCAACCGTATAAAATCTGCATAAAGCAAAAAATATATAATTAATTGATGTTGCAAAGTTAAGTTGGCATTCTATTATCCCAAAAACATTGTATAAAACAACAATATATAATCACACATAGATATTCATGAAGAACACTAAAAAAAGAAAGAGATAATGGATCAATCCACGTTTAGAAAGATACAACCGACTTTATGATATTTGCCATTTTAGAGCTGACCTTCCCTAAATTAAAATTTTGTTTTCATGTTGCCCAGAAGATTAAGCTGATATCTTTTTTTAGCATCGTCTCGTAATTAATTTTGTTGATAAAATATGAATGTTTTTAAAAAAATTAAAAAATACACGTGATAAGACAAAAAAAAATTTCAATCTCAACAATAAGAAAACAAAGAGTTGAATGTGGAAGATGAAGAAATCTCTCAATTCTGAAAAACTCATGGGGATTATCTCTTAGGAGGAAATAGTTATATGTCAATGTGGTCATTGAATTCCCAGAAAAGAAGCGATTTTTTATCAAATAAAAGTAATGACTTTTGGTCTTTTTTGTCTCCTCCTTTTTTGTAAAAATAAATTCAGATTAAGAGATTTTTTTAGAGAAGGGCAAAATGGTAATTCAACTTTGAAGTTAGACTTCCCACTTATATAATATATGATTAATCCTAAAAATAATAAATATTTCATAAAATTACTTGAGAATAGTCGAGATAGGCTCAAATTGATCCGATCAGTCATAAAATAAACCCATTGCATCCGGACAAAAGTCGGTTGACTATGCCGACAAAGTTTTAACAATAAATTATCACCTCTACCCCATCTCTATATTTATTACACAAAGCTAACCTTTCTTAAAAAAAGGGAAAACTTGAAAATATGATATACTCGAAGTGTGCGGTGGTGTGGTGGGTGGAAGTCTTGAATTTGAGTTCAGAATAAAGAAACTTTTGTTGGAAGTGAATTCGAGCTTCGACTATTAATTAAATTATGTCGAAACCATTACCTTGCTGAGCCGAGCCCAAATTAATATTTGATTATTGTACCATTTTTAATCCTCACCTGTCTCATCAACATAACAAGAATCTTCAAAATGGTCCAAATTGATATCAAGGTCAGTAAATTTTACTAATTTTTATAATTGGGTTTGACTATTTCAACCTTTTAGTTCGTGGAGTCTACTGCAGAATTGCGGTGGGTAATTATTAGTTAAAAATACTGTTGTCGATTATTGATTGATTTAACATGTCAACGGCGAATGAGTTTTACCTCTATCAAATTAAAGTGTTTATTTGGTCACTAGCTAAGTTTGAATATGTAACTTATAATACATGTCAAGTTTAAGGGACTATCGATATTTAGCCTATTATTTATAAGTCAAATGTGTTTAAGGAGCTATCGTGATACTTAACCTATTATTTATAAGTCGAATATTGTAGACTTGACTTTCTGATTCTAAACTGGTGGGCAGGAAAAAGTTAAGCTTGACAATCAATAGTATTGATTTTGTTTTTTGTGTCAGCTATGTTGAGGCTCTTCATTTGCTGTCAATTTCTCTTCATTTTAGTAACTTCTGCAGCATTAGACACAATCACTACAGATAAATCCATTAGAGATGGTGACACAATTGTTTCAGCTGGAGGAATTTATGAGCTTGGATTTTTCAGCCCTGGAAACTTGAAGAATCGTTACGTTGGCATATGGTACAAGAAAATATCACCTAGAACTGTTGTCTGGGTTGCAAACAGAGATATTCCACTTAATGACACTTCAGGAGTGTTAACACTTAATCCCAATGGAATTCTTGTACTTGTTGATAAATCCAATGTCTCAATTTGGTCATCAAACTCATCAAGATCGTTAAAGAATCCAAAAGCACAGCTCCTGGATTCCGCGAACCTTGTTGTTAGTGATGGAAATGATAGAGATCAGGGAATTAATTTCGCGTGGCAGAGTTTTGATTATCCAGGAAATACTTTATTACCTGGAATGAAGGTAGGAATAGATTTGGTTACGGGCATGGATAGGTATGTAACGTCATGGAAGAGCACGAATGATCCTACTCCTGGTGAATACGTAGATCGTGTTGATTCACATGGATACCCTCAATTGTTCTTGTTGAGAAATTCATCTGTAGTGTTTAGCTCAGGGCCATGGACTGGTGCTGCATTTTCTAGTAGTCCTAGTAATAAACCATCTTTGTATTATACGTTTGAGTTTGTTATCAATCAGCAGGAAATTTACTTCAAATACGAGCTTAAGAATGACTCTATGCCCACCAGGGTGGTGCTCAACCCGGATGGGGTGATACAACACTTAATATGGATTGAGCATACTCAGAGCTGGTTTCTCTACTTGACAGCACAACTTGATAATTGTGATCGTTTTGGTTTATGTGGACCTTATTCAAGTTGCAACATCAATAACTCCCCTCCATGTGACTGTTTGAAAGATTTTGAGCCTAGGTTTGTATTTGTTAAACTATGTGATCGTCTCAGAGAGTGCACTTTTGAATTTTGATTACTAAGTTATGTTTTCACTCATCCCTCATGTGTGTGCTTGATTCTTTTTCTTGGACCAAACACGTGTAATTATTTTTTTGCCCTCACAGGTATCCTCAAGATTCTGCAGCAGACTGGTCTAGTGGTTGCGTAAGGAGAACTTCTTTAAATTGTACCCATGATGGTTTTCTTAAATTTACGGGTATCAAGATGCCTGATTCTAGAAACTCCTGGTATAATGAGAGAATGAACCTTGAAGATTGCGAGAAAATGTGCTTGGCTGATTGCAATTGTACAGCCTACTCAGATCTTGATGTTAGAAATGGCGGAAGTGGATGCTTACTATGGTTTGGAGAACTCATAGATATACGAGAGTTCAGCCAAAATGAGCAAAATCTCTATGTGAGAATAGCTGCTTCAGAATTAGGTAATGACCCTACTCTGCATAAATGCACTACTCTTTAGAATTGAAGGAATTCTGCTATCTTATTTACTCACTTGATGGACATTAGAGTTGATTAGGTGCTTTAGTAGTTGCTAATATGGTGATTTCATTGTAAAGGATAAAAATCCTTTTATCCACCTATGACAAAGCATCCCTCTAACTTTTCTAACCAAAGCTGAAACCAAATTGTGCAGCATTTATCAGACATTAGATGGTTGTACATCTACAATATTTCCCCATTAGGTTTGGAACTGATAATCTAGTACAAACTTGTCAGTATGACGATCACCCTTCCCCTCATTTTCTGTGGTACTGGAACGGAAGTAGCTTGCTGCAAAGAGCATTTGAATAATTTCAAATCTTACTCTACGACTATATGGATACTAGGACATAACCGGTTAGTAGGATTGCTAAGGGATGAGACACTTCATTCGCTTTAAAGGCTTAAAAATATGCTAGACCTCATGACAGATCAAGGCTGTTGACAGCGGGTGGTAATCATATGCATTCTGTCCTTAGTAGTGCCGCTTGTAATCAGTGACACTGTACTTTAATATGTGTCATCTTTCAAAGAAGATTTCCGATTTAACAATGCAACTTGAAATCAATTAAACATTGAGTACTTTTTCAGTAATCTTGTTGATTGAATGCCCTGGTCAACAAGTTACCAAAGTCTGCAGGGCTTCATAAAAAAATAAGAAGTAATACAATCAATGAAATTAACTACTGATATGGCTAACTCATATGTAAATTGAATACTGATTATGAACTAATATAGAACATGTTCAGACAGGACGCGGAGGAGAAAGAGGTCAGTCCTGATTGGTGTCATTTCAGCAGTGGTAGCAGCACTTATCCTCAGCCTTTTAGCTTGGTTTTACTTCCAAAGAAGGAAAAGAAGAAGAATAGGTAAATATGCATGAGGTACTCTTGTCTATCTGGCTGACATTGTTCGCCTTGACCAAATTCTCATTGATAGCATGTTTGTGGCAGGCGAATGTATATTGACAGGTTCAAAAGTTGAAAATGAGGACATGGAGCTTCCATTGTTTGATTTAGTTACTGTTACTAGCTCCACTGGAAACTTCTCTTCTGCTAATGTGATTGGGGAAGGCGGATTTGGACCGGTTTACAAGGTAAATTAACTTTGATCTTCAACTTCTAGCTAGAAATGCCATCTTTAACCCTTGATAGAAAATTGCAGGGTATCCTACCAAGTGGACAAGAGATAGCAGTAAAGAGGCTATCGAAGTATTCTGGACAAGGCATTCAAGAGTTAAAAAATGAAATCGTTCTCATTTCCAAGTTGCAACATAGGAACCTTGTCAAGTTATTGGGTTGCTGCCTTGAAGGAGAAGAAAGGATGCTAATCTATGAGTTCATGCCCAACGCTAGCTTGGACTATTTCATTTTTGGTCTGTTTTTTCGTGATTCATTGGCTATACTAGTACTTGACAAGCCCTCAATATCTCTGATCACTCAATGATTAGTTCTACATTGTGCAGATCCAAGCAGAAAAGCTTCACTTGGATGGAAGAATCGTTTTGAAATTGCTATGGGAATATCTCGTGGTCTTCTTTACCTTCACCAGGATTCAAGATTAAGAATTATTCACCGAGACCTCAAGACCAGCAACATTTTATTAGATAGTGACATGAATGCCAAAATTTCTGACTTCGGCCTTGCCAAAATTTTTGGTGGAGACCAAGAGGAAGGAAAAACAAAGAGAGTAATAGGGACATAGTAAGTTACTACACATCTTTAAATCATAGAACCTTTATTACATTTAATCTGTACATCATGAGCATAAATATATTGAGTTGATGCAGTGGATATATGTCCCCGGAATATGCTGTTGATGGGAAATATTCAGTAAAATCCGATGTATTCAGCATCGGCGTAATCATTCTTGAAATAGTAAGTGGCAGAAAGAACAGGAAATTTCGTCATTTGGAACATCATCACAATCTCTTGGGACATGTAAGCACAAAACTTCATTCCCTTTATTCACTCTTAGCTTTCTATTGTGATTAAAACTGTATAAATGTGTTGTTCTGTTTGTAATTTAGGCATGGTTACTTTGGAGTGAAGGCAACGCATTGGAACTGATAGACGAATGTATCAAAGAATCATTTTCAGAATCTCAAGTGTTGAGATGCATCCAGGTTGGTTTGTTATGCGTCCAAAAACTCCCTGAGGATAGGCCTACAATGGCATCAGTAGTTTTCTGGTTAGGCAATGAAGGTCTAGCTCTTCCTCAACCAAAGCAACCTGGTTTTTTCATAGAGAGGAATTCTATGGAATCAACAGAGTCATCAACTGATGAAGTATATGTAAGTAGCAGCGTGTCGATAACAGTTCTAGAGCCAAGATAAACATAAAATTCCAATTGGAAGTTTTTTGAAATGTACACACTTTTTTCATATTGTCAATATGAGTTCTACTGTATATATGATAATAGTAATGTTCTTGTCAAGAGTTCAAGTAAGAAAATCATGTTTGCAGCATGACAAAAACTTGCCTTTTTTATTATTTTTCCTTAGTATCTTATTATATGGTGACTTTACAATATGAAAGGAAAAAATGAGGTAACAATATGCAATAATTTTAGAGAGTTTGAGGTAATTGGTCAAGCTTTTAGAAAGAAAAAAAAGTATTTTTGAGTTGTAAAGTAAGCGTCAGAAAATACTGTAGTTTTTTCTCCCAAATACTTTCAGAACCTTGGCCAAGAAAAAGTGATTTTCAAAGTGATGAGTCAAACACAAATTTGCTTCGATCCAAAAAAAACTTCAAAAAAGTATTTGTATAAAAAAAAATAACTTTTCAAAATGGATAAATTTTGAAAATTTGACCAAACAGGTTGTAATTTAGCATGTTTAGGTAATAAAATGAGGTAACAATATGCAATAATTTAAATCATGATTAAGTTCTAATAGTTCGAAAATCACTTCGAATCATTCTTTTAATCATGATTACTCAACAGCGTGAAACTTTGAAACTCTAATTAGCCGCCTCTATGGCCTCTCTCAACAGAAAAGTTGAAACAATTATTACTCAACTAATCAGTAAATAAAATTAATTAAACAAAGAAGCCGTGATAGACCTTTATTAATAAGGATTTGTTTGGTTGAAGAGAGTTGGGGTTATTTCCGATATAAAATTCATACCAAAATTATGAAATTATCTATATATCTCATATAAAAGATGAAATTATTTATCCTAGTAATAGTCACAAAATTATAATCTTGACTTAACCTGTTTTAAATCAAACGACTCGTGTTATCGAAAATCAAATAATGGATCATCTCCTTAAGATGCTTTCAAAATCCACTTCATATTTCACACCCACAAAGTTGGTCAGTAATTATGAGTCTTAAATTCAAATCTCAGCGTAGGCAAAAAAAAATAATATTAGGGGTGTGTTTAATAGGATGGAAGAAAACATTTTCTAAAAAACAAGTATTTGGTATACAAGTAAAACAAAGCATTATGCTAAAAGCCTTTTTATATAAGTAACACAAAATTATGAGGATGGCATTAGGGCATAGAGGAGATCATACTTGTTTTTCCTATTTTCATTATGAAATTTTCGGGAAAAAAAAAATATTTTTTGAAATTTTTGTTTGAACGAACATGAGAAAATTGGAGAACATATTTCGACTTTGGTGGGATTTAAGTAACCAGGTATTTATGTTGGTGAGAGGTAGTGTAATTAGTCCAGGTGTGCCTGACTCTATTAATTTAATAAAAAAGTTTTTCTTTTCATAACATGACTTGTCAATTCTAAAGTGGTGGGCAGGAAAACTCAACTTTGTCAATCAAATAAATATATTGTTATTAATTTTTGTATCAACTATGTTGAGGCACAAAGGCCTTAAGATTGGCAATTCAAAAAAAAAAAGAGTCAGAATCCATGAAAGGCGTATTTTCTTTATGCATTTGCTGCCAATTTCTCTTCAATTTAGTAACTTCTGCAGCATTAGACACAATCACTACAGATAAATCCATTAGAGATGGTGACACAATTGTTTCAGCTGGAGGGATTTATGAGCTTGGATTTTTCAGCCCTGGAAATTCGAAGAATCGTTACGTTGGCATATGGTACAAGAAAATATCAAATGGAACTGTTGTTTGGGTTGCCAACAGAAACATTCCACTGAATAACAATTCAGGAGTGTTAACACTCAATCCCAATGGAATTCTTGTACTTGTTGATAAATCCAATGTCTCAATTTGGTCATCAAACTCATCAAGATCCTTAAAGAATCCAAAAGCACGGTTACTGGATTCAGGGAACCTTGTTGTCAGTGATGGAAATGATAGAGGCCTGGAAAATAATTTCGCGTGGCAGAGTTTTGATTATCCAGGAAATACTTTGTTACCTGGTATGAGGATAGGAAAAGATTTGGTCACGGGAATGGATTGGCGTGTAATGTCATGGAAGAGCACAGATGATCCTACTTGTGGTGAATATGTAGATGGTCTTGATTCTCATGGATATCCACAATTGTTTGTGTGGAAAAATTCATCTATAGTATTTAGCTCAGGGCCATGGAATGGTATTGCATTTAGTGGTAGTCCTAATAATAAACCAAATACATATTACAGTTTCAAGTTTGTTATTAATCAGCAGGAAATTTACTACACATATACAATTAGGAATGACTCCATGCCCACCAGGGTGGTGCTCAATCCGTCTGGTGTGCTAGAACACCTAACATGGATAGAGCGCAGTCAGAGCTGGTTTCTCTACTTGACAGCACAATTTGATAATTGTGATCGTTTTGGTTTATGTGGACCTTATTCAAGTTGCAACATCAATAACTCCCCTCCATGCGACTGTTTGAAAGGTTTTGAGCCTAGGTTTGTATTTGTTACACTAAGTGATCATCTCACGTTAAGCTGTCAAAGAGAGCACACTTTTGACTTTTGATTACTTATGTTTTCACACGCCCCTCATGTGTGTGCTGTATTCTTTTTTTGTTACTTAATTATGTCTTCACTCTTCACAGGTATCCTCAAGATTCTGCAACAGACTGGTCAAGTGGTTGCGTAAGGAGCACTTCTTTGGATTGTACCCATGATGGTTTTCTTAAATTTACGGGTATCAAGATGCCTGATTCTAGAAACTCCTGGTATAATGAGAGCATGAACCTTGAAGATTGTGAGAAAATGTGCTTGGCTGATTGCAATTGTACAGCCTACTCAGATCTTGATGTTAGAAATGGCGGCAGTGGATGCTTACTATGGTTTGGAGAACTCATAGATATACGAGAGTTCAGCCAAAATGAGCAAAACCTGTATGTGAGAGTAGCTGCTCCAGAATTAGGTAATGTCCCCAGTCTGCACCATTCTCTCGTCTTAACAATATAAATACACAACTCTTTAGAATTGAAGGAACTCTACTATCTTATTTACTTGATAAACATAAAATTGTTTATCAGCCATTAAATGGCTGCACATCTACAATAGTTTCCCCTTAAGGAGGAAGCTGATAATCTAGTACGAACGTATCCATCTAGTAGTGCTGTACTTGCATTTGCCTCTCAGATCATCCACTAGTCCCCTTTGTTGCAGACTTTATTTTGTATAGAGTTTGACACTAGTAGCTATATTCAGAATGAATAACCATATAGGAGAGCAAAGATTGTTGCGTAACAGTTTCCTCCAAGGGATTTTAGGAAAGCTGCCTCTCAACTTCTGATGTGCTAGACCTTATGGAAGATCAAGGATGTTAACAGCGGAGGATGGTCATACACACTCTGTCCTTTAATAGTTACTGATTAGCAAGTCTGCTGGGCTTCATAGAAAAATAAGAAGTAATACAATCAATGCAATTCATTACTGATATGGCCAACTCATATGTAAATTGAACATATTCAGACAGGAAGGGGAGGAGAAAGAGGTCAGTCCTGATTGGTGTCATTTCAGCAGTGGTAGCAACATTTATCCTCAGCTTTTTAGCTTGGTTTTACTTCCGAAGAAGGAAAAGAAGAAGAGGTATATGTACTTGAGATACTCGTGTCTATCTGGCTGACATTGTTGGCCTTTTACCAATTCTCATTGATATCATGTTTGTGGCGGGCGAATGTTATTGACAGGCTTAGAAGTTGAAAATGAGGACATGGAGCTTACATTGTTTGATTTAGTTACTGTTACTAGTGCCACTGAGAACTTCTCTTCTGCTAATGTGATTGGGGAGGGAGGCTTTGGACCCGTTTACAAGGTAAATCAACTTTTATCCTCAATGTCTAGCTAGAAGTGGCATCTTTGACACTTCGATAGAAAATTGCAGGGTATCCTACCAAATGGACAAGATATTGCAGTAAAGAGGCAATCAAAGCATTCTGGACAAGGCTTTCAAGAGTTAAAAAATGAAATCGTTCTCATTTCCAAGCTGCAACATAGAAACCTTGTCAAGCTATTGGGTTGCTGCCTTGAAGGAGAAGAAAGGATGCTAATCTATGAGTTCATGCCCAACGCTAGCTTGGACTATTTCATTTTTGGTCTGATTTTCATGATTCATTAACTAAATACTACTTGATATGTCCTCAATATCTCTGCATCACTCAACGATTAGTTCCACATTGTGCAGATACAAACAGAAAAGCTTCACTAGCATGGAAGAACCGCTTTGAAATTGCTATGGGAATATCTCGAGGTCTTCTTTACCTTCACCAGGATTCAAGATTACGAATTATTCACAGAGATCTCAAGACCAGCAACATTTTATTAGATAGTGACATGAATGCAAAGATTTCTGACTTCGGCCTTGCCAAGATTTTTGGTGGAGATCAAGTTGAAGGAAAAACTAAGAGAGTAATAGGGACATAGTAAGTTTCTACACATCTTCAAATCATAGAATCTTTATTACATTCAATCAGTACATGAGCATAAATATATTGAGTTGATGCAGTGGATATATGTCCCCGGAATATGCTGTTGATGGGAAATATTCAGTAAAATCAGATGTATTCAGCATTGGCGTAATCATTCTTGAAATAGTCAGTGGCAGAAAGAACAGGAAATTTCGTCATTTGGAGCATCATCACAATCTTTTGGGACATGTAAGCACAAAACTTCATTCCCTTAATTCACTCTTAGCTTCCTATTGTGAATACATTTGTATAAATGTGTTGTTCTGTTTGTAATCTAGGCATGGTTACTTTGGAGTGAAGGCAACGCGTTGGAACTGATAGACGAATGTATCAAAGAATCATTTTCAGAATCTCAAGTGTTGAGATGCATCCAGGTTGGTTTGTTATGCGTCCAAAAACTCCCCGAGGATAGGCCTACAATGGCATCAGTAGTTTTCTGGTTAGGCAATGAAGGCCTGGTTCTTCCTCAACCAAAGAAACCTGGTTTTTTTATCGAAAGGAATTCAACGGAATCAGCAGAGTCATCTGATGAAGGATGTCTAAGCAACAACATATCGATAACAGTCCTTGAGCCAAGATAGACATAAATTCCAACAATTGGAACTTTTAAAATGTATCCACTTTGTCCCCTTTTTTGTCAACAGTATTAGTGTATATACGGACTATATCATGAGGTGCATTGAGGAAGATAGTCTAGTATTTCTGTTTTTCATTGACATGTGTATTCTTCGATACTATAATAAACGTAACAAATTGGCCTATTCTGAGTAACTTGTGAAAATCCTGTCTCCGCTGCTGGCCATCAAAATTGCATACTATATGTACATATGAATAAGAAGTTGAGTCATTTTTGCTTATGTACACTCAAGTTTGTGGAGTATGGATGATTGTATATATGAAGAAGATATTATTATAAAATTGAAAGGAAGTTGCATTGAAATTTCCTGTTCTCCCTGTGGGAAGTAACAAATATGATGGTTCATGTTTTTGTCCCTTTAATTTTTAACCTTTTACTAACTTTATTTAATCATACCTATAATTTGTGTTGTCTTGTGGTTTAAGGAAACACCCAGGAATATTCATGTACTTGCTGTGTATACAGTGTCCCAAAATACTTGGATCATAATTAGTGTCTTTTTGCAATCTTACAAATTAGTGGCATTACTAAATCCCCTCCAAAAATTATAAAGTATTGTGCTACCAAGTGCTATATAGTTTGTAATATTGGAGTAATACTATGGTTGAAATAACAGTTGAGTATCATGACTGAAATAATTTGGGTACTACTACTTTAAAAAAATGGATTTAGTGACAGACAAATTTTGTAGTTAAACGATAAAATATGTTGCTAATAATACTTGTCGATAGATTTTTATTAGCTATGAGCAAAGTAGCGACGGATCAACAACGAAATTCATAGCTAATTTCAGTGTTTTTAGTAGTATATATCACTGAAATAGTTGAACGGATACTATTGAAGTAGTTTGGATACTACTGTTGAAATAACTATAAGAAACCTGACCTTTTCAAACAAGTGTCTGTTCAACTGTTTATGTTCTCTATAAATAGAGATGTCAATTATTCTATATCGATCACTTTTAATTCAACTGGTAATATGAGTGTTTTATCCAAAGGAGTATTGTGTAATAACCCTATAAATATGCAATCACTCTTTTAGGACAGTAATAATATCACGTCTCAAGCCTTTTCTTCGTCTATTTTCTAACAGTAGATAGGATTATTGCATCGGGTTACTAAATGCAAGTAAAAGCCAGAAAAGTGTCACATGATGCACTAATAATCTTGGCAATCTAAAAAATAATGATCAATATTAATTCGATCTTTTATCTGAGAGTGTTATAACAATGGTCCCCCTTTGTGCTGAGTCATAGTTTTTTTATCGCTATATTTAACAACTTGAAAAAATTGGCTAAAAAGAAAATAATTTGATCCTTAATTTTTATCTTGCAGTATTTACTTTTTGTGCTGGTAAATTGCTTATTCAATTACTCTATTTGCTTAGACCATCTCCAACCCTACTCTATTTTATTTTTCATTCTCTATATTTGGAGAGTAAAATAGAGAATGTCTTCTCCAACCACTCTCTATTTAACCCTCTACTCTCCAATTATTCATACTCTCTATTTCACTTTTTGAATATTATATTATTATTTCTATTATTTTGTAATTAACATATTATTTTTTATATAAGACTATTAATTAAATCTCTAATATTCGCAATTCTTTTTAAATGTAATATAACATTTTTAAAAATATTTTATTTTATATATACTACTTTCATCTCGAATTAATAATATTTTAAATATTTTTTTAATTTTCGTCACTTTGTGATACAATTTGATGTTATTATTAATTTTCACTATGAAGAATGCACAAAATTTGAATGATAAGTTAAAAAATTTAATTTGAAAATATAATACATAACATAATAATTTAAATACAAGATAACAATACAATATAATGCATAACATAATAATTCAAAAATCACAACAATAATTTAGTAATACGGTAGGTCGTTTCTAGATTTAACGATATTCGAAAAAGGAATTAGTGTATGATTTAGAGAAGTTGTGGTTGTGATTGCGGTGGTGCTTGTTGATTTCTTTTTTCAATTATTCGTAGTTGATCTTTAGAAATTTAGAATAAAATATAATTTAACATTAAATAAATAATTTCAAAAAATTGAAATTTTATATTACATGAAATTATATAGGATGATTATTTGAAAAAAAAAAAGATTTATATTATGGAATAAGAAAACAAAAATGAAAATAGAAATAATAATATAATATTGAGGAGAGATAATAAAATTCTTTTTTAGAGAGTAAAATAGAAAATTAAGTTGGAGTTGGTTGTCTGAAAAAATTGAAAACTCTACATTTGGAGAGTAGAATAGAGTGTAGGGTTGGAGATGCCCTTACAATATATGTGATATTATTTTTCTTATTAGCATATTTTAATAAGAATAATATATTTTTATTTTAAAAATAAGTCAATTCTAAACTTTCCATATTATCATTTGTAAGACAAATGTTATGATATGTTTAACAATTAACACTGTAAATTTCAAAAGCTTGTTTTATTTGTTAAATTTTACGATGAATCAAATTATATCACACATATTAAAACGAAGAACGGTATATGAATTACAACCCAAACACAGAGAAGATATGTGACTCAACGTACTGAGGGAAAACATTCAGTATGTATTTCTAGTTTTAACTCTATCGAAAAGACTATTAAAGATGAAATTTGAATTATATAGTGTTTTATATATTAGAAAAAACACAAATGGTCACCTTTTTAGTGTGGACCACGGCTGTCAAGTGTCAGTAATATGGTTCGAT
This sequence comes from Solanum pinnatisectum, assembly GCA_035578085.1. Lineage (NCBI taxonomy): Eukaryota > Viridiplantae > Streptophyta > Magnoliopsida > Solanales > Solanaceae > Solanum > Solanum pinnatisectum. The sequence continues at coordinate 43,496,626 of CM069082.1, read as the reverse complement.
CAATATTTTTTTCTAAAAATAATTATCATACTAATTTGTTCAATTACCTTCCATTTCCGTATTTCTAGTTTTAACTCTATCAAAATGACTATTAAAGATGAATTTTGAATTATATAGTGTTTTATATATTAGAAAAAACACAAATGGTCACCTTTTTAGTGTGGACCACGGCTGTCAAGTGTCAATAATATGGTTCGATCAATATTTTTTTAAAAAAATAATATCATACTAATTTGTTCGATTACTCTGTCATACATAATCAAAATTATATCATTTAAATTGTCCCAATCATTTCAATCGATTTTTCTTCCATATGGATTCAGTAAAAAAAATTATCATATTAGAAAAAACGTTAGGTAAGAGTCACAATTGTGTTAGAATATCTGATTTGTTAAATAAAGCAATAACAAACTTTGATATAACACACAAAGTGCATCTTATCATCTAAAATTAATTATATACGAAAGTGACGCTCTACAAAATATGACAAATTTCATATAATTACTAAACTCAAATAAATATTTAAATTAGGAGCAATTTACTGTCTTAATCTTTTTGGCAATTTACATAAATATATATTTGCATAATATAATTATATAAGTTATACTGTGCTTAAAAAATAGTTGCACGTGAACAATATGTAGCCCAATTGCCAAACACTCTTATTAAGCTTGTTTATAAAAACAAAAAAAAAATCTCCATTAATTTTTTATAAGGTTATAAATTTTACATTAAAACCTACAATTTTAATTAAATTAAAAATCTAATAATCAATTCGAGTATAAGTTTGATTTGATCAGTTTGGCCGATTTTTAAATTTGTTTTTAGGGGTACAAAACCGAACTGAAAATCAAACCAAACCGCAAATCGAGTCAAACCGGGAAAAAAAAACCCGACTAGTGGTTTGGTTTGACTTGGTTTGGTATTGGAAAAAAAAAAAACCCGACTATATTTGGGTTGGTTTGGTTTTAACTAAAAAAAAAACAACCCGAGACCAAACCAATCCGATATTATAAATGTAATTTTAAAATTTTATTTTATACATAAAAATATTTACTTTGATACAATTTTAAAATATTTCTTATACTATTTCATAGTTTTTATCTTTTAATATATTATTTCAAGTTTAAAACTTAGAATTCAAAATGGTCTAATAAAGATTATAGTTCATAGATGTTGATAATTATAATAAAACTTAAATCAAAATCAAATTAATACTAATGCAAAAAGAAAATCAATTCAACACTAAGAATGACAATAATATTGAATATTTGTTCTTTAGTTTTACATTGGTTTAGACAATTAAAATACATAATATAATTTTAATTTTCCTTAAATATTTAGTAATGTAACTAAGTGCCCGTTTGGATTGACTTATTTTAGGTGTTTTTAAACCAAAATAGTTTTTAAACAGTTTTGAAGTGTTTGGGTAAAGTTAAAAAGTGATTATAAGCACTTATTTTAAAGCCAAAATAACAAAAATAAGTCAAATGCCATAAGTTAGAAATCTTAACTTATGGGTTTTGGCTTATAAGTCATAAGCCAAAAGCCAATCCAAACAGGTCCTAATACTTATTAAACTTATTTTAGCATGATTTAGTACTTTTAAATTATGATCATTTTCATTATGACTTTGCAATATTTATTTTATATGATGATTTCATTATTATTTTTTATTGAATATTTTAGTGTCATCAGTACTCATCTCATATTTTGTGTTATTTTCTTAAGAAACACCTTAGATAATTGTATTTTGGTTGGACTAAAGAAATATTTAGAGCACAAGTTAATTATATGTTTGTATGCAAACTTTACCGAAAAAATCCAAAAATCTGAAAAAATCCGAGGTTTATTAGTTTGGTTTGATTTATAAATTTAAAAATTCAACACAATGGTTTGGTTTGGTATTTGAAAAACCCGAAAAAATCCGAATTTTATTAGTTTGGTTTGGTTTATAAATTAAAAAATTTTACACAAATGATTTGATTTGATATTTGAAAACCTGAACCAACCTGGTCATGTACACCCCTACCCCTAACTGTGGTGTGGCCTTAAAAAGTGTACTACAATTAATAAAAAATTGTGTCCAAAAATTTTCAACTTCTTTAAAATGTTGTACTTATTATTTTCTTTATCCACTTCTGTTTAAGTATAAGAAAAAAAATATTTCGATTTGCCCAAAAATATAATGGGACATTTAAGTTGAATGGAATAAGAAGTAGAAAGTACAACCTTTAATAGGAGATTGAATTTGAATTCCCTCTTTTTCTTAGATCAAGATCTTGGTTGGTTCAGAAGTTGTTGTGTTGGCATTACTATATATTCTAAACTATAAATTTTTTCTTGAGAATTTTTAATTTATGAGTTTCAAATTTTAAGAAAAATATAACGACTTATAATTAAGTTCTGAGTATATTATATATACAGATTAAGTCAATTTCTTGACATAAATATATAATTTTGATCAAAATTACTGAATTTTATTGCTTGGTGAAAAAACACCAACAAATTCTATATCCACATGTGACTTTGAGGATTTGCAGCAACATCTTTTTGTTCTTAACTGATTATTTCCACGTTTCTTTTAATTTCTATTTTCTAGTTTTGTTTTTTGTCTCATATCTATTGATTTTATTCTGCTTTAAATCATTTATTCTCTATGTCTGTGGAACATTAATTATTGATTCAGATTTGAAACGCCAACTAATAAATTAAGGCTTCTATTTATTAATAAAGGTGTAAATATTGTCCATTTCTAAATTCTGTTTTTTTTTAAAAAAAAAAAAAAAACGTAACGTAAAGGACAAATCACACTAGCTAGCAAAGATATATAGGCACTTAATTATTAATTCAGATTTAGGAATATTATTGTGTATGGAATAATGGAAATGGGCAGAAGTTGCCCTAGCTAGTAGAAGAAATTATAGAAATGTTATCCCATTACACATGCATGTACTCTAAAAACACACGTACACATCGTTATCATTTACGTCAGGGTAGTCAGGTACACAAAGCATCCCGCATTAGCAGAGTTCAGGGAAAGATCGCACCCCAAGGGATCAGATGTGGTGTAGACAGTCAACCTAATGCAAATATTTAGTGACTGTACTTCCACAGCTCAAACATGTGACCTAGCTATAGCAAACATGGACAGAGACAGCTTTACCGTTACTCTGAGGGTCAGACAACCCATTGTTATCATTCAAATCTAAGAAAATCAAGAAAGAGTTGTGTGTGTGAGGTTTTCCTGTAAATCTCACTAAAAACCAACTCCTTTTTCACAAGTGTACTGTGCTTTCAAATGATTGCTCATGCAACTTCCAGGAAGGATAGAATCTTACAAGCCAACAACTTTACAACCTCCACACAATTTCTTTCACTATATATACACACAGACATATATACACACAACACATATATACACACAAACACACACACATCTTTCTTTAGTGACCGCGAAAAATGGAAGATGCTTATGGATTTGAAGATTATTTCCCTTCAATGATGGAGAGATTAGGCGCGGAAGGATTCATGAGGGAGCTTTGCAATGGATTTTGTTTACTTATGGATGTGAGTATAGGGCTAATAACTTATGAAAGTTTGAAGAGAAACACTATGAATCTTGGTTTAAATGATTTAAGAGATGATGAGTTGATTTACATGTTGGCTGAAGGAGATTTGGATGGTGATGGAGCACTTAATCAAATGGAATTTTGTATTCTCATGTTTAGATTGAGTCCTGGTTTAATGGATGGATCTAAACAATACATGGATGATGTGGGGCTTATTCATTTCCAACCCTAGCTAGGTTTTTATTAATTCCTTAATTTGTGTGTTTTATTGATGTAACTTGTATTAATATCATGATGATGATCTTATGCCAAATAAATAATTCTCCGTGTATATCTATTTGTGTGTGTATTGATTTGAAGGAGTGATGATTATTAATTATCATACTACAATATCAGGTATTTCCGACTTCATAATATTTCATCTTTTGTACGTTTGTTCAGTAAAATAATGAAGGATATGCCTTATTAATGAAGAGATGAAAGGGTTTGTTGTCAATTAGAAGGTATAAAAACATCTCGATTCTTTTTATATTATTTTATGTTGGGATGGATCTTATAAGCAATACATGGATGATTAAGTTGGGGATTATGATTTCCAACTCTAGTTTAATTAATTTTTATGTTTCTATGTAACTTGTACTAATTAATATTATGAGGAGATGATATCGTATGCCTAATTATCCATGTATATGGAAATGTGTCTTAATTTGAAGGAATGATGATTAATTAATTATCATAATACATGTATTTCTATTTCATAATGTTTCTAATCCTCATCATATTTTGATCTTCGGTGAAATAGTGAAGGATATTTCATTACTAATGAAAAAGAAATGAAATTATTAGTTATATGTTGTTTAGATCGATCAGAAGGTACGAAAACATCTCATTTCTTCTTTATTTTATTTGTTTTGGGTGGATGTTAGTAATACATTCATGAATGATTTGAATTGGGGCTTATGATTTCCAACCCTAGTTTAATATCTGTGTTTCTATGTAAATTAATTATGCAGTAATATCATAAGAGATATCTTATGCCAAATAAATTGTTCTCCATGTATACCTATGTGCCTTAAGTAATGATTATATATTATATCAAGTATTTCGATTTCATAATTATATATTATATCAAGTATTTCGATTTCATAATGTTTCTATAGGTAGCTTATGAGTAAAATAGTAAAGTATATTTCATTACTTCGGCTTTATGAAGTTAGTAACTTAGTATTCTCTCATGCTTTTGTTTTTCCGGAATATAGTGAAGGATGATACTCTATTAGTAATGAAAAAAAGAGACGAACAGAATCTCTTATATGTTGTTTTTAGAGGTAAAAGAACATTAAAAGTACAATTCAATATATATCACTTCATTAGAAAACTCTAAATAAAATCTTTGACGCATTTCAATTCTATCCTGAGAAAAAGTGATCGAAATCAAAATTTTCAGATTCATAATATAAAGAATTAACTTTGGAAAGAAGCAAGAAGATTCATTATGTGTGTGTTTGTCTGTGTGTTTTGTCATTATAAAAGATATGGATAAAATTTTGTATAAATTAAAATAGGTTGAATAATGGCAGTACATATCACTAAAGTACAAGGCATGCATTATATGCAGTACCAACAACCGAAGCTTCATCATTTTCTTAATAAGTATATCTTCTCACGTTTGCTTCATAAAGCATTTTCGTGTAGACAGGCACGGAGTCACGTAGAAGCAAGGGGTTCATTAAAAAAAAATCGTTAAAATTTATATTGTATATATAAAGTTAAACTTATTTCTTCATATTTTAAATTCCTTAGTAAGAGCCTCTGAGTTTGAGATCATTTGAAAACAACATAATATAAAAAAAAATTCATTTTACCGTTGTTAACAAACTTTGATAGTAACACAAATGATATGGTATATTTAAGAGCTTCTGTGAATAGAATTCTTTCTTAAATTTGATTCGAGTTTAGATCAAAAAGAATTTCAAATATCATAGCCTGATTTTTACTTCTTTTTTTCGTAGCTGAGTGAAGTACTAAATCAAACTTGTAGACTATTGTTTTTAATTTAAAACGTTTTTCTTGTTTGGAATAATGTTTTCTGTAATAAAAATTGACTGAATTTGGAATAATGTTTTCTGTAACAGTAAGGGAATAAAGAAAAGCATGTGTAAATATTAAAATCCAAAACAATACATTATACATTGATAGATATAGATACCTAGGTTTTGGAAACGCATGCACGTTTGTCCCTTGTAATTACTACAAGATGTCTATATACTTAAAAAAATTGAATTTCAGAATAGAAAATATACTTGTATTGCACGCTACTTAGTATAAATATTTGTAAATGATTTAAATACAGTTACAATATGTATAAATCATAAAATTAAGTAATCAAAAGAGAAGGAGTGTAACATCAAATGGACAATCTGACAATCATATCAAATAGTTTTAAGAAATTGTAAATTTCACATGACTTATTAGTTGTGAAGATCTCACATAATGTTTGAAGAGAATATATAAAAACTTATCAATATCCATTACATTATTATAGCATCACAATAAATTATACAACTTCAAATGTACATTATGTTCATCCCACAAATATTCGAAAATAAAATGAAATAGAGTAGACTAAAAACAATAAAATAGATAATGAATTCTAAAACTTTTAAATAACAAAAATTAAAGAGAGAAATAGTTCCAGTTTAAAAGAATAGAGGAACTTTCTCAATAACTAACAACAACATAAATAGATCTATCTCTTTTTTATTGCATATATATGTGGTGAGCAATTACATCCATCAGCAATCATCCATCAACAATTATACATTCGAATAACAAAGTGTATGCATTAACAAAAAGTGACTGTGATGAGCAATGTAATTACATCCACCAATAATCATTCTTCAACAATTATACATCGGAATAACTAAGTGTATGCATTAATATAAAGTAATTTTGAAAACAATTTTTTGGTATATATAATTACAAGTTTGGAATTATAAAAGTCATTTAAAAATTGATTATATACATAATATCTATGAGAATTAGATTGGTTAAAGTTGGGATATGTAAAGTTTTTGACTAAAATCTAAACATATGTGTCATATTAAGATGTATGGTAATTCAAAGGACATTTTTGTTCTTTAATGTTAAAGGATATTTCAGTTTTTAAAGGATATAATTTACTGCATTTTGTTGTTACGAAACACTTCATCTACCGAACTCCATTTTAGAATGAAAACAAATTAAATATTCGTGAATTAATTCTACCTAGAAATATAATGGATTAATATCATATAAGTATTATTTAATATTTTATTAATTAATTTTTTAATAATATTTAAATTTAGTGAAGGAGTAAAATCATAATCCAACTTTGAAGTTAAGATCTTTCCACTTATAATAATAAATAATAATAGTTTCTGGGCTCGCCCTCCGCTCGTGTACCTATATCAATCAATACACATTTTTTAAAAAAAAATATAAAGATTATTAATAATATTGTTTTATGTTTTAAAATTAAAAAGAGTATATACTCCTTAAAATGATGAATTTTAATTTTTTCTTTAAGTTCACTAAATGGCATGTGTGAACTTTACGTGTCTTTATTTTTTTCATTTTCTACATATGAATTTAGATTAATTGACAAGTCTTTTAATCAATGAGATTTTTCATCCAAATACTTTTTTTCTAGATAGAATAAATGAAATAATAAGTTCTAAATTTAACCAATAAAAAACATAAAGTTGCAGAATACAATAATATTTAGCAATACACTTTTTCTTCTTCAACGCTTCCTCTTCTTTCCGTTATTAGGGGTATTTATTTACAAATCACACCATGATTTTATTTTCATACAAGTAGTAAACCATTTATAAATTCTTAAAAAACGTATTAAATATAATGCAAGCTAATTACATGAGTTATTCAATTATCTTATCCCATAACCTAGAGTGTAGAAGAATTACATAATGAAGTAGTATTATGCATACATTGACACATATCATAAACACCGACATTAATTCAATCACTACAGGATAATCAACTTGTTATAACAAACATAATCTTTAAAAGAAGATTTGTACATCACACATGTAAATGAAATATTTATTTTCTTTTTCATTGCCATTATTCAAGAAAAAATAGTCAATTTACCTTCTTTCAACCAAAAAATTGAATGTAACAAACAATGAACTAAGTAAAAATATGCAACATTGAAATGAAAAATAATACTTACCAAGCAACAAATAAATGTCTATGCCGCCTTTAACCTTGTTGAAGAATTCATCGAATACACTGAAATGACTAATATTCTCCAAGTTTGCTTTACCTTATGAATGTTGAGCAGACTTTTTGTCCAAACGAAAAACTCTCTAGAATTATTTCTCACTTGTTGCGATAAAAACATAAAATTTCAATTAAAGAATGAAACAAAACCTGTAATATGAGTTCTGTCTATATACATATATGACTAAAATTTATTGATCAAAAGAAACATGAAAAATTACAAGTATAATTTCGTGAGATAAATCAACTCACATGCTATTGTCACCCAAAATGAGAAGACAGCAAAATAATGTATTTTGTGGGAAAAATCATGTAAATAATTTTATCAATGGAAACTCTTCAAATTCTTTCACTTAAAATTAAATAAGAGATGTTTTGAAATGTTTGGACTTCATTTATTTGAATGCATGACTTTTTATCTAATTATTTATTAGAATATACTTTTACATTTTTTATATTTTAAAAAAAAAAAATTATTTAAGTGAAGGGCAAAATGATAATCCAACTTTGAGGTTAGGACCTTCCCACTTATAATAATACATTATTATGATAATCTTGCATTTCATTGTGATAAAAGTTGAAACCTCTTATATTCTTTTTTTCTTTCAACAATATCCACTCTCATATTCAACATGTGCTCTATTGTGGTTTTTAATGGTCATATAATGTGGCCCCTGACATGACATCGAATTATTGATGAGTTTTTGTGTACATTTTTATATTATCTAAATTAGCAAAAAATATCCTTATACTATTTAAAAAATAACAAAAATCATCCTTCAGATTATTTTTGTTAAGAAACTGATTGAACCAATAAAAAAATATATTTTTAAATGTGTTCATCATGTCTTAGCCACGACAAGAAGATCAAAGTTACCTAAAAAGAATAAGGATATACATAGGAAATGAATCTTTCATTCTCAGAATTTAAATTCGTATATTGTTAGTTTATATGTTTTTTGCATTATCAAGTAAATTGACTTGCAACAATACACAAGTCTTGAAATATTTATATAGTAGGTTCCGATGGTAGAAAGATTGTGTAAAAATTCATTTTACAATGCAATTCACATTTTATACAATATATAGAAATGTTCGAAATTTAGTGAAATTACGTAGCCGTTTAGTTATGAAAAAAACTTAATTACTTTATTTGAAATTTTTGAAGTTGGAGTTGTATTTGGCCATACTTTTTACAAAGAATATTTAAAATTTGAATATGATTTAAACACTCAATTTCTAAAAATTAGAAAAATCACTCAACTTGACTAGCTTGACCATGTTTACAGATATTCATTCGACTTGACACATTTTTTCGTTGGTGGCGTGAGTTTCTTAAAAAAAATAGACAAAAGGATAATCTTGCAACTTTTTGAATAATATAAGAATGTTTTTTGTTCACTTAAATAAAGGATGTATTTTAGATTTAAGCCATACTTCAGAGATGATTTTAGCCAAAAACTCAATTATTGATTATTATTTTGTTGTGATTTGTATTGTCAAAGTTAACTTTCACACACCTCAACTAATTCCATGAGATACTTGTCACCGCCAACAACAACAACAAACAAATAACTCTGTCTACCAAGGGTAGAACAGATTGAAAACATCACCTAGTATTTTTTTCGTCTCTACTGACTCTTCTTTTATTTGAAATCTTTTACTCTATTTTTCTACAAATATTATATTGCTGGTCAGGATTTCAAATGATTGTTAGGAAAGTAGAAACATTTATTTCAAATCATGATCTCAAATCATGTGTCCAAACACAGATCAAGACTTCATATGTTGATGCATAATACTACTAACATCCATCAGTACAAGCGATTTTCTAATGCATAACCAGACTGGTAATGGCTAATGAGAAAAACACAAGCATATAGTGAAAGTCTCATGAAGAAGTTTTAGATTGCACAGCAAGTATCCAAAGGCAATCAAGTAACAATATTGTGAAGGTGATAATCATAACAGATACAATCATCAAGAAGAGACAATAATAAGTTAATGTTGAGAGAGACGAGCTACAACAGTTCATATACATAAAATGACTCCAAACGTCACAAAGGGCCTACTGGTTCTCGGGGAAGCTGGTCAATACAAGTGCAAACCAAGGGAAGACCTTGTCCACCTTCATTATGAATCTGTCAAAAAGAATCAAGAATGGAGATGTGAATTAGTGAAGGAGCTACAAAAGTTAATTCAAACCTCTCAATAACCTTGAAAAGCAGACTCCACAAACTAATTAATGATACTTGAAGATCAAGGCAGTAAAAAAGTAATACAACTGAGGATGTGTTCAGCCAGGTTGCAACTATCTGCACGACAATTTCATTTCTAAACAGAATCTCACATACTCATTGATGGTGTGTTTTTCCCCCGTTTGGTTGGTCAAAATGTTTTGAAAAACACTTTCTCTAGGAAAACAAATTCCTTATAATTCAGAAATTAATGCAAGTTTTGGAGATTTGAATAACATCCTTCAACTGTTCTCTCTTGTGTCAACTCTACGAGAAGAATAAACTTCAGAAAGGTAAATGGGCAATTACTTTCAAAGTGACACAAACTTATTTCCTAAATCTATGCAACTGCGTCATAAATGGTCAAAGAAGCAAGTATCTTTGGAAAAGGGCCAGTGCAACTTCCATACTTGCCATCACTTGAAGAAGTTAAAATTATATAAAATGTGAGTAAATATGACACATATTGGTCCCATTCATTTCATTTCTTTCTTTTTTCTAATGAAGTTAGATATTTTCATTACTGGCATCAAGGATATGCAAAACCATTCATCTTATTTCATTAACTCCTTGACTAAAACCTGAAAGGGAATCTACCAAAAGAAACCACGTCTTCCTGAATCAGTACTGCATTCTTAAAAGAACTGAAACCTGCTTCCTATCAGAATTGTCAATGTTTCTGTGCAAGTAAAACTTAATCTGATGGATAATAATAGCCTCGAAATGTCTACACCACTTTCCATGCTTACAGGAGATTTTTCTGGCTTAACAAGCACATGCACCATAGGGTTGCCTATCTTTTCATCACCCGGAACCAAAACACTCTTTATGTAAACTTTTTCTTTCCCAACTAATCTTAAGGTAAGTTAATAGTTCCATGATAAGCATGTGGATGATAAGAAGAACAGCATCTAGAAGACTAGAGTAGAGCCAAATCATTAAAAGGATGGCCTTGGATTTTGCTCACACTTGGAAATGCCAAATTCGAGCCTACATGTCGCTTGATAGACGACAAATTTGAAAAGCAGATTTGGACTTGGCATCTAATCTATCACAACTTCACTCTTCTTTTTTTCCTTTCTCGTCTTCTTTTATTACTAGGATCAGTTTTACCACCAGTTCAATCATTGAAAGATGGTAATCCCCTTCAGAGAAAACCTAAAGTCGTGGTTAGGTAACAAACCAATGAAATATGTGACGAAACAACATTGCACGCCTTCACCTAGATATCTTGGGTAAGGGATTGGTTGATTCAAGATAACCCATAACTCAAACCATTTAATCTTTTTGGACTTTCAACACATATGTCCAACCTTAAGTTGAGCTTAAACACTAATTTACCACAACAGGACATTTGGAACTAAAAGAGGATTAACTTTAGGATTTAACACATGTGACTGTTATTCTAAAATAGGCTTACCCCGTGTTATTCTCTCAGAACTAGGTAGATGACTACCCCAAAGTAATTCCTTTTCGCATTTCTGGTAATTTTTGTACTCAGGGTTCTTATGTATGATGTCAATGACAGAGAAAACAATCATGACAAAATTACATTTTTCCCCAAATTATTACGGAAATCAAGTCTATGAATCATAAAAGCATTAAGCTCATCCTTATCTATTAAAAGAAACAGACTGCGACATGCCAAAATAGAACTGGTTATTTTTGTCAATCAAGACAAATAACAGGAACGGAAACATAAACTAAACCTATTAAAAGATGGGGATGCCAATGTACTAGAAAAGCTTATGAGGATGGAGGAACTAGCAATGGTCGGGGAGGCAAAGACTTCATTTTTTTCAGTTAGAGTCGAGGAAGGAGGAATGCTGTATTTTGAATTCAGTATCCCCACTTACTTCCTTTCAACTTCTCAATTGATATTACTCCTACGTAGTTGAACTTAACTTTATAGTACTAAATTTTATTATCAAAAAGATAGATCAAACAATGTCCAATATCAAACAGAAAATTAACAAGAAATCAGTCCTTATACTGTAACCTGATTGTTCCTTTAGGAACAGAGTAACTGTTAAAGGAGAAAACTATCAAGGAAGCACAACATTAAGTGATTGCTATTACATGAAGATCATCAGAAACATAATAGAATACTTAATAATGAAGAAATAAGCATAAAGAACAACATTCCATAATCCAAATAAACGAAATAAAGAGCACAAAGAAAAATGCTTACGGCGAAACATAAAATGAAGAAAAAGTAACAATCGGCATACCTTTTCGATCCTCAGAAGCATCATGATACTCTGCTTCCTCCTCATCTTCTTCAGCAGCTGAAGCAACAGAAACCACCGGCTCTACAACAGCATTTTCAGCATCCTTATCATCGGGATACCTAACAACCACAACAGGACAAACACAATGCCTAACACAATAATCACTAACACTCCCAAGTCTTCCATCACTCCCCCTCTTAGTAGCTCCAAATCCTCGACTCCCCATAATAACAGCACTAAGCCCTAACCTCTCAACCTCAAGACACAACCTCTCCCTCATATCATGATCCTTAACAATATGGATCTTAAACGGAATCTGAGCATCAACCAAAGGCTGAGCTAGATCAGACGCTTTAGTAGTAGTAAACGTATCGAAATCATCCTCAAGCTTCCTCTGACTCTCCTCATTCTCAGTATCAACAATAGATAGATCAACAGATCCCCAATCAGCACCGTAGAGTACGGAAGTTGGACGGACGTGAACAAGGATAACAGCGTCACCAGGACGGAGGTACTGATTCACAGCCCACTTAACGGCGAAAGCAGACTCGTCGCTTAGATCGACGGCTATTCCGATCCTCCGCTGAGCTCCGGCGGTAGGGGTATCAGTGGTGGAAGGGGTGGTGGGTGGGGGAAAACGTGGAGAAGATGATTTGATTTTGATGTTAGCGAGACGGGGGAGATCGGAATCGGGGGTGGGTGGTGGGGGTTGTTGCTGCATTCTTATGGGAGTTGACCTTTTTTCTGTATTGATTTTGTTTGCTTGATTGCTTGTTTATCGCTATGGAAGCGAGAATTGCTCTATCTAATGATGATTTTAAAGAAGAAGAAGGAATGAGAGAGAATCTAGAAGGGGAATAATTGATTAATTGTTGATTAGTGACAAACTGTTTGTGTAGAAGCACGAGGTGGACGTGCCGGAGTGGTTATCGGGCATGACTAGAAATCATGTGGGCTATGCCCGCGCAGGTTCGAATCCTGCCGTCCACGTTTTTTTTTTCCAATCTTAGGTAGAAATGTTGTTTTTGAAAGAAACTGTCTAATCAACATTTAACCATTTTAAATATGGATTTGTCTTTTTTTAAATATCGGATATGTTTTCTACTCTTAGATAGAAAGGCTGTTTTTGAAAGAAGTTGTCTAATCAACATTTAACCATTTTAAATATGAATTTGTGTTTTTTTAAAATATCGAATATGGTTTAGTGGTCAATGAAGATTCTTCAAGAAGTTGTCTAATTAACATTTAACAATTTAAAATATGGATTTTTGTGAGATGGCACATATCTCGTGGAATTGAACCCAAAAAATATTATATATAATCTAGTAAAAATCTTTATAGGGATGAGATGGATAGAAAGTAGGGTTCAATGGTGGCAAGGTTATAAGGATAGTCAAGGAGAGAGGGTTAGGGACTTTGTGTGGATGAGGAGAAGACAATGAATTTGAAATAATAATTCCTTCTACTTTTATTAGAGTTCACGAGTATCGCTAGATATAATGAAGTTTGTATAGTTAATCAATTGAACTATTAAGATTTTATGAGATTCAATGTGAATATCCAACATCAAGCAAGTACCAAAAAAAAAGCTTGAGTAGCCCTAAGTTTTACTGAGAGTATTAACACTCATTACATGCATGAGAGTACTTGAAGCAGAGCCACAAATTGAAGCAGCTAGCTAGCATGCAGGCTGCAAATAGCAGCAGCCACATCGATCTACTACTACAATGAGCCACCAGTCGAAGCTCATATATACACTACACAACTGACTACTTTCATGGATTTACATATATACGGTTTACTGACTACCTATTATTGCCTCTTTACCATTCCTTTTTTGAACACTCACTTTTTACACTCCCATAAACCATGTCTTCTTTTCGTCTATCTCAATTTATGTGATATTAGAGATAAAAAATTTTATTTTGATCGTAAATTTTAAATATTATGAATCTCAATAATAATTTGAAATATTGAAAAGTAAAATAATTTACATATATACTCACTTATAGACTGCCATAAAGCACTTTTTCTTTTGGTTTTTTTAGTATCTGATCAGTATATTATGCTTGACTCCCATAAAGAGATACTCTTCAATTGTATTCCTTTTGGTTTAATTAGTGGCTACCCCTTTTAAGGAAATATACAAACTCTCTCTTTTGTAAATATTAATTACCTACCCCCTTATTTAATTACACCCCACTCCCCCACCCACCCCACCATAATAAATACTAGGGTTTTAGTAGATTATGCTTCCACTGGACTTGCAACAGATCAAGACATAGAGACAGGAAGGAGTTAATAGATTTTAGATTCTAGAAAAGGTAGGTTTTGGATAAGTTATTTATACTATATTATAATCGTGATCTTCAGACTAGCTTAAGTTATTATACATCTAAACTAATTTTACTGGACATGACCCATGAGTGGAGCTAGGATTTATAGTTTGGATTTCTAGTTTTTAACTCTAAGTTGTTGTTTTCAATCCGTCCCGCATAGAATAATTTGTTGTTTTCAATCCGTCTCACCTAATTTGAAACAATTGATCATGAACTCCCAAATATAAATATAACAGTAAATATAAGATGTAGGAAAAAAAATAGTGAAGCATCTACATCTCACTGACACAAAATCCCAAGAGTAGAGAGAAAGAGATATAGATACAATAAAAACCCAGAAAACGTATTGCTCCATTTTGGAGAAGTAATAACAAGTAGTACTAGCTAATTCAGATAAACCAAAATGGTAAAAATAAAGTAGTGTTTGGGTCTTTCATCAGATAAATTTTCACACAAGTGTGAAAAGACAAAACTCAGAAAAATTAAACCATATACTTTTTCAAATGATTCTGTAGAAAAAAAAAACTAACAAGAAAGCTTCAGTGAAAGATCAATTGAACTGGTAGGTGTAGTTGTAGTATCTGCAGCCCAAGATATTGTAGTAACAGAAGAAGAAGCTTCACCATTAATAATATTTCCCGCTGCTGCAAATGAAGAAGATTCTGGTGAATTATAAGCACTCATCATCGTTGCTTCTTTCTCGAAACAACTTTTGTAATTATTAGTGCTTTTGCTGCTGATTTTTTCTGGAAAAAAATCATACTCCATCATTACTGCTCCTTCGTCCAATGACAACACAGATGAACTTCCCTTTCTATGGATTGCCACAATCTCTACGCCCTAAAAATCACGTAGTTTTCAGTTTTTCGAAGCAAACAATTGAATAACACTGTTGAAAAAAATTAGGGCTAGCTTGCTGCACTTTTATTTTATTTTACCTTTTGTAGATGGCTAGGTAAAGTGTATGAGTGAAGCAAAGGCTTTGTTCCAGAATCTTCCTTTTCTCTGATCATGTCCTCCATATGAATGCTAATTTCTTCTCCATTGATCATGCGTTTCTTCTTATGAGAACAAAGAAGGAAAATGTGAACAAATTTACAAAATTATAAATTAAATCAAACTTTAAATGTAATAAAATTTGCATTTTATACACTCATACTTTGTTGCATGATCGGCACCGATCGGAGAAACATGAGTTGTTGCTGCTAAACAGATTTGGCATTGGATACAGCTCCTTCGATTTCTCAGTACTGGGCTTAGAAGTTGCAAATCCGTAGAGATTCATTTGAGATTGAAACTGATGATGATCATGAGAAGAAATCATCAACTGATTTGTACTACTAGATCCAATAAACCCAGTATTAACAACTTTTTGTTGCATAAAAAAATCGTTAGGGCTCACAGCACACAATTTGGGGAACTGAAGTACTGGTGAAGAGTTCAAAATAGAATTACTATAAATTCCAGGATCAGCACCACCAGCACTAGCACTACCACTGCCGGTAAATGATGAAAGAGGAGTAAAATTAGGGAAATTGTTATTAGAGTAGTACTGATTATGATGAACGCCATGGATAGTACTGTTTTTGATCTGATCTTGTACTCGAAGACGTTCGAGTTGTTCAACTCCCATTCCTCTTTGTGGTTGTTTCTTCTTCTTCTGGCCATTTTTACTCGACCTTCTACGTCCTCCCGTGGCGGTCTGGTTCATTGTTTGATGATTTTCCTGAGGAATGGGGTGGTGATCTGAAGAAAACTGAAGAGAAGTAGCCATTTTCAATGGAACAGTAGTTGAAATTTGGTGAGTTGGTGGGGGTGGGGGTGGGGTGGAGGAGGCAGTAAGAAAGGCGTTTTTGGTGCAGAGAAAAAACACCAGAGAGACTATAGATGAGAAATGCAACAGAACATGGTCTGGCTAGCTATGGTGTTTTTATCTGTTAGTGATCTTGTTGTCTTTTATACACACATAATATGTGATTTTTTTTTAAATTTTGTTTTTATTTTTATTTTTATTTTTAACTCTGAGCAGAACCGGGAAAGTGATATATATAGTACAATAAAGATTAACAGTTATTTCTGCTGGTTTAAGTTTCTTTTATTTTAGTTTAAGTAATATACATCGTAAACTTTAGTAATAATTTTTATTTAAATGTCACATATATATTTAGAGGTATATGTAGATATTTTTTTGAATGATTTGTTAGTTGCTATGTTGTCTATATTGGGTTTTTTTATATTTGGACTTGCTGCTCTTGAGTCTAAGATTTTTTAGAAATAACCTCAATATCTTCACGAGTTAATGATAAAATATGTGTACACGATATTCTCCCCAAATCCAACTTATAGCATTTTACTAAATATGTGTTTTGTTGTTAACGGTGTAGAAAGTAATTTACATTGACAATATATAAAATTTGAAATCTTTTATTTATGAGTTTGATTAAGGTATGTATTAACGGTATAAAAATCACTATGTTAGCCCTTAAATGGGATTTGTAATATTTAAAAAGGAAAACATGACACCTACTATAACAAATAAAAAGATGATCTAACAGTATAAAAACTTTTTACTCTGAAAGTATATAATATAATTAAAATTGTTTTATTTATCTATTTATGATCACTAATTATTGAACCTGGTTTCTAATTAGATTAGAAAAGTAATTATGTGATTTAATGATGTGATACATACCAAAAAAAAGTCTTTTGTACAAAACTAGTGGAGTAATAATTATTTCTTGAAACTTTAATTACTTTTTCCCGTTAAAAGAAACTTACAAAGAAAATTGCAAATTGAATTTAAAAGCAGTCAAATATTCAACACGAGCTATAATTGTTTCTTGTCCCTCAAATTTGAGAAAATGGTCAAATGCCCCCTAACCTATATTCTAATTTTTAACTACATATTTCAATTTTACGGGGGTCCTATCACCCCCTTGAACTTTTTAAAATTGAAATTTATATCTCCCTAAACGCTTACTTGGTATAGTGAGTGTATTTCATTCTCTTTGAGAGGGTGAAGACCAAAAACAAATATTAAAATATTATTTCTAATATATTTTTCATAAATATATATATTTTTATTGATTATTCCTTTTTTTCCTAATAGTTTTTATCTCTTTTAATCTGTTTTCTTCTTCATAGCAACTTGATACAACATATATGGCAAGCATCAAATTTCATCACCATTTTGAAATCATCGCCAACACTATGTCAATCATACACCACAAATCGTATTAGCAATTTCACCCATCAGTTTCCACAATCAAGAATTATGTACCAAATATTTCAAATCAAAGCAAAATTAAGCTTGAATAAGGATACCCAATTGTTTTTCTTCGATAAACTTTGAATATTAAGAAATTTTTTCATCCTATATTCAATACTCAACATATGTATAGAAATTTTCCTCAACTGATTTTAATATCTGGTCATTTTTCTACAAATCTAAAAAAATGTAACACCCGTTCTTCAACTTCTTCGGCCCATTGCTCTGAAAATTTGATGTAAAATCACTAAATTCTTCTCAAAATCACCCATAAATTTTGAATATAAGCCTTTCACGACATTTCGATTCCTTTGATATATTACCCACTCAAAATGGAGCTCGTTTGTGGCAAATCGAATTTCGAACTCAAGCTTTTGAACTATCTTTAATGGAGGTTTCAAGTTGGTGCTTCACATTTTAAACTATGAGCTTCAAATTTCAGCCATACAGAACTCTTCCAACCATCAACGAAAGCAGCTCCCAAATCAAGAATATAGATCCAATAATTTCATATGGAAGCTCATCGATTTCCATGGAGTTTCGGCAATTTTTCAAATCTAAAAATCTTAGCCATGAACTCAGTCAAACTCATCATGTTTAGCTTCAAATAATTACCAACCACTTATGTTATCAACAAGTTTCAAATTTGAATATCCAAAATACATCCATAAAATTTGGCATTGTTACCTTTAACTAGATAATAAATCAGAAAGAAAAAAAAAAGTTTTTAATAAAATTTCCACCTGTCAGCGCGTGGGTTTCACCGGCCAGCATAAATGTGGTTGTGACGTTTTAGGGATATAATAATATCAAACTTAAATAGTTCAAGGGGGTGATAGAATTCCCGTAAAGTTAAAGTGTATAGTTGAAAATTAGAATATAGATTAGAGGGCATTTGACCATTTTCTCTCCCTCAAATGATTAAAGAGTTTTAAAAACTTTTGAAGGATAAATTTACAGTTCTAATGTCAAACTTTCAAAATTTATTTATTTTTTTAATTTTTTTTAAAAAAATAATCAATTTGTATCTAAAAGCTAAATTTTTTAACTTTTGAAAAACATCTTTTGGTACATGTACTACGTTAAGAGCATTTTATTTTACTTTTCTTCTAAAAATTTAGCCAAACACTCATTTTCTAAAGCAAACATTTTTGATATTCTAGAAGCTAGGAAAACTAGATGTAAATCTAAAGTTTACTTTATGGATTCACGATAATTCAAAAAAAGTTTACTTATATATACGTATTAAAATGTCTATTAAAATCAGTTATCAATATAGATTAATTTAAAATTACTATAAAAACTCATAAACTTCAGATATCGAACCAATCAAACATGCTAGTATTAGTCAAACTAACCACTAAGGTAAAGAAAAAAGAAAATTAAAAGGTAGTGAAGAGCCTAAACAAACAGTTGTAATTCTCCATACATTACTTTTATTAAAACAGCAAAAGAGATGATTGTGTATTGTCAGTTGAGAACAAGTATATCAAGTAAATGCAGTTTATGAAAAAGACCTTATGGATATGTTTTTTAATTATATATATTGAGGTCCCCCTAGCTATATAGTCTATGACTAAATATATCTTACATAATTAGTAACAAATCATTGCAGAAATATTCTTTTTCAAGGTGAAAAAATAGCATACATAGACCCAAAAGTGTATACTCTTAGAAAGAAAAAAACACCCGAAAATCTATCTTGTATTAGTAACAAATCATTGCTTCAACATTTTTTTTTCCAAAATGAGAAAAATAATATATACTCAACAATAAGAAAGGTGTTTTTTTTGTATGGACACATTGACCTTAGCTACTCTCTTTTCTTGCACGTCAATATATATATATATATCAAGGGTTTAAATATAATTAATGCAATAAAAATGTATCAGCATCGAGTATTTATATCGAATCAATGTAATTTATTATGGTTAAATAAATGAACTCTATACTCAAACACATGGCATTCATATATTAGTTTGATGTGAATAAGTTTCTACCCTATCAATATTACATATATGGTTTTCACTTATTTACTGCATTTGTAATTTGGTATGTGATGGAAAACATTTTTCTAATGGAAAATGAAAATAACTCTTATATAATATGGAATTAATTATGAAATTTATCGGTAATTTCTAGTTAATTTGTCGCTAAATAGCTTCTAGTTAAATAATTTTTTACATAATTCATCGTCAATCTACAGTTAAATAAAATTAGCATAAATTTTTTATTATTTAACTATGAAATTTTGTACGTCACTAATTGTTTTCTTATAGTGAATGTTATTTTATGTCACACATCATAATTTTGTTGGTCTATTTCCTTCCGGCACTAGGAAATAATTTCATTTTCGTTCTTGACTTTATCTTGAAAGTAATTTTTATTAGACCATATTACTCAAAAGTTGATAGGTATATACAATCCTCTTTTTGGTCAACGAATTTAGATACATAAAATTTACCTATTTCAGGTTGAAACTCTGTTAACGACAAGGGTAAATACAATAAATGAATTAGTAACAAGTGGTGGTATTAAAAGAGTAGGGTAGTGGGTACACTATTAAAAAGAGGACAAATAAACAAAGGCAAAAATAGCGTACTGTGAGTAAGATTAAGCTATTTTATAGGGATTGTCGTTGATTCTTTGTTTCTAAATGGAAATGCCAAAATTGCCAACTCATTTTTGTTCATGTTATATTAGTGGAATATTAAAACAACAACAAAAAAATATGTCTGTCCTTGTGTTCTACATTCCTATCTACCTTTCAAGTACCTTACAAGTCATTTATTTTAAAATCTGTTAATTTGTCACGCTAATTAATAGTCTGCAACAAAAATATATTAGCAACTTTTTGTTAAGTACTGTACTAATATATGCCTTCATTTTTTAAATTTTAATTCCACTATACTTGTGTTGAGACAGGTGTATTTAGAGTGACTGTATCTTATAGATTTATAATGGCTAAAAGTAACCTATATACAATAAAAGGTGAAGAACTCTTCTACAATTGATAGGCATTAATCACCACGATCTCAATTTCCTTTTTATTGTCCTAAAAGAAATATTTTTAAAAAATTAAATCAATCTAACATGATTTTTTTTTAAAAAAAAGTACATTTTCCGTAAGAAACATATATGGGTTATGTGCACAAACCAATAATTCCCAAACCATTTCCTTGCAGGGGCCAGGGGGAAGAGATTTGTGTCTGAGAAAGCTCCAAAATCCACCGTGGCTGCTCTTAACCTGTAACCACCTAGACACCAACCCACTCAATCAATATTAGGCCAAAACCCAATCGGATCAATTTAACGACACTATCAACATTTTATCTACATTAAATTTCATTTATTTGGCAATAGCATACGTTCATTTATATTTATTTGTATTCAGCTAAATTATATTACATAAATTGAGACGAACGATATAATAGAGTATGAGGGGACCATGGATGGACTGTGTGTGGTCCCAGTGCCGGCCTGAGTCTCGAGACTCAGATTCTCTTCCGTTAAATGATGAGGTTTTTACTGCAGATCTAGAAAGCTGGCTGACCCAGATGCCTCAATCCATCTAGCTCGGTCCTTTAATTGGCTGTGTGGTGGTGAGTTTTTATTTGACAAAAACAGCTACACAGTACTTTGGCCAGGACGGCGCTGTGTACTAATTGAAAGCCATGAGAAAGAAATTTTGATTCTGCCTCTAGATCTATTTCACTATCAGTAAACACTAGCAGCATCTTCTTCTTCTTCCCCATATTGCTTTTGGTAGCTCACGCTGTTTGAGTTTAAAGATGCTAATTGTACAAAAGGTTAATTCCAGTATGTGTTGCACTTCTATTTAACTCGATTAAAATTGAACTATTTTAATCGAGTGAAGTTAAAGTGCAACACTATACTTGATACTTATTTGAACTTAAAGATCTATCAAAAAAAAAAAAAATTACTGTTTTCTTTACGCTAGGATTACAACGGTGTCTGAAGTTACTGTTGTGCTATATTGTGTATTCGGGAGTACGGATTGTTACATTTTTTTTGTTGGAAAATAACTTAATAGTTAACTTAATTCCATTTTTGTTTGATTAAGTTAAATGACCAATGATCATTATGGCTTGGCTTTAAATATTTTAATTTTTAATTAAATATCCAATAGTTACAATTTATTAGGCATTTCATTTAGGGTGACACAAATTTGACGAGCATGAATAGTTTGGTGCTTGATATTCACTTATTATTATATTATTAATTATCTATGCTAAAATAAAAGTGATGGAACAGAAAGAATCAACTTTGTTATTGTGATACAATTTGCATTTTTTGAAGAATCTAATATGAGTACGACAATTTTTACGAACAGTAAAAATTAAAAATCAAAGCGATTGTACAAGAGATTTTCACTTGTACCACTTAGATTATAAGTCTTGGTGTTAATTGAATTGAATAGGACAAAGAAGGTATTTCTACCCTGGACCACTTATGTTAACTCTTCTCTCTTCTATTTAGGACAAAACTACAGGTTCAATTCTTGGGTCATGACACTGTAAGAAAAATTGTTACACAAATTGATGTGTTATTTATTTACACTACATTTCAGGCTTTCATAAATACTAGTGAAGAGAAAAGGGTTGTTAAGCTGTGCTTTTTTCCCTAGTGGTTGAATGGAAACATTGTTATGTCTGATATCCGTGAAATTAAGTGAGGTGTGCATGCTGATTAAAATATCGCGATTTAAAAAAATTAGAGTAAGTTGTGGCCCTTGTACTTGTGGTTCTTGCTTGAACCGTTTATTTACTTATTGGAAAGTA
Organism: Solanum pinnatisectum; assembly: GCA_035578085.1. Taxonomy (NCBI): domain Eukaryota; kingdom Viridiplantae; phylum Streptophyta; class Magnoliopsida; order Solanales; family Solanaceae; genus Solanum; species Solanum pinnatisectum. Next base: position 43,473,893 of record CM069082.1, on the reverse strand, counting down.
AGGCGCAAGCTTTTTGTTTTGTTCACTATTGGTTCCTCTGTTTCATTTTTGTCCACCTAAAGAGACATGATCTGAGTTCAGATTTATATTTGTATCTGCAAAATCTTTCTCTTTCTTGCATTGGCTTTTAGTACCACATTGAGTCTAACTTCTGTTGGAAAAAAACAAAAGTCATTAATACCCAAAGAATTTAATAGGGTGAAAAAGAGTCGGAGCTAAAAGCTTGGGTATGTTAATATTTATATTAAAAAGATTATTAATATCTACTTAAAATTATCATTATAAAATTTAGAATTTATAAAATTAAAATTTTGGTTTGGCCTCTGCGGTGGTGTATGTGATTGAGATGACAAGATTGAGAAGTATCGCATATGCAATTTTTGTTTATTTTTATGTCATTTTGTAACATTTTGTACAATTTACAATTTGACAAATAAGGCCATTGCAATTGCACAGGCTTACATGACACTATAATGGGAAGAAAAAACATGCAAAATTTAAAATAAAGGATAGAATGGATAGGAGAATAGCTACATAAACTATAAAGTTACATTTTTTTCTTGTACTAAATATAACAATCGATCATTTTCCTTGTACTCATCTGAGTCTATACGTTTGAAACAACGAGGAGCAAAATAGAACCATGTTGAAATACAAATGATGGCAAAAACTTTCCCACAAAAAACCATAACCAATAGACAAATTAAAAGAGAATACGTCCCAACGTTCTTGTTGTAACGTAGCGCGATTTCTTTTTCTTTTACATTGTCATAAACTTGCATATTGTTCGCTGATTTTGACCTGTGAAAAGATGGGAGTTGCGTTCTCTGTGATGAACGAGAAGAAGACGAAGAAGAAGAAGGAGAAAATGTAGAGGATGTAGAAGTAGTGAATAAGGAAAAATCATCCATGCTTGCACCTGTGGACATTCTTTTAGTAATTTTTGATAAATCCTTTGATGAAGAAGATTTTCTTTCCTTTGTAGAATGAAATATTTTCTCAAATTTTGATGATAACTTTTTACATGATCCAAATGAATACTTGTGCTCTTTCCTATGGCCTTTCTTCCCCTGCAAAAATAATTCAATTTGTAAGTTTCATCAAGTGACAATGATATGGTCTAGTGCCCAATATCGGGTACCTACATGGATGCCACACAATTAGTATTGTGCTCATAAGAAGCTACAAAACTGAAAGGCCTTCCCAAAGATTAATTGGGCCAGACACACTTCATGATGTATAGTTAAGCGCATGTCACAGGCGCAATGCATGATGTGTGTTACAGGCGCAATTCATGATGTGTGATTAGGCATATTTCACAAGTTCAAATCATATCAAAGACAAAAATATTTCTATTTAAGTGGAAAATGATGAATGTATGATTAGTCGAAGCCGAAGACAGATTATTCATCGAGTTTTGAACTGTGCGCCACTATTTCTAGAAATTTCTCAAACCATTACTCATCGAGTTCTGAACCGTGCGGCACTTCCCTTTTGGAATAAAATACAATCATGATGGATAAAAGAAGAATGCAAGAATATAATAAATGCATACATACTCAATAAATATCTTCATTTTGTAGTCAATTTTTCCCCCTAAAACTTACCAATGATGTATCAGAAAACACATTTTTGAGTGCATTAGATAAATTCCTGCCAAAGGCATTCTCCTTTCGATTTGGTCGAAAACTTTTGGTCAAATCTTTTCCCAACATTGAATCCAATTTTCCCTGTGATTTTACTCTCTTCAAATTAGATAAATCTGTTGAATTATACAGATGAGTCCGTTTAATTATATTAGTATCATCGTTAAAAGATACGGGCTTATAACAACTATTAAAAAACCTACTCCTTCCTCGATTTTTTGCTAATTTTGCCATTTGCCCATAACCAATGTGTAAAATATATACGGAACTAGATAAGCGTTTGCAGGGAGGAAGGAGATAGGGGGATAGAAAGACAAAAATGTCTTTGGTCTAAAAATATCGCGAATTTAGGACAGATAAAGAGAGTTAATATGCGTTCTCTTTGAAATATCCGACAAAATTGGAATGATGTAGAAAAAAAAAAATTAAAAGGAGAGCCAATGTATACACAATTTTCATGGCTTACAGAAAAATAAGGTTTACGTTATATTAAAATATGTATTATAATCTACTCAATGTTTGTTTTTTGTGTTCTTCCACTCATTTTCATAGATCATCAAAATGTTTTTTTCTACTAACCATACAATTATTGAAATTGTTTGATTATGACATATAAACAAATAAAAAGTTCAAGTACTCATATACGAATCATTTCCTTCAAATTGACTCTAAATTTTGTCTTCATAATATAGTGTTTTTCATCAGTCACCATCATCAACGACGTACTGCTATAAAACAATAAGGGCTTCTCCATATTAAATTACGTATCTTCAATTTTAGTTATCTTATAGTAAATTTTTAAAAAAAATTCTCATTTGTATTTCAACTCCATTCACTGAACTTTTATAAGCGAATGAAGAGAACTTATTACTAACCATACGAGTATCAAATATTGGATAAACAACCATTTTTTTAAATTACTAACAATGTAAAAAAAGATCTTTCATTTGAGGATTTTTTGATAAGATGCAAGGATTACATATTAATTAATTGATTAAAAATCAATTAACAAAATAACATAATTTATTCAACTCATCCAAGTTAACTAGCCTGTTATTGACTCGGTCCATATTAATTCATCTAAATTCCATAGGTGCAGAGCACTTTGGGTATAAATTATCCAAAATTGAATCATCGAATTAAATAGATATTTACCATAACAACTTATGATTATCCTATCATATTGAACTTTTAAAGTTCCTTATTTGATATCTATTTTTAATTATAAAAATCAAACTTTGAAAATATAGAACCAAATACATTCATTTCTAAATTGAATTATTTATCATATACGGATAACATTAACGAATAATTTTGATATCCTGCAAATATCTTATCATTCTATATGTAAAAACCACCTAACTACTAATTCAATATCTATTTTCTTATTATTATCAAATTATGAAAATCTAACTTTAAAAATATCAAACAAATACCGAACCCACCCCTTGGTGAGAACGCACAAAAGCTTAGTAGGTTTCTACAAGTACCTATACATAACTAAAAGTCCATATACCCTTCAGCTTGCTTTCTTCATTTGGGAATTAGGGAGAAAGGCGGTTGCTGAACATTTGAGCAAAGAATCGATACGAATATACACACATTTCTTCCTCTTCTTCCTGTAGCTCTCGGCGATTGTAACAGAATAATTCATTTGCGAAGATAACGAAGAACCCTATGGAGCTTCTCCGATCGAACCTCGCCCGTGTTCGGATTCCAGAGCCAACTACTCGTATCTACAAGCACGAGTGCTGCATTTCTTTCGATACTCCGGTAATCTTCAATTTCAATTCGAAATAATCATTTCGCTCTAGTTTTACTTCAGTTGTCGTATGTTTGGTTGTTCGAAGTTGTTGCGGTTGTACATGTTTACTTGGAGTAGTCTCCCACAGTTTTCAAGGCTGTAATCCTTGCCCTTGTGCCACTTTTTATAAGGGAAGTTGTATGTTAATCTGATAGGGTTTACGAGCTTCTGCTAGGGTTTATAGTTCAATCCGATTTGGTTAGAAGCTTGCAGTTGATTAGTAGTATTGCGAGTGATTTGTTTTTCTAAAGCTGCTATGAAGTTGTAGAACGGAGTCAAAATAGATATAGAACGGAGTCACAGTCCATGACTAGTACTAAATAGAAGTTGTCCTCACTCGATTTTCAAGCTTGTAATTCTTAGCCTTGTGCAATTTTTCGTAAGGTCAGTGCATATTAAGAGTTTATTCTTGGTTTATGGTTAACACTCCGATTAAAGTAGAGCATGCAGTTGATTAGCACTGCAAGTGATTTGTCTATGAAGTTGTAGAACAGACTCAAAATATAGTGGAATAGATATAGAGGATTCGTATGGCCAATCCCAGCTAGTCTGGGATGGACATATTAGTAGTAGTTGTAGTGGTATAGCCTCAATAAAATGTCATGCCAATGCTGGCTTATTAGTTTGATCTTTTCCATCTGTGTTCACTAATGCTCATTTAGGAAATATATCTTCACTTATGAAGCAGTTGCTATTGATTTAGCTACAATTAGTAACATTTTCTTTGCTGTTTTTCCAGAAATCCGAGGGCGGGCTGTTTGTTGATATGAGTACTTTTCTTGCATTTGGAAGGGATTATGTTGATTGGAACTATGAGAAGACTGGGAACCCAATTTATTTGCATATAAAGCAGACAAAGAAGGCAGATGCTGAAGATAGACCGTCCAAAAAACCCACTCTCTTGGCTATAGGTACTTAAATATTTCAAATCTAGTATAGCTAAAAGCTTCCAAAACTAGGCTGAAAAAGAAAAAAAGAAGAATAAAGAGCCATATAAGTTTGCATTTTCTGATATTTATCATTTGACAGAGTTAAGCCTACCCTTACTAATTCGAGGTTGAAGCTTAGTTGATAGATTGACTTGGATTATGCCTTTCTCCTTCTAGGTCTAGACGGAGGGTTTGACAACAGTGAACCCCAGTACGAAGAATTCTATGAAATAGTTATATTGCCTGATAATGTCACTCTTCCTTTCCCATCGGTGGAATTGCCTGAGAAGGTAAATTTACTCTTTTAATATCCTTTCACAGGTTCCCTTTGTTTAGAGTAAAATGAAACATTTAAATATTGGTTATGTTCATCACAAATTTTCAGGTTAGATTGGCTGTTGATGCTATTTTACTAGCTGAAGGTGCTGAGAGAAAAGAGCAACTTGCTTCCTGGACTGCTGACAAGAAGCTTGTCAGTAAATATGCTACGGATCTGCAACAGCTTGACAATGGTGTTGCTGTTCCACCTGTGGGCTGGAAATGTGCAAAATGTGATAAGACTGACAATCTCTGGCTGAATCTAACTGATGGAACTATCCTATGTGGTAGGAAAAATTGGGATGGAACTGGTGGTAATGACCATGCTGTTAACCATTACAAAGAAACTGGTTACCCACTTGCTGTAAAGCTTGGGACCGTAACTGCCGATTTGGAGGGGGCAGGTAATGCCATCTTAAAAGTTGAATCTTTATGCTCAGAAAATGTTTACTAAAAAATTGTTGCTGCCTCCAGTTTTTCGTTGACTGGATTTGCTGCTTAGATCTTCTTTTTGTTTTGGTTGACCAGAGTTGCTTCTTGAGTCTTACTTATTTTTTTCCATTGATGGAATTGCTTTGTAGCTCTTCTTTTTTGTTTTGGTTGATCATGAGAACACCATCTGCCTATCTTGTTTCTTTTGATTTTCGAGTGTTCCCAGTTCATCTACAAGTACTGCTATTGTTTTAACTGCAAAGCTAATTGGTTTATGATTTGTGATTGATGTTACTTTGTGGTTGTTTGGTCAACAAAGCTTAGTCTTTCTTGCAGTCGCGATTCAAAGTAAGAGAGCTTTGAAGACTTGTGTTGTGCTCAAAGTATGACAATGCCTATACTCATATCTTTCTAGTTAGCCTATAGTCAAATGAAGGTATTAGTTATTGTGTTTGAATTTACCAGCTTGCTGAACTGTTTAAATTTTGTCATTCTGGAAGTGAGTTGGTTTTGATTTTAATTTAGGGACTTCCAGTTTGGTGTAAGGTGGAGGTTCCCAAAATTGTGGACTTTCTAACCACCGACATTCAACCAAAAAAAAAAGAAAGAATCTAAAGAACAATCAATTTTTTCTGTCTTAAGTATTAGGTTCCATCACCATGGAATTGGTATTACCTGCCCTGTACAAGTGCTTTAGATGTGCCATGCAGAATTATAAAGTTAACGATCCTGGTAATGGACTGTGGCCCAGCCACCCACCACGGGTGCATTAGCTTTGCAAATGAATGGGTAGGGAATGTGGCCATGTAATTGGACTTAGCTGGACGGGTTACTACATTGGTGATAGCACCTTGTTTATAAGTTCTCATAGTGCTTTTTTTTTGAATGATTACTAATTGGTTGCAAACTTTGGCAGCTCAGATGTTTACTCCTATCCAGAGGATGAAAGTGTTGTTGACCCACTTTTAGCACATCATCTGGCACATTTTGGTATTGACTTCTCATCCTTGCAAAAGGTTAGTAGCTGAATAGATGACATTGAGTATTTACTTAGATTTGCTCTTGTAAGAAGAAGTATGCTTGACGTACATGGATGAAGTCTAACGAAATGTTACATGTTTATTCTCGATTCTGCTATATTTCTTATGGAAAATAGTCAGACCTGTGAGTTTTGAGTCTTTCACCTGGAGTTGCTCATCTCAATTCTGAGCAAGATGCCACCTAAGACAATGACATTCTCTTGCCCATTGATGATTACTCTTTTTTACTCCTTATATTTTCTGTGATTGCTCTCCCTTATCTGTAGTTCATACCATGTAAATTTAGCTTAAATTATCCTTTAACGGGTCACATTACTTTTTGATCATTGTCATTTGAGGTGATTGAGCTATCACTTATTCAATATTTCTTATGGAAAACCAATAATACAGTCCGTAGTCCCATCGTTACATCTCGTCCTACTATTATGACTAATCCTTTTTTGCTTTCCCAGACTGAAATGACGACTGCTGAGAGAGAACTAGACCAAAATTTTAACTTTGATTGGAACCGGATTCAAGAGACTGGTGAGGATGTTGAACCACTATTTGGACCTGGTTACACTGGATTAGTCAATCTTGGTAACAGGTGCGGGTAACCTTTTATTACTGCTGCTTAGGCAACATAGCATTTCCTATCTTCATTTGTTGAAAGAAACATATGAAATTCTCTGGTCTCATATATCGTTCTTGCAGTTGCTACTTGGCTGCTACAATGCAGGTTATGTTCTCAACACGTTCATTTTGTTCAAGGTAAGACAATTATACTTGTGATAAATGTATTTGATGTTTATTAATTGAAGAAAAATGCCATTTAAGTTAAAATGGTTTTAGATTTCCTTCTTTTTACATCTTACCATCTGATGTGATATCCTTGTCAGATACTACTTGGATCAATGTCTGAAAGAAGCTTTTACTACGGCTCCTGCTGATCCGACTGTAGACCTTAACATGCAGCTGTGAGTAACTTGGATCTGTTCGTTTACCAGTTTACCATTTTCATTACTTATTTATCAACTAGTTATTCCATTAGTTGTGCACTCTGCTGCAGCAAAAAGACTCTGTTTAACAAAACATGACATGTTTGATACTGAGTTGTGCTTACGTCTCTCATTGTTACAGGAAGCTAGTCACTGCACACACTTAATGTATTTTTTTTATGACAAGGGAATGCATTTTTTTATTTTTTTTTTATGACAAGGGAAACCCGCAGCCGCTACCCTTTGGGTGCACACACTTAATGCATTTTGAAACTGAATTGTTCTGTTAGGGTTTTCTAATAAATAATTTTGAGAAAATATTCATATTCAGCAAATCATATTTGCTTGAATGAATGATACCAACCCCCAACCTTCTTTCCCTTTTATTCTTTTATTTTTTAAGGTCTTTTTTATCAGGAGGGGCATCTAGCAAGTTTTATTCAATACCCTGTAACTGCAATTCAGACTGTACGATACTTATTATGTTAAGAGTCCTACAGTTAACTGAATTTTCTGGTCCAAATACATACCAATCCCTAGTTGATGACTTGTATAGCTGACACAACAACTTTGGAATCGAGGCATAGTTGTTTAGTATAAACAGTGATCCCTGTAGAGAGTCTTTCCATGCTTCATTTTTCATAGTTGGTAGATATTTCATTATAGCAGCTATTGTTATGAATTTTGATTGCACACTCAACGTGTTGACGGGTGACCTGTATTTTGGCAGAACAAAGCTGGCTCATGGTTTGCTTTCTGGTAAATATTCTGGTCCTGTTCTGGAGGTATGCGTGAAAGCATTTTGTTCCTTTCTGTTTCATCTTCGATTTTTTTCCAATTGTGGCTTATAGTTAATTATTGGTTATTCAGAAGGATAATACTGCTAATGCTGTAAGCTCACAGGTAACTTTCTCCTATGATTGCATTTTCCATGATGAACTTGTAGAGTGGTCCAAGCATCCCCCCCCCCCCCCCCAGAACTTATGGTATCTGGTTCATTGACAATATTTTAAGTATTTTGCAAAATAATTTTCAAGAGTTATTCTTCCAATTGTCGTGCATTAAGAAATGCTTCTCATTACTTGGGGACATAATTTTAGTACTCACATGAGTTTCTTCTTTCTCTTTTCATAGCATGCCTTTTTCACTTCTATCCATCTTCTCTTCTTATAAGTACTTGCTCCCATCACTTTGCAGAAACAGGAGGGTATCCGTCCCCGAATGTTCAAGTCAGTAATAGCTGCTAGTCACCCTGAATTTTCAACAATGAGACAACAGGTACACTGACATTCTTGGTATCTTCTACTCCCAGACAATTGCTTTTAATTTAAGATTATTAGATTCAAGCATGATCATGCTTTCCTCTACTAAAAAAAACTCCAGCAATCTCTTGGCACTGCTTCACGCCTTAAAAATCCATTTGAGCTCTTTTTCCATCCAGCTGATGCAGTGTTTGGCTAAGTTGATACTTACATCAACACTTGGATTTTCTTTTCAATTTAGTCTGCCACTGATGTGGTCAGAACTGTTGTGCATTGCTCATATTAGTTTCATGGTCCCTTCACTTTATTGCCTTTAAACCCCAGTAGGTTATTTTTCTGTCTTCCGATCATGTTCATTGTTTGTTTCCATTGCCATGGCTATTGCTATTCTTGTGGTTTATTGATAACAACGTATGTCTAGGATGCGTTAGAGTTCTTCCTGCATTTTATTGATCAAGTTGAACGGATAAACTCTGGGACACCTAATTTTGATCCATCGAGGAGCTTCAAGTTTGGTATTGAAGAACGCCTCCAATGTTCCTCAGGCAAAGTTACTTACAACAGAAGGAATGATTATATTCTGTCTCTTAATATTCCTTTGGAGAGGGCTGTAAATAAAAGTGAGTTTTCTCTTTTATCTAATGCTTTTTTCCTGCCCTTTTCTTATATATTGTTCATTGCAAAATTTCAGCTGAGCTTGATATTAATGAGTAATACTGCCTCCGTTCTGATATTTTGTTTTGTATGAAATTCCAGAAGAGCTAGCAGAATTTCAAAATTTGAAGGCTGAGAGAGCTGCAGGAGGAAAAGAACTGTGAGTTTCAAGTGACCAATACATGCTTGCCTTTCATGTAGTTCAGCTAAATGTATGGGTTTTGCAGGTCTGCTGATGAAATTGTTCGCCCTAGAGTGTCATTGAAGGATTGCCTAGATTGCTTTTCAGCTCCTGAGGAGGTGCATGATTTCTACAGCACAGCTTTAACGGCTAGGACAACAGCAATCAAGTAATCTTGTTATTCTCCTCTATGAAGTTATTTCTTCAATTATTCTTCTTCTGCTTGTGGCATCTCAAATTTAGTTTACCTGCATCTCGTCTGTTGTTTTAGTAGGGCCCAGTACCTTGTCTTTTTGGCTTCCATACTTCTTACACAGTTGGCTGTAGAAATTATAGATGTCTTGTCTGTCAGCAGTGGATGGCTAGTGTCTGTCACCTTTATCTATTTGCTCGACTGTCGTGCCTGATGAGGCTACTTCTTTTTATCTTATTTAATTTTGTTTGTAAATAGAACTGCAGGTTTGACTTCTTTTCCAGATTATCTGGTTTTGCACATGCGGAAATTTGTTATGGAGGAAGGTTGGGTGCCAAAGAAGCTTGGTATGTTACTTTTTCTTTATCGATGTAATTCTGATGAGTGTAGTTTATCTTGTTATATTGCTAATCTTTTTCTCTGATGGTCCTTCTAGATGTCTACATAGATGTCCCTGAAACCATTGACATAAGTAGCATGCGAAGTAATGGTATTCAACCAGGAGAAGAGCTGTTGCCTGACAGTGGTACGAATCTCCATGTCTTCTACTAAATTCATAGTGATCTTGTAGAAAATGTCTTCCATTTCAGCCCAATAGTGCTCTATTGCAAAGAATAATATAAGCATGTGTATCTGGTCTTGTCGCAGAACTTGTTTTCTGCCTTGCGTCCCTTTTCTAGCTACTCAATTTTTTTCAAGAATATTTGATTGTCACTCTTATATAATGAGGACATGAAGCCTTGGATTTCTGAGAGAGTGTAGCAAAAAACCTTTTTGGAAATAAAAGTAATTGTGTGGGATCCTTCTCATAAAACAATATTTGTTGTCTTTTGGGTGTGGAGGACGTACCATATGAGCGGGGGAGACTTGTATGAGTCTCATTCTCCTTGGGTTTTTTGAAGTTTGCGACTCTTTTCTTTTGTCTGTATTCGAGGCTATTGTTTCTATTTGCACATTGCTAAGTGTTCTATTTCTGAATCATAAGATTTGCTCTTTAGCTTGCATTATTTTCTCTCAACCAATCTGTTAATTGCTTAATCAGGTTGCGTCTGTTTTTAGATAACATTGAACATTGCTTAGCTTATTTAGTTCGTCTGATGATACATGTAAAAAATGATTTGGTATCTTATTTAATTTTTATTTTGATTCTGTTTTTGTTATGCAGTCAACTTTAAGACTTTCAATTATGTTATAGTGTTTTGGAAATAATATTTGTTTTGTTCTAGTTTCTCTATTGAATGGGAGTAGCGACAGCTGACAGGATAGAGTTCTGTATGCATAGAGCCATATTTAACTGACAGTATATACCTCAGAAATTCATAGTTCATGAAATAGAATTCCAGTCTAAGTGAGTAATTGGTGTTGCTTCTCACTCTCCAGCTAATGGTTGTTCCAATTCTGGGGGATCTGCAAGCTTAAGGATGTTTGTCTTAACAGCTTTTTAGTGGGTGTGTGATCAATGATCATCATATAAATTAACATCAGAAGTTTTAGCAATAGGTGCTACTTGTATGCCAAGTTCCTTTAGGGTTTGAAACTTTTGGGTCATGTTTTTGCAAGTACTAAATTGCTGCTATGTTGGATTACTTGTCCATGAACAGCTGCAGGGGATGGTGAGCAGTCAATTAAGCTTCTGGCTGACGATGATATTGTTGCACAACTTGTTTCAATGGGATTTAATCTACTTCATTGTCAGAAGGCTGCAATCAATACCTCCAACAGTGGAGTAGAGGCAGCAATGGATTGGTTACTTAATCATATGAATGATCCAGGTAGTTTTAATGTTTCCTTGCAAGCAGGGTTTACTCATATTTCTCGCCATGACTAGATACAGGGTATATTGATGCATATTTTCTTCCCAGATATTGATGCTCCTATATCAGAAAACGTGCAAAGTCCTGACATTGATCAATCTAAAGTTGATACGCTGGTTTCATTTGGTTTTGAAGAGAAACTTGCCCATAAGGCCCTGAAGGCATCGGTAAATATCTTACTTTTACTGGCATTTACTATTCATTGCGAGGTTCCTTGCTATTCACTGCCAATAGCATAATGTTTGTCCATTCCTTGTTTCTATCTGTTCACAAGGGAGGTGATGTTGAAAAAGCTACTGAATGGATATTCAGCAGCCCTAGTGCCAGTACTGCATCAGACATGGATGTTACTACCAGTACTGGAGCTGCAGTTGATACCTTGATGCCTGACGGAGGAGGAAGTAAGTTTCCTATCCTCTGGTTCTACTAGTTGTTGTACAGCTTTGTTGCTTTTATTTGGAACTGATGATATATTCTTAACAAATCTATGAGGCAGTGGACATTAGCCTTTTCTTTAAGTGGTGTAGGTGAGGAGCCTCTGTAATGTATTGCTACAATATATTTTTCTTTAGGCTCCATATTTCTGATCCTGCTTAATCAGCTTGGTTTAGGATTTTATATGTAGAATGGTATGCTAGTTCTACTACTTGAGTTTTTCCGTTGAGCTTCCAATATTGGCTCACCTTCTCATGGGCTTAATCATCTTGGTCATGGATTTTAGAAGTGGAATGCTATATTTACTGTGTAATTAATTTTTCCGTCATTCATACTTGAGTTTAGTTTCCTTCCGGTCTCCTTTCATAATTCTTTACTACCATTATGTGGTTAGAAGTATGTTCATTTTTCTTCTCCTTTTTGTGATTTGTTAGCTCTTTCCCCTCTCTCCTCCAAGGGGCAACAATGGTTTCCAACTTTTGCACCTAGGGGTCTCGCACCTCCAACTTATGGTAGTCTGACTGGAGGGCTCTATCATAACTCCATACCATGGTTTCTTACTTTCTGGTGGTTGGAAATGGTCAATATAGATGCCCCACGTTCTTTTCTTGATCTAAACTTCTAATTTCTTATCCGGAGACAGGAATTTTTATTTGGTTGAAGGAGGCACAGGTTGCTTTCATTAAAACCATTTTCCTTTCGAGGGCTGCAAATTAGTTTCAAAGACAATTTATTATGGGCCCTGTTTCTTTGGTTTTGCAATGTTGATATTTGAACTCTTTTAGAGAAAATTCATCACTATTTGTTTGAATCACTGCATATATCCGGAACGTTTAAGAGCAAGGATGAATGGGACTTGACCTAACTAACCTAAAGTTTTAGGATGATAGAAGTTCCCTACATCTCTTTAAAAGGGTTTTAATACTTCAATTTTATTATGAATTTCATCCAATGCATCACAATCCTTGGTAGTGAGATTTGGGTTTTCTTCTATATTCTTTTATGCCCACTTGGGTTTTGACCAAGTGTATCTTCTTGGATAATTAACAGAATACAGGCTTCTTGGATTCGTGAGCCACATCGGCACATCTACCCACTGTGGCCATTATGTTGCTCATATTAACAAAGATGGCCGGTGGGTGATTTTCAATGATGAAAAAGTCGGGGTCTCAAAAAATCCCCCTATGGATATGGGATACCTCTACTTTTTTGAAAGACTTGAGAGTTGAACAATGGACATCTCGGATCAGGATTAAATGTTGGGATATGCATGCAGGACCAAGCAACTTCTGGAGTCAGCTTACTATTGTCATTTGTTAAGCAGGTTGAATACATACGACAAATGTCTCTCGTAACATCCATTGATCTTAGACAAATTCAAATCTCAAGTAGAAGAGTATAAACTTCTTTAGGACCTGAATTTTGAAAGATTTTTCTTCCATACATGTACTGATCATTCTGTTCTACTGGTTCTAATAGATTTTATTTATTCCTACTCTTTTGTTTTTAAATTTTAAATGATTGTTGTTGTTGATTGCTCAATAGGCCTTTTTTAGGCATGCATTAGGTGTCTGATTGATAACTTTACGGGTTGTCTATGTATGTGGTCTAATATTGTTCATATAGTTCACACTCTATTAGAGAGGAAATCAGCACATGAATAATATGTTAACCACATTTAGATGGGATTTCACTGGTATGTCTCCACCTTAACCTCTAGATCAAGTGTTGGAACCTATAGTCCTCCAAAAACAAATGCAGGATTGCAAATTGTCATTTTGTGTAGGGTTATTTACTTTGTCAAACTGCAATATGGACAGAATAAACAAATTTTAAAAAATCAAGAAGTGGATTTCCAGTAGCAGCAGTACAAATTGTCTAGTACAACTTAAGGATAACTGCAAATGAGTAGGTAGAGTCAAGTACAAACTGAGAGAGAGCTAAAATTAGAAGTACGAATATATTCATACTCAAATGTACTACTCCAAAATTTCCAGCAGTACTTCAATTGTCCTACTATTAAATTAGATTGACAGGGTGGACTAAGATAAAAGGAAGTGGAAAGTGTGCTGCAAAATAATGTGAAGCAGGAGATTTTCCAGAAATATGGTAGAGTGCTTAGTCCATAGTATCGCTGGAGCCCGCACATAGAGGGAGTTTTAGAGCATCGAACTGCCCTTTATTGCAGAGTGCTTAGAAACATCATTGAGTGCAGCGTTGATGACATATTTGAGAATTTCTGTATTTTGGCCTTTCTCACTTTTCATCAACGCTACACTCAATCATGTTTTTAATTCTCTGAAGGAACAATTTACCAAGGAGTTGTATGATTACCGCAGATCCAACAGGTTTGATAATATTTTCTTGTTTCACTAATAAATTGACTAATTAAATTCATGTTTTCATAATCGATTTAATCTCTTGATTAAATCAAGGGCAAACACCGATAAAAAAAAGTAGTTTGATCTCGTTGGTACCACCTAAATGGTAGGTAGGCGGCGGATGTGTGATGTTGGTGCACCTGTCCCGAAACTCAATTTGACCAAAATTGCTTTCGAGGCTTGTTGCTAGTATTTTGTTTCTATTAACCACTCATCTTATTTTACACTTTTTGAACTCATGATTTCCAACATTTAACAACTTTCATGAAGTTAAATCTCTTTTTCAAGATAGTGATATCGTAAGGGTCGAATCGAGTTCAATTTATCAAAAATTTGAACACAACTTATGTATATAATGTGCTTTTTAACTTGGCTTTAATTGATATTTATGTCCTTCAATTTTAAGTGTGCTTAAATAAATACTGAAACTTGTATAAAATTAAATAAGCAGATACATATGTCCTATTTAATTTTATATAAATGTTTATTTATAGATATCAATTAACACCAAATTAAAAAGTGCATTAATACATTATGTTGATATTATAATAATATGAAAAATATAAATTTATATTTCGTGAAGAAATTATTTAATACGACTTACTAGGAATAAAAATTATAGACAAACTCGAAATAGTGGCAAAAGTGGAAATGACCCAGTGAACAACCTATGAGTCCAAAATCCGTCGGCCTATCTAACTAGGAAACTAACTTCAAAAGAAAAAGAAGAAAATATTTCCGCGTGCGCAGCTGCCGTAGTTTGTTTTCCTAGTTAACAGCATAAGTTTGACTAGTTTAAAATTTAGTTACGTAATTCATTGTTTAGTTTTCGAAATTGTCTTTTGATCGTATTTACTTTGTTGGATACATGTATCTCATACGCATACACAGCTGCCATATTTTGTTTTTTAGGTGACTAGCAACACAAATTTCATTAGTTTAAAATTTACTTACTAGTTATGCATCTTTTCTTTTTGTTTTGTAAATTATTTTTTGTATCATATTTACTTTATCAAATATACATGTACCTCATATCTCAGCCACATGCACAACTGCCGTAGTTTGTTTTTTTTTTTTTTTTGCTAACAACGCAAATTTCATTAATTTAGGATTCAACTACATATCTTTTTTTTAGTTTTTGAAATTATCTTTTTTTTAGTTTTTGAAATTATCTTTTGTATCACATATACTTTGTCAAATACATGTATTTCATATATATACAAATCAAATTAGGTATATTTTGTTCCAGATATATTATATTCAAGTGTAATTCACATGTATTTCAGATACACTAACTCTCTCCTTATTATATGTATTTTAAAATATATCTAATTTGAAATTTGAAAAAAATGATGTACTGACTTGAAATCTGAAGGAATAATATATCCGAATTGAAATATGATACAGAATTATAAATTAATGAGATAAGATATAATATTTCAAACCATAGAGTAGATTAGAATTTATGGTAGGACTATTTTGTGTAATTAGATAGAACCGTACTCAATTACCACACTAATTAATTCCTTTTACTTTATTATACAGGTAAATCAGAAACTGTGGATGTTTTCCAAAACTATCGACAAAACCGCCTGTAGTTTCATATTTCCATTCTCTTTCTCTCTGTTTTCCAGACTTTTCATTTATATATATATATACTTATACAATTAACATCAAATTCATTCTCAAATCAATCAACAAAAACACAAAGATTTTTTAATTTTCCTAAAAAAAAAATGAATGCAGCAGCAGCAAAGGGATCGGCATGGATCGTAGCAGCAAGTATTGGAGCAGTAGAAGCATTGAAAGATCAAGGATTTGCCAGATGGAATTACGCTTTAAGATCGATTCATCACTATGCCAAAACTAATTTAATTGCTTCTAATAATACCTCGGTTAGGAGATTCTCGACGGCTCCGGCGGCGGCATCTTCTCCGGCGGTCGTCTCCGGAAAGAAGTTGAGGAAAACGGAAGAGACGTTGAGTAAAGTTCTAGATCTGAATTGTTGGGGTCCAAGTACTGTCAGATTTTAGTGTTATTTACTTAAATTTGTTATATGATCTATTAGTGAAAAGAGTAATTTTATACCATTTAACCAAAGTTTGAATGGAGATGCGATTTTAAAAATTTATTCTCAGCGAGTGTTTATATTAAGTATATTTGAATATTTATTGTAACAAACACATTTTATTAGTGGTGGATTCAGGAATTTACGGCTATGAGCGCTCATTATTTTTAATTTATATCAACTAAAGAGTGTAATTGCGAGCTAAAATTTGTCAACATAGGCGTTATTTTTTTTTCAATTCAATGCAATAGACAATCGAAATATTTGAATTGGTTCAAGAAAAAAAGGAGAAACAATATACTTTCACAAACAATTTTAGTTAAAAAAAGGCAAACCAGTTAGAAGAAAAGACTTTTTTGCTTGTGAATTGGAGAACTAAAAAGGCGCTAGAACAAATTGTTTTTTTTTTCTTTCCTTTTATTTTTCCTAATTAGACGGATGAGAAAGAAAAAGTTAATAGACATGGAAGATCATGACCATTTATATTTTTTGGAGATTAAGTTACATAATAGATATGAGCATGATCAATTCAAGATTTTAAGATCGTGGTTATTTTTTAAGCTATCAATCATAAACTATAAATGTATTAATTTAACACTTGTGATAAGAAGGATAATTATGTTTATATAAGATAGCAAAAAAAAAATCAATAAGAAAAATTAGAATAAAAATTATCTTCAAAAAAGAATTTTGTTTTAGAAAAATTAGAAATAAGACAATTCGTAAAAAGGGAATAAAGAAAAGGTAGAAAGAAAAGAGTTGATTTTAAAAAATTAAGAATACCACTACAGGAAATCGAACTGGGCATTTAAGCAAGTTTAAGACCTTGGGAACCAATTTACAATCACCGCACCAACTAATACATTTGTTTATTGGGTGTTCGTCTTTTATTTTATACGATACTGCCTTAATTTTGATATAAATATATGTAGTTCGATACGAGCTTAATGGGTGCTAGAGCACCCGGGCAGCTCCATGTGGGTCCACCCCGGCATTTCATCACTCAATCATAGTAAAGTAATATGAACTTTCAATTTAATTAGTAATACTATGAGTTGTTTGAAGTTAATTTAAGTAAAAAACTTACTATTAGCAATGGGTGCCCAAATTACAATTAAGATATCAGGTCTGCTAAGATCCTTTTAGATTTACGGATCGATCGATATCGATCCTCGTTTTATTGATTCCGATAATATAGGTGAAAAATCACTCTATTGAAAATCTACATTCATAGAGATTATTGTACTTGAGCATTTTATTGATTCCGATGGAATAGGTGAAAAATCATTCTGGATTTAATTTGGGCAATAACTTTGCTCAATGCACAAATTTTTGTGAAATAGTGTAGTCGACCCATGGAAAAGGGTAGGTGCTTAGGGAAAATAGCATACTCCCTCCGTTTCTTTTTATATGTTATTCTTATTATAAATAGTTGATTATTTTTAATTGTCATAATTTCATTTTTAGAGTTAAATTATAAAAATTTTGACTAATATTTTACGATGTATTTTTTTCATCATATTGATATGCAAAAAATTGCAACTTATAGTACTTTTAGTATAGTTTTTTAATATCTAAACTTTTTGTTTAAAATATCGAATTAATGTAATTTAATTAACTTTGAAAATTAATCAAATAGACTTCAAAAAACGCAACATGACAGATAAAAATGGGTAGAGGGAGTACTTGTCATTTTATAAAAACAATGCATAAATTACAATGTTCTTCCTGTTATATTCTTAATAGTTAATTATTCTTGAAAATAGATATTTGATCAACCTAGAAAATTTAATAAATAATTAATATTCATTATAATTACTTCATACATTGATTAATTACTCTCCTCATTGCATTACTCTAAAGATGGAATCTGAGTTTAAATAGAAATCTCAACAAACAAATTAAAAATAAAAGATGAATTTATTTATCATTTATTGAAAAGTTGACTTCAAAAAAATATCAAACAAAGGTAGAATTGTAAACTTTAATTAATTTTTTAATGCAAGTGAAATATAAAAATGTGACATATAAAAAGGAAGTCCATTTTCCTTTTTCAATTCCCTAAAGTTTGTTATAAATTTTTTAATGTATTTTTATTTTTTTGTAAGTGGTTTAACTGACTTTCCATTTTTGTACTGATGCTGGAGTATAATCTCTGATTTTAAAATTCACCTTAGACGGCGGGAAGGTATGGATATCATAATAGATTGAGATAATAAATAAATAAATAAATTATTAAATCGTTTAAAGGAGCCTAATAAACTTGAATTTGTATAGAAAAATCTCACAGTAGAGATAAAATTTGAAATTGTGCTGAAAAGTTTCCATTAAAAATAACGCATTTTTTAACAAAGATAATTTCATAGTGAGAAGACTCAAATTTGAAAAATAACATGGAGTATAATGTTGAGGGAAGAAGTCAAAATCAGCTGAAAAGTGTAGTTTAATTACCTAATTAATTCCTACCATCCAACTAACCTACACCAACAACACATAGCCGACAAATGTAAATGTCTGTATAACTCATCCACCTTCCTCTTTAATTATCCACCAATTATTTTGCTAATAATTATTATTTATTACCCCCCCCCCCTTTAAATTCCTTCACTACAAAATCCATCAAATTGGCCTTCATATTTTGTATATGATAAGGTTCGATATAATAGATCTCAGTGATTCACTTTTTTTTTTTTTGGATTTTAGGCATAATTAAAGTTTAGTATATCAAAATAAAAAAGAATCGAAGAATTCATACAGAAAGTTTGATAAATTGAAAATCACGAGTATTTAAAGTCGAAATCAAAGTTCAAAAAAGTCTATTTAATAGAAAATTAATTAGGAAATTTGACACTTAATGTTCATTGATAAGATTACTAACAAATTAGGTATGTGTGCTCATTGCGGTTATTAATTTGTCATTGCCTAACAGCCAGATGCCGTGCCATTTCACATTCGTTGTCTACTCATGTTATTGTCCCTCTATCTATATGCAATCTTGTCTGAGTTTATCGAAAATAACGTTTTCTTTGTCTTTAGATTATGATAAAAATTATGTATATTTATTATTATTTTTTAATTTTTATTTGTGTTGTTATTGTTGTCTAACTTAATACTTGAATTTTTTTTCTAGAATCTTTTAAAAATTATTTGATATATGTCGTTATGAGGTTACACTCTATATTTACTTATCCAATTGACTATCCTTCATTATACGTGATACAGGTTGCTCTACAACTGTCCATTAATGAATATGTTGTATAAATGTATATCAATTTTAGTGATACATATGTTTAATACTACTATATTTTGTTGTAAGAAAAAGATTGAACTCTTATTCATTAAATTAAAGTGAATCAAATAATTTCATATTGAAAACAAAAATGATGTGTATAATTATCTAAAGGCAATATAACTTTATTAAGTAGTGTGTTATTTTTCTATGAGCACTTATGATTTTAGAATATTGGATTAATAATAGAATCTTGTGGCTATCTAAAATGGAAACAAAGTCCAAAAATACAAGAAAATTTGAAAAGAACTAGATATGAAATGTAGAAGAGAAGTCAACAAATTTTGAATTAAGTAGTTGAAATATGAAGATTTTACTAAACAACTTTAATACTATAACTCCCTTAAGTTGGTAACTTTTATATTACCCATTTTTTTCATGCCAAAAGGTGAGGAAGAATGTGTGGAATTAAAATCTCTTTCAAACATGTACATGTATTGATTTTGACCCAATTTCTGAGATGATTTTTATATCTACTATAGACTATAGACAATGACCTGAGTCTAATTAACAAATGGAACTTGAAATTTACTTAATTTAAAGTTAGTTCGTGAGATGAACATTGTCTAAAATTTATATAAAAAAGAGCAATCTTATTTCATCTCATTCTTAAATAGCTGATGTAGATGTAGAGATTCAACATCGCTGTTGCATGCCCTCACGTCCAAACTTGTCAACTGATGTGTAAATGTGTTATATGACGATTCAATATCAGGTAAATCAAGAATTGAGTTGAGTCTAGCTTAGCTTTAATATTATGGTAACGAAATGAAATTTTCACTTAGACTTGACTCAACTTCAAAATTAACTCATAAAGTGAAGATTGTTCTAGATCATACAAGGAGAACGTCATATACCTAAATAGTCAATTTAAGAACTCAATATCGTGCATGTCTAGACCAACTAACTTGAAGCCTAATTTATGTCAAGCTGAAAATTTACAACTCTACGATGATGTACATAAATATAAGTATTAATCACCCCAAAAGATAATTAAATTAAATTAACTAAAGTGCATAGAATGTTACTACTATAATTTTGCAAGATTGACCATTTTTATCAACTAATTAATGGTGTAAAAGGACGTGAAAACAAAAAGAAAATGCACTCAAAACTGTGATTTGAAGTCCGACAACGCGCTTATTTCTGCGCACTTTCCTCTTCGATCAATTGCAAATACTTTTAAGCATCTTGATAGAATGAATAATAAGTATATTTTTATCTTTAACTAAAAATAGTTTTAAATTTTAAATATTGAAAAAATTATGGTAGAAAAATGTTCTCTTTTAAATAAATTTTATATTTTGCCAATTTAAATTGATCAACTCGAATAGAAAATTTTGTATTAACGATAATAGCATACTCATTATAATCAAATATATAAATAGAGTGTAAAAAAGGTACAATAAACTTACTCTTATTCTTATTTTCACTAGATTAAAAGACTGAATTAGATAGATACTTATCTCAAAAAAACAGATTTCTAAAACAAAATTGCATGAAGATAGGACAACAAAATAACAAAGATATAAAACAAATCAAGCCATAAGTAACATTAATATGCAATAAAGAATAAGAGACTACCCATTACTAACGGGTCCTCAATCGTTTCAACTTTTAATATCTTACTAGTCTTCTACTTTAATCATTGACTTTCAAAAAAATTTATCTAGAGTTATGTATTTAGTAAAATTTTGTCTAATTACTTCCTTTTTTTTAATTTAACATAACTTATTTTTTCTACTTCTTGTTACCTCTCACAATTAGTTTATATGTCCAGACTATTTTAACGCGTTTTACTTATTTTATCTATTATTAAATTACAATTACAATTATTTTTTAAAAAAGTACAGCTATATATATATGTCCAAATGGTGGGCTTTTACAGCCGCTAAATCGACGATTTACAGAAAGAAGACAATTTCCCGAAGACGTCGATATAATTACATGACTAGTTTCTGACCTTGAAAACATATAGTCAACGTCGTGAAAGAGTTTCCTCCCTAAGGACAATTACAAGCTGCCCTATTTTTTTATCACAGGAAAATTGCAACTTGTCGTCGGAAAACTCGACTAGATTCCGGCCAAACCTCCGTCCTATGGCCATCGCAGACCACCACAAGTCACATAACTCCGACGGAAAGCTCTGGAAGCTTTGTCCTCTCTGGCAATCAGGAACTTCTTCTTCTTCGTCGTCTACACAGAATCTTCACTCTCAGAATCACAGTCACCAAAACGGCGTTGGATCTAACAGCTCTCGTGCTTCTACGTCCGTTAGCTCTGTTGCTAGATCACTGCTTCCGGCTCGACGTAGGCTTCGGCTCGATCCAGCTAACAGTCTCTACTTCCCTTGTACGTCCGTTTACCTCGCCGTTGACTAAATTGACTTTGTTTTACTTTTTTTAGTCAACAATTTCCGGTTTTTTAGGTCTTTTAATTTTTCGTGTTGAAAACTGGAGGAATTGTGCTCTGCTTTTACCTGTTAAATTTTATATTTGATTTTTTTTCCAGATGAACCCGGAAAGCAGGTGAAGAGTGCTGTAAAGATTAAGAACACTAGCAAATCTTATGTTGCATTTAAGGTAATCTTTCCGTGTTAATTTGGCGTTGATTTTTCAAATGGTCACTCAATTAATAATTATGATCTCAGAAAAGTCACTTTCTTTGTCGAAGAAAATTGGAAATTTTTTGAGCTAGTAATTATTAGTTGAGTGACTATATGAGAAATCAACTATGATAATTTGTGTTAGTTAGGTCTGTAGTTTTCAGAAATCTCTTTAAATCTATGAGGCCTGCCAAGTGTTCGCATCTATCAGAAGAAAAAACATTGAGTAGGGGCTAACTGTCATTATTTCCTAATGATTTTACCATTTCTGGATCTTCTGGATGGTTCATGATTTGAACCAATAGCATCTACTTTCAAATCGTTCCCGTTTACTCTTTGTTGTAGCTAATTACCAAATCCCTACATAAAATGAGTGTGTTTTATGCTTTTAGGGTCGAAAGACTAAACCAAAAGAAGTTAGCTAATGAAAGCAAAATTGAAGTTCATTGAGGTTGTCTTGGGTCTTATATTCACAATGCATCGTGTAAGATTCTTCAAGTAAAAATATTTGTACTGGTGTTTCTGTAAATAATATAGCTGACCTCTTCTAGTTTGAGATTGAAGCATAGAGCATAGTAGTAGTAGTTGTTGTGATATGGAGGTTTAGTTTATGATTGTCACACAATATAACTGGTGGTGTAAGTTTCTGATATTTCCTTTTCCTTATTTTTCTTTCTGCATTTTAGTTTCAAACTACTGCACCAAAGAGCTGCTACATGCGACCTCCCGGAGGCATCCTCGAACCCGGTGAAAGTGTTATTGCCACTGGTAATTGGTTTTCCTACGTTTTCTTGTTTTCACTATTCCTTTTTTTTTAAAAAAAATGAAAAATATCAACTTAGATTTGGATTGTGTGTCTAAATGACAGTCTTCAAGTTTGTGGAGCACCCTGAGAACAACGAAAAGCCTGTGGACCAAAAGAGCAAAGTTAAGTTCAAGATCATGAGCTTGAAGGTGAAAGAAGGAGTAGATTACGTACCTGAGTTGGTGAGTAACTGAACTTCCTAGGTCTTTCTAAAAGAGGCAATTTTATGGATTTGCAGCATCTTTTGACCACAAAGAAAGTTAGGCTATCATGCTTCTTCAGCTTTATACTTATCATTTGAGCAACGCATCAATTTTCTTGCTGATGATTTCATGCACTTTAACAAAACATATTGAAGGGTAAAGGTGTTGCTGACTTGTCAGGATTCTGGACAACTTTTTTTTTGGGTCCTTTTTTGTTCTGAAAGTCAAGAGTTCATTATTTGTCTATTCAGGATAGACCCTGACCTATCCACCTGAACATATTTATGAAAATCAGCTAGGATTATAATTTTTACTGCTTATATGAACAGAGCATTTGGTGATAAGATGTGGGTAAATGAGGAGCTCTATCATAGATTTGGCATTATTTGAAATTACATCTTTTCTGCATGCTCCTGTCTATATCCACCTTTGCTATGTGTGACATAGAAGAAGCACTTTCCAGTAAGCTCTGACTAAGAATGTATATTTTAGCTGATTCCCGTCCATTTTGAAGTAGCATCAAACATTAGATAAGTTGCTGTTGGTATGTTCAGAGAAAAGTATTATTGAATTTTACAGAGATGTATTATCTTAAAATCCACTTTACATGTGGATGCTTCTTCTTTCATTCACAAACTGGATTTTATGACAAAATATTTTTCTATATTGTATATATCAGTTAAGAGTATCCTGTAAAAGTAGCATAGACTTTGAAAAGAGGAAGCTGTTGAGATCAGGTGTTTTTTACAATGTAGCCGTGACCAGTTGCTTTAGACTGCAACCTCCATGTTTGAAATGATCCGTCTCTTTTTTATATTAAATATAGGAGCATCAAGTGTCATACATAACCCATTTCTTCTTGTCCTGTGTCTTCGACAAAGTCAGGATTACAAAAGATTCTTTTCTTTCATCATCATTCTGTATTCCTTGGAGGGAAGTCTTGGTGTAAACATACAGAAAATGATTGGGTACATGTGCTCCTAAAACAATATGTGTGAGCCTTGTGCCTCTATCGTCATTGTGTGTGAAATCTGACGTGTAACTAAAGAATATAAGTCTATAGCGTGACTCAAAGTTTGTTGTCAATAAATCCAATAGTGTTATAACCCTTTTGGTTCATGTTGATGCAGTTTGAAGAACAGAAGGATCAAGTGACTATTGAACGTATCCTACGGGTGGTGTTCTTGGACCCAGAACGACCTTCTCCAGTAAGAATTAAACATGCTGCTGTTTATCTGATTGTTCATTTTACTCCGAGTTCATTCTCCAACTAAATAACTTGATTGATTAAGGTACTGGAAAAACTAAAACGACAGTTGGCTGAAGCCGAGGCAGCATTAGAATCTCGCAAGAAACCTCCAGTTGAAACTGGACCCAAAGTTGTAGGAGAAGGTCTAGTAATAGATGAATGGGTAAGGCTTTCTATCTCTGCATATAGAAGCATGTATCTTTCCAAGTTTGATTCCTCTTAACAATGTGTGTCTGCTTGCTATTGTTCAATAGAAGGAACGAAGGGAGAAGTATCTCGCTCGGCAGCAGGTTGAGGCTGTTGATTCAGTGTAAAGCAACTAGTGGATTTTAATGCAAGTTCCTTCTTTTGCCATAATTGAAATGTCAGGCCACATCCATCCATTTTCTGCTTTAATTCTTTCGAAGGATGGTGGAAATTGAACAGTGTGGTCCGTCTTGTAAAGAAAAATAATCAGTGGGAGGTTTAGTTTCTTCTTCATGGAGTAAAAGCTTGTTATGTAATTGCTTTGGTTGTATTCTTGTAGATATTGCATTACTTTTTTCTGAAAACCTATTCTTTTGAATACTGCTCGTGTAGCCACAATGTTATGAGTTCCACAAAGGGAGACAGAAACTAAAATAATTCTTAATATGGTAGATAGTGGAAATTGGAATTATCTATGGGTGTCTCGTGCTAGGGAGTTGAAGTAACGCATACAGGATTGTAGTTCACCGACATGCATTTTTACCTCATTAACTTAAAAGAGTAAACAACACAATTTTTACTGGTTTACGGGTTAATTAAGTGACTTTATTTTAGTTTTCAAAATTACCTTATCACGTTTACTTTATTAGACCATGTATTTTTGGATACATATGAGTTAAATTAGATATATCTGACTTGAAATCTTGTAATGAAACAATTGTAACTCTAATTATTTCAAATTAGTATTTAGGGTAGAAATGCTTGTTAGATAGTTCCTACTTAACTTGGGACAAATCATAGTAAATTTATATGATCCAGTGAAAACTTAAAATTTTTTTTGGGACAAGCATTTACACTAAAATATCTCTAGCCGCATTTCTAATAATCCAGTTACATAGTACAAGGAAAGAATCACTACGTCAAACCGTTTATAAAAAAGAAAAGGAACGGACACCAAGAAAAAATAAAGGATGAAGAATCTAACAGGAACAGTCTCACACAACCTTATACACAAGGAACAAGCTGGTATATAGAATGTTTTGCAGATTTGATTTTAATCAGATACGCGCACTACAAACAATCCAACCTATAACCAGCAGATCAAGAGTTTCAATCAGTGATATATCCTCGAAGAATTCAGAGATTTTCCGGCAATTTAAAGTTTTGTGATCCACATATTTGATGAGAGCCAGTTTCCACAAAGAGCGCTATGCCACATTTGCTGCTATTGAAGCCATCCCAAAGAGAGAAGTTGACAGTTCCTGAGATCGTCTTCTTTGCAGTAATATCCTTTACAGAGCAAAGCTTCTCCAGCCTCCTGACAACATAGTCATTCGCAAGCATTTTTCCTTTGTTCTCTCCTGCAGCGATATCAGTCACCAGACCACCTTCGTACAGAGCAATCATCACGTTGGCACCATCATTGTCCACCTTACTCCTCAGAGATCCTAATAGAGATACTTGCAACGACTCTGGTGTTGGCCTCTCGAATGTTGCCTGTAATGTTTTTTCACAGCATTAGCAATATGCATAGACCAGATACAACCATTAGTTCGTACTGAATCCAGTATTTTTGATACAGAATTGAGAAAACAACTAAAGTTTCAGCAAATACTGAATTCTCGACTCATAATTTCCCACTGAGTTCAGTTTAAGAAACTATACTAATCCCAAGTTCCCAACACACGCAGACGAGTGTTGAACTGAATTTTACCAATTCAAGAAGTAAAGAATCAGAATAATGTGCTCAGGTCAAAAATATAGCTAACATCTTCTTGATTATGGTATGAAGTGGGATAACATGAACCTTTTTCAGATCCAAATGATCAAATCTCGAATTCACATATTAGCTTCTCATTGGCTTTACACCACATATTAGCTTATTATTTCCAGTACATTGTAACCTGGTGCAAGATCACAAGGAATTGATCAATCACACATTAATTGAAATCTGCTATACCATTTCTCTGTATCCATTTTGATTGTTTGGATGAGATGTAATAACCAAAAGAAATTGGTAACGTAAAACATGAATTGCATTTGAAGAGAACCAAAGTGCCCATTTTAGCTTCTCATTTCCAGTGATCAGTATATTGCAACCATAAGTGATCACAAGGAATCAAATCAATCAATCCCACATTAACTGAAATCGACTATATGAATTCTCAGTACCCATTTTGATCAAAAGGAATAACCAAGACAAATTGGTTTAAATTGCATTTGAAGATAATAAGCTCATGTAAATCAAGGAGAAATCTCAGTAGCTCAGTTTGTTAGCTGCCTGAACTTTCAACTTGTTGGCGGTGGTTTGATTTCCTGCTTTGTAATCCCCTCACCCATTTCCCCATCCCCTAGCCCGTTCGAAGACCAAACACCATTTATTCAAGTCTTTCTGGTACTCATGAATTCTCTTCTTTTTTTTTTTTTTGGTTTCACACTGTCAGTTACCCCGCTTCATACCTCGACTAATCCAGATCCGTGACGCATAAGGCTATGAAACAGGGGAACACTCCTTACCAGATTTTTTCATTTAGTAAGTTCGAACCCGAGAACTCTAATTAATCAGAATTTCTTCAATCATGCATATGATTCAATTAATTCATCAAACAGAAAGATTTGTAACCATAAATTCAATCAAATAGTGCATTATTATGATCAATTTGCAACAATAACAAACCTGGAAGGAAGGAGCAGCAAATCTGGGAGCAGAATTGATACAAGAGAAAACAGCATCTTGTTCATTCCCAACACATTGAGCTCGTCCCTGAACCACAATTTGAGGCGTAAACATAGTATCTAGATTTAAGGCCTCAACATATGCTTTTTGTTTAACCGTCCATAAACTCGACCCAAATGGATCCTTCCAACCCATATAATCCCAATAATCCACATGATAAGCCAACAAAATCACCGGCATTTCTAGGTTAAAATCGCCTCTCCCAATCCTCGAAAACAATAGCTCCGCCTCAGGTGAGGTGGCGCAGCCTTGCGATGAGAATAACTCCACCACCACCGGGCCGCACCGTTTTTGCTCCTCCGCCGTTAAATCCGCTGTCGCACTGTCGTTGCTATTTGAGCTGGGGTCTTTCGAAGAAGAATGAGAAGAACCGCCTTTGCCGAAGCAGGTGAAGAGACGGCGCCCCATTTTCCGACGAGTCGTCTCAAACCTGGTGATTCGTTAAAGCTTTAATGGAGAAAATTGTGATGGAATATATTTCTCAAAAATTAAACAATGTTTTTATGGGGTTTTCGAACTGAAGAAAAAAAAATATGAGAAATGAAAATGGAAAGCTTAAAATAGTAAAAATACGAAGAGATGGTGGAGAGGAAAAGGTGGCGAAGCAAGTGCCTTTCAATATATTCATAGTACCTTTATTACAACAAGACCCCCCAGCTCCTTTCCTTTTTTGTTTTTCTCGCTCGATATCCGGTATCTGAATCGGGATAAGTGTACGGATATTTGATTTTAGAATTATTATCTAAGTTATATCTTGTAGTTTTAACGTATATAATTGGATGAAATTTGTATGCGACTATTATTTTTATATTTTCATTTGTAAAATTACATAAATTAAAGTATGTTGTTTTGTCTCAATTTCAATCATATATAGTTTAATTCAGTCTTTATTATCAGAACGTTAGTAATTTTAACTTATCATTCAAGCATTACTTGAATTTATAGATATTATGTCAAAAGCTATAACAGATAGTAAAGTCAAAGTTTTATTTCTTAATTAAATTCACCAAGCAAGTGTCCTGTTCGATGGTAACTTTGATTCGTAGAATGTTGATATTATCCAACACGTATAAACTTTTGCGTTCAATGAAAAGTATAATTAGAGGTGAAGTGACATTGCGGGGGAAGTGTCGTTACCGACACAAAGTAGGAGTCGGTGACACGTTATTTGGTAGGTTGAGTTGGATTTTGTCAGACGTTCCATCTGCCCACTTATTAAAAAGTGCGATGCCTTCACATGTAATCTCTTCAATAAACAATTAGGAGGAGAACTATATGCTATAATAAATATTGTACGGGTTTTCCAAATAAAAAATAATGAAGTCGTCACCTAATTACTTATCGATATATTTTTTTGTACTAAAAAAATTGCAGTGCCACATAATTAGATCTGTTTACTACATTCTTTTTCTGTTTGTGGATGATGAATCCTGGTAGGTATGTAGCTGAGGACAAGTTGGAAGCATGTGGCTGTTGGCATAGCCACAAAATTTACATACAAAAAGATTGGTTATTGAAGATGTTACAAGCAAACAACATGGGTTGTGGTTGCACTGGTGGAAGTGTTTCACCCTTAATCAAAAGTCTTGGGTTCGAGCTCTGAGTATTGAGAAAATCTTGTGGGATGTGCCCTGCAGTGCGCGATCCGGATTTAGTGGGAACTCTAATGTGGTCTCCAAACACTGACACCCGAGACTTGGGTATGAAAAAAATCTTGTTGGAATAGGCCCTGCAATGTGCGATCCGAATTTAGTGAGAGCTCTGATGTGGTCTCCGGACACTGACAGTGAAGTTACATGGAAGGAAGTTGTCTTTAACAAAAAGCAAATAACAACATATTCAGTATATTTTTATAAGTGAAGTGTATAACGTGTGGTGTGTATGTATGCAATCCTAATCCTATTTCTACCTTATGAAAATAGATTTAGAGGTTATAATTTTCTATAGATGGTCTAATTCCAAATTAAATTAGGTAAAAAGTAGTTATTCTATGGTTTAGATCCACTTCCCACCAAAATGTCCATTCATTTCGACTTTCTACTATCAAATTGGCCACCTTTATTGAAAAGATTTAAAGAAGAAAAAAGTGAAATGACAACAAAAACAAGATAACCAAAACCAAAATAGCCTACAATAACCTGCCACCACGAAGAAGCAAACAAAAACCGAGTGGTCTACTATTAAACACGCAATTTATTTATTACGTGTGATCGAGTCTCTTCTTTTTCGTCAGAAAGAGTTGTCTTGATATTAGGGGAGGAGCTAATTAATATCGACTTGTACGTGGATGAACTTCAGTAACTTCATTTAAATTCTAAGTATATTTAGGGATGGCAATATAATGGGGCGGGGCGGAATGGGTTTGAGGCCATGTGAGGCGGGGTGGGTTTAAGGTTGTGAAGGGTGGAATAAGGTGGATGTGGGGCGGGTTGAAGTAGGTTTTTTAAAAATTAATGTGGGGCGGGGGATTGCGGTCATATGTGATTTTATGTGAGTTTAAACTTAATTTTAACTTTTTACATGTTATAAGAGTGATAAAACATTATTTATTAAGATAATTTCATTAAAGCTACTAAAATATTCAAGATAATAAATGAAAATAGTTCAATAAAAATAATACAATTTCTTACATGTTTTCCAATTCTAAAAAATAAAATTTAAGTCACTATTTTATTAAATTATTACAACTTAATGAAACTTATTTTTATGAATTTTAGTTTTAGTATCAAACATAACTAGAAAAAGAACATATTAAAAAATTATGTGGGGCGGGGTGAAAATGAAAAGAGTTGTTATGCGAGGCGGGGCGGGGCAGATTAAAAATTTTGCGGGTTAAGCTCAACTCACACCGCCCCGCCCTACACCGCCCCATTGTCATCCCTAGGTATATTTTTAAATAATGAAATTCATTAAATATTGGAAAATGGTCAAAAAAGCCCTTAAACTATGCGAAAGAAATCAAAATGTCCTCCATTTGTAGTTTGGTGCAAAAATGCCCTTGCCGTCAATACTTTGGTCCAAAAATGTCCTTATTGTTATTTAATGGGTCAAATATGCTCATTTTCCAAATAAAATATATTATTTATTTTCTCTTTTGATACATTCTTTTTCTAATAATATTTTTTAAATTAGCAAATATTTATCTTACTTCAATTCAGAAAAAAATAAAAAATGAAAATATTTCTTATTTTGTTATAATTATTTTTTATGATGGATATTCTATGATCTTATATATATTATATTGTGTCGAAAGGGTAAATGAAGTTATTCTATTTTAATTGATAAAATGAGATTAAGAAGAAGAAAAAAATTCCTACATTTTTTATTTGTTAAAGTGATTTTAAAAGAAAGAAAACAAGAACAGTATTCTTTAATAATATGTTAATTCAAAAGAAGATATGTTTAAAAAGAAAAAAAAAATTATTCGGAAAAGGACATTTTTGATCCATTTAGTAACTATAGGGGCATTTCTTGACTAAAGTATTAACTGCAAGGGCATTAAAGTATTGACAACAACGACATTTTTTAGCCAAACTATAAACGGGGGACATTTTTATTCCTTTCACACAGTTTAAGGGCATTTTTTATCCTTTTTCCTTAAATATATAGTAAAATTTAGATTTGGAACCAAATTGTTAATTAACATCTCATATCATTATTAATGAATTTAGAAATCATAAAATTAAAATTTTAACTTTGCGTCTTTGTATTTTAATATATTAGTACTATTTTATTTACAATATTTTTTGAGCTTTTGTTGAGGAGGATATAAACGTATGTACACTTCAGCACTTTTCTAATCACCATTCCACACGTGTTGGGTTGTGAAATTGAGATTTGAGGGAAATACATTAATGCATACTTTTATGGATTATCCTCAAGAAAAATATACATGTATGTATATAATTGAAGTGTGGATAACATAATATAAGGTTTAAAATAGGATAAATAAATAACTAATGGAATGAATCTGATTCTAATAAGAAAATATACTTTGATCGAAATCAAATTCGAAAGCTACCTCATGAATTCAGGTTTGTCCAATATCATATAAAAAGATAAATTCCGACTACATTCACCACATATATATGGGAATTAAGTCTATACGTACGTATATATAATTAGGTAAATTTCGTAGCCATATACTATTTAGAAAAGGTATTAATTGGCAAAACAAAAGCTAGCCCACTATATTTGGCATTTTACTCAAGTGGACATTTGGAATTATACTACAATATCACTTTAATTTCTTAACCTATGAGTCTAATTGACCTCCACACATTCAGGATCCTCATCTATATGCTCTTTTATCCTTATATAATTCAATAGAAAATAGAAAATGATATAAACACAAAAAGAGAAAAAGTAAAAAGAAAGGCAAAAAAGATAAAAAAGAAATCACACTTTTTTTAAAAAATAATTTTTTTTTGAAGATGTTGGAAGGGAAAGCAGTAATTGGAGACACAGATATGTTGGGAACCATGCAACAAGATGCATTAGATTTAGCTGCAAAGGCACTTGACTTCTTTGATGTCACTGAGGCCACTGAAATTGCACGTTTTCTTAAAAAGGTAACAAATCATATATAGATCAATTGTTTTTTTCTTTACACTAAGGTTTTATATTATAGTAATAATAGCTAGAGTCGAATTTAAGATTTAGACTTGATGAATATATCGATTGCATTTTAAATAGTAGTACAAATTTATGTATGTTTAGAGTATCAGTTGAATTCGTACCCAGTGATCTACATCTGTCATATTATAATAATGAGATTCAAATACGATAGTAAATTTTTCAACTAGAATTCGAATCTAGTGATCTTTACTATTGCTAGAAATTTTGTATACCAAGGGGATATATAAACGCGAAAATAATTTACTTACAAACATAATAAAGGGATTTAATTGCGGCTAGAAGCTAGTAACTTTGATAAGAGAATTCCTAATTATTGAGAAGAATATTGTTATATCGTTTGAGATTTGAACTTATATTTCTCTATAGGTTAAAAGGAATCAAATATACAAATATAATTACTTCATGATTTAATTTCCTTCCCTTTATAGGGTTTCACCACTATAAAGGGTCTGATATACCCTTCAACTTTGTTATTCAGAGCTGATATATCCTTCAAACTATATAGTTTAATTTTTTCCTCAAAATGAGTTAATTATGAATTACTAACCCTTTTTTTTTGAAGTAGGAATTTGATACGATGTATGGACCAGGGTGGCAATGCATAGTAGGGACAGATTTTGGTTCATTTGTAACACATTGCTATGGTTGTTTCATCCATTTCTATATTGGCAGCCTTGCTATTTTGCTCTTCAAGGGCTCTGCTGCCCTAGAGGACCCGAAAGCCGAGGCCGAAGCTGACCGGTTTTCCACTCTGCAGGAAATAGCGTGAAGTCACTTCTTCATTAATTTTACCGTTCTCAACCAAGGCATATATATATACACTCCAATGTACAATATTAGGAAGTTTTAAAGTTTTAATTTCACATTTATATTTTCACATCTATAAGTTATATATGTCAATTCGATCTCTTTCCTTTTTACGGTGCTACATTATCCTCTTCCAAGGAACGGAGTTGGGATTGGGGTGTATAGTAACCTGAATTCAGGATGCCTATGAATTTCTCTTTTAGTTGCTTCAACTATGATATAGGTAAAAAGAGTTGGTAAAGAAAAAAAATTGTATAAAATTTGAAATGGTGAATTGAGGTCGAGTAGACTGATGGTAAGAACTCACCTTTTTTACTTTATAGCATGAAAAAATGCTCGTTCCAATATTCACGGCTCAAACTTAAATAAAAAACAGGCATATTTCAAAGGATACTGTAAATGTATTGCAAGAAAATCCTTCCTATTATTAAAGTATATCAATTGAAGCTCGAAAACATCTAGACATGTACCATAGGAAAAGGGAAAAAAGAGTGCACCCTCATATATATATAACGAGGAACTACGTACATACATCCTTTCACAGTAAAATGAGTTGAAACTTTGAAGTTTTCAATGAGAAATGGAAAATGACTTCTATCATACCAAGTCAATGAATGGCAAGAGCTTTATAAGTTCGATAATCTCCATATATATTCCGGCGAATAACATATATCCCTCGCGCTTCTCTTCATTTTCTTTTTCAAAAAATATGTATATACACATCTTCAGCCAATTCTTTAGTGAAATATGTATATAGAGCAATGCACTTGTAATTATGGTCCTAAAATTGTGGTTTAATTCAACTCCTGACTTGATTAAGCACAGAAGCATGAAGGGGACTCCTTGAGCACATATATGCACTGGAATTACCATCCAATGCAAGGGAATAAAACAAAAGAATCCAATGGAAACAGTCTCAGAAGAAAATTGTATTAATTAGTTGTATGGGGTCCATGATTTATTACACTTGCTAGCTAGAGTAAGTTAGTAAGTGATTGAGGTATATCTTTGACCAGCTCTTACTATAGGCTGGCTTGGACAGATGTTAATTAGAATGAATCTGATTCTTCAATTCAATTACTTTTTTCCAACCGCTCGTGGATGTAGAAAAGTGTGTAAATGGCATACGAAAGATTGAGGATTGACAATTGAAATTCATTTTGTATAGTCAGCTAGGAAAAGTTGGCTAATTGTACGCAGCAGACTCGAATTACCCTGATACTTCTAGAAGGCACCTGAGGCTGAACGCTTTGGCAAGCTGGGAACTCGTGGATTTTTAAGCAACAACGGTTAAAATAGAGTGTGTGGATATAAAAGTAGTTTTAAATACCATAAAATTTCATATTCAAATTCTAGCCCAGACAAAATACTAATGATGATTTATTCTCATCTATTCAAATCTTAGTAAATAAAATTATCCAATATTTATGTTGGTTGCAAAGTTGATTCATACATCACAATAATAAAATAAAAATCCAAATAGCTTGGCCAATAACCATATATAATATTGTACTACTATATGTTGTTACCTAAATAGTTTGCTTTAGCAAGATAAAACTCTGGATAGAAGGATATGACATGGAGATACTCAAAATCTACGAAACACTTCTCATTGGTTGGTACAAAAATTTCAAAACTATCTCACACCACAATTTTTTAAAACACAAGAACCAGAATTGTTGGATGGACCCCTCCAGATATTTTCCAACAGTTATTCTTTATATATAAATTGTGCAAGAAACTTGGTGAAAATTGTGAGGTCCAATTAATTAAGAAAGAGAAGAAATGGCAGCAACAGGCAGCTCAGCCACAGTTGTTAGAGCAACTCCATTTTTGGGTCAGACCAAATATGCTAACCCCCTTGGGGATATAGTTCCTATGGGCTCTGCCAGATTCACCATGGTAATTTTTATTTTTTATTGTGTTTTTATAATTGAGTTCGAAAATTAATATTATTGAAATTGGAATAAATTTATGATTCGTGTAAAAAGATACTGAATTCAGTTGAATCTGTTTTTAATATTTTGTTAGAGTAATGATTTGTGGTATGGACCTGACCGTGTCAAGTACTTGGGACCATTTTCTGCTCAAACTCCTTCATACTTGACTGGAGAATTCCCTGGTGATTACGGATGGGATACTGCTGGTTTATCTGCTGATCCCGAGGCCTTTGCCAAGAACAGAGCTCTTGAGGTACTTTCTTTTTTCTTTTACAAGTAGTAACAGACATTTATGTGACAAAATCATTTCGCAAAATTGTTTCTAAATATTAAAAAGGTATCATTTTTAATTGGGATAGAACAAAAAAGTGAAGCATTCCACAGAAAATTTACAAATTTAAGACTCATATAATTGTCGACGATTAATTTAGGATTGAGACATAGTTGATCGATTGATATTGATTAAAATTGTGTTAGTAATTCTAGGTTATCCATGGGAGATGGGCCATGCTTGGGGCTTTTGGTTGCATTACACCAGAAGTTCTTGAAAAATGGGTAAAAGTGGACTTCAAGGAACCAGTATGGTTCAAAGCTGGAGCCCAAATCTTCAGTGAAGGTGGGCTGGACTATTTGGGCAACCCAAACCTTGTCCATGCTCAGAGCATTCTAGCAGTTTTGGGCTTCCAAGTAGTGTTAATGGGCCTTGTAGAAGGTTTCAGAATTAATGGGCTTCCTGGAGTTGGTGAAGGCAACAATCTCTACCCAGGTGGACAGTACTTTGACCCATTGGGCCTAGCAGATGACCCAACAACTTTCGCCGAGCTCAAGGTTAAGGAGATCAAGAACGGAAGATTAGCTATGTTCTCCATGTTTGGATTCTTCATTCAAGCTATTGTCACCGGCAAAGGCCCACTTGAGAACCTATTGGATCACCTTGACAACCCTGTTGCTAACAATGCATGGGTTTATGCAACTAAGTTTGTTCCTGGATCTTAATTTTTTTACATTTTGACTTCCTCCATAAGAGGCTTTGTAGTTTGTACCACTCAATCATTCATAATGCAAATATTTGGCAAAGGAAAATTATTTTACATACACTTGAACCAGTAGCTTTCGTTTGAATATGCATCAACGAATAAGTTGAATTCAGCTATATGAACCTTCACTATCCATATCGTAACGTTCAAACTTGACAAAAACTTAAAAAGTAGGACAACATTGGTGAAAAGAGTTGAAGGGAGAAACAAGAATGCTCATAAGCACAACACAAAGATACCATCACATGTGGCCACTCATTGTGCTGTTGTGAACAATCAAGTAATGACTTTTCTACAATTGATCACCATCTTCCAACAACAACTAATTACAACATTTGCTAATCTGAAAAGGCGTGTGGACTGAGAAATTCAATCCGTTTTTCGCAAGCTATCTAATATACTTCCACAACCTAGCATTGTTTACAACAGGCTATTCACAAACAAGTGCTTAACTATCTAGCCGAGGGATTGCAGAGGATACGTAATTGAGCACACGTACTACTTCCACCAACTTTGCTAACTTAGCAACCATAGTTGGGGAAATTAGTTCCATCTATACATTTAACACCCTATAGAGTAAAGAAGAAAATGAGAACGATTTTAAGCTAAAATCACTTGCTCTTCTTACCCCACCATTTTCTACGACTCTTCCCTGCTTTAGAATGAACAAGCTTGTGTACTTTTGACTTCGTCTCCTTTAAACGAACCTTGTACTCTTTTTTCCATTCCTCAAACCTGTGTTTAAGTCTTCGATACTCATCTGCAGGATTATTAGTAGAATGTAACTGCCCTGGCTTCAAGTGAACAATTGCCATGGCTTCGTTGTCAAAATTCTGCTTCCGTTGCTCAAATTCCATTGTAAGGTGGCTGATTAAGGATAAACCACCATTAACCTCTCTATTAGCTACAACACCCAAGCTGTTGTTAGAGAAGCTAACTGGAGTGCGTCCCGCAGGAGTGTCCATAGATGTTGCATCATCAGAATCATAATAGTGAGGAGATGGGGAACCTTCAAGCTTTCCAGGTCGACCAGTAGTGTCACCAGCGGCGAGACTGTTCTTGGCTGCAGCTAGACTAGCCTGCTTTAACAAAGCAATCAATTACCTTGTAAATTCATAAATATGAGTTCACAAGTAAAAACTCAACTTCCAGCATCAGCAGTATCAGTAGAGCATTCATAGAACTACGGATACCAAGAACTAGAGAAAATGAACTATCTAGGATCATATTGCAGCTTACTCACCTGCAATGATGTCATTTGCTTTTGCCACATCTCCTCCATTGACCTCATCTTGACCTCATATTCTAAGCATCGGGCCTCGAATTGGTTTGCTTGTTCCTTCAGGGCAGCATTTTCCTTTTCCTTCTGTTCAATGGTTGCCTCGGCCTTTGCAACCCGTCTTTCGAGGTCTTCTACAACAGATGGTAGGATTTCTCGAGGCAACTCCTGCTTGCATAAAAAATTCAAACTTACTACTACAGATTCTCAAGCAGTCAGTAAAAATATCAAAGACTGCATTGCTGCCTCTACTATTTGCAGCAAGGGGAAGGCATGATGAATGAAGCCATTATCCTGATTTATCCATCAGTGATTCTTCACCAACTGTCCTTTCCCCTTTCCCCTTTTAGTAGGGAGAGGGGAAGGACTAATGTATAAGCCAAAAAAGGGCCTTACTACTCATTCTCTCACCATATTTTTCTTTCAATTTCAATAATCAAACACTCGGCATTTTCGAGATGCCAGAGTATTTCATCTTCCAAAGAAAGAATAAAAAATGAAGAAAGATTCCCCTGAATCCTGAAATCAGAAAAGGAGTTGCATACCCAAAATTGGTTTTAACTATCCCCCCCAAAAAAGAAGAAAAAATGAAATACCTAAAATTGGCATCATGAAACAGGCCACCAAATTCTTAAAGATATTAGTCCGGAAGCAGACTTTACAATTCTGAACGAAGAAACACGAAAAGTTACAATTAAATCTACGGCAGAACTTTTAAAATGCTAATTATTCCATTATAAGGTCTATTAAGGGAATAAAAAATGAGGCATGAGGACTACTAGTAAGGATAGGTGTGAATCTTTATCACAGAGTACCTTGACCTCCGTCTTTCTGCCTGATCTTTGTTTGTCTACATTTAACATTTTTGAATTCTGCAGTTTACGAAGATCCCTTCTAGCCAACCAACCACGAATAGCTGCAAAAAAGATGTGTAAGTTTATATTTGGTTTCATAACCAGCTGCCAAATAGAAGATGTGTAAATCTATATTTGGTTTCATATATTTGATACCATGCAAATAACTTTTACCTGATTGTATCTGCACAACAGCCACCAGCTGCTCATCACTTCCTTCACAAGCAACCTTCCCTTTAGACATCACTCTAGTATTATACAGCCTTCTTTCTATTTCACCACGAATAACTATAAGAACAAATGTTGATGTCAAACATCAGGTACAATTCAACATTGGAAGCTTATAATTTAATTATATTGATGCATCACCTCAAAATTGACCCGGTTCACATAACTAGTTACTTTTGGAACTTCCAACATCGGTTCAAAGGCAGTTAATTATAGTTTTTTAAATAAAAATTATGAAGACAACATTGTAGTTATATGTTTTTTCTTTTTTCTAAAACCACTTGAATGGCATCCCCAAGTGCTCAAAACTTTTAAGATATCTAATGTAGTCTTGAAATGGAAAAATACTCATACAACCTGATAGACACAACATTCTTCATGAATATCATCTTCTATTGTATTCTAAGAAAAAAGGGAAGAAAAGAGACGAGTTGCAAAGGAATCTGCTTTACATGATTGAAGTATGATTACTCCTCCTTTCAGCTCATGGAAGACCCGACGAGCACGATGACCACGAAAGCACTTCTGCACCTCAAGAGTACCTTGCAGAACTTGGTTCCTTACATCCTCCAATGAAGCAATCTACATGTAAGAGGGACAGAAGTTCACATACAGGCACACAAAAGGAAATCCAATCTTCAATAGTATGTGTCCGTTGTCTCACTAGAAGCCCATATTGGGTATATGTCAGAGGATATGTTATATCCATAAGCCATAACTTTTGCGATTTTTATTGTTTGACCACTCAAAACCCTTCTCCAAACAGACATATGCCTCCAAAAATATGATTTTTCCTCAAAGTGGTGCCACCAGTTTGGAAGACACCACACTTTTTTCAAGATAACTATGGTGTCTGGGCCAGCTAGTGTAGCGTGCACATCGACACACCACATGTTTTTCATTTATCATTATTTGGTTCAACTATATAGTAGTTAATGATTAGAATAAAATTAAAATTTCTGGTGCTTCCTTTAGATGATTTAGTAAATGACATAAATTCTTTGAGAAGTAAACTTATCCACACAAGAGAACAAGAAACCATGAACTCACCTGTCCTGATCGGAAATATAACTTTGTATACCCAACTTGGTACAGTTCCGGAAGAATACCAAATTGATGAAGTATGGCAACTGACATACTTAAAGGATCTTGGCTTGCATTATCCTTTGGCAGAAGGAAGCCGTACCTAAAATACCGCAATCACATATATAAGTTGACAAACAACCAAAAGAACAAATCAGCAACAAACTAAGGATCGTGTATGTCACCTGCTTGTGAATTCTTGATGTGTTAACCTAGTAGGATAGCCAGATCTTGATATTCTAACCACCTCAAGAACACCACAGCATCTGAGCTGTTCTATGACAAGATCTTTGTCAGACATGCCAGGAAGCTGCTTATTATTTGGTTTTATGCAACATATGAAATGTGGTATGGTATTTTCCAATTGCTGCATCAATTTGAACAAATTATCCTGCCAGAATTTGATAAAGGACAACATTGAGAAACAATCATAGCACCTCAAGATACAAACTTTTATTTTCCAAGTGTTTAGTTTGTCAGCATGATCAAGTTCTATAGAAAATAACCACCTTAAACTTAGTTGCAACACTTTGCTTCTGAAAATCTAGCACCCCTGTATCAGTTGATGGAATTGAGAATTTTTTATCTTCAGGCAGGTGACTGTCACTTGATGAGAGTAGCTGAATAATGTCAGGATGCAACACATCTCTGTTCTTTGCTAAGATGCCAGTTGCATCATAAGTTACCTGCAAAACACATATATGTAATTATAGAGTATGGAAAGAACCAAGGAAGTCAACCATAACTTCTGTCTCTAAAACAAATGATGTGGCATTGTTGCAACAACAACATACCCAGTGTATCCCACAAGTGGGGCACCAAAAACTAAGCAAAGACATATTTGAGTTTAAGGTTAATTACATAGTCCTTCTTGCCTTCAAAAGCTAATACCCAAATGGACTTCCATATGTTCCTAGATGTTTGGATAAGTTCGATTCAAGCCATGATAGCAAAAGGTCCATTGATTTTTAGGCATGCACCAGTCCCCAAAATATTAAGCAAGAAAGAATATGTTACAAGAACTACTGAAAGATAACCGAAATAGAGAGCAGTTGTCTGAGATTATTGAAATAGAGAACAATTACATGATTCTGGAATTCTTTTCCACAAAAAAATGCTAGTAATGGCACAAAGAAAGAAAGTTCTTCTTGCAGCACCCATGGAAAAGAATCTATCATCAATCACCAGAAAGAGGTATGATAATGTAAATTTTCCAGATATTATCAGTGTAATGGTGTAGTTTGGATTGAAGATGGAAAATCACTTGTGAGAAGTTATAAGAAGGGTCATCAGAAGAATGGCTAAAAGAGGTGGTACAGCTAGAGGGTCACTGGTCAAGAGGCACACCCCCATTGGTGGTAAATGAAAACAAGCATAATGCCACCGAAACAGTAATCGAAACAAGGATGGTGCCGCCAAAATGGTCACTGTGATAAAACCATGAAAAGAAAGAAAAACTCTCCCAACAATTGAGCGTAAGTCTGACCATGGGCATGTGAAAGCTATCAAGTCTCTTAACCAAAATCGTGAAAATACTACTAATGTCCGTAGAAATTGCACAGAACTAAAAAGGATGCATTTATAAGAGAAACTGACCTCTCCAGCATAATGACGAATACAAAATTTTTCTCTTTCGCTTTTAAAGCAAGGGCTAGATTTGATGTGCTGCTTAAGTTTACATGCAAAGGTCAAATCTGTGGCTTTTAGGGAATTTGATTCTTCATTCAACAAAGATATAAGGCCAATTGGCTTCTGCAAAATGAAAATGAAAGTTCATCTATCAACTGCTATGTCCATTCAAACAAATGTTGAAGATTGCTCAACTAAAATACAGAGATCTTCCTTATGATTGACATTGGTAATTCTACTCGAGATATCGCAATAAAACTTGTGAGTCGTGACTACATAAGCATATTCATTTTTATCCTTCTCAGACAACTCAACAATTAAGCACGGAAAGAGTAATCAGAATATGCAAGACTTCACTCGAAAGAAGTAATATGACAATGAGAAAATTGGTGTGGAAACTATATCAAATACAACTTGTGACAATACAAACAGATGAATTTTTATCCTTCTCATCCAACTTAATAATTAAACATGGAAAGAGTAATCAGACTAAACGAGAAAAAGATGTATTAATCAAAAAACAAACAAAAAGACCAACAACAGAGTGACATCTAATTAAGTACGAATGTAAACATGTAATCCGGGGCAGAAGAAAGTTGTCAGCTTATATAAGCTCCTGACGCCAAATAAATAGGAAAAAGAACCAAAAGGAAGAAATACCTTTTCAAAAAGGTTCAGACACTCTTGGTTGTCTTCAAAATCTACTTTTGACCAATCAATTCCGTCCAATTCATATTCCTGAAACATAAAACATCAGTTCCTGCATCAACATCTAAAACTGATACTGCAAGGAATATCTTCAGGAGAGTATACAGCCCAAAAATGCCACAGGATAACTACAGAGAGAAAACTGAGTGTATTCTTGAGCCGAGGGTCCATCAAAAACAGTCTCTCTACCTCCCTAGTTAGGGATAAGGTTTGCGTACACTCTATCCTCCCTAGACCCCACTTGTGGGATTACACCGCGTCTGTTGTGTCTGTTCTTGTTGTAGTAGAGGTAAGGAATGAAGCAATAAGAATGAACTAGGGAGGATCATGATATGCTTACCTCTTGTTCGAGCTTCAATAGATGTCTGTTGACATGCTGCTGGAGCCTCTCATTTGCATAGTTTATCAAAAATTGTTCAAATGTGTTTCTCTGAAAAGTGGGAATGGGAGTGTCAAGGTGGATAAGAAGGAATCTCCTATGCTGAATAATAGTAAAAAAATCACTCACAGATCAATTTACCTTAAATGATTCAAAACCATAAATGTCTAGAATATTTATGGATCTACCCATCTGTTCTTTGTCCATTGCAAGGTTTCTGTTCATTTGATCTACTATCCAGTCAAACAAGTTTGCATAAATGAACTTTGCCAATGCATCTCTTCTATCAGTTGCCTGAACCAGAGTTATAATAAGTCATGTTCTCTAGAGAAGAAATAGGAGTGCTAAATTCATATATTAGAATAATTAATAGTGAATAATGCAGATTCTGGTTAATATCGGGATGAAAATGTGAAAGAAAGAGAAAATAGGAAGATACGAAATATAAATGCACTTCAACAAACCTGCTCTACAGTTAAACTCTTGGCGATCTTATCCTTGCCTGCTTGTATTTGGCATGTTGATAAAGCTAGTATGAGGTCATTTACAGTACAGCCAATCAAGCTAGCAGCATTTGTAACAGCTGCAATATCAAAGATTGTGACAAACCAAACAGATAAAGAAGGCCTCCATACAAGCACAGGATATAAAAAAGTCGAAGACTTTGCATACAAAGTGAAGAAGAAACTTTACAAGTATTGTTACAAAGTAAG
Organism: Solanum pinnatisectum; assembly: GCA_035578085.1. Classification (NCBI taxonomy): domain Eukaryota; kingdom Viridiplantae; phylum Streptophyta; class Magnoliopsida; order Solanales; family Solanaceae; genus Solanum; species Solanum pinnatisectum. The sequence goes on along the minus strand of CM069082.1, from coordinate 43,431,390 downwards.
ACCATACAAGAGGTGCAGGAAAGAATAATCATGAGAATACAGAAGATACTTGCATGAATCCGAACAACAGAGGTTTTATGACAATGTAAAATGCTCTGGCCCAGAAACGTTGAAAAGCCTAAGATAGACCCTCAATAGTCAATATTGCAGAGAAATGGAGTTACAAAGAGTACATCTGGAGTTAAAATAACTACTCCAATGAAAAACAACCAACTGACAAGGCGAAATATGATATATTGTCCTTCACTCAAAAGCGAAGAAAGTGTTAAAGCTGAAACCGACAATATAGATGCTGAACAAAAGTCAAGTCTAGATATTCACAGTTGGAAAGTTAACTTACAATTGACCAAGAGTGTAAGATGATTTAAATATGTATGAGGTTATGAAATCATATCTTCTATTACATTCAGAAAGAACAAAAGCTCAAGAGGATCAACATTAGCTAAACTGCTACACTGACAAGATGGCTCACCTTCACTTTGCACAACTTCAACATGACTTTCATTGTCAATTATTTGGAACGTTATGTTTCCCAGCCATAGAACTGAAGCAATCATCTGAAAAGCATGCTCTTGATCCCTTTCAGAAATCCTAACAGTATTTAGGGCTTCCTGGAAAAGTGAAAGAAACAAAGTAAATAATTATAAACAAGATCCAGAACAGCATTGAACTGAAAGAACAGAAATCAAACATAAGTTGACCAATTCTTATCCCTTAGGCTCACCATAAGCTTACAAAATTCCTCAGCATCATCAACATCATGGATCACCAAGCAGCCACTCTGGTTGAGATATTTGTATTCTGATGCACCTTTTAACTTAAGTTTATCTGAGAAAATCAAATTAAAGTTCTGAAAACGAAATATTCTTCAACTTCTTTAACTAATTTATATTTTTAAAGATCTTTAACCAACACCACAACGGCCCAGCCCCACTAAAGAAGAGAAATAGAAACAAAGAATATTTATAGAGAACTACAAAAAAGAAATTCGATCTCTTAAAAATTGTCCTTGCTAGAAAATAAAATAGTTGTACACACATGATATTGAAAGAACTTCCATTTCACAGGGTTTTCTAACGCAAACAAAATTTCTCACTTTATAAATGATTCATGAACTGTATGCATAACTTCTATATTTTTCTGCTAGAAAGTTCCACTTCCATTTTTTTTCAACAGTAATGTCTGGGCTAACTTGCACACCACTCTCATATTTCACAGGTTGTATGCATCCTCTCAAGTCTCACCAGAACATATTTTATTGGGTAACTCGACCCAACAAAGCTTAGGCATGGAAGAAATGACATAGGTTTGTCCCCTCTGTTAGGATTCAAATCCTGGTCCTCGTGCCACTTTCATGTCTAACGTCTTGTTGAAAACACTACAGTTTTGTGACTGCTACCTTACACTTGTATCCTATTATATTGATTTTTTTATAACTTCAGAATCACAAGCCCAATTTCACCATTAGGATCACAGAATTGTTAGTTCTAGAGATACGCTAAAAACAACTCAGGTGTTGTAACCACAGAGTATTAAAAACAAAAGTTGTTTTGACAGTGAAGACACATTGCAAGGCAAAAGCCATGTAAAGTCCTACGAGTGAAATAAGCAACAAATAGATACAAACAAAGGTCCAATATCAATTACAGACCTCTCAAAGTAGGTGGAGCCCCTGCACATAGTTGGTAAAAAATATGATAGGACCTCTCTCCATCAAGCAGCTGAACCACTCTTGACTGCCCAAAGAAGACATTATGTTTCAAAAGATTTAGATTGTGATAGTAATGATATAAACTACAACAAGGAATCCATGGTAAAGGGGAGAAGAAAATCCCACCTTTTCAAGAATCACTACTCATTATTTTAGCATTGGCCAGTGGACATGCACAAAGATGTATAAAAGTCAGTAACAGTTATCAAAGGACAATTACAATAAATTGCATTCACTGAGAAAACCAAAAGACAATTACACTTACAGGTTTGTATTTTAGCACCACATATTCTTCCTGCTGTATTAAAATGAATTTCAATCAACTTTCCCTGCATCCATCAAGGACAGCCATCAGAAAAAGTACAACAGATGGGGAAATAACACAAATAAGCTTTTCCACTTCCCAGTCCACCACTCCCATCCTCAAATGAAGGAAAGAAAAAGAAACATAGAATCAGGCATAGAGACTGACAAATCGACTGGAGTTATTGTTCCTGGAAGTTTTGGCATTCCCAAAGGCCTCCAATATGTAGCTTGTTTGCAAAACCTCCTTCTCTATCCCATTACTGCCTCCTCCAAGCATAGCCAAGTATTCCATTGCAAACTTTGCTGTTTCCGTCTTTCCAGATCCACTTCCCCCACTGTATGAAATGAAAAGATGTTAGTTCCTCCCAATCACTGAAACCGCGATGAGTTTGATAATTACAATCTAAGCCATCAATAACTGAAATAGAGTAGAAATACAAGTATCTGGCATCCCTAAAGATGACAAGGAAACATTTTCACATACCTTATGATAATAGATTGACTTATCTCATCTGTAAGATTCAAAAGGTAAAGAAAGAAATAAGAATGCATCTAAAGTGTTTACGGAGTTAACAATGAACTTTTGTAAATAATAAGAATGAACATGGTTCTGAGGATAACCTTCCATCATTCGATCGTAGGCAGTGTCAGCAATAGAATAAACATGAGGATCATTCAAGAGCTTCTGTCTGTAAGCTGTAACAAATTCGTTCCCATACAATTGGATATCTTTGAATGGATTGATTGCTATTAAAGCAGGCCCTGCCTTGCTCTGCAGGCATAGGGGACAAAAAAAATTAAAAGAGAAGAGACATGAAATTACATATGAGGCATAAATGCAGTTTAATATTACGTACGTATATCATATCTTGCGCATATCTGTGTTGAAGGTTGTGAAGAACAGATGGCTCATTCAAATAACTAAGCTGCATGAGATCATCCACACCCTCAAGAACATCCGGATTAGCAGGTAATACCTCTCCTACAGGCACTGTCACAACCTACAGTATGGCAAAGTTTAAGCTCAATTACAGCTGTTCAGTTTAAATATTTATCATAAGGAAATAGCATGAATACATGAACTTACACTGCCGTCAGAAAGTAATACCATAGCTTTCTCTCCTGAAGTTGATTGAATATGTCCTGATACCCATGCCCCATTCCTCAAACGACACCAGATGCGAAGCTTCTGAAAACAGAGCTTAGGAGTTAAGTGTGGTCATCTGAGAGCAACCCAGAAATCATCCAACAGTAATCAAACCAGACACAATGACAAAACTAGTGAAGCCAAATCCAGCATGTACAGATTTTACTTATCATTTAGCTAAAAATGTTAACTTTTCTAGATTCATTCAATCAAACCATTCGTGTTCAAGGTGATTAAGACAGTCAACATGTGAAGCTACTGAAAATAATGCTCTTATTACCTTCTTAACAAAATAATCCAGCCGATCATCCCATTCAGCTTCACTACGCCATTTCTCAACCTTCCCACCACTTACCTCCCGCAATCTCCCTGTGCTGTTCTTCTTCACTGAAGGCATTGCATACGGCGATTCGCTATCTTCCATTCCTTTCACCTTCATAGCACCAAAAACATTCCTTTTCAACCCTTTCGACTCTTCCTTCTTCTTACCATTCTCCAATTCATAATCACTTTTGCTCAACCTTTTGCTCAACGGTTGCCTCTGTGAAGGAGGTCTAGTTCTAGATGTAAGCTTAGGCCGAGCAGGTAACGCCGGCGGCAAGTCTTTTGGCTTCTCATTTTCATCCCTTTGCCGGAGAGAATCCAGCATTTCCTCTAACGAACTACGAACTATAGTAGACATTTTTTCCCCCCTGATTTGAAGTAAAATTACATATACAGAAACTATTTCATTCAAATTTAAACAATATCTGAAGCAACATTGCTCCAGAAACAACTCCTAAACTCTAATTCACTTTTTTTTTTCAAAAAAAAAATCAAACCTTTACCAAGTTTCCACCATTTTCCTTAAACCTGGAGATCAAAATCCATCCTCACAACCTCAATTCCCCAAAAAAACGCATAAACCTCGAGATTTTGTAAGATATTAATAAGAAAAAAACCCACAAAACCAAAAAAAAAAAAAAACAAATTTTACGAAACCCAATACAACTCTGAGCTGTTGAACTTTTTTCTCTTTATTTCCCACCGAACAAGAAGAAGAAAAAAACTTCTTTTTAGGCTAAATCAAGAAAATGGTACCTAAATATATTTTTTTTTGCATGATATGCAAAGAAATTAAACTCTTCTAAGGAAGAAAGAAGAAAAACAGAGGGGAAAATGAAAATGGCTAATCATGAAGAGGGAAAGAAAGGTTTTTTATTTGTTGTTTATCAATTTGGTTGGTTTTTTATTTTTAGAAAATCGAAAACTGCCGTTCAGATAAAACCAAAAATAGGAAATAATGGATATCAAAATTTGAAAATTTATCATGTTTGGTGTGAATATTAATATAATATGATGATTTGGATTAAAGAAACCGTTGGATTAATTTTAATTTTAAAAAAAATAAATTTGAATTTTAGAGTGGGGGCCTAAAGTAGTTACTAAATTAGTGTAGAGTTGAAATTTTGAAGTGGCAGACAGATGCACCTGAAAGGGAAGCGGATAAAATGGTAGATGCTGTAATCTAGCGTTTGGTCAAAAACTTCAGAAAATATATTTAGTCATAAAATTTTAGAAATCAATAATATATTCCAATTTATATAAACGGTTAAACAAAAAAAAAATTCAAATTTCACAATTAAGTATGGTTAAATGCTCATTATTTATGTTTCTATTAACTACAGTTGTAGGCTTCAAATTGATAATTCTTCCATTTTACATCTAGATTTTTGAAGTGGTCCGTTAGAATTGACGGATTAAAAATAGTTGATAAACATTAAATGTAAAAATATTATTAGTTTGGATTTAATTTGTTTGTCTTAATTTTTTTATTAGTTTATTTTATAAACAATGTCTCATTCTTTTTTTTTTTTTTGACAACTCTTTCATTTTAACTTTTTACATGATATGTTTAAGATCGCAAGATTAAATGAGAGACTTTGGTATATTCTACGTATTTTTAGTTTAGGACCACAATATTCAAAAAAAAAACTTTCTTATGTTCTTAAAATTCATGTCAAACTAAAATCAGACAAACAAATTAAAACTGAGGAATTACCAAATATTGAAAATGATTTTATGTAAATATGTGTTTGTATTGGTTAGAATGACTGAATTGTCTCAAGTATCATTTGTTCTTTCTATTTTGATTTTTTTTATAATGATATTATTCCGCACATTTTCACAAGTTTTAATAATTTAAATTCATGTAACAGATTGATTTAACTTTGACATGATATTTTTGTTAGATAAATTATTTTATCATCTATACAAGAGCTTTTTAATTAGTGTCATATTCAAAAATTCTACCTTATTGTAGTGGGGTTACTCAAATTTATAAAGCTGAAAAGGAAATTTATGCTTTTCTGGCTAGTTGCTTTTAGTTTTTGCTCTTTGTAGCTTATTTAGTTGTCTTTACATTGTGTAGTGTCACTTCAACTCTTCTTATTTTCTTTTTATTTGAGGCTGATAATGCTTAGATTTTATAATATGATGAAAAATGAAAGTTACAATAACCTTGGGAGACAAAGAAAAACAAAACTTTTGAGGTATCAACATGGATTGTAATGGAATGATTGTGATTCTTTCATTCTTAATAAGAGATCTCAGATTTGAATATGAGATGGAGAAAATCTTGTAAGAAGTGTCATCTCCAAAATAGACCCTGCGAATGTATAAATTTAAATTAATCGAGCTTCAATTCACATGCGAATAGCCAAATACCATGGAAAACAAAATGAGGCAAATGGTCCTCCTCTAATAACTCATAAACAAGGGTCCTGGAGTTAGAGTTTAAATAAATAGTCCTCTTATAGAACTCATAAACAAAGTAAAGCTAGGGTTTAAATTACGAGTTCAATGGAATTGATTAACTTTAATTTATAATTTATAATTTATATTTATTTTAAGATATATTAATTTTCGATTAAGAATTCAATAACTTAAAAAGATTAAAGTCTCAAATTGATCATAAACTTCAAATTCAAACTTCGCTCCCTAAGTGTTTAGAAATATTATTACTTTCTCCGTTTCATTTTATGTGGGACTTTTCGAATTTCGAGATCCAAACAGGTCTAGCTTTGACCGCAAATTTTACATAGATCTTTTAAACATTTTGAATTATCAATTGTTGTGACTTATAGTATTTTTTTTACGTAGTTTACAAATATATAAATTTATTTTTATTTCAAAAAAATTAAAGATTTCATGCGCAAATTTCCGATCAAACTTAAACTGTTTGATTCTCGAAAAATAAAAAATGACACATAAATTAAGACATACAACTTTTAAAAAAAGGGACGAAAGGAGAACGAGACGAAAACGTAACAAGCTGTAACAATATCATTTTGTTCATTTGGAGCCACGTCATAAGGAAATTTAAAATTTGAACTTTTAAAGCACGTATAGTATACATTTGAAAACTGGAACGCAAAATGTCAAAAAAATATTTAATTATTTTTGTGACATAAAGTCAAAAAAATGTTCTTTGTTGGACTCCTTTAATTTGACTTTCTTGACAAAAAGAATATTTTAACAAAATTTTTGTAAAAAAACCTTCTTACAAATCTCTCTCCTACTAACTTGGACAAAAATTTTTTAAAAAAGATTTGTCTTTGTTGATACAATTAAACAAAATGGAAATATTAGCTTGTAATGATTTTTTTGTATATATGGTTTTATTTTCTTACAGTAATTAATAATGAATATTTGTATGTGTCACTACTTCGCTAGACCTAATCCTACTAAATCACATTATTAATTAAATTAAGAGTTACGTAATATGAGAATGTCATTTTATATAACAACTGATTTAGTATATGTTTGTTATAAGCTTATTTTAGTCCTCACACTTCACTTTCTTATTATTTAATCATCCTGTTTTTTCATTTACTTTTTTATGTATATGTAATAACTCTATCATGATCTAAGTGTTGCATTATCAAAATAATACAACATATCAAATTAGGCTTTGGGAGTTGAAGTTCTTGTGACCATACAAGACAAAATGCCGTTCATGGTTCTTGTTCATACTCTAAAAACTAACTCAAAAAAAAAAAAAAAGAATTGTTCAAACCTTATAATTAGAAGTTCGGAATTTTTATAATTGAGCGATGTGAAATTTATGATTCTATTCATTACGATACAATGCTAAAGTTATGAAATGATGTGTAATAACAATCCAAACAGGTTGCTAGAGATTTGATTTGCTTATAACTTTTTATCTTGTTAATTGTGTTCAAATTAGCTTACACGTATACATCATTCATCCACTTTGAGTGTTGGTCAAAGCAAAATTTGAGACTGTTTATTCCCATTATTAGTTAAGCTTTAATTTTGAACGACAAATAATAAATTAATTGAGGAAAAAAGGCATGCACAAATAGACGAGTGAGAATTTTAATAAATCTAAACCTATGGGCCAGGTCATACCTAATCCTCCATCTGTTTGGAGATTAATCCAATACTCATTATCATCACATGCCTATTTTACGTAATTGTAATTATGATGCGGAATCAAAAATTTCTATTAAGAGGATTCAAAATATAAAGAAGTAAACAGACATATGAAGAAGTTAAAAAGTTTAATATTTGTTATAGAGATCAGAATTCAACTTGATGTTGTGAATGTTTGAAGTTTGAGTTGTGATAAATTTGAGTTTAGTGTTAAAGATGTGACTGTTGAAAATTTTGAATATTATAAAATATATTCGAAATTTAATCGAAGAAAAATATATGTTAGTTACACAACTGACACTAATGGAATGTATGTCCATTATATTAGACCAAATGGATGTAAGGACTCTTTTGAGTTGATTCCCTTTTTAATTTGTTTTGAGATTTAACGTGACACTTTTTATTGGCATGTGCTTTGGCTAGCTTTAATGATGGAACATCATTAGTCATTAGTGAAGAAGATGGACCTTCTGATTAATTCTGACTGAATCAATGTGAATTCTCCTAACTTGTCCAACAATCTTCACAAAAAAGTGTTCCAAACTTCCCATTTGTTTTTTCCTTTAGTTGCAACTTTATCTCATCCTTTGCTTCTTCTCTCCTTTCTCTTTGGTGTCAAATATCATTTCACATTTATTTCTCGATTTGATTATTTCAAATTCACGTTACGTATTTTATAAGAATTCTTTTCATATTAGAATTCGAACTCAAAAATATTTGATTAAGAATATAGATAAATCTTATTCATACTATTGCCTCTCGTAGCAATGCTATCTATTTCATTTCTAGTAGTTTTACTTTTTGGTGTAAAACAAAAGATTACCGCAAGAAAATTCTACAGAGCGAATAATACAACTTCAAGCGAGCATATATAGTGACTAAATCTTATCAATAATACACTTCAACTCCGGGATACTTGTAGAAGCATGATTATTCAGGAAAAATAAAGTATTTTTTCATTTATGTACTTAATTCATAAATTCTGCCCTTATAAATTACATTGCAACAATTATATATGTACATAATAATAATAATAATAATAATAATAATAATACTAACCGTTTAATACATAATTATATATCTTAAAGGTATTATACCCCAAGGTATATATACACATATCTGTTGAATGTTTTATAAATTATACGCCAAGGTAAATATGTAATATTTTTGATCGCCTGATCACACAGCGTAAATATTCAAAAAAGAATGGTAAAAAAACAAAAAGAAATTGATGTTAATTTTGGGCTTTCATGATATTGGGCTCCCCAATTTATCTTGTGGACTAGTTCAAGCTAGTGAGCTGCTCCAGGCCCATCATGCCAATACAAGCTAGATTAGGGATTTGCTGAACCCAAAATTCTTCTTAGCATTTACAACAGTCAAAGAAATCCTTCCGTTTCCGCGTTCGCGTAGCTATGGCGAAGAACAGAAACAAGAAGAGAAATGGCCTAGCTGCCATGGATGTCTCCACTGACCAAACGGTTACGGATGCCCAGGGTAATTTACTAATTATCTACTGTAATTTTTCAGTGTCTTCGTTATCCTTCTATTACAAAAATTTCGTTAATTCTGTTGATTTACATTGATTTTGCTTAATTTCAGCCATGGATACTTCAGAATCAGCAGCTCCAAAACCACATATAGGTGGATCACTTAAGTAAGTTGTCTGATTTTCATAGTGTTATAACGTGATGAAACTTTCAGTGTTTTGGTAAATTGAGTTAACGTGTTCTTTGTTAGGACATATTATGAACGGAGTAATATGAACTTCTGTTATGTATTTTTTTTTGAATGGCGGAATTGTTAGAATGCAAGTTCTGTGATCAAGTTCTTTTCTTTTTCACAGTCGGTGTTATATTTAGCTTTATGCTTGCAAGAAATATTTTATTTTGTGGCTGCTTGTTTAATATAATATGATTCCATGTTGAACTAGAAATTGAATTTCGCAACTTTGGGGAAGTTTGATCTTAGTAAGCCTACTTTCTCAGAGATCCTATGTTCTCAGTGAACCCAACTAGGATAAGATAGAGACAAGGGGAGGGGTAATTGGTTCTTTTACTAAATTTTCTGATTTTACGGAACAGTGATGGAACTGATCATTCCAAATTTAGCAGAATTTGATGACAACAAATAAAAGAATATAAAGTTACTGTCGAGGCTCGAATGGATGTAGAAACCATGACATACACCCTTGCAGGATTTCAACTCAACTTCACTAAAAACACCGAACTAAAATTGGATTACCTGCAATCCAAAGGACCTACCTCTAAGACCTTTACAAAGTTCCTAACAAATTTCCTAACTACCCTTAGCTTGAAAAAACACAAAAACAACTTTATACAAAGTTTTGACCTCAATAAATGCTTCTACAAAAGCTGATAAGAGATTACAGTTTAACCTATCACATTCACTAGAGTTGACACAAGAGAGAGGATCTGCTTGACTTCTGGAACAGACTCAAACACTGGTCTAGCTCCACTTCGTATTTTCAGGCTTCTTTTGATGTAAAACTCCGAGGACTATGTTGCTGAAATTTTTCATGAAGCTTGAGTTTTGCAAAACATGGATGGACTATATTAATAGAAGTGTACGTTCATTTCACTTGTTTGAGTCCGGGGAAGCCAATTAGAATTCCTTTCCTTGACTGGTTAAGATCTTGTAGACTCTTTATATGATTCTAACTCCTTTGCATAGTATCCGTGCAGCTTGAAAATCATAATGATTACACAAGATAATAATTTGTAATTTTACTATGATAATTTAGCAATATTCTTACCCTGCCAGATTCAAATTTGCCAAATTCTGTTCTTGTTATTCTTATCATTTTCCCAACTTCACATGACTAGAAGTCTAGAACACCCCATTAGGACACGCATTATTTATTAAACATCATCAAAAGCACTCAACAAATTCCCCTTTTTGATGATGACAGATAAAATTTTCTTGTAATGTTTATTTTAGCCACCGCATAGCATAGATTAACCCAAGAACTGTTTATTTCCAGCATGTAAAGAATAAACTCTCCCTCTTTGGTAGGTATCTGAGGCAACCCACCAACCGTCCTCCGACTCGAACCAAACCACTCAGCTTAATTTATTTTAATCTTGTTATTTAGGGGCTGCAAAAAAAAAAGAATCTCAGGGAGTCAACTGAGAAGTTCACGAGCTTAAAAACACCGTTTGTCAAAAAAAAAAAGAACTCCCTGTACATATTTATGGGGTGCAGACACGTTTGCACTTGAAATTCATGCATCTTCTGTATTATTCTTACATTTGTACTCATCTAATTCCCCCCATCTCCCATCTTACAATTCCTCACCCTGTTTCCGCTAATATCGTATGCTTGATATTGCAGAAAGATGAAGGGAGTACAAATGAAAAGGACGAAGAATGTCAGGAAAAAGAAGGCCATGGCAAAGGCTATTTCAAAAAGTGAGAAATTGGAGGAAAGAATCACGAGGAGCGAAAGCAAGATAGAGAGAACTAAACATGCCAAAAAGTTATATGAGTGAATGAATGAATGAATGATTATTTTGTGATTAATGATGAATGTGATGATTTTGTTAAGAGTTTCTCTTCTTTCATATAATCGCCTAATTCTTTCTCCAAAACGTGTCAATGTTCTTGCAGTTCCGAGATAAACAATGAATAGCGGGCAAATACTATTAGAATGGAATGAAATGCCCTACAATGGAAAAGAAGAACCTGTGATTTGTGCTTGATCCAATAGTATAGCTACTTATTATGGGAAATATCTTATAAAGAGTTTTTCAAGTATTAGTTGAAAAATGGTATTTGGAAGTTAAAATTATAGTATTTGGACATGTATTTCACGTGATTCTTTTTAAAGTTTTGTGAGTGAGCCTTTTGAAGCTCATCTATCACTTTTTGTTGTAAATCATTTTGGTGGTTAAATGGATGACCATAACTCCTAGGTTAATTTCATCCTTTATTGGTAGTAATGTTGTTGATAATATGGTTGATTGGATGACCATAACTCCTAGGTTAATTTCATCCTTTATTGGTAGTAATGTTGTTGATAATATGGTTGATTGGATGACCATAACTCCTAAGTTTATTTTCTCTTTAATGGATAGTAATTCTCAAGGTTTAATGTAATGTTTATGACACCCTTTGGTATTCCTCAATGTAATCCTATAAATAGTGGTGTTGAGAATAATGTTGAAGATACTTGAAAGAAAGAAAACTAGTTTATATTGTTCCTCTTGTCTTATAGTCTTCTTCTCTTCCTCTTTATATTGTTCTTTTGTTCTTAAGTTTTACAACACGTTATCAGCACGAAACTCTAATATCATTTCAATTTTTTCAAGTTAAGCTTCTGGTATGTCTTCATATACTTAATTCTCATTATTAATCACTCTAATATAATATACTACATATTATGAAATGGTTAGGTGTTAAACAGTGTGTGTATATTTTTGGTAGTTAAACAATGGAATATATTTAAGTCCAAAAAGTTTATGTTATCGCATAATCATCAAGTGAATTATGCTATTTTAAATTAGTTAAATTTTAATTTTGTCTAGCAATTTTGCTAGAAATTATTTAAGTTATATGTTAGGCAGAATGTTCATTTAAATTGCTCGGAAGTTTGATACTAACACATTAATTTACTAATTGATGTTACTTTGTACAATAACATGTGTCACGTTATTATCATTGATAAAAAAAAAGTTTTGTTAATTACTTATGTACTCACTATTTATATTAGTCTAATTTAATTATTTTCTATGATAATTTTATCATGTCGAATTTATCAAAGCTTGAGTTCGTGACACTTGACATTTCTGGAAATAATTACTTGTCATGGGTACTCGACGCTAAAATTTACCTTGACGCTAAAGGTCTTGGTGCTACTATTACCAATGGTAATACGATGTCGACTCAGAACAAAGCAAAGGCAATGATTTTCCTTCGTCATCATCTGGATGAAGCATTGAAGGTTGAATACCTCACGGTGAAAAATCCACTTGAGTTGTGGACTGGTTTGAAGGAAAGGTACGACCACCTTAAGGCAACGGTATTGCCAATGGCTCGTTATGAATGGATTCACTTATGGTTATAAGATATTAAAACTATATGTGAATATAATTCTTTTGTATACAAAATTACTTCCCTATTGAAATTATGTAGGGAAGATATAAAAGATGAGGATATGTTGGAAACGACTCTCACAACTTTTCATGCCTCAAATTTGGTATTACAACAGCAATACTGTGAAAGCGGATTAAAAAAGTATTCTGAGTTGATCTCATGCCTTCTTTTGGCTGAGCAACATAATACTCTTTCATTGAAAAACCATGAGGCCCGTCCCACGGGAACTGCTCCGTTACCGGAAGCAAATGAGGTTGAAGCACATGGCCAGTCAGAGAGAAGACAAAATAAAAATCAGGGCCAAAATAATGTGCGCGGACGTAGCAATGGCAGGGGACAATATAATAATCGCAGTGGTGGTGGTCGCCACAAAAGGGAGAATACTATGGGTTCTCAAAGCAATCCTTCAAGAGGCAATTGTCATCGTTGTGGTATGAAAGGGCATTGGAAGAATGAATGTCGAGCAGCTGAGCATTTTGTTAGGCTTTATCAAGATTCCTTGAAAAGAAAAGGAAATAAAAATGGTGCATCTTCTTCTAATGCTTGGGTGGAGTCACACTTGAATTATAAAAATGATGCCGAGGCAGGGCCTTCACAAAAATATGATGACAATATTGAAGCAAATTTGGCTTTAAAAGATGATGATTTTGATGACCTTGATGATATTACTCATTTGGAAGTTGAAGACTTCTTTAGAGATCAAAACTAATCTTTGATCATTTGATTGGGGAAAATAATTATGTTGTTTTATTTATGTACTTTTTATTGTTATGTTTTTCCTTATGCTATTTTTATATTCAGAAAAAAAAGTACTTTTATTTTCTTGCAAATGTTGTTGATTTTTCATAGTTTTTATGATGTACTTTTATTTTATGAAGATAAATAAAATTCCCAATCTTCAATTGGTTCAAGATGAGTAATGGAGATATGTGTCTTCTTGATAGTGCTACAACTCACACTATTTTAAGAGAAAAGAAATATTTCTCTAATTTGATTGTGAAAAAGGCTTATGTTAATACAATATCTGGTAGTGCAAAATTAATTGAGGGCTCTGGAAGAGCGGTTTTGTTACTACCTGGGGGAACGATATTAACTATTGAAAATGCATTGTACTGTAGTAAGTCTCAAAGAAACTTATTAAGTTTCAAGGTTATTCACCAAAATGACTATCATGTTGAGACTGCCAATGAAGGAAAGGTTGAATACCTTTATATTACTACAATAAAATTGGGGCAAAAATATGTGCATGAAAAATTACCCGCATTTTCTTCTGAATTGTATCATATAAGTATTAGTATGGTTGAATCACATGCCGTAGTAAACAAAGGATTTACTAATCCTAATGATTTTATCATTTGGCATGACCGGTTGGGCCATCTCGATTATAATATGATGCGCAAAATTATTGAGAATTCACATGGGCATAATTTGAAGAATCAGAAAATTCTTCAATCAAAGAAATTCTCAGGCCGCTTGTTTCGCGAAAGTTGGTTATTAAACCATTAACAACTAAGGTTGGGATTGAATCCCCTGCATTTTTGGAACTTATACAAAGTGATATATGTGGGCCAATTCACCCTCCATGTGGGCCATTTAAATATTATATGGTCTTGATAGATGCATCTACAAGATGGTCATATGTGTGTTTATTATCAACTCGCAATATGACTTTTGCGAGGTTGTTGGCTCAAATAATAAGATTAAGAGCATAATTTCCAGATTATGCAATAAAGACAATTCGTCTTGATAATGTTGGTGAATTTACATCGTAGGTCTTTAATGATTATTGTTTGTCCACTGGGATAACAATTGAATATTCAGTTGCTCATGTTCACACTCAAAATAGTCTAGTAGAAACTTTGATTAAGCGCCTCCAATTGATAACTAGACTATTGTTAATAAGGACAAAATTGCTTGTTTCAATATGGGGGCATGTTATTTTGTATGCAGCAGCATTGGTGCGCATAAGACCAACTAGTTATCATGAATTCTCTCCATTACAGTTGGTTTTTGGTCATGAGCCAAATATTTTCCATCTTAGAATTTTTGGGTGCGCGGTATACGTTCCAATTGCCCAATTGCTACGCACAAAGATGGATCCCCAAAGAAGGTTGGGGGTGTATATTGGGTAGGAATCTCTTTCTATTATCAAATATTTGGAACCTATGACAGGAGATATATTTACGGCAAGGTTTGTTGATTGTCATTTTGATGAATCAGTATAGCCAACATTAGGGAGAGAACATAAGTAGTTGGAAAAAAAGATAGATTGGAATTCATTATCTCTATCTCATTTAGATCCTCGAACAAATCAATGTGAGCAAGAGGTTAAAAAGATGATTTATTTGCAAAATGTTGCAAATCAACTGCCAGATGCATTTACTAACCTTCCAAGGGTTACTAAATCTTATATTCCAGCTGCAAATGCTCTAGTTCGAGTTGATGTCCCGGTAGGACAAATTGTTAAAGCAAATGAATCTAAACCACGTTTAAAACGTGGTAGACCAATTGGTTCAAAGGATAAAAATCCTCGAAAAAGAAAAGGAACAAATGATCATGAAGATCATACCATGGAGGAAATTGCTCAAGAAGAGCTCCGAGACATAACAAATGATAAGACCACAAATAAGGTCTAAATAACTGAAAATAATGAGAACGAAGAAATCTCAATAAGTTATGTCTCGATGAGAAAAAAGTGGAATCGAAATAGTATTGTGGTAGAAAATATTTTTGCTTATAATGTTGCTGTTGAAATAATGCAACAATGTGAGGATTTTGAACCAAAATCTGTCAATGAATGCAGACAGAGAAATGATCGGCCAAAATGGAAGGAAGCAATTCAAGCGGAATTGACTTCACTTGAAAAACATGAAGTTTTTGGACCAATAGTCCGAACACCTGAAGGTGTCAAGCCAGTGGGGTACAAATGGGTTTTTGTGCGAAAACGAAATGAAAAAGATGAAGTCGTAAGATATAAAGCATGACTTGTGGCACAAGATTTTTCGCAAAGGCCTGACATTGATTATGTAGAGACATATTCTCCTGTGGTGGATGCAATTACCTTCAAGTATCTAATAAATCTGGCTTCATGAAAAGCTTGAAATGCGTCTAATGAATGTTGTCACAGCCTAATTATATGGCTTATTAGACCACGATATTTTCATGAAAGTTCTTGAATCATACAATGTGCTTGAAGCATATAAAAATTCGCAAGAAAATTGTTCAATAAGGCTTCAGAAATCCTTATATGGATTGAAGCAATCAGGACGAATGTGGTACAATCGTCTTAGCCAATTTTTGCTAAAGGAAATGTACAAAGATGACCCTATTTGTGCTTGTGTTTTTATAAAAAGGTCTGGATTTGATTTTGTTATAATAGCTGTGTATGTTGATGATTTAAATATCATTGGCACTCCTAAAGAGCTTTCAAAAGCTATTGAGTGTTTAACGAAAGAATTTGAAATGAAAGATCTTGGTAAGACAAAATTTTGTCTTGGCCTACAGATTGAGCATTTGAAAAATGGAATTTTTGTCCATCAATCAACATACACAGAAAAGGTTTTAAAGCGATTTTACATGGATAAATCACATCCATTGAGTACCCCGATGGTTGTGAGATCGCTTGACATACATAAAGATCCATTTCAACCTCAAGAAAATGATGATGAGCTTCTTGGCAATAAAACTCCATATCTTAGTGCCATTGGGGCGCTTATGTATCTTGATGATAATACTTGACCAGATATTTATTTTACAGTAAGTTTATTGGCAAGATTCAGCTCGTCCCCAACAAAGAGACATTGGAATGGAGTCAAACTTATATTTAGATATCTTCAAGGAACCATTGATATGGGATTATTTTATTCTAATAAATCCAAGTTAGAAATGATTGGTTATGCAGATGCTGGATATTTGTCTGATCCACATAAAACTCGATCTCAGATAGGCTATTTATTTACATACGGAGGCACAACTATATCTTGGCGTTCAATGAAGCAAACACTAGCTGCTACTTCTTCAAATCATGCAGAAATAATAGCCATCCATGAAGCAAGTCGGGAATGTGTTTGGTTGAGATCAATGACTCAACATATTCAAGAAATGTGTGGTTTTTCTATGGAAAAAGATATTCCAACTACATTGTACGAAGACAATGCTACATGTATTGCTCAGCTGAAGGGAGGATATATTAAAGGAGATAGAACAAAACACATTTCACCAAAAAAAAATTTCACTCATGATCTTGAGAAGAACAGTGAAATAAATGTTCAACAAATTCGCTCAGTTGATAATTTAGCTGATCTGTTCACTAAAGCATAACCAACCTCAACATTTGAAAAGTTGGTATTCAACATTGGAATGAGTGTCTCCAAGAAGTTAAATGATGTTTGCAATAGGGGGAGTAAACTACGCGCTGCACTCTTTTTCCTTTGACCTAGGTTTTATCCCAATGAATTTTCCTGGCAAGGTTTTTAACGAGGCAGCAAACAAAGCGTAATACAAGATATGTGTACTCTTTTGTCCTTTACTAGGATTTTTTTTCCCACAGGGTTTTTTCTTAGTAAGGTTTTAACGAGACATATTATCTATCGATAGTCATCCAAGGGGGAGTGTTGTAAATCATTTTGGTGGTTAAATGGATGACCATAACTCCTTGGTTAATTTCCTTCCTTTATGAGTAGTAATGTTGTTGATAATGTGGCTAATTGGATGACCATAACTCCTAGGTTTATTTCCTCCTTAATGGATAGTAATTCTCAATGTTTAATGTAATGTTTATGACACCCTTTGGTATTCCTCAATGTAATCATATAAATAGTGATGTTGAGAATAATATTGAAGATACTTGAAAGAAAGAAAATTAGTTTATATTGTTCCTCTTGTCTTATAGTCTTCTTCTCTTCCTCTTTATATTGTTCTTTTGTTCTTAAGTTTTACAACACTTTTTTTTTTTTATTGAAAAAAAGGAAAAGATCTTTTTAGTTTTCAAAGTGTGTAACTTAACAAACTAGATAAGTTTGGAGGTACTTTAACAAACTGTAAAAAGATAGGTGATTTGATACATATATATACTACTCCCACTCAAAATTCAAAACAAGTGTCATCTCAGGTATTTTTTTTCAACTATACTTTTATATTTCTCTTCTTAATATTGTTCAATTTTCAAGAGATATTTATTAAATAAAGTTTAATTTAGTAAAATGTATTAAGTTTATTGATTTTTCTAAGGGACATAATTTGGGATGGAGGGAGTATTAGGGAAGTGCATGGCATATGCTGAAACTTTGAGGGAGGTATATGCAATTCTCTTTAAATTAAATACAGAGAAAAATGAAAAAAAATATCAACAGTTCAATCGGCAAGACCAAGTTCACTTCTTCTTCTTCTCTCTTTCATGGCGCTCCAGCACTCGCCTTTTGGCACTGTAACAACTTCAGCACAAATGAAGTTGGCCGTTAACAGTTTCAGATGCTACGAGCACCTTCGTCCTATCAATATTTCAAGCTTCAAGCATCTTCAACGAAGAATTCAGGGCAAGTAAATCCTCTTTTCGAACCTCGCGAGCAATCTCTTAGTTTTTCTTCTTCATTTTCTTACAAATTTATTTAATATGATTACTGTTGAGGTCAATAGCTTGGACATTTCAGTTATTTGATACAGATTTAGGTGAATTCAAGTACTTACTGTTTTTTCTTCTTCATTTTCTGCGAAGTTTATTTAATTTGATTACGGTTGAGGTCAATATCTCGGCAATTTTCAGTAATTTGGATACAAGTTCAGGTGAATTCAAGTTCTTCATGAGAAGTTCTGATACATGTAGTTTGCTCCAATTCGAAGCGATAATGTCTGCCTTTTCTATTTTTGATCCATGATAACACTGTTTATTATCTACTGACTTTCGCTGTTCGTTCTTCTAGGTGCGCATTGCAATGTGGAGCACAGGAAAATTCTTAGCAGAAGTATTTCGTGCAGCAAAGAAAAATCGAAGGATCTCCATGAAGATGCTTTTTCTTTGTCAATGGCTGGCACTAGTGCTCCAATTACATGCACAATGCTCTCAACTGCTGTCATAGGTATTATCCTCAGACGATCTTGCTAATCATGAAAACTTGGGAGAGCTATATTGGTTGAGCATTCTAGTTAAATTTCCAGGGATAAGCATATATATATGCTGTTTATGTCTTGATTTTGCTCTGGCTTAGTAGTAGTAACGTGTCCATAACTTGAGACTTGACTAGTACAAAGAGCAACGGACTATAGAAGTTATATACACAAATAGGAAATCCTACACTAAATTATGGCTTACTAGAAAGAGCAACCAATCATTTTTGCAAGAGGACTGCTATATATGCTCCTGAAATTTAGAAAGCTGAAACTAAAATAATGTCTTGACAAGACTCTAGGGGTGGAGGGAATGTTAACTGAGTTCCGATGAATCCATTAAATATGTATAAATATTTAATTGTGAACTCAATAACTAAAATGAGCTATGAATCCGGTGGCAGGTTTAGAATTCATAAACTTTAAATTCTGGATCCGCTTCTGCTTTTAAACCCTGCAATTCCTTTCCTTCTAGACTATCAACCGAGTGCCGATGGAGCAAATCTTTCCATATTGCTCAATGCCCTCACCACACATCTCCTCTCACCTAAGCCATAACAAAGGCAAATCCTATGCAGTGAATCATGAGTCCTCAATCCCAAACATGTCTGAAACTGCTTTGTGAATGGAGTAGTAAATGATTGACCAAGTCAAAGATTGATGCATAAAATTACTTAGTGTAATGTAGTTTGGCTCGCATGATTGTCTTCATCAAAATCAAATCTCCTCACTTACATTGGCCATCTTGAATGCCATTAAAGGAAGCTAGACTCACTTGAGTGTACCAATCACACTCAAAACTGCTTTGAGATGCTTTACTTGAGCCAAGGGTCTATAGGAGACAACATCTCTATATCTATGAGGTAGGAGTAAGGTCTACGTACGCTCTACCCTAGGAAGGGCTTGGTGTATTTGTGAACAAGCTAAAGGTTTTTGAAGAATATCTTTGGTCACTCCACAGACCCCGCCTGTTGGATTACACTGGATATGTTGTTGTTTCTTGAGGTGAATTTGTAGTAGGAATCATTATTTTTGTTTCTTTAATTGATTATGTAATGTATGAACTGTTTCATGATTTTTCTTTTCAGAAAGTGTTTGTAGACTTGATTTGTGACATCTGTTAAATTCATTTAGTAACTGTAGCTTGCATTTTGTTTTGACTTCGATTTGAATGTCTTATTTTCTGTTTAGTGAACGCTTTGGCTGTTTTCATAATTAATTCATGCTTTACAATAAGTATCACTAATTATATGTTTTCACATTCACCAGCAAATTTGGTTGCAACACATACTGCAAATGCTTCGACTATGGATAACATGATGGTGAGAATTCCTTCATTAACCTTAAGTATGTTACTTTGTTGTTTGGTGCCTGTTGTCTCTTCTAGCCAGGGAAAGAGGGTGATTTGTTTTTGTGTTGCATATACTTCTGTGAAACCATCATGACACGTAATAACATAAGATGATCTGTGCAGCATCTGTTTCATCGATAAATCCAGCATATGTTCCATTTACTATTTGTGTGGATCTACCTCTGAGGTAGGGGTAAGGTCTGCATACACTCTACCCTCCCCAGACCCCACTTTGTGGGATTATATTGGGTATGTTGTTTTTACTATGTGGATGCATATTTTTTTCTGTCCTGTTGCCCCTGACTTGAAGAAATGATTCTTTACTTACTGCTCTGTTCTGTTTACTTGCTTGATGAGATATCATTTACTGAAATAACAACAACAGTTTAGAGTAAATGAGTTCATACCGAACTTTATCCTAGATGTTCTCTTGAGAAGCTGAATTTCTTGTAATACTTTCTGCATCCGTTTGCATGTCTATTGCTGTCTTAGTGGGAGATTTATCTTAAACATCATTATGGGGATGATATGTGAAATGTTAAATCTTTTATATACCAGTGTTAAAGATGACACGTTAGTTTGGTGTGTGGTTACATAAGATGTGAGATCCTTGTTTAAACCTCAACAATTTGAGCGGAGCTGATGAAACTAGGTACACTTTGGGTGGAAGCTTGACCTGCTATCGAGCTAAATGTCTTATTCCAGCTAGCAACATGTTGATGAAGTCATGAAGCCACTTATACTGTGGGCCCAATTGATTTGTATCTTTCTGATGTTTAATTGCATTTTGCTGGAACTTCTTTGAGATTCTTTGCAATTTGAGCTCGGTATTCATTTGCTAGTGGAATGTATGTCACATAAAGCAGTAGTACATCTTCAACTGATTATATGCTAATGGTACTTACTTGTCTTCATTGGCTTCAGGATTTTTCTAGCGCTGTCTATACTTTAGCTGATGGAAGCATTGGAGATCTTTTTGGTGGCCTTCTGTATTCTGCAGGTCAACAAGCTAATGAAGCTGTTCAGGGCCAGTTGACTGTTCTTAGTTTTACTAGGTCTAAATCTTATATCATGAAAGTTTCATCTGGTACTGATAGAATGTATTCATAAAGTTTTTGTGCTTCTAATTCTTAGACTTTCCTCCTTGCAGTTTGGCCACTATTTTTGGTGCCGGGCTTGTAACTAGCCTGTCACCTTGTACACTCAGCGTATTGCCTCTGACCCTTGGTTATATTGGTGGGCACTTTGAAGTTGAATCTTTGCTTTTTATATGCAGCATACATATGTTCTCTCTCTGACTTATTGTAAATTCTTTGGAAATGATCTTAGGGGCTTTTGGTTCTGGGAAAAGCCGAGTAGCGGTAAAAACCTTACTCTTTAATTTAACTTTATGTTGTTTTGTTCTTTATCCTTGCACTTTTGATGTGCATTGGTCACAATGAAGGAACTTAAACTACAGATCATACATAAAATTTTGCCAGGCTTACATGTGAATCCTTTAAGGGGTGAATGGTATTTGTTTAATATATCTTGGTAGAGAGTGTGCGTGATTTTCTTTAGGATAAGCTTCTATCTCAGTTTCCATTTTGGGACATATAAAAGTGTTCAACACCATTCCAGATTCAAATTCTTTTAACTAATCGATTTTAACCTTAAGCAACAAATATTTATTTGCTCAGTTTTTGGTGTAACATGGCTAGTATAAATGTCACTCTGATGCCATGATTGACTTCCTCAGCTCATTACACAACTTGTAATGTGTAATAACCCATTACTTTTGGTTGTAACTCTCTCCCGGCATCTGCTTTTTGCTGGAATGCATCAATAAAGACAGTTTACTGATAAAAAATAAATAATATTAATAGTCAAATTTGAACTTTGAATTTGATCGAACTAGCTTGTCAATTGGTACTTCGATATTTCTACTACTGTTTATATAGAAGTCAAACTAATATCTTCTACTCTATATCCAACCAAAAGGTGTAATATAGAATATGAAAGGAGTACTAGGAAGTAGAAAATTGATGTTTCTATGGTCAAAGCTTTGCAGAATTCTGCATTTTACACTTGAGAAACCTACTAGGGCATAGTGCTAGTTCAAATTTCTCTGTTTCACTTAGGCTATCCTCGTTGACAGGTTGTTGGAGATTCAATTGCATTTGCACTGGGATTGGCAACCACACTAGCATTATTGGGTGTTGCAGCTGCATTTGCTGGAAAGGCATATGGACAAATAGGACAAGGACTGCCTGTAGCTGCTTCCTTTTTAGCTATTGTTATGGGTCTAAACCTGTTAGAGGTAACTACATATGTTGAATGCTTCAATAGTGTGGTAATAGCCTTTTACTTCTAAATTTTCGTTGAGAGTTTGTTGAGTACTATTATCTATAATCTTTATTGAGCCCATGGTTGTAGTTACTTTGTCTGATATTCAGATTTTTCTATTAAGGAATTACATGGATTATCGTGTCGATATGTTAATCGTTCTTGCTTGCATAAATAAGTATCAGTTAAAAAAAAGTGATGTTCTTATGCAGTACCAGATGCTCCCACATCACCTTTACCTTAATGAGAACCTGCGAAGGAAAAGACAGGAAGATACGTCTAAGCATTTGGATAGAATGACGACTGATACTTTTGGTAACTGGGTAGTGAAAATTGTGGGTAAAACCATCAGATCTAAGTATAAATTATTTGTTTTGGATTTTTCAGAAGTTACCTTTTCGAGGGTTTTTAGTATCAAGACATTGGAACATAAGTACAAATCATATTAATTATTGGTTTGAAGTAGGCCTAGCCTTGAGACTGTCTATCTAACCTATGTGCCATATATTGATATATATTCCTACTTAAGTTTCATATCTGTTGTTGTTGTAATTAAGTTTTGTAGTATCAATCAACATATTGCATACTCTTCCCTCCATAATCAAAAGGGCCAGACAATTCACCAGAAGGTGGGGAGCTTAATATATTAGCATGTCTTGTGTTTCAACTTTTAACTTATAGAGATAACTGAATGATATTGTTATAAACCTTTGTGAAAACACTTAAAAATATTTAATAGTAGACAAGAAGTAGTATTTTCTCTTTTTCCCTTTGCCTTTTTGGTTCCATGCATTAATCTTCGTTCTATGACAATGCTGCAGGTAATTGAGTTACAACTTCCCTCATTTTTCGACAACTTTGATCCTCGCTCAGCCGCTGCTAGCTTTCCTTCAAGTAAGTGGCTATAATTATTACCCTACACTGGATATTATCTCTGTTTGTTTGGGTATGGGAATGGTCTCAATAAACCAGATATTATCATTTGACATTTTATACATTTGATGCCTAGGTGTTCAAGCTTATTTGGCTGGTCTTACATTTGCATTAGCTGCATCACCATGCAGTACACCTGTCCTCGCAACCTTGCTCGGCTACGTTGCTACTTCTCGGGTACTACAAATTGTGACTTTTTGGTTCTCGGGATGATGAAATGATTTTTTCTCTTTCAATTCTTGGGAAAGGGGGTCTTCCCAGAAAAAAAGTGAACCTACATAAAGCACCAGCATATATCACCATCTGTTGATTGGCTTAAACTGTTAGTAATTACGTATTATGTCATCAGGATTTCTTTCAAATAAAAGTGTTTTATAATGCATGCCTTAAATCAAGTAGATCAGCACCTGGCTTTTTGACTACTAGGATTGTGCAATATCTTTTACATGTTATATTTATTTTGGTTGTATAACTAGGTTGAATATGAATAGCTTCTTAATAATCTTCTATAACAGGACCCAGTTATTGGGGGCAGCTTGCTATTGACATACACAACTGGCTATGTTACTCCCTTACTTCTTGCTGCTTCTTTTGCTGGAGCACTGCAGGTATTTCATATGTCCAAATGATTGTTATTATGATCAGCAGCTTTTAGATGGAACATGGACCTCTTGTCACAGCACCCATTTTATGGAGCTTTACATTTTAAATGGAAAACATTGTTTTAAGAATTCTTTCTCCAATTCATCGCCATTCATCCTGCTTCCTTGTCTTCTGTCACGTTCCCTACAGCGGCCGCTCTGTCTGTGTACAAGAAAAAAGAAACATGTTTTGATAGTTGGGGTTTACTATAGCTTAAGTTTACTACTTCTGCCTTAGAGGTATTGATTTGCATATGTTCATCACCATTTAAGCATTGAACAACTGCACATGTGTCATTTGCAGAGTATACTTTCATTCCGCAAGTTCTCAGCATGGATCAATCCAATCAGGTAATTGTCTGTGAAAACTAATGGCAATGTTCGTAAGAGATAACTTAAACCTCTTGTGCTGTCACTTCCTCTCTAATACCATCGTAACCGCATTTTTTAAGTACTCAGCCAGATACTTGTCTTCTCAATCATTTATTTTGCAGTGGTGCGCTACTACTAGGTGGGGGTGTCTATACCTTTCTCGACAAGCTTTTTCCGGTGACAATGGCTATGTAGGCTAATCAGCTATTCACATAGCAACAACTGGAACGGGAATGAGCTTGCCTTCTTCTTGTCATTAATGTTTGAGTTGCGAATGCTCAGGCAAAGCACCATGGAGTTACATAGATCAAAATTCCAAACTAGTGAGCAAGCAAAGGTACGGTGTGCTCACACGACTTCCACTCCTACAACAGTTGTAAAAACTAGAACATATTTATTGATACCATACTGGATACATATTTCAATAGAAATAAGAAAAACTTGAATTATGTATGTTTGAGAATGTAACGTCCATGACACCACTTGTGTAAATAGATAAAACCGTATAACCAATACAACCTTTTAATGAATTGTAATTTGTTGTGTTAATCTTCTGCTATATTCTTGATACTTAATTTGGACGAGAGAAGTTAAATTTTATTAGCCCCCAAAAAGCAAAAAAGCAAGTATGTTGAGAATAATTTATTAGGAGGAAGTAATTAATAAAGAGATGGGTATCCAGCTTCATGGTTGTACCACAAGTATGGCTTTGGCAGAGCCTCTGTTGGAGATTGAGACATAGGGAGATTGACTTTGAATGCAATAGTTTAATGAAGAATGGGGGATCTGCAACCAACCTTCTTTGACCAGCAGTTTGTTCACATTCATGATTTTTTTTTTTTTTTTTTATCATAATAGATAAAAATATTGGTATTTCAAATGACATCCAGATTTGGGCTGTCCAATTTTGTCAAGCATGACTAAATCAGGACATTCAACTTGTGTTTGGCTAAATGAAGTCTTAAACACATGTCATGACATTCCCTTCAAAGGGGTACTTTTAAGATTAAATTGAGAATGTTGGAATTGAAATTTTACTAAATATACATAGAGATCTTTATTCGAAACTTGCTACAAAGCGAGTGAAATGTGAAACACCAAAAATGACCCTACCAAGACGTTTGTATGCTATTTTCAGAGTTTTTATATATAAACATCTTTAGTAAAAACAATCAATATATATTCATATACCAAGGTGATCTCACAAGTGGGGTGTGGGAGCGTGGTGAGTATATAGTCTTATTGTGAAGGTAGAGAAACAACTTTTGATAGATCATCGACTCAAGTGAAGCATATAGAAAATAATGAAAAAATGAACAATAGCAAGCACAAATAATATGATACACGAAGCAAAGAAAAAGTATTATTAATTGACCCATGGGGCGAACTATTATATTCCCCGCCTCACATTGGGTCATGCAGCAAATCTCATTACGGAATTTGAGCCTATCACTTGTTAAGACTAAGCATTAATAAATAGCCTCAACTAACCAAGCTGTTGTTTCTTGCATCTTTAATTCTCATCATCTCGACATATCCCAAAAATGGTCCTACACTATTTTAGTAGTTATACTACATAATCATTTGACCCTTTATCCATGGCATGGCATGATATTTGAAAGAGTTATATATAAGAGGGATCTAATCCAAGTGTTGCAACCAACAAGATAAATAAATAGATTTACAGTCTAAACTAACTTTTAAAACTAGTTCAAAAATCAATAAAAATATTTCAATTTCTATATGGAGAACACAACATTGCTCGATCACATGTTAAGGGCTTAAGGCCATATAATATCCAATGAAAGAAAAATAAAACATTACGACTCAAGCTTTCCTTAATATAGTTTCTGTTCTAACCGGAATACAGCTTCCTTTAGTTTTTTTTTTTTTTGGGGGAATTTCTCGATAAAAGAAATATGAATAAATAACAGAAGGAGATAAGGGGAAACAAGAAGTATATTTCCTGAGAGATGTAAGCAAAATGCATTCACTATAACCATAAAACATTAAAAAGAGAGAGTTTCTCTGTTTATGTGAAAAAAACTCCTAATGTGAGCCTCGATTGATCATCTGAGTATACTGTTGCATCGACTGCTGCCTCTGCAACCTCATATCTTCATTAAACTTCTTAATGAACGCTTCAACTCGCCTGTTCAGCTCGTCCTGACTTAGTGACGGCTCTTTCTTAAGTTTTCCTGAACCACCAGGGGACGGAGTCAGCAACGGCGAGGAGTCAGGGGTAGTTTTGTCATTGAACGTCTCCGATTTCTTCATCTTCTGTTGTGGTGGGGTAGCCGGGTTCCGACCACCGTGTGTCTCCCACGTGTCCGATTTCCTCAGGTGCCTCGTCAGCGGCATTGCACGCCCTTCTGTTATCGTCTTCCATGTACTCTCCAGCGTGTCTTGCCGTTTAGGCTTTGATACTTTCAATGCTCCCTTTCCACCTGTATCAAAACAAAATTAATCGCATCCATCGAATCATACTAATTTATCATGATTAAATAGTTATAATAGCTATACTAATTTATCACGATTAAATGATATAAAAAAAATACATGTCATGTATTCTGGATTAGTCAAAACATGGATATACATGACTATTGTTAGGCTTATCGTTGTGGAAATGTGAGCAGAGTGAGGTCAGTATTCAGTTATGCAATTTTAAAAATCATGTATTTGTCGTTTACCTTAATTTTCCACCGTTTCTTAATGGGATAATTTCAGGTGTTAAGGTGAACAAATCTGTGGTTAATTTTGTTAATAAACTGCTTTATGGACCATTAAGGGAAAAGCGTTAATTAATTAAGATCTTAATGAGTATATTTTAATTTGAATTTAAAATTTAATTGTTTCGGAATAGGACCACTAGGTTCTACGGTCTGACAAGCACCTAATTATCCACTAGCCGGCCCTACTCCCAACGGTAACAGTCCCAAGAGAATTTGAACCACAAGTTACCGTTACCGGCTAGTTTCGCCGGAGATGCAAAACTAAATTGAGAACTAATTCAAAAACTACTAACTGTTCCGGCGAGTCTAGTAGTTAGTCTGACTGAATCGATACACACATACGGAAAATACAATTGAAAAAAAAGTGAGGAATTTTGTTTACCTTCAGGGGTGGATTTGACATTTCTCCGGTGAGCGAATCTGGCAGAAGCAGGAGGTTTCTCAGTCGAGTTGCCTGAAATGGAATAATCAATAGAGTCCTGTCTCATCACCGGCGCCCAAGAGGATTTCGAAATTACGAAGTCGTCCTTTTCAGCAACAACTTCGTTAGGCTCCGGATAGGTGGAAACATTCACGTTGAACGATGTATCTTTCTCCGATGTGTACGGATTAACTACCGGAACTTTCTCGACCTTTGCATCATAAACACCAGCAGTCGGATACTCGTAAACTATCTGTCTGGCTTCCACTGCTTGATTCTTCAGAACGGAGCCGTTTAAGTCATGAAGGACCGGAGAATAGTAGTCTGTAACCGGCCTTACATCCTTAATCGGGTGAAACTGGGACAAATTCTCCGGCGAAACTATCGCCGGCACCGGAGATGAGTTCTCATCGAGCTTGTTCTGCAACTTAGAAGAGGCTACAATCGTGATGATAATACAGTTGATAACGAGGTATAGATACGGCGGTTTAAGCCACGAAACGACACCGTTCCAGATCGATGGAACTTCACTGACGGCGAAGTCAGTGACGACAGGAGCAGACACCTTTAACATAATAGCAGCAGACAAAACGGTAGTCGAAATCAGAAAAATTTTGATGGATAACATGGAGCTACTTGAACTTTGAAACAAAATCGCCATTTTTCTTTCGCCGGCGACAAGCTCCGACCGTTGTTACCAGCGTTTTGCTTTATGAGTTTGGGGATTTAGGGGAAGAGCGAAATGAGAGTGAAGAGTCACGCCTATACCAACCTTATATAATATGTAGATAAACGAGCCGTTATAAATAATACTGAGTTTTTTTTCCCCCTTTTTCATTATTAGACCGTGAGAACTCTGGAAAGGTCCTTTTGGCTTACGCAAAACTATTCATTTTTAAGCTAATCCCATCCTTTCATTTAACATAATTTTGACTCGCTACAAAATTTAAAAAATATAAAAAAAGTTATAATGTTTAAAAACTATTTAAATAGAAAAGTATGTTTTCTTAGATGTATATAAATTAAATATTGATTGTATCATTAAATAAGAAAACACGTCTTTTTGTTTAAAGCGATTAAAAAGATATCTCGTTCAATTAAACAAGAAAATTGTGGTAATTTATCTTGAAATAATTCTCCCAACCAGTCGATCCGATCGGCCGGTATGTAAGGTGATTTCATTTGGCATTTAACGCATTTGAACATTTAAAAATGCATTAATGAGAAAAACTAGTGTGAACTCTTGAGAATAGAAGTAGTTTCATTGGAAGCACATGGTTTAATAACTTCAGGAATTTGACTTACAAAATTGTCTTTTGCATATCCTAATCAAATAATAATGGTATCTTAATCATATGTTTCAGATGAGTTCTGAAAAATAATATTTCCTTTTAATGCACCTTAGCCTTTGTAAAGGATGTTTCAAAGTGAAAACTGAATACAAAATAGAGAACCAAAAATGGTCAATAAAATAGCTAAAATAAAGATATTTTAACATATTAAAAGAGATAACATTATGAACGAAAATATACTAGTGGGCAGACAATACAGTGAGTGATGCTAAAATAATTTGAGTATGTATTAAGGAGGAATACAGATGCCTCAAAAAAAAATTACAAAGAGTAAAAAAAATAATTAAACAAGATATAAAACATATTGAGCTCGTAAAAAATATAACTCCAGAACGAATTATATAATATATTCAGAAGAAAAAGACAATTAAGCTAACGTTAGCTCCGGAAAGTGTTAGCAAGTGAGTGGGCAATAGGCATGTGACCAAATCAGCCGGTGTGCCGGTCTCTTAACCGACCATACTGGACCATCTCCTATTCTTTTTATTTTATTTTTTCAGTTTATATTATACATAAAATTCAGTATAACTTTTTTTTTTTTTACATAATATCTATACATGTGTTAATAGGTAAAATTCAATCTCACATTCTTGAGAAAATTTATTTTTAATTATATTTTAGGTGATCCGAACCTAGGGGGTTCAAACCCTTTTCGGAGTGGAGGCATATAGAATTGAGGAGTTTTGAATCATTTTCAGTAAAAAAAAATTTCTTTTTATACATGATTGTAGATATTGAATCTTTTTCAACTTTTTCATGTATTTATAATTATTTATGTTTTAGTGAAAATTCTAACTTCATTATTGATAAAGAAAGAGTACGTTGTATTACTATAGCACATGAATAACTTGATGCTCTCACATGCTCAAACCACATATACACATTGACGTATATTACTCTTTTATTACTTGTCAACACATTTGTGAAACTGTTTCAATTCTTTTTTAATAAATAGTCAACCTTCGAATCGATCCATCTAATTATCTATTTTGACATAAATGAATTCACAATAATATATCCCACGTCCACGTTAATGTTTTGTTAAAATGTCTATATGAGAGATCAAAACATCATTACGTAGTTCGAACTCTAATATAAATTGATGTTGATCTTGTCTTCTATTAATGTCACCTTCACACTTAATCCAGCTATGTATGTATCAAAATATATATTTAAATAGCTTTGCTTTTATGAAAGAGAGTGCCATGATGGTGAAGATCATGAATCTATCTCAATTTATTAAAAAATTGTGTTAGATACGCATATAAAATCGCTCATTTCAAAAGTTTTTTCAGAGCTTGGTCCCAACTAAGTCTCCCTCGACTTAGCCCTAGTACCAATCAAGTTCCCTTACTAGATAATAAAACTATAAAAGTCAATTATAAAGTTGTTTTTTAATTGACTTTCTCGTTCTTAAGGACTTTCTTGCCCATAGAGGAACAAGAGTGGAAGTTTCCTTTCAAATACATCACACATTTGAGTTGTGTTTGTATACGAGAACTAAGCTTCTATTAATTTCGTCAACCAAACTAAGTAGTGGCAGCTACTAGCTCTTGGGCACTCCAAATTTTCAACTATATTTCATGGCTCAGAGCCTCACAACGACCAAATTATATTGCTTTAATTTCAAACTTAAAATACGTAAGGTTTTTTACTTAGAATTACGTACACAAATTTAGAACTTTAAAATCCTTCACAGACTGTAGATAAGTAGATTTATCAGAGAAAAAATAGTACTATTTGTGTAGTGTGTACTATGATTCACTTCGTGGGGTTGAGAATTTCTCGATGGTGATGATTATCCAAGGAAAAAAAAAGCACATAAATTCTAATTCATGAGAAACTTCTTCACTTTTATCTTACTACAATGTAAATTTACAATGACTTGTTCCTTGTTGTGGAGGCATAATATATCCGTAACCTTTTAAACTTGACGATAAATTTTATTTAAACACTTAAACTACGATTTGTTTTAATTGAAAACGTAAAGACATATTATAGCGTCCTATTAGACACTTCAATTCAATCTCTTTTAAAAGAAATGTTGTGAAGGTTCTCAAATTTCACTTAAAATGTCACGTTTTTAATTATATGAATTAGCCTTAATAAGTCGTAGACCCTTGTTTCAATCGAGGATGTTGTATATAATTAAAGGAGAATGCCATTTTTGTGGTTAAATTATCTAACGTAATGAGCACTTGAGAACACGCACAAAAATAATTTGAAAATTGAACCAAAATTTTCTAAATCGATTCTTTGTTATGTTTTTAAGTGTTTAATTGAAACAAACTATAATTCGAGTGTCTAAATGCAACCCTCACTCCTAATTTTGTAATGCGGAGGTCAGAATCGCTCTCCATGCTCTTTTGGCTTATCTATTGAATTTCTTTTCGAGGGAACCTTCGCGGGCCCCCCGGGGGTCAAAGGCGTGTGAAAACAGTCATAGATCTTGGTACCGTCCATCAAATGGATTATTGACACGTGTTTGGTCTACTTACCATTTTCCACAGGCAGATTTGCGTGGATTGGACTTCAATTTGTATGGAATTCTTACACATTATTAGTGTAGTCTAATTAACTTCAAAATGCTATCTAAAACAATTATTTGCCATTGAATTTAAAACAATTTGACAGTGCTAATCTCTATGGGACGATTCTTTAATCATCTTATTTCCCAGATAAAAATAGAATACAGTAGTATATTTTAATCAACCCCAAAGATGGAACTAAACATATAATTGCAACTGCTAAAGAAGATTAAAGAGAAGATCACTCAGAATATTAGAATTAGAAAACATGAATACAAGGGAAAGGGAGGAAAAGAATCGAATTCCATCCAATCTTGAGCACTTATTTTTCCAGATACAAAAATACAAATCAAGCCATCACCTGAAAGAAAACTCAATATTTGGTCCTCTACATTTAGTTTACAATCTCCAAAACAGGAGTAAAACAACAAAAGCTAATTTCCTGTGGAAAAATCAATTTGTGTACTAATAACTAGTATGCTTTCCTCGTTGGGTTTTCAGCGTTTTGTGAACATGCCCTGTGTCAAAGATGAGAAGTCGAATTCTTTTGTTGACTGCGTGGAGCTTGATGAAATCGGGGTAGCTGCCTGCTTGCTTGGTCCTTGCGGCACAATACCATTGGTGGAAGTATTCTGTCCCATTGTGTATAAGCTGCAGAATAAAAGATCGAATATGAGCATCAACATTCAATCCTAAGATTAAAAGATGAAAAATTAACTAGCACCCAAAATTTGTTCCTCCTGGATACAATAAATGGCACAACTATCAAAATTTGCTCTGGTTCCTTATGTAGGCATAACTATCAAAATTTGTTCAGCACAACTGATGTAGGCATCAGTATTAAACTAAATTATATGGTAAAAGATGATTGGCAACTGAGCTCGTCAATGCAAATTTAGCACCATCAAATGGGGTAAATAAAGTATACAAGGCAATAAAAGCAATTGATAATCCAATATAGACCATAGCTTCTAAAATTGATCATACACCTCTGGAGATGTAGCTATGGATTAAAAAATACTGTTCAATGGGGTCCTGTCTGCAACCCATTATTAATCAGAGGAGTTAGAGGAGAGATACTTTAAATCAAATGGAAGAAGCAGTAAACAGATACACTACATTGTGCATTAAGGGGTCATAATTTAAGAGATCTGAATGACAAATAATTGGCAGGATAGATGCATTGCATTAAGTTGTTGAATTTATGGTCCAAATAATAGGCCCTCAAAGAACAATTCAACAGTTGAAGTTCTACATTTACCAAGACGGATCAGAGGTTAATACCTGGATGCTGGAAGTGGCACAGAGTTTCCAATTACATGTGTTTGTCCCATATTACCTACCTAGTTCAGAAGAATAATAAACAGCTTTGAGTAGAGAAACTTAAAGACAACTTCAATGCTAAATCAGATATCCATGTATTTTTTTCTGTTTATCTTTGATAAATAATACTCGTGTCCTACCTGCATATATTTCTCCAGCTCAGTCTTACCAGCTGCTGGCATTATCACTCCAGGGAACTGATAGCCTAAATTTGGCCAATTCTGATTTACCATATTGATTCCATTAGTGCTTTGTTGTGCATTTACAGGAAGTCTTACAGCACCACCTGCAGCAGCCGCAGCCATCAGTAAAGACTGTTGTTGCGCCAGCATAGCAAGTTGTTGTTGATGCATAGCAAATGGTGACACCATATTGGACTGCAAACGACAACATCAATTGTTAGATAAAAGAGGAAAGATAGACATGACCAAAAATCCAAATTCTTGTCGTGTTGTACCTTGTCGAAAAGGCTCATTATATCGTTTTTAGCATCTTTCTGTGGCTTCTGTGATGAGGCAGAAGGCACAATTGATGGTAAATCCTTGAATAAATCATCAATTCCAGAAGCTGCAGCAGATTGAGACTTCTTCTGATCATCAGAGTTTGTAACCCCAGTATTTTCTGCTTTTGTTGCTTCTTGAGCAGCTGCAAAGGCACAGCTTACTTTATAAGAGAAAATGAGCAACAATAGGTAATATGATAACTTCAGTTTAAATCCCAATTGATTCCCAACTAGAGTATTTGACCTTATCATAGCTTTATATGCCATAAAATACAAACTTCTAATATTATTATTATTTCATATATTTAACTTTTTTCACATTTATATATATATGATATGATGATGACATGAGTTGAGCTGAGAGTTCATATACAATCCCAACTTTTTTTGAAACCGGGGTGTAGTTGTTATTGTTGATTCTCAAACTACCTGTGTGCCCTCTCTCAGAAAAAGAAGTAAAACACTTGGAAAAATATGGACCATGCTAGTGAAAAAGACAAGTACACCCTCTAAATGTTTAAAACAGGAAGAGAAAGAATAACGTTTCAAACAAACGGTGACTTGACATACACTGGAAGCCTGCCCAAGAGTTATCATCTGTAGAAGCTGCTTCTGAGCCATTGTCAGTTGGACAATCCATAGAAAGCATGTCAAATAGATCAGTAGCATAATCAACTTTAGGAGGATTGGTAGCTTCCGCAACCTGCTTAGCAGATTCAGTGACTGCAACTGGCTCTGGTTTCTGACTTGTCTGGTTAGCAACCAGACCTGAAGTTACCTGCAAGTAGTCAAAACTATAAGAGTCTATTCTAATCCAGAAAGTATCCAAACTATCTCAGAAGAAACAGCAGCTAACAGCAGTTAGTAGCAGTTATACAGAAGGACCAACAGGGGGCCATGAATACACCACGTACATAAAAACTAAGATGCCAAGTATGTAATGGCTAAAAAACAGTACGAACAAGAGCTGCTTAATTCAACAGTCTGAGTAAAGAATCATTATTCAATACCAATACACTTACAGTGCAACAATAACCCAAGAGCTAACGGCCCAATCAGCTCACATACATAGGCAAGTCGGGTAGATAACCAGCAAATGAATAAGATTTCATTCAAAATAGAACATTGAAACACTAACACTACACCTGGAAGGGAAAGTAGTGTGGATAAAAACAGTTTGACAAATAAGTTTAACATACATGCTCTGGTCCTTTAGGAGGCACTGGTATACTGACTCTAGCAGCGGGTACATCTTGCTTCATTTTCGAGGCTTGAATATTTTTCCTCTCGTCAGATGCACCACCTGAGCTAGTTGCATGTACACGCCCACTTCTATCATTGCTTTGTTGCCATTGCACCGAAGCCCTCACTTCTTGAACCCTGGAAGGTGATTTTTGAATCCCATCCTTAGGGACCCACCTCTTCTCTTCATATCTTATCAAAACACAGGAAATGTCTTGGATAAGCATCAAATACTAGATTGAGTGAAAGAAGACTGCATAAAGGTACTAATTGTTAGCAGAGAATTAGTAAGCACATACTTTGCTCGGATGAAATTCTCAATACCAACTCTATCATAATTTGGAGGCAGCTCTGCTTCCCAAAAACTATTTGACCTCTCATTTCCCATTGCTATATCAACCCAAAAGAGAAAAAGAAAGGCTATAAATAATTATTTATCAGATCAAAATCGAAACAGTGATAAGTATCAGAAACAGAAATCTTACAATGGATAAATGCAACTTGTTCAGGAAGCCATGTGTCTAGTGTAGCTGATCTGACCTGCAATTTCAAAGATAAAAGAACAAAACAAAAAAATTGAACAATTAACAATCGCTCAAGAGTACAATGAGTCATTCTTCTAAATTGCAGATATTTTTATTGAATATGTAAAAGATGTGGGATTATATCCCGTATACAAGTGACATTAAAAATAGTTACAGAACCTACAAAAAATACAGTGTCCTATAAAAGATGTCCGATCTTCTATGGAAATAAGAACATCATGAGTTCAACTACAAAATGTGAGGCTATTCCATAGATATACAAAAGTAGACTCAAACTACAATGAGCCAGTGAATTACAACCATTTAAAAATAGAAGGGAAAAAAGCTATCCAAGTTTGAAGGATGATGAGAGAAATCTTGTCACATGTTCAAGTCAAGAGATACTTCACAACCACACAGTGACAAAAAGTGCACCATGATTATAATGACCATGGATTTGCCTAATAAATTGCTAGCAGTTGTCAGCAAATCGCACCCCCCCCCCCAATGAAAACAGCAAAGCAAAAAAGTTTCGCAGACTTTCTTCATAACGATAGTGGGTAATAGTTAAATGACTCCATTCAGTCGACATGTGTGCATAACAGCAAGATGTTATAAATTATTCCTGTATCATCTTCATAAAACACAAAGATGAAGAAATGTAGAGTGATTTTCCAACCAAAGTGCATAACATCTATTCCTCTAACCAGAAGAGGATGCAATAACAGAGGAAGTTAGATATAGGTTGAATTTCAGTAGTAGAGTCATGAATTAATAGATATGAAATGTTCCCCATCCTTGTGATCTTAAATCAACATATATTCATCAGGGGTGCCCCAGGTGAAAAAGGAATGAGTTTTAAATTTTCAGTCGTACTTAGTGGTTCACAGAATTTTAACTCAGCCAAGAATATGAAGCAGCAATACTACAGCAGCAACAACAGGGAGCACTTAAGTTGATCATAACCTTTACTATTGCAATTTCTCAATTGTGACAAAACTTTTGACTTCAAGTGCTCACCACCATTTCAGATTTTTTAGTATATGTGGAACATCTTGGTTATGATAAGGGATATATCACCTTTGATATGTGTACCCCTAGGCTTCTGTGGATCCCAGAGCATTGCATGCAAATAAATATTCCCAGGTTCACGCTTGCCCATCTAGGACCCCTGCATTGGTGCAAAAGAAAAATACAGTAAATACAAGGATTCCATACATAAAGCCAATTCTGTTCAATTTAATGATCTATTAACAAGCTTATCCGAGCTTCACTATATCATGTTTCAAATACATCCTAATACGTACTTGGCTTTGCAATCTGCACATTCCCTGTTCTCGGGCAATTTAAGAAGTCCTTCTAGTATCTGTCAGCAAGCACAGCAATGAGTTACTTTGAATGTGCATGCACACATAAACCACCAGTAAGTAAACTGTGAAGGGATCATAATAGATCCAAAAACTGCAACGGTGATAATCATCCTTGTGGTTAATTGTGTTTTTTGCTTTGATTTGAAGAAAAATTTACCTTTCTTCCTCCAAGGAAAATGAGTGAGAGGAGCAAGAACATATACCCTAGTTTTTATATTTTTTTGGATAATATGTGCATGATACTACGTCGGACTTAATGCCTCCAACTCAGGATGCTTAGAATTCTAAATTGAGGAAGCTTCCATTGAGAGCTTGCTTAAGCTGCTTTCATACATCCTCTAACTTATAAAGAAATTATCTTTCCTCCTCCATCTCTCCATCAGGGAGCTCTGGATAACTCTATTCAATGATAAAGTCACTTCTAACTAGTAATTTCAGTGTAAAAAAGTTGACGAATGATGAAACGCTTTGACTTTAGGTTCTCAATACCAACTATATGCATATTGGAATCAATTTAATGAGCTAAGAAAGGAATAATATGTCAATAGTGCCTTGGTACTATGAACAAATGTCACCTTATGTCCTTAATAATTAGTATCAAATAAAAAATGATGTATATCATGAAAAACCGTCTCTTGGATGTATCATATACTACTAAGGGATGTTTGAGACTAATAAGACGGCGATTTGGAAGACAGAACCTACAAACACTCCCTGACTATCCGGCGAGGAAGGCACAGTAGAACTTTTGAAGGACTGAAAGACAGAGATGGAAAGCCAAAGGAGATCTCCTTTTCAATTTGTATCCATTACAAAGAAGATATTCCTCTTTGTACAGATAGATTTGGACAGTCAGTACAAACCTTACGTAGTGTTGACACTGTCTCAGTTTTCATATGCAATGAAGTGATCTAAATTATCAAGATAAAAAAAAAAAAAGTTCAGGTACACAGCAAGATGCTTGCTTTAAGTAATCTAACAACTGACTACATATGAAATTGCAATTACTAATCTATCTGTGTCTGTCTCAGGACCTATCACGGTTTTTTGAAAACTCTCACTCAGTGAGCATATGAGTTAAAAAAATCTTCTTTTTTTATCCAATTGTGTGTAAGTGCCTATTTTTCTTCTTCTATTAGGAAAAAATGAACATCCAAAATCATAATTCAAAGCACCTGCTTGAACAAGATCATCATTCCACTGCTCGAATTATCAGAATAAAACTAGCAATAGGAGTTCAATAAGAACACAACTGGAAAAAGGATCCAATAAGCCCCAAATCTCAAATATTAACTGATAAAACCATATAAGATGTATCAACCAAACTCAACCAATAGTCCAACATCATCAAATCTAACTAGATCAACCACAATAAACTGAAATTCAAAGGAGAAATCATGAATCGGAACAAAAAATACCTTTCTATGCTTCGCATTAAGCTCTTTAGTAACATTAGCCTTCTCATTCATGGTGACGATACCAAGGGTTTAAGTGAATTGACCGACGGAGAGAGAAGATATCGGAAAATGAAAATCGCCGATCTGATTCCTCCCCTCTCCGACGCGTAAATATCTATCAAAGAAAAATGCAACTGGATGAGAAAGGAGGAGGAATCGCAACAGTACCTAGTTGATTTTGACTTATTTATTTGTTTGCGAATTTCCCTTTGTGTTTCCCGTGTGAATTAGTGGAAGTAGGTCCAACGTCAGTAAAATTTTTTTCGGAGTAGGTCCGCCATAAATACGGTGATAATTCATGGAACATCATTTGATTTTATGTAAAATTAATTAAAAATTAAAAAATAAACGAGTTATTAATCTATTCAAATTTAAACGGATTGAACAACGTCATAATTTTATAAGTTAATATAGTCACACTTAGTATAAACAAATTGTTATTCATCTCAATTGTCATCCTTTGACAAACTTTATTGGTTTAGTTAAATAACTTTACTGTTTTTTATGGTTTAGAAGTATGACAGTGGAGTGCAAACTAATTTGAATAAAGGTGTTTAAGTTTAGGTTTGCATACAAATTAGTTGAGAAAATGATATAATAATGCATACAGAATAGGATAGGTCTAAAATAATTATTTAATTATACTAGCTGTATAAATAGTGTTATGATTAGTGGTTTAGCTGTTAGCTGTCTTAGAGCTCTACGTTAACAAAAATTTCTTTTGAAAATAATGTTTATTCGAAATTTGTTTTTTAAAATTTGCTAACGTGTTTATTTTTAATCTCCGTTAAATATTTAACCATACTATTTTCACAATTAAGATTTGGGCCGGGTCAGCCCAGGCCCAGTACGCTCAATAGCTACCGGAAAAGGGCATTTGGGTCTTTTGGTCATTGTCTTCTTTTGCATCTACTCATTTCTAGGAGCTCGCTCACTCAGTCCGGCAGGCTCTCACGGCAGGACGATACGATGGCGGCGTGGATGGCGGCGGCAAGGCAAGCAGCGAACTTATCTCGTTTCTCGGCTTTTAAATCAGTTAGCTCAACGAAGCAAGGCGCTTTACTTACCCAGCGGCGCGGTCTTGCCGGTGGTGGTGGTAAATTAAACTAATTCTCCTGAAATTTGTGAAACTTTAATCGGTTCGCTAATTGTATTATCTGATTGTAAAAGAAACAGTAGAAAACCATGGCATTTGCTTGTAATGTCATGATTCACGGACATTGGAAGTTCATATAGGCATTTGTCTTCCTTTTTTTCTTTTTTAGTTGTTTTGGAAAGTGAAAACTTTTTATGCATGTTCTTTGTTTGCGCTAAGTTATGACGTATGTAAGCTCGCCTGCAAAAGTCATGTGCTCTTCTGTTAAATCTCATTGAGCCTAATAATAGTTACTTGTACTGTTGTACATGATCAACAGTTACAAATGTTTTGCTCTATTTGCTGTGTTTTTTCATTTATTTCTGCTATAGTACCGTTGTCTTTTTACTATTTACTGCTCTGGATTTCAAACTAACTGAGCAAGCTGAAGTTCCTTATACTACTGGGCTGAGCTTGTTAAATTGGTAAAGGAGAATGCATGTTCTCTGGTAACCGGAGTTTCCAAGGTTCCATTGCATTTGTTACACAGCTCAAAAAACCTTTCTGGCAAATCTAGCAATATAGAAAATTGTGCACTTCCTATAAAATATATAGTTTACCGTTTCTACTTAGGTCAATATGCAAATTAGACATTTTATATTGTTTTCTTCGTCCTAATTGGCTTATGACCACCTCCATCTTTCTATATATTGCTTCCAAGATTGACTTGGAAAGTGGGGGAAAAGGTTATGTAGAAGGGGTAATCAAAATCCTGGCTTTTTTTGTGTGTTCTACCACTAAAAGAAGTAAGAAAACAGTGCAAGCATTCAGCTTCAGGAAAAAACAACAACAGTGCAAGCATATGAATGCCACTTACAATTGGATTTCAGATGAAGTTGTACCATGAAGTGAGACGATAACTAATATTCGTTCTTTTCAATGCAGACCATCATGGACCTCCAAAGGTGAACTTTTGGCAGGATCCGATGAGTCCATCAAAATGGAAAGAAGAGCATGTGAGTCTTTCAGACCTTTGTGATGTCTTTTCTACATGTTTAAATTATTATGACTTTTTTTGGTTGTTGGCTTTGACATTATCAGCTTGCTTGGCTTATGAAATTTCTGCAATTTTCTATGAAACTTTGAATGCTAGATGTCAGATAGAGAACTATTACCAGTACTTCTAATTTTCACATATACATGGTTGACAACAAGTTTAAGTGGGGATTGGAGTGCCACTTTTGAATCGGGGATCCAGAAGAGCATATAGAGTATTCACAGTTCACCTGTGATTGTGGGAAATGATTTTCTCTCTACTACTTATTTCACAATGAAGTTTGCCTCTGCTATAGTTGCCTCTGCTATAGTTATCCGTTAGACCACTGCAAAACTTACTCCATATCATATGTAGTTATGTGCCCCTGTATGTGTCT
This sequence comes from Solanum pinnatisectum, assembly GCA_035578085.1. Classification (NCBI taxonomy): domain Eukaryota; kingdom Viridiplantae; phylum Streptophyta; class Magnoliopsida; order Solanales; family Solanaceae; genus Solanum; species Solanum pinnatisectum. The sequence goes on along the minus strand of CM069082.1, from coordinate 43,390,992 downwards.
GTTCAATAGCTAGAAAGTTTTACTCATTTTGGTAGGTTCCTTTCATATCTATACCAAGGTCGGGCCTCTTTTGGATAGGCTCATCAAAGTGCGTATTAGTACAGATAAGTTTGACAAAATATATACTTTGGGCAACTTCAGCTTCTAGTTTTGATTGTGAATCACCAAGGTTTGGAGTCGGATCTTCAATAGCTCGATGACTTGAAGTCTTTTCAATTGGGTGCAATGTTATCTGTGGATATAACATGAGTGAATTTGTTAAATTGCTATAAAAATTCACGCTGTATACTGTTGTTAGTGTAATTTGATTATATTGTTTTGGTTGTAACTTGGAATTAGAATTTCTAGTCTCCAGTTAACCACATCTCTGGTCCTTGTAGTTTGTGATCGTCTCTCTTACTGGTTGGGGATTGGCCTTCTATGGAGCTTATAAGCTCTTCACAAAGGGAAAGAAAGAGAAGAAGGAAGAGGTACATTCCTTTCACGTTTAGCAACTTCATTCAAATTTTTTGCTGTTGCTGGTAATGTTAAAGCATATATTTCGATGTCATTATCTCCTATATGTCCATATTATAAATGCCTATGAAATATTTTATCTATTTTTGCCAGCTATTAGCTGATTGAGATTTGAATAAGAATGACATAATAATAGAAGACCAAATGATCACCCATATGGTTTTACTACATATGCTAGGTAAATCTTACCTTACCTTATGAAGAAAAAAGGTATATGTGAGTTAATTGAACGTAGCAAGTTTGTCATGTATACAGTGTATATAGACATTTCACCTAGTACAGACTGCTATTCTCAAACTGTTCTTGAAATATGATGTTTTCTCTATCTAATATCTGATTTGATTTGCTTCATCTTATGGCAGAAAGTTGGTGACGGATCCCACTAATATTTGACGTGCTGAATTGCCTTGAATAAAGAAGTTAGGAGGGCTATGTGGTCCTCAATTTTTGCCATGAAGAATGTTAAATGGGTTTTCCCCCATTTCCTCCACTTTTCTTATTGGGACTGAATTGCACATGAAATACTGGACAACCAACTATGTATTTTCTTCTTTTGCTTCTTTCTGTAGAATGTTGGTTCATTTAGGAACATTTTGCCTGCTAAGTATATGATGTTTCTTCTTTTTTGAAACAACTTTAGTTACCCATTTGCATAATGATCATGAGTATGTTGAAGAGACAGTTTTCTTCTCATTCCATTTACGCGTCATTCTAACCCATTTGAATGTCTATGCCTGGTTTGATGGAGCTTAATGAGTCAGATGCAGCAAGCTCATTAGCTTCGTCATACTGATTCCATCCGTTGTGCTTTTGGTCATTTGGTGCCTATTTCCATTGATGTTAGACTATGGGAGATGGTTGGTAAAAAATTACCTTTTCATACAATTCTAGCTATTGAAGGTGGAAACCAATGACAGGAGACGCAATGTAATAAGTTGGTAGAAACATGGAACACTTATAGTTATGGTTTTTACACATCATTAAGCTCTAAATTTGTTTAGAAAATGAACTGGTAATACCAAAGCTCTTTCATTTGACCACAAAAATATACTAGATTCAGTTTATTGCTCCTACTGTCATAGAGAAAACGGCATCATCTGGCTCAGCTAAAAAGTTGGAAAGCGAGGATAAGGTGTGCATACATCTTAACCTCCCGGACCCTGCTTGTAGAATTACACAGGATATGTTATTGTTTATCACATCATTATACAATCAACACCTCAACTGATGAGAAGCTAGAAAGTATTTTTACAAACATGATATGCTATCCAGTGCTGTGGTATACTATGGGGCAACTGCAATCAAGTATAATGGTATCACGCACTTTTTTCTAACATAATCAGCAATATTCTATAATATGTTGATCATGTGTTCGCGACTGTACAGGCATGTACGACCATGCATGACAAGCTATGCTAAACGTGGTGTTCTTCGGTATTTCATAACAGCACAGTGCTTGCGAGAAGCTTCTCTTCATACTGATATGGGATGTTCTTGTCTTCTTCCTGTTCAGCTGCTGCTGCTTCTCCATAACCCCTAACGATGATTACTACTATGAAAGAAGAAAAAGAAGCAGCCTCATACATAATAGGACAAGACCAGCAAAGGACTACTAAAATGTAAAATCACCATCAATGTTGGGAGGGTGCATATGTTCATATCAATTATATAGCGAATTATGTTGTACCAGCACCCAACAATAACAACGACAAAAGGATCAATTCCAAAACACCCCCCTCCCAAGTGAGGAGATGGACAGAATATGACAATTTCGAAATGACTTCTTTTTATAAACACAGATTGTACACCCTGTCTAAACAGTTCTTTTCTGGACATCATTTTTACACTGGCAGCGTATGGAGTCATTGTGGACTAACAACAAAACGATTGAGCATGGGATTTTGTTTTCAAATAAAAAAGACAAATTTGAAGGGAGACAAAGGTGGACGACACATCATATATAATGTTTATAAATAGCTACAGTTATGTTTGAAGTGTGCTGTCCATCACATGCATAGGCAAAGATGCAAAAATAATCTGAGTGCTTTACCATGTGCTACTGTATGACTGGAGACCACTGCCTAGTCCGCGTCCTTAACTTCTGCTTCTATATCAACAATTCCGATAGAAGGATCCTTACCTGTAAAGTAAATACATGAGGTGAAGTAAGCTCTAATCTAGATATATCAAGGGACAGTCCTAGGATCATGATTTAAAGCCCTAATGGTCTAAAGTTGCACAAATTTTGGCAGTATTCCGCAGTCTAGCAGTTAAATCAATTCTTATAAGGATTATTTGAAGTTTATCTGGAAAACATGTTTTAAAGATTCATCTCTTAATCTTGAAAAAATTCTCAGACAGAAACGCAGGATGAGAAGAAACATAAACCAAGTTTGCTTGGAATTTTAAGCCTTTTAAAGGCTTTAGTCTTAAGGAAATATTTGAATACCCACACTAATAGAGCACATAAGGATCCAAAAGAAGTTGGAAAAGAAAGTTTTCTTTCTTGAAGGAATCCATTCTCATATTTGTTTATGTTGGCTAACTTTCCAGAAGGAGAACTGCAAAAGTCGAGCTTATTTACAGGAGAGGCAGCATTAACTTCATCAGATGAACGATATTCCCAAAAAAAAAAAAAAAAAGAACTTCATGAATGATTAGACTGTTAGTGCCCTTATTATGCACCAAGTTTAGGTAAAATGGATTATGCACCTGAACACCATAACCAGTAAATGTTTTAAGAAGAGTAAGAAAGATGAACCTTTCTTTGAGCGAGTACTGAAATCACCGAATGCTTGACCAAATGTAGTTGACTGGTTGGAGAACGTTACTGGGTCTCTCACGAACTTATTACCAACAACTGCAGATATGCATGTAATATCTCAAATAACAAGCTTAGCTTGCATCAGTTACTCATGACATAACCCATATCAATGTTTGAACAAAGATTTGAAATGCAAAAAAAAAATCAATTTACATCAAGGAAGTTCAAGATAACAGAAAGAAAAGTCAAACACATCCAACACTCTCAAGATATTAATCATCGCTAGCAATATCTGATCGCACTGTTGTATTCAAGTGCTTAACAACCATTAAAAAATATCAAACATGTATATACTCCAAGGATTCAAAAGACAACGATGGAGAGAATAATTTAAAGGAAAAGAAGAGAAATAGATGAAACTCTCGTTATATCTAGGACTGGGAGATCGATGCAGTAAGCCTAACTGCAATGCAAACAAGCCACTGAAGAGCTGTGAACTTCTAATGGTTTACCTTGCATATATGCATTGGGACAAAGGAATAAGATTATGAGGTGGAGACACGCGAGGTAAACAAGGGTACACAAATTTTATTTGGGGCCATACATGAAACAAGCTATTTGATATTTGAATTTCTTGATAAATCTCTTCTGTGGTTCATTCAGAAAATAATTAACTAATTGGATGAAATTTGATGTTCCTTAGCTAATTGAGCTCAGACTGGAAGTCCATTGACAAAGCAATTAATTGTATTCAACATCTAGAAAAGCTGCATTACAGAACAGCTTCATGTGTTAACGTCCAAAAACACCAAGTTTGAACACAACACTAAATTTATTACTATAAAATTTCTCCCAAACATGAATAAACAATAAACTATATTAGAATTGGCTTGTCTTTTTTACTGTTCCTCGCCTTCAATCTCCGCTACCAAACAATACCCACATCTATTTATAAGGTGCATATATGATGAGACTAAATACTAGTGATTGCTAATAACAGAAGGTTGCAGAATAAAATACAGTAACACATATATAATTTCCCATCGCTCTTAAAAACTAACATGAGAACAATAGTGTAACTAAATGAAACAAGAATGCCATCAATCAATCAGCTATGAGAAAGTTGTCAAAACAAGGGAGACAAGCCAACTTAGAGTATCAATTTTAACCTGAGAATGGCTGAGTACAGAAAGGGCAAAGCTGAACCTCATCATTTAAAGTAGACCTGCACTGGGTGAAAATCAATGCTATGAGTAACTAACAAAACAACCAAGCCCCTGGCTTCAAATACTTCTCTTAAACAAGGTTCCATTTGATCTTACCTGAAAATTTGAAATTCATTCCCGCAGTTTGGGCACTGCACAGTAGAAGAAATTCATTAGAAAACACAGAAAGGAAACATGTGCCGTAAGAAGTTTGATAGTTGTTTAGATGGACCCAGAGAACTTCCATTTGATCTGCTTTAATTTTAAAACAATATATATATTTCTCATCACTGTATTACCCTAAGGAGTGCACCTACAACAGAATAATCCTAACTGCTTGGTAAAAGCATCATACACACATTGTAAAAATATATGATCACAAGATAACCCATTGTTTGTCACAAACAGAGGCGAATCCAGGATTTCAAGAAAACGGGTGCACCATTAATAAAAAAGAAGAAAAAAAAAATAATAATATAAAAATAACTAAGCATACAATAAAATTACAATTTAAATAAAAACTTTTTTTTTTTTTTTTTGTTTTTTTTTTTTTTTTTTTTAGTTTTAGGTTTAAAAAATAAAAAAAAAAAAATTGAAAGATCGAAGCCGAACTCGTGTTGTGTTGTCTTGCTGTGCATAAATTACTGCAAAAACCATCCAGCCATCCATCTTGAGAGCGTTCAATTTAATTAATTTAATAATATATATATTAATAAATATAATTATAGTATATCGTCGTTTAGTCGGATGGTACGGTGAAACGTGAAAAATAAACATATATGGTCACAAATAGTAGTTATTCTAGAAATTCTGTCTGTCAGTTGAAATTTAAGCATTTCACGGAAGGATACAATAGAGCAGGTTGTATGCTGCAGAACTTGACACATTTTGAGATACTGAGAAGTGCTAAATCGGTTTGAGGCGATAGAGTTATACACAAATTGCATTTTTGGATGAAATCTATACAGTCCAAAAGAAGTGCACGTCAAGTTAATAGGGGAGAAAGTGCTCTCATTCAGATCCATACACTAGAGGAGTTTGAATACCAGATCCCTTTAATGTAATGTAATATTCAAAAATACTTCAAAATAATGGATGAGATATATTATCCACATAAATTTATTATCAGTCAAACTACTTAAATTTGATATTTCATAGGCAGAAGTAGGCACATATGCAATTCTCAATGCAGGCATTTGAAATAATAGGATAAATGTGGAAAAGTGAAGACATGCAAGTTTAGTTCCCTTACAGCGCTTTGAACAATATCTCGTCCAGCCCACCAAATAAAAGCTCCCAAACCTAAAATTGGAAGTAGAACTGCAAGGATCTGAGAACCAGAAAATGAAAGACAACTGTTAATATCTAAGGTATGGCATGGCAAGATAACCATAGCTACATGCAAAGCAGCAATACAGAGATTGACTGCATAATGAAAAATTGTACATATATTACTCATTAGCCCTTAAGATTTAAGCACTATGCGAACAGCGATAACTTAAATAAATTCTAAAATGCAGTGAACACAAACACCCTAAAATATGAAAGGATAAGCATCATCATAGTATAAACATGTTCCATCCACTGTGTTAGCTTATACAGTACATGTTAAGTATCAGAAACAGCAAATGTGAATTAAAGAAGTTTCTGAACTAGCATCACACAATTTACTTTAAAGGTGATACCTGAGATGAAAGTCATTCTGGAAAAGAAAAAAAGGTGTACCCAAGCTATGGCATACCATCCTCACAAAAAAACTAATTTCTAACAATTCCATGTAAAATTAAATATAGACGTATATCTCTAATAACCAAACAACAACAACTACTATGCTTCAGTCCCAAACAAGTTGGGAACGGCTATATGAATCTCACTTCTTCATTAGCTCATTTCATATCATCATCATCAACACCAACACACCCAGTCCACAAGTGGGGTTTGGGGAGGGTAGTGTGTATGTAGACCTTACCCCTGCCTTGGGAGATAGAGAGATTGTACCCTCAACTCAAGTAAAAGCATTATAAAGCAGTTCGAAGAACAAAAACAACGGAAGTCAAAAAACCAAGACAAAATACTAAACAACGCATGACAAAGCATACTAAAAGGGAACAATCAATACAACAAAATAATACGATAATCAAAGTGCAAGAAACATTAAATGGTACAGAAATGATATAACAAGAACACATTGAGTAATGCTACGACTATTAGTATGAAAGAAAAAGCGAGACAACTCTCAACAACGTAACTAACCCTCTACCCTAATCATCATACTACATAAATATATCATCTCTAATAACCAAATGGTGCACAAATAGAATCTAAATGCTAATATGCCAAGCTAAGTGATACTTGAGAGAGAAGTACCCAAACAGAAACAATAGCATCCAAGATCCAACCCAGCTGACCAGTCATAGTAAGATAAGTAAGCCCAATGGCTAAAACAAGATTACTCAACACTCTCACGGTCTCACTATTATCCCTCCCACCACCACCACCATCACCAATCCCATCCAATCCAAACCCTTGTTTAAATTTCACAAAAACCATCCTCTTCTCACAACCCCATCTCTCCTCCTTCATAAAAATCCCATTTTTATCTCTGAAGAATGAGTTTGTCTCCTTAAAAGCTCCTAATTTGTACCAATTACTACAAATTGACACTTTTCTTGCACTTAAATTAGTGAAACAACAACTGGGTCGCTGTAATTTCAGCCTAAGAAAGTTTGGTTTTCTGTACGGAGCATCATTTGGTGTGTTTAAGGGTGATAAATTGATGGGAATTTGTGCAAGTGCTGTCATGGTAAAGTTCAATACTTTTTACTGAAAAAAAGGAAGTTTATGTGAAGGGGTTCTCATGTGTTTATTAGAATTTCAAAAACAAAAGGGATAATAAAGACTCCATTTTTTTTTTTGCTAGCTCTTGTATAGTTAGCAATTTGCAGAGCTATTCTTCTCAACAAAATTTTTCCAATCATACGTGGCGTAGAACACCTAGCTGCTAGGATGTGGGACCAGATTTTATATTTTTTTTTTATATAAAAATATCATTTTTAGGGAGAATAACAATTTGAGTGGTAGGTGCTAATTATAAATAAAATAAAAATACATGTCTAATAACATAACATATGAATATTTAAATGGTGTAATTTTTAATAATTATTATAATCGTGAATATTGATATGTAATGGGGTCAAAAGTATACATTTTAAATTATTAAAGGATAAATATATTTAATTAAATAGAATAAATATTTATCAGTTATTGAGGAATAAAAAATATTACAATTACAATATATAGTCAAGAAAATGGAAAATAGTGTGGGCGAGAGAATAAAGAAAAATACTTTTTAGTAGTGTATAATATTTTTTTTTGATTTTTCATCCGGTGTCTGGTACCTATACTATAGTTCAACTAAATCAAGGCTCAAACTAGAAATCTTTGGTTAATGGAGTAGCAATCTAATCCACTACATGATATCCTTTTTATGTGTGTTACTATGTACTATCCATATTTTAGGATTCTTGGAACAAGTAGTCTTATTTTTTTTGTCATACATCAATTAATAAGATCTCTTTATAATTTTTATATCAGTTTATTTTTAAAAAAAATTAGTACTCTCTCGCTTCCAACTTGTTTGTTTGATTTTGACTTGACACGAAATTTAAGAAAATAAATCAGAACTTGATAATTTATCACAAAACTCATAATTTATCACAAAACTCAAAAGCTTGTTGTAAATAAATCTTTGAAAAGAGATAAAAGAAGAATTAACCTAAATTGCCGAGTAGTCAAAAATAATAGTACCATAATTATATTCAAGACAAAAAAAAAAAAAAAAAAAAAAAAGAACCAACTGCTCATATGCTTCTCTATTTTATTTCAAATGAAGTATTCATTGCCTCAGAATGAAAGGATTCAGTGCTAATTAACACTCACAAAATGTTCTACTTGATCTGTAATAGGAATCTGGTATACATCAACAAGCAAATCCAATATAACATACAAAAGCAGTAGGGAGAAGTGACTGATGTCTGAAGATAATTTTTCACAACAATACATGTTGCATAATCACTCATTCTTTTTATCTCCTGAAGTAGTTGTAACAGCTTCTGCGCGATATGGCGCTGCACTGTATGCATGACGCATAAGGATAGCAAAGAAAACCATCTCCACGATCACTAGTTCATTCTGCATACCTTCCTGAAGGCGCTCCACCTCAAGCCAGAAATAGTGAGATTTTATTATGCCTAGTGATACCAGAATACTAAGCAGAATACCCTGCAAAGTGGTACAAGTTTCTTTTTTAGCATAACAAAAATATACTGTAAAAGCAGATATTAATATTTGATTTTCATACCATTAGGAGATTTGGAAATATAGTACATTCTGATGAGTGGCAAGTCTATTGGAAACAACCTCTCTATCTTTACAAGATATAGGGTTAAGGCTGCATACACACCACCCTTCCCAGACCCCACTGTGGGATTACACTTAGTTTCGTTGTTGTTGTAGAACATTCTAGCAGACTTCATAAAGAAACTTAGCGCTAATGGTTTGATTTTTATACCATTAGGAAACAACCTTCTCTCTACCTTTACAAGGTTGGAAGTAAGGCAGCATACGCACCACCCTCCCTAGACCTCACTTGTGGAATTACACTGGTTCGTTGCTGTCGTAGAACATTCTAATCAATAATTCAGGTCCCATAAAGCAAATAGCAGCAAAATTTGAAATCAAATATGTAAATTACAAGAAAGCAAAATATAAGACTGTAATGAAAGATGAGAGACGAACCTGCCAGAAAACGAAAAAGACGATTCCTTTGACACACAGGAACTTGGCTAGAGGCTTGTGAGGCGCCAACTCCTTCGCAAACACGTGGTAGAAAACCACAAGAGAGTACAACGCCAGTGAAACGGATATGTTCAAAATGATGGTAAAGGTCCAGCTAACCCAACTAGGGTACACTCCAAGCATTTGTAAAGCAACCATCAAGATGGAGCATACAGGGCGAATCACAACAAATTGCCATGTCCAGTTCTTGAGAAGCTTCAATGTATGATGGTTCAAATGAGCAGTGTGAGGCTGCAGTGACATAACAGTTAGCTTGTGACTGAGTACCATGACAACACTAAAACTGTATATGTAAGCTTCTAGAAGGCATCATGCTTTTTGGTCCCAAAGAAAAAAGAAAGAGAGCACTGAAATGGTGTACTTATATGCCTAACATCTGAGTTTATAAACTTACTACACAGTAATAATAATTTGTCCATGTAAACTTAGTAAGCAACTCAATGCAGGAGCATACCTATCCATCGTTGCAAAAGAATTGAAATAGTGCACTCTGTGCTTAACAGTATATATACTCTATAAGGCATGCTGAACGGAATGTAATTTAGTTTCCATCCTTGTTGGCATCATCACATTTTTTTCTCATAAACATGCAATGTTGATAATATATAAGAGTGATATGTACACATAATTTTAGATTACACATTGTACCTGGAAGAGTGTCATTGGGAATGAGTGGTGAATCTGTCTTCCCTTAATTTCATCAGGGACTATGTTTTTGCTTATGGATATATTCAAGTAAGTGTACATCAACCCCAGGAACTTAGCCATCACCTGTATCACATAGAACACAAGTGAGCAAAGAATCTCTGACAAGAACACAGCTCAAAAAGTGACGCTTGATGCAGGCAGAAAATGTTAACTTGGCTATACTTACAATTGCTTCATAACATTCTTTGACAGATTCCAAGAGAGTGAAAAAGGGTTTGCTTCCCATGAAATCGACCAACCCAATGAAGGAGATAATAGCATACAAGGGTGCCATGAGGACGATAATAATTATGGCCTTTTGCTCTTTAGGCTTCTTCCATGACGTAAAATGTTCTGTCACTAGCTGTATGCTGAAATGCAAAGTCAGCATAAGACATATACTGGATACTATCAGTGTGACTTGCCCACGGTCCAGATCCAATTCCATATTTGTTGTTAGCCAACAAGAATACCAAAATCAAACCTGCACAGTGGTGTTAAGACTTATCAGGACTGAATTGCACATTTCAAGTTAAGCTTTTATATTTCAAGAGAAATGTAGGGAAATAAAATAGACAAGAATTTCATTTATATACAGAAGTACAACTTTCATTGTTACCCAAAATTCATATCTACTGATTTATTTAGATAACCACCATTATTTAATTCAATCCACCAAATTTCATTTCTATTCCTCAACCTTCACTCCTCATGTCAACCATCAGGATACATCACCACTTCCACTTGCAACAATTAAGAAACCCAAATGACAAATCTGTAACACTGACTTCTCATACCAGTCAGTTTTTTAACCCAACTATACCATCATTCATTATCTGAAAGGTTATAATTCCGAGGACAACCCAGCTTTGTCTTCGGTCTTCAACTTGATGTTCTAACTAGAAGGGCAGATTCACTCATTCATGACCTAAACTAACCCTTCAATGGCACTCAATGTTCCCAATCCATCCCATTTTGGATCAATAATTGGATATAGCTCCGTTAACCAATCAATCTAAACTAAACCATCTGGTGAACCATGAACTTAATAGTGTTCGCAGTTCTTATTTACATGCTAACAGTAACAGAACAAATCTGTTAGTTAGCTCAAGATAGAGTTAAGGTAAGCAGAAAGGTTAAAATAAAAGAGTACTTGACGACATCAACACTTAGTCCTAACTACAACGAGAAATATGAGGAATCCAAAGTATCATAGTATCACTAGTACAACAACAAAACAGCATACCCTGTGTAATCCCACAGGTGGGGTCGGAGTAGGATGTACGCATCCTACCTACCAGTGTAATACCACTAGTATGGATGATAGTTTAGCTAACAGTGTGTGGTTCAGTGTGCAACTTTTGGGTCTTTTGCCCAAGAACAAGATGAAATTACAAATTAAGCTAAATCACTCTGCCTCACCTCTAGATTCCTCAACAGTTGACCTTATATTTATGACCTTAAAATCATTAAAAAGACAAACCCTTTACAAATTACAAGGTCAATTTGGACTCAAACAAGCTAAATGGAAACTAGCTAGGCTACAACACAATCATTGGATATTTCAAGATTCACCCAAGAAAAAAACATCAAGGATCCAGCCGCAGCACTAAAAAAACAGAAGCAGCATGTTCAAGAAAAGTAAAAATTTGATCTTTCAACAATATTGTAATCTAAACAAGTAAAATCTCTACATAAGTGACTTCTTATGTTTAATCCCAACAAAATACATAATGATTTCAGCATAAAAAGTCTAACTAATGAGTGTAGAAGCTAAAGAAGAGAAGAAAAAAGGGTAAGAAAGAGAAAGACAAGTACTTACAGAGTTTCTAGAAATGGGCGTCAAATGCAATGAAGAAATTGTTGGGATTCTTGTGAATAATATTGTACACCAACCAAAACACTGACCCTGTAGATCGTACAAGGCTGTTAAATATTGGAGAAAATGAACTACTCTATAACCAAAAACCAATTTACCACGTTGAGTTTACAATATTATTATATGATATGCTAAAAGGACGGTTGATATATTCCGACGGAGGTTTAAATACTAGGTGATTTTTCTCATATGTTATTTATATATATAGGCAATGTGATACTCTAAGCTCTCGGTTATATGGAGTCTGGAGAAGAGTTTGACTATAAGGATTTTATTGTATGCAATTTTACACTATATTTCTACGAGAGGCTATTTTCACAACACGACAATATATTAATGAAAATATAGATAGAAAATTGCACCCAACACTAAATTATAATGAAAAAACGTTTGACATAGAGGTAATTCACTCATCTCTTACGCGGCTTTGTAATGGCCTTCATTTTTGACAAAATTATTTGAAGGCCTATGTTTTCTCTATTGGGGGGCTAAATGCTAACACTTTCGCTTCTAGGTTTTTTAGTAGATTTTAGTAGAGAAAACTAGTCCCATGAAAATATGACTCTCAAAATAGTAAAATTAGCCTATTAAATATTCAATGTGAATTTGAACGTTAGTTGTTATTCTATTTAAACTAAAATTGAAATTATTTAAAAGATAATTATAAATTTCTAAGTGACAAACTGACAATTGTAATGTGTATGAATTTTACGTGTGGTTTTGGAAGCTGAGAGTTGTGGGTCCACCTAATTGATTGAATTTACGTTTCTATTGGCTGAGCCTGGAATAGTGGGCCCAATATCTAGAAGAACATTTAACACGTGGCACTAAACCACGTGCTCATGTGCTGATCGGACTTACTCGGAAGGGCCCACAGTTGCCGGCCCCAGTTTCTGATACACGCAAAGGGTCTTATGGATCCGTTTCAATCAATTTCCACTATTTTAATTTAATACGAAATTTAAAAAATCTCTTCAATCTCGTATTTTTCAAATTGTCAATGTGAAAAGCTGTCAAAAAGAAAAAGAAACATTTCATTTCTAAATGGATTGAAAAGAAAAATAGGATAAACAAATTGAAATAAAGAACTAAAAATTGATAAATAGGATAAACAAATTGAAACAAAGAACTAAAAATTGATGTTATAAAATAACTTTCCGGTATTGATGATAAACTATAGTGAAGAAATCTTCCACGTATTTAATAGCATCAATAAAATGTATAAATTTAATGTCTGGTGTATCAGACATGCCTAGTAATGTTATTGGTCAATGCCTAGTGCCCACAATGGCACGAGGATGCCGTTCAATACAAAGACCATACCAAAAACTTAATTAACTGAATTATTAATATCACACGTATGGGTATCCCTGGGCATTATTAGTTCGACAATATTAGGACTGTCAACTGTGATATATACAAAATAAAAGCCTTCATAATAAATCCATACAAGAAAAGACATCGCTAAGAATATACTAGTAAATCTCCTAGCAGAGACAGAACAAAACACTAGGAAACCATTTGCCTAAGTTTGATGAACAATGTAACTTAGTACTTGCGCTGATGGAAGACGATATATACTCTATGAAATCGGCTGTACAAGCAGAAAATTAGCAGTCATGCAGAAGCACAGCAGGTGGTGCATAAATTACAGCATAAAATAACAAAACGCGAACAAGTTAGACAATATATTTGAGCATTATTCTGTATAGAAGTCTGAGTTCGTCCTATTAAGTTTGTGACAATATTTTGAGCATATTGATGAGATAGAAAATTTTACATCAATGTGCAATTGATCAGACTATGATGCCTGGACTAAACTTGACAGCGTCAAATGAGGATCTGTTTTCAAACGTCCATTTGCTTGGTTCATGCTACTAACCTAATCGTAGGAAATTGGATCAGAAGAAATCATTAAAAACAGGGAGTATGAAATATTTCAAGTACAAGCCACGTGAAAGCACAATGAGCTGAGCTTGATGAACAGATTAATCAAATGAATAAGCATGATAAACAATGAATACATAATCATTTCAAGTAGTTGAGCACCTAGAAAAATGAAGCATTTTTTAAGGAGGAATTTGACTGACTGGCATGTCTTTTAACACTCAGGCATCTTCAGAGTATTCTGATCATATGCTCTGATGCACATTGGAAGAGGGGATGGATCTATAACCTCTCGTATTCCTCTCCTTGAAAAAACATGGACATGCCTTTGAGTTATATGCAAATTTTTCCATTCCTTTTCCGAGAAACAATATCTATTGACAGAAGTACTAATACTGAGACAAACAAATCCTTACCACTGGATTTCTTGTTCTAATATTCATCTCCAAGCAACCCTCTTCACCTCCATTGTGTTCTTGTATATGATATAGTGTGGAGTATCCGATATCATTCTCATGGCCTTGATGAATGAAACAGAACTAAGTGATGACAAATCTTTTTATCAAATAATGTTTTAGAAAGAAAAGTCAAATCCACTGAAGCATGTCAAAATCATAGTCAAGGCCTCAAGGGATACCAAAGCTCATAGTAATCTTTGCAGACTTAACGTATTCACAGTTCTTTGAAAGACCCAAGGCTTTTGTAGTGCAAATCAGAGGAAAATAGCTATCTTACCTGTAAAAGGTAGAAATACTACTCTACAAAGTTTGTGCAGTTGATGAAGAATATCTCTTTTGGCCACAATTTACGTTGATGAGACTCTGAGGAACTTGGTGGAAAAAATTGATTTGTGAAGGATATTCACCAATGTATGATCTTTTCCAGTTTCATAGAGATTTCAAAACCTCCCCCAGAACTAGTCCCCACTGCGTCCAATGAGTACCACCCTGCAATTGGAAATTCGAGTGAGAAAATGAAATCTAACCCAAATTCGTTGAAAAAACAAATAAACATATACCTCTTTCCCACATGATCAGTTACATAAACAAACATATAAATAATTACTCCTATAAAAAACTAGCTAACGGCGGAAGAAATGGCAGAGTATTACCTGACAGAAAACAGAGAAAGGCTCTCTTAGTGGTCCATCACATGAGAGCTCGCTAGTACTTCCATCAATGAAGGTTCCATCAGCAAAAATGACCTAATCCATGAATAACATTCCAAAAATAGGCTGAAGGTAAGTTGCTCAAGATAATACACTCTAGTAAAAGAGTAATTAAGTTATGCTTCATATATCAATTATACTACACGAATCCAAATGCTGAGCATACAAAGGAAAAGAAAAAGGACAAGCCGGTAATAAGGTAGAAAGACCAAGATAAAATTGCAGACATCAACCTAGACTCAAAATTAAACCAACTATCCAAGCTCGAAAAGTCAGGACACAGGTAAGCTTGCTACTGATTCAACGCCACAACTCCCTGATCTTCTATGATTCCAACGAACCCAAGCAGATAAAAAAAGACATTAAAGAAATGTTTCCTACTATAAAAAGAACACATTTGCTCATATTAGATTCCCATCACAACTAATTCTACATGAGCTTTAAGGCATGATAGTTACATAGAGTTTCCTATGTCATAGCTTTAACAATTTACCATCTTCAATAATGTTATTTCCAGTACATTGTTAACACAATACTAACAAGAAAAAAAGAATAAGTTCCCTTCAAGTACAGCAAAACTCTTATTCCCAACGAACTGGTCATACCTCAGATGCATAGCCAGCAGTTGCACCCGCAACAGGCCTGATAAAAGAGCTGACAGGAGAACTTCTCTGAACAGCCTCACAAAAGGAAAGTAGACGCTCACGATTTCCAAGTTGTACAGCCTGACAAGAATAACAAAACTTAAGTGTCCAGTTGCACATTTAAGTGTGAAATCCAGTGATGACTGCTTTAAAATACGGGCACACGTCTGAAAGCACCATTATGTACTTGATATAGTGATATAATTCATAGAAGAAATACAAAGATTGTTGCAATGCTCATTGAATGAGGAAGTGTGATTGAATGGTGGGTGGTACACTTTAGAACCTTTTTTGCAACAGATGGGCATTCTTCGACAGTTAGCAATACAAGGACTTGTATATGCCTTGACTAATGCAAGATGTGACAAACAAACCTGCACTGTGTCATGACGCTTGATCCGGCAAAGTGGCTGCACTTTATATCCTTCAGCTGCCATGACTTCAGCTATCAGGAAGCTTCCCTTGCAACAGGAGTTAGGAAAGATGCATATAACCAGGTGAGGCAGAAGTAGCAAAAGATTATTACCACATCAAAACTTTAGCAGAAAAGAGATACCTTTATTGCTTCACCAACCATTTGAGGTGAGAGGAATAAACCCTGAAATAAAGTTCTCATTATATCACCAGGGGTAGAACCGCAATCAACTCCAAGTCCTGGGGCCGAGAGACGGGCAGCTGCTGCTTCTACCCATCTTTTCCTTCCCGCAACATATCCACCACATGGTGCAATCGTTCCACCCGGATTTTTTATTAAACTTCCCGCAATTAGGTCAGCGCCCTGCTCATCCAAAAATCAGCTTCTGATATTTCCACATGCAGAACTTTGATGACAAGAATAACTTTACATACCACCATAGGAGGTTCAATGTCGTCAACAAATTCGCCATAGCAGTTATCTACCATGACCATGCAGCCTGGGTTCTGCATCTGCGTCAAAGAAGAGAGTTTGAAGGCAGAACTATCTTTTCTAATAGCCAATGCTAAGACATCCAAACACTGATAAGTGAAAAAAAGAAAAATTATTTATCCCAGTGTTACAAACGCAAACCATCAAGGATCAGAATGACATCAGCTATATATACATGGCATTTTATGCCTGATAAAGGGTATACTTCAAATAACTTGTAATTCTTTGGCACCCTTTCAGTAGCCAAATATTTGAGAGTTTGTTATTGGAAATAACTATTATCATCAAAGACGTGGTTTCAAAAAGTTTACCTTGATTATATTGATTGCCCGACCTATCTCAGTTACACTCAAACTGCGACGCCATGAATAACCACATGATCTCTGTATGAGTGCACACTTAGTGTGAGGTCTTATAGAGGTTTTAAGTGCATCCCAATCAAGCCCTCCATCCTCTGCAAGCTGCGATACGTCCAGATAATGTTGGTTATTCTTAAATTCTGAAAAATAAGTCATATGGACCTAATATCTAACATGCAGATGCAACTTACTGGGACTTCCCGGTATTCTACTCCAAAGTCTTTCAAGGAACCCAATCCACCAGAGTCCCTTTTTCCAATTACTTCCTCCAGAGTATCATAAGGTGCACCAGCTATCGCTAACAGCTGAGACAAGTTGATTCAAATTATTTTCAGTAAAAATAATATTTTTTAGAAAATGACGAATAATTGAAACATAAATGGGTACGTAATTCATGAAACAGAGTATTGTGATAATAACAAGTATAGAATAACTATACCTCATCCCCTGGTCTTAAGAAAGCGAATAAGGCACAACTGATTGCATGAGTACCTGAGAAGAACTGAAGGTGAAGTGGGAAAGTATATTAAGAAAATATATCCTCTTTCATGGAAATATGAAGCTACCCAAAAAAAAAGAAAAAATTGCAAACCTGTGATCGAACAATTGCAGACTCAGCACCAACAATTTCTGCAAAAGCCTGGTCCAAGGCTTCACGCCCACCAGCTTCTTCATGACCATAGCCAGTGCTACCACCAAAGTGCTGATGCAGGTATATTTTACACATTTTAGTGCTAACAAAATAGAGTGCCTACTAGTTGCCACTATGACACTTGGACCTTGTCAATGTTATTCCCGTAGCCGAGACCATTCTGGTTACCCGTGTTCAGTAAAAATATTGTGTACCACTGAACACTTAGAAATAGGATCTCAAATTCTGAAAAAGCTGGACAGTGTAAAAAATACGATGTAATATAATGCTGTTCCAGCACACTTAAATGGGGGTGATGTAATACTTTAACTAGGATGGAAGAGATGACTGTCCTTATTTGTTTCATTTGTCCATAGACCTAAGGAACAGAACAAAACAAATTGTTGACGGATTTGAATCCCATCTAGCCATGACTCAACTCCCTCCACCCCACATCCCCTAAAAGAAAGAAAATTGTGTGCTAGACTACTAGTACATGCATTATGCTTTCTTCAGAGAACAGAAGGTATATTGTAAAATTAAGGTAGCAGGTGATTTCTATTTGTTAACATTCAGTCTCGCCACATCACAGACAACAATGATTGTTGGACGTTGGTAGTTGAACAAACTTTTAATCATTAGCTTGCTTCCAGTCATGGTAATAAACTATAGTAGTTCTTATCTTTTTCTGTTTTTGATAAACAGCAAATAATAAAATACTAGTCAGAGCACTCACCCAAAAAAAAACCTTTTGACTAGTTTTCAGTGATAAGATATCATTCACGGCATGCAGTAGAAGAAAAAAGATCATAGTCATGGTACTAACAAAACATGTAGGCCCCTCATGACTTTTTTTTTTTTTTTTGAGATTGTCAAAATAATCGAATTCATGACCTTTTTATTTCCACCTGACCCTAGAAAGTATATCCTAAGGTAAAGGTTGAGTAAGGTTCTAAACCATCAGTACTCTAGGCCTAAAGCTCCAAATTATCATTTGCCATGTTGGTATAGTTCACAGGAACTGAAGAATATACAGAAGTCTTGCAACGAAAATTGATATAATTGAAGATTCAGTTGCTCCAAAGATGTAAATGATGTCTACAAGGTACAATTTAACAAATTTTAGAGAATGAAAACTTACATGAGACCCAACCTTGACCTTTTGGAAAGCTCTCAAAACTCGCGCAGTATTGCGTGCCACTAAATTGTCAACTTCTCTGAACTCTTTTGACAAAGAATCAACAGCCTTGTTAACCTACACATTGCAGATCCAGAAAAGTCAATCATGTTGCATTCTTTTCTCAATAAATAGACTCATCACAAGCCCACAATATCAACACCAGAAATCCAGGATTTAAGACAGTGAGCGGTGAGGCACTGCATCCACCACAATTTTGTGGTAGTAAAGTGAGAATAAAGCATAAACATATATTCTCTCCGTCCCAACTTATGTGGAACTTTTTCCTTCCCGAGAGTCAATTTGACTAAACTTCAAAGCTAAATTTGATTAGATTAACTCAATGTTTTAAAATTGAAATTTAGATATTCAAAAACTATAACAAATACATTTTTAAAATGTCAGTTAAAACTTACATAGTTCGAATCTCAAGAAGCGAAAAGTGCTACTGTCCGATACATCTGCCACTATGGCACTGTTCACAAGTGGTGGAGCTAGAATTTTTATTTAGGTAGTTCAAAATAGAAAGAGGTAAACATATGAAGAAACAAAGGGAATTCAACATCTAAGGGAAAAAAATAAAAAGTTGGACCCTATATATAGTAGTATAATTTTTTGACGAAGTGGTACCCTGCCTCCACCCCTGCTGTCCACTCCGAAATCTTGTCATAGTTCCCCAGTAGTCTAAGTTATTTAATGTATAAATTGTTGGTAGATATACTTAAATACATAAAGATCATGCATAATACATCAACAAACACTTAAACTTAACCTCAGCTTACAAGTAAGCACTCCAACTTTGAGAATGCTTATCTAGACACCTCAACTTGGTCTCAACTAGTAACTACACAGTCCAACTCATCCTCACGGTGTATTGTAGACACTCCACACACATAAATTTTGGAGTTGCCTAGATGATCTTTTTATAAGTTGGATTTTTCAACTGATAAGTTGATGTGTCTACATGCGCACTCACAAATTTGGAATGCTTATTGCCAGTTGAGGCCAAGTTTGAGCGTCTATTTATATATTATGCTAAAGATTAAGTATGAAGCAATACTACATACCAGTAGTTACAATGGTGTAAAAAAAAATTAAAGTAAGAAAAGAAGATTCCTACACAGAGATTGACGTGCGTATTTCATTTATTCACCAAATTCAAAATTTCTTAACGTTAAATTCAATTATTTTTGTTCTTCTGAGAAATCAACAGAGAATTTCGGTATTCAGTTCTACCTCGGGAACAAACGGTGAATCGGAAGGATGCAGCTGAGGAACTGAAACTCGAGAGCTCGAACGCACTGAAACTTTAGCGGAAGTTACTCTCAGAGTATGCGTAGGATAAGCAGAAGTGGCGCAGCATAAGACCGCCATTTTCGCAGAGCTCGGAGGGAAAATGGATATGGAAAGAAACTGGAGAGTGATAAAAAGGAAACTAATCCATATAGGCTATAAGGCTTGTTGGGCTTTTATCCAAATTGGGCTTGGCTTATTGGGCTTATCCACATACTATTAGGTAGAAATGACTCAATATAACCACTTAACATTAGAATTACATTATTAAAATAAAATAATTTTTCATTAAAAAATAATTAACTTAAGCATTTTTTAATAGATGACTCTTAAAAATAAGTACATAAGCATTGAGCCTTTTGATATTCTTTGAGTCATTTGGTAGAGTGTATTAGAAAAGTAATTATATATTAACTTTGTGTATTATTAATACGAGTTAGTTCCTTAAATGGTCACTCAAGTATTGAAAATTGTCTTCAAATATCACTTTTGTTTCATTTAGGACCAAAATATCACTGAACTATCATTATTTTCTTCAAAATACACTTAACATTTCAAAAGCCTCCTTCTCTCCTAGCTTTAGATTTAATTATATGAATTATCATTGATCATTAAAAATGTAAAAAAAATCTTTTGAATCTTGTAATCTTAAACTAAAGATATGTAAAATATACTAAAATGTCACTTAATCATGTGGTTTTAACTTTTAAACATTTAATATGGAAAGGTAAAATTAAAGAATTAGCCAAAAAAAAAAAGAACTGTTCTTTTTTTCCTTTTTGAAATAGACTAAAAAAAAAATATGACTAACAAATTGAAATGGGACAATACAAAATAATTTTCCAAAAGAAAACCTATAATAATTTTATTTATTGCTTTAAAAAGCGGCACATCAAATTTCGGGACCTAAGATAGATACCTCATTTTCTAACCCCTAGAGTCGGCCCTGTAAATAGGTCATGGAGGCGCCGCAGTCCATCTATGTTCTCATTGACAAAAGTTGATACTCAATTTCTTCATAGAGATCTGACATTTCCGTGTTATCATAAGGTGTTGTACGTGGAGTCGCCAAAGTCCATCTGTGTTCTCATTGACAAAAGTTGAATCTCAATTTCCTCACAAAGACTTGATATTTCCGTGTTATCAAAATGTGTCGTGCGTGAAGGCGCAAAGTCCATCTGTGCTCTCATTGACAAAAGTTGAATTTCAATTTACTCAATGAGACCTGATGTTTCCGTGTTATAGAAGGTAAGACCCTTTTTTTTACTATCTAGGTCTATTTTAGTAATCAACTTGATTTATTTTAGGTGTTGATACAAAAGGGGCTATTTAAACAACATACAAATATTTATTATTCTTGTATCACTAATTATTTTTTTCTTTTATAGTTTATGCACATAAATAACGTATCTTGTTCAATAAATTGTTATACATTCATATAGCTATATGTAATTGTCTTTCGATCGATGTTCAATGTTAGAGGCATACATATTAATTAACAGATCTAACAATTTATGTCACATCCCTGAAAAGGCTTTTTTTTTTCTTTTGATTTTTTAGACCATTTGTGTCTAAATTCTATAATGGCATGTTTATACTAATTTTTTCTTGCTTTTATATAGTTCTAGACATGTTTACCAACAAGGAGTTAGATAATTGTCATGGGTGTCTTAAGCAAAGAATTAAATTGTGTGGAGATTGAATGTGGTAGCTCTAATCCCAAATATGGTGATTCAAAAGAAATACTAAGAATTTTTCAAGGTGGAAAACTTGAAATTGTTTGTCATTGCCATGATGGATGCAAAAAAGGTCATCTTTATTTTACATTATTATTTTTCAATAATTTGTTCTAAAGTAATTCTTTCTTCAAAGTATTCAATCCTATATAATCTTGTTGTATAATTTTTCTGAAATATTTTACAAGAACATGTTCTGAATTATGAAAAGAGAAGGAAGAATTGTTTGTTGTTGTATAATCTAATTAGATGTTTGTATGTTTTTAAAAATCTTTTAGAGTAGTTTGATTGGGAACAAATGATTTTGTTATTTTAATGACGAGATTATAACATAAAGTAAAATTAATAATGAAATTATTTAGTAGACATTCTTTTAGTGATTTGAATTTTACACTAAATAAATTGAGATAAATTTTTAGTTTCAATATTAACCATATATTTTCTAAAGAATATTAAAGAACAACCTTGGAGAAGGACATCTTGATCACTAAATAATTATGTTATTATTTAATCATCATATTATAATCCTGTCATATAATTTATTCTACTAAACTGTCCCCTCAAAACTTGTTTCTACTATCTAATGCTAATCATCTGAAAGTGGAGCTACAATTCTAGTTATAAATTCAACATTATTCAATAATTTTGATAAAAATGTTATATTTATGTTATGAAATCCACTTGATCATATATATAAACAATTTACTCAAACACTTAGTAATCTACAATTTAAAAGTTTATAAACTCAAAAAAAAGTTGAATTTATCTTTGTTATACTACGTCTTTTTTTATTGATAAATGAGCAATTACTTGTTTGGCATGCAGTGAAGCTATCACCGATTGAATTTGTTAAACATGTTGGGAGAAAGATGGCAATGCGAAATTGGAAGAGTCAAATTTGGGTGAATACTAAGGAAGGAGGACACGTTTTTTGAAATATCACATTGATACATTTCATAGGCCAATTCGTGGAGGAATTATACATCGTGATGAGTTCATTTGTTGCACTAAATGTAACAAACAACATCGATTTTTTAGACGAACTAAAGAAGAATGCAAATATTATCATGATGCTATTGCTATGAAGGATTGGAAATGCTCTGATATGCCTCAAAAAGGTACTATCTTTTATCTATAATTTTTTTCAGTATCAGTATAGTTTAACCTATTATAACAAGTGACGTGTCTTATTTATTTACTTATGTTATATGAAATAAATTTATAGTCTATTTGACCAAGGATTCAGAATCAGATAATCTTTAAAAAGTATTCTTTGAGAAGCAGTAACAATTTGATTTTATTTTATTTAATATATGAGTAACATTTTGTGTTTGGACAAGCTTTCGGAAAGTGTTTCTTGCGTAACTGTTCCCTTTAGCTTTTGAAAAAAAATTATGCTAGTATTCGATTTTTTTTCTTTTTCATAAAAAAATGGCCAAACACATCAATTCTTAAAATTAAAAACAAAAGGACTTTTTTAAATTAAAAAATTGGCTTCCCAATAAAATTATTAAAACGTTTGGCCACTTTTTTATTTCAAAGAATAAATAGCTTAGTAAAAGAGTAACAATCAATTCATAAAATAACACATGTATTTTATGATCAAGTATCGTGCATTTATAAATTATAATATATGCTTGTATAACTTGTAATAGATGTGAATTAGTATGTCTTTCAACTCTACTACAATTTTTCATCATTTGTACAATTGGAATCCCAGGATAACCCGCAGCCGCTACAACCACACAGGGATGTAAACCGCACTAGGCAAGTCCTATGCGACAGGCTCGACTCAGAAGGCATTGAGGGGGGATCGATCCCGGATCATCCGTGTAATAGCCTGCAAACCACACAGGGGATATAAACCGCACTAGGCAAGCCCTATGCGACAGACTCGACTCAGAAGGCATTGAGGGGGGATCGATCTCGGATCATCCGTGTGGATAACCACCCTCCAAACCAACTGAGTCATCCCGAAGGACATCATTTGTACAATTATTACTATCATTTCCTTGAATAATTTGTAGAAAAAAATTGCATATTGAAGATTATATTTTTATTGTTTATCATAAGTTTGAATTACTAATGATAATTTTATTTTATTTTTATGGTTAAGTTGTAATGAAGCTGAAGAGCGTGCAAGTTGAAAATTGTACAGGGGTTGTCCAAAATCAGCTAAGTGCAATGGCTGTGTTAGGTGTGTATGCTTCAGTTGCAGTATGTGTACATTTGAAAATTGCAAATGCCGTGCATGTGTCGACTTTTTCAAGATCAAGTACCTCTTCGTTGCTTCTAGTCAAGGGTATTTATGAAATTTCTATACTTTCTTCATTTTAATTCATTCATGTTTTTTTTAGTGTTTTATATATTTATATATATATTTGAAAATTACTTTTATTACTATATAGAAGCCTCTAGTAGTAGCTACCTAAGCAGACACCTCTTCGTTAACGTGTCTACTTTTGGCCGAGGGTATTTATGAAATTTCTATACTTTCTTCGTTTTAAATTTGTTTATCTTGTTTACTACTATATAGAAGACTCTAGAAGTAGACACCTCTTCGTTGATGTGCTTGTTTCTAGTCAAGGATATTTATGAAATTTTTATACTTTCTCCGTTTTAATTTGTTTCTCTTGTTTTTTTCAGTCTATTATATATTTAAAATTACTACTATATAGAAGACTCTAGGAGCATGGCATTTTAGTCTTTTATATGTTTGAAATTACTACTATATAGAAGACTTTAGCAGCAAGGCACCTCTTTGTCAATATTTTTGCTTCTAGTCGAGGGTGTTTATGAAACTTCTATACTTTTTCTATAGTCAAGGGTGTTTATGGAATTCCTACAAGATTAAGGGTGTATTTAAGTTTAGTTAGTCAAGTACAGGGGGTGTTTTTAACGTTGTCAATAGTTCGGGGATAAAACTAATAATTCACGTCAAGTTTAAGGGTGTTTTCACTTAAGGGTGTTTTCAAATACTTTTATGTTTATATATTTGAAAATTACGTACGGAAGTTTATAATTAAAGAAGAAATAAATAAATTGACACACAGCTGACATGCATTCAATTGGTTTCTTTCATTTTCAGCACTTAGCTTGTACAAGTTTAATCACATCCTAATTTCTCTCCTTTCTTTAAAAAAAATTTACAACTTTGACTACAAAAGGGAGCAAAAATCTATTGAGCCTACAAGAAAGTTTGCACTATCCAGGAGTACAAAAGACGAGCATACAGAAAAATATCCACAACATAACCAACAGCACAAAGTAGGAAGGCTTGAAACTCCCAAACCAGATGCAAATTGCGCGTTCCTCAATCCTTTTTCACACTCTGCTGCCAGTTGCACAATATATACCTGCGAGCAACATGAATACACTATACTGAAGAAGCTTAGCTTATATGTACTCAAGGTAACTGACTATTACTGTTGCCTGCCTTCTGCTTGGTAGTACAGCTTCGACTCCTTCTACCTTTCCGCGCATTAACAATTTTAGAAGCCAAAGAATGACCTTGAACTCCTAGTCCATTCGCTCCCACTAACTTTAACCCAAGACCTTTAAGCAACTCTGACAATTTGCAATTGTTTCCCTCCTTCACCAACTGCAGCTCATGTGCTTGCTCACGAGACACAACTGTATAAAGCTGCAGTGATGGATTTAATAAATGTTGAGGCATATTATCTGCCTCTTCTGTATTAAATTCATCGTTGGATCTTCCAAAAGTAACTCTCATGAGTCCTAAAGATTTAGAATCACAGGTGAGGGGATCAAATACAAATAAGAACTTCCCAAATGCTAGATCTGGCTTTTTGAACAACTCTTCCAAGACATCATTGCTTGGTCCAACATTCTTTAATACAGTTCTCTTTGTATTATTTTGCCTCGCTTTCATGGATTGGGAAATGTGAGAAGCTTCTCTTAAGCCACTCAAATAGGCTCCATGCATGGTGGCTGGATGTTGTCGAATTGTAGCCTCTCCAGCAAAAAACAACCGACCTCCAAGATTTTCTGCAAGTATGTCATAATCACTGCCAGATGACTGAACACGAATATGTGAATATGAGCCAAACGAAAAGGGGTCACTTCCCCATTTTGTGCATATGGATTGTATAGGATCAGGCACGCTTATTCCCTTTGGCTCATATATTCCTGTCGAAGTAGCCAGATGAAAATCAAAACCAGATTTCAGGTTCTTCCTCAAAGAACAAAAACAGGGAAAAGAAAATTAAAAATCTATCTAGTCTTATATAAATATGGATGATACGTTCCCAAGGAGACCTCCTAGTGGTTAAATCATGACAATAAGGTTGGAATCACTACTACAACATATGGTGTGAACCCATTTTCTCCGGCCTCCATTAGCAGGATCACATGGGAAGCCTGTAGTTTGTTACCTGAACAGGCTGATTGGTGGATTAGTTGAGGTGTGTGTAAGTTGACCCAGACACCACCCATAGAAAAAATATAAAGATACAAAAACAAAAATGGATGATACCTTTGAGAATGTTAATCACTCGATTAATTAAAGTGGATGGCTCTGTGCTTTCGAAAAGTTGAGCAGCGTCACCAGCAACAAGTGCAATAAGTACTGGACCCCCAGAAACAGTATGGTAACTGTAAAATAAGAAGTACTCTCCTCGTCTGTGGCTATGATGGTTGAGGCAACCGAAGGTATCCAAGTCTTCGCCCCAAAAAATATGAGGGAATACCATGGCAACCTTATTCAGCAACCCAAATCCTAGCCTATCAATAGCTTCAAGCTTCTTCTCAGGTAACTCTGGTTCAAATCTAATTGATCTTCTTTTTAGTACCCCAAGAGGAACAGTACATAGGACCATGTCTGCCTGAAAAAGTTGGTCCCCAGCAACGACCTCAACTCCTTCATTTCCATACTTTATTGTCTGAACAGTCTTTCCATAGAATATAGGAACTCCTTTGCACAGTGCTCTGACCATACCCCGATTTCCACCAGCAAGAAAACAATGATCACCACCCATTTCATAAGGATCGTCCTGATCCCAATAGGCAGCAGAGAGTTCCGAGAGGCATCCAGCATTTGCATATTCCAAGTTTGCAAAATGCCAATGCAGAAGTTGCTTCTCCTCTTTAGTTTTAGCCACACAATATAATCGTCTAAGTGTCTCCAAAACTGAGCCTAACGAGACATCAGTAGCCAATCCACTTACGATTTTTCTTAGCTCAGTAACTTTGTCTAGTAGCTTATTGAAAATGAGTTCAATCGCGGAATCAACTACTGCATCAACAGGAGCACCATCAGGCTTGTATAAAGGACACTTATCTCTAACCTTGTGAAGCGGAATGGAAAGTTGTCTAGCCAAAACTCCCAAAGGATTCGCATGGATACCAGTTATAACACTGCCACCAAGATCCACAGCAGCAAACTTTCCCTTCCATCCCATTTTCTCAGTATAAACTCTCCCTCCAGGTCGGTGCCTACCTTCAAGGATACTTACCTTGAATCCAAACGACATCAGTTGCCTTGCTGCAGCCAAACCAGCGAGTCCAGCACCAACAATAATTACAGACCCTTCACTAGGTTCCTCAGGAAGATTAGATACAAATGACGGTGAAACCCCGAAATTTATATACCCGTTACTCAAAAGAAAATCATATGCTATGGCTACCAAATGTTCATACTCAACACTTACAGTTTCCCTTATCCTTCCTTTGTTCAGCCAAATATGCACATTCTCCCTCCATTTTGCAAGAATATGGTTTCTCACAACGATGTAATCGTTTTGCTCTTTCCCATCCAGTTCACTTACAACTCCAGCCTTTATTTCTTCTTCAAGAAGGTCATCAATTGGGAAGCCCAAAGAAAGAGCAATCAAGGCCTCTTTTTCAGTTTCTTTCTCCAAATCTTTCTTCGTTCTAATCTTCTTCCTCACCGGACCACCCAACTGCTCATCTATGAAATTATCCATCAAATTCTCATCATAATTCCTAGAAGCTATCCTCTTTCTCACAGGTCTCTTTGAGATTGAACCCCCTGAATTTGGGATTTCCATTTTTCTTTTCATATTCCCAACAAATTGGTATTTCTACAACGATGTTACACTGAACTCACGCTAATTATAGCCTGAATTCACTTCAAAATTCCAAGTCTCGGCAACCTGATACCAATTCAACCTACATAAAGTAAAACAAAATTATTTTCCAGAAAAATTGAAACTTACACTAAATTGGATATTAAAATTGATCATAGAAAGCTAGTACAAAATGTAAAAAACAGATTGGAATTTTCGATTTCTATACTGAAAAGGCGTCACAAAGTACTATCTTAATTTCAAATTCGAATTATATCATGGGAATTAGGGATTCATGAGAAACAGTGAGGGATTAGGGTTTTTGTTTCATGAGAAAGAAAACTTACAATTTCAAGCCCAGTGGAGATCCTGAAGGTGTTCGGAGAAGCAAAGAATTCACGGTGGAAAGGTTTACTCCGGCGACATTTGAAATTGGCGGGCGAATAAATCAATTTAGGGGAATTAGGGTCCGAATTTCAAATTGGGCTTGAGTGTTCAAAATCTGATGCAAGTTTTTATTACATCCATATATTATCCCATTTAACTGATAACCGTTCGTAAGTTTGAAAAAATTGACCAAAAACGTCCTTCTGTTAACTTTTTCTTCTATTTTAACGGAGTTTTTTGTGTCATATGCAATTTATTTTTAAGGCCTTCCTACTTTGTGCTGTTGGTTATGTTGTGGATATTTTTTTTGTATGCTCGTCTTTTGTAGAGACAAATAACAAGTATACCCCAAAACTATCGTAAATGGTATGTAGATATCCTCTGTCATATTTTTGGAATATTGGTGCCCTTACTGTCTAAAAATTAGAGCATATATACCCTTCATGTATGTCCGTTAGTACAAAGGGTATATATGCTCTAGTTTTTGAACGGCAGGGGCACAAATATACCAAAAATATGATGAAGGATATATGCATACCATTTACGATAGTTCGAGGGTATATTTATCTTTTTCCTCTGTTGTACTCCTGGATAGTGCAAACTTTCTTCTAGGCATAAGAATTTTTTGCTCCGCTCCCTTTTGTAGTCAAAGTTGTATAATTTTTTTAAAGAAATGACAGAAATTAGGATTGGATTAAACTTGTACAAGCAAGGTGTTGAAAATGAAAGAAACCAATTGAATGCATGTCAGCTGTGTGTCAATTTATTTATTTCTTCTTTAATTATAAACTTTCGTACGTAATTTTCAAATATATAAAGATAGGAGCATTGAAAACCCCCTTAAACTTGATGCGAATTATTAGTTTCATCTACGAACTATTGACAGCCTTAAAAACACCATTGTACTTGACTAATTGAACTTAAACACACCATTGATCTTATAGGAATTCTATAAACACCCTCGACTATAGAAAAAGTATAGAAGTTCCATAAACACCCTCGACTAGAAGCAGAAATGTTGACAAAGAGGTGCCTTGCTCCTAGTGTCTTCTATATAGTTAGTAATTTCAAATATATAAAAGACTGGAAAAAAACAAGAAAAACAAATTAAAACGGAGAAAGTATAAAAATTTCATAAATAGACTCGACTAGAAAAAAGCACATCAACGAAGAGGTGCCTGCTCCTAGAGTCTTCTATATAGTAATATATAAAATCAACAAATTTAAAGCGAAGAAAGTATAGAAAATTCATAAATATCCTCAGGCAGAAGCAAATACGTCAACAAAGAGCTCCTATATAGGAGTAATTTTCAAATATATAAAACACTAAAAAAATAACATGAACAAATTGAAATGAAGAAAGTATAACAATTTCATAAATATCCTCGACTAGAAGCAGACACACTTGCCCATCAAATGTTGTTGAAAAAGTCGACGCATGCACGGCATTTCCAATCTTACATAAAACTTAAAATTTTGCTCACAAATTAGCGTATAATGAGATTTTCTCATATATATAACTTTATAAAGTCCATATTGATTTCCATTTATTTTTAAATTATTC
This sequence comes from Solanum pinnatisectum, assembly GCA_035578085.1. Taxonomy (NCBI): domain Eukaryota; kingdom Viridiplantae; phylum Streptophyta; class Magnoliopsida; order Solanales; family Solanaceae; genus Solanum; species Solanum pinnatisectum. The sequence continues at coordinate 43,361,284 of CM069082.1, read as the reverse complement.
AAAAATGTTATTAACCTCCAAACAACTTGAACAAACCTGCTCTAAGTCAACTTTAATGTACAAGGACGGTGGAGTCGACAATGTAGTTCATGTCCGAAGATGTGTTCACGGAGGAAATGTAGGCAGGAATCTAGGTTTTGAAAAATATGTTAGTATTCTACTTATCTGTTTCAATTTATGCGACACATATATATTATTTTAATCTATTAAAAAGAATGAAATACTTTTAAATTTAAAAACGATTAACTTTACATTCTCATGTATCCTTAATTGAAAAATTTTATAATCATGACATGTTTAATTCTACGAGTTTCAAAAGTTATATAGCTACAAAAATGACATGACGTGTTTAAACAAATTCAAAAGTTATCATTTCTTTCTTTCGTTCAAGCCAGACTAGTTTTCCGGTTTCCCAAACAAGTCATTATAACCAAAACACATAACGGATAATTGCATAAACCAACAATAACAACAATATATCCCGTGAAATCCCGTGAGGCAGAGAAGGATAGAGTGTACGCAGACCTTCACAATAAGTATTGTGTTTATAAGGCAACTTGTAAATGTATAATGAAAATACTTCATGACTCTCTTAAGTCATGTGATATCTGCAAGAGAAATTGTCAACTTCCTTTATTATAAAGGATTGCAAGCCCCAAAGCATTGACTAAAGATTACAAATTACTTTTTTAACTGCAATTAAGATTGAATGAACCAGAAGCTATAAAACTAGTAGTAGTATTTTACTGGCAAATTGCAGAAAATAAAATATGAACTAAAAGAAGAATTGAACAGAATCTGGGTTACTCTATAAGAGGCCAAGGGAGAAGACAAACTAGGACATATTGAGCTTCATACAGCTTGCGCGGAGAAAATGAGTAACCTAAAAAACAAGTTGTTTTTCGCCATTGTGATACTCTTCCTAGCTGGTCTAACGGAGATCAATGGAGGAGAACTCATAACCTGCACCAGCCGGAATAGCAAATGCTTTCTGAAACCATTATATTGCCCTCCAGAATGCCCATCAAAATCTCCAAGTGACCCGAAGGCAAAAGTTTGCTATGTCAACTGTAATTCCCCAGTGTGCAAGCCTGAGTGCAGAAGTAAGAGATTCTCTATGTTCTTTAACCATTAATGTTTTATGTTATATTCACATATGTTTGAACTTCGACTTTCTTGTGCTAGAACTTAAGCTCGCAAACACAAAAGTATTGTACACACTTTCCTAAAATGATTGGGCTAAAAGAAAGTCTCCAAAAATGTTTTCAAAAAAACATGTTCATTTGAAACAAATTGAAGGATGATCATGATACTTCCCAAAATCTAAAATTCTTGATCAATGATACTGATACTTCCCAAAATCTAAAATTCTTGATCAATGATACTTACAGACAGGAAGGCGAATTGCAATCAACCCGGAGCAGCATGCTTGGATCCTCGCTTCATTGGTGGAGACGGAATTGTCTTTTACTTCCATGGCAAGAGCAATGAGCATTTCAGCTTAGTTTCAGATCTTAATCTCCAGATTAATGCCCGTTTCATTGGCTTGCGACCTGCTGGTAGACCTCGAGACTACACATGGATTCAAGCTCTAGGAATCCTCTTTGACATGCATGCTTTCTCAGTTGAGGCTACCAAGGCAGAGTCTTGGGACGACGAAGTTGATCATCTGAAATTCTATTATGACGGAAAAGAGTTAGGCTTACCAGAAGGCTATCCATCTATATGGGAATCTTCTGAAAGCGGCATCAAGGTAGAAAGAACTGCGAGCAAGAACGGTGCTTTTATCACACTACCAGAAGTGGCAGAAATTTCAGTAAATGTAGTACCTATTACCAAGGAAGATGACAGGATCCACAACTATCAGTTACCTTCTGATGACTGCTTCGCTCACCTGGATGTGCAGTTCAGATTCTATGGCCTCTCAACGAAGGTTGAAGGTGTTCTTGGCCGGACTTACCAGCTAGACTTCAAAAATCCAGCAAAACCAGGTGTTGCAGTGCCTGTAGTGGGAGGTGAAAAGAAGTACAGAACTTCAACCCTTTTGTCTTCCAAATGTAATTCCTGTATCTTCTCTCCAGCTGGAGTTTTGAAATAATCAGACCCCCTAGTCATGGATTATGGGGCTTTAGATTGTACTGCAGGATCAAGCGGTGGCCATGGAATAGTTTGCAGGAAATGAGCACCCAATTGGGATATTATTTCTTTTGTCAGTTGCAGATAATAAAAAGCATGATTTTCAGTTCTTATTTAGGCTATGTTTATTCCATAACCAAGTTTCTTTCCTCAAGGGCACATGATACAGACATGTCCTAGTTTCAGAATTACAAATTTGTAATCTGCAAATGTGTATCTAAGATTTCAAACAAACTTTTCAAGAATGACTTACGAAAAAGTGCTACAATTGAATACACTAAAAGAGTTGCTAAGAACTTAATAATTAGGCCAATATTGCATCAGGGTAAACTATAGAAATTAGAAGCATATGATATAAACGGTCTAACATAACAGATGAATCAGATTTCCCACATACTAATAACTAGATGTTTAGAAGCCCGTGACACAACTTTTATAGGGGATTAGTGTATGCAAAACAGAAAATCTGGGTTCAACTGAACTGTTTCATACCACTTAGATGGCAGCTCCATCTATAATAGTGGAAGCAGATTCCGAACATGGAGGTTATCTCACAACAACGATCAGTTTAAGAGAGCATCGTTAATCAGCAGTAACAGCATGACAAACTCAGCCACCATCAGAAGATAATTCAGCAGAAGTGCTGCAACAATTGATTAATATTGTTTCTGTCTACATCACTGATTACGAAGCTTTGACAATTTATAGTCATGACATCTATGAGTAAAAGAGGCAACTCTATCACCTATGTAATAGTTCATACAAGGTTACAACTCTTAGTATTACAAAGACAAATTTCAATGGATGCCCAGCTCCACCAATCATTTACAGTACATACCCGAGCATTTATTAGGAAAAATGACCCAAATACTATGAATGAAAAGATTTTTAAATCACATTAATAATTTGTTGAAGCCACAAAATAAAAATTATGGGATGTCACATACACCAGAGACTGTTCCTTTTCACCTTCCCCGTGGATTTACCAGTTGAGAGAAAACAGCACTAGTGGCAGCATCCTCTGCATCATCATCAGTTCCAGAGTTAATCCCTTCGATCATACTCACACTATTGTCAAATGGCTCAAATGGTGTCAAAGGTATGCTGGGTATATGGTTCGTGCTGTTATCATCGGGCTCTGCCAGAGCTGATGAGGTTTCCTCAAGCTGAAGAGCATATTCTAGATTCCATAGAACATCCCCCATGGAAGGTCTATCAACTCCATGGTCAGCCAAACACTTCTCCGCAGTCTCCCCAAACTTCTTGAGGGAGGCTGAATTCACCTTCCCTGTAAGATTTGGGTCCATTATCTGATCCAACATGCCTTTCTTTTGCCAACTCATGGCCCACTCAGCTATATTGACTTGATCCCGTGGTAGGACAGGATTCAATGCAGGTCTGGTGCAGAGCACTTCCATTAGGACAACACCAAATGAATAAACATCTGATTTCTCAGTAAGCTGCTGTCTTCTAAAGTACTCGGGATCCAGGTAACCAAAGCTACCTTTAACAGCAGTGCTGACATGGGTCTGATCAATAGCTGGTCCAGCTTTAGAAAGACCAAAATCAGCAACTTTAGCTACAAAGTTCTCGTCCAAGAGTATGTTTGTAGTTTTCACATCACGGTGAATGATGCTCTGCGATGCACCAGTGTGGAGGTAATGCAGCCCCCTAGCAGCACCTATACAAATCTCAAGACGCTGCTTCCATGAAAGAGATGGAAGATCCGTTCCATACAGATGACTTCGGAGAGGCCCATTTGCCATGTATTCATAAACCAAAATCATTTCTGATCTTTCATCACAATAACCAATCAAAGACACAAGATGGCGGTGGCGAAGCTTGGACAACATTTCAATTTCTGTTCGAAATTCAGCTAGACCTTGTTCAGATCTCGGGTTGCCTCTTTTGACAGCAAGCCTTGTCCCATCTTCTAGTGTTCCCTTGTAGACTCTACCAAAACCACCAACACCAAGAAGCAAGTTTTCATCAAACTTGTTAGTAGCATCCATTATTTCTTGGAAACTGAAGAATCGACCAAGATTGGGTGAAGCTAAGGAGATACAGCTTGCCGTTCCACTCTTTTGAGAAACTGTGGACATCTTTGTCAAAGTTAAAGAGTTTCCATACAGGGGAAGAGGAAGCCATGGCTGCCCCTGGCGGGAGCTCTTTGATCTGAGGGCTACCAAGCAGCAATAACACAACCCAATAATTGCTAATGCAGCTGATGCTCCTCCTACAACAGAACCAATTATAATACCTTTTTTGTTCTTTTTGTGAGGCCTCACAAATAGAGTCTCCACAGATGAAACCCCACTCAAGCTTCTAGCTCCATTGCTAATCTTCATGATTTCCAATCCATTCATAAGGGCATTGATCCAATCAGCTCCTGTGTCTGGACCAACACTGACCGTCAGAACACCTGAATTTGTTGTGGAGTTGGAGACAAAATCTTTGTAATACGGCACGTCCAAATTACCAACTGAAGACAAATCTAGGTCCAGTAAAGCAGTGTCATCATTTATGTACAGATTAAAAAGTAGAGTATTCAAGGACTCGCTCACGATATCACAAAAATGTACGCGGATGAGGTACATGAAGTTTGGATCAACTGGGAACTCCCAGGTGATATTGAAATTCCCATCGACAGTATTAGCATCTCCCATGGTTTCAGCAGTAGCATAAACCCAATATGGTGCTATTTCAGGAGTAATGGTGGCTGGATATTTTATGCTTGAAGGGATAACTGAAACATTCACTGCAGAGCTATTAACATGCAGGTACTTAACATCATTCTCCCACGTTCTCCCTAGAGTATCATTCTGAGCAGTAATCAAAGGACCTCCCATGTTTAACCGATAAACAGTTTCAAGGGCTAGCCCAGAAAGGCCATTGAAAGGTGCTGGTGGAGATGCAGTCACTGCTTGATCAGGAATCAACTCATCAGGAGCTGATACAACTTCAATCGCATTAATAAACGCGACGGAGTTGTTTGAAGGGATTAAAGCAATAGTCAAGCTATCTGAAGTGACATTAATTGAGTATTCCTTAAATAGATAAGTACCCTTATATCTCTTGAAACTGAAATTGTTCAACAGAACAAAATTTTCTGTGACAACTGTGATTGAGGCAGATGTTAAGTTATGACCAGGGAGAGGATAGAAATAAAGGCGAACCCAATGTCGCCCTTCTTGATGAATATCAAATTCGTAAGATGTTGTAGTGTGGAAAATTCTAGCAGACTGGTAAATTGAAAATGGAGCAGTGGAATTAGATGTTGCAGAAATAGAATTTTCTTCACTTTCCAAAACAACTGAAGAATGGTGTGTGTCAGGAACAAAAATTTGGCCAAGAAAGGTTACATTTTTGGAAGATCCACAAGCAATCAAATATTTATCAGCAGGAGTAAAAGCAGCATTTGCCTCCTGAATCAAGAAACAGGACAGCATAAAAGCTAGAACCAAATGCACCCATAGCCCCATTTTAACAAACACTTGGTGGGCACAACAAACTCCAAATTCCCCAAGGAGACCTAAACACTAATCTTACAAACCATTAATAGATCTATCTGAAGCAATGTAAGAGTAGCAAAGAAGCAATGAATAAAACAAGAAAAAATGAATCTTTTTCACTACTCTTACCTCATTCCTAGAGCTAAAAAAACTTAAAAGATTAAAAATGGGTATTCAGAAAAAAGAAGAAATAAAGAAAACCCAGAAGGGGAATACCTCAATGCCACCATGAAAACACAATCAAGTAGAGCTTTTTAGTGCAAAGTTTCCAAAACAGCTCTTTACAGGCTGTTGATTAGGCTGTCATTTTACAGAAGATATAGCAAAGGGGAGAAATGGAGGACCCCACAAAAGAACCCGCACCCCCACAGTTACACCAGCTGTGTTTCAATGGACATTGTGGTTTGATTTTGATACACTCATCAGTATCTCAGAAAGAGCTATGAAGCTTCTGTAAGTGATACATTAAATGTAATATTTATCTATCTGTGCCAGGCTCTGTTTTGCATGAATTTAAATTTTTTTATACATAAACAAATAGAAGCTATAATGATTGAATATGATAGTAAAAGAATACTAGGTACAGTATTAATTAAGTTGCGTAGAGTAACAAGTACTTCTTCATCTTTTCAATAGAAATCTCGAGTTTGAAAAATCATTTTTACTGGTTGAAAGTATTTACTTCATGTAAATTTTTTGATGTATGAAAAAATGGGATCCTACCTTATAAAAATAAAAAATAGTTAGACTCTAATAACGATATCTAGCAGGAAGGGAAAAAAAAGGGAAGATTTGGTATTGAATGAATATAGTTAACTTGTGTTACTGTCTTGGTGGGGCAGGCAGACCAATTTACCCGCTTCTACGCGGCTTAAAGATACGGAGGAGACAACTAGTAACGCCACAGTTCAGCTGTCGTCACCGTCAGCTGGCCGATTGAGGTTTTGTCTGTTAACTGTAATTGTCCGTCGCCGGAATCGAAATTACTGGAACACGCGAGAATTATTCAATTGAAACATGATTTAGTTTGAGTGAGTGTTTAAATTTTCGTTTGACATTTGATATGAAGTCATGAATTCAAATCAACTTGATCTATTATTATAAATTTTACGAAAATGACTCATATTCAACAAGAAAAGATTGTCTGTATTATGTGAAAATATTATATTTTAAGAAATAACTAGTTAGCGTTGTTGATAATGGATCATTGTCATGTGGTAGGATTGTATTAAAAATGATAAAATTTTAGCTTTAAAAATTTAAATTACAAATCTAAAGTCTAAATAAAACTTCAGTTTCAAAATAATATGATTTCAAATCATGATTTCATATCTATTTAAACATACTTTAAATTAATTTTTTCTGAAAAGTTTAATGAGTTATCAGTATATGATATAAACAAAGTTTCTTGTACTGTTCAGTATAATACGTAATTATGCTTAAAAGTGTTCTAATTGATTAAGCGAGTGTGTGCTTTTTAAATGAGGGATCTTGAATTCAAATTTTCTAAATCGAATCTATTGTATGAAACTTGACTAATAATTCTTTTTGGTTTTTTGTGATTTGTGGTTACTATATTAGAGTAAAAATTATTCTACCCACATTCAAAAATTATCTATATAATTTACGAATTATTACATTAATTTGATGACGGAATTTTTCAACGTTAGTTAGACGTTAAAAATGAATTAAGGTGTATTCTATTTTTGGGTCGACCCATCAAATCTTATTCTAATAACCGCCGCACCGTAGCACATGGCAACGTCCCCATTTGCTACTTTTTTTTTATTAAAGGAGTACTCTATTATTATTATTCTTTTCCTTAATTTAGAAAAAAAAAATATTATTCTTGTTTGGATTTTAGCGCTAACAAATATTATTCCTCTTTACTATTTTGCAATTCTCCCACTAGAGGAATATTTTCATCATCCCGAACGATTATTTATGTGTAAAAATAATTTATGGGATTTTTTTATTAAATAAAAAATTCATTCTTGCAAGATCATTCATCATAGTTATGGTACACTTTTTTCCCACTATCTAAGTTTGGTTATTATTGACAAATGATTTTGATTTTCTGATTAGGATATTGAAATTTTTTATAAGAGTTGTAATATTAATCATTTTATAACGATAATCACGTCGATTGTTCTAATTCAATAACAATTCGATAAATTACAACTCTTAAGATGATTTATTTATCTTATGTGTCTTTAATAGAAACTGTGTACTTTAAAGTGAGACTTTTTGGTGTAAAATTTGATCAATCCGATTCTTTAATTATTATAAAAATGGAAATGTAACCAAAAGTTAATTGATAAATCATGGGATGAATGAATCTCTCTATTATACTTAATCAAAGATTTCGAATTTAAGCATAAACATAAAAAATTTAAAAAAAAAAAACTTGATAGGAAGAAGTCTTACAATTACCTCCTTAAAGCAGGAATCAGATATTGAGCGCGAAAAATAAAAAAGGAAAAAAATATACTAAATAAAATGATTGATAATTTGAGGAAGCATTTTTAGACAAAGGTTGAAAATGCGTATGAAAACCTTTAGGTTGAGTTCAAGGTCTTGTAACGCATTTTCTATCTTCTTTCTTCCCTTTTGTTTTTGGTGTTCACATGTCTATTCCTTTGACACTACTACATACATAACCTCTTTATTTTAACTTCTCTTTATTTTATTTTTTATTTTTTCAATTTCGATTTGTTTGTCTGACTTTTATATGTTAAAATATTTTATCTTGAACATGTTACAAAAAATTGAAGGATTGATAAAAAGCCAGCTTTTTGAAACGGTTTGAACTAATTAAAAGATCGAGAAAGTAGAACAAATAACTTGGGACGGAAAAAGTACTCATCATAAGAGCACTTTCACAGTAAAAAGATTATCCACACAATCATATCAAATAATCATAATTTAGTGATTTAATAAAAAAATATATTAATTAATTAATAGTATTATATAATATATGTATATATAATATAGTATAGTAAGTTTTAAGAGGCTCTTATTCCTCAGGCTTTATATTGTCGAAAGAGAAAATGGAATCTTCCAACTTCTTCTATCATATGCCACGTCTGTATCACACGTGTCACGTGTACCTCTACTTTAATAACTTACAGCCATATTTGCCACGTAAAGTATTTTATTTTTGGAAATTTTAGTTTCAATTCAATATTCGTTTTCTTTTAATCGTTTATTTAAAGTAGATTTACATCTTCCAATTTAAACTTTTTAATATATTTTTTTGTTCTATAATGATGTAGTATCATTAATTAGTTGTGTAAGAGTTCTAATCCGTCCATCGCATTAAAATTTATTAATCTTCCTCCATCTCAATTTGTAGAATATTTTTTTTAGTTGATCAGGAAAAAGAAAATTACTGCATATTTTCTTATCTGGCATGTCTTTAGTGACATTATCAATATTTCCTTTATGTTGATCTCACATATTCAACAAAAAGTCATAAATGTGTACTCTAGTATTTTAAAGATAGTTTCGGAACATCTGACATTCATGTCTTCAAACTTTTGATGCATACAACTAACACTTAAGCGTGTATGGAATTGAACAAGTAGATTCACACGTTTAATTACTTGACATTTTACACGACAATTCATTTCCTACATGTCATGGTACGTGATGTTTTATGTGTATTATGCTACATAAAATGCTTGTATTTATTTATTTAATTTTATATAATTTTAAGTGTCTACTTAGTATCAACTAAATAATAATGAGCTTATTATAATTGTTTTCTCTCTTAATATTGAGTTAAATGCTAAAAAAGGAATTAATGCCAATTTTTTCACTGTAGAAAAAAGATGTGTTGTATGTCCCACAAGAAACTAGAAAGACAAATTGGAAAGAAAAAAAAATTGTTCATTATTTAACGTATTTGTCGAAGATTTTTGTGCCATTTTTATTCTGTGTGTTCAACTAATTAAGTATCGAAGTTGTTAGTACATGAAAATATGCACCGCCACTCACGGAACATGCGTCAATAATGCCGCACCGCCCGATTATGTCTTTGTCTTAAACTATATATCATATGTCGTGAAGTCAAAATCCAAATTAGTTAAAAGCCACCAAGTTACAATATATTATTATTAATGGGTAAAAAAGTCAAATATAATTTCACGAGTATCCGTTAATATAATACTTCCATTCGAATAAATATTGAGTAGTTCTGTCCAATAAAACAAAATTTTCGTATTTACTTTTTATCTGAAAATTGAACATGACATTCTTTGATCATTATATAGACTTCGTAATTTTCATTATTACATTGATCACTAAGCCACCATCTCGGATGCTTATTTGATTTAAGTCATGATTACCTCGATTTGAGAATAATGAATATCTATCTATAATATATAGGAGGTAAAAGTGCCACATGTCAGCACTACAAAAATTCAATAATTTTAAAATTTAAATTTTTTAAAAATATGTATCTTAAATTAACTAAAAAGAAATTAGAAAAAAGGTAACCAACTATTTTAGAATTTTCCTGTTTTGAAATACAACTTAAAAATAAAAAGTGAATATTTAAATAATCTATCTATATATAATAGGAGAGGTAAAAGTGTCACATGTCAGCACTACAAAAATTCAAAAAATAATTTAAAAATCTTTTAAATATGTATCTTAAATTAACTAAAAAGAAATTAGAAACAAGGTAACCAACTATTTTAAAATTTTCCTGTTTTGAAATACAACTTAAAAATAAGGGCTAACCCATCGGTGGCCCCCTAAACTTGGCACCAACTTTCACTTAGACACCTCAACTAGACTTTGTTCATTTTAGACACCTCATGTGATATCCCGCTGTGTCATTTGACACTTTTTGCTGACATGACATAGCGAGTGTGATACACTCCTTGCCAGCGTGTGGAGAGCTTATATTTTGCCTATTTTTATTTTATTTTTTGCTTCTTCTTCCCTATTTTAGCCACCATTTTCAAAACTTAAACTCCTAAACTCCTTCCATGGAGAAATAGATCTAATAGTGCTACAACACCAAGAGATTTCAAGCTTAAACAACTTTTCTTATTTTGTTGCCATTCTTCCTCCTTGAAATGTTTTGAAAAAAATCGAAATATATTTTTTTAAAAGAAAATCTAGGACGATCTAATAGGGAACTCTTTGTTTAGATTTGAATAATTTGGTTTTATTTGAAGTTATAAGTAAGACGAATCAGGGTTGGGGGGGGGTGGGAGGTGGTGGAGAAGATGCATTGAGTGTGGGAGGGGTAGGGGTTGTGGACTGTGGAGAAGACAATCTGGTGGGGGAGGGGTTGAGGATCAGGGGTGGGGGGTGGTGGAGAAGACAACATAGTAAGTGATTAATTTTTTGAAAAATATTATTTGGATAAAAATAGCCACGTGTCATTGACATTTTTTTTTAAAACTCATAATTCATTATTTAAAAATTATTTTCAATATATATGCCACATGTCTTTGTTTAATTCGTCATTTTGACACGTTATCGGCGAGTGTGTTACACACGCCTTACATATTTGGCTGATTATAAAAAAAGTGTCAAAATGACACAACGGGATATCACATGAGGTGTCTAAAATGAACAAAGCCTAGTTGAGGTGTCTAAGTGAAAGTTGGTGCCAAGTTTAGGGGGCCACCGATGGGTTAGCCCTAAAAATAAAAAGTAAATATTTAAATAATAATAAATGATAATAGTATTAATTAAAGTAATAATAATAATATAATAATCATGTGATATTTGGCTGATTATAAAAAAAGTGTCAAAATGACACAGCGGGATATCACATGAGGTGTCTAAAATGAACAAAGCCTAGTTGAGGTGTCTAAGTGAAATTGAAAATTGCCAGTTTTTTCCATGGATTAGCCCTAAAAATAAAAAGTAAATATTTAAATAATAATAAATGATAATAGTATTAATTAAAGTAATAATAATAATATAATAATCATGTGGATAACAATGAATTTAATTGCTAATCAGTTTCCAGTTTCCACGAAAACTGTTTTCGTATTTGAATTTTAAAGTTTTTCTATTTTAAGATAAGATTTAAAAATATAAGGCAAACCTGTTTTGAAATACGACTTAGAAATAAAAAGTAAATATTTAAATAATAGTAAATAATAATAGTACTAATAAAAGTAATAATAATATCTCCCTCTCTCTCTACTCTCAGGCGAAAAACTGTTCATAGCCGGAAAGGAGAACTGCTGCGGTGGTGATAGGAACTTTTCTGTGATACAAAAGAGGGAAAGGTATATACACTAAAACTCTATATTTCATATGTATTATCTTGAAACACAAATTATACTATATTTTGCTATATCTTTTTGCCCGATACTTCAACTAGAGGAGTGACCCGTTGGTTCACCAAACCCCGACCCAGCGTCACACATTCTCCAGGTCCGAAGGGATCCAGTGCCCAACTACCGACTCCTCCCAAAATTGCGTTATCGGAGCCGAGCCAGGAATGGCCTTTAGTGGACACCACCACTTTTCACCGGTTAGAGAGGCCCTTCTTGAAAGCAAAAGGGCTAGGAATGAGCGTTTTCATATGAATTGAATATAAAAGAAGGTGCGCTCGAAGAAATAGATTGCCCTCAGGCTCTCATTTCCATGCTTGTGCCTATTGCCCAAGATTTCTCGCCGGAGCTTCCGCTGGTTTTTAGATAGAAACTCCAATTTATCTTTCTATATATATAGAGTGAGAGAGAGGAGGGGGGATGTATGTTGAGACGGCAGTTTTTACAAAATTTGAATTTTAAATAATTTTAATAGAATTATATATAGTTTTTTTTGGTGTTGCACAAATACAACACAACTTCTCACACAAGACGAAATCCTCCTAAATTCTCCAAAGAAATGAGAAATCAACTGCCATTTTGACGGGTGGAAGAGACCCAAGTTTAAACCATTTGTTAATCAATCTTTAACTATTGCAATAGAGAATGGAGTTTTTGCTCTTCTTTAAGTTGTCAAATTCATGATGAAGATCACCCATCCGTTAACAACAGTTTCTTAATGAATTTTTATTGTAATAAAAATTAAACGTTATAGGATTATCTTTCGTATATCTCTATCTATTCAATGTGTTATCCGAAAGTGATACAGATTTATGAAAATATCATTCAACGGTAAGCATCATATTGTACTATTGTTGACACCCAATTTTGATCCTCCCGATAACAATTAATTTTCGATCTTCTTAATTTTCAAACGATTTAGAATAACTAATTTTATAAAAACCCAAATATTTTTCAAGTTAGTTTAAAGTAATCTTGTCATTTTTATAATTTTTTGAATAATATATATGTTTTACATAATTATGTATATATTAATTAGTATATTTTATGAATATTCGAAAATCGTCTCAAAAGATTTTGTTTAATTAAATATTTGATGAGTTTGTTGAATTATTTAATAGTTTCTAATTTTGAGTTGATTTAGTTTTATTTTATATATAAACAAATTAATTATTTTATTTCATTAAAATTAAGAAGCTCATAAATTAATTCGTCTTAGTTGAATTCTAGCCGAGTCATCTAAAACTAATTCCTTCGATTACCTACTAAATCTTTATGGCTAAATTATTGATCCATCACAAATTCAGCCAAGTCAAGCATTTGCCTGCAAATCACTAAAGGATCGATTTTGGGCCCTTTTTACTAAATTTCCAACAGCCCACAGTTCCCTATTCCCATTCAATATCAGCAATTCCACTCCAATTCCAGCAGTGCCCGCCGACCCCAGCCCACTCTTTCAACTCCTTGACCCGGCCCACCTTCTGAATCTCCAAAGAAGCCCAGAAACAACATCATCACAGAAGCAATACAAATGACGCCAACATCACGGCGTAACAACAACAGCAACGCGTGAACGTTCCAAACTATTCCAAAACGACCCGATACGCACCCTATCTTCTCCAATGCGTGAACACGATTCAAAACGACATCAGCAGCAGCTCACAAACGCCGAGACAACGTCGAGATACACGGCGATAGACGGAAAAGCAGCGAGGAGCGCAGAAACAGTACACTGCAAATTTTGTCTCCTTCCCCTCCATCCCTCTCAATTCACAGTCGCAGCAGTAAAGCAGTCCAAGCTTTCGTCCTTGTGACCTTGAGATGGAGCCACGTTGCTCGCCAAGGACATTGGAGTCGATCTGAGGCGTCGATTCGCCCTTTCCTCTTTCGGAATTGGGCGAAATTTTCAGAGAATAGGTGTTTCCCTCTAATGGTGAAAAGTTTTTTGAAGTTTGAATTTATTGGGCCCTTGTTCTTACCCGAAAATCAGCCCTCACCCTCCTCTATAAGTCCCTTTCTTCTTCAATGTTAAAGGGGAAAAAGAAAAAAAAAAAGAAAAGGGAGGGCGTGAACAGACATATAGAGAGCAGTTTAGCAAACGGAAGAAGGAAAAATAGATATAGGCATCTATAAAAAATACAGTGAGAGGATACTTAGATCATTGAACATTTCTGTTTTCTAAAAGCTATCTGGAGGCAGCACTTTCTCTTTACATGACCATGTGTTTGTTTGGGTTAAAGCGTGATTTTTAAGTTAGATTTTCGGAAAAGTTTCAACTGGTTGATCCATGTGCAAATCAGTTTGATTAGCTTTATTTTAGATGCATGCTTCTATATCGATTCTTCAATTCTTACTTTTTTTTTTTTTTTTTGTGTTGCTTCTTTTCTCTAGATTAAAGTTAGCTTTGGTCTTTTCGTCTCCTAATTGTTTGGTTGTGCTGAAAGTGTGAAGTTGCATTTTCTCCTAAATTTTGCATATGTGATGACTGGTGTTGTGACACTGGTTTTTTTTTTATTTATTTATTTGAGATTAGTTTTGTTTTTAAGCTAGAATATGACCAATCAGTCCACTGCTTTATGGTCATTTATAAATCAATAGTCTTATTAAATAATTTGAGAATTTTTGTTTCATCCATTTAATTTCTATTGCTGCTCACCTTGGGCAAAGTCAACAAAGGTACTAGTTGTTAAGTGTGCAACTCCTCTCTATGTTTCTTGGTTTATTTTCGGTGCATCTGATGTAGTCTAAGTCATTGTTTCGTTGTTGTTAATTGTATGAACTGTTTCGATCTCATTCTTTTTTCTCTCTTAGTATACTAATCTTTATTTTCCCTTTTGTTTGCATGTGAAATCTGTCCGAGTTCAGTATGAACTCCTATCTTCCTATTTACATTTTGAGAGAGCTGTAAAGGCTCAAATTCCTTTTTTGAGTCAGCCAGCTGTAAAAATTGACGTACAGATCTCGGAGTTGAAAAAATTTGAAGTAGAGGAGAATTGAGAAGATTGGGCCAAAAGCTCACTCTTAGCACAAAAGAAATTTGTATTTTTGTTATTTATTGGACGTAAACCCATTTAATCATTATTATTATTTCTGTTAGAAGTTTAGGACAGGTGAAAGAATTGGGCATTATTTTTATGTTAGTTTAGGATAGGTGCAGGAGACTCAAATGGGCCAAAGGCCCAAAACGAAAATAGGCCCAAATACTAGCCTAGGCGGACAGGAAAAACAAATTTGGGCCCAAATCTCTTTCCCTCTTTGTTTTGTTGTGTTTCTTTACTTGTCAATATCTGCTACTTAATCTTAAGGTTTCAAAAAATTCACAATCCCCGAAAGACACCCATTCTGATTTAACACTTTAACTAAATTGGTCACCTTTAACAAGACTTAAAAATAATTCTGCAAGATATCTTGCTTAGATAGTGGTTCCATATTTCCCCCCTTTACCCCCTTAAAATGATTCTAACTATAAAAATTGATCAATTCAAAATTAAGTTAATTTTTAGCCAAATGATCAATTGCCGGATAACCGCGTATTAGAGGGCATTTTGGATGCTTTCAAATCCTTCCCAAAATGTTAATAAGAACCCGAACCCCCTTGAATAGTTTTCATTAGATTTTCTGTTTTAGTCTTTTGAAAACAATAGTTTTCTTAATTTTACTTTAAAAATTAAGTGGCGACTCTTAATCAGTCTAATAATATTTTTATAATAAAAACAACTATAATATCGCATATAATTATCTAACTTTTAAAAAATATTATATAATTTATATATGACTTTTAGAAAAATTCAAAGATAAAAATTAAAAATTTGAATAACATGGCCTACAATTTGATGTTCAAGTGATTAAAAGTTTTTAGTTTTATGCTTAACATTATCATGATCATAGGACTTTTCTTAGTTATATTTTGTTTTAATGCAACAATTACATTTTCGTATATCTTTATTATTCTAAGAAGAAGATAATATGAATAGGTTATGTATGACTTTGAATAATTTTGAATAACATTCTCTCAAATAAACTTTATTATATTATTTTATAATAAGTTGTTAAATAGAGTGTATTGAGTTGTTGACAATTTTAACGAGGTTGTATATTCCGTATTGTCTCAACTTATATATTCAGTATTTACCTTATTAAAAATATACTATTTTTAGAGTTTGTTAGTTTTTCTTATTTAAAATATACTAATTTTTGAGTTTGTAACTTTTTCTTATGTGGAAATAATTATGAGGATATTACATAATTATATATGGTAGCCTTGCAACTTGGCAAATATTATTTTTCTCTTATCTTCTGTTATCTCTACTCTAATGTGATTGTCTAAGTCATTATCGAAAGATAATAATTAAAAGTTGTTATATTCTATTGATCTAAAGATATGAATGTTTTTATTAAATTTTTTTTCTATTTCTTTTTATGGTCAGCAATGATTTTTTTTTGTATGAACATAAAATTACACATGTACTATTCAAATATTTAAGATATATCAAGAAACTTATTTTGCTAATCACCATCGCAAATACCCAACAAAAACTCATGAACATTATAAAAATAAGTGATTACTTTCAAGATATAACACACGTTCTAAACTTATAATTCATTTTTATATATATTTTCATACCATTGTTAAGATATAATTGCATGACATTTTCAAATAAAAATACATTTTAAATTTAAATTGATAATTGTCAAATTATCACGTTGCTAAAAATTATTGTCATACAAGACTAAGAAACTGAACAAAAACTATACATAAAGAATGACCCAAAATAGGTGAAAAATTGTATAATTTGAATTTTTAAATATGAATAAATTTCAGAAAGAAAAAAAAACTATTTTGTATATCAATTTGTCAATTTACTACGTTATTATATAATTGTATTTAATTTAAATTGGATGATAATGTTTTTCAAAATTAATAATATAAATCATGGAGTTAATTACAATGAATGAGATGGTAAAATGCTTTTATCAAATATCTCCAATATACATTTTTATTTTTAAGAAAATGTAATTGAATGAAGTGATAAACACAAATATCCACGTGTATAAGTGAGAAACTATTTTATTGTCAGTTTAAAACTGTCTTCCTAAATACTTTTCTTGCTTTAATTCCCATCTTGATCCATCATTTTTATTTTTCCCCATATTTTTCAAGACAATACTTGAAATTAGTCTCTACGGATAAGATCACTTCATTAAAATTTTAACAAATATTTAACCGAAAAAATGTAATTTAAATACACAGATAATTAATGTAAATAATTAAAATTAAATTTAATACCTCACATGTTGAATATATTTTTACAAATAGTCAAATCATTATTTATGTTATACATAAGACACTAAATATAAATAAATAAATAAATTATAGTTAAAAAACGTATACACGAGGATAATAGAGATTGTGTGAGCATACTTATGATTATGTTATTTCAAAAAATAAATATAATAAATAACTAAATACTAATCATTATTGTCAACAAACTTAGATAATGAAATAATTCTAAATAATAGAATAGCAGTACAATCATAAATTAAATTTCACGCCTAAAAAATACATATACTACTTGTCAGTATTATCAAAAGGAAATTAAGAATATTAAATCAAGTGGCAAGCTAATAAAAATTCACATAGCAATGTATATTAACACCATCTAAAAGCAATACAAATGATGAAACAATAATTTTCAACTTTATGAATTCTAAGTTTTAGGATAACACGCAAGATAATAATATAATATATTTTTTTCAAAAAATATAAATTTTTTCTCTTATAAAAAAAACATTTCATGTGAAAGGTTGAAATTTGATACTTTATAATGTAAAAGAAATAAATAGCTTTATTAATAATTAAATATATATATATATATATATAAAACTAAAAACATAGTAGTTGATTATATCTATTAGAATAGTATTATAACAAAATAAAGTTGTGTACTAAAATAAGTTAATCTGATCATATAATTAGTAATAGTGTATTATGATAAGTGTTTATTTTTTTAAAAAAACAAGTGAATAATAAATTTTTTAAATTATTTTATTTTAAAAATTATGACATTTAAAATATCCGCGCGGAAACGAAAACGAATACTAGTTATAAGTAAATACAAACTTGCAAAGAATTTTAAAAGAATTATGCATATAGACGTGAGTTGAAAAATTGAAATATCTCAACCAGCCTACCTATTGGACCAATAAACCAATGCAAGACCATAAATGGGCCAAATCCAAAAAGTAAAGGAATACTAATTTGTCCGGCCCATGTACACTAACTAAAAGTTTCCTCTTGGGCCAAATTTAGGTCCAATAAAAATTTCGAACTTTTGGGATAATTTACAAGAATGACTTCGGAAGTAGGTAGTCTTAAAGTAGAGCAACTTTCACATATAACAAACATAAAAATTATATTTGCATGTTATAGCTATAGTTTGTATAATTGCGCTACATAACAAATTTTATTTACTATGGAGTTTTTGATTTGTATAATTCGCTACAAACATCCAATTTTATACAAATTGTTCAGTTTTGTATAAATTTATTTATACATTGTAATTTGTATAATAAGATCTGTATTTGTATAACTATAAGTGTATAGGACGGAAATATATGTATTTGTATTTGTATATACATTTTTCTCTCGCTTTATACAAACACAAACGCATTTTATACCAAAATGTATAAAATGACTAATTGTATACCGAATCATATAGCAAAAAAAGGGAATATTTGCTGCGAATTACAATTAAAATAAACTATGACTATAACATTTAATTTGAATTAATAGTTTGCTATTTCATATAATTTTCCACTTAAACTATTGACCCCACTTATTTCATAGACTAAACTTTAAGTTTAATATACTTTTGACTTTGAAAGTTTGGCCACGGACCAAAAGGGGTTAAAAGTTCACGACCACTCATTTTCTAAGTCATTGAGTGTAGAACTTTTTTAGAGTGCAATAGTGCATGCTACTTTGATCAAAATCAACTTTAAATTAACACATGTTTAAAATCGCAAGTTCTAGATAATACTTTTAATATATGTCAAAAAGTTTTACGTTCTTTTCTAAAACTTTGTGTTTAATCTAATACGATGCAACATATATGCAAGAGAAAAAAGGAGTTGGAGCTTTCTTCTTTTCTCCCATTTGGACACAACATCATATGTCAATTTCATTACATGTGAGATGTAGCCATTACATTAACAGTGTGAACATCAACCCAAAAGGTCTTGGAAAGTTGCATTCAACGATATATTTTTCAAAAATAATAAAAAAACATATACAATTCAAACGGTCTCTTTCAAATTCTGTTAGCAGCTAACACAGTGATTATGAATTGATCAGTTTGCTAGATCACTTAATTAATTTATCTGATACATTAATTCTGATTAGCTTGTTCATATATTCAAAGACTTCTTTTATGTGATTAAGCAATATATATTTTATTACAAATTCCTTGTTTATTTTATTAAATCAACGTGATCTACTAGGATATACATCGTCTCAAGTACTTTCTTGAATTGTATTAAACCTATGTTGCTCAAATTCTTGAAAAATACTGTCCAATATACACTATATAGCAACGTCAATTAAAACACAATCATTTCTCTAGAAAATTTGTACGTGAAATTTATATTGAAACATGATCTATTCAAAATTTTAAACGTTGGAAAAAAAAACTCTTTCATTCATTATTATCAAAATCATGAACACAAAGGCTATATATATATATATATATATACACAAATCGTACCATACGGTTGGGAAGTTAGAAATTTCATGTTGATGGCTCCAGAACTTATATATGTATATAGTTCTGAGTTTCTATATTATAGCTACAAAGTATAGGTTCATATATATTATTGTTATTATTATCTGTAAGACTTGAGAATAGCACCGCAGAAGCAACAAACAATAGCCTTCCAAGATTTCCAGTAAAATGGAACGTAACAAAATCTGGTAGCGGTCCGCATATGAGCAACTTGAGCTCCGTGGCCGCAACGTGAACACGAACCGGCCACGGGCTTACTCTGCCTCATCATCTTCTTCTGATCCACCAAAAAGCAAAAACAAACCATATCGTATCGATCGATCAAACTAGAGAAGTAGAGAATTTAGCAACTTTTCCACCAAGAAACGTAATTGTTGTTTGAAATTTGAATGATCACAAAATAATTTCATATGTGGTATATATAGTATTACATGTGTACATAAGTTTATTTATGGAGGGTCCACGTAAACCGGCTTAGATATGGGCGTCAGCGTGGAAGGGAGGCTGAGTTATTAATTAGACAGGCTTTGTGATCAGGTCAATGTCCAAATTCAGTTTCCAACTTAATGGATCATTGCCACGTGTACGGGGTTTTTAGAATGTACATGCATTCGTGTCTTTACCTCTTCATAGTTCATATTTTTAATGATCCGTTTAGACTGACCGTTAATTTAGGATAGAAGGTTGTATTTTTTTTTTATCCAATCTGGAGTCTAGTATCCACATTGGAGCCCGACTAAATTAGGATTAGCAAAGGCGACTCCATACCCAAAAAGGCTCGAACCCGAAACCTCCTGGTTAAGGATGAAGGAGTACTTACCACTCCACCACAATCGTTGTTGGTAGAAGAAGGTTGTGTTAAGATCTCAAGTAAGTACTGCAGTACTTCTTTAAAAACATACTAAATAAGCACTTTTGATTTCTTATAAGTCTGGTCAGGTTACAAGTCAATATTACATAAATAATACACTCTCTCTCTCTCTATATATATATACCTTTAATTTTTACATTATTATGTTAAATTGACATGTTATTGCTATATTTTTATTGTTACCCTATTAGATTTGATATGAAAAATTAGTTGTTGTAAGTTGAATCTGCTATTATGGAAATTATATAAGTTGAAAAATTCTTTTTTTTTTATACGGTTCATGTTCTTGAACATGAAAGTATAGTTAAGGTGTGGGTAAGTGCCATGTGTCCATTTTACAGTTGGGATGCTTTTATTCTTGTGACTTAATGCAGGTCCTTTTCTTCTACTTAAAACTCCAATTGGACATCTCCAAGTTCAACTTATCTTTTACGTTCTACGTTATACAAATTAAAAAAGTGAGGTCCATCCCTAATAAAATATTTATATCATATAATAATACATGTCGAACACAATAGCGACAAGAGCATGCATAATGATTTTCCGAAAATTATTTAACAGTAATAATATAATATTTATATTTATAACCAATAATTTATATAAATGTTACTAAAGATTTTAACAACACTACGTTTTAGTTCCAAACAAGTCAAACTAGTCGGGATTGAAGTTAGAATCCAGTTACACAAAATTGAGAAGGCCCAAAGTTTATTCAGAGACGTGGGCTAGTTTTCTTATTGGGCCATTATGTTTAAGGCCCGTGTCTTTGTAAAGAACAGTTAAACAGTGTATATGTAAATATTTTGTCTATTTTTCCATATTCTTTTCTCTACATATAAATAGTCTGAATGGAAATTTTTAGCAATTTCAACGTCATGTTTCTGAGTTGTAGAACAATCCAAACTAAGATAATCTTTTCAGATTCATTTGCCTTACAACCTTGCTTCCCATTGTAATTATTATTAATATATATTGTAGCAGAAAATAATAAACCGAAGCGCGGATACAAACAAACTTGAAGGATGGGATTAGAATCAAATTTGGACGATCAACTTACCCACCCCAATCCCATCACTGACTCGACTAGGAGCAAGTTTGCATTAGTAAACAGAAAGAGAGAAACTTTCTTTTGGCTCGATTTATTATGATGAATCAAAAAAAGGCACTATTAGAGTTTAAATGCTCTTCAAAAGAGAGTAAATATATAATATGGAATTAACATGTAAATGCGGTTAATTATCATTAATAATTTTATTTTTGGACCAATTATCATTAAGAATTTTATTTTTGGACCAAAAATTTCAAGCAAGAGATGGAATACGAAAGTTGTGCGTTTTCAAAATATTGAGTTTAAATGACTAGTGGGCAGAGAAAGAAATAATTGATGTTTTCAAGTGTTATGTGAGTTTCGAGATTTTGATTTAGTGGTAAGAGCACGACAAGTGATATATGAGTTAGATGTACGCCACATGTTCGATTCTTATTGCAAATAAAAGTCTAATAGTTAAGTAGAGACACATGAATATCAGAAACAAGTCCATTATTCATCAAATTTTAAATCATGCCCCACTAGAACTCAAGAAATTCTCTATTATATATATGGAAAAAAATATATTTTCTTTATGTATCATATAAGTTACCTAATTAATTACAGAGACTATAAAATTCATGAGCTTTGATTGTTTTTTCTGATTGCTTTTACCTCAATAAAACAAAAGGGTATTATATTGCACGTGCTGTCCCAATTTAATTGTGTAATATAAACATGAACATGTGCTATGAGGTAATCCTGCCATGTAATTTTTGGTTCCACAACTGCAAGTTTTGTCACACATTTAATTTTGGCTTTAATTTGGCTTCACATGCAATACAACTTTTCTTTTTATGATAGAAAAAAATCGAAGTGTATAGATATATTATATGAAAGTTACTTTAATTTGTCTAAGTTGTAACTCTCACATTTGTTGTCAAATAAATTAAGAGAATGTTAATATTTCTTTTGAAAAGAATCATCATTACGTACATTGTCTTCTCAATATGTTTAATGAAGGTTCGTTTGAGTGTGAAGAAAGTAAGACAAATGAAGTGTTACACATAAGACTCGCAAAGGTACCATAATATTTGGAAATCAATGAGAAGCAATTTCAGAATTTGAATTTTACTGAATTCACTTACTATTTGAATTATTGAATTTGAAAATTTAGTATTTATGAATATATATTAATTTTTTTTACACACACATACAAAATTTGAGTTAAAAATATTAAGTTCGATTCGTAATTAATATTGTGCATCAGTCCACGGAATCACATGACTTTTTTTTAATTATTATGCTTTTGTCTAAATGGATTACCGTATATCTCGGGACTTCATGTGTACTATGGTCTGTAAAAAAATAAAAATTATGAGACACAATTATATCATTTATGTAACGAATTTTCATGATATGGATTAATTGATCACTTGGTAATTAAACTAGTATGTAATCCACCTTTCATAGGTTTAAAATATATGTTTGGGTCTTTTGGATCCGTATCTTGTAGAAGTGGTAGTATTAATGTTTTAATGTCACCTTATAATTAATTCTCAATCCTCTTCACCGAGATACCTTTAAAGAACTATATTTTTTTTTCTATTCTTGAAGTTTGAAATTCACCTATAAATTCTAAAGAATCAGAATTAGATATCTTATCATGTATAAACATATGATAAGATTGCTCATAGTATGAAAATTTTCTACACTATTAATGTATATAACTTAAATCAGGTATTATGATGACCTAGTATTTGACACAAAGTACATACTATATACGTGTCATATTGAGGCAAACAAATCTTAAATCTTGAAATTCAAAACTTGTTAGTACAAGGAAACCCTCCCTAGATACTATATTTTTTTAGAGGGTCTATCTAATATATATTGACTATATTGGATTTTTGAATAATGGATTTGGTCATCATATGGAGACCTTGCACATGCAAAATCTGACCTAGCTACACATCACTAATTTTTGCCCATTTCTAAAGCATGCATGGACTTTGCTTAGATCCTTGTATATTTTATATCACACATCTTCTTTTGCCTACCTATATTTATAATTTTAAAGATCACAATGTGTTGGCCTATTTATTCATTTTGAGGATTTAGCATGTTCCTTGTGTAGTATTTTGTTTGGAGGGCAAATATAGTTCTTCATATCGATAAAATATTAGACTATCGTAAAATCATGTATGTTTACTAATTTTAGATCATAATCTATTTTTAAAAATAATATTTTCAGTTTGTTTTATGATCTTTAGACCGTGATAAAAACGTCCATAAATTACAAAAAAAATCATGGAAATTCACTATATATATGGCTAGGGACAACCAACGAAAAAATTATAAACATTGTTTTGTCATAAAAATAATATATCGCATAATCTAAAAGATTGGTTTCATAAAAAATATTTATAATAATAAAATACTACTCATATATGTAACTATTATAAAAAGGTTTGACGGTATTAAATCTATAACCTCCCAAATTTTGACACGTCTGTCATTGGACACAAGAAGACGAGAAGAATTAAATGCTCATTAAGTTAGTTTCATCTTGTTCTTTGCACCTAAATAGGGAAAAAATGATATTGTAATTAATGTAATTAAATGATATAATATCATTATGTGATCTTAATGGAACAACTGGATGCATAATATTTAATCTATTAGTATATAATTATTATCATTTCTTTAATTGATGAAAGATGTTTCATGGCATATTGCCGACCTTATTATTTAGTCATAGTTTTGGGCAATTAATTTTTTCTTCTGATATAAATATTTTTCACTCTAATTAATGACTTCTTATTGGCACTTCCATAAAAAGAAAAAGGAAATTTCGTATCATATTAATAGGCGAGTGTTCATGAATTTATAGGTGTGCTTTCTCTTTTGATTTTTCTTTAAAGGTATAAAAAAGAGGTTAGTGTTATGAAATGAAAGTCATGTAGATTTGATCTAATACAAATTAATTATATTTTTAAATTGTTTTTAGACGAATATGAAATTGACAATATGATGATGTGAGCCCCAATTTACTCGTACTATTTTTGTTCGTTTACAAGTCGATTTACTATCTTTACGCACAACATTTATATATATATATATATATATATATATATATATATATACAGACAAATAAAAGCTTATGAGATTTGGTGGCCATGCAAACTTGAATGATGTGAATTATACATAATTAGTCTCCAAATAATATTATAAGGTGACGGGTTAGGTAAAATTTAAATTAAGTCTTGTATAAGAATCAACTTTAAAGGCTGCGCACAGTATCATATATTAATATGGGCAAATTACAAAAGTCACATACTTTTAAGGCAAAATTACAATCTATCTCTTAAAAGTTTATATTTATAGAAATCCCTCAAACGGATACAATAATATAAGCGTTGATACATTAATATGATGCGCGAGATACATTAATCGTTAAGTAAGATACATTACATTTTATACATGATACACTAATCTGATGTACATTTTATACATGATACACTAATCTGATGTGTGAGATACACTAATTTGTACATGATACACTAATCTGATGTACATTTTATACATGATACACTAATCTGATGCGCGAGATATACTAATATGATGAGCAAAAATGAAGGATTTTGGAGATTTGTAAAACTTATAGGGAATAATGGTAATAAGTAACCTAAAATGTGGGATTTCTGTAATTTTTCCTATTAAAATATCTTTCCAAAAAAGGAAAATATAATTATTATATAATAAAAAATATATAAAATTACATTAAACATATTATTATTATTTTAAATCATAATTGATGATGAGTAAACGTTATTATTCTTTTCAACCAAATATCACGTATTGTTGCTTTTTATGATCAATATAATTTGATGTTCCCCCCTCCCAAATTTAACTATGAATGAAAACATGTTAACATTTAATAGGTAAATGACCTATAATCCTATATTAATGAAATATTCCACTTTTATAACATGAGTAAATTTTTCATATGAACTAGCACACGTAAATAATCACATTTGATTTAATGAATTTTTCCCTTTTCGACCAAAAAATATATGAGTAGATTCATTTTTAATAAAAGAAAATACGATCTCCGTCCATTTTAATTGTCATAGTTTCCTTTTTTAGAATCAAATGATAATAATTTTGACTAACATTTTACGATGCATTCCTCATCATATTGATATGCAAAAAATGGAATTTACAGTACTTTTCGTATAATTTTTGAATATTTAAATTTTTTGTTTAAAATATCGAATTATTAACTTTAAAAATTAGTCAAATTGACTTTCAAAAAACGCTATATGACAGTGAACACGGGAATATTAACTAGCTTGGGCATCATATGTTATTTCAATTTTCTACCTACTGTTCCTTAAACTTCAATATTTTGAAATGTCGGTGAAATAATGATTTTTACTCCATAATTTCAAATTTCCCACACAAAAAAAAAAAATCTTTATTAAAACTAATACCAAAGAAAAAATTTCAAACTTTTATATTAGTTTTTGGTATAATATATAATTGTGTTCTTAAACTTAGTCTCAAATGATATTTATATATGTTCTTTAACTTTGGGTGTGCACAAAGTATATACTTATATTATCATGAAATTAAACAAGTAAACACACATATTAAACTGACAAA
The DNA here is from genome assembly GCA_035578085.1 of Solanum pinnatisectum. Classification (NCBI taxonomy): domain Eukaryota; kingdom Viridiplantae; phylum Streptophyta; class Magnoliopsida; order Solanales; family Solanaceae; genus Solanum; species Solanum pinnatisectum. The sequence continues at coordinate 43,334,981 of CM069082.1, read as the reverse complement.
TTGTGTGAGATGATGCATCCTATATGACAAATTGCATGAGATGCATTACATTACGTGAAATACATGCGTCTTATATAACAAATCACGTAAGATGCATAACAAATTACGTGAAATGCGTCCATTCTGCATTTTAAATTATGTGAAATAAATGTGTCCTATATACTAGTAAATCGCGTGAAATACATGCATTCTACGTGACAAATCGTGTGCGCTCTTTTATCCTTTTTTTTCCTCTTCATATTTCAACCAAAGATAATACTCCCTCCATCACATTTTGTATGCCATCCCTTTATATAAATAGTTGGTCCATAATACTTGTCATTTCATAAAATCAATGCATAAATTAGCATATTGTTCCTTTTTTACCCTTGTGAGTTATTAGCATTGAAAACATACATTTGACCAACTTAGAAAACTTAAGTAAATGATTCATGTTCATTGGTTAAATTAATTAATTAAAATAAATTAATTCATATTCATTGATTGGAAACTTGAGTTTTTTTTAAAAAAAAATAAGGGTAGAAGGGTAAAGTTACAACATTTCTTAATGCAAATACAATGTAAAAATGTGACATATCAAATGGGACGGAGGGAGTATTTTATTAGTTGATGACTGGGCACTTACAATTACTGGGATACAGAGAGGCATCTCTTGTCTTTTTATGTGTGTTTTTCCTACCAACTAGTAAAATTCTAAGTTTTTGGATAGAATCGTAAAACGGAAATAGAAGTTTTAATTTATAAATTTTGAATCGTAATATTTTCTATATAAACATCAAATCAAAATTATAATTATTGAAAGTGATGTACATTCATTGCAAAAAAAGAAAAAGGTATTGGAAAAACTTTTCCATTGTGATTAAAACAAGAGCTGCAAGAGGAAAAAAAGATAATTTTATGCATAATAATAAATATTCTACTAGGAAATAAAAGCACCGTCAAATATATAAAAGAAAAAAAAACCTACTCTAAAAAATATCCCCATCAACACTTTAGGTCAATTTTTAGCCATTCCCGCGTTCTTCACCTTTAGAATCCATTATCTCTATTTTAAATTCTTACTACAATACTCTATCCCCATCCTATATTTTACGATGATATATTTGACTGAACATGAAATTTTAATTTTTTTTATGTAACTTGTTTATTCCGCAACAAGTTATATATATATATATATGATTTTGCTTTGTTTTCCAATCCAACGTCTAGTGTCTGATATTTGTTTTGTGGCTCAATAAATTTGAATTTTTGCCTCATAATGATCACTAAATGGATGAGTGGTTTTTAGTAGAATTTTTTTCATTATCAAATATCGAATTTAAGACTTATAATCCATCTTATCATAATTCTAGATAATTAAAAGTTGAAGAAAGATATTTTGAAATTATTAAGATAAAATTTAAAGTTTAAAGTTAAATCAATACTTATTTATTTGAGACAGACTAAAAAAAAGAATCAGAATTTTCACTAAGAAAGTTTAAACTTTGAAGAAGTAAACACACGAACTAATTAAAAGGGGCTCAACATCTGTTATATATAAATAAATAATTTTAATTATATACAAACAATATAATTTTTATCGAAAGAAATTTGAATGAACACCAGCTTCAAGCTAGATCCGCTCCCAACTCCTAGTGATAAATGTTGAAGGAAAAGAATAAATCAAATGTACAATTTCCTCCGAAAGACGAAAAAGCCCTTGTATGAGCTCCTTAATATAATGCACGAATCATGCAAGGAAGGGTGAAATTGTCTTATGGCGCAATGCGTGTTGAAAAAAGTGGCATCTTATAATAATAAAAAAATTATCTCATAAATAATTAGTTTAATTTATCGGAGAAGAAAAGTGACAACGAAATAGAAACCGAGTGATACTAAAGATACATTACAGGATATATTATTTTTTAAAAGTAAAGCAAAGAATTGAGGAATATTTTGAAGTTTGAATAAGTTCTATTAATAATTAATTCAATCTATTTTGATTCATTCAATTTAATCAATTTAAAAATTAGATTGATCCGTAATCTAAATTAACTCATAAAATATTTGTAATTATTTATTTATTTATTTATTTGATATGTTACATATAATTATAAATAAAATTATACTAAGCACTTAAATAAATTATAAAGAAAATAAATAAGTTAAAATTTAGTAGGAATTGGATGAGTTGAGCAGTAATTCATTGTTTAGCCCATTTTGATAATAAAATTGCACAAATTTTCTTTTAAATTGCACAACTTAAGTCGTGAGATCCTTTAAGGTTAAAAGTTATGCGAAACATAATTTGTGAAATATTATAATGTAAAAATATAAATTTATATCTTATAAAAATAGAAAAAAATTTAAAGAACGACGCAAAATTGAAATAAAAGCACAAATGACCCAATTTGATCCATCACATTTCAATATTCCAAACAACATTTGTTTAAATTTTAACCTATCTATTTATTATTTTAATTCATTTTAATCGAGTTTGCACTTTTTAACACCCTTGAAACTTTTTTTTTTTTTTGGGTTTGAATATTGAAGAAGCAAGTTATGACTTGGCTCCTAAAGTATATTTTAATTTGTTAAAGAAGCTTGCAATAATAAGATACAATAATTTTGTTTATTCTTGTTTCCTATTGACTAAACAATCCCTTGATTAGCGCAAGTCCCACAATCTTATTTTCCCACAAAATACTTTTAAATCCTCAATGGAATTTCATCTTCCCTTGTTGATTTTGACTAATTGCTAACAACATTTAATTAGTATAATAATACTAATAATATAATACATAACACGACAAAATATTGACTCATATCAATGTAATATAAGTTTACAACTTTGTTAGGCGCTGAATGCCGATACATGTAAATACAAATGCTGTAGTCTAACCACGAAAGGATAGTGCGTAATGAACGAGATTGTTCCTCCTTTAGTTAGAAGTTTTGGGTTCGAACTTTGAGTAAATGAGACCCTATGCAACACAAATCTGAATTAATCAGGCTTTAATATAAATATCAGATATCTCGAATAAAAAAAATGTCTTATATTATAAAAATAATTAATTATTTCTGATGAACCAGGGTTCAACTAAAACTTTAAATTACAATATGTGAGTTAAAATTCAACTTATAATAGTTAAGTTAAAACTTATAACTATATATATTACTTTGAATTAGGCGTAATGTACCCCTAATTATTACGTGAACAGATGTCTTTACTTTTCTTTAATTTTTTATATTTATGGCAGTTGAACATTGAAACTATACCTACATTTAAACATAATTACTCTTTCTTCTATTTAAAGAATAAGAAATTAGTACATGATTTGTAGTACATGGGTCCCATAAACCTAATTATCAGTGTAAATTTGGACGTTGATATTTTTCTTTTTCAAAAAAGTAAAAATTGACACATAAGTACATGAATTCTACAAATTTATATTTCTATAGTAAAAAACATTATATATTTTAATACGGACATTTTTTCAAGATGCTAAGTTTTTCTTTGCTAAAATGAATCTAATGCAACCATGGTTTATCGATACGTGAAACACTCGCACGATACAAACTAATTCCTTATCGTCTGAAATTCTTATGATATGAACGTTCACAAAGCATAAAAAGTAATCTTTTCTATTCAAAATACTTGCCGTTTAGGACTAATTAATGGACATACAAGTTAACTAGCATTACTTAATAGGGTGAATCCAATTCAATAATATTTTTTTAAAAATAAAGTTACGTTCGATATATATATAAAAGGAGGCATACGGAATTGATATTGGAATAGTGTAAAGATCATATCCAACACCTCCATATGGACGACTCTTGTAAAAACTATGGACTTAGTCACTTAATTTGTCTATTTTTTCAATATTCCTGCCCCACCATCTCCCGATTGCGTAATCAAAATTTGAAATTTATTATTTGATTCATTTTAATTATCAAGTTGTTAATTGGATATTTCTATAGATATGTATTGCCACTAGATTTCTCAATAGTGGTGATGGAGCTAAAGTCGTTATATATATTCGGCGAAACTTAATAATTATAACTGAGATTCTATATTTATGTCTTTAAATCTACTTACACGTACTAATAATTATTCTCTATATATTCGGCAAAACTCAATAATTATAACTTAAATTCTGTATTTATATTTTTAAATCTACTTATATTTAATAGTAATTGTTTTCTACATATTTGACTAAACTCAATAATTTTACCTGAGATTTTATATTTATGATTTTAAATCTACTTACATGCAATAATAATTATTCTCTATATATTTGGCAAAACTCTATAATTATAATTAAGATTCTGTATTTATGTTTTTAACTCTGTTTAATTGTTTTCTACATGTTTGACTAAACTTAATAATTTTATCTGAGATTTTATATTGATGTTTTAAAATCTATTAACTGTAATAATAATTATTTTGAGCCTCCCTTCATTTTAATTTAATTGTTCTGGTCTTTCATTAAAGATACATTATTATATGTATTTTAATTTCATGGTGTTAAATATATCAGGTAAAAAATTAAGATTAAATAGTTGTCAAAAAGTCAAAACAAAAAAAAAACATTAAATTTTTAAACCAATTAAAAGAAAATAAAATAAACAAACTAAAATAAAGAAATATATTTTAATTTTTCAAAACTTGTAAATTCAAAATCTTTAACTCCGCCTATTTCATAGTATTAAATACTAGATCTAAGCAAATACTCCGCCTATTTCATAGTAAATACATATAAGATCTAAGCAAACAGTATATTAAATGCATACTTAATATTATAACTCCGCCCCTATCCGACCCGATCCATACCCAACAACTCTCTTGCGTTTCTGCATATATAAATAGAGTATGAATTAGAACAAACCCCACACAGCACTGGGCACTGGTAACAACTTGTTCATCAAAAGAGCACTCTCCATTATCTGACGAATCAATCAAACAAACAAACGCGGCATTACATCACCATTATTAATACTCATTTCATCCATCAGAATTCGAAAAATCTGACATCGTGCTGTTTACTAACTCTTTGTCTAATTGCTTCGGGATCTGATAAAATCACTGTATGTTGCTGTTGATTACTGTTTGTTTGTTCCTTTTTTATTCTTTTGGTTTGTAGTGACAGAAATGTTAATGGTTTCGTGTTTTTTTTAAACTGATTTTGCAGATTTTTGAAGTTTCTATGGCGAAATGTTAATTAAGCTAAGAATGGGGAAAGCTGGTAGAGATTGGGGACAGATCTATTCAATTTACGGGGTTGATGATTGGCAAACCCCGATATTTCTGCTAATTTATGCTATCTTCTTCTCTATACTGTCTGTTATTTTTCTAGTTTATTTCGAACCTATCTGCTATTTCTTCCACCATTTCTTACCTGGCCCAAGTTCAGCTCGTTTCGCCGCCGGATTCACCGGTTCCGTCACTGCACTCTCCGCCGTTTGCCTCTTCTACGCCGCCGGCAACATTTTTTACTCCTCCGTTTCGCTTCACTGGGAGATGGCACAGAGGATGGTGAACGCCGTCGGTGATTGGTCTTCCGTTAAACATGCTCTTGACCTTGGCTGTGGCCGTGGGATCCTCCTCAACGCCGTCGCTCTACAGCTGAAGAAATCCGGGTCATCCGGTCGGGTCGTCGGGTTACATCCAACACCGACTTGTTCACTGTCTACTCTCCGAACTGCAGGGCTTGAAGGTGTTCAGGAGTATGTCACGTGCCGGTCAGGTGACCCGAGGAAACTTCCGTTCAGTGATAATTACTTCGATGTAGTGGCGTCGGCGGCGTTCGTACACACGGTGGGGAAGGAGTTCGGGCAGAAAACGGCGGTAGCGGCGGCGGAGAGGATGAGGGTGTTGGGGGAGGTGGTGAGGGTGCTGAAACCCGGAGGCGTTGGGGTGGTGTGGGATCTGGTGCACGCGCCGGAGTACGTGAAGAGACTGCAGGAATTGAAGATGGAGGATATTCGGGTTTCGGAGCGGGTCACGGCGTTTATGGTCAACAGCCACGTCATCGTATTCAACAAGCCAAGTCAGCTTTTTGTGGGACCCAATGAAGTTAGACTGGATTGGAGACTCAACAATCTTTGTTGATAAAATTGCAAAATATATAACATATGAATATGAAAGTGATAATAGCATAAGTAATGGGTACTGTTTTCTACTTTTTAAATTTTTGTAGGGGCCTATATGACAATCTGGAGAAGCAAAGTGGACCCAGATGCAATTAATGATAGTAGTAGTAATATCTACTAGATTAGTTCAAATTTGGAAAATTAAGAAAATGACATGTATAGAGAGTGTAATTTTCCTTATTTTGATGGGGGAATTTGAAATTGCTCTTCTTAATAAGGTGATATATATGATAATCTGTTGTCATTTGTACATAATGTTTTTGATATATTAGTCTAATTAATATTTCTAAATTGCTCTACTAATTGTTATGATCTTATGTGAGAAAATATTTCATACAAACATGACAAGTAAATACGATGAAAGACATTATTAACTACTTTGATTGGAGAAAAATTATTAACTACTTTGATTGGAGAAAAATATCGAACTTCTTGAAACAACTAAAATGAGTAAAACAATTATTCTAAACCACATAAGTATATTGTTACAAATTTAGCAAGATTTGATTTTGTTATTTATTATAAATGTTATTTTAGTTAATTATGACCTTTTCTCATAAGATTTTTGTCGTTTTCCTCTATATCTGCCTTGATAAATAGAGTAATATATTACATAATACATGTTGCTGATAGGAGGTAACATATATCTTATGAAATTAGTTAAAGTAACTCAAACACAACGATCAGAAGTAAATGGCTACCCATGATTATTACTTCCTTAGAAAGGTGTTAAACATAATGGTTTTGAAGCCATATTATTAGGATGAAGAATTAATTTTTTTGGGTATATAAGTGAGGCTTGGAGTTGTTGGGGGTCATTATCGTACGTATAGTAGAAAAAGAAATGACTTGAATGAAAATTTAAAAATAATTGTGGACCTGAAAATCATTAGTGGTAAGTTTAGATTTTAGAAGTGTACGTGGAAATAAGTTAGTTAGCAAATATTAAATTCTACCAGTCCTTCTGTCTACCAGCATTTGCAAAATTCTATAGTTCAAATCTTGACTTTTATGACTTTTTTCCATTTTTGTTAGCCAGTTGTTAATTTATGTGACAGTATTTGATCAGATATAAAATAATAATAATAATAATAATAATAATAATATATTTAATATATTTTATAAGTGAGATTTGAAAAAAATAACGTGTTTCAAACTTTTTATTATGAAATGTTGAGAGAATATTTCTAATCGACTGAAGACACAAAAGATGAGCAGGATATATGTGTGACCATATATTGTAACATTAAGAATAAATTAAATATTTTAAAGTTAAATTATTTATTATAGATAAGAATATGTAATTCTTTTTGGGATGTAAAAGAAAAAAGTGATACAATTTGATAGGAGAGAGTATAAGATGTGGATAAATAAACCATTAAAAAATTTAAAGCTGAAAATTAAATATTATTGTTTTGATAGTATCTCTATTATTAAATAACAACTACTTTCTGTTTTTTAAAATTTATGTGGACTATTTTGAAAAGAAGACGGTCCTGATTAAAACAGATTTCATTTTCACGTCTTGAATTTGAAATTTATGATTAAGAACGGACGAATACTAACACTACATCACAACTTTGTAAATGTAGCTGAAATTTAAATCAACTAATTATTCTCAAATGTGATCAAATTAAGCACAAATTATTTTAATAACAAATTAATGTATTGTTCATGGTAGTCAACTTAACACTTATTCTTTAAACAAACTCTATTCAATGATCTTTTATCTTATTTGTATTAAGATTTAAAACTTTTTCGTGTTCTTTCCGAATTTTCTTAAATGCCTCTAACATAATATATATGCTCTTAATTTAATCTCTTTATAACTAGACAAGACATAAATTATATATATGTTGACTAATATCTGCATAGGCTAGTTAATTTTGTCAAACACAAAAGAAAAGAAAACATTTGTCAACAAAATTGACAAAATTTCATTTACTAGGAAAATCATATGAATGGTGAAAATAAAGTTGAATTATATATTATATTATATTATATATATAGGCCATAGTATAGTAGGACAATAGAATTGGGACCTCTTTCTAATAATAACATGTGGTTAGGTATTTGAATAATTGGATAAAAGGTTGAAAAAAAGCTAATAGATATAGCAATTGAGGTCCTTGTCTAGTCTCTATCCTACACATATTACATATTATAAAGAACATTATTTTAGTTCAAAAGTCTTTTCTGCATTTACTCCTTTTGTAGAATGGAATTTGAATGGTAGAGGAGGCAATGTTTGTTTGGAGTGATGGAAGAAAAATCAACTACTCCCTCCGTCCCATTTTATGTGGCACTTTTTAGATTTTGAGATTCAAATTAGTCTATTTTTGATTGTAAATTTTTCATAGATTTTTTAAACATTTTGAATTATTAATTATTGTGACTTATAGTAATTTTTAAGTAGTTTACAAATATATAAATTTCATTTCAAAAAAACCGAAGATTCCATGCGCAAATTCCCGGTCAAACTTAAATTTGACTCTCGAAAAACGAAAAGTGCCACATAAATTGGGACAGAGGGAGTATATATTTTTGAAAAATAAATGATTTTCTTACTTAGTTTCTGATATTTTGTGAATAAGTGAAAAATATTATCTTATAAGTATTTATGTATAATGTAGGCAAATACTATGAAGGTTGGGGGTGGGAGTGGGGGTGAGAAGGGAATAATCAGCCCTGAAATGTCACTTGTAGAATTTATTTTTCTTACGTACTCTTATCAGAAAAGTCGTTTTTTTATATTTAAGGAACCTTTTTTCTTTGAAAAATTAAAATTTGACCAATAAAATATGAATTTTTTTTTTAAAAAACATTTTGCAATAAATGTATTGATGGAAAGACTTTGCTTAACCTAATTGTTGATAGCACAAATATCTACACCTTTTATTTAAGTGGCATGCACGTAGGTTGCACATTATCATGTTATAATATAATTAATATATATAAAAATGAAGAAGATCAAATAATGAAATACATATCCTTAGAAACAAATTATATAACAGAAGATTATTATTTTTATTTTTATAAAAAAAAAATATAAACCACAAAATTTTGACTACATGTGAAAGCAAGAAAAACGAATGACTAATGCATATATATAGGTCCTATACAACAAAAGAATATTGAAATTGACCCTATATATATCTTTTCCTCTACAAGAAAAGTTCAAAGTAATGATTTTGAATAAGGGAACTTTAATGGGCATGGCATATAAGATTTTGGTTTTCCACTTGGTATTGAGTAGTCGCTCTAGGACTTAATTAATCTAAATTCGCATTGAAAAGTTCCACTTTGAGATAAAGGGGATCCCTAACAGATGTGACTCTATAATCAAGGTTCAAATCTGAAATTTCTGATTATGAAGAAAAGAATATAACTCCAACTTACTATTCCATTATAATTTTTGGTAGTTCAATATTATGGGCATAACATAGAGTAGAAGATAAGTTCAATATTACTATTTCCCCTAGTAGCCTCTTTCCACCACTCATGACGCTTCGTGACAAATCAAAATCATGAGTGGGACAATGCTTTTGTTGGATAGACGTGTATACAAAATTTAAATTTGATTTTGGTAATGATAGGATAATAACTTCACACGTTAGTAATTCAATTTTACATTTTAATTTTATATATATTTAGTAAAATATACATAAGATTCAAATAAAATTTATAAAATTCTATTATATTCGCCCGTATCGTTAATGACAAACTCAACCAACTAAAACAACAACAATGATGTTGATTGTAGGTTTGGTAGGATTACAAGGATTTGTTAACAAAAGTATTTAATGATTTAGGTGTTTCAACTACATTTCAGAGTTGGACAATGTTTGTGCTTGCCATTGATGTTTGAGCTATCATTATAAACAGATTTGACTAATATAAATTGGAATATTAAATGGCCATCTAAATAATAAATATGTTGATTAAGATTTAAGACCAAACAATTTATGATATTTCTTCTCTCCTAATTTTGTATCGTCCATTAATCAAAATGCCTACTTAATTCCAATTATAATATCCAAAAGTTTAAACACTCTAATCTAGCAATTAAACAGGCATGTGCTCCGAATGACTTTTTCAGTCCTAGGTCTTTTTAGGTGACAGAATAACGCAAATAAAATGTGAGTTTTTTGCGAATGCTATACCAAAATAAATACCAATATAAAAGCTATATTTTTGCAACATTTCAACTATCAATATAGATTTAGCACGTGGAAGAGTTGATGGAGACCACATACCTTAATTTATTCCTTCTCTCCTGATTTTTGTGTTTTACATTAACACTTGCCGGAATATTTGGGTCCTTAAAACATGGTAAATGTTGGATTAGTAAACCTCTTTTGCTTTCAAAGTTCTCCCTGCCTTTCTCTTTCAAGTTTTTCCTTACGACAATAATAACAACATATCCAAGGTAATCACATAAAAACTCTCTAGAGAGAGTGCATATCCAGGATAATCGCATAAGTAAGGACTAGAGAGAGTTATGCGTATACAACCTTATCTTTACAATGTCTTGTTCAAGAAGAAAATAATGAACTTTTATGACATGATCAATTCAAGATATACTTAATTTATGGTGTAAATCCTACTTCTTGGTAATTAGGGGTGTAGGGAGGGGTTAGTACTTTTTAATTAGATTTATAAATATTGTTATCTTAAATTTTCAACAAGGTCCCATGGTCTAGTGGTCAGGACATTGGACTCTGAATCCAGTAACCCGAGTTCAAGTCTCGGTGGGACCTATTCTTTTTTCCGATCTTCTAAAGATAGAAGAATAGATTTTTATAATAGAATGGCCACTCAATAGTAATTTTTTGTTTTTGAAAATATATGATTCTGTATATTAATCGTGTAAACAGTACCTCACACAGCCTATAAAAAGTTTCTTCAGTAGAAAATTAATTAAGGGACATCATTCGATAAAATACTACTAATTGAAATCATTTTCAAATCTGGAAGACGCGAGCATTTTAACTGGTTATTTTATCTATAGACAAACAATTATAGTATCACTGGGATTATTCTCGTACGATGACGCGAAAAGTGTTAAATACATGATGAAGACTGGAAGATCAACAAAGAAAAGATATGAAAAAAATAATCATACAGAAAAACCAACAAGGAAATTCTCTCTCAGAATCTCATCTATTGTACAACCAAAAATGTTCTCTGTACATTAGGTCTACATCTTTGACACTAAAAGAAACTTGCTTCCTTTACTGTTGTGATTTGAAAAAAGAATACATATTGTACAAACACTGGTAGACTCCAAGTTTTCAAGTTAAACCATCCATGTGAAGCTCACCCATGCTTTTAAGGAGGAAAGGATGACCATAGGCTTCAGGGTGGTATGCAGAAAGAACAACTTAAAGCTGGAGGGAAGACGCACACCAAATGTGGACTAGGAGGATTGCAACAAATATTGGCCTTGTCAACATTTGGCAACCCCAATTGAGGAGGACGAACATATCCAGCAACCAGTGGCAAGCATAATACTGAAATAGTTATTCTCGATCCTGTCACAGTACAAAACAAGTATGAGTACCCAGCAGAGCACACATAAGCACTTGAAATACAAGTTGAAAGTCAAAACAATGAAAAAAATGACCTTGTTCCGTAGAGAGTAAGACATGTCCTCTTTTCCTCCCAGCAATCATCCAGTGATCTGAATTTGCATGGACCTCGTATAGAACATCATCCTTGCAAGAGGTTAAAAAAAAAGGAGGCAGTTGTCATCTAAAGGAAGTCTTTTGTTCCATTTTGACATATATGATATTACAAGTTAGTTTTACATGATGTGAGAAATTTACAAGAATAACCAGATCAAACAGATATACATGTGCAGCAGCAGCCAGGGCTCGATTATGAATTTTACATAACTTTCTATATTTCACAATTTCGATAGAAAATAATAAGCTTCCTGACGAGTCTAAAGTAGAAGTCGAGAAACTCGAGGGAGTTATCCAGTAAGTCACCCAGATGATTGATCAGAAGGAGAAAGGAAAAACCAACAGTAAAACCAACTTCGCACTATTGAAAGGTTGAACAATTTATATGGACAGATAGGATTGATAACCTTTGTTATTGAAATTGCCAAAGAGGATTGCAGATCATCAGTACTTACATTGTTTTCAGAAGCTGCATTTTCCTCCAAACTCTTTAACCTTTCAACTCTCCATCTCATGCTAACAAGCTGTCCTACTTGAAGATCAGTTGAAGAAAGAGGTAGAAAACCGACGGCAAAGCAAGGGTCAAGCACAGGTCTCTGTAAAAGAAGAGAGCTCTTGAAAATCAGACTCTGAGTCGATCCATCATGTCCACTAGGTTCCTCAGCATTGGGGTCATGGGCACCAGCAGCTCTATTTCCCCAAATACCAAATCTAATATTTAAAATGCTCTCAGGACACTGGATCTCAGATTCTTCTAAGCAAACCACAAAAGGAAAAGGCAAGACTGAAAATTAGTGTCATGAAATATCATAAGTTGCTTCTTAAAATAGTTAGAGAAGTTTCAAGAATTCAAAATATGTAGCATGCATTTTCCTCCTCCGTGTAATTCAAATTTATCCAAAGGAATATCCTTAGTAGACTCCAGTAGATATTTCGTCTTATTTTCTGCTTTTGGTCAATGGCTAATCAAAAGCATGCAGGGCAAAATGTTGTCCAAGGTGGATCAGAAGAGGAGGAAGGAAAAGCCAAAAAAGATGGTGGAGGACAGTCCCAGCCTGCATCTGGTGGACAATTTGGAAAGAGAGGAACCAGAGGATCTTTGAAGGAAAAGAATCCTCTATTTTGAAGATTAAGTGGAAAGTTATTACTTCACTAGGTTTTTGGTGTAAAGAACAGAATATTATAGAAGAGGAAATCCAACTAGTGGATTTTATAGGCTCTTTGTAAGTATCTCTCTTTTCTTTTTTGTAAACTTTTTGGAGGTGGCCAGCATAGCCTTAATGCTGAATGAATACAACTTACCAATTTCAAAAAAAAAAAATGTAGTCCAAGATTTCCCAGTATTGCAGAAAGTGTAGTGGATGATATGCCATAATTGGGCACCCTACTAATAGTATCAGTACATAAAGGAAGACAAAAATTAATGACTGCCGAGTCTGTGACTAAGAGGGAAAATAACAGGGCATACCTTCTATTGGTGCACTTGCCAGGCATACACTGAAGAGAATTCCAGCTCTAGATTTCGGAGAGATCACTAAGGGGAAGAAGCCAGAGATTGGCTTTTTATCACTCTTTCTAGTGTGGGCAAAGCCTTCTTGAAGATCCAGCCAAGAGTCATAGATGGTCAATGTAGCTTGGACTTGTGATTGCAGGATCACCTAGACAAAGCAGGAAACAGTAACCATGAGAGAGTTGACATTAATGAAGGTCATGCAATTTCTTGACTCTGCAATGATACAATTCCGTAAAACACAGAAGTACAGACATCAGAGACAATTGCGTGCTTTCTGGAACAGTGATACAAAGGATGCAAATTCAGATGGCTTCTTGCATCTCCTATGCCTTTTCTTCTCTTTAAGTCATTTATTTTTCTTCTCTATTTCTATTACATAATCCAGACATCCATAAATACTTATAAAGAACCACTGATCAACAGAGAAAATGACTGCTCTAGCCTGCAACTGCCCACACCCACGCCCCACCCACCCCAAAAAACCACCACCAAAAAAAAGCGGCAGAAAAGATTACCTGCAAAAGCAATTTTCCATCAGTGCTTTTGTCCGTAACTCGTGTACTTACAGAGAAGGGGTCAGTGAAGTGCACAGCAATTGTCCTGCAAAGAAGTTAGATTCCAGATTAGTCTTACTAACAAGAATATGCATAAAAAAGTATCAAAAATTAGAAGTATGAAATGAAAAAGTGAGGAAGGTTAACCTTTCAAATATTTGGTTCCGCGAAACTCCAAATTCAAGTTTTAAAGCTATTGTTCTCAGTCCCTCCACTAGGTTCTGTCTCTGGGGAACAACTGCACCTGATAGGTAAAGCAGGTGTTTAGGAAGTGGAAAAACAGATTTATGGAGACGCGACTATGCTGTTTGAACCACCATTAGTTTATTAATTATCACCTGCAGGAGCGCCTTTAGGAAGTTCATCACTGGTAGCACGCACAGGAATCCACAAAACAGAAGTTATGTTGCTTGCCCAATCAGGCAGCTCAATATTTCCATCATGAAGAGACATTTGTTTAACTTCGGGAGTAGCTGCAGAACTGTCATCACCTTTAGAACCTTCAGAATGGACTAACTCATCTGTGTGATCATTCATGTGCCTCTCAATTTCAATATTATGCGATTTTTCAATAGTCAACCCAGGACCAGTGTCTATGTGCAGAATTGCACCATTAAGAGAGTAACTAATTGGCTTCACAATTATTCCAACCCACTGAGGTTCATTCATCAATAAAGCAGATGAAACAGCAGCAGTAAGATCAACCAGAGACCTTGGCTTGAACACCTTTCAAAAAAGTTCAAGAAATATAGAATGCCTTTCAGATAATCATTTTGAGAAAAACCATTTTTCTTTTTGAGAAAGATTTCAGATAATCATTCTGTATAATAAATTGTAGAGCATTTGCATACAAAAGAATCAATAAGAATATTTGAGGATAGAAGTGAAGGATGACACTCTATCCTTGTGGAATACACATCCCAACCTTCACAATTCATTTTTTCGTCTCTCCACTTATATGAAATATCCTTTACCTTTAAGATTGGCCTTGTTGGCTTCTCATAACTCATAAAATCATCACTATCTGCAGGAGCACCCTTTGAAAAGCTGTGAGATCTAAAACTTAGTAAACCAATTTTCCCTGTAAGAACCCCCAAAACATAAGAACCGGGTCTCTGCGGAGGTAAATTGATCATGATTGTATTCCTTCCGGGCTTTAATATCGTCTCACCGGATCTTTTTATTGCCTGAGAAAAAATCTCATAAAAGCTTATTGCATTAGAAGATACAGTTTCTAAAACCTACTTGAGGAGATGCGATAGAGAGTAAAACAGAATACCTTAGCACCCTCATCGGTATTAGTTGTGGCTGTGAGAGTTAGACTAAGTGATTCTAGAGTAATGTCATCAGGAAATCCACTCCATACAATGACGGAGAGTGTACCAGGATCGCCATCACAAAGCTGCAGTGGTGGTCCAGGATTGCCAGAAAATGTTATCAGTGAGGACACATCTAGAGGCACGGTGTTCTCCATCTCACTATGAGCAAGACGAACCACTTCAGACTGAAATGCTTGACGTTCCTTGCTGGAGAACAATCCTTTATCCAATGAGAGCAATCTTACACATGAAGATAGATAGCCAGCTTGATCACCAAGTTCCTTTTGGCACTCAGCTAAATTGGGAAGGACCTCAGCTAAAAGATTCTGCCATCCTTCACCAGAATAAAGAGCACAAACCTTTTCATACAATTTTGCAGCAAGATCATAATTTCCGTTTTTATGGAACACAGCTGCAATTTCACCATCAAGTACAACTCCATGCCTCTTCCACCATGAACGATGATAGTTGTTGGCAGCTCCTTTTGACAGCTCCAGGTATTTTTGCTGAGTTTAAAACTGATTAGAATTGCTTGAAGAATGAAGAATATAGAACAAAACATGACTCTACATAAATACTAAGGATTAAACTGCTGCTGAATAATGCATGTAAAGGTGTACAATTCACAAGCAATTAAATAAAATATATGCAGAACTCAAATAAGTAGTATCATGCCTATTCACATGTAGTATACAGAACTCTATTCCAAGTACCATTACTATTCAAAGGTACACATAAATCCTGAGAGAAGATATGAACCTCAAATTCCTGGACAGAAGACAACGATTTCCACAGTTCTGCATCAGAAATTGTATTCCGCAAAGCATGCTCAGCAGCAACGCAAATTTCTGAAAGCCTCAAAGGTCGGCTGATTGAGCTCTCAAAGTTTCCAGGAGAAGAGTTAGTTCTTGACATTGATATCGACTGTGATTTTGCTGGTGAAGACATTGAACCTGAGCTGTCGGCAGATGACGACAAGGTAAGAGCTCAGCCTTTGAGGTTACAATAGAACATATGAAAATGTGAAGCCTCTTGGGGAAACTAACACCAATGTTCTAATCAAATTTTAGATTTTTTACCGTATGGCCTCAGGAAAACATCCTTCAGTCAAATGATTAGTAAGAAATAGATGAAACGACACCAGACATCCCTTTTTATGTGCCCTGCTTTCTCTTAATGATGTTCTCAGGAGATAATTCTTGGACTAAAAGAACATATTGACACTCATGTAAACCATAGTCTTTGTCCATGTATCCATATAATTACACTTTGAAGGGGCCCTTGAGTAATCAACTAAAACAGTCTATTCAGCTTTATATCCTCCAGTAATTCACTTAAATTGACACAGGCATGTTTATAAAAAGCATTATTATTCACCTTACCGATTGCTCGAACAATATGTTGCTGTTTTTGAAAAAAGAGCAATTTTCAACTGCGCAATAGTGATAAGTGAAGCGGAAACATATTAAGTCAAGAATGCAAATAGGAGTCCGTAAGCTTGTCGATTCCTATACAAGTAATATAGGAAATTATCGAACTTCTTATTCGAGAAACTACCAAACTTCTAAAATTTCCAAAACATGGCAACTGATAATCTCAAAACAGCCCAATCACCCAACCTTTGCCTTGTTAAGTATGGATGCACTTAATAGAAAAGCACAAATAAAGCATTCATCTTAATCAATCTCCATTACCCATCAATTGCATTTGGATGTCCATCAAACATTTCAAACAAATTCCCAGCAGAAATAGAAGCTCTTCTGCGATTTGCTTCTCGCAAAAGTACAGATGGTTCTAGAGGCAAAGGCTTCCTCTGAATACCAAAATGCTTAACCTGCAGCCTTTCTTCAAACATCATCTGCAAAGAAATTGTGGTCAATGGTATGAAAAGGTATTTCAATTGTAAACATAAATGCAAATAATGTCAAAAGTGGATATTGGGCCCATTATTGCTGGCTAAGCAGACCTTTAAAATTTGAATTGTGCCAAGGATGGCATGATTGATATGGGACGCAGGTATGCAAGAGAAACTCATATGTTAATGTCAGTTAGTCTATCATAAAAGTATTCACCCTGCCAATGGCACCATGAACTTAGATTGGAGATCAGAACATGGAAATTTTATCTCTTCTACTTGCAACTCAAGCAATATTAGCTTTTTGTGTACATCAACGATTTCCGAAACCTCTAGCTTTTTTAGTTGCTTAATATTCAATTTGTATATGTCAGCGTGTTGCCTATATGCTACATATTCCTTCCTAAGTTTTTCTCTTACCCTACAGGATGAATCCTAACTGATCTTTCAAAATGTCTGAAGGTTGATGAGAAAGGAGGAATTTTACTTTACAAACCGCATGCCCTTTCACACGCATCTACTCATTAACTTTACCAGTCACCAATTTAAAAAAATTCAGCTAGGTAACTGCTATAGGAGAAAATCAGTTCTTCTCATGCATTCTCCACACCCCAAAAGAATGGTATGCTTTTAGATGGGCATGTGTTTCTGGCTTATCTTCAATGACCAGGAGTAAAAACACACCTTTTCTTTCACAAGCACCTCAGATGAAGCATCGGGAGGAAGAGAAGGCCAAACTCCTGGCTTAGGCCAAGGCAGCATGCTAAGTGAAGCACTGCGCATACAAATGAAATATACATGAGCTTTCAGTAAATTCAACAATTTTTATTGTATGACTAGGATTACCCTCCTGTAGGATGGTTGGTTTAGAAAAATGCCCCAATACAAGAAAAAGGTGTTGTCAAGAGCAACAGTGCAAGTACCTGTTCACGGGACTTCTTTCAATATGTAATCCATAACCAATTAAATATGCCAGCCGCATGAACTGCCACAACCATAACAAGCTTCAACGGAAGGCAGAGAGTAACTTGTTATAAATAAAAGCTAAAGGAACAAAAACTGAATCCAGAATCAAAATTATTTGAAAATTTGAGGAAAATGACAGCCCTAAAAGCTACATACACGTGACCAGCATTTCAAAACTCATCAGAAAACAAATCTTCCGTAGGATGGTCAAGATTAAGGTTAGTCTTCAGTAGATACATCTGACAACATCAGATGATACTTCTTAGCATAGATTAGTTTACCTTAGTACGACATAAAGAATAAAGGTCCCCCTGAACACGGTAAAACTCTTTTTCAATGTCAGAAGCCACTTCTCCATCTTTGTATTGAGCAGCAGTTGCAGTGATTAAAGACAAGGAAGCGGTTATAACCCATACTTCACGCGTGCAGAAGGGCAATTTACTCTGGAACAACAGAAGCACATATGAAAAATCAATTAATTAACTACAACTCAATCCCAATAGATGGAGCTATATGAATCATTAAAATAAATATTCCACTCCATTCAGAGTTTCGGACTGTACTGGCAATTAAGTTGCCTTTTAAAGCAAAGGATTGAATGAAAACTAAAAAACAGAATATAAATAATAAAAAAGGATTCAATCCTCGCAGACAATAGAAATGATGAAGCAGGTAAAAGAGAACTCATTACCTCATGAAGGGCCAATGCCTTTGAGAAGCTAATAATAAATGAATGCCCCCTTGATGCTACTTCAAATGGTCGGGTCAGCTTAAAGAGAAGCTGCAGGTATGAATGGAAAAATAAATCTTGATTAAACATCATTAGAAACATGCTTAAGACAATTTAAGTGCTAGGAGAAGTGACCATCTATGTGCTTCGGATTTTAAAAAAAATTATTGTTTGTAGGGGTGGAGGTGGATGTGTGGGCATACTAGGAGACTATGTTGGTCGGACACTTGAAAAATGTCATTGAATGCGCGTCGGATCCTCCAAGAGTAGTGCATTTTTAGAGGAACCGACACTGGTGCAGCTGCATATTTGGAGAGTCCAAGTAACATAGCTAGGAGAGATAAAATTAGGAATGAAGATATCTAGGATAAGGTAGGAGTGACCTTTGTGGTATATAAGATGAGAGGAGCGAGACTGAGATGATTTAGGCATGTGAAAAGGAACAGTGTAGATGCCCTAATGAGGAGGTGTGAGAGGTTGGCAAGGGTGGGCATAATGAGAGGTAGATGCAGGATGAAGAAGTGTTCGGGGGAGGTAATTAGACAGGACATGGCACATCTTGAGCTTACAGAGGACATGATCTTAGATAAGAGGGTTTGGAAGTCGCGCATTTCAGTAGAAGGTCAGTTGGCAGTCTAGTGTTCTCTCACTTTCCTGTGGGATAGGATTGGTGGTAGAACTTGGACCTTCTTTCTTGCCAGTAGTATTAGCACCCTATTCTCACAGTTTGTTGTTCTTCGATTTCGATTATCACCTGTCTTTTTGTGCTTCATTTATTGCATTATTTTAATGATTACTATTTTTACCATTGTATGTTATGTGTTGCTCCCATTTCACATTTTTGTGTTGCTGTAACTGCTCTCATTTCTGTATTCTCTTTTTTCAAACTGCTTGGAAATGCTTTTTTTTAAGTCAAGGGTCTATCAAAAACAATGTCTCTATCTCTACAAGGTAGAGGTAAGGTCTGGTACACTCTACCCTCCCCATACCCCATTTGTGAGATTACACTAGGTATGTTGTTGTTGTTGTTTGTTGGATTCCAAACTTCCAGGGGGTTGAACTTATGAGCACGATACAATCTTTAAGAGTGCAGTATCTTTCTATTCCAATTAGTTTTTGAACGTACAGATTACAGACTAGTAGCCAAATAAAGGTATCACAATAGCTGCAAAGATAAGTCAAAAATGTGACACGTGAAACCCAACCAAACATTTAAACTGAAGGAGAATTCATACCTTTCAATGCTTAGTGCTTATTTCTTTTGTATAAGGAAGAGAAATTGTGAAAAAATGCTTATTGCTCCTAAGATTAACAAACACATTTTCTCAAAGTTGAGCACCGGTGAGAATTTTTTTAGCATTAAATGCTCTTTCAAAGGTACAGATGAAAAATGATGACATCCAAGAATTGATGGTACCTCATATTCAGAACTTATTCTCATCAGATACCTGAGAAGTCCTATATTTTTTGAGCTACACACATTTACTAAAGTAATATCAGGATCATGGCATTATATCAGAATCATGGCATTATGCTGAACACGAAAGTAGAATTAGGTAGCTACAGCAACGGAAACAACCTGTACTACAAAAATGAGATAGTATGGTGTAGATAGAATGAGGTTGCTTACTAAGTACATGACCTTAGATAGGGGAGCAAGGAGGTCGTGGACTAGGATAGAAGGTTAGTAGGTAGTTGAGTGTTGTTTCGCTTTTCAATGGGTATAGGCTTGGTGGTAGCCTAGAGCACCGTGTATGTCATAATATTAGCCTTCTTCATGTAGTTTCTTGTTTTTTGATATTTGTTACCATATGTCGTTACTGTTCATTTTGTGTATGTTTTGTATTGCTTTCCGTATTAGTTACCATGTTTTTTTCTTCATCGCCATATTTTCTCGTTCATAACTATTTTGATTTGATGCACTTGAGCCAAGGTTCTTCTTAAACAATCTCTCTACCTCCATGAAGTAGGGAAAAGAATTGCATACACTATACCCTCCCTAAACCCCACTTTTGAGATTACACTAGGTTTGTTGTTGTTTTCAACCACAAATAGTCCGAATCTCTTCAACAATAGAAACAGCAACATACACATAGTCAGTAGACTCTAGAAAACACTAATTACTAGAAGAGGCTGAGAAAAAGAACTTGTTGTACTTGTCCAATTAAAAGCCATGAGGGATCCTCAATGTTATAATAGTGATCATAGAAGAGGGCATTATATGGGTAGCACAATTCTTTTGCTGAATCTGACTCCATAGACAGCTTTATCATGTTGTGGGACTATGGAGAAGTACAAGGCAGACCGTAGAAGTAACAAAAGATTTTGTAACAGATAAATCTATCCAAGATTGAAGTGATAAATTCCCTAGCAAGTTAATCAGCTGAACTTCCTCCTCATTTTTTATGATCCTCCTTGAGAATGCACGTTATGAATTAGGAATGAGCAAATTGATTTGATTTGCTAGAGTTGCGAGTGCAACTATCACAGTGCCAAAAAAACCTATATTTTGGAGCATTACTAGAAATTACACTCGAATTCCTTTCACCTTTTGTTGTGGGCAATTTTTTTTTTCATGTCCCATAAGAGAGAAGGATGATGAAAGCAAGGGAGCAGTGCAGTATTTTTCCTCCAACTGAATAAGAAAAGATTTATATCTTATGCAAAACTAGCCAATTTTAATCATAGGTCTTGCCATACTCACCTTTGATTGGCAGGCAAATAGATACTGCCTGAAGTCAAATTCCCTAAAAGAATCATCTTGAACAATCTGGTTAAGTGCTTTTTTTCCTGGGTTGAGCAATGCAGCCTGATCGTCGCCGCTGTCCATTCCTCCAAAGTCCCTCTGTTTCCCAGTCATATTCACTAATCAATAGTGACATATAAAGGTCGGGTCAGTTATCAGGTTTAGCATCTTCATAACCAGAACACAACAGACATTTTGAGCAATCAAGTTAGCCTAAACAGTAAACTGCGAAGCATAATATATATTATCACAGAATTCACAGTGGTTTCTCATGTTACAATAAGAAAGAAAAGCCATCGATGATATCATGTCATCAAATTAAATGGATTTAGCAATGTGTTCTTTCACGTCAAACTTTATAGTACAAAGTACTACTATAAATCAGAATGTTCATCAATCAAAAAAATTTCTACTGTCAAAAGAACTACAGGGGTGGAATCGATTGTGATATATTAAGGATTAGCTGCAAGCATCTTGGGTCCAATGACCTATGAAGAGCATTAGGATTGTAGGACATAATGCAAATTCACATATACATAGGTTTGACAAATGCCATAGAGAAATATAGAGAACCCTAAAGAGATATTTGAGGATTTCTAAATTATGGTATTTCTTATGGAAAAAAGAATCTCTTGATCAGGCAATCTATTTTAGACTTTTATGGAAAAAAGAATCTCTTTATGACTTCCCTATTGGAAGTAGGGGAAACAAGTTTCAACAGCGGCATATCAAGCTCATTGTCTCTTTCCCACCCTCCACCCCTGGCCATTCCACCCACCGGCCACCACCACCACCGGTCCCCACCCCACCTCATCCCACCCGCATAATGTTTTTTCTGGATTCCAGATAAATGCTTTTGCACAATATTTTTTTGGTTACCAAACAAGAAAATAAGTAAGAAAATTCACTTATTTTCCACAAAAGTATTTTCAAGGAAAATATTTTCCATGGAAAACATTTTCCTTCATACCAAGAAACCTGGTAGCATAACAAGAAAGAAGGCAAACTAGTCAAGATGACTAAGTAAAGAGGTCAACAGCAAACAAGAAGGGTGAGTATGTTTTCAGCAATAAAAATTTAAACAATTAACATTAATCCATCTTGAAGATGAAGAGGAAAATAAAAAGAGTCAGCCATTAAGCACCTGTTTCCAAGTAGCAGAGTTCTAGCTCATCATATTCACGTATTGCATCTTCATGGAGATGAGCAATCTCAAACATAAAAGCCAGACTCTCCTGTTAAATGAGAAAAAGTTGTTATTGAAAATCCAGAACATGGATCCTCTCGATAAAATCTAACTCTGAGCAAAAAATGCAATAATTTGAGGCAACTCCACATAAGCATAATATAATCACTTGGATTATCTAAAGCTAACCTACTAACTGATATAAAGCATAATGCAAACTCATTGCTACCAAGAAGATCAAATGATCTTCAATAGAAGATATATCGCACTAAAATACCTTTCCAAACAGGAGTTACTAATCTCTGAAATCATGTGTAGATTGTTAAACAATGAAACTTTTCTATATTCGTGAATCCAGGCACTAGCATCTGACAATCCTGCTAATGATGAAGAAAAAAATTGGGATCACACTGGGCATATTGTTGTTGCTGTTGTATTACCTTCAAAATGAAGAAGTTACAGAAGTTCCACACAGGCATGAAGCGCTGTTCACTGAGTTTCCGTATTTCTTCTTCATAAAACTGAATGCGCCTATCAAGTGTATTTCTGATGCATTCAATGATCTTGGCTTCCAAGTCATCCCAGAAATTTGTATCAGGTCCATGAAAGTCTAGTTTGCAACATCTATACAAAGCATATATCCAAATAGGTTAGAGAGAGAATTTATTTGGGGTGTTAAGATCCAGGTTATTTTTAAAAGGAAGAACAGAAATATTAGTTGGGTACACTTCTGTCTCCTCTCAAGGCTATTCGATCTCTCTGATTTCACGTAATTTTAACATGTTATTTAACTAGATGCTTTAACTGGATGAATACCATAGAGATCTAAAGAAAATACTAATGTAACTCAAAACAGATAACGGAAAAGACCAGATGCAGTGAAAGTTGACTGTACGACAACCTGTCAAAAGAAAGGTAGCTTAGTGCCAAAATCCATGAGGAAGAATAGTAAATTTCTAATTAGCCTTCTTATTAGAAACATTACATAACTGTCCTTCATGATGATTTTTAGAAAGAAGATACACTAATGGTTTCTATTGACTGGAAGAAGTAAGAACTAAGATTGAGATGTGGAGTACAATCCCTGTACCTCTCACAAGATGCACTAATGGTTTCTGTAAGTATATAAAATATTCTTCTGATATTTCCCATTTAGTCAATTTATTTGAAAAGAGAGAAAATTCAGGACTTGAAAAATAATTTTTGAGATGCATGGGTGGCACTGAATCAGCACACTTGTTAATTGCATCAGAACTCATATAATTTGCAGCAGGGGAACACCTTTCTCTCTTCTTGGAGCTAAAATCAACTTCAAGTTTAGCATATACTTTTTTTGCCATCTTGGTGGACTGATCATTGTGAGCTGCTGCTTTAGACACGAACACGATGAACCACTCCCGTTCATCATTTTGAACTATTAACTTTAGGCGTGGCTTCAGAATAGTTTTGAACTCATCAAGATCCTAACAAGGAAAAAGAACCATCAACTTTTACCGTATACAAACAAGAAACTATCTTCAAAATAAAAGAAGTAAAAGTAGAATAAATATTTGGACGTTAATCAAACAGTTTAAGCTAGAAGAGGCTGTCAAAAAAAGAAAAACTTGAGATATCAAAAATAAAACTCAAAGGACCATCAAAAGTTGGAAGCATGTCAAGGTTGTTCCTTAACTGCCAATTATTCCCTCACTGAAGAGGCCAAAGATTTTTTAGCAAAACTGGAACTTCTTGTCTACTTCAATTACTTTTACAACAGATGAATGCTGAAATATAAGCAACTACCTTAACTGTAAGATCATGTTGTCTACCACTGGAGAAATGCTTCCATCGTGAATATCCAAGAAAATGAGTTTGAATGGGTCATTTCACTAACTCAGTCATGGGTATAACCAGCTAGAGGTCTCCTCCTTACTAACTACACATATAATTTGTCTTATTCTACGGTTTCCCTCCTTCAAAAAATTCTCACTCGATATGCCCTACTTTCTTTGTTTTCTCCATACAGATGCTACTTGGCAAAAGATACCTCCATTTCAGCCACCAACCATATATGAGTTTAGTCCTCTCCAAACAGGAATATAAGCTAACAACGGTAGCTCCACTTTCCCCTTTTAAGTTTTAATCATAATATTCTGCTATTTAATCTCTTGGGTCAAAGAATAAGTCCATGTAAATATGGCAAGGGATACTTGAAAGGACTGAAAAGAGATTGGAACAACTCTATCCACCAAGGTTTATGCCGATGGGATGAAATCATGTAGTGTTTTTTATCTCCGCTAGGATATGAACCTAAGGACCTCATGGCTCTCCCCTGACCATTATGTCACACCCTTGAATGCATTATCATTTATAATACTTGAAATGTATAAAGTGAGACAATAGCATAGATTAAGCTAAGTACATATTTTCTTTACTTTTCTTTTTTTATAGGAAAGATAGGTACATGTTATCTTCTCTACATAACATCTTTTCACTGATCAGTTGCGATACACACCATCATCTCTCCAAATTCTGAACAACTGCATCTTTTATATTAACAACAACAACTCACTCAAGGCTGTTATATATTGAACAACGATGCAAAGATAGAAAATTCAACTTTAAAAAGTCAAGTATGCTTTCTACCTCACAAGAGACAAGAACCACAGTAGCGTATGGCTCTCGGAACCAAAATAATGATTGCTCTTGAGGAAATCGACTACGAAGTCTTGAATCTGTGGTCAATATGTATTCAGCTGGCAATTCATCCACAAGCACAGGATTACGGGTTTTGTTATTGAGAAAAGCCCTCTTGAATGGCAAATGGTCTTCAAACCCCTTCTTTACAAGGGGCCATAAATCACTGACATCTTCAACTGCAAAGTAATTTATTGGAGAAATGAAGTTGAGCAATTGAGACATACAAGATAATGCACAAAAAGTAAAAAATTTACAAGACGAACAAGACATAGTTTGAAGCTCACAGAGCTCCTAATTAAGGATTATGCTTTAGCAATACTAGTAGAGACAAAATAATATTATATTTAGTTTTTAACTTTCTAATACTAGTAGAGGATAACATTGGCACGAGATATTAGTAGTAACATATCTCCCCTTCAAAAGAAAAGGAGAGAGGTTACTTATTCAAGTATAGGTACCAGATTTTAATAAGAGTGCATAGGAATAGCTCAATTAAAGACAATTTTCCAGGTGCGCACAGACATACTTGATGCAAAGTTAAAACAATTAGAAAGTTAGAAACTAAATATAATATACAGGTATATAATAAAAAAATAAAAAAATATATATAAAATAAATTACAGCATCAAAGTCGGGAAATCTAACAACCTGCTATAGAATCTCACCTCAAACAAAGGTCCTCACACGAGCCTGAAGTAGACAAGCCAAGAGTAGCAGTAACTACCAAAACTACTGCCTTAACTTTTCAATATCCGAAGTGTGCATTAACTTCAGTAATGTGGCAACAATTCGAAACAACAACAGACTTACTACCCACGGTTGTACCACATAATTCGAACACATGCATATCCAATCAGCTACAACTCCATCACAAGCTCACTCGGTTCTGCTATCTCTAAATCCAGTAAGCCAATTTCATTTCAATACTAAATAATTTGTCTAAGACTAGATGTTCCCTAAATCTCACTCAACATGTGAGTCTCCCCTGACAAACACTGGACCTAATATTCAGTGTAACTACAAAAACAATGCACTAATCCCAAACTACTTAGTATCACCCATTTAGATCCTTCCAATCCATTGTGTTCCGCTATTATCTAACTTTATATTAATTTCAATAGATTAATCAAGTTCTGCAATTCCGACTTAAAATTGGATATCTATATCTGACATATAACTAGTAAGCATTTCAAAATGATCTAAAACTAGGAGACACTGATCCATCACGTTGCTGATATAGTTGAAACGGCAGTAGCCGGTGCTACCGCCAGGCGCCAGTCATTGCAAAACTACAATTCAAATTACTACTACTACGATGAAGCTAGGGTTTGTATGAAATAGAAATGAGAGGTGAGATTTGTTTACCGGCAATGACGACGTGATCGCAAGTAGTTTTAATACTTTGAAACTGAGCTAAGAAGTTCGCCATTACCGATCTGCAGAAAACATATGTGTTGAACTGAGATCGGCAATTCCCGGAGACGGAGATCCTCTTTACGATTCGTTTCTGATTTAGTACTGATTGATAATTCAGGCGAACGGAAAAACAAACGACTAAAAGGGGCTAAAGTTGAGATTTCTGTGTGTCAGTGAAAATTTTAATTGCTCACTGAACACTGCTTTGCTCTCCATCTTCCCATTTCCACTCTGATTTTACCTTGTTTGGATCATATGGCTATTGTTTAAACTTTTTCCTCCCCTCTTTTTGTCAATTGGTTATTGTTTAAACTTTTTCCTCTACTCTTTTGGACAATTTGGCTATTGTTTAAACTTTTTCCTCCACTCTTTTGTATCCTATTTGGGTCATTTCGCTATAGTATAAATGGTTAAAATATGTAATGAATTTTGAATGACCTCCGATTTTCTAGGAATTAAGATGAATTGGGTGAGTTGTTCATTGTAATTTTGGATGAACTAGGTTAAATGCTTTTATTGGATTAAGCTAGTATAAGGTATATTAACAAAACCAACTGCGTGTTTTTGGTACGAAGAAAAATGTCTTTCCAATCTTCTCGTGTTTAATTTGATTAATTTTCCTCAAATTTAAATAAAATGGGTTCTCTAAATAAAGCATGGGAAAAAAAATTCAAAGCTTTCTTCGGCATCACCAGTCATCACTCGACTCAAGTTCCGGATCCGATCTCGACCCATGACTTAACTCCCAATCCTAAATGGTACCCACGACCCAACACCTGACTCTTGCTTCTTATTCGCCAACTAAGATCCGACTCCTGACTTGAGACGTTGACCCTGACCTAATCCAAGATCGACTTGAGATCCAACTTTCATCCTCGACCTTAGATCCAACTTTTGACTCCGGCTCCAGACCCAATTCTAACCTGACTTGAGACTCAAGATCTGACTCTCGCCCTTGACTCTTGATTTTGGCCCCAATCTAGGACTCAACTTTCAAGCCTTACTTTCAACTATTGACCCCCGATCCAAGAATAACTACATGATTTCTGACTCCAGACTCGACCTCAACTCTGACCCCATCTCAAAGCTTAACCTGACCTTGACCTCGACTCAAGGTCAAGGTTATGTCTTTGTTGGGAATCGTTCTACGATCTCTGTTTGGGATCAAGGTCGGGGTTAGATCTTAATTTAGTCTTGAATTTTGGGTTGTGGTTAGGGTCGATTGCCTAGTATGATTATAGTAAGACCAGGGTCAAGTCGAGGGACAAGTTTTAAGGTGGGATCGAGGTCAGGTTTGGGTCAGGTCTTGAGTCGGGTTGGATTCCGGGTCCCGGGTTTGATGTTGTGATCAAATAAGATCTTAGGTCACATACGGGACAGGGGTTCGAGTCCGCGTTAAAGGGTGGAGATTCGAGTTCAGTGTTATAGTATTTGCCTAGGTGATATCATAATGTTTTTGGAACAATATTTCCTTCTAACTGACCAAACACTAGAAACTAACTCTAGTTTATAATATACACATTATAATTTCAGTACTTGTTCATAAACCAAACACTCTTTACTTATGACTATGAATCATAATTCAATCTCGATAACTTAAACCTAAACTCGTCAAGCTAGAAAAGATTCAACTTAAAAACTTAAACCATATTATATCTACATAACTTATGAAAACAATCAACAAGTCCGTCCAAGTCTTAAGTAACAAACAATGCACTAACATGGAATTTAATTTCAGAATAAAAACTGATGAATTATAGTTGGAGAATATATGAAGAAGACAGGCATATGCATGATTTCTAAAAATCCTTTGCCTCAAGAATTTTCCAATGAAAACAACTTGGAATATTCTCATTCTATTTTATAACTAAGGGTATTATTTATTTATTATATACTAGAAGACTTTATTTGCATGGTTTAAAGGGCAGCCAACTGTTATTATTGTCTCATAGTATATTTGTAGATAAAATATTGGTAGCCTCCTTGCCCACAATAAATGACCCTAATTATTTAGGAAAAAAATCAACAATTATTTGATGGTCTAAAAGAAAAATATTTAGGAGCCCACCAGCATAAATGTGTGAACTAACTATACTCTCCTAACTTTTCTCGAATCTTATTTTGAATCCATCTCGATCTGCTCCACATTTTAATGAAATTAGAGGATACATTTTCTGGAATATAAATGTCATGATAATGACTATTTTTTAAATAGGCAAATTATATTATTTCTGTGTATAATACTTTATGTGAAACTTGGTCCAAAACATTTTCTAATTTTTGAATTTATGTCCTAGAAAGGGAGGGGTTTGTTTTTACTTTGTGTTTATATTAAAAAAATTATAGAATATTTTAAAATAGCTTATATTGTAAATCATTTAAAATCTGCACCATGTGAACGTAGTCACGTATGAAATAAATAGAAGAAAGAAGATACCAAAATGAGTCAACTTAAGTGGATCATGATTTCGCCAATCAATCTACAACACTCCAAGAACGTTATTTTCCTTTTTCTTTTAATATTTTCTATTGTCTTGAAAAAAGTTTATTTCCCTACAAACATGCATCACAAGAAATCGATAAATTTAAAATAAAAAAAATTTATATAGTATATATACTATAAGGCATCTCTTTGCCTAATTTTGTTTTAATAATCATAATGTTCCAATCAATTTACAACATTGCGAAACTTCTGTATCTTCTTTCACCGGTCTAAGTAAATCTTGTTTTTGGTCTCCGTTGTTTGCCTACTTTTATGAAAATATAGAAATTTTTATATAGAAAAATCTAAGTGCAAAGTTGACCAATGCCATGCACCCTTAGTTAATTTTAAAAAAATACCCTACATTAGTACTTTTAATTTTAATAATATAAATTAGATTTCTCTGTTTATTTATGTTAGGTTGGTCCAAATTCTATGATAAAGTTTATTTAGAACACAATTTTATAATTTTTTACATCTTATTAGTTATCAAAAGTAAAAAAAAAAAATGACAAACCATTTCATATACTCTCATTTCGAAATCAAAATAAATACTACTAAAAAAAATCAAGTTATCATATTTTTAGAGTATGCTCAATTACTGGCTATGATTGTTCTTACGTCGCTTGGGGCTAGCGGAGTCACATAAGAAAAAAAGCATGTGAGCTCCACCATTATCACCTGCACCTCCACATATCAACCAATCAAAAACCACCTTGTTAAAATCCAACGAGAGAATTATTGAAAACATTTTCAAATTTGTGTTTGAATTATTTTTTTCCTTCCTAAATTATTGACAAATTTAAAAATATTCTTTTACCTGTTCCTAATTTTATAATATAAGTGAAATATCCCAACTTTTATTAAGAACACTAATGTTTTTAAGGCAATTCATAATTCGAACATAAAATTAATAATTTACCGTCACATGTTTTCAATAGGATCATTGTAATTATCCTATAACGCGAAGTACGATCTTCTTCCATATAAAATTTCTTTGTTCTACTGTTAGCTAGAACGGAGAGAAAGAAGGTGAAGTGAGCTTTGATCTAAGATTTCTCCATTTCAATGGCGACCATCAATGGCTTGACCTCACCACAGCCCTTTCTCTCTCTACAAAAATCCAACTCAAATCCCTTTCTCTCTCTATCAAAACCCATGAAGTCTCAATTCTTATTCAAAGGTCTTAAACAGCAGAATCAGCAGTTGAGGGATTGGGCTGTAGTGGGTTCGGTAGCAAACGAAGCCGACGTGATTCCGGTTCAAAGTACTGACGTTACGGACCAGCAAAATGGGGTCGTAATTGGGTTGGAAAGAGAACCGGAATTAGGGGGTGGAGAGATGGATATTGTAAATCAGGTGGTGGGTGGGTTTGGAAATGAAGGGAGGTTATCGTTAGAAGGTGCTGGTGGGTTTTCTTCGGCCAGTGGTGTTGGTGGGTCGGA
Organism: Solanum pinnatisectum; assembly: GCA_035578085.1. Classification (NCBI taxonomy): domain Eukaryota; kingdom Viridiplantae; phylum Streptophyta; class Magnoliopsida; order Solanales; family Solanaceae; genus Solanum; species Solanum pinnatisectum. Next base: position 43,304,268 of record CM069082.1, on the reverse strand, counting down.
TGTGGAGAAACTTATTGATAGAGCTATAAATGCAACTATTGTGTTAGCTGCTGGATCTTTTGCTATTACTAAATTGCTCACTATTGATCATGATTACTGGCATGTAAGTTACTTGTTACTAGTTGTATAAATAACTAACTTGCTGATTGTTCTGAGCATAAACATTTGCATATTGTGTCTCTCAAAAACTCATTAGCTTGGTGTACCTAGATTAATTCCACGGGATAACTACCACGGACCACCCCTTCCATACTAGATAACTCTATCCACCAAGGTTAGCACAAATGAAAAGAAATCACCTAGTGTTTTTGTCTGGCTAGTATTATTTGAACATGAGACCTCATGATTCTCAATCCACTTCATTGACCACTAGGCTACACGCAATGAAAAAGGATAAAGGAGAAATCTTTGCACCCTAAGCTAAAAAGATATGTTTAATATGCATAGCTTGAGTATCCAAGTACGTTCCATTTAGGTGGAAACACACACTGGTGCACGCATAGATATATAAGTCAATTGATTTTGGTGCCTCTTGGATTGGTATGTTCTTGACTTCTTGTGCTCTTTTTTCTGTTGTGCTGTTGTTCAAGGGGGGAAATCCTCATGGAAATGTTTTGTTCTTGATTATGGATCTGTATTTCTTGATGTCTTCAGTCTTCTGTGATTCAAATCATTTGCAGCTTAGTCATGAATATCATGTCGCAGTTATTTACATGTGTATAGGCTGGGTCATGATGTTTATTTGTATCTGCTTTTGGTCTAATAGGAGAATCTAACAGTTCTATGCAGTCTAATTGGTTTTTTCCCTTGTATCATTTTTTTTTTATAGTTATATATTTTTTACTTGGATTTCACCACATTGAAACATATTTGTTTATTGTGGAATTAGTTCTCGTTATTTCTGGAGCAATTTGTAGTAATGTAAGCTCAAATACATATTTTCCAGGAGAATATAGCTCATTATCCTTCTCTTTCAGGGATGGACCTTATTTGAGATATTGAGATATGCACCTCAGCACAACTGGGTTGCATACGAAGAAGCCCTTAAAAGAAATCCAGTTTTGGCTAAAATGGTTATCAGTGGAGTGGTTTACTCTGTTGGGGATTGGATTGCACAGGTTAGTGGGGACTGAATAGAAAGTTCTGCAAATGCCATAAATCTCACTTGAAATTGTTTTTCGCCACAGGTATTGATTAGTTTTCGCTATACTTATTGCAGTGCTATGAAGGGAAGCCTCTTTTTGAAATTGATCGTGCACGTATGTTGAGATCAGGCTTAGTTGGATTCACGCTACATGGATCGCTCTCTCATTATTATTATCAGTTCTGTGAGGTACTTCTATGTTCAAATGTTTCATACTTCCATGGCTGCACAATTATAGGTTTTAATTGTTCTGGACTAAGCAACACAAATCTGATTCGTATTAGGCCCTGTTTCCTTTCGAAGATTGGTGGGTGGTTCCTGTCAAGGTTGCCTTTGATCAAACTGTTTGGTCAGCAATTTGGAACAGCATCTACTTTACAGTTTTGGGGATTTTACGTCTAGAATCCCCTCTTGCCATTTTCAGTGAATTGAAGGCCACGTTCTTGCCAATGTTGACTGTAAGAAGACCACCTTCTGCTCTCACTTGTTGCTTCAATTACAGCATCACCTTTATATAATTGAACTTATGGTTCTTAACATTATTGTTTCTTGGTTTTCATATCTATGAGTTTATCAATGTTATTTACCTTGTCCATAGTTGCTAATATGCTGCTCATGTTCATTTTCTCTTCAGTTTTGTGGTGTTCTTTCTCTGATCTGGTTCATAATTCTTTCATAGTTGAACATTACTCTGCATTTTCAAAGAAGATTTCTAAGTCAAGTGTGTTCATTGAATCTCCATAATACTTTACTTGTTGAAATTAAACCTATGTTCTGTTGATAAATTGATATTTGGTGTGCAGATCGGAAAAGTGATTGAATGATAGTATCCTGCAGTTTATATCCTTCATATTCCTTGTTTCTTGCTTGCATGCTTCTATCATGCAACATAATGTTTGAGGTTCAGTGTGGATTAGTAGCAACACATGCATCACGATGCCCTTTTAACACGGATTCTCTTCATATGGCTCATTTTTCAGGCTGGTTGGAAGCTGTGGCCATTTGCTCATCTAATTACATATGGTGTAATTCCGGTTGAACAAAGGCTTCTTTGGGTTGACTGTGTAGAACTCATTTGGGTGACAATACTCTCAACGTAAGCATCCTACATTCAATCACAATTTTTTACTTTTTTGGTGCATGGTATTCGAAGACTGAGTTTTGGAAATACTATAAGCATGATGGCATGAATAATTCAACACTGTATTCTTTCGAGGTAGTTAATTTTGCCAATGGTTTTTTCATTGAATGTTATCTTGGTTAAGGAAATTGATGGTGGTCCATCTTTACTCTCTTAGTATACATGTGAACCCCCAAAGGTTTCCTATTCTTCAAGAAGATGTTATCCATGGACTATTTAGAGGAAGGTAGATCAATCACTCCGCTTTAGTCTCTTCGTACAGGGATAATCATGTTGACTTGCTGTCAGCTGTGAGAATTAGATTTCCTAATGAATGGTTAATCTACATGTTATTACTGCTTGTATTTGTTTTGTTTGTCCAATCAGTAGGACCTATCTGTAGTGCCCTACGTTATTTCAAACTTTGATGACCAAATAATGCAGATGGAACTACACGAGGTGTGCATCATATTCTGACTTCATTTGTTTTTTTTATCTATTAGTTATTCAAATGAGAAATCAGAATCTAGAGTCTCTGAGGTGATCGTAGAAGCAGAGGCGCAACCTCCCTCAATAAGCCCACCACAGGTATGTGAAATAGCTTCTTACTTGCAAGATGTGGATCAATGGTGAAGATACTACCTCAATTTGATACGTTTTATAGGAGTAAATGAATGGAAGAGCAATGACGCGACAAAAATTCGACCTATAGCTTTGAGGTGATATAGCTGCAGATACTTGCTGTACCATACTCTCAGGGAACATCCTCTGAGATACTCGTTTATAATTTATGCATACTGCATGCAACCCTCCTTCCTCCGTGTATGTACACAAATTCTTTTGTAGTAATTGCAAAATAGTGCAATCGCGACCTCTAATGTTCGAGCTGAAGTTTCTGTTGAAACTTACATAATAGAAGTATATAGCTTATAACATAATATTAACTGTCTTAAAAGGATCATGAAATATGAATGAAGGGAACTGGTGGTTCAAGCCTGATACATTGTGTTAGTGAAAAACTTACAAGATAAAAAATACAAGATTACAATTGAAAATAAAATTGAAGAAAAGCAATGGTCATGTTTGACCACTACATATTCTGCCATGAAATACACAACGGTAACCAATTTGCAACGTCTTAGCAACGTTGGCAATTAAATGAAAATAAATATAATATAATCATTGTCATCAATCAACACAAACAACAAATGCATCAAAAAATTAAAATAAAAAAGGAAAAGAAAGAAAAAAAAAAAAAAAAACGCCATTTTAGAAAATTTTTAAATGCCAAAAATAAAAAATCCTCCAAAATCAAAACAAATCATCATCCACTCATTTTTAATCCAAATATTCATTAAGAGTTTTATCAACTCAACCTTCACAAATCACTCACAGACCAAATGCGCCCCACATCATGAGGAGGAAAAAAATAAGATAGTTTTTTTTACAAAATATCATCATATTATTTTTTTTCTTTGAACACGGTTATAGGATCTCTCCCTGTGTTGGGTTTCTTCATATTATGACTCGACTTAATAGGCAGGATCCATTCCCTCGCTCTGCTGGACCTTACTCTTTTGTTTAGTAGGCCTTAAGAAGAATCTGATTATCACATCAGATTTGAATAATCAACAAAATTAATTCATTTGTCAAATTCGATCTTACATTACATTTCTGTGTTTTCCTCCTTATGGATTTACCGTTGTAATAACAACGGTTTTGAATTTTACCAATCAAGTCGGTGCTATCCAACAAAAAAAAATAAAAGGAGGTTTTTTTTTTAAAAAATATATTGAAAAAAATAATCTCTCTTAACCAATTCTCACTTAGCCTCACTGAAGCTAAATCATTCAGTAAACCATGGTAGAGTTATAGTTATAAATTATAGTTTTATCTTTTCAAATAACAAACCACCACCACAAAAAAAGAGAAGAGACAGCACTAGTGGTAGAACACAAATCACTTGATAAAGTGTTTCAGCATCAAAGCAGCCTTTGTACAATATGATTTTTTTTTTTACAAAACAAACCACAATTTTTAATTTCCAATATAAATATCTTAGCATTACACCACAATGCAATGTTCACTTTCATTACGACTTGCGCATAAAGTACGTACGCCTCTGCACTATCAAATACCTATCTCATGTCGCCACAATACAAATTATCTCATCTTAAATTTATTCCTTTTTTTTTTTTATTTCATTTTCACATTTTCACAAGTAAGTGAGAGAACAAAGAAATCAAAGACCAAAGGGAATCAAAGAATCAATGATTTCAAAATTTCTTTCATTAATGTAGAATATTCTTAGTTTCATCAATAACATTCATGTTAGAGCCAAAGATCAACAATCATCAACATATAGGCAATAATCATACATGAATTATTTTTTCAAAAAAATATTATATGCATATCACACACATTTTTTATTTTAATTTTTTTTCAATCATGCAGAATCAATTTTTTCATGCCATTGTTTGTGTTTTGTTTCAAGCCTATAGGGATAGTAAATTTATTAAATTTTTTCTTTTTTTCTTTCAACAAAAACTTCAAGTTGTTTGTTATATATAAATTTCCTCATTTAGTTTAAAAAAAAAATTTAAAAAATTTTTTTTTGAATTTTTTTTGATCTTTAAAACCTTTTGTAACTAGTCTAGCCTTATATTTCGATAAAAATCCATTAGAAATCATTGATTCCATTTCATCATTTACAACCTCTTTCCAAAATAGATAATCATGTGAATAATGCTTCTTTTTCAGAGGAGAGGGTTCATTTCATTTAAACACTACTTCTTCAGTTCTTTTCTTTTCTCTTACTCATCATCATCAATTTCTTTATTTTTAAAGTAGAAGAAGAACTAGTAGTGACAAAAATATTTTGTTCAATCTTCTTTTTTCCTATTTTTAGAATTTTAGAATCAAATTTTTTTTATGAAAAAAAAAATCAGCATCATTCTATCACATTATCTATTATCTTAAAAAAAAAAAAATCTATACTTTTGAAGATAACAACCAAAGAGAAAAGCAGTAGTAGTAACTACCTAACTAATCTTGTTTTCTCTAATCCATTACACTCAAAAAAGGCTAGATCCCCCCAAACTCTGATATCCCAAACTTGACTTGAACCTTTCCCTTTCCACAATGTGTCAATTTAGACTTTTTTTGGACACGACACACATAACATATAAATAACAATAAATAAAAATAGCTAAAATTTAAAATTTAAAATTGTGATGTGACTATTGGCATATTCAAATTCAATCAAAGTTAATTTTTTTTTTTCCCTTTCTACCCCATTAGGGATGGGAGAGAGGAGGAGTAGTTTCTGAATCAATCATTCAATGAATTAAAAAAAATTTAACTATTTATTATTGCCTCTATCACTCTATCATCTTTTTTTTTTTTATCTTTTTTTTTTTTTTTTCAACCCGATTTCAACCTTTTTTTTGAAGTTTTTTTTTTTTTTTTTTTTTCATCAGTATCATTATTCAAACTTAAAAAAATCAAAATGAAAGTGATGCAACGTTCTCAGCAACGTTGGCAATTAAGCCAAATGACAACAAGCAATAATGCACCCAAAAATTGTGTAACAAGGCTGGAAAGAAAGGAATTGGAAAAAACACTAACGCCATTTTAGAAATATTAAAACGCCAAATATTAAAATGCCTCCCAAAACCAACACATTGTTTGTTCTTCTCTTTTACATTTCATTTCACTTGCAAACTACAACAACATACCCGATGATGTAATCTCACAAAGTGGGGTATGAAGAGGGTAAGATCTAAGCAGAGGCAGACCCTCAGCTCAAAGAAAGAATGATGCAATGCTTACTTAAAACACCTCTTCTACGTGTCTCTTCACAAAAAATGAAATTGCATTAAGCTACCTTATATTTTGTTTAATAGTAAAGCTTTCCCCTCTAGTTCTTGAAATTATACTACAGCCCCCATGTCTTGGAAAATTGTGAAAATTGCAACAACTTACAAGTAGTAGAAAAGTTGGATACTTCTATTTCGGAAAAAATCTGTGCGGACTTGTTTTAAAGCTGATAATATCATATTATATTAAGAGTATCTTTAAATTGTTAAGCTCAACAACAAAGTTTCTTCCTCAAATTTTTCAGTATTTGAAAGTTCATTTTCAAAGAATTCACTTTTTTTTTATAACATAATGATGAATACCACATATGTTTTTTCTTAAGTTAGAGTGTAATGATGTATTTATCGCTCATAGTATTGTGACGCAGAGGTCAACTCTTGCCCCACTCTATGTTCCTTTGGCTTATGTATTGTAAGGATGTATTTGTCACTCATAGTATCACGTAACAGAGGTCAGGTCTTGCCCCTCTCTATGTTCTTTTGGCTTATTTATTGAATTAAATTTCGAGAGAACTTTGATTTAAAAAGAAGATATTTTTACGCTAGGCGATGAAAATGAGCTCTTACAATTAGTATAAACATTTTTATCAAATTACCTAACACATTAAGATTTTACCTAAAAAAGCAATTTAGCTAAATAAAGATCCCATAATTTCAGGCTCTTATTTTGAGCTCTTCCTACCACCTAACACTATCATCTCCCCTTTTATTTTACCACTAGAAAACTAAGGAGCGATAGTAGAGCCGAACCACCGAGATATAAGTTCTTTAAAAGCGTGAGACATGATTTATGAAATATCATCATAAAAAAATAAAAATTTATGTACCATGAAAAACAAATTATCTTAAAGAGTAAAACTTAAAGAAAAGCAAATGTGTAAATGACCGTAATACCCCCCCCCCCCCACCCACCCCCCAAAGGGCACTACTACTATTTGAACAAAAAATCAAACTTTTATGTATTTCTTACTTTATTAAATTATCTGATAAATAGTAAATTTATATGCTTTGATATAAATAACATGTGAAGATAAATATTTAACCATTAGTGCATGTAGAAGAGGCCATGATGTAGTCAATTTTCTCTAACCTACTAACATTAGGAGTCTAATCAATCAATTTTTCTAGCAATTATTATTTGCTTAATCTTTGGCCATGGGCTTAATAATTATAAATAATAATAGACCTTTTTTTGGAAGTAATATACCATATATATCTATCTATCAACAAGATAGTGCATTCTCCACAATATCATTAAAATCAGTTGAGAAAGATTATGACAATGTATTATCATTTCAGGTGGGCTTAACAGAAATTTCAACATATTTATTGAAGTCATAAATTCAAACTGACCATCCCTTTTCAGCAAATAAAATTCAAATAATATCTTTTAGACCCCTTTTCATTTTACTCAAAAAAGAATTTCTTAACCTCTAAATGTATAATTTTGAAATTAAGGTACATGAACTATTCTAATCTAGCAAGTAAAGGATATTATGTTCTACTTTTGTACACTTGGCAATACATATACGTACGTATGATACAACGTATTTTAGGAATGCAAAATATATATATATATACTAAAAATCTGATATTTCGTTGAACTTACGTCAAGTAAAAAAGATAAAAAAGAAATATATAATATAATGTGTGTTCACACTTATATGTATACTTGTATATAGATGATGTGAAGCCATGATATTGATACATGCATTTGGATTCTTTTTAAATATTATGTTGCTAAAATAAGAAGTAGGGAAATGAAATCATATTAAAAGTAGTTTTGTTATGTTTCCTTGAAAAGGAAATGCAATTAACGTAATAATTAAAAAAAAGAAAAGATTATATGTTTTTTTTTGGAGATAATGATTCCCCTTTGATGATAGTGAAATGGTCCCAAGTCAACAAAGAAAGAAAGGTAATTGTGAGGTAGCATCTTGTTGTCAATATTGTGAGGACCTATAGCTCTTGGAATATACTTTTGCCCATCTCTAATCCAAGAAAATGAGACTAGAGATATACTCAAGAAAAAAGTATGACATCCCAAGTATATCTAGACAATGTATCATGGAATTTCCTATTCAAATAATTTTATTATTTTCTCCTAAATGCAAAAAGCAAAAGCTCCTTATTAATATATCATGCCAAAAGCACTCACAACATGACCTAACGATTGATGAAATGATCAAGGTTTAAATTTCGACAGAATCAAAAGACTTAGGTGATTTAATTTTGTAGCCTGAGTTGAATTTAGGATTTAAACTCAATGAATTCAACTATTAAGTTTCTTATAACATCGAACTCATCACAACTACAACTTACATCATATTTAGTGTAATCTCACAAAATATGATTTGAAAAGGTTAGCGAGTACAGTCTGTTTTAATCCTATCTTAAGTAATACATAACTCATTGTTTTGTTAAAATTATACACTCTGATATAATATTTGTTGAGATTTTAATATATAAATCTATGCTTCGAAAACTATAGATTCAAATGAACTTATAAGAAAAACTGCATCTATTTCTGTCCATACCTAGTTTTGATCGATAAAATTATTTAGTATCTTTGTTGATAAGTAATATGTATTTAATATAAAGTTGAAGTGTGTATAAATTGACTCGAACACCACTGTAATTATTATCATGCCAAATTAATTAATGGAGAAGGGATTGTGTTTTTTCCTTTTTTTTCTTTAAATAAATAATACTTATATTGGATCCAATAATCCAATAGTCATTGAGATTATCTTTCTATTTGTTTGATTCTCTCTCCAAATAAAATAATTGCATCAATCATGTCATGTATGCAATGTATGATCCCTCTAGAATATGTCGCTATTAATTACTAAGCTTTTCCCGTTGAGGCTGAGAGGTTAACTCCTTCCACTCTCAACCGCCTTTGCACACAACAACAAATGATTCTTATCTTTATCCTTAACAAGATTTCTTTTCTTCTAAGGTAGCAAATTTCACTACTTCATTAATGATATTCTATTCTTTTTGGAAATTAAAAATCAATTATTTATCAAACTTAGTAACCTACCTTACTAGCTACTTATCAAATAATTATAGCATTAGTAAATATAATCTCCCATTTAATTAATATTTAGGGTTTTGTGAATCTTTTTTTAAAAAAATAGTATGTAATTTGGTAATCTAGCTGGTTCTTCTTTCTGATCGTAACAATAACTACATTTTAATTCTAAACAAATCATGATCAATTATATAAATGATAAATCGTTACTAATTGTATTTTTCGAACTAAATTCATGTCAAGCCAGCAGAAGTAAAAATACAATACAATAAAATAAAATGTGCAGAGTATATATTTCCCAAATAAGATATAAAATATATATGATTAATTACAAGATTTGTTTCTATGCATCTCTATTCACAGACAAACCTTGGAGATGTATATATGTATATATATAACTATAAAGTAAAAACAAACAGTTAATAAAACAAAAATATACATGTCCTCACCTAATTATTATTATTTTTTGACTAAACTGTAAATCATCTAATTTAAAACCAACAAAATCTCAATACCCAAATCCAGCAATCCCACTAATCTAATTTAACACGTTCGTTAATCAATATCAATTAGTTAGGATCCTGTAATAATCAAACATCTTTAATTTGTATGGTATAATAATAATAATAATATATGATTCACAATTTTTCTTAATTGGATATCTAAGAGTACCAATTCATGCCGGAATAAGGTTGTCGAAAAACTCCGTCACTTAGAGAGCCGAGTACTTGTTGTTGATGGAGTGACGGAGTTTGAGGAAGTTGACTCAAAAGACTTACCATAGATCCATTGTGTTCATCTGCTCGACCATTCATATTTAATCCGTCTTCCGTCAAAAATAACCTTTTTGTTGATTGACAATTATCATTACTAGCTCCTCCATCTTGATCATTCCAATACAAATTTGCTAGTGGCCTTTTTGAAGAAAATTGTGATCCACCTTCATATAAATTTTGATCATGAAGTAATGTAGTACCAAAATTTGAAGATTTTAGTTGTGGAATTTTTGGTTCACCAAATATATTTGGCATTGACATTGAATTTGGTATACATGATGGATTAATTGATGATGATCCCATCATCATATCAATATTCAAATCATCTCTTTCATGATCAATTGGCCTTTGAGTATTATTCTTCTTGTAAATCCTACATAAAACCCAATCATCTAGCTGCATTAAGAAAATAAAAATAAAAATTTGATTAGTCAATCCAAGTCAAACAAATGTAATACTTTCAAAAGTCAATTTTATTAAATCCTTTTGCTTTTGTTAATTAGATTCTTCCATGTGTGTGGCGGCTATATCAGGTACGTAATATCTATATCGATGTGAGATATTTCATTACGAGTATTCAAGATTTAAATATATGCACCCAAGTCAATCAAATTTTTGATAAAAATGTCAAATTGACTACTATTTATCACGATATGTAGTTACACCACTGAATACTTCTGTATTAAAGGGAGATGTAATTTGATTCTATCTATTTATTTTATTTTATTTAAAAAACATAGATAAAACTCAAAATGCATTATGTTCAAATTTTAAAGATTATATTTAAAATATTGACGCTACCAATATAGGAGTATTTGCTAATGTGATTATCAGAAAAAAAGAAATACTTACTATTCCAACAAATGGTGTGCTTTGGAAACATTAAATTCAAGACAAATTTTAAAATAAAGTATGAAAGTGACATAAAAATAATAAAAAAAAGTACGTACTTACCCTTAGTGATTTTTTATTGCCAAGGTCACAACCAGGGGGCTTATTATTTGTTTTATTGTCAGCAAGCCTATATTCATGCATGATCCAATTTGTTTTCACACCTTTGGGTGGTTTGCCACCATAAAACACCAATGCTTTTTTGACACCTACTTTTTGGGTCCCGCCGGCGGTGAGCACCGGCTTGTCGGTTCCGGTAGCTTTCCAATAACCGGAAGTTGCTGCCCTATTTGGCCTCGCCCCGTTGGGATACTTCCTATCCCTTGGACTGAAGAAGTACCATTCTTGTTCTCCAAATGTCGCCTTAGCTGAAAATGAAAATTGAAAAACACACCTCCAAAGCTTAAAACTTGTCAAAATTGTCCTTTTATAAAAAATAAACAAATATTCCATGGGAGAAGGAAAAGGGAAATATAGAAAGAGAGAATAAAGAGTCGAATTCACACTTATTGCATGCTGATAAATTCTCAAACACTCATCAAATTTTGACTTGTCATTCATGACATGAGAGAAGAAGGAAAGGGAAACAAAAAGAAAACTAACGAGAATAGAATTCACATTTATTCTGTGAAAAAGCTCCCAACACATTTTAAAATTATCCTTTTTATTATATAAGATGGAAAAAAGTGATGAAGCAATAAAAAGAAATTGAATTCACGCTTATTGTGTGAAGAAAATTCTCCAACACTAAAATCATCAAAAAATTCAAAGTTACTATTTTTAACATAGGAAAAGAAGAGAAGAAAGAAAAGGGCAAAAAAAAATGAACAAGAAGAAGAGAATCAAACAAATCAAAATTAGAACATCTCAATTCTCAAGCACTCAAAAGTCGTCAAAATTTCAAAATTGCCATTTCAATTTTTCAATGTTTTTCTATTACATGAAAGAAGAAGAAAAAATAAGGAAAATAAAAATGAAAAGATGAATGACGAGAATTAAAATCACACTTATTATCTGAATAAATCTCAAACACTTAATGATCGATAAAACATCAAAATCACCATTTTATTACCTCAAGAAGAAGAAGAACGAGAGGAGAAATAAAAAAAAAAAAACAAGAGAATAAAACACAAACTTATCGAGTAAAAAATTCTCAACACTTAACAAAATTATCGAAAATCAAAATTGTCATTTTATTATAAAGAAAGGAAGAAAGGGAGGAGAAATTAAAAAAGTGGAACAACAAGAGAATTATACTCACTTGTTATGTGAAAAATTCTCTCACACTTAAAAATTTCGCAAAATGACAAGGAAGAAGGAGAAGAAAAAGGAGAGAAGAAATAAAAAAGTGGAACAACTATAAAATTTTAAAAACTAAAATAACGATAGAATAGAATTCACACTTATTATGTGAAAAAACTCTCAAACACTTAAAACTCCACAAAAGATCAAAGTTTCCATTTTATAACATGAAAAAAAAGAAGGGGGAGGAGAAATAAAAAAGTGGAACAACGAGATAATCAAACTCACACTTATTGTATGACTTTTTTTTTCAAACATCTAAAATTCGTTAAAAAAATTACCATTTTATAACATGAAAAAGAAGAAAAAGGGAAGGAGAAATAAAAAGAGAGAACAACGAAAATCAAACTCCACAATCAATACCACCAAACTATAAACCGCGATAAAAATATTACATACCAGGTAGTTCCCAAGGATCAAATTTGTAAAGATCAACTTCAGCAATAATAGAAACAGGAAGAGGAACAGAGGCAACTCTTTTCCTAAGGTAATGAACAACAAGTTCTTCATCAGTAGGATGAAATCGAAATCCAGGTGGCAATTGTGGCTGATGATGAGAGCCGGTTGATGAATCGGTACTCTCCATTAACAAAATATTTGATAAATTTTCAAATATATTTAATCAGAGCGATCTGATTATAAAACTATATAATAAAATAATAATAACAAGAAGAAGAAGAGTAAATTGTATGGTACGAAAATTCAGCTTAAGATATTTAGAAGTTTAGGATAGAGAGAAATGGTGTGTGTGCTGTGAGTTAGTAGTACAACAATACAGAAAATCAGCTGGAAATTGGTTTGGTTAATAATATTTGGCTCTTCTTCCCCCAACTTCTTTTTATATGGTATAATATGGGATACATTTTAGTTTATTTTTATTATTTTATACATTAGTACTGTAAAAATAAATAAACTACTAGTACTAGTAAAATTTAGCCAATTAGAGTATCTACTTACTCCATTTTTAAAAATTCTGTCGCTTATATCGTATTTGTTGAGACAAGAGCTGACTGTCTATCGAAAAATAATTTTTTTTATAAAAGTAAAAGTAAGATTTGTAGAAATTTTATTTTTTTCGGACTTTACTTGTTATAATATTAGAAATGTTATTGTTGTTATTGATGATAATGTGCTTAGATGATAAATAAATATTACATCATTGATAGCGGTAGAGTTGCGTTTTCTTTTTTAATTAAGGAAATTCAAAATTAAAGAAGTAAATATGAAAAATTTAAGGGAATTCAAGATTTTATTATAAATATTTTAAAAAATAATTATATATATATTCTTTCTTTTTTTGGCGAATTAGAAAATCAATACAAAATTTAAGCTTCTCGACATTGAATTCATTCTGTTAAATGGAATCATACTTGCTATTAATTGCGATTTTAGAAGTTTTTTACACAAATTTATGCACAGTGCTAAAATTGAATTTAAACAACTCCGAAAAGCTACAACCGCTTTTGTACGCCCCTGACTCCGCCCATGGTTAATAATAGTTTTAATCAGTTGTAACCGTTTATTTATCCTATTTTCTTCCAAGTAGAAATATAATAATTACTTATTTTCTACCAAGTAGAAATATTATGAGATCATACATATTATTTATTGTGATTTTAGTGGCTTTTTGTACACAAATTTATGCATTGTGCTAAATTATTAAATTTAAATGATTCCAATCCTAAAAAGCTACGATCGTTCATTTTTGGTAGTTTTAATCTATTGTAATCGTTTACTTAGCCTATTTTCTACCAAGTAGAAATGTAATAATTACATGTTTACTACAAAGTAGAAAAAATATAAGATCATACATATTATTTATTGTGATTTTGGTGGCTTCTTGTACAAATTTATTTATTGTGCTAATTTACTGAATTTAAATGAATCCAATTCTAAAAAGCTACAACCGTTCATTTTTATACGCTTCTTGACTCCGTCCACGATTATCAACAGTCGTAATCGATTTAACTGTTTACTTACCCTATTTTCTAGCAAGTAAAAATAATAACATCATAATTAACTTTAACTTTTACAATATCAAAAACAATAACAATACACCCAAGATCATCTGATAAGTGAAGTTTAATGAGGACGAGTATACACAACTTTAAACCATATAAAATTCATACTTAAACATTTAAAATAATGTGTATAGCTACAACTTGTGATGAGAAATATTCTCAACCTATGGCTGTATACCATGTAAAGACAGAGGGGGGTACATTCGTCATTTTATAGAAAAACGTAGTCCATGTAATATATAGTTAGTGGATGTTTTTTTTTTTTTAGTTTTCTCACTCGATCTAGTACATATATTGGAGCTCGATTATTTCAGATTCGCACCACGTAAGACCTTATTTGGGAGAAAGCGCTCACATAGAAAGATTTTTCCATATCCTCAAAGTCCAAACTCGAGACCTCTAATCAAGAAAAAAACAACTTCATTCACAACATCACATCTGTTAGTGTGGATGTTTATGAGGTGATTAGTAGCTATCAATGACGTAATTAAGCGATTGTGAACTGAAAATTAGGCATTTAATTAATCGACACGCATGGTTATATAATATAAGGTTAGCCCGACACGTGATGAGGTTGAAAAGAAGGCAAATGGGGTCCACCTCTAATCTAAATATACCCAAGAGAACCATAGGAAGGGAACAAATTTACTTTTATAAAGTTTGATTAATCTATACAAAGATAAGTCCCTCATCTAAAATGTGTCAACCTTTTAACCACCTCAAAAAGACAAAAAATAAATAAATTACCATTCGTTTGAATTAGTTGATTAAAAATAGCTGATAAATATCATATGTCGAAAAGTATTTTTAGGTGTTGAAAAAATTAAGAGTAATAAAAATAGTTCATTATATTTAGTAAAAAGTGGATTTTTCTACTAAAATGATCGAAATATCCTTAAAATATTTTCAAATGTATAAATTTTAAAGCGCATTAAAAAAATGATGAATTGATAATATAAGTAGAGAAATAAATAAATAAATCTATGTTTTAGGATGAGTATTGTAGATATTACAAATGATTTAAACTCGTAAAAGATCGACTTGGTTAAACTATAAGTATTTATAAGCTATAAAATTATAAGTTGAAAATGACTAACTAATAAGGATTTTAACTTATAATTTTTTTTTTTTTATGTTTGTCAAATTTGTATGTAAGTTAATATTTTAAGTGTTTATTAATTAGTTTTATCAGTTTATAATAAGCTTATTCAATTAATTTCTTTGTGTCTCGAACCTTAAAGATCAATGTTCAAATTCAGTAAATAATACGGTTAAACGTTGACAAATACATTTATTTGATACAAGTACAAACAAAAAAATAATAATAAATATATGAGTATCTGTTGGAATCATTGAGATGCATACAAAGTGATTAAAACAAGATCATCGTAAAGAAAAGATAAAAATGTGAAGCTTTTTTGTGCTAACATGCAAATATCTGGCTTGACTAGCTGATAAAATATTCAATGGAGATGAGACAACATTTGGGCAAACAACAAAAATTTGATTAGGATGAATATAAGAAGCTCTTTTAACCTTAAATATGACCTGATTTGTTTGCTAATCCGTATATTTTCCTTTTGGTAGGGGTCCAAATTAATCTCCTTAATATGCATTTTAAATTTATTTTATAATTGTTCACCAAATTTACGGTTTATCGTTTTGTGATATCAATATTAGTAAGTGTATAATAGACAAAAATATCGATATATAACTTTTTTATTATCCTTTCTTGATTTTTCGATTCAGATCAATTTAATTGCAAAAAAAATAAAATACAGGAGAGTTGAAATTGAAGAAATTCCGGTTAGGGAGTATATTCCTCTCTAATTTAATAAGTTTTATGTGTTATGAATAAATTAATCGAGTTAATAAATTTAAATATCAAATTTGTTCCCACTAGTAATAACAAAGAATGGAAGGCATCATTATTTGTCAACGGAATTCATGCAAAAAGATAATTTTATGGACCTCTTTTTTTTTCTTTATTTCATTTCACATTCCTTATCAAAACAAATCTAAGATTTTTTATTTTATTTTTTTTTATTTTTCATTTGGTGTTTGGTACCCAAATTAGAGTTTGAGTATTTTGAATTTGCGCCGCGTAGGATCCCATTTGGGGGAAGCACTCCCTAGTCCCTACCAAAGATTTTGTCATATCCAGCGCTTACCAGAGATTTTGTCATATTCAGCGCTTAAATCCGAAATCTTTAGTTAAAAAAGGAACAACCCCATTCATTCACGTCCGATCAAAAATATTTTTTTAATAGCAAGGACTGAGCGATCATTTCACTTTTAATGCCTCTCTCCATTTTATCTGAGAGTGAAACTTGGAGCATATCTTAGTCTAAAATGAGGATCTTTTTTTGTTTTTCGTTTTGTCTTTTCGTTTCACATTTCTTATCAAATCAAGTATTTTTCAAATTGCAAGATTTGCATATGACTTGATTTATGGGGGGATCACTTTCGGTTATTTTTCATCTAATGATCGATATTCATATTAGATATCTAACAATTTCATGTCCATATTAGGTATTGGAAAGTTTCATATACACTAAGTACAAATTATTCGATTCTTAACAATATGATTTCATACTAGTTATCAAACCTAAAAATTAGAATAAAGAATTATTTATCAGTCCTACACTATAAAACTTCGTTAATGTTCTCAATTCTCACTATCCGCTTTGTATCATCTACTAGCTACGTCAAAGAGCAAAATTTATAAAGTCAAGAGTATGTTCATATTTCTCATAAATAAATACTCCATTCATCCTTTTTTCTTTTTCTTTTTTTTAGTTTTTTCATTAATAGATCCAACATAGGGATTATTTTTTTTTTTAACGAAAACAAGAAAATCTCAAAGTTCTTCTCAAAATTACCTTTGTCTAATAAATAAAATAACACAAACTTATAATAAGTATTTACAATTTTTCATGAGTAAATTTGAGAACAGATAAAGTTAATATAGTCAATACTTATATTTATAATATCTTATTAAAGTAGTTTTTATTTAATAGTCGTGCAAACAGCTAAAAATAAAATAAAATAAATAATAACTATAATATCAAAGTTAGTGACCTTTTTGCTATTTAGTGATATTGTACGTCAAGGACTACTTTTATCATTTCATGACTTTCTACTACCATAAATCTTATAGTCTTAACAGAAATAAAGATTTCTTCCATAGTATATTGGTGAAAAATTTATAAGAACATATTTTTTTATTGATTTTTCATCGAACCATCTCACTGAGAAAATATATCTTAAAAAATAAATTATCATTGAAATAATGAAATATTTTCTAATTTTCTTTGTATAATTAATTTTTTTTTACTTTTCTCACTAGTTCAATCAAAATATATGTTATTGTTATCCTTTCTTCTCCATCCTCATCTTTTAATCAATTATACTGTCTAAATAGTTGGTAAATATTGCTGGGGTATATGTACAAGATTTTAATATAATTTTATGCAAAAAAATATGCTAAATATATTAATGTACTATTAAAAATAATTTAAATATATCCACCGTTATCATTAAATATATACCCCTAATTTTAAATAGAAAAACAAGTGACAGCTATTTGGCAAAAATGTGTATGGGTCAGGGTGCAAAGAATATATCGAAAGAGATATAAGAAGAGACAAATCGAGAAAATTGTGTGAATATGGTTAGGACTTGGGCCCCATATAAAACTTTTGATTCGATAAAAAATAACGTTTACTAAATCACTTTTCATAATTTATATATATGTCTATGTACATATAGAAATTAAAAGATAACTATCGGTAATTTTAACTGTGATGGATCGACTATAAATTGTGTTTAATTTGAAATTGACTTATATTATACATGCATGTGCATTCATATAAAACAAATATTTATATATAAATAGGATTAGATATATACTACAAACTTCGATTTCTCAATTCAAAATACATCGTATCTAAATTCAGAATTCATCACAAATCAATCGACAAAATTAATCTACTAAACGTAAACAAAGTCTACATGATCGATTAGTTGTATTCATAGTACTCAATTTCATGCATACTTCTTCATCAATCTAGGTAACATTAATTTCATGTCAATTCATGTTGTACTAGTGACTAATATACTTTATCCCAAGCGTTATACAGAATATTATTTACGAAAATTTCAAATATACCTCATTTCAAGTGTTATTATAAAATATCACTTACGAAAAATTTCGAATACGATTATAATAGGGGTGGAGTCAGCCTTCTATTAGGGGTTCATTCGAATCCCCTTCGAAGGAAAATTTTACTATTTATATATAATTAAAATTATTTTTTATGTATAAATAATAGATGTCAAACCCTCTTCGATTAGTTCGTATATTTAGTTATTTAGATTTTAAACCTCTTATTAAAAATTATAGCTCCACCCCTAAATCATGGTAATCAAAGTGAGCCTCCAATTTCCCACTTGAAACATCAGCAACATTGTATTTAACTAAATTCAAGACAGCAACTGTACTAAAAAGGTGATTAGTAGTCCACCACACAAAAATGCAATAAATAAAATATTTACCGTATTGCTTGTTAGTCTGTTGTCCTCTCAATGGCTAAATCAACAATATCTTTTAGTAATTTAACATTGGGTCATTTACACTTTTGTCTTTATTTAATGTCACTCCATCGTTATAAAGCTGATTATGATTTTTTTCATAGGCTATGAGGTATTAGTTTTTAATTTTTATTCCTCGTAATAAATACTTGACTTTTTCATGGAATATAAAATAATATTTTTCGTATTATAATAGCTCATAAATAAGTTATGCCTCACTAAATAAAAATTCGAGAAAACACATTATGAGATAAAAGGAGCTAAATTAATTACTATATGAGCTAATAGTCAATAGAATGGTCATTTTCAGACAAATATCAAATTCATGTATATCATCAATAGTAAGAACAAGAGTGATGCAATAGAATTTAAGTTATGTACAATGGCAGAATGATTTTATCATGTATACAAAATATTTAGATAATCATATTAGTTATTGGATAATTTACACATATAAGTCTCTTAATAAGCAATTAATAATTTGTAATCTCATAACAATAGTAATAAACATGATATCACATGTTAAACCATATTAATATATAAAAATATACATACATTATAATCAGTATATATAACTTAAATCAACAGGCCGCGCCCAAAACGATCCCATAACCTATACCATCCATGAACCATGAGGTAATCAAGTTGGTTTCAAGAAAATAATAATCAATAAATAAAATTAATATATATATATATATATATATATATCTTTTACGTCAGCAATTAAGTTGTCTATAATAATAATGTAATTATTTATAATTGACTGACAAAATTTCATAATTGAAAAATAACTTGTCATAACATGTTTAATCTATTAGGCATATATAATTGATTTTCTTAATGAACGGAATGTAGTTTTCTTATGTCATAGCTTACGAAGCAAAAGGACTTTGAATTCAAATGATAATTGATGGCACTTCCTGGCCATGCTAGCCTAACACAAAAGGACAAACCACTATTTTCTCATGATTCTCACCTCAAATTAAAATACAACAATTTCACATTTATGTGGAATTCGAAAAGAGTCGCACTTCAAAAGATGTAATATTGACAACATAGCCTGAAACCACTAATATTGGTTGATTATACTCCATATTTGAGTGTCATATTGCGTGGAATAAAATTAGAAAAATTTATCAGTCTGATATATGAAATATTATGTATTTAAGTAAGATCTGGAGAAGGAATGTACCTTAAAGAAGTGTGATATAGGCAACATGTCCTAATAAACGTATAACATTAATAATTTAAATTATTTCTTACATTAATAATTTATATGACTTAAACTCGTTACTAAAATGTGAGACTTATAACATTAATGGGAAATGGAAAGTTAAAAAGTAAATTTTACAGTGGAGTGTGAAATTATGCTATATTGAGTGCAATTTACTCTTTATTTTACTTTGATTTCTGGTTTTTTAAAAAGTATCAAAAAGAAGAAAAAGAAATTACCACATTTAATAAAGAAGCACCCATTGAGTTATGACACATGAATTATGTGAGAATTAGAAAATAAGAAGAGGAATGTGCGCATGCATAGTTTATTGATAGTGAAGGTCATTACATATTATAAATTAAATTTATGAAATTTATGAGTGTCACATTCGTTATCAATTTAAGGAAACCATCTCATAAAAATAATAATAAAAACAATAATAATATATAACAATGATAATAACAAATTTGTAATTATACGTAGAGGCGGATGTAGGATTTTGAATCTCCGGAGGCCATGTTTTGATATGTAACCGATATCAAAAGCTCCAGCACAGAACAAGACAATACTTGATCCGATAAATCTGAGCTTTAACCCCATGCACCAAAAGGTTAGTTTTTTTAAAGGGTGTCATGCTTAATATTTATACATTTCCTTATAAATATATATCCAACTATACATGTATATACATAACTTCAACCGAGACTATCGGGTGGCGTGGCATCCCTTCCGATCTACATAGATCCGCCCCTGATCATACTAATTTAGTCTGAAAAAGATAGAATGCATGTTTAATTATATATAAGAGAAAAGCATATTGTAAATTTTGAAAACGTGATAGATTAAAATACATATATTCAAAGCCTTGCATGTGGGTTACATAAGCTATGAGTCAAACGTAGTACTTGTAACTTATGAAAAATATGGTATCTATCAATTTCTTTATTATAGGGTTAACCTAACTTGCCCTTTTGTGTATTCTCTGTGTGGAAAATAAATTATATGTGAATTATACTATGCATGTGCTCTTTGTACTACTTGCCACATTTTCTCCTCTTTTTTTTTTTAATTACAATTATAAGTTAGTACTAGCACGTTGTGAATTGAGTAACTATTTATTTATACTATTTATTATATAGGTGTCCGA
The DNA here is from genome assembly GCA_035578085.1 of Solanum pinnatisectum. Taxonomy (NCBI): domain Eukaryota; kingdom Viridiplantae; phylum Streptophyta; class Magnoliopsida; order Solanales; family Solanaceae; genus Solanum; species Solanum pinnatisectum. The sequence goes on along the minus strand of CM069082.1, from coordinate 43,283,143 downwards.
TCCTTTTCTTGAAAAAAAATATATATCTTGATTTAAGTTTATTAAGTTATCACATACAATTAAGAATATTTTGGACTAGTAATTTAGCCTAACAAATGATATTAGAGCTAATGGTTTGTTGAAATGAGTATGAAAATGATAAAGCGGTGGTGTGAGGCAGCTTGGTTCATTATCTTTATCATGTCAAAAATAGTTTGGAGATGCACGGGCACAAAATAAAGCTAATTTTGAGTTTCAGTGTCTATAATTTGATATCACAAGGATAGATTATTGATTTACGGACAAAATTCTACATTGATACGTTCGTTGAAAAGATTATCTCCCACATAATGTGAATAATCCTAATAATATGAGACCTTTCCGAAAAATTGTGCTAGACTCTAAAGACAAATAAATGCATCTCATCAAGTTAAAGAATATCTTTGAGCTAGATTAACTAAATAATTTGTTTGTCTTATTCTATTTATTTCTTTCGTTGATGATACATATTTAATACTACATGATAATTGCATGTAAATAATTAGGCTCTAGCATTTCTCCTTTAATTAATTCTATCCTCTTTCTTTTAGATGGAAATAATATGACCACTAAACAAATAAGCAAGGAAAATGACATTTCCTGATCTTTTGCGTGTAAAAATGAAGATCGTTTATGTGTTAAATAAAAACCTCTTGTTAAAAGAATATATAATTAATTAAAAATAAATTTATAAATTAAAGAACTATAATATCAAATCACTTCATATTTCGTGCGAATCTAAATTAATTAATCCGATGAATATCAGATATCGAATGATTACCGCACACACAAAAATTTTCCAATATGATCGGACGAGTTCACATGAAGTTCTGGTTAATTACGGAATTTTCATTATTCTAGCACGATCAATTTTTGGTGTTGTTGCTTTATAATGAAGATATTTTTATAAATATTAACATTTACGATGAGATAAAACCTTTTTTAAAGTAACATATAGTTGTTCACAATATATATAATTTGTAGTAAAAGGTAAATGGAGAGCAACATAATTATGTATATGAAAATTAAGAGTAACAAGAAAGAGGGGATGTCAATGTCTAGTTTTGCAAAAAAGGAGGGCTATTTGGTTTTTCCTTTTCCTATTTAGTACGGTTATTCGAATTAAAGTCCGACTAATTCAGATTCGCTCCGGACAAAATCGGGATATAACACTCCTTACTATGAACTTTTTCACATTCAAGACTTGAAACTGATTGAATCCTCTAATTAATAGAGAATTAAATAGTTTTATCTACTACACCACGCCCATCGATGGTGAGAGGCCGGATATATGAGAATTAACAGTAACAAGAAAGAGGGGATGTCAATGTCTAGTTTTGCAAAAAGAGGGGTATTTGTCGTTGTATTTTTCCCATTCAATGTTCAGTACTCATATTGAAACCCAACTAATTCAAATTTGTACAGAAAAGACCTATTCAGAATATAACACTCCTTACTATGGACTTTTCCATATCCAAGACTCGAGAGTTCAAGACCTCTAATTAATGAAAGACTAGTCTCATTTACTACGCCATGTTTGTCGATAGCGAGTGACGGGATATTTGTTAGTGATATGAAGTTGATGGGGAGAAGTTTTAAAAGACAAAATTAAAGGCTATAATCATCTATTGCAGATATTACGCCACAAGAAAAGCATAATTTGCTCACTCTCTTAACAGAATTAAAGTAAGTCACAATTGCATGCCCCTTTTATTCTGTATTTTTTTCTTCTTTTCTGTTTTGCATCGTAATTATACACCAAATATACACGTAATTATATTACCAAACCTTTTGGTTAGTTAGTTTGGCATGTATTCCTACCCCCCTCATATGACGGAGCCATCATTTTCACTAAAAAAAATGTAAAATAAATACACGAAATAAAATTTCTAAAAGATATACCTAAAAAATAATTTTAATTTTATATATTGTATGTAGTAGAAGATATATATGCATATTGGAGTAATATTTATTGGGTTTGTGTAAATACCATTCAAGTCTTATACAATATAATTTTATAAGTGGAGTCTGGAGAAAATATACATAATTTGTATGTAACTTTGTTCGTATTTATAAATATAGAGAGATAATTTCTGATAAATTATTTCAACGTCCTTTTAGTTAATTCCGTTTGTATAGGCACTATACATATATGAGTGTAGAGAGAGTATATGTAGCTTGTATGCAACTTTGTCCCAAGCTTATCAAGATAGAGGATTATTTTCGATAACATGTTTAAAGTCCTTTTGGTTAATTCCAGTTGTATAGTCATCGTATTTATATATGTATTAATTTAATAAAAGAAAACTTAAATGTTTCTACATTTATACCTTTGATGTCCATGTTTTTCGAATACAATTTGGTGGAAGTCACACTTTGCTAATGCTTAGTTCGTTTCGATTTATTTATTTTATTTTATTTTTATTTCATTTTAAAATATATTTCCCCCTTTTTCTTGGCAACTTTTTATTTAAATAATCGGACGTCTGCCTAATGTTTAGGTGGCACCAGCACCTCCAGCTAAGTAAGGAATTTTACTGGGCATATTTAAGATTTTAAGTACGTTATTATAAGTATTTTTAATGTAAGATCATAAAATTTTAAAAAAAAATTATTTTCTTATATTTCGTATCAATTTAAAATCAAACAAATAAACTAAAAAAAAAATATATTAATTATTCACGTGCTAATTACCAAAGTTATCATGACTTTAAACTTCACTCGACAATAACCCAAAAAGTCACGAGGGAGCAAAATATATTCTCCATATAATCTGGTCAAGTCAGTTCATGTGTACCTCAATTAGTTTACGTGTTTATTTTCTATCAACACATATATCAATTTTTCAAGATTTCAAAATTTATGATCAATGGACGTTCAATATTAATTCTTTTAAACATTCACGAACCTATTATATTTTTAAATTAATTATGGACGTTTGAGATCCACATACTTGTTATAATTTAAGTGAAATTTTGCACATAAATTTACGTTTCGTCGAAAATACTAGGTCAAATGAACGGATCAAAAATATTGGAATTTGAACCTCATACCTCTATCTTTTTATTCCTAGTTTAAATGCATTTTGAAGAATTAAATCCATTACTAATTTCAGCAATTAAATTAAATCTTTTCACAACTTCAAAAACATAATAGCTGACTATAAGGGCTCACCTCATAACTCTTGAGGAAAATAGGTATAAATATTGGATAATTTATTTTCAACAAGAAATTAAAAGTACACGTGACCGTAACTTCAGATAATTAATTAATTTATTATTATTTTTTTTAAAAAAAAAAAGCAGAAGAGATTATTATTAATTATTAAAAAGAGAAAAGAGCTAAGAATTGCAAAGCAAGATGTTGAAATTAGGCCAGCTTTGTTTTCCTTAAAAAAGTAATTTGAGATAATGTGGTTAAGATGTGCCATTAATTGTTGTTTTCACTAATTAGCTGTGCTTAAGTATTTCTTAATCTCAGAGTTGAAAGGTTCTAATCCATTTTCTATTTTTATATATCAAGACAAAACCATTAGTCTTTTTTATTCAATGAATCAGTTGGCAAACACAAAAAAATAAAATAAAATATCACCAAGAAGCACCTGATCAAACTAATTAAAATGACCTAACTTACATTTGGCCATAAAATTATTCACTTCTTTTTTTTCAAAATAATTTTTCACTTTATTTGAAAAAAATCAGTATTTTATCGTGAAAATTCTAACTCGGTCGGTTTTCACCTTTTTAAGTTGTAGACTTGAGTACATTCAAGTATGAATAACATTATTTCAAATATTCTTTCTGAAATGTATAGTCAAACACAACTCTAATTCCATAAATTTTAAATAAAGTGAAAAATATTTGAAATATATACATTAATATTTTTTAAAAAATGGATTTAGCAATGGACAAATTTTGTAGCTAAACAACAAAATCTGTCGCTAATCCTACTAATTACTTAGCGACAAATTTACGACGAATTAGCGATAAATTTTCATTAGCTACGAGTAAAATAGCGATGGACCATCTATTTGTCATAGCTTAGTCTTTTTTAAGTAGTGATAGCCAACACCTTAGTTTTTTCCCACTATGTTGTCATTATTTAAACCCATATTGCATTATCTTTTTAAATAAAAAGAGGAATTGGGGTGATATATAACCAAATTCATTGCTAATTCAATTTAGCGATGGATTAACAACAAATTACTAAAAATGTATCTTAATTGTGAGCTATTTTCACGATGAAATTTACAGCTACATTCAGTTTTTTTTTCGTAAGATATATATATTTTATGTAAAAAAAATAAAAAAAATTCACCCATATTTTGGAAATTAGTGGTAGGTGACGATATTATGATGACATGCTTTCAATTCATTAAGTATGAAGTGATAATTAGACACCTTAATCTTCATTTGATTTTATTGCTTAACCAAATTTAGGCAAAAATTATCAAGTCGTCTTCGTTTATTATCCATTCACTTTATATTTTGAGAAAAAGATAAGAAGATGCTCTTTACAAATAAATTCATCTTGATATTTATGTTGTGGATGAGAATAGTATATTTACTGTACACTTTTTTAAAAAAAATGTTTTTGAGGTAATTTTTTATAATAAAGAATGACCATAGAAAACAAATTCTATAAGATAAAATGCATCAGAATCAGATTATGATAATTGAATTCGTGGAAAAAAAAAAGTATCAAATTGAACAGGATTTAACTTAGTTACTTGTACTTAATCGTGTAAAGAATTTTTATATTATCAAGCTATATAATACATAATATATAACAGGTTATGTTCTTAATTTTTGTGCTAAAATTCAAATAATATTTTCTAATATAATTGTGAAACCCTTCGTTTTCTATACAACTTCATACCATGAAGAGTATTTCTCTACGTACCTTATATATATGTGGTTTCATTTTTCATTCAACTATTAGTATTCTCGAATGAAGTTCGATATGTCCATCATCGAGGTTCATAGATCTTGAGTCCATAATTTTTTTTGTCATCAGAGCCCACACGCTTTTTTTGATATGTGTCTCAAAGTTACGTATAAAAATAATTATAAATTGGTTTAATTTGTAAGCGATTGCAATAAGTCACGTCCACATTACCACACCGCCATATTCATACTTGTCTTGACAAATCATTGTCTCTAATGCCATTATTGAGACAAAAAAAAAATTAAAATACGTTTAACATAATGTGATACACTACACAAAATAACCAAGTTCACATGATTTTTTCCAAAAGATCATACACTATTCAAAGTATTAATTCCTCCACCATATATGTAGCTTTATTTATTTATTCATATATCAATAGAGACTTTGTTCACAAATTCAATTCTAATTTCATTTTTTAATTGAAATTTATTCGTATTTATCTTTCACATTTTCGGTATATAAAAGTTAAATTCAGTTCACAACAAGCTAGATTTTGTTTGACTATAGAATATTATGTCTTTCATATGCAAGCTTTAATTTCCAGGGAATATAATTTCTTTCTTTTGTTAATTTCCAATGTATTATCATGAGTATAAAATAATTTGTCTACCATAGAACCAATTTTGATTATTTTTGTTTGCAATTCATAGAAAGGATTGAGTGACATGCACATAAATATTGGATCTATTAGCTAACTTTTAAAAGACTACAAGCATTCAATTCCTTATGATAATCATTCTGATTGGATCAGTTTGTGCACATCTCAACTAATTTTAAAAATCATATACTATCTGCCACCAACATAGATACTGAATAAACAAATCACCTAATATTTTTGTCTCCGCTAAGTATCACAAGCATTCTTATCATTCAAAAGTTTTCATGAGAACAAAATGTTAAGTCAGGCCTCATAATATTGGCCATTTGGAGAAACACAGTTTTTTTTGTTGATGTATGAGGGCCCATTTCCAAGTTTGATTCTTTTGTGATTTTTCTTTTTTTGAAATTTATAGTACACACAGTTCAATAAAGTCCAAAATAAAAAAATATTTCTATTTTTTTAAATACAAATTTTAGCCAGCATAATTGCAATATAATCACTATGAATTATTATTTATTGAGAGAGTCCATAAGGAGAAGAGAGAGACAAAATTTGAATTTGTCGTAGATAAGAGTCATATACGATTAGTTTGAGTCTTATATTTTATTCATGAGAATTTCTTTTAACTAGTGGCTTAAAATGAAATATTTGTGTAACTTTGTGTTTGGGCTTTACAAATAGACCCTATATTTTTTAGTTGAACCCACAATGGCCAATCTGGGCCTATAAATGGAATGGGCTAGGCCCAGGAGTAACTTTGGACCCAATTTATATTCATAGTTGAGCAAGACCCAAATTATCATGGTGGAAGAAATATTGTTAAAACCTCAATTAGTTGTTACTACTTTTCAATAAAATATGGAATGAAAAAAAGAAGTAGCTTGTAAGCATTATGAGTTTGAAATTCTCACAAGTGAAACTTCACTTAGGCTCAAATAATTTTTAAAATATGGTGTAATATTATCGCTTTAGATCGAATTTACATGTTGTCCACTAAAATGTCTCACAACATTAAAAGTATTCAACATCTTATAAATACGTATTTATTTTTTTACTTTTTTACTATCCAAGTGGAATATGGTCCACGCACACCAAACAATCTCTTGCTTAAACTAGGTTCCACATGATCCATCATAATTCACGAGCTAATTTAGAGATAAACTACGTGTCACCCACATAAACCTAATACTTATGGCACCTAAGTTTATTAGCTTCATTTTCGTGTCTTCAAACGCTATACCTATAGGTAGCAAATCGTCTCGTAGATGATCAAAGACACTATGTCGTGCTCCATGTTTTCACTACGTCATTTTTATATTCATTTTTGTGAATCATCGATTCAGACACCAATTATTAGGATCAAACAATCAAAGACACACGTAACATAATGTGACATTATCCACTTTATATCACACTTTTCCACCAAAATATGCTTTACACTAATAAAAGTATTGATCACTCTATGTAGAATCATGAAACTTCCTAGAGAAATCCACAGTATATGCAATCTTTGTCATGATTCATTAGGGAATTAGTAGACCCAATAAATACCAAAAATTATATTGTTTTTTATGTGTGCAACGTATGTAATGCTGTCATAGCATAAGAGAAGGACCACCTTAGCATACCAAATGCCAAAAAACCAAAATTGTAACGTAAAAAAAATAAAGTCCATATGTCACCAAATAAAACCAATTTGTAAAAAGGAGTAATATGTGGAAGGACAAGTGTATATCAAGACTTGTGAACCCAACTTTCAATTTGGAAAGTTGTGATCGATATGTATAATCATGGTTGGAACTTGGAACTAGTGTAGTTCTAGCCTATTCGATCGAATTCAGTAATTTTAATATTCAAAATTTATATTTATCTTATGTATAATTACTTAGTCTAGAACTTAATAACTTTTAAGAAAAAAGTTAAGTACAAACTCATAAACATCAAATTTTGACTCTGATTCTGTGATAGTGTCATACTACTAAAGCCTATGCTTTATTTCTTTTGATTTAACATATTTTCTTTATTCGATTTAATTCATGTGATCGTGTTTGATTAAACGTAAAACTCAAAGACAAATAGAACCTTAAAATTTCATTAACACACTTATGGAGAAAGAAAAATATATAGAAATACTGGATGTCATGATTTTCAAGAAGTCACCAAAGTAGTTCATTCCTATTTAATTTAAAATTAGGAGTGTCATACGAATATTGCATATAATTGAGTAACTATCACACATTCACACTCAACTAGTCCAATTCTAAACAAAAAAAATTAATCAGTTTGATGTACACAGTTTTGATGTACGTAAGGTTTGTAAAAGAATCTGATCATAAAGGTCTAATATTAACGTAGTCTTACCTTACATTTAGCGAGATCTTGGTTTTACTCATAATCTCTTAATGATAGGACAATAAATTTATCAGTTCATGTTCTAGGCTATTCCTTCAAATATTTTTATATTACAATTCACAACATGTATTAAGAAGTTCTCGATTTTTATTTAAAATCTGTTTTAATTAGATAAATGAAGATTGAAAATCATCTTATTAATTATGGTACAAACACTTGATAACTTAATCTTAATTATTACATATCTAACCCCCTAAGTAGAATTCCATAAAAAATTGTGACTAATATTACTTATGAATAAATTATTTTCCAATAGTCATTTCAATGTCTCTATTTTTCCTCTGCACTCATCATGAATTTGGTAATTACCATTATTACTATTATAAATGTTCAAAATCGATCACGTCTATCCTCCAATAATGCAAATTAATTTGTACTTGTACGATATATAAAATAGGATCACAACAATATTAAATTTGGTCCTACTAATGAATCATATGTTTTATTCTAAGGCATATTGTTCTTACTCATATTTTATCCATATTTTAAACGAATTATTTACCCCATTTTATTGCGGATTTGAACCATAATTTAAATGAATTTTGATCAGATACGATTTAATTGTAGACGAATTGATCAAGTTAAGCATACAAAACTACGAAAATGATCTCTTATATTTGAAGTATATGCCAAATGGACTCTTAAATATATTATTGAATTGTTTTTATTTTTAAAATTTGTCAAAATAATTAACAAATTATTATATTTAACCGCCAAAAAGAAACAACAAATTCACGTTAAGGTCTTAAAAGTTTACAACAACAAAATAAAATTAGCTAATCAAATCCTCCAATTTGTATTCCTATAAGTACATTACCAAAGCCTTAAATTTTAGTACAACAAAATACATTGTATATGTGCATAATTGCATGAACAAAATCTTGTTAACTTTTTTTTTTTTTTGCTATTTTAGTCCCCAACCAAAGAATAAATGCCCTTTCCACCTCAATAATCATGACAATTTTTTCCAAATTGTCTTCAAGTTTGAGCATTCACATTTTACCCTTCCACTATTTACACAGTAAAACCTATATTTACTGTTTGGGTCGGGTACCGAATACCAAACGGGTCGGGCACCGAGTTCGTATAAGAACTGGGAAACCCGGTTGAGTTCTCTTGGAAGAAACCCGGGTTAACGCTGTTAAGTCGTTGAGCTCTAACACTGCTTTCTACTTCTTGATCAATTCCTCCTTCGAACTTAACTTCACCGTGAAAATTTAACGCCGTTGAATTGGCAAAAAATTCATTGAAATTGTTGTTGTGATTGTAATTGTGATACTGATTGGTGTTCATAAGCACCGGAGTTTGATTCCCCGGTGCTGGAACTTGATTTCCGGAAGCTAATTCCGGAAATGAGTTCAATCCCGCTATAGTGGCCCAATCAAAGTTCCCAGAGCCCAATTGTTGAAGATTGAGCTTGTCGTCTTGTTGAAAATTCCTAAGGGAATTCACTCTCGGTAATGAGAAATATCGATCTTCAATTGCTGGTAGAGATTCCAGCATATCGTCAAATTGAGACGATGATGACGGTGATGAACCATGGCTTATATCCTTGCTCTGTAAATCAGAACAAGTCGGTTTTTGTCCACCGGAATTCTTCTTATAAATCCTACATAAAACCCAATCGTCGAGCTGAAAACATACCAAAAGAAAATAACTATTAATATCAATTTCATTCTAAAATTTCAAATAATGAACTGATGAGAGATATACCTTTGAACTTCCACTTTTCGTTGTAGGTTCACTGAGTCTATATTCATGCATAATCCAATTCGTTTTAGTTCCTTTAGGTGCTTTACCAATATAAAACACTAAAGCCTTTTTGATTCCAACTTTTCTACCTTCCGTAGTAATTATTTTATCAGTTCCAGTTGCTTTCCAATAACCAGAACCAGCTACTCTGTTCGGTCTAGATCCATTTGGATACTTCCGATCTCTTGGACTGAAGAAATACCATTCTTTTTCTCCAAAAATCGCCTTACCTATACAATTCAACAATATCAAAATAATTAATTATTTAATCAAGTTGAAAAAACACTCGAATATATTTGAAAAAACTTACTTGGAAGAACCCATGGATCGAATTTGTACAAATCAATTTCAGCAATAATTTGCAGAGAAAAATCATGACCAGCTACTTTACGGCATAAATATTGAACTAAAAGCTCTTCATCAGTCGGGTAAAACCGAAACCCGGGTGGCAAACTTAGCTGTGTAAGAGGATCCATTTCCTGGACACCCATTTTTTCTTACAAGTAAGCAAAATGTAGAGGAAGAAGAAAAGTGTTGCAAGTTTTTAGGAAATTGGAGAGAAGATAAATTTAGATTTTCTGAAATTTCTTAAATTGTGAGCTATGATGTTGTTTATATAGAAAACAAAACAATCGGTGTATTAAGCTTTTACTATAGGATTCGAGAAAAAGTCATATAGTTGTTAATTTATTGTATTGGTTGTTATTGTGTTGTTTAAACTTATAAGGTAATGATGAAAAAATTTATTTTATATAACGATTGATTTGATGGGATTGTGTCGTTATCTTAATATTTACTTCTCATTTTATTTTTATTTATTATTCAATAGTTACATTTCATATCTTTTCATTATATCTCTGTCTTGTATCCTATTTTTTTTTTTATAGATTTATCATTCAAATTATGAATGTGTAATATTATATAATGACGAAAAATAATACAATACGATACATTATGAAAAGTACATAACAACTGCTCAAACAAAGTGTAAAGATTTTATTATTTGTAGGGTTCGAGAAAGAGTCGGACCACGAGTAAAAACGAATAATACATTCAAGTAAAAATAAACTTAGATAAATACTAGAGATAAGTACGGTCGTCCTTTTCGATGGGACCAAAGTCTTTATTTTTTTGGTTTCTCACTTGATGTTCGGAGTCCATATTAAATTTTGATTAAATTTGGATCGCATACTGCAAGATCCACTCGAGGTGGCGCTTCCAACATGATTTTCTTCATACCCAAAGCTTGAACCCGAGACCACGGGATGAAACACTCCCACCATGTACTACAATCCAAAGTTAATAATGGGTTAAAAAGTTGACACGTAGTAAAGATTCGATATTATCAATTGGCCGACCTTATCTAATGGTAAAAATGAGAGTACAAAGTGCATGATCCAATAATAGCTAAGGAAGAAATGAATTTATTTTTTGAGAGGGTAAATATTTATATTAAGTAAAATAAATATAATAATATATAACTTTATTATAATTAAATAGTTAAATGTAAGTAGTTATGTGTCATCAAAATAAAAAATTGTTTTATAAAGTTAGCCACCGATCATCAATTTAAACGTGTGCTATCATATTTAAAATATAAAAGTTTTAATTAAAATTATTAATTTTATTGAATGTGAAAGTGACTGTTATCAACAATTTAGATGCACGTATGTGTCGAACCAATTAAATATATATTAAAATTAAAGAACCATTTGTTAGTTTTGAAAATCAATTTAACCCCTCCCTCCCCCTTCCTCCATATCTTAGTGTTGTTTTGAGAGAAAAGAGAGGAGAGAGAGACAGGGGAGAGTTTTCCGGCAAAAAAATGGAAATCGAAATTTTTTTTTTTTCTTTAAGATAACGATGGTTTGTGGTGATTTTTATGAATAAATAGGAAGAAGAATAGTAAAATTTTAAATATTAAAAGAGCCCTTTCACACGCGCTTTTTTTGCAATTACTACTGCTACCATGCAAAAAAAAAAAAAAAAAACAAACAACGAATACTACCTAAAATAAAAAAAAAATGACAATCAGTAAGAGGGAGGTATGAAATTTTGTTTGTTTTGTTTTTGAAATTTCTCATATTTAGTTTTGAAAAAGATTAGGAGTAATAACTTAAGACTTTGGGTTTATGAGTCTAAAATTTTTAAACATAGAAATAATTTTTGTTAAAGTTGTTGAGTTCTATCTGCATGTAAGATTTATCTGAAATATTGAGGTAAAGTTTTGTCCAGAAAAATAAATCAAAGCGATTGATATTTATCAATTGAATAGCATTAGTTATTTTAGTAAAATATAAAAGAGTTGAATTTATTGCCTAGAATGCGTTATAGTTAATCTTTGTTATATAATGAAATGAAAATTATTCTCTAAATCATTGTTAACTTTTTAAAATTTTGATTTTAGATATTATTAATTTTCTATTTTTTTTTTTAATAATCACTGGAAAGTTATCTTTTTTCATGCATGGGCTAAAAACACATCGACGAAAAAAAGGAGGGAAAAGAGTAGATGAGGAATCGCGTTTTGTTATTCACGTAATAAATTATATGACTATATTTTTACTTAATTTTAATGCACCTATATAGCACGTTAAAAATATATATAAGAATCAATTGTTGGTGAAAAGAAGTTGGTGTTAAAATAAATGTAACTTTTATTTAAATGTGAAAGATGAATATTACTTTTTGAAGATAAATAAATAAAAATACTAAATCTTTTGAAGTGGGCCCATAAAAGACACCTCAGTTGCACGCAATACAACTCAAATATTTATTTGTTGAGTAATAAAATAATTTTAATTTTGCGACTTACAAAATAAAATTTCTCCAAAATAAAATGTAGGACAATTTTTGTTTTCAATTATAAGGGAATGGGCAAAGGGAGTGCAGACAAAAGGTATTGTAACGGTGTCACAATCGGTGACACGTCACACATTCTTTCTTTTTCTTTTTTAAATAATAAATTGTATTTTGGCTTGGTTTTTATTTTCTTTTTCTTCTAATCACTCTCTAATCCTAACTTTATTTTATTTTTGGGTTTTCTATGGTGAAGATCCAAATCAAAAAGTGACTACTATTTATTATAGTTGGAGGATTCTAATTGCAGTCATATTGAAAAATAATTTAAAATTGCATTTTTGATAATTTTTTTATTTAGTACAATTGTATTGTACTATATCCATTTTTAATTATCATAGTTTCTTTTTTTAGAGTAAATTATAAAAATTTTGATTAATATTTTATGATGTATTTTACTATCACATTGATATGCAAAAAATTGAACTATAGTACATTTTGTATAGTTTTTGAATATCTAATTTTTTTGTTTAAAATATTAATTAATATAATCTAATTTAACTTTGAAAATTAGTCAAATTGTCTTTCAAAAAGCGCAATATGACAAATAAAAATGGATCGTAAGAGTAATTAGAATGGAGAGAGTTATTTCCTCTAATTTTAATATTAATAACATAAAATTTTAGGATTGACGATGATCATTCTTTTATGCAAACCCAAAAAAATCATTTTTATAATATGGTACTTTGTTTTGTGCCCAATTATTTTGAACTAAAATCGTGTAAGGTCAATTAATGATAAAGAATTTAATTTTTTTAAAAAAGTTTAAACATGAAATTTCTTGTTAGAAGCAAAAGGTAGAGTAGAAAAATGAGTTCGATGAAACTTAATAATTTTAGTCCAAATACTCCTTATTAAAATTAATATATTTAATTAAGAGCTAGGCTTTGAAATTATGCAATATTAAAATTCGAATTTATTTCTATATTTTATTAAATAATGGACGGATCGTATCAATTTCACCGTAATATTAGATGGTCTCTCTTGTTAATGCACACATGTTTGTCATGTATACATGTGACAACTCATAAATGATGGGTTGTGGTCCTCAACGGGCTCCGTTTATTTTTTTACATAACGTTTTTTTCAATACAAACATGTTATGAAGAAAAATAAAATCAATTCTCTAAGGATCAAATTAAAAAACAATGCGTATATATCTTTAAATTAAAACCCCACACTTTGAATTTTTTTTTAACTAGAAATGAAATAGGTATAGATTAGATATATATATTATCTTAATAAAATATCTTTATCATCAATCAACTTATTGACGTTCAGTAACAAAATATTAATCTTGTTGAAATGTGTATAGATTAGATATATATATTATCTTGACAAAATATCTTTATCATCAATCAACTTGTTGACGTTCAGTAACAAAGTATCAATCTTTTCAAAATGTTTGCAAGTGGTAAAGAATAGAGAAAAAACATTTTTTTTCATGAATCAAATTAGCGTTTGGAGTCACAATTTCAAACTAACAATGTTGATTTTCCTGTTTCAACATAGAGATTAAATGTGTACATATATTTTAATAATATTTAAAATAACCAACTATAAAAAAGTTGTGAAACAATTTTCTTCATGCCAAACATACTAAAAATATTTAATAGTTTATATATATACAATATTTGAATACTGTTATATAGTGAGTACTCTAAAGTCATGTATTTACGCTAGTGTGGACTTGGGCATATTTTGATTTATTTTCTTGTGGGGGGACCTAGAAGGATAAGAATTTATCGCATTTAATTTTTAAATCAAATTAATAAATGGGAAAAAGGATAAATATATCCCTAAACTATTACCCTCCGTCATATTTTTGGAGTATTGATGCTTCTGCCATTCAAAAACTAGAGCATATATGCCCTTCACTCTAACGTAAATCTAAATAGGAACACGTGGCGCAATCTTATCCGTCGATCCAATATTTAATAAATGTCGGTCGGTGGATAAGATTATGACACGATTATATCCGTTAGTATAAAGGGTATATATGCTCTAGTTTTTTAACGGCAGGGGCACTAATATTCCAAAAATATGACGAAAGGTATCTGCATAAGTTCAAGGGTAATGGGGTTCCTCCGCCAGTAGAGCATGTGTACAAGGAAGCGAATAGAGTAGCGAATGCTTTGGTTAAGAAAGGTAAAAAAATCAACATCTTTTGAAGAAGTCATACTTTTGGTACGATACCGTCGTTGCCCGTTGTAGCTGCTATGGAAGTTGATCAACTAAGATCCTACCATAGAAGATCGATATCGTCTTTCATAACATCGACTTCTACTAGTTACTTTATTATTAGCTACTTTTTGTATAACCTCGCTCTATTATTCTGATTTAACAATCCTCAAAACTTATGTACATGACCTATAATCTCAAAATAATAATAAATACATGACATATATTTTAACTTACATTCTTATACAACAAATATATATCCTACTCTTATTCATCTACTTAATCATTGATATAAATTTATAATTTAATATAAATATCGTTTACGATGTATTAAAATATACTAGTAAAAAGTAGAAAGTGGAAGTGGCAAAGGTCAAGGACTCGAAGGTTCAAAATGGAATATGGAATGTCAATTTTTAGCTATGTATGGACAATAATATTTGTGTGTATGATCGGATCTTTTAATGAACTTTAGTGGACGTGGCATTATTTGTAGAAATTGAATAAAATGAAGAAGCATTAATTTGATTGTCATAAAGAAAGAATATATAGTATAGTAGATAAGAATTAGCAATTGTTTGGTAGGTCAAAGTGACACGTCGATTGCTTTTTCGTAAAATTAATAATTAACTTGAAGTTGAGGTTTGTTGAGTTCTTTTAATGCCACGTGCAATATTTAAAATATTAAATTAAGTATATTCTCAATAAAGTAGAGTTTAAAAAAAGTTAAAGTATACGTAGATTGTATTTCTATATTAAAGGTAGTTAAAGAAGTAATTTTCGATAAATTGTATACTGTAATACTGATCAAGACATAAAACAATTTACAAAACGACATAATAAAGTTTAACAAATGATCAAAAGTAACAAAAATAATAACTAGTAAAAGAACAATACTATAACAAAATAATATTATTATCAAACTACACGAAATCATAAATAGCAATAGAAATCAAAGAATAAAAAATTAGAAGAATAATCCTACGAAGGTAATGCATTATTGATCATTTGACCATCTTTTTAGATATGTATGTATGTGGCATCTTTTCTTTTAAAAACTATTTCGTGCACACTTCATTCTGTTAATATACTTTTGATTATGATATAATTGAATTTATTTAGAACTGTTTAATTACTTGTTCCTACACGAAAATTTTGAAAGCACACATATTCTCAACATTTGATTTGCTAGACAAAAAGACATACTATATATTATATAGTCATTACAATTATTTATCATTTAATTTAACTTTCTTAATTAAGAAGTTTGACCTTATCTACTTACACGTGGAAATTATACTATTTTACAACACCAGACAATGCTATAAATGATTGTACCTAGGAGTCACACCGACCAATCAAAATATTCCTATAAAGTATTGTACTACAGCACGTGTGTTAGTGTGACTATATACTCTGCACCTATTAATTTCACTAGTATATCCAATGATAGTCCACATCGATAGACGAAGACGGGTTGAGTTGAATTTGAGCTGATTTAAATAGATTTAATTGATTAATTTTCGAGTTACTAACCTATTCGAAAGTTATTTGGGCAAATTAGAGCACGTTGAATAGGATATAATTTTGTATAAAGTACAGAAATCTTAACAATTTGGTCGATAATTAATTCTATCCCGAAAGTTTCTTGAATTATAATCTCAAATTTTTCAGAACTCGCGGATACATTATTTCTTCATCTGTTAGATAGCAAACAATACATAATATAAATTAGATTCATACTGAATCAGGTTTGAAATAATTGAGTTACGTATTAATATCAACAATAATATTTTTACCAGATACATTGTACATAAACAAAGTTGTAATTTATTTGATAGAGATGAAGTGATGTGTTCGGATGTTAAGAGAGAGAAAAGAGGAAAAAAAGGATTTATATAATTAATTCAAATAGTATGAATTTTTAAAGAGTATGCTATCTTAAGTCATGTAATTACGCAAATTTTCGTATAATTTTATGGGCTAATTTTTTCACCAATACTTCACTTATATAGCCTTGATGCAAGGTCTATAAGGAAAAAATATATATAATACATCAACATATTCCTTAAAGTTATTAATAAATTTTATTTAGATAATAAAATTACTTTATATCCGATATCATAAAAAAATATTTTAACTATAAAATATTTTTGATTCAAAGTTTTTAAAAAACCTTTTATGTTGGTTCTTAAACGTCCAATTATATATTGACTCATCAAGAAAAACATTACTAGTACCAATTGTACTATCGCTCGAGTGTTATAGGCTATATGCTCTGCATCTATTATTATTTTTTTGTTTCTCGCCCGTGTCCGAAGCCAATAGAGCTCCAACTAAATTTGAATCACGCACTGCAGGATTCATTGTGTTCCCAACAGGATTGCATCTATTGATTTCACTTCTACCAACTTTATTTTATTTTTGGTTTTTCGCTGGACATTTGATACTCGTATTAAAATTTAATTTATTTAAATTTGAATTGGGTAGAGTTTTATTTGAAATGTAGTGTTTCTTATCAAAAAAAAAAATTTCATACTCAAAACTCGAATACAAGATCTTTGATTAAAAAAAAAATAGTCTCATTTACTGCACGATATCCACTTCTATCCATGA
The DNA here is from genome assembly GCA_035578085.1 of Solanum pinnatisectum. NCBI lineage: Eukaryota > Viridiplantae > Streptophyta > Magnoliopsida > Solanales > Solanaceae > Solanum > Solanum pinnatisectum. The sequence continues at coordinate 43,265,754 of CM069082.1, read as the reverse complement.
TAGTCCTTACACATTTCGTTTCGATACGAGAAAGGAATCTTTAATTTCTAACTAAAACACAAAAAAAATTGAACAAATGATTATTTTTGTTTTCCATGTTTTAGCCAGGGATATTTTTTTCTCAAATTTAATTTATTTATTAAAATGTTATTAAACATAGGATAACTTCTAAAACAATGATTAAATGTTAATTAGTGGTCCACAAAAGTATGCAGGTTGCGTAATTTTCTTTGAAATTATTAGGGTTGGACCAATGGAGGAGTTCATTTATAAACAACACAAGTATCACATTCCTCAACAGATAAATATGGAAATATTTCAAAATTATTGGTGCAAAAAAAATATCTATATGCTTTTCCGACCTCTTTTTAGGCACTCCTTTATTTCAATTTACATGAAGAATTTCAAGAAACAACCTTATTTATTCTGACCGTTCATTGAACATATAGTTTTTTGCAAAATAATTTACATATAAGTAACTACAAATTACAAGAATGAAAATTTGAAACTATTTAAAGGACACCATAAAAATAAATTGCGTGAAAAAAACTCTCAAAATTAATATAAATTGGGATAAAACTCAAAAGAGGTATATATCCTTTTAAGTTGATAGCCAATTAAGACTTTTATTGTATTTACTATTTAGAATTTGATGCTTTTTATTCAAAACCATAAAAGAATACTATGACTTGTTGAAGACTTGGATATATTTTTTGGTTGAATGAAAATCAACATAAAGTATATGATTGTACTTAGACCAAACTACTTTTTGACCCTTTAAAAGTTAACGAAAAGATAAAATAAAAGGATTGATTTTAGGGAAACTTAGATAAATGTATCTTTCGAATATCTAGTTTATTAATATGGATGAATTATACATAATTTATATATTTTGACTATGTATATTATTTATTTATATGTTGTGTGTGTGTATATATATATATATATATATATATATATATATATTATAAAATATACACTATTTGTATATTATGTACATTTATTCTGTAAACTAAATGACCGAAAGACATTGCGTTGTAACTTTCCCTTGATTTTGACTTAGATTTATCAATGATACTTTGTTATCCCTACCTACAATCTCTCCCAATTAATGTGAACTTAGAATAAACAATTTTTTTTTCTTTTTGTTGAACAAATTAAAGAGCAAGGGAAATAGTGTATAGTGATGATGTGGGGACTATAAGTTCAAAAATAGCAAAGAAACAAATCAACTTTTGTTTAGAATTAGGTTATAAACTTAACATAGTAATAGGTGCAGAGATTGTGGTCGGATAAGTTATATATGTACATGCCCCAATTAGATGAATCTAATAGTATATGAGCTTGTTAATGCACCCTTTTTGTTGTGCCCCCCATTTTCTTTCCAATTATTAAGACCTTATCCTAATTTGTTCCATCTCTTTTGCAACTTCCATTTCTCATTTTTTATTGTGTTATTTGGTTTGTATTTCATAATGATTAGTGTCACGAGTTCGAATTTTATTAGTATTGAGTTTCCACATCGATGAAAGACTAGTTATATATTTGGTTTGTATTTTCCAATGATTAGTGTCATGAGTTCGAATTTCAATAGTATTGAGTTTCCACATCGATGAGAGACTAGTTATTTAGTTTTCTTATATGATTTTAGACAGATAATTCTTATATCAAGAGCTAGTTTTTGAAGTTAGTTAAATCTCATTTTTTTTTAAATTACAATATAGAGTCAAAAACATCTCAATTCATGATTTTTACTCAATGTTAAGCCCTATTTTATATTGTCAATACTAGTCTTGAACATCACATATGGTTATTTAGTCTCCTTATATTGTCTTGAATAATTGTTATTTTGTGGACTGACTTTTTGAAATTAAGATATGCTCAAGGTCCATTTGATATTAATTACCTTCCTACGTTGAGACAAATCCACAATTTAAAGTAGACGAGCTCAAACTTTGAGATTTCTAGCACTTACTATATAATATGCTTTTGACATATTAGATCAAAATTTATTAATTTTGTCAGAAATATTGGAATCAAATTAAAAACCTCTCATACTGCCTCTGCTAAACAAGAGAAAAGGAAATATTTTGCTTTATAGTGGAACCCAAACTTATCAAAATAATAGTATTTTTTTTTTAAAAGTATACATAAACCACATGAAATGAATAATGTCCTTGATTGATAGTTTGGTCCAAAAATACATTTGTTGTCGTCAATAATTTGATTGAAAAATATCCTTAAACTTGTGAAATGAAGAAAAATGTCTCGGTTGATAGTTTGATCCAAAAATACCCTTGCGGTCAATAGTTTGCCCCTGCAAATTATAGGAAAAAATAATATTTTTTTTTTCCTTCTTTTGTCTCTGATAAGCTGTTCTTTAACAAGAGACTAGATGTTGGCCAAGTACTAAAAACAATATATTACTACTACAAATTACAATCATATTGAGGCTGAAAATAAAACCCATACAAATTTTTAATGTCTAAATTGTATATGATGACAAATAAAAAATTACAATTTGGATCAGCTTGCAAATTTGTCAATAGTATATCTTTATGCCATTCTACATTGTACCTAAGTTTTAAAGTAAGGTGAAGATAATGTCTCAACTCTGAAATCTATTGGACTTCCAAATATGAAGAAAAACTCAAATCCATCCTGATTAGCAGAAAGACAAATATTCCTTCCTCATTATCAGACAATCACTAACATCTATTTCTTCGTCACACCAATCCTTGTAAGTACCAAATATGCCAAGAGCCTATATCCCACAAGCATTATAGTCAATGCAACCACTGAAATCGCTTTACCTCCAAGCCCTACAGACTTTATCGCGGGGAAATCATGCACGTAGCAAGTTGCATCCACCATGCCACAATGATACATTTCCCCTGCCTCATACTGTGACCCTATCAAGAGCTTGAACGTATACTGGCTAAGCGATATGTATTTTAACCAGCTAATGAAGCTAGGAACATGCTGAACGAAAAATCCACTGACTAGAGTGAACGATAGCATGATTACTGAGGCGAGTACAGTAGCTGATTTTAGATCCATGATCATCGCGCCAATTGCAAGTCCAAGGCCTTGTGCTACTAATACACCATATAGGACGGTGAACAAGGTAGAGAAAAAATTCACCGGGGATTGTTTTAGGCCAGTTGTCCAGTATGTTATGATGACGAAAACAGTTGGAAGTACTAGCTCCATTGGAAGGTCACCAACAATTCTTGACATGAAGTATGAAGAGAGTCGATACATACCTGAGGATCGTTCCTTCTCCAACATCATTCGTTCTGGTGGGAACGTGAAAATAGCTTGGAAGAGAGGATAGAAGCCCCAAAATGAAGTGATAAAGAACATGAGCCCAGTCTGCATCAATTGATAAAATTACAACTCTTAGGAGTCATTACGTTTGGTCCAAAGACTAGTTGTAATGCATACGTTAATAATGCAAGAATTGTAATGCAGAGGAAGTAGAGAATACCTGATCCTGTATGTCACTCGATCGCCACCATAACATTGCACACAATATAGATACAATAAGGACCTGTCCAACCTTGAGGAATGAGAAGGAATCGTGTTTTCGTTCTTTCATTCCTCTTCTAAACAACACAACAGATTCGTTCCACCAAGTGTTTGACCATCGATCGAGTTTCCCTTTTCGTAACTTTTCATGATCTTCGCTATCATCATATTTTTGCAATTCTTCCTTCACTCCATCCAACAGATTGGTTTTGAACGCAGTTACTAGAGTCTGCTTGATTGATGCTTGATCTTCTTGTGGATCATCTATAACACCTGCACAAATTGATCACGACGAATGTATATATGACATTTGCTATAAGACAATGTATATATAACAATTTTATGAGCACGCCCAATCGTGTGTGACATTGTCATTTTCTATAGAGATATCCTCTGTAAGGGCAGAGATGTGAGACAATATATAAAAATAGCATAAACCGTAGATGAACATACCATTTGCAAGATCTAACAAGAAGTCGGAGGGATTCATAGCAACGGAGGGTGAAAATCCAATGCTTGAAAAATATGCCATAACATCTTCACCTCTGCCAAAGTAGAGGGGATTTCCTTCAGACAATAACAAGACTTTGTGGAACATGTAAAACAGTCTACTTGAAGGCTGATGTATTGTCATCACAATCGTCCTCCCACCGTTCACTAACTCCCATAGAGTCGACACAATCTTTTGAGCGGTTGTTGAATCAAGGCCCGATGTTGGTTCATCCAAAAACAACAAGCTCGGATTAATAAGCATTTCTTGTCCAATGCTAACTCTTTTCCTCTCCCCTCCAGAAATTCCTCTCAATAACGGACCTCCAATAATACTATCCTTGCATTTCGTTAATCCCAATTGAGAAATTACAGCCTCAGCATGCGCGACTTTTTCCATGTGTGATAAGGTTTTAGGCAACCGAAGCAAGGCAGTGTATACTAGTGTTTCTGTGACAGTTAGATGAGGGTAAAGAACATCGTCTTGAGTAACAAATCCGGTGTAACGCTTCATAGCATTTTTGAAGGGCATTCCATTATAAGTTATAGTACCTTCAAGACGACCACTTAGACGACCTCCTAACCCCGTTAACAACGTTGTTTTACCACTGCCCGAGGGGCCTAACATCGCCAGCATTTCACCGGGGAAGACTATACCAGTTATACCCCTTAAGATTATTTTCTCTTCTTGTGATTTAGAGGAATTGTTGAACATCCCTTCAGTCTTCGGCTTAATCTTGTACACAACATTTTCAAACTGCACATTGTCATACAAATAACATAACACTAATTTAGACTTCACAACAAGATAACCCCTTCGTCCTGTTTTAGTCGTTTGTCCAGTATAGAGAAACACAGATAATTTATCACATAGTTACTAATTTACTAAATTACCATTCTGGTTATTGCTCCTTAACGGTGTTACAAGTCAATACTGAATGAGTAAAAATAGACAGAGTTTACTTTCCAAAGCATTGAATTTATTATATTTCAAATGGTGATAATGAAATTATCATTCTATGCCAAGTGAACGAGTAAAATAGACAGAGGGACTACTATTAACTAGGATTCAACATTGAATATTTATAGCTATATACTATACTCCACCCGTTACGTTTTTTTACTTGTATATTCTAGCAACTTAAAAGACAAATTTATTAATTTTACTAGTCAAATTTAGATTTCCAACATAATAAATAAGGTTAATTTAATAAAATATTTTCTTAAGGAAAGTGCCAAGTCAACTTTGACCAAGTAAAATCAAATAGAACACAAAAAAAAAAAAGTAACAAACTTATTTTCCTGTAAAACATTTTCATAAAAAAAAAAAAAATTACTTCATACCAAACACACCCTTTGGATTAAAAACATTTTTTTTTTACAAAGAAAAAATTGGACAAATTTTAAACTATAGAACTAATAAAACACAAAATCAATGTGTTTAAACAAGAATGTAGCTTTCTTTTTTCATTAATTTAGATTAAAACGGATACATGCATGTAATTTTCTGAAAAAAAATCAAAAGAACTACCACCAAATAATCAAAATAATTTATAAATTTAACGTTAATCGGATTAATAAATAATAAATTAATTAATTACCTTGAGAGTGACAGGAAAATTAGTTTTCTTGAAGATGGCTGCACTTTCCAGCTGAGCAATTTGTATATCCTCCATTTTTTTAATAAATAATTTTTTTCCCCCTCTCTTCTTTGAAGAAGAAAAGAGAAAAAAATAAATAAAATGGGATTGAAAATAGAGAAGAATTTGATGTATTTATATATCGGTGATAAATATTGTTGGGTATACGTAAAGTTTGGAGGGGATATGATACGTGTTACAATATATTTGGAGGTGTAATAAATGATTTACTTAAATCACTTTTAGGGGTGTTAATTTTCCGATGAGTGAGATGACTTATAGTTTTACTGGGACACATATAGTAATTATTATTTTATTTATAACTTGATGTAGAGATGACTTATAGTTTTATTAGGATTGATATAGTAAAATGATTATTTTATTAGTAAATTTTAAGATATGAATCGAGTCAAATATAAGCGCGTATATATAGAATTTTGAGAGAGTAAACAATTTTAACCAAAATTAAGAAAGGAAAAAAGATAGTGGTTTTTGTGGTTGGTGATATTATTATTTTTTTTCCTTTTTAGTTTTTAGGGGTTAAAATTGTTTTATCTTTTAAATCTTTTGATACGTAGAAATGATTCAAATTTCAAACTATCAAAAAAGTTTTGCTGCCATTAATTTTTCTTTTCCTTTTTGTTTTTTTTGGTTAAAATAATTTACCTTACGTTGGGAAAAGTCAAATCTAGATAAATTTTGACAATTATGATAATATGATGAAAAAATAATTATTTAATATTAGTCAAAGTTCTAGACATATGACAAATTTTCTAATTTTACCGTTTCATTCCGAAAAGTCAAACCTGCATGAACTTTGATCATTATGTTAATCTAATATATATGATGAGAAAACAATTCTTAAAATTGATCAAAATTCGTACAATTTAACTCTCATTAAGCAAAGTATGACAAGTAAAAGCGCACAGAAGACTATTATATTGGCATCTAGTGGATGTGTTCCCATGGAAGTTGGAGAAAAACACAAATAAGTTTTTGGCATAATATATAAATATGTCATTTAACTTGACTTCAACTAACATCTATGTCTTTCAACTTTAGTATGCGCAAGTAGTATGTGTGTCTTATACAAGTTTAAATACCTACTTGTGCATACCAAAAAATAAAAGAAATAAATATTTGTCAAGCAAAAAAAAAAGGATATATATATATAGTTGTTATATTTAGTTATATTTTTTTTTTTTTTTTTTTTTGGTTAAAAAATTGTTTTTCTTTTTTTTTTTTTTTTTAAATGATTCAAAAAATCAAAAAAAGCTTTGCTGCATTTTTTTTTATTCCTTTTTATGTTTTGGTTAAAATTAGTTACCTTGATCTTTCAATAGAAAATGAATTTCAATCTAACATGTTTATCTAGACACATGGCAAGAAATAAATACTATTTTGTTTGATTTTACAGTTACATTATAGAAAGTTAAATCTGTATGAACTTTGACAATTATGTTAATATAATAAGGAAAATATTATGAAAATATTGATCAAAATTTATATTGTTTAACTCTCATCAAGTAAAGTATGACAAATAAAACCACACGAATAATTATTATATTGACATTTAGTGGATGTGTTCCCATGGAAGTAGGAGAAATAACGCAAATAAGTTATCATGCAATTTATGTGCACTTTGGGTAAATCCAAGATTTAGAATTGTAGCTTAGGAATAATATAACTTTCTCATCAAATTTTCCATGTTAAATATAGTCAATCTTTATTATAATATTAAGAAGTCTTAATATATATATATATATATTACAAACAATTTTCGTCGTTAATTAATTACACAAACAATAACATTTCAATAAAGATAGAATAGTGATAGTTCCAATGACTAAATAATTAGTTTTGTACCAATACTAATTTATAAATTTATTGGTATTATAATGATATATACAAATTATATGCAATTATACATTTGAGTACGATATTCAACATTTTCTTTATGAATACCAAATATCATATCGGGTATCATTTTTTTCAAAAAAAAATGCATAATAAATTCGACAGTATCAAAATTATGATGTAAAAAAATTGGATTTCAATATAATAATTTGATATCTACCGTAGCAGGTATCCTCCGAGTTGGACTCTAGCCTATTGGGCTTGGAAAAACAAACTAAAGGTACATCAATGGAATCTTTCAAGGCCCATACTATCCCAGGCCCAATTATTTCCTAAAGAGGTCCATCAATGGCAATTGATATAAAATGATATTTATAAGATGATATATTTATGGGACTTTACCTAAAAATTATATAAAATTAGGGGTGAAATTAATCGATTTAGCGATTTTTTAGTAAATAACAAAAGTTTTTTTTCACAAAATGTGTACAATCTAGTAAACCAAACAAGTGACATATAGAAAAACATTCAAATTACAGTTATATTTTTGTATGTCGTGTGTATATCATTGTATGTCCACTGATATATTATTTATTATGTAAAGCCCACTACAAATATTTTGAGTTGAATAAGAGTTTTTGAGTTTAATTAACACAAATTGTTTTGTTAAAGATATAAACACTCAATTCAACAATCAAAATACAAATATTCTACCTAAAAGTACTGTAATTTAATGTCATTTATTGGACCAGCTGTTTATTTGATTTATCATATTATAAAATGAAATTATTTAGTTGATAGGGTCACTCACCTACCCCTGATTTTATATTCATCAATACCTATTCCTTGATGACCTTTTTTATTTATATTTTTTTTAACGTCAACTTTTTAGACCATAATTTAATTAGACGGTTGTTATCCATTATATTGTATTGTTAATTTAAATAAAATATATGGACGTGTGACATCATGTAACGGCGAAAAACAACATAATCTTTCTAAACATTGCATTCATTAAAACAATATATTATAATACAATACAATATTTTATAAAACAATACATAACAATTATACGATTTATTTTGCGGTCATTAGAAATGTTAGAATAATGTAACGTTTATCGGAAGGATAATTATTTAAAAGCTAAATTTGCACGACTTTTAAAAATATGAATAAAATTTAATTAAAGAATTGTATTATATGGTCCCAGTAGATGTTACGCATTTCCATTTAATATTCTCGTCTCCTATTGCAAGTATAAAGGCTATTTTTGGTACAAAAGAATCACTAACTCCATCTACCTTCAAATTATTGATATTTCGTTTTAGAGCAATTCACATAAATAGTTGATATTTAGTGGATTTAGTTCTCAACAAATAGAGTTAATTACACCCCAAATGAAGATTAGCAGTACTAATTATTTCAGTTGCTTATTTTTTCAGTGTTTACTACTATTTGTATATGTAAATTCATTTGAGGAACAGAAAAATGTGAAGAAATCAGAATTTCCAGATGGGTTTTTATTTGGAACTACTACTTCAGCTTATCAAGTATTTTTTTTTCTATTTTGTTTATCAGTTTTTCACTAAAATTATTTTCATTTTTTGGATATTATTTGATTCATTTTAATTATTTTTTTCAGATTGAAGGGGCAGTTCTTGAAGATGGAAAAGGGTTGAGTAATTGGGATGTTTTTAGTCATACTAAAGGTATATACAACTTTTTCATATTGTTTTTAAGTATTTTTTTATGATTTCGATCAATACTCACCTTGTTAACTAGCTGTTTGGATTGAGTTACGCCGAATGTTATTTTTTCTTTGTCATACTATAGTTAAAATTTATGCCTTGTCATTCCGATCGTCTATGGTTGGTAGTCTAGTCTTTGACTTTTATTGGGTGGTGTTCATTTTCGTTCGGCATTTGGAATCACATCCATCTGGTAGTGGTTGGAATAACTCGCAAAATTTCAACCACTTCACTTACTTCATTGCTCCAACTGTTTCTCGTACGCCTATGGAAACAAAATGGTTTCATGTTTTTGTCCAGATTTATCCCAATTTCGTAGTTTATCGGATGTTGGACCCCAACACGGGGCGCAATGGTGGAGCAAAAATTTTTACTAAGGGGTTCAAAATTATATGAAAAAGTAAACACACGAAGAAGTAAAAGGGGGTTCAACATTTATTATATATACTTAAATTTTAACCATGTATAAACAGTGTAACCTTACTGGCTCCGCCCTTGATTTGGGCGCCGATGTTATATTGTCGACCCTCTAGATGTCTAGTCTTGGACGTGCAGGGGGTGTTAGATGCCACATTTGTTGGGGATTTTGAGCTAGCTTTTATGTTGAATTTAGCCAAGGTTCATTTCTTAGTTATCTTTTTCTGAAGTCTATTTGGTTTAGTTGTTTTATGCATACACTGTGAAAGATTTTTGACTTTTAAATGGTTTCAGGAAGGATAAATAATGGAGATACTGGAGATGTAGCGGATGATCATTACCATCGATTTCAGGTCGAATATCTGGATTTTGAATAGTTCTCTTAAAAGAAATTAACTTTACTTTCTGATTCTATGAATTATTGCAGGAAGATGTTGAGTTAATGCACTCTATTGGCTTGAATTCGTATCGTTTCTCTATCTCGTGGAGCAGAGTCCTTCCTAGTACTTTCCTTTATGCTTTTGTTTGTATTTTGTTCCCTCGATTGCTGTCTTGATCGGATCAGTACTTATTTTGTTTACGTTTTATAAGTTTTTGTTGTTTTGAATTGTGATAGGAGGACGGTTTGGTAAAGTAAATTTTGCTGGTGTTACGTTCTACAACAAACTCATTGATTCTCTCTTACTCAAAGGTGTAATGTTTGCAGATAGTACAAATTTTGGCTTAGTAAATTCATGGATGTTGTGGTTAGATAACAGAAATTTGACGTATAATTGCAGGAATAGCACCTTTTGTGACTCTTAATCACCACGACCATCCACATGAACTCGAGGAAAAATGTGGGGGATGGCTTAATCCTGTCATGCAGTATGTTTCTTTGTGTAAATACTAGGTATGGTACATTTGCTAGCGATCTTAAGGATGTCCGTTTTTTAATTGTGTCCCATTTTTTCTCTATAGGGAAGAATTTTCATATTTTTCTCAGATTTGTTTTGAGAGTTTTGGTGATAGAGTGAAGTATTGGACCACAATCAATGAGCCAAACATGTTTGCAGAAATGGCCTATGTGAGGGGAGTGTACCCTCCTGCTCGTTGCTCCCCACCTTTTGGCAACTGTTCAGCTGGAAATTCTGATACTGAACCTCTTGTTGCAATGCATAACATGTTATTGGCACATGCCAAGGCTGCAAAACTATATCGCGAGCATTTTCAGGTAAGGATCTGCTTTCACATAACTTCTCAAATAGTGTAAGATGTGCTTACTCGAATTTGATGCAGCCTAAACATGGGGGATTGATAGGAATTGTTGTGCATTCATTTATGTATAAACCGTTAAGGAATAATGACTTTGATCGTGATGCTGCTAATAGGGCTGTGCTATTTACCGCTGCTTGGTTAGTCTTACTGGCTTAAAACTTGGCCTTTACAAGCTCGTTCACGCATTGACAGTAGCGTAAATCTTGACATGCTATTAACCTCTTATCTCAGGGTTTTCGATCCTTTAGTACACGGAGATTACCCTCCAGAAATGCGTAAATATCTTCTAGATGCACTACCGAGGTTCACCTCAGATGAACGAAAGCTTATTAAAGATAGTATTGATTTCATGGGAATAAACCACTATGGCACTCTGTATGCAAAAGATTGCATTTATTCTAGCTGTGTTTGCTCCAATTCTAGTTGCATTGCGGGTGGAGACCACCCTATCCATGGCTATCTCATTACTCTAGCAGAGAAAGATGGCGTTTCTATTGGAGAACCGGTATGAAATTGTTTCGTAACCCTTAACTCTGCTTTCTCTCGTCATGATATGCTCATTATCCTGTTTTCCATAGACAGGAATGTCTCGATTTTTTGTCGTTCCTAATGGAATGGAGGAGATTGTGGACTATATGAAGAAGAGATATCATAACAAACCTATGTTTGTCACTGAAAATGGTAAATAATCGAGCCTCGTTTACCTTGCATATTCATATGCTTATAATTTTGCCGAAAAACTGATTTATAAGGTACATTGCAGGCTACGCTTCTCTGAATCCTACAACTGCACAAGCGGATGAGCTACAACATGATACTAAGAGAGTTGAATTCCATAAATCATATCTTGCATCATTGGCTCGAGCGATCAGGTAAATGTACTCCCCTCCCATGTTCTCGTACCAAAACAACATGTTGGGTCAAACTTAGACGAGTCAACAAGTGACAAATTAATAAACGAGTCATGACTCAACCAACCCAAAATTTTCCGCAAAATGAAGAAATGGCTGAATCTTTGGTGGCATTTACAGGAAGGGTGCTGATGTACGTGGTTATTTCATTTGGAGCCTGATGGATAATTTCGAGTGGACTAGTGGATACGATCTGAAATTTGGGTTATGCTACGTTGATCGCGCTACTTTAGATCGAGTTCCCAAGCTTTCAGCAAAATGGTATACAGATTTCTTGACTAACAACAGCCTCAATGGTGAAGAAACAGGAAAGTTAATTACATTTAAGTATAGTACACAAGCAAATCATTTATCAGACAAATAGTCCTCCAATAAGTACTATTAACTATATTGTTCGAACTCGTAAAAAATAACTATATTTATTATTTTAAAAGTTTAGGATAATAGTAATTATTCTTGAATAGAGTACTATTAGAGGACGTACAAAATAAGACGAACCAAAACGTTTCTACTTATACATTTGAGAGATTCACATATACTATTGATATAATCGATGTGTACACATTATATATTGATTATATACTGAGTATATAATTTTTATGGTACACTATAATTACCACTAGACGGGTTAATTTGGGAATTTTACAAAAATTTCATTGTATTAGGAGCTAACTATATCTTATTCCTAATCTTTTTTAAATCACAAAAATCCCTTAAATTTGGTAGAATCCGGATACATTACAAAATGTCCCGATAAATCACATCTCAATTTCGGATATATAGCTCAACGTTTCGACACATCACGTCTCAATTTCAGATACATCACTCAACATCCCGATACATCGCGTCTTGATTTCAAATACATCACTCAACGTCCCGATACATCATGTATGTCCCAATACATCGTATAAAGTGGTGTATCCAACCAATACATAACGTAAAGTGATGAAAATAGGAGAGAGTAAGAATTTTTATAATTTTTTGAAATGGTAAATTTTTTTAGAAAATATAATAAAATAAATTATTTATTTATGTAATTTTTCCTTAATATTTTTCGTGTCGCGTGGCTAATATAAACAAAGGAAAATCCCAACTTTGCGTGAGACCCAAAGGATTTTTTTTTTGTGTTTGGTTAGAGTTTTTTACGAATCAAAGTTTTCAAAACTAAATGGCGACTCTTTTCAATATTTTTAGTTAATTGTAGAAATACTTAGACATTTCAAAAGTGATTTTTTCAAATAAAGGGAAGTAGATATCATGACATTAACACAGATCATGAGAAGGATTCAATCATCTGAGTAAATAATTGGTCTAATATTAATTTGCGCATGATAAGGCAATGTATTATCGAGTTTTCATTTCTACAAACCGATCTTTTTAATCTATTATTTTAATTTTAGAACTTTCTGCTTATCAATTTTGGTGACAGTTGCGTAGGGTAATCAAACTATCGTTTTATGGAAGCACTTCTCAACCTTTCTAGAATTTGCTTATGAATTGCAGGACTTTAAAAGCTTCAATGAGATGACACAAAAATCATAAAATGTTCCTTGTATGTCGAAAAAAGGCAAAGAAACTTTAATTTTCTAGCCTGCAAAGAAAATATATAGGGCTGGAGCTTCTCTATTCCCAAATCATGGCCTCTATTGAATCCTTTTTCTTCTTGTCATTGAATATCTCATTCGTACACATGATCTTCTTCTTTTAACTCTTTGCATTTTGATGCTTCTAATTTATTCCTCAATGACATGTCGAATGACTTATAAGCACATGATTTTAAACTAAAAGTGAGTCAAAAGCCATAAGTTGAAATGTGTGACTTTGGGCTTATAATTTAAAAAAACAAAAATCAATCTAAATAGGCTTAATTAGTTCATCAAACAAAGAGATTTACATGTTGCAAAGGAATAACTAGCTAGCAATCTGCCTCATTTTTGTGAATGGCAGAAAACTTTATTGGCATAAAGCCATAAATCCTTTTTTTATTAAGTTAGTGCACTTTGTGCATGGTCACATACCTTTTATCGGGCTCTGCCTCTGGCAACGACCCACATGAATTGTGATGAGATGAATCGTCTCCCTACATTCAAAGGCCTCGATATCAAACTCCTGAAAATGGAAAAAATTGACGTTGGGGGTGTTGACTCTGGGCTCCAAACATTGCAGGACCAAATGGAGCAATGACGTAGATTGCTAGCTAGCTAGTTATTCATTGTACTGCAATGATAAGAGCATGGCGACTGATTTTATTGGCATTTAATTTCTAGGAACAAATTGATCGGTTTCGCAAGACTTATCTATAAGTGGGGTAGATTGTAGATATTATATTCATCCGTCTTAAAATATTTGTTATATTTTTATTGTCGAGAGCAAAGCTGTATGGATTTTAATCAAGTTTTTCGGTTTACAAATTACCATTATGATCGCCGTAATCAGATGTAGTGTTGTTTCTACTTTCTACTACTAATCTTTTCATTAGTCTTATGCATGCATCCATTTTTTACAATGAGGGTGGGAAGCCAAACATAGAATATTGTAGGTTAGTTGAGCATTTTGAATTTTTCAAGTTAAATTTTTCCAATAGATATAAAATTACTATTAGGTGAATGAATAAAAAATATTACTTATATCTATCTAGTTTTTTTTTATTTTTTGGAAATTTGTAGTACTTTTTTTTTTAAAAAAAAAAATTCATCAAAAATTAGTTGTCAGATTTCATTTCTTGAGAATCAAGCTATTGATCAATACATTTTAAGATTTATTTTTCCTCAAATTGATATGATAAAAGTTGTAATTTTTTTCAATAATTTTTATTTATTTGAATATCTAGATTTTAATTATAAAATATGAAATTCATTTAATTCATTTTAACTTTTTGAAGATTATTGAAATTGATTCAATACAACAATAAATTTTGGAGGGAGGGTGCATTAATACAAATTAACCTAAAGAAATGAATATTGTTTTTTTAAAAAAAATGGGCCCCATGGTCTAGGTTTTTGTGCATGGCCAATAGTAGTACAACAAAAAATTTTATCGGCACATTGTGAATTAGCAATTTTAACTAAATCAAATTAATTACAAAGGAAAGAAGAGGAGAAGTTTTACTAATATTTTAACTAATCATAATTAGCAAGCACACAAAAACGAAGATGATTATCAAAACAAAGGCAGTATACTAATATTTTGTTTAATTTTTTAACTAGACCTTAGTGCCTAGCTAGTAATAATAACATAAACAAAAACATCATCACCACACCAGTAAGACCACCTATCATCAATGCATGATGCCAGATAACTTTAGTAATGGTGGCCGAAGTTCCATCGTAACAGTAGTCGGATTGGGCTGTGACATGATGCCTAATAACTTTAGTAACGGTGATCGGAGTTCCACCGTAACAGTAGTCGATGTACAAAATATTTTGTGTTAAATAGAATATGAAAAATTCAATATTTTATACTATTAACTAGAGAGATAAAGTTATTTCGTGAATCAATAAAAAAATTATGTTATAAAATATGATTCTTTTATTGACTGGAAAATAGAATTATGTTGAAATAGTGGAAATAACTATTGAATATTATTTTTTTCCTCACTAATTCAATGAAAATATTTATGAAAATAGCCGTTCGACATACAGTAAAACCTCGGTAAAGTAATATTCGATAAAGTAATAATCTCGCTAAATGAATATTTTTCTCCAGTCCCGACTTGAGCCAGTTATATTAAAGTAATATTCTCGCTAAATGCATTAGATAATAATTAAAAATAAAGTATTAAAGGCCCAGAAAAAATATAAAGTAATAATTACTAGAATACATCAAGAATTTATATATATTTAATCAGTCAATAATACTAGACCAATAATTATTTCTTTTTAAAGTATGATTCTATAGTTGATTGTTTTTTCTTCTCACCAAAACCAAAATTAATCTCATCCTTAACTTTTTGAAGAGCGAACACAATTTTTGGAATATTTTGTTCGTGTTGTACCAAATAGTTTGACAATGTAGTCATTGCTTGAAATGCCTCCTTTGACGATACATGTGGGACAATGCTACTATCATCTTGTTCAGGATCATTCTCATCATCATCATTCATTACAGATTGAATAATCTCTTCCTCTGTAGGTGATTCCATAACTGTATCATTCTCGTTAGGGTAGTTCAAAAGATGTTCAACATCCATCACATTTCTGTAGGCTAAATTAGAGATGACATCATTTAATTCTTGGATACCTTCATCTAATTCACTAACTTCTTGGATGCCTTCATCTAATTTACCAACTTCTTGGATACCTTCATCTAATTCACCAACTTATGGTTCGGGAACATTGTTTTCTTCCGACCGGGTCTTGCAATGCCGAAAACAATTTGCAATTGTTATTTCTTTCACATCAAAATTCCAAGCCAAGTTAGCAAAATTAATAGCATTCAAAATATTAATTTTTTCAGTATTTGGTGCTTCAACCTCAAGGCCTTATAGGATGCTGAAATAAAGACGACGACGATAATGAGCTTTGAATGCTCGAATAATCCCAGCATCACATGGTTGAATCCTAGACGTTGTGTTAGGAGGTAAGAAAAACAACTCTGCATTTCTTAGGCCTTCAATTATCTTTGGATGAGCTGGGCAATTGTCTACTATTAACAAAATTGTTCAATCTCTTATCAAACCAGCCAACATATTCTTGGAAAAGCAAGCCAATCATCCAAGTTTTCTTATTGGATCTATACATGCAATTAAGATTATTCATGTTCACATTTTTAAAGCATCTAGGATTTGCAAACTTACCAATAATCCACAATGGTACTTTGTCAGATCCATCACCATTGTAACAGAGAGCAAGAGTAAATATCCTTCAAGCTACTTGGTAGCAAGTGAATGATCAGCTTCCAATCGGTAATATAGTCCAGTTTCATCCATATTATAAATATCCTTCAATTCAAATTGATCTAGTTTTGACCGTATGCTAGGCAATTCGTTTTCAATATTCTCCATGATAACTTAACCACTTTCACCAAAACGTCTGTAAGACTTGATTCCGTATCTTGACTTGAAACGTTCTAACCAACCAGAAGAGAAGTTGAATTCTGGATTAGTTTCACCATACATTTTCAGGAAAAGATCTTTTGCTTTTCTTTGGATAATTTCCCCTGACATGTTCACTTTCTCTTGCATTTGAAGAAACCACTCGTACAAAACTTTCTCTAAATCAGGGTATTTTGCCGGTTTATGCCTTTTGTCATCGCTATTTTTCATCTCATTTGACAAATACTCTGCCGACCTTTTGAGAGTGTGTGATATTGTTGATTGACTAATAGTCAAATCAAACTTTTGTATCACCCATGCTTGCAAATCTTTTTGGCTAATAGTTGGATTCCCTTTCTTATGCTCACATATTGCGTTTCTTATTTTATTGGTTAAAGATGATTTTTGTACGCCTTTCAAATGACGAGAAGACATTATACAATACATGAATTATGATTTTTAAACCTCTAGCTTTTTCCTTTTATAGTTAACATAAAATCTCTTCATATTATATATACATGAATACAATTAAAAATATTAAACTTCACTAAATTCGTTTAGCTTTCCTAGATTTAAATAATAAATATGCAAAGACTACACTTTTTAGTTTCCTAGATTTAAACTTTTGAAATTCTTAATTCAAATATTTTTTTTTTCTTTCTTATGGCACATACTGCAAAATACTCTCTAAAATAATAAATATTTATTTATCGATAAATAAATATTTTATGTATTTATCGATAAACTAATAATCTCGATAAATGAATATTTTTTTCGATCCCAACCATATGCATTTATAGAGGTTTTACTGTAGTTTTAAGTGAAAAATAGGAAGTCCTTAATAACGTTAAAAGGTGTGATGTAGACGAATATTTCTACGAGTTGATAAAGTACAAGAATTTTTAACGATTATTTTGTTTTAATGGAGGTATTAGTTTTTGTTAGTCTATCCATATCAATTTATATGATGATTTTTAAAAATGTAGCTATAAAACCCCCATTCATTTCATTTGTTTTCCCCAAAAAGAACTAAACATGTCTACTACCCCGATCACTTCGTCCATTAACCCGAACGCACTCCCGCCGGTTCCGGTGACAACTCCATCGTTTTTGACCCTTCAGCTCCTCTTTTGCCTCCTCCATCCGTCGTCGACCTGGATCCCACTCTCACACCCAGTTCCAGCTCCGCTGGCAACAACCCTTCCTCCGTTGACGTTTCTAACCCTTCAGCTCCTCTTCCTCCTCCTCCGTCCATCGTCGACCCGAACCCCACTCCCACTCTTAGCTCCGGCTCCGGTGACAACAACCTTTCCTCCGTCGACATTTCTGACCCTTCAGCTCTTTTTCCTCTTTCTCCTCCTCCTCCTCCTCCAACTTGCTTTGTTTGCAAGTTGGTCTACTCCAACGATTAAGGCGATTGCTATTTTATTATTAAAATAGTATTTTAGACTGATTTAGAGTCGCTACTTAATTTTTAAGAAAAATCAAAAAAAGTATTATTTTCAAAAGACTAAAACAGAACATCTAATGAAAACTTAAAAGGGTTCGGGATTCTTATTAGTATTTCGGGAAGGGTTTGAAAGCACCCGAAATGCCCGCTAATATGCGGTTATTCGGCAATTAATTATTTGGCTAAAAATACTTTAACTTAATTTGAATAGAACGATTAAACTATTTTATAGTTGAGACGATTTTAAATGGGGAAAAGGGAAATATTAACCTACGATCTAGGTGAGATACTTCTCAAAATTTATTATTTTAGGTCTTTTGAAAGATGATCGATTTAGTTAATTTGTTAAAATGAAAATTTTTCGACCCTAAGATTAACGATAAATACTAACAAGCAAAACAAACACAACAAAGTAAAGAGAGAAAGAGGGTTGGGCCCAATTCTGGTTTCTGTCCGCCTGAACCAGTATTTGGGCCCATTTTCGTTTTGGGACTTCGGCCCAATTTTCCAACTGCCCTAAGAACTAACGAAATAATAGCAAAATTTAATGACAAGGGCTTAGGCTCAAAATAAAAAAATACAAAAAAAAGATGAAAGGTAGGCCTTTGACCTAATCTTTTCAACTCCTGATCTGCTCTGTATTTTTAACCCCGGGATCTGTACGTCAATTTTTTATGGATGGCTGACTCGATAAATGAATTTGAGCCTTTATGACTCTCTTAAATATACAAGGGAACGGAGTGAGCTCATAGTGAATTCAGGCAGATTTCACATGCAAACGAAAAGGAGAAATAAAAATTAGTAGCCGATAATAATATCTCAAAAAACCACACTTTAAATGGATGATAAAGACTAATTAATTGCAACATAATAAACAGGGCAAAATGAATACGACTTTACCATCGTCAAACCAAAGTAAACCAGATTGATTGAATTATGCGAAATAAGCAAAACAAATATCAATAGCTCAAAATCAAACAAGAAACTCAGATTTTGTACCGACTCAACTTGCAAACATAAGCATTTTCGACTAGAATTTGAACAGCAGAACGATAAAAACTTGATTCAAACCACACATTAGGCAGTAAGACCACACTAATATTCTATAAATAGATAAAACAAAACTATGGCTATAATAATGCAAACACCATAAATGTTCAGCCATATCAGCTGATCTGGAAACCAAGGCCCGTGAATGACAACTTTAAATGATATCAAACTTAAATGCAGACCACTGATGCTTGAACACAATATAAATGAAATAGCATAGACTCAACGTCATTAAGCAGCCGGCTCAAGAAGAGAAATAACGAACAAAACGCAAGTAGAGTACCAAGAAAACACCAACATTAGATGCAAACCTACAAATTTTTGACTCGACCAAATCATGGAATCGAATAGGAACATATACATCACATTGAAAATATCATTAACTCAATAGTAAGTAACAACAAACAACCATGGAGTAAAAGTTTTCGAACATGAAAAAATATCATTTTGAAAATGGAAGAAGAAAAGAAGGTCAGATTTATCAAGTCAGCGACTAAAAAAAATGTCACAACTAGCAACCTTACTAGAAAAATGGATAACACAAGAAGAGTCAATATAGAAAAATGACTATTCGAACTTCAATGCATCAATTCCTTTAATTATTTTTTTAGCTCTGTATCAATCAAAAGACGCCTAACAGAGATTCTGAAAAATGAATAAAGCAAGTTGATTCAAACACCTAGTGAGCTAGTAACAAGAGCACCAACATCGAGGCTATAGTAAACCAAACAAAATTTCGGAAAGGATCAACCAAGATAAGTGATACTTTTTAAGCAGTGATGACACTTTGAAATGAAAAGAGAATGTACATAGAGGAATCAACTCACAGACCGGACACAATCACAGAACCACAAGTAAAAGTTGAGGACGAATTTGAATCGATAACCTAAACACATTACTGATTTACTATAAACAACAGTCCCAATATTACCCACTCTTGACCAAACACTTTACACAGTTGAAATCAAACCTCAACACATTAAGAAACGAATGACAATAAGAGAAATAAATATTACCTTTTAGAGTGCAGCAAAACTGGAACCGCGATGAGCTTGAACGGGCAGCAACTTTCACCACCAAGAAAGAAAAACTCGAATATAAACAGCGAGCAAAGGATCCAAGAAGAATCTCGGATTCACAAACGTTGGGAAACGATAGCAAACGAGAAAGAAGAAAAACACTCAGACCCACAATCGTTATCTCCTCTCTTCTTTAGAACGTACATAGTATATATTTTATAGCTATATCTCTGTGCTGTTTCTTTCTCAGTTTAAAATTCCCAACCCCCTTCAACAAAGAATAAAGAAGAGGTTATATAGCAGGGAAATTCGGGCCAATTTGGAGGGGGAAAATGAATAATTTCGGATAGGAACCTGGGCGAAATCGAAAATCCCCAACGTATTCTGAATTCAAATTTCTTTCCAAGGACGAGCAAAGCTGTTGTTGTACGAGGAAAATCAAATTTCCAGCAAGAACCCAAAAGTTGAAAGAGACGCAAATGATCCTAATCAATTTCTTCTTCCTTCTCGTGCTACGTAGCTCAATCTTGCAGCCGCTAGGACGATTGGACGCGGCTACAACAATGCTTTTATCTAAATCACCGCTGAAACTCGTACGAATAGAGAAGGACGTTGGAGAAGACGACAAAGAAATCATGCTGGCTTTGCTGTACGCACCCAAGGCGTGAAGTTGTTGTTGCTCTCTCGTGTATTTGACGGAGTTTGGAGGCTGAACGTGAAGACGCCGTTGGGATTTGGAGACGTTGCTGTCGCTGGGACTGTTCTGGATTGTACGCGTGAAGGAGAACGCGTAGGGGTGGGGTGGGTACGTATTGCAATGTATTTGGGCTAGGTATTTTGTGACAAAGATTGGGTCGGGTTGGTGGAGGAATTGATGCTGCTATTGTTGTATGTATAGGAATGGGCTGGATCATCGTTGAAGAATTAAGGGAAATGATGCTAATATGAGGAAAATAAATGGTTCAACCTCTTGGTCTTGTAGTCAAGTACGAATTTCAAAAGTAGCCAGATTGAATTAACACTTTAACCAAAATGAATTTAGTTGGTAATTCGGCTAGAAACTAAATAAGACGAATCAATAAAAATTTATTAGTAAGCTCCTTAATCTTAACGAAATAAAATAATTGACTTAACCATAAACTAATCAATTTTCATATGAGCCAATTAATTCAAAAATCAAAACTATAATTCAAATTAAACTAAATTAATAAAATATGTATTTTTGCAAAGCAAAAACCTTTGATATGATTTTCAGACAATAAAATATACTCATTACGTATATAGTTATATGAAATATACTATAAACATCGACTGAAATTATTTAAACTAACCTTGAAACTATTTGAATTTTATAAAACTAATTATTCTAAACGTTTAGAAATTAAGAAGCTCGAAAATTAATTACTATTGGGGAGGGTCAAAATTGGGTGTCAACAATTGCAATGGCGGCCGTCGATGCTGATTTATCCGGGAGAAACTAACGGATGAAAATGTTGTTCATACTGGAGACTTTGGAAGTCTTCTCCAGAACTACCAAGGAAATCCCAGAAAGGTGAAATATCACCTTCGGTTGTTCCTTGCCGCCACCGCCGAATCTAAGCATAAGAGTCTTGCTTTGAAAATTTTTGACTTTATCATTCAAGGTATGGGAGTTATTATTGCTGCAATTGCACGTGAAGGCTGCCACTGACTGGGATGTGTCTTTATTTATCTTTTGCATTGTTTCTCTAGTATTAAACTAATAAATGATTCGTGAATAGTTAAAAACTTTAATAGTTCAAACTCCACGAATTATTCATGGAATTAAAATTTTTACCGTCTAAATGTGAAAAAATTGCATGAGGTTTTAAAGTCGAGATGCGCAAAATTAAAGCTATTCCGAACATCGTGATAAAAGAAAATTAAATGTTCTAAGTACTCTTACTTGTAATGTGATGGTGAAACCAATTGTTTTAACGGAACAATATTGGTGTCAATCCATTTGGCCGGAACAGTATCCGGTCCGTCCATTATTATTAATTTTAATGGTCATTAACCATTTAATTGAAATACCCCTCTAAACCACAGTTAAACCCATTAATTCTCTATTAATATTATTTGCTTGTTGGTGATTTATATGCCGGTGGAAAAATTGTTGGAATTAGTTCTCTATTTATATATTTACAATTTTCATGATTTTTTCCTTTATTGATTAGCTTCATTTCAAATCTCCTAATATCAGTAAACTCCCCCACCCACGCCCCTCTCAAAAAAAAAAAATCACAATTACGTTCAAGTTAAATATGATAAAGATTATTCACTATATATATTGACATTTTATTATAACGATTTAATTTTACTTTAGAGTTGATTTTTCATATTATATTTGATTTCTTTATAATAATATTCTACCTATAATAATAATGATGTTCAATATAGCAGTAATAAAACTTTCAGACTAACATTGCCTCTATAACTAGAGGCTTAATTGTACTCCATTTATTTTCTTAAGATTAGGCTGTTTTTTGCAACGATTCATACCAAGTTAGGATTTTCTGAAATATAAAACAAAATTGGAACAACAATATTTAAAAACAAAAAAATCAATCAGAATAAGATTTCCATCTATACCAATAAGGTAAAGATAAAATGAATAATTAATGGGTTTAACCATAGTTAAGGAGTAATCCAATTAAATAATTAATAACCATTGAAATTGAAAATGGACAGATGTAATCAGATCAACATAGCACTGGACGGACTGGATACTGGCTATACTGGAGGGGAGCCTTTTCCAATTTGGCCCATGTAAGCAAAGACTTTCTCAAAAGCAGCCATACAAAATTATATTCCTACTTGAAATAAAACTCAAGAAGCTAACTAAGTAGTACTGATTAGTGATTACAAATTAGTATCAATAGTGGAAAATGCATGCATAGACTTTTGAATGCCAGCCAATAATCAGTCACCTTTTTTGTGAAAAGATCAGTAGCACAAGTATAAAAAGTCGATGGGCCCCACTTTCTTAAAAAAAAAATGCAATTTTATTTTTTTCTTATGCACAAGTGGAGTAGGGCATTTTTTTTTAGTTAGGTTACCAATTTACATTATCACACTGTGGATCAACAGTAGTAGAATAATATTTAGACCTAAAATAGATTAATACATGGAGTACTGTGTGATTTTTAGCATGATTATAAGATACTTAAGATTGACAACAACGATGGTGATTATTCCAGAGCAACCAGTAAAATTCTTGCATTAAAGAGTGGTTCTTAGAGAAAATTGATAACAATGATATACGTCATGATGACACTTTGGCTTGCTTGAAGGGAGAGCGAAGAGTCCGGCAAGCATGGTGGGCCCCGTCTTGTATCTTCATAGTGTTTATGAAGACAACCAAACGTAACATGCAGTGTAGAGTGGTTTCACTGGGCCTTTGTAGTCTTTACATTTTTAGTTTGTGATGTTTATAGTATCAAATCAAGAAAATAGACTGATCTTGTGTAAATTTCAAGTTTCTAAAATGTGCCCATGAGAGTTGGAAGAGGCACGTGGCACAATATAATGTGCCAAAAAACTTTTCTGTTGTACAACGATGGGGCCCATTTTTTAAAAAAAATTACTTATAAAAAACAGCATGGATTTTATAGGAATTAATAATCATTATTCCATCTTACGTGTAGCCATGGTGAAAATCGTGCAATCTTAGGGTTTTTGCTCACTTTTGGACAGAATAAAGATGGTGAATTCATAGGAAATCCGATAAGAAATTATTCATATATTAACGATAATGTTGTATTCGTGTGACTTATGAGGTTGTGGATGCTCCTTTTTTTAGGAGATGATGAGAAGTGTATTTTGCTTTGATACAAAAATCATTTCCATTATTATAATAATCAAATTTGAATAAGCAGTAATTAGTACTGCTATATAATTTTGATTTTATATATGTAGTGTAATTGTTTGATGATAGATAAATCTCTTTCCAATACTCTAGTTGTAGGGTAAATTAGGCATAACTTCCTACTTGTGGCTATTGGCGAGCTCGACTTTATTATATAATCAAAATTTCGGAAAGGATCAGCCAAGATAAGTGATACTTTTTAAGCAGTGATGACACTTTAAAATGAAAAGAGAATGCACATAGAGGAATTAACTCACAGACTGGACACAATCACAGAACCGCAAGTAAAAGTTGAGGACGAATTTGAATCGATGACCCAAAGACATTACTGATTTACTATCAACATCAGTCCAAATATTACTCAATCTTGACCAAGCACTTTACACTGTTGAAATTAAACCTCAACACCTTGAGAAATGAATGAAAAGAAGAGAAATAGATATTAGAGTGCAACAGAACTGGAACCGCGATGAGCTTGAATGGGCAGCAACTTTCACCACCAAAAAAGAAAAACTCGAATAAAGAATCCAGGCAGAATCTCGGACTCACAAACGTTGGGAAACGATAGCAAATGGGAAAGAAGAAAAACACTCAGATCCACAATCGTTATCTCCTCTCTTCTTTCGAACGTACATAGTATAAATTTTATAGCTATATCTCTGTGATGTTTCTTTCTCAGTTTAAAATTCCTACCCCCTTTCAATAAAGAATAAATAAGAGGTTATATAGCAAGGAAATTCGGGCCAATTTGGAGGGGGAAAATGAATAATTTCATATAGGAACCAGGGCGAAATAGAAAATTATCAACCTATTCTGAATTCAAATTTCTTTCCAAGGACGAGCAAAGCTGTTGTTGTACGAGGAAAACCAAATTTCCAGCAAAAACCCAAAAGTTGAAAGAGATGCGAATGATCCTGATCGATTTCCTCGTCCTTCTCGTGCTACGTGGCTCAATCTCGCAGCCGCAAAGACGATTGGACGCAGCTACAGCAGTGCTTTTACCGAAATCGCCGCTAAAACTCGTACGAATAGAGAAGGACGTTGGAGAAGACGACAAAGAAATCGTGTTGGCTTTGCTGTACGCACCCAAGGCGTGAAGTTATTGTTGCTCTCCCGTGTATTTGACGGAGTTTGGAGGCTAAACGTGAAGACGCCGTTGGGATTTGAAAACGTTGTTGTCGTTGGGACTGTTATAGATTGTACGCGTGAAGGAGAACGCGTAGGGGTGGGGTTGGTACGTATTGCAATGTATTTGGGCTGGGTATTTTGTGAGAAAGATTGGGCCGGGTTGGTGGAAGAATTGATGTTGCTGTTGCTGTATGTATAGGAATGGGCTGGATCATCGTTGAAGAATTAAGGGAAATGGGGCTGTTAATATGAGGAAAATAAATGGCCCAACCTCTTGGTCTTGCAGTCAAGTACGAATTTCTAAAGTAGCCAGATTGAATTTACATTTTAACTAAAATGAATTTAGTTGGTAATTCAGCTAGAAACTAAATAAGATGAATCAATAAAAATTAATTAGTGAGCTCCTTAATCTTAACGAAATAAAATAATTGACTTAACCATAAACTAATCAATTTTCATATGAGCTAATTAATTCAAAAATCAAAACTATAATTCAAATTAAACTAAATTAATAAAATATTTATTTTAGCAAAGCAAAAACCTTTGATATGATTTTTAGACAATAAAATATACTCATTACGTATATAGTTATATGAAATATATTCATTATTCAAAGTACTATAAACATCGACTGAAATTATTTATACTAACCTTGAAACTATTTGAATTTTATAAAGCTAATTATTCTAAACGTTTAGAAATTAAGAAGCTCAAAAATTAATTACTATTGGGGAGGGTCTAAATTAGGTGTCAACAATTGCAATGGCGGCCGTCGATGCCGATTTATCCGGGAGGAACTAACGAATGAAAATGTTGTTCATACTGGAGACTTTGGAAGTCTTCTCCAGAACTACAAAGGAGATCCCAGAAAGGTGAAATATCACCTCCAGTTGTTTCTTGCCGCCGCCACCGAAGCTAAGCATAAGAGTCTTGATTTGAAAATTTTTGACTTTATCATTCAAGGTGTGGGAGTTATTGCTGCTGCAATTGCATGTGGATGCTGCCGCTGCCACTGCCACTGATCGGGATGTGTCTTTATTTATCTTTTGCATTGTTTCTCTAGTATCAAACTCGAATGAATGATTCGTGAATAGTTAAAAACTTTAATAGTTCAAACTCCACGAATTATTCATGGAATTAAAATTTTTACCGTCTAAATGTGAAAAAATTGCATGAGGTTTTAAACTTGAGATGTGCAAAATTAAAGCTATTCCGAACATTGTGATAAAAGAAAATTAAATGTTCTAAGTACTCTTACTTGTAATGCGATGGTGAAACCAATTGTTTTAACGGAACAATATTGGTGTCAATCCATTTGGCCGGAACAGTATCCGGTTCATCCAGTATTATTAATTTTAATGGTCATTAATCATTTAACTGAAATACCCCTCTAAACCACAGTTAAACCCATTAATTCTATATTAATATTATTTGCTTGTTGGTGATTTATATGCCGGTGGAAAAATTGTTGGAATTAGTTCTCTATTTATATATTTACAATTTTCATGATTTTTTCCTTTATTGATTAGTTTCATTTCAAATCTCCTAATATCAGTAAACTCCCCCACCCACGCCCCTCTCAAAAAAAAAATCACAATTACGTTCAAGTTAAATATGATAAAGATTATTCACTATATATATATTGACATTTTATTATAACGATTTAATTTTACTTTAGAATCGATTTTTCGTATTATATTTTATTTTTTTATAATAACATTCTACCTATAATAATAATGACATTCATTATAGCAGTAATAAAACTTTCAGACTAACATTGCCTCTATAACTAGAGGCTTAATTGTACTCCATTTATTTTCTTAAGATGAGGCTGTTTTTTGCAACGATTCATACCAAGTTAGGATTTTCTGAAATATAAAACAAAATTGGAACAACAATATTTAAAAACAAAAAAATCAATCAGAATAAGATTTCCAGCTATACCAATAAGGTAAAGATAAAATAAATAATTAATGGGTTTAACCATAGTTAAGGAGTAATCCAATTAAATAATTAATAACCATTGAAATTGCAAATGGACAGATGTAATCAGATCAACATAGCACTGGACGGACTGGATACTGGCTATACTGGAGGGGAGCCTTTTCCAATTTGGCCCATGTAAGCAAAGGCTTTCTCAAAAACAGCCATACAAAATTATATTCCTAATTGAAATAAAACTCAAGAAGCAAACTAAGTAGTACTGATTAGTGATTACAAATTAGTATCAATAGTGGAAAATGCATGCATAGACTTTTGAATGCCTGCCAATAATCAGTCATCTTTTTTGTGAAAAGATCAGTAGCACAAGTATAAAAAGTCGATGGGCCCCACTTTCTTAAAAAAAAAACACAATTTTATTTTTTTCTTATGCACAAGTGGAGTAGGGCATTTTTTTTAGTTAGGTTACCAATTTACATTATCACACTGTGGATCAACAGTAGTAGAATAATATTTAGACCTAAAATAGATTAATACATGGAGTACTGTGTGATTTTTAGCATGACTATAAGATACTTAAGATTGACAACGACGGTGGTGATTATTCCAGAGCAACCAGTAAAATTCTTGCATTAAAGAGTGGTTCTTAGAGAAAATTGATAACAATGATATACGTCATGATGACACTTTGGCTTGCTTGAAGGGAGAGCGAAGAGTCCGACAAGCATGGTGGGCCCCGTCTTGTATCTTCATAGTGTTTATGAAGACAACCAAACGTTACATGCAGTGTAGAGTGGTTTCACTGGGCCTTTGTAGTCTTTACATTTTTAGTTTGTGATGTTTATAGTATCAAATCAAGAAAATAGATTGATCTTGTGTAAATTTCAAGTTTCTAAAATGTGCCCATGAGAGTTGGAAGAGGCACGTGGCACAATATAATGTGCCAAAAAACTTTTCTGTTGTACAACGATGGGGCCCATTTTTTATAAAAATTACTTATAAAAAACATCATGGATTTTATAGGAATTAATAATAATTATTCAATCTTACGTGTAGCCATGGTGAAAATCGTGCAATCTTAGGGTTTTTGCTCACT
This sequence comes from Solanum pinnatisectum, assembly GCA_035578085.1. Classification (NCBI taxonomy): domain Eukaryota; kingdom Viridiplantae; phylum Streptophyta; class Magnoliopsida; order Solanales; family Solanaceae; genus Solanum; species Solanum pinnatisectum. Next base: position 43,237,302 of record CM069082.1, on the reverse strand, counting down.
TCTGGACAGAATAAAGATGGTGAATTCATAGGAAATCCGGTAAGAAATTATTCATATATTAACGATAATGTTGTATTCGTGTGACTTATGAGGTTGTGGATGCTCCTTTTTTTAGGAGATGATGAGAAGTGTATTTTGCTTTGATACAAAAATCATTTCCATTATTATAATAATCAAATTTGAATAAGCAGTAATTAGTACTGCTATATAATTTTGATTTTATATATGTAGTGTAATTGTTTGATGACAGATGAACCTCCTTCCAATACTCTAGTTGTAGGGTAATTTAGGTATAACTTCCTACTTGTGGCTATTGGCGGGCTCGACTTTATTATATAATCAATCATTAATGCTTGTGAGTTGTGTCATGTGCATGGACGTAGACTATCTATATAACACTATTTGGTGAGATTCTTTTTTGAATCGTGTGTAACTTATATATGTGGAATATTAATTACTGAATTATCTTTATATTTATAATATGGTGATATATGATAATAATAAATTCAATTGTTTTTTTTTTCAGATGGGAATGCCTGAATTGTATATGGTTCCACAAGGCATGGAGGACATTATTGATTGCATTAAGAAGAGATACAATAACATGCCCATATTTGTGACTGAAAATGGTAATTGTCAATCTCCTTAAACTTGTAGAATTTTTCACACATTATCAATGTCGATTGTGTATTTTATGTAATTAGAAGTATATAATAAAAAATTTATATTCAGGATATGGTTCAAATGATAATCAAGAAGGAGGATATGACTTAGACAAAGACATTAATCGAATTAAATTTCACAAAGCATAACTAGCATCTTTGGCTCGATCAATTAGGTATTTCTATCGATAAAATATTAATCAGGAGATTTATAATGAGTCTATTTATAGCAAATGCGAACTTGCAGCAATCACGACTCGTATAATGATTGTCACAAGATAAATCATGAATTCTTATGTTTCAACAACCTAAAAATCCTCTCCAGGAAGATGTAGAGACTCTTTCTTTATAAACCCTATCCATCGTGTTACTAATATAGAAAAAAAAAACTTATTTTTTTCAACACCTATATTGATATACTTATACGCTAATAATGAGTGGACCCAATCCAATAGTTATTTCTAACAAAAACAAACACCTAAAATCTTACATATTTTTGCAATTCGAAATATGTCTACCACTCTTGGTCAATATTACTTTTTCTGTCTCATTTCATGCTAAGGGTAAAATATTTTTTTCATCTCAAACTTTTTAGAAATATACTGAAGCAATACTAGTTATGTTGGTTTGTAATACTTTACAATTAGTTTTTAAGTATTTAAATTTTATTTTAAACTTCTTGAAGAATCTTTACCTCCAATTCATAGTTAATATCAAGTGTTTTATTTTATTAAATTATTTAAATTTCACATTTTTTTCTCTTATAAATGGCGCTGATGTACGTGGTTATTTCATAGGGAAAACTACATAAATGGGCCATAAAATCTAAAATAATTACAAGTTCATACCCAAACCAATGTAATTCCTGAAATACCCATTCTCTCATAAATATTTACAGTCCATACCCTCATTCATTAAGGGTGATAATTTTCGCTTAAGTGATACTAAATCGGTATCATATACTGTATTGGTATAATTAAGATTAATAATTTCGCTTAACTGATACTAAATCAGTATATATATACTGTATTGGTATCATTAAGGTTTTTTGTTCAAAAATTACTTATTAGTCAATGATACTATAAGAGTATATATGTATATTGTTGTGGTATCATTAATGTTTCTTGTTCAGAAATTACTCATTAGTCAATGATACTATAAGAGTATGTATATATTCTTATAGTATCATTTTCTAGTGAGTAATTTCTTGACAACAAACCTTAATGATACCAGTACAGTATATATATACTGATTTAGTATCAAGTCAGCGAAATTATCAGTCTTAATGATACATATATAGTATATATGATACTAATTTAGTATCAGTTAAGCGAAATTAGTAAATGGGGTATATAGTGTAATTATTTAGTGGGGTATGAATGTAAAGGGGTATATGTTTGTAATTATTTTACTTTTATGGGATATTTGCTTATTTTCCCCTATTTCGGAGCTTAATGGATAATCTTGAATGGAATTTTGGTTACACCATTAGATTTGGGCTTTGTTATGTTGATCCACTTAGGTTGGATCGAAGCCCAAAACATTCGGCCCATTGGTATCACGATTTTCTCACCAATGATATACAAGCAAAGAAATCAATATAAGGAGTTTTTTTTTTTTTTTTTGGCAATATATGTTAAATTTTCGGTTTATTTAGAATTATTTTACATTTAATTTTTGAAGAATTGTGCATGTTAATATTAAATTTTGTAATTAACATCGAATTTCATTGGCGGTAATAAGGATGTACATAGTACGTACACTCCTTACTTTGACTTTTATGATATTGAAAAGTTATTTTCTGTAAACTCCTCGAAACCCAAATACATGGTACGAAAAAAAATATGTTTGTTAATGATTATATTACAAAGAACATACAAACTCATAACTTATTCAAAAGAATAATTTTCTGTTAGTTTTTTTTTTTTTTTTTGATATTGTATACATGTTTATGGTATAATTAATTAATTAAGTTCATGGGATTTCGGGTTAGCTGAGCTTCTTCAATTTCAATTAAGCTGTCAATGACAACATCAACTGCTTTTGTCACCACATCGGACCAATTCCTACAAACAATGTTGAAATCTCGAAAATTAATGAAAGAAAATAAATAGGTTCCTGATTTAATAAACAAAAAATATGCCTCTAAATTTTTGAATTCAAAACATTAAAGATTACTTGAATCATTATTTAAATCATTAATTTTAGACCTTCTTAAAGATATATTTTATCGTCAAAAACGTCAGTCAACATTCCAGTATTTTGATTTTATCTTTGGAAAGAACTTCGTTGATTTCATTAACTTTGAGAAAGGATAATATGTGATGTCTTGATCTTTTTATAAATATTTTGTGAGTTTATAGAAATTTCGAAATACATATTTATTATCAATTTTAAAATGTGGGCTAGAACCATAATAGGGGCTAGTACTCCCTCGGTCTCAAAGTGTCTATCATGTATTTTTTACACGTCCTTTTAATAAATATTAATTAGGAAGAGGTTTTGATAATTAATAAGTACTCCATTCAAGAACAATTATTGTTATCCTGAGCTGAGATAATCATTTTTGAAAATCACAACAGATAAGTTTAGACAAAGAAACTAATTTGAAGCAATATTTTTTTGAAATTTGATCATTTGAATATATGATACATATAAAATTATTTATCACTTAACTATAATTAATTAACATCATAACTTATGAACAAAGACAATTTTTACTAATTAGGCAAAACTTTTCAATTTGTACTAAAATTATGCAAACATAACAAAGCTAGTTTTACTAATCTCATTATTGGTAGAAGTATTTATAAAATTCTAGCTAGTAATAGTTTCATTGTGAAAATAAAATAGCATCTATGATGTCAAGTTGCCAATATAATACTAGGTAATATTTAATATCATAATAGATTATAATATATAACAAATAAGCACATCCAATGGAATAGTAGACTTTATATAAATCACTTTAATGGAAAGCCTTTTATTAAGACAAAAAATGAAGTATTTCAATATCTGTATCTTCTTAATATTGCAACATGTTTATTCAAACAAAATCATAAATGGCTTGGAAGATCAAGAGGTGAAGAAATCAGAGTTTCCAAATGGTTTTCTTTTGGGAACTTCAACTTCTATATCTACATATCTCATCTTTTACTTTTTGCTAGCTCGCTATTAGAAACAGAAAGTTTTTTTCATCGTAAATTAATAGAAACTTTGAGTTATAAACATGATTTTTCCATATATTTCTGTCGATTTATCTCATTGAAAAAACGCATGAGGGAAAACAGATTCTCACTAAAATTCTCATTGTCTATCAAGTATGTATACATCTCAGTTCTCACTTTTTATTTCTTGCTAGCACGCTATTAGAAACTTAAGCTTTTTCCAGTGTAAATCAATAGAAAATTTGTACTATAAAATATGATTTTCCCACATATTTCTACCGAATTATCTCATCGGAAAAACACATGATTTTGAAAGCCTTCTGATAAATGTACATCTGGTAATTCAGTTATTGAGCCCTTGTTGTTGACAACTCAATTTTGGCCAAGTAAATTGGCACATGAATATTCAAATCTAGCAAACCTTTGACATTATGAGATTTGTCAGGTTTGGCACATGGGGATGGATCCTATGGATCCTTTAGTAAGGAAATGTTTAATCTGAATTAATTAAATTTCAAAATGAGTGATAAAAATCATAAAATAAATATGGGTTGTGGTGCACAGAGGCGGATTTAGGAAGGGGGAAGGGGTGTCACGTGACACTGCTTTGCTGAAAAAAATGGCTAAATCGTATATACTGAAATAAAAACAAAGATAAAAGAGCTGTATAATAAAAGTGACATTGCTTGAACAATAGAAGCGCGTAGCTTAGGTCGTTTTGTGCTGAAATTCCTTAGGCTAGGTTGAGTGTTCAATCCTGCATAGTCACTTTTTTTATGTTTTTTTCTTTGACCTTCTTTGTTTAGTAATTATTTGATATTTTGTTTGTATAAACAAAAATTTAGTATAATATTATCAAGGAAATTAATTTGAATACATTTCATAAAAAAAAACTCATGAAAAAAATTACAATGTGTTTTTTATTTTATTTTTTTAGAAAAAATTATAACAATATACATGAATTGTGTTTTATTTGTGTTTTTTTTTAAAAAAAAAAATATGGTTTATATTATTTTATTTATTTTCTCATTTTAAAAGGTGACACCGCTTACGAATATGGACTTCAATATGGACTCTGAACACCGAGTGGAAAATATATATATATATATATATCAGAAATGGACAGGTCGTTCATTTCTGTCAAGTGCAGGTTGTTTGCATATCACTTTGTGGTACCACCACATTAGCCATGATCATATTATTGAGATTATGTTTAGAATTATGTTAATCCTAGCAAATGAAGTGACATTATGAGCTTTATTACACTACCTGAATAATTATAATTAGATACTAAAATACGAAAAAAAAATTGTTATTAATTTTGAGATATGATGTGTAATTACAAAGATTTTTTATAGTACCGTGTATTTCTAAATTTTTGCCAGTTCAATACAAAAGTTTTGCTAATACAACAAATTTGTGAAATAGTACTAATTTTTTGTAGTGTCTTTTTAATTTATCTCATAGTATAATTAATTATAACTAATTACTAATTCTGCAATTTTTTCTAGGTTGAAGGAGCATATATTGAAGATGGAAGAAGTCCTAGCAACTGGGATACTTATTGTCATATCAATGGTAACTATCTCATTTTAATTATACTTAAATTAAAGTTAGATTCAGATTTGCCTGAAATTTTATATTTACACTAAAAAGTTCATAAAATATATGTAAATAATTTAGGAAAAATTACCTAAATATATATCTTATTTTATCATAATCTCTAAAATTTTCTACCAATAAAAAGAAAATTCAAAAATCTTTTTTGGGGATACATCACTCCGGCCCCTTTCACTGATACATCTCTATCCCCTCTCAAATACATCCTTCCCCTCTCGAATACATTCCTCCCCTGTGTATCTAGATGTCTGCTGATCTATTCGGAAGTCCAAAATTTTCTTAAATTTTAAAAGATTTTAATAATTTGTAAAAGAATATGAAAATAATGTAATTAACTTTTAACACTATGAAATTTATGAAAATAATATAAAAATTTAATTTCACATGCGCTATCCGAAAATTTAAAACACGTTATAAAATTCAAATCTCAAAGTGGCGACGAATAAACTTTATTTGTTATATCTAGTCAAATATCATCATATAAAATAAACAGAAATGATTAATATATTTATCCTATTTTGTACTTAAATTTGTTTACAGGTGTAATACCAAATGGAGGAAGTGGAGACATAGCTGACGACCATTACCATCGTTACTTGGTATATATATTAAACTCTCCATTCAAAAAATAGCGGCTGCGTCTTTTTTAAAAGAAAAAAAAATAACAAATCCAAAAAAAATATTTAATTTGATTTTAACATTTGATACATATGTATGTTAATAATGTATTTAATATATACATATCTCAAATCATTTTTCAAGATCTAATATTAACATCAATTAATATGTACATTATTCTTAAAGACTAAACAGGGCGTGGAAAATCCAAAATGGACAAGTAATAGTAAACGGAGGAAACATTATCTTTAAAATATTTGTATATAATCTCGACAAATACTATAGGAGGTGATGAGGGTGAGGAATAGGAGTGGGGTGATGGAGATGGGGGTTCCTAGAGTGGGGATGAAAAGAAAATGTGTGTTAGACGGTAGGGAGGACACAATCAATGTGCAATGTAATTTGTAGAACTTTACTTTTTTTTCCTTATATTTGATTAGAAAAGATATTTTCCTCATTTTTACTGTATTTGTTTTCCAAAAAATTTAACAAATGAAATATAGGAAAATCAAAAAAATATTTGATGTTGCTTAAGTATGTTTTTTGAACAGGAGGAAAGTTAGGGCATGTGAATCCAGTTGGAATAAAATTTTACAATAACATTATTTATAGTCTCCTACTCAAAGGTGGTTGATCATTTACACTAATTTTCTAATTAGTCAATTCTTTTAATTTTTACATTTTATCACCAAAAAGCTAAATTAATTATGATGTTCATATTAATAAAATGCAGGAATAATACCATTTGTGACTATCCACCATTATGACTATTCTCAGGAATTTGAGGACAGATTTCAGGCCTGGCTCAGTCCTCTTATACGGATATGATAAGGACCAAGATATGAAACTAATTAAATATCACAAAGCATATCTAGCGTCATTGGCTCGATTACTTAGGTATCTTTTATTTTTCAACATGCAATAATTAATTTTCAATTATATAAAGTTTTTCCTATGAATTAATTAAATATATATGTGTATGAAAGATGTCTACTTTATTTGGATCAATATATAAAATACGAATTGTAAAAAAGTCATAGTATTTATGTATGTCAGTATATGTGTGTATATACACAACGTTTTTTACATACACAAACTCGTATGATCTAATATATATATTAAGAGTACTCAATCTCTCTCTCTCTATATATATATGTTTAATATAAAATTATTGAATTCAGATCAACCCTAAGTTAGCATTTGTCAAGGATTAGATGAATAGCAAAGTTGATAATTGTTGTCTTTTTTTATATCTTCATATTAAACTTTACTGGTCTTTTTTCTTTTTTCTTTTTTAAAAAAACTTGAATTAAGATATATTTTTAATCATTTTCTCATTAATAAATATTATGTTGGACAGGAATGGTGCTGATGTACGTGGTTATTTCGTATGGATGTGGTTATTTTCTCACAAAATTTCCATTCAAAATTATCGGCCCATTGGTTTAGAGATTTTCTCACAAACACTAGCCTCAACAATATACAAACAAAGAGCTCAATATGAAAACAATTTAATAACGTATTTCTCGAACATAAATGATTTTAGACCTTCTTAACATGTATTTGATCGTCAAGAACATTAATCAGCATTTCAGTATTTTGAGTTTAACTTTGGAAAGAACTTCGTTGATTTTATTGACTTGAGAAAGGACAATATGTGATATCTTGGAGTTTGGAGTCAAATGGGTAAAAAATATTGCCAAAAATTCTAAAAGGGCACATCATATTTTTTTAAAACCAAAAAGGCAAAATCGCTATTGCCGAAGCGATTTCCCTCTGACACATTTGAACGCCGTTTACTCCGTTAATTTAAAAATCGCTGCCCGAGCAGCAATTTTCTCCAAAAAAAATTTTCTTTTTTTTTCTGCTAATATCGCTGCTATGGCAGCGTTTTCATAGAAAAAAAAATTTAATTCTTTTTCATGAAAATCGCTGCTTTGGCAGCTTTTTTATAAAAAAAAATTGGAATCGCTGCCTCCGCATCGTTTTACTTAATTTTTTTTTTTTTGTTAAATTCGCTGCTTTGGCAGCGTTTTGCCTGAATTTTATTTATTTTTTTAAATACTTTTTTCCTGATTAAATGCATATCAACAAGGCAGCGATTCAAACAAAAAAAAATTAATAAAAATACAAAAAAAGGAAAAAAATTCTACGAAAACGCTGCCATAGCAGCGATAATAGCAGAAAATAAGAAAAAGAATTTTGGAGACTCCTTCGATCTCAAAGAGTCTGTCATGTATTTTTTAATAGATACTAATTAGGAAGGGGTTCTGATAATTAATTAGTACTCTATTCAAGAACAATTGCTACTATTCTAAACTGAGATAAATATTTTTTAAAATCACAATAAATAATTTTAAACAAAGAAAATAATTTGAACAATTATTTTTCTTAAAATTTGATCATTTTTTAATTGAGGGTGTAGGTTTTTCTCAATTAAGATCATTATTTTCATATTTTTTAAAAATAGAAAAATATGAAGAAGTTTACGAAAAATATAACTCTCCATAAAACCATACCAAATTAAACCACAATTCTTTCGCATATGAAATTGTTTCTTTATAACCTAATAATATTTTGAGCAAATAGAGAAAGCTCTAAAGATGGGAAAAAAGGCTAAATTTTTCAAATCAATAATGACCTTCCACTGCTTTTTTATTCGAACTTCATCAAAAAAGAACAAGGAGATGTTTCTACACCATGAAGGTATTTTTTTTTTTTTTCTTGTTTGACTATTGAAGGAGAATCTTGACGTAATTACTAATAAAGTTGAAATTATGTGACTATAAGGTCACAAGTTTGAATTGTGAATATTGCGTACAAATGATCCTTATGGTTCATAACAAAAGCTTAGTTTTCATAACGAAAGTTAGTACACATTAGATATATGGCTAAAATTCAATTTTTTTAAATGCAGGAAAACCGTCAAAAAATATAATAGAAGAGATAAATCAGATGGATATTGATTGGGTGAGTTTTATCATGCACAATTGTTATTATTTCTTGTTTTAAATTAATTTTCTTTCATTATTTGTTTATAGCAAATAATTTGTGTTGCTCAACATTGCACACGTAAGTATATAAACACTTGTTTTAATTATTCTATCTAGGCCATTGAAATCTACTTTCCCGAGGAAATAACTGTGGAAATCCTCATCAGATTATCTGTCCGGTCTCTTCTTTGATTTAAACGTGCTTCGAAATTTTGGAAGACATTGATCACCTCAGACCACTTTAAGGCAAAGCATTACAAGCACGCTAAGAATAATAAAAAAATTCTTATTACTCGATGGCTTCCTGATCATACGACTTCATATTATTGTTCTTCTTTATCATCTCCTCAACCATTACAAAAGCTTGGTTGTTGCCCTTCAAACAATAAACCAAACAGGTATGAAGTATTATGTTGTTGTGATGGTTTGTCTCTTTTGCATTTTTATTATGACTATTTACTGTGGAACCCGTCTACAAATGAATCAATAAAACTTCCTTATATTGATTACCAAGAGTCAATCCGTAGCACTTTCGGATTGGGATATGACTCGATTAGTGATGACTATAAGATTCTTAAGATCGACAACAACGGTGGTGATGATTCCAGACCACCCAGTAAAATTCTTGCACTAAAGAGCGGTTCTTGGAGAAAAATTGATAACTATCCTCGTATCTTTCACAATTCTACATATCGTGATGACCATTTGACATTTGTTTGTGGTGCATTTCATTGGTTATCTAAGGATAATGTAAACAAGTATTTTATGATTTCGCTTAATATATCAATTGAGGTGTACATAGAGATAGAGTTGCCAGAGGAAATTTGTAATATTCCCAACGAGACGTTTCAATAATAGAAGAAATGCTTTGTGTTTCTTATAGTTGCCTACATCCAAGGTGGGGCACTTTTAAGCTATGGGTAATGAAAGATTATGATATTAAGGAATCTTGGACTATATTATATAATATACAAGACAAATATATCTATCACAATATTGGCATACCGAAATATATATTTGCGAATGGTCAAATACTACTCATCTACCATTATGGTGCTTGTCGTGGGTATAAGACATCAACAGGACTATTTGAACTGTTTCCTGCACATCATGGAATTCAGCGAGGATTAGTTTATACGGAAAGTTTTATTTCTCCCAAATCACTTATTTCGTATTAGTTCCCAAAGTTTTCTCTTATATATAAGTTTATTTACTTGTCAGTTGTGGTTTTTTTTTTGTTTTTTTTTTTAATATATAAGTTTATTTACTTGTCAGTTGTGGTTTATCAATGTTATTGGTTTTTGCTTATTTGAAAATGTGTTTGTCAATATTTTACTTAATTTGCAAGATTTTGTACTAATTACTTGTTATAATTAATGGAGTGAATATTAATTAATCATGACTAAGTGATAGAAATAATTTTATATATTTATTATGTATCGTATATTTATTAATTTGACGTAATCACAATAGTTATTATATCTATAAATGCATTCAACATTCTATAAATGCATTCAACATTATTGGATTTGTACGATTCTAGCTAGGGATAAATATAAGAAAATTTAATAAAATTCTCATTAATAAAAATTTTGTATGGAGTTCAATGGATAATTTTGAGTGGAGATTTGGTTATACTGTCAAATTTGGGTTTTATCATGTTCATCCTTTTTGAAATTTGATCATTTGAATATATGATACATATAAAATTATTTTATCACTTAACTATAATTAATTAACATCATAACTTATGAACAAAGATAAATTTTACTAATTAGGCAAAACTTTTCAATTTGTACTAAAATTATGCCAACATAACAAAGCTAGTTTCACTAATCTCATTATTGGTAGATGAATTTATAAAATTCTAGCTAGTGATAGTTTCATCGTGAAAATAAAATATCATCTATCATGTCAAGTTGCCAATATAATACTACGTAAATCGTAATACTTAATATCATAATAGATTATAATATATAAAAAATAAGCACATCCAATGGAATAGTAGTAGACTTTATATAAATCACTTTAATGCAAAACCTTTTATTAAGACAAAAAAATGAAGTACTCGTATTTCAACATTTCTATTCAAACAAAATCATAAATGGCTTGGAAGAAGAGGTGAAGAAATCAGAGTTTCCAAATGGTTTTCTTTTTGGAACTTCAACTTCTGCCTATCAAGTATCTATATATCTCACCTTTTATTTCTTGCTAGCTTGCTATTAGAAACATAAAGTTTTTTCCATCATAAATCAATAGAAAATTTGTGTTATAAACATAATTTTCTCATATATTTCTACCGAATTATCTCACTGAGAAAATACATGATGAAAAACAGATTCTTACTAAAATTCTCATTGCCTATATATCAAGTATGTATATATCTCAGTTCTCACTTTTTATTTCTTGCTAGCTCACTATTAGAAACTTAAACTTTTTCCATTATAAATCAATAGAAAATTTGTATTTTAAAATATGATTTTCCCACATATTTCTACGGAATCATCTCATTAGAAAAACACATGATTTTGAAAGCCTTTTTGATAAATGTACCTATGATAATTCAGATATTGGGCCTTCACTTGTTGTCCACAACTAATTTTGGTACATAACTACATTCCAAAGCTGTAAAGTAAAGATCAACCACATGAATATTGATCAAATCTAGACATTATGAGATTTGTCAGGTTTGGCACATGGGGATGGACCCTATGGATCCTTTACTAAGGAAATTTTTAATTTGAATTAACCGAATTTCAAAATGAATAGTAAGAGCTATAAATTAAAAAAAAAAAAAAAAAAAAAAAAGGAAAGTAGAAGCATTAATATCAGAAATGGACAGGTTATTTCTGTCAAGTGCACATGTTGTTGTTTTCATATCACTTTGTGGTACCACCACATTAGCCATGATCATTATTGAGATTATGTTTAGAATTATGTTAATCCTAGCAAATGAAGTGACATTATAAGCTTTATTACACTACATGAATAATTATTATTAAACACTAAAATACGAAAGAAAATTGTTATTAATTTTGAAGTGTGATGTGTAATTACAGAGATCTTTTATAATATGGTGTATTTCTAAATTTTTGCCAATTCAATACAAAAGTTTTGCTAATACAACAAATTTGTGAACAATTTGTTCTAAAGGTATGCTTGCTGAAATATTTTATACATTAACATCATAACTTATGAACGAAGACAAATTTTACTAATTAGGCAGAACTTTACAATTTGTTCTAAAATTATGCCAACATAACAAGGCAAGTTTTACTAATCTTAATATATATTGGTAGATGAATTAATAAATACTAGAACTAGCTTTTCGTCTTCTTAATAGCTGGAAATTCTCCAATAATATGGAAAGCTGGAGGATTTTGAACCATGCATTTCGATGTGATTGGCCTCTGTTCAAAAACCCAAGTTTCATCGTGAAAATAACATATCATCCACCATGTCAAGTTGACAATATAATACTAATATTTAATATGATAATAAATTAATAATAAAGAAATATTGAAAACAACTTTAAACTCAACGCAAATTATTAGTTTCATTTTTGAACTATTTACCATCTAAAAAATTGAAGTTAAATACAACCCTGATCTTGCAACATAAGTGAAATACACTCTTAAATTTTCGTCAGGTTTAGGAGTGTTTTCAACACTTCTATCAGCTTTTTATTAATAGTTTTATGCTCATACAAGAGTTTGAGACCAATTGTTATATCATGTGGCAGATTGGGGTGTATCTAAATTTAGTTAGTCAAGTAGAGGAGTATTTCTGAAGTCATCAATAATTCGAAGATGAAACAAATAATTTACGCCAAGTTCAGATAATATATAACCGATAGGCACAACTAATAGGATAGACTATATATAAATCAGTTTAATGCAAAAGCAAAAAGATTGCACCTTTTATTGAGGCAAAAGATAATGAAAACTTCATGGACCCTTAAGAAGTACTATTTCATTATTTGTATCCTCTTAATATTGCAACATGTTTATTCAAACAAAATCATAAATGGCTTGGAAGAAGAGGTCAAGAAATCAGAGTTTCCAAATGGTTTTCTTTTTGGAACTTCAACCTCTGCCTATCAAGTATGTATATATCTCACCTTTTATTTCTCGCTAGCTCGCTCTTATCGTGAATCAGTAAAAAAAATTATGTAATAAAACATGGTTTTTCCATTTATTTTAGCCGAATTATCTCATCAGGAAAATGCATGATTGGAAAACAGATTCTCACTGAAATACTGGGAAGCTTTCTATTTTTTTCCGTTTGTAAACACCACTATTTTTTTATTTTCTCACTAATTCAATCAAAATAAACATGAAAATAGCCACTGAATATTTTTCGGTGGAAAATTTCAATAAACATATAGTACTTTTTTTTTTTGGTAGTGTCTCTTTAATTTATCTCATGGTATAATTAATAACTAATTACTAATCCTGCAATTTTTTGTGTTAGGTTGAAGGAGCATATATTGAAGATGGCAGAAGTCTTAGCAATTGGGATACTTATTGTCATATCAATGGTAACCATCTCATTTTAATTATTTTTAAATGAAGGTTAGATTCAGATTTGACCAAACCCAATATCATTAGTCAAAATTTTATATTTATACTAAAAAGTTCATAAAATATATGTAAAAAAATTTAGGAAAAACTACCAAAATACACATCTTATTTTACCATAAGCTCTAAAATTCCTTACCATTTAAAAAGTTCAAAAATCCTCTCTCGAATACATCACTTCCCTCTCGCATACATTTCTATCCCTTCTCAAATACATTCCTTCCCTCTCTGATACTCCCGATGTATCCGGATGTCCTATCCCCTTTCTGATACATCCCTTCACTCTCAAATACATTCCTCCCTTCTCGGATACATCCCTCCCCTATGTATCCGGAACTCCAAAATTTCATAAATTTTAAGGAATTTTTGTAATTTGAAAAAGAGTAGAAAAATAATGTTATTAACTCTTAACACTATGAAATTTATGTAAATGATACAGAAAAATTAATTTCACATGTCGCTATTCTAAAATTTAAAACACGTTACAAAGTTTAAATCTAACTCTACCTCTAACCATAGCATGGTTAAAACTTCAACATCTAAGAGTGGCGACGAATAAACTTTATTTGTTATATCTAGTCAAATATCATTGTATAAAATAAACAGAAATGATTAGTATATTTATCTTATTTTGTACTTAAATTTGTTTACAGGTGTAATACCAAATGGAGGAAGTGGAGACATAGCTGACGACCATTACCATCGTTACTTGGTATATATATATATATATACTAGATAATGAAAGGCCTGTTACGAGCTCAATATTACAATTTTATATATGTTTATAATAAAAATTTGATTAGTTTTTGAAAAGAAAAATTATTATGATATTTTCAAATAAACATGATAGTAAATTATAATAAAACGCAATAGGTGTTTAACAAAAAAAAATGATGACCTACTTGATGAAAATTAGAACGAATCATCTCATTCTTTACAAAGTGATAAAATGATGAAAAAAAGTTATGACTTTGTGTCTTGTCTTAATATTTATTAAAATTAGGAGAACAATTTAGTATGGTAAAGAAAGAATTTTTTTTAGAGTAATTAATATATATGATGAATAAATGTTTTACCTCAAATGAATGAGAATTTAAAAATATGAACAAAAGTTGATATAATATATACGACAATAATTTAACATGAGGTAGTTAATATAATAATTTATACAACTTGCTTAAAATGATTTTAACTAATAGTAATAAACAAATATATGTTTTTCAATAAATTATATAATGAAATATATGCTACATAAAGTTTTTAGATTATACATAAAAAGAGAAATCAAGTAAATTAGATACTTCAAAAATTATCTTTACAATCCAAAAAAAAAAAACAAAAGCAACACCATGAAATTGAAAAGTCTGAAGAGAATCAAATGAAAGGACATAACATGCTCCGAAATTATTGAAAATTTTGTTCTTGCATAGCTTGCTCAGCGGTTGCATTCCTTTTGAATTAGGCATTTTGAGAAACACAATTGTGATTGATATTGGATTTAACATGTTAACTAATTCATTAGGGTGTTTGAAAAGTGTGGAACAGTTGAATTTTGCTGAAAATTGGCTATATGGACAAGTTCCAGAAGTGATACGTCAACTAAGAAATATTGAATTTTACTTTTGTCTTATAATTATTTTACAAAGGTAGGGTCATTATATAGAGAATTGATCAAAAATGAAGTTCTTAATGTTGGAAAAAAACTGCATTATTGGTCTTCCTAATAATAGATCTATGCCGGAGTGTACGTATAATATTTAGGACACAAATTAAAAATAAAGGGCGAGAAATTTATTGGTATAAAACATGAGAGGGAGAGAATTGAGGAGTGAATGAAATGAAGAATGAGTTAATGTCTATTTGTGTCATAGACTTAGTTCTAGAAAAATCTTATAATTTATAGTTTCTAGAAAAGTCATGTAACTTGTGGAGGAAATTTACCCACTTGAAAAAAATATTTTGACAAGTTTAAAAATACAATTTATAGAACTTTAAAATGAAATATATATGAAATGGCCATATTACCCTTGATCGTCCTCAACTTCACATTTCTATATAATAGAAAAATACCAAGTTTTGATTTGACAACTTCAAATTTAAATCAAACTTATATCAATTCACATATTTAGATTAATATGTTTGAAATCAAGTAAAAGTACAAACTTGATCATATATTTAAATGAAGAACTACTGATTTATAATCTAGTAAACATTTATAGTCTACTTAAACATTTAGAGTTTACTTTAAATACAAATATACCATCCTATACATTTTATTTGTAAAGTTACTTTTTAACATCTTTTAAAATATTGAAATTAATTTTATTTATTCTTTAATTTTAATTTAATACATATTATTAATTTTATCACACTTATTTCTTTTCAGGTATATTAATTAGAAAGTAATGAACTTTTATGTTAAAGTAGATATTTTTAGTAAGCATAATGAATATAAAAAATATTAGGAATTACTTAAAGTAATAGTAAAATAGAGTAATGAATAGATATCACAATAACTCATAAAAGAAAAGAAAGTGAAGTGATAACAAAATGAGTTAATAGTACTAACAATAACTAAAGATGTTTCTAGAACTATTTAGTTTTCTTGGGGAGTATTATTCTTGGTAGAAGCATGAAATTATATTTTTACCCTTGATAATCATTCACTTCATATATAGAAAGATGTTTCTAAAATTATTTGTTTTTCTTGCTATCTTTCTTAATATATTTTTGATAGAATAAAATTATATTTTTATCCTTGATCGTCCTACCACTTCATATATAATATATATATATATATTATACTCTACATCCAAAAAATAGCGGTTGCGTTATTCTTGGATTTCAAAAAAATAAATAACAAATCCAAAATAATTATTTAATTTGATTTTAACATTTGATACATATGTTAATTATGTATTTAATTTGTTTTAATGAATGATGACAGGAAGACATTGACCTAATGGCCTCTCTTGGAGTAAATGCATATCGATTCTCCATTTCTTGGAGTAGAATTTTACCTAGTATGTTTTATTTTATTTTCTGGCTCCTCTCTTAGGGTGTGTTTGGTGCAAAGAAAAATATTTTACAGTAAAAAAAATGTTTTTTTAGAGTACTAAGTAGATTTTTTTTAGTTTATTTTTTTGTGTTCATATATAAGCAAAAAATATTTTATATATTCATTTTTACTTGTTTACTATTTTAATTTTTTTTTCATTTTTAACATATGAAGAAAAGACAATTATTAATTTCATGTTTTACCCTTAGCATTAATTAATTACGTATTTCTCAATTCATTTTTCAAGATCTAATATTATTATCAATTAATATGCATTATAGTAAAATCCTCATATCAGTCATTATTTCTTAAAGAGGGCGTGCAAAATCCAAAATGGACAAGTAATAGTAAACTGAGGAAACATTATCTTTAAAATATTTGTATATAATCTCGATAAATACTATAGGAGGTGATGAGGCCATGAGAGCGAGGGATAGGAGTGCGGGGAGGTGGAGATGGTGGTTATGAGAGAGTGGGGATAAAGAGATATGGTGTGTTAGACAGTAGGGAGAACACAATTAATGTGCAATGCAAATTGTAGAACTTTAACCTCTTTAATTTCTTTCTTTTTAATTAGAAAAGATATTTTCCTCATTTTTATGGTATTTGTTTTACAAGAAAATTAACAAACGAAATATAGGAAAATCAAAAATTATTTGATGTTGCTTAAATATGTTTTTGAACAGGAGGAAAGTTAGGGCATGTGAATCCAGCTGGAATAAAATTTTACAATAACATTATTGATAGTCTCCTACTCAAAGGTGGTTGATAATTTACACTAATTCTCTAATTAGTCAACTCTTTTTATTTTTACATTTTATGACCAAAAAGCTAAATTAATTATGATTGTCATATTAATAAAATACAGGAATAATACCATTTGTGACTATCCACCATTATGACTATCCTCAGGAATTTGAGGACAGATTTCAGGCCTGGCTCAGTCCTCTTATGCAGTAAGATTTTTTTATATCGTCAGATCATCTTTATCTATTATAGTGTATAACTTGTCTTATATTTCAAGATTAATTAATTAAAGATATTCTTAACATGGAATGATATTATTTACTTTGAGTCATGTCCCATTCATTTTTTAAAAAAAAAACGATACTCTTAAGAGTATAGTTTCATATTACTTGAGATGTTCTTCTCAAATTTATTAGTTTAGATGTGTTAGGTGTGAAATTCAACAAAAATGGATAGTAAGGTGTATTTTTGACACTTCACTAGATTATATATATATATATATATTCAAAATTACGACCGTGACGTTCTAGAATTTTTTTGAATCTCCTTATATAAAAGTTCTGATTCTGCCATTATTTAATTACAGGGAGGAGTTTGTTCACTTTGCTGAAATATGTTTTAAGAGTTTTGGAAATAGAGTGAAATATTGGGCCACTTTAAATGAGCCAAATTTATATATGGAAATGGCCTATTTAAAAGGTGTATTTCCACCTTCCCATTGTTCTCCCCCTTTTGGAAAATGTTCTTACGGTAATTCAGATATTGAGCCTTTACTTGTTGTCCACAACTCAATTTTGGCCCATGCCAAAGCTGTCAAAATCTACCGTGACCAATTCCAGGTAATAACGTCTTTTGTCTAAATATTTTTCAACTATTATATAATATAACATGAACATCGATTTAAAAAACGAGAACTTGATTACATAAAATGTTATTATAGAAAATGACTATACGAACTGTAGGAAAAACAAGGTGGAACGATAGGAATGGTTGCGAGCGCTTACATGTATAAGCCAATGACGGATAATGAGGCTGACAACAAAGCAACAAACAGGGCTTTAGCCTTTCGTGTTGCCTGGTACGTTATAATACTCATGATCTAATAGAGTCTGACTTTAAAATGGACATTTTTTGAACGCTATAAACCAAAAGGTATCCAGCTTTCTAAAAACACAGACCAAAATGGATGTCACTTCACCCAATTATGAGCGAATTGTGATAAACAAAATTAACTTTCGTTAGTTCACCCCAAAACTCAAAAAAAAAAAAAAAATCATTATTTAAGGTGAACTAACGGAAGTTAACTTTGTTTATTATTACAATTCACCCACAAATGAGCGAAGTGTCCATTTTAGTATGTGTTTTTACGAAGGGTCTATTTTGATATGTAGCGTTCAAATCGTGTCTGTTTTGAAGCCGGACTCTGATCATATATATATATGCACATTATTTATAAATATCCCATTTTTTTTACTTCTTGTTCGTACTGATTCA
Organism: Solanum pinnatisectum; assembly: GCA_035578085.1. Lineage (NCBI taxonomy): Eukaryota > Viridiplantae > Streptophyta > Magnoliopsida > Solanales > Solanaceae > Solanum > Solanum pinnatisectum. The sequence goes on along the minus strand of CM069082.1, from coordinate 43,218,363 downwards.
GTTTATATGATGTACTTTGCCTTTTCTTGTTTATTCTAAATTATTGACCTCGATAAATATTATATGATCATGCAGGCTTCTTGATCCTCTAGTATACGGAGATTATCCAATAGAAATGCGTCATTATCTTGGGACAAAATTACCAATATTCAATGGTGAAGAAAAAATACTTATAAAAAACAGCACTGATTTCATAGGACTTAATCATTATACAACATATTTTGCAAAAGATTGCCTTAATTCAAATTGTACATGCATGGAGAGTGATGTTCTTTGTACACATGGTGAAAATAGAGCCATTCGTGGCTATGTGCTTATTACTGGACAAAAAGATGGTGCATACATAGGAGATCAGGTAAATAATTTCTTCCGGATGATTATCTAAATACGTAACTATTTATTTATAAAAATCATTTTTATTATTCAAAATTATGCTTTAATTGATCAAATTAATGATCATCGAGTTGATTGTTCAGATGGGAATGCCCGGATTATATGTGGTTCCGCAAGGCATGGAAGATATCGTTGATTATGTTAACAAGAGATACAATAACTTGCCTATATTTGTGACTGAAAATGGTAAAGGTTTTAATCTCTTTAATCAATTAAAATGGCAATTAGAAATGTTAAATTTACGTAATTGAAAGTAAATTATGATATATACATACTTCATGCAGGGTATGCATCAAATGAGAATCAAGAAGGATATGATATGGACCAAGATAGGAAACGAATTAAATATCACAAAGCATACTTAGCATCTTTGGCTCGATCAATTAGGTATTTATCTTTTGTAATAATAACGCGGAGTAATTAATTTTCGATCATATAAAGCTTTTCCTTTGAATTAATTAAATATATATGTGTATAAAAAATGTCTACTTTATTTGGATCAATAAAACACGAATTGTAAAGTCAATAGTATTTATGTATATCAGTATAAGTGTATATACATAAAACACAACTTTTTTTTTTTACATACACAAACTCGTAAGATCTAATATATATATTAAGAGTACTCAATCACTATATATATATATATATATATATAAACTTGGATTAAGATATATTTTTAATTATTTTTCATTAATAAATTATGTTGGACAGGAATGGTGCAGATGTACGTGGTTATTTCGTATGGAGTTTAATGGATAATTTTGAGTGGAGATTTGGTTACACTGTCAAATTTGGGCTTTATCATGTTGATCCTTTTTCTTTGAATCGAAGCCCAAAATTATCGGCCCATTGGTTTAGAGATTTTCTCACAAACACTACCCTCAACAATATACAAGCAAAGAGCACAATATGAAAACAATTTAATAGTGTATTTTTCGAACATAAATGATTTTAGACCTTCTTAACATATATTTGATCATCAAGAACATTAAGCAACATTTCAGTATTTTGAGTTTATCTTTGGAAAGAACTTCGTTGATTTCATTTACTTTGAGAAAGGACAATATGTGATGTCTTGATCTTTTTATGAATATTTTGTGAGTTTATAGAATTTTCGAAATACATATTTATTATTAATTTTAAAATGTGGGCTAGAACCATAATAGGGGCTAGGACTCCCTCGGTCTCAAAGTGTCTGTCATGTATTTTTTACACCTCCTTTTAATAGATATTAATTAGGAAGGGGTTCTGATAATTAATTAGTTCTCTATTCAAGAACAATTAGTACTACCTAAACTGAGATAAATATTTTTAAAAATCACAATAAATAATTTTAAACAAAGAAAATAATTTGAAGCAATTATTTTTCTTAAAATTTGATCATTTTTTAATTGAGGGTGTAGATTTTTCTCAATTAAGATCGTTATTTTCATATTTTTTAAAAATATAAAAATATGAAGAAGTTTACGAAAAATATAACTCTCCATAAAACACATACCAAATTAAACTACAATTCTTTCGCATATGAAATTGTTTCTTTATAACCTAATAATATTTTGAGCAAATAGAGAAAGCTCTAAAGATGGGAAAAAAGGCTAAATTTTTCAAATCAATAATGACCTCCACTGTTTTTTTTATTGGAAGTTCATCGAAAAAGAACAAGGAGATGTTTCAACACCACGAAGGTATTTTTTTTTTTTTTGTTCTTGTTTGACTATCGAAGTAGACTCTTGACGCAATTACTAATAAAGTTGCAATTATGTGACCTATGTATGTGACTATAAGGTCACAAGTTTGAGCTATGGAAACAAATATTGCGTACAATAGATCCTTATGGTTCATACTTCATAACAAAAGCTTAGTATTCATAACAAAAGTCTGGTACACACTAAATATGGCTAAAATTCAATTTTTTTAAATGCAGGTAGGCCTTCAAAAAATATAATTGAAGAGATAAATCAGATGGATATTGATTGGGTGAGTTTTATCATTCACCATTGTTATTATTTCTTGTTTTAAATTAATTTTCTTTCATTATTTGTTTATAGCAAATAATTTGTGTTGCTCAACATTGCACACGTAAGAATATAAACACTTGTTTTAATTATTCTATCTAGGCCACTAAAATCTACTTTCTCGAGGAAATAATGGTGGAAATCCTCATCAGATTACCTGTCTAGTCTCTTTTTCGATTTAAATGTGCTTCAAAATTTTGGAAGACATTGATCACCTCAGACCACTTTAAGGCAAAGCATTACAATCATGCTAAGAATAATAAAAAAATTCTTATTACTAGATGGCTTCTTGATCATACGACTTCATATTATTGTTCTTCTTTATCATCTCCTCAACCATTACAAAAGCTTGGTTGTTGCAAATAATAAACCAAACAGGTATGAAGCTAGTATTATGTTGTTGTGATGGTTTGTCTCTTTTGCATTTTTATTATGACTATTTACTGTGGAACCAGTCCACAAATGAATCAATACAACTTCCTTATATTGATTACAAAGAGTCAATTTGTAGCACTTTCGGATTGGGATATGATTCGATTAGTGATGACTATAATATTTTTAAAATCGACAACGGTGGTGATGATTCCAGACCACCCAGTAAAATTCTTGCACTAAAGAGCGATTCTTGTGGAAAAATTGAAAACCATCCTCGTATCTTTCACAATTCTACATATCGTAATTGTTGACACCCAATTTTGACCCTCTACAATATAAATTAATCATCAAGCTTCTTCGATTTCTAACAATTTAAAATAATTAGTTTTATAAAAATTTCAAAAATAAAATAAAATAAACATAGTTTGCGAGTTATTTTAAATAGCTTTGTCACTTTTTAATAATATGTATGTTTTGTTTAGTTATGTACATAATTAATGGATTTTATGAGTATTCAAAAATCATTCCGAAAAGATTTTATATTTTTTAATACGTTACTAGTAGTAAGGGTCGTAATTTTGAATTAATAAATTTTATGAAATTGAAAATATTTTCAAGTTATTTTTAGAGTAATTTTATCATTCTTAATAATTGTAATCGTCTTAATAATAAATACGTATATTTTACAATCACGTTATTTTATAACTATTTGAAAATCATCACAAAGGATTTTACACTTAGTTAAAATTATAGTTATGATTTCGAGTTCATTAGTTTGTAATTAAATTAATTATTTTATAATCAAATTAATTATAATATTTTGTTAAGATTAAGAAGCTCGTTAATTAATTAATATTAATTCGTTTAAATTAAACTCAATTTTTATCTAACCCCTTTTCTATTTTGGGCCAATTTGCAATGGCCCAATTCAAATGGTTCCAGCCCCTTCCAGCACATACAACAGCATTCCAGACAGCCCACACAGCAGCATTCCAGACGGCCCACAATACAATAATATTACAGCAGCCCACCAAACAATTCCAAACAACAACAAATTCCAAACAACATCTACCCGACCCAACCCATACTCTTCTTCAAAACAACCACAATTCCAGACAACAGCCGAACGACCCCCACCCCTGCTGCCTGCTTTTCTTCTCCAACAGTCCAACATCGCGAGAAACCCAGAAATCGAGCAGTCCAGCAAAATCAGACCCCACAACCCATACGTTATTCTTCTTCTTCACGCCAAATCCACCCGGAAATCGCGTCAACTACTCTGCGAACCCATACCCTAGCAACCTAATCCATCTCCTCATGTCCCTTTCCCCATTTCAAGGGATTTTCAAAGGGGCAGAGAGATTTTCATTTGGAGAATTCAAATTTCAAGTTCAAATTCGACCGTTTCCCCTCAAATCGACCTCAAGTTCCCTCTATATAAAGATTCGTCTTCTTTAATGTCCAAGAGGGGGAAGGAGGGCAGAAAAAGGTTTTTTTTTTTAGCTTAGTTTTGAGGATAGTCGTCTACACTTAAGAAATTTTAAGCAAATTTTCTGATTCTAAATTCCGAGAAGATCGCCGCTTGGATTTTCTTAGCTTGCCTTTAGTATCCGAATAGGGTGGTGGAATCGTTTTCCTCGTCGTCCTGGTATCGCTGCTCCGAAAAAGGTAACCTCACCTCCTCTAACGTTTTATTTTCGATATGGTGTAATATGTATGTTCGATACTCTATGCGAAGTTTGTTAATAAGAGTGTGTTGGTTTTATGGTTAGCTCGTCTGTAATCTTGTTTTCTTGAAGTTTCGGACTGCGAGTTTAAATCCCACATCACCGAGTTTTGCCTTAATTTTGCTTGATCGCTATGTTTATTAACTGGAAATGGTATCCATGACCAGATGGTTCTTAAAATAGTAGCATGACCCACTTATTTCTTAATTGTTTGAGTCTCATGTGATTATGTTCATATTAGAATATTGTAACCTTATTCGAGAAATATGACTACGGCTTGGTTAAATACGTTAATCTATCTTAAGACCTTGTGTTAGTCTTTTTTTTTATAATCTGCCTTAGCCTTTGCTTGTTGAAAGCAAAAAGAGTCGATCATGTAGTTTCATCTTATATCAGTTAATGCGAACACAATATCCATTTGTCCAAGCTTTTAATGTTCACTGCGTTGCTACCAAAAATTGCCGGCATCGTGAGATAAATTTGTATTTCACTGTTGTATGTCCCTCTTTTGTCTTAGTTTAAATTTTGTAACAATACTTTGGTTAGCTTGGGTTTATGTTCCTTTCTTTTCAATAAAAGTGTTTCATTTGCCTTGTTATCGATGGCTTGATGTATATCTCATTTCATTTAAACACTGTTTTCAACTCCTTCATCATTATTTAGCATAACTTAATTTGATCCAGCCCGCATTATGATTCATGCTCCACTGCCTCAATTGTGTGCCGCGATTGCTGTATACATATATATGTTTCCAACTCCTATGATTTCTCTTAAATCAATATATTCTTGACTTGTTACTTATGCTTAACTTGATATGTTAATGCTTTTGTTCTAGTTCATTTGATGCTTTCTTGTAATGTGTCTCTCACCATTAGCCGTCAATGATTGTTAGTTGTTTAAATTAGCTTCCTAATTCTTCTTGCCTTCTTTTCTTGCATGAACTCCCTCGGTTTGAGTCCATTTGACTCCCTCTTATTCCTTTCCTTGCATCTCGAGTTGGTTCAAAATCCAATTCTCATCTTGAGTCCGTCCGTTCATAAAGAAGCAGACGAACAGGTCGAATGTGACAAATAAGGCTGGAAACTTAAAGTTACAGATTTCGGAGGGCTGAAAATAAGATGAAATACAGCTTATACAATGATATACATAGTGAAAATCAAAGCAGTGAACAGGTTGAAGGCTAAACAAGGCTAGAAACTGGAAGAACAGGTCCCAAGAAAGCTGAAACAGGTCTCGGAAAGCAGAAAAATGGGCTGTATACATTCGATATACACTGATATACAGCCAGTGTATACAAAAACGGGATTGGGCAAAAGTTCAAAATTTCCAACGAATTTGGCCCAAAATGAGGCCCAAAATTCAAATTTCTCCCTTACTCTTTAATTATGTAATTGTGATTATTTATTATTGTCGGCTAACCCTAACTTTTTAATTGTTAATTAACTTAATTAAATCCCCAAAGGATGAACTGTTTATTTTGCGTTAGTTTACTTTGATAAATTTCATTTTTTATCAACTCTTGCATCTTTATTTTCTTATTCAAATGTTTTCTATTCAAAACTTTCGCTTACTTTTAATTAATTTGAAATGATCTCTTGGTTTATAAACTAGATTGGTGTAAATTATTTTTAAAATAATTCAAACGAATGATAATTAATCTAGTTTTGTTAAAATTTTATTCACATACAATTTAATTCGATGGTTTCATTTTAGGTCCCTTTCTCTAAAAAATGAAATAAAAATGTGTCATCTATTTATTTTCTTAAAGTTAAATATTGTGAAATATTATGTTAAATCATTTGCCAAACAATTAGTCAAAAAATCATTTTTAGTCAAGTCGCAGGTTAACCGCGTGTTAGCGGGCACTTCGAATGCCTAAACCCTTCTCGAAGTGTAAATTGAACCCCGAACCCTCTTTGGTATTTTCAAATGATTTTTTTCTGTTTAAATCTTTGAAAATTACAAGTTTTCTTAATTTCTTTAAAAAATTAAGTGGCAACTCTTCTCTAAGTATTTTCTTAAATTGTCTTATACTTAGAACATTTCAAAAAGTAATTTTTTCTATGGACAGGAAAATTACGGCGCAACAGTAATGGCCCTTTGACATTTGTTTGTAGTGCATTTCATTGGTTATCTAAGGATAATGTAAACAAGTATTTTATGATTTCGCTTAATATATCAAGTGAGGTGTACAGAGAGATAGAGTTGCCAGAGGGAATTTGTAATATTCCCAACATGAGGCTTATCAAACGAGACGTTTCAGTAATAAAAGGAATGCTTTGTGCTTATTGTAGTTCTACATGCAGGGTCGGGCACTTTTAAGCTATGGGTACTGAAAGATTATGGTATCAAGGAATCTTGGACTATATTATATAGTATACAAGACAGATATATCTATCACACTATTGACATACCGAAATATATATTTGCGAAAGATCAAATACTACTCATCTACAATTATGGTGTTTGTCGTGGGTATAGGACATCCACAAGTCTATTTGAACTGTTTCCTGCACATCATGGAATTTAACAAGGATTAGTTTACATGGAAAGTTTTATTTCTCCCAAATTACTTATTAAATAATAGTTTCTTATGTTTTACTTGTGAAATTGTATATACATGTATATGAAACTTTATTTAGACCGGTAAAACACGGATTTTATATATGTTTCATATATTTATTTATTTTTAATTTCCCATTAATAAATTATGATGGACAAAAATGGTGCTGATGTACGTGGTTTCTAGTTTAATGGATAAGTTTGAGTGGAGATTTGGTTACACTGTCAAATTTGGGCTTTATTGATTCTTTTTCTTTGAATCGAAGCCCAAAATTATCGGCCCATTGGTTTAGAGATTTGTTACAAACACTTGCCTCAACAATATACAAGCAAAGAGCTCAAGATGAAAACAATTCAGTAGCGTATTTCTCAAACATAAATGATTTATATTTTCTTGAGATGTATTTGATCATCAAGAACGTTAGGCATCATTTCAGTATTTTGAGTTTATCTTTGGAAAGAACTTTGTTGATTTTACTGATTTTGAGAAAGACAATATATTATATCTCAATCTTTTTATAACTATTTTGTATGTTTATAGAATTTTGAGGTACATGTTTATCATGGTTAGTGAGATTATATTGATGCCCTCCCTACCTATGTTGTTTTACTGATTTTTATATATTATGTCCTCCATTTCAAACATTTTGGTTTGTTTTGAATTGATACATTAAGAAAAAGAATTGAATCGTGTTATCTTAAACTAAGAACTATTGAAGAAGTAAATCAATTAAATGTCATTGAAAGAGACGTTTATAAATCAATTTTAAAGTGGTGGGCTAGAACTATAATAGGGGCTAGTAGCCTAGTACTCCCCCATTGCAAATTGTCTATCGTATTTTTTTTTACACATCCTCTTAACAAATATATTGATTAGGAAGGATTTTGATAATTAATTAGTACTCTATCCAAGAACAATTACTATTATCCTAAACTTCTAAACTGATAAATAATTTAAGATAATTATTTTTAAAAATCACAACAGATAATTTTAAATAAAGAAAATAATTTGAGAAAACAATTTTTAACACTAGATCATTTGAGAGGGAGTAGTTTTTTCCCTTTTTATCCTCAATTTTTATTTTGAAAGCGAAACTAATAACTAAATTATCGTTTACTTTAATTTTATAGAAAATATACTAATTAATTTGTTAGTTGGAGAAAATCCAGCTATAAAATCTTCTAATTAATGATTCTTGTCTCTTGATGGCAACTTTTAAGATTTTTAATTTAACTTACCAGCTGGGTCAACCATAAGTGTCCCCCTAATTACTTTTTTTTTTCTTTTAATTTTGTTCTTATCTAAACTTAATGTGATATATTGAGAGATTAAAATACGAGATTAACGTGATTTATCTTTTGAAGTGAGGGGGTGAATTTTATATTTTAAAGTAACAAAGGTCAGTGTCACAAAAATTGTCATCATTTGTTTAAAACTAAAAATTTCATCAATTTTACTTTCTTTTTTTCAATTTTCAAAGCCTAATTAAACAAGGTAACATAAAAGAAAATAAAGTAATAAAGGGTTTAAATAACATACTCAATAAAGGGCAAAAAGACAATTTCTAAAAGTTTTTTGGTTTAATTATAGCAAATTATAATAGGTATGAAAAATAAAACGATTTGAAGAATATGTAACAACTAATAAAGAAGTAATAAAGGATTATACAACAACAATAATAATAATAACACATTTAATAAAATTCTACAAGTCGAATCTGAGAAAGGAAAAAGTGCACACAAACTTTATCACTATCTCGTAGAAATAGAAAGACTATTTTTAAAAGACCTTCGATTCAAATATAACAAGTCATAGCATATGACAAAGAAAACGATACCGAAAAATACGTAGCAACTAATAAGGAAAATAATAAAGGGTATAGTCTATTATGTGATTTTCGTGGCTTTTCATTATAACTAGAAATGGGAAAAATCACTTGCGTGTACTTTTTTTTAAAAATATTTACGATATTTGTCAACATTATTCTTTTAACCATATATAACAATTTGGCTGAATGGTAGTATTGCTAAAAGTTGCGAATGACAACACTTTTTGCTAAGTTTAAAGGAAGAAAATTGTTTTAAGTAAGTATTGCTAAAAGTTGATAATATGGTAATAAATTAAAAGTATACTTAAAACTGGTAATTATTAAATAAAAGACCTTCACTTATGTAATTTTTCCGAAATATGGTGATGGGTAGGTCGTGTTCTGCACGGGCCCAATTACTATTATTTGAAATTCATAATTTTTATTTATGGTATATTTAATTTATAAGTTATAATATTATTTGCTTTTTCCTCTACTTATAATATTAACGGAAATTTATGGATAAAAAGATAGAGAAATAATAAACAAATGTATTACTTAATTAAACCATTAAACCAAAAGTTTAAATTTAAATCATAGGTATATTTACTACATTTTAGGCAGTACTTATTTAGCATATATACTACTGTATATAAGAAATAGAATTTCAAGTATATAAGAGTGGGCCCAATTTTGTTTGAAATGTGAATAAGCAAGCAAGCAAGCATGTTGACGGAGTGCTGCTTGCTTATTCACATTTCTTATATAGTATAAAATAAAATGTTAGGACAAAGGTGCATCAAATTAAACTTGTAAATCCTTTTTATTAAAAAAATATTTTCTATATATATAAAGTGTACAACTCAGCTGTGGATATATTTTATTCAGAAATATGTCAAAATAATTAAGATATAAACCTCCAATAATTTAATATTCCTTTCAATTATTACTAGTAATTAATTAATCATTTTATTACTAATCCTATAAATACAACTTAGGCTCTAGCATCTTAAATTATGACAAAAAAAAAAAAAAATGAAGTTCTCCTATTTTATTTTTCACCTCTTAATATTGCAACATGTTTATTCAAATAGTATCATTAATTGCCAATTAGGAGAAAATTGCTTGGAAGAAGAAGGGAAGAAATCAGAATTTCCAGATGGTTTTCTATTTGGAGCTTCAACTTCTGCATATCAAGTACTTCATACATCTTTCACCTTTAATTTTTGTTGTTTGGTGATAGAAATTATCCGTCGTTAAAAAATTCTAGTATGTTTCTCTTGTCTTGTATATACAGTCAAATTTTTGTAAAACAATTAATATCGTCTGTTCATATATTTTTTGGGTGCTTTAGCGAAACGTTATTGTTAAGAATATGAAAGATTGAAATGATTCCACATGAAACAATGAAACATGATTGACTGTTAAAGAGATATGACAATCATCTATCTTCATTGAAAATGCATATGATGAACATTTAATTTGTGTTAGATTGAAGGAGGATATATTGAAGATGGAAAAGTCTTAGCAATTGGGATGTTTATTCTCATACAAATGGTATCTTTCTAAGATTATTTTCAGTTAATTAGTAATTTAGTATAAAGATCTCTCATCTCTAATATATGTACCCAATTCTCTAATATATTGTTGGGAAAGACAAGGCACTAACAAGAATGCCAGACAGGATAGCAGCGAAATAATACCAAAATCTAAACTTTCCCTTTCAATTTGAACCAAGAGAAGACAACCCAAATCAAGCAATATGAAGAATGGACAGCAAGTATTCAACCAAACTAAAACAATAAGATAAGAACAAGTCAATCACACAAGACACAACGATTTACGTGGAAAACCCTTCGATGTGAAGAGTAAAAAACCACGGGACCAAAAGCTCCACTATAAACACCAAGAGTTACAAAATTGTTCTCCAAAATTGGCCACAAAACAAGCGCCAAACAACGAGCAACAACAAATCAAGATTGCACCAAAACTAGAGAATTAAAGAAAAGATTTCACCCAAAACGTGCTACTGTTCACCCCCTCAAATCAGAAGCTACAGACCTCCAAATCCGATCTTCACCGTTGAATTGCAAGAACCAGAAGCTGAGAACTCTCAGTTAAAATTTGAGCACGATCCAACGGTTAACGAAGCGGTAAACTCTGTTTGAAGCAGACTGCCTGAGCAGAAAATTTCCAGAAGCAAAACGGGATTTTTCTCTCAATCTCTAAAACGAATCTCTCTTGATTTTTCTCTCTTGTTTTTCTGAAAAATAAGACTAAATAAGCCTTATATATGCCACATAATATTTGGGTTATGGGCTAAAGTGGGCTAGTCCTAATAGGACTTTTATTTATCCACATAGGAAGGGAAAAAGAAATCCTAAACCCAACAATTCTCCCCCTCACAACTATGTGGAGGAGACCGCCATCCCGGCGATCATGCAACAATCCTCAAACTTCCCTCTTGGCAAAGCTTTAGTCATCATGTCGGAACCATTATCATTAGTATGGATCTTTTCAAGTTCAAGCAACTTAGAATCCAACACATCTCGAATCCAATGATACCTCACATCAATGTGTTTAGACCGACCATGAAATGTAGAATTCTTGCCAAGATGAATAGCACTTTGACTGTCGCAATAAAGCACATACCTCTCTTGAGCACAACCAAGTTCCCCCAAAAATCTCTTCATCCAGATCAACTCTTTGCAAGCTTCAACAGCAGCAATAAGCTCAGCCTCTGTAGTAGATAAAGCAACACATTTTTGCAACCTAGATTGCCAAGACACAGCTCCCCCTGCAAAAGTAATCAAGTAGCCTGAAGTAGACTTACGAGTATCAACATCACCAGCCATGTCTGAATCAGTGTAACCACAAAGAATAGGCTTCCCTGTACCAAAACACAAACTCAAACTAGAAGTGCCACAAAGATATCTCATAATCCACTTAACAACATTCCAATGCTCTCTTCCCGGATTAGAAAGAAAACGGCTAACAATACTAACAACATGAGCAATATCTGGTCTTGTACACACCATTGCATACATCAAACTACCAACAGCTGAAGCATAAGGAACTTTCTTCATATCTTCCTTCTCACCATCACTGGAAGGACAATGTCTAGTACTCAATTTGAAGTGCATAGCTAAAGGTGTATTGACAACCTTAGCTTTGTCCATGTTGAATCTATGAAGTACTTTCTGAATATACTTTCTCTTGTGACAACCACAACTTCTTGGCATCTCTATCACGAACAATCTGCATGCCAAGAATCTGTCTTGCTGGTCCCAAGTCTTTCATAGCAAAAGACTTATTCAACTCTTGCTTCAACTCTTTAATCCTGCAAGCATTATGACCAACAACAAGCATGTCATCAACATAAAGCAAAACGATAATAAAGTCACCATCAGAGAATTTTTGCACAAAAACACAATGGTCTGAAGAAGTCTTCTTGAAGCCCTGCTGACTCATAAAAGAACCAAACTTCCTGTACCATAGCCTGGGAGCTTGTTTTAAACCATACAAGCTCTTATTCAATTTGCAAACATAATTCTCTTTTCCCTTGACTTCAAAGCCTTCCGGCTGCTCCATATAAATTTCTTCATCCAAGTCACCATGGAGAAAAGCAGTTTTAACATCCATCTGTTCAACCTCTAAATCCAGACTTGCAATCAAGCCTAGAACCACACGAATGGATGACATCTTCACAACGGGAGAGAATATCTCATCAAAATCAATCCCTTTTTTCTGGCTAAAACCCTTCACAACTAATCTAGCCTTGTACCGTGGAACTGGGTTACCATCTTCATGTTTCACCCGAAAAACCCACCTGTTTTTCAAAGCTTTTCGATCTTTAGGTAACATAACCAAATCGAAGGTATGATTATCATGTAGAGACTTCATTTCATCCTCCATAGCATCAAACCACTTTTCTTTTTCTTCACTTTCCATGGCCTCATCAAGACTCTCTGGTTCTCCCCCATCAGTCAAGAGTACATACTCATTAGAAGGATAACGAGATGAAGGTATTTTCTCTCTAGTAGATCTTCTGAGAGAGCTCTCTGGAGCATCAATAATAGTTGGTTGCAGACCAACCATATCATCTTGCACTGGAGCATCAGCGGCATACTGGTCATTCTGAATATGATCACCATCTTCAATATCAACTTGATTTTCATGAAGATTTTCACCTGGTGGAATAGTCAAAGGCACTGGATCAACATCAACTAGGCAGTCACTACTCTGAGAATCAACTTTCTCAACTTTGTCAAGATCTTCAATTGTTTGGTCTTCAAAGAACACAACATCACGGCTTCTAACAAGTTTCTTCTCAACTGGATCAAAGAAACGATAGCCAAATTCATCTTGACCATAACCAACAAAGATACATTGCCTAGTTTTAACATCTAACTTTGACCTTTCATCCTTAGGAACATGCACAAAGGCTTTACACCCAAAAACTTTAAGATGATCATAAGAAACATTTTTACCAGACCAAACTCTGTCAGGGACATCACCATTCAAAGCAACAGTAGGATAAATTGATAACATATGCAGCAAAGATTAAGTGCTTCGCCTAAAAGGAATCGCGACTTAGCATCCGAAGCATACATCTAACTCTCTCAACAAGAGTTCTATTCATCCTCTCGCCAAACCATTCACCGAGAGTCTTTGGAGGAGTTTTCTCACGCCGAATACCCGCTTCTCTGCAATATCTATCAAAGGGGCCAATATACTCACCACCATTATCAGAACGAATGCATTTCAATTTCTTCCCTGTTTGTCTCTCAACCAAGGCCTGAAAACTCTTGAACACATCAAGTAGCTGATCCTTGGACTTCAAAGAGAATACCCAGAGTTTGCGTGAATAATCATCAATAAAAGTCACAAAATAAAGTGCACCACCATGAGATCTTACCTTAAAAGGGCCACACAAATCAGAATGTACCAACTCCAGTAAATCAAGCTTTCTTGAATGTGGATGACTCTGAAAAGAAACTCACTTCTGTTTACCTGCTAAGCAATGAACACACTTGTTCAACTTTGCTTGTTTCACTCCAGAAAGCAAATTCTTCTTAGCCAAATTGTGCATCCCCTTCTCGCTCATATGACTCAGTCTTCTATGCCATAACAATGATGAAGTATCATTCTCCACCAAATTTACTGAGCCTCTAAAAATGGAGCCCTGAAAAACATACAAGTTAGACAACTTATCACCACGGGCTACAACCATCGAACCTCTAGTAAGCTTCCATCAAGCGATGCAAGGGTATTAACATAACCCTCATCATCAAGGTATCCCACAGAAATCAAATTCAAGCGAACATCTGGAGCATGTTTGACATTATTGAGAACTAGTTTGGAATCATTGCTACTTTCCAAACAAACTGTCCCAATACCAACAACTGCAACCTCATGATTATTACCCATTTTTAACATCCCAAAATTACCTGGAGTATAAGAAGAAAATAATTCTTCGGGCGTGACATGGTAAGTAGCACCAGAATCCACAAACCAGCTAGACTCATCACGAACAAGATTGACGGCATTTTCATCACAAGAAACAAGAAGATCATCATTAGCAACAACAGCAACACGATTTTCATTGTCACCTTCTTTCTTTTGTTGTCTCATATCTCTCTTGTACTTAAAACAAAATTTCTTGATATGCCCATTCTTGTAGCAATAGTCACATGTAACATTCTTGTATTTAGACTTTGACTTACCTCTACTTTTATCTCTGTCACTCTGACCTCTGAACTTGTTTCTCCCCCTATCTTCAGTAACCAAAACATCGGAGTGTGAAGTAGAAGAAGTTGAACCTTGGGATCTTCTTCTCATCTCTTCATTCAAGACACCACTCTTAGCATATTCCATGGTCACAACACCACTGGGAGCAGAATTAGTCAAAGAAACTCGAAGAGTTTCAAAAGAGTCTGGCAGAGTATTAAGAAGCCATAGTCCCTGTATTTCTTCATCGAATTTTACATTCATTCCAGATAGCTGGTCAAGAACACCCTGAAAATCATTAATATGATCAGAAATAGGAGTTCCCTCTTTATACCTGATATTCATCAATTGTTTCAATAGAAACAACTTATTGTGCCGATCTTGAATAAATGCGTCTCAAGCTTTCCACAAACTTCTAGCATGTGTCTCATTCACAATGTGATTTGAACATTATCTTCAACCCATTGTCTAATATAGCCACAAACTCGCAAGTGCTCAAATTCCCATTCCTCATCCGTCATGGGTGGGGTTTATTAGAGGTAAACACAGGTAAATGCATTTTTTTGACAAATAGAAGATCTTTCATCTTGCCTCTCCAAATATGATAGTTACTACCATTCAAACAAACCATCTTGCTCATATTTGCCTCCATCATTCAAATCAATAATGAACAACAACCAATGCTCTGATACCACTTTGTTGGGAAAGACAAGGCACTAACAAGAATGCCAGCATGGATAGCGTGAATAATACCCAAATCTAAACTTTCCCTTTCAATTTGAACCAAGAGAAGACAACCCAAATCAAGCAATATGAAGAATGGACAGCAAGTATTCAACCAAACTAAAACAATAAGATAAGAACAAGCCAATCACACAAGACACAACGATTTACGTGGAAAACCCTTCGATGTGAAGAGTAAAAAACCACGGGACCAAAAGCTCCACTATAAACACCAAGAGTTACAAAATTGTTCTCCAAAATTGGCCACAAAACAAGCGCCAAACAACGAGCAACAACAAATCAAGATTGCACCAAAACTAGAGAATTAAAGAAAAGATTTCACCCAAAACGTGCTACTGTTCACCCCCTCAAATCAGAAGCTACAGACCTCCAAATCCGATCTCCACCGTTGAATTGCAAGAACCAGAAGCTGAGAACTCTCAGTTAAAATTTGAGCACGATCCAACGGTTAACGAAGCGGTAAACTCTGTTTGAAGCGGACTGCCTGAGCAGAAAATTTCCAGAAGCAAAACGGAATTTTTCTCTCAATCTCTAAAACGAATCTCTCTTGATTTTTCTCTCTTGTTTTTCTGAAAAATAAGACTAAATAAGCCTTATATATGCCACATAATATTTGGGTTATGGGCTAAAGTGGGCTAGTCCTAATAGGACTTTTATTTATCCACATAGGAAGGGAAAAAGAAATCCTAAACCCAACATATATCCCTTTTATATAATCTAATAATAATGCATCTATTTTTATTACTAATCCTATAAATACTAGTAATTAATCATTTTATTACTAATCCTATAAATTAAATACAACTTAGTCTCTATCTTAAATTATGACCAAAAAATAAAATAAAATGAAGTTCTCCTATTTTATTTTTCACCTCTTAATATTGCAAGATGTTTATTCAAATAGTATCATTAATTGCCAATTAAGAGAAAATTGCTTGGAAGAAGAAGTGAAGAAATCAGAATTTCCAGATGGTTTTCTATTTGGAACTTCAACTTCTGCGTATCAAGTACTTCATACATCTTTCACTTTTAATTTTTGTTGTTTGGTGATAGAAATTATCCGTCGTTAAAAAATTCTAGTATGTTTCTCTTGTCTTGTATATACAGTCAAATTTTTGTATAACAATTAATATCATCTGTTCAGACATTTTTGGGGTGTTATTGTTAAGAATATGAAAGATTGAAATGATTCCACATGAAACATGATTGACTGTTGAAGAGAGATCTGACAATCATTGAAAATGTACATGATGAACATTTAATTTGTGTTAGATTGAAGGAGGATATATTGAAGATGGAAAAAGTCTTAGCAATTGGGATGTTTATTCTCATACAAATGGTATCTTTCTAACATTCTTTTTAGTTAATTTGTATAAAGATCTCTAATATATGTACCCAATTAAAAAAAAGGTTCTCTAATATATCCCTTTTATATAATCTAATAATAATGCATCTATTTTTATTTTATTTTTGGTTTAGGTAGCATAAAAAATGGAGGAAATGGAGATATAGCTGATGATCATTATCATCGTTACCTGGTAACAATAAAATTAATTATGTCATATATATATAAATTTAATTAAAAAATACATCATATTGTCTTTTAATTAATTTGTTTTAAATAATTAATTAATTGTTATGGGCAGGAAGACATTGACATAATGGAGTCTCTTGGAGTAAATGCCTATCGATTTTCCATTTCTTGGAGTAGAGTTCTACCTAGTATGTTTCTTTTTCTTTTTTTCTTCATTATAACTTATTGTTTGTATTAAGAAAGTGAGCTTGAGTCTAATGGATCGAAAAGTTAGCTCGAGAGGTAAGAATAATTTAAAATAAGATATGAATGACAGAAATAATATGGGAGTTGATCCGAGGACTAAAAAATATTCTTAAGTCATTTCAATGGATTCATAAACCATACAATATTTTTTTGGATCATCATAGGGTACTTCCAGATATCTACACAAATGAAGGTCTTTCTGTAATGGATGAACCTCGAAATCATAATATATTCTTAAATTGTGCATATTTTCTAAACAGATGGGAGCTCTGGACCCATGAATCCTATTGGAATCAAGTTTTACAATAATATCATTGATAATCTCTTACACAAAGGTGAATTTTTATATATTAATAATATACATAACACATTATTTAATCTTATATAGAGTTGACCAAAAATGAAGATTACGATAAAGTAATATTAGTATAGGTTAAAATAACTATTGCAGGAATAACACCATTTGTGACAATCCATCACAATGACTATCCTCAAGAACTTGAGGAAAGATATGGGGCATGGCTTAGTCCTTTCATGCAGTAAGTTTTATTTATTCACTCAGCAAGAATATAATATATGTATCATCAAAGGCGGAGCTAGGTGGGGGTCCATGGGTTCAGACGAACTCAGTAACTTTTCCGTAGATTCTATGTTTGTACTGGAAAATTAAATTAAATAGATATATATGTATATTAATTTGCGAACCCCAACAAAATTGATTAACTGTTCAATGGTACTATGGAATTAATGATCCCAAACTCCTAATCCTAACTCCGCCTCTGTGTATCACATATGTATAACTGTGTATACAATCAATATATATCTACTTATATTGGTTAAGAAAGTAAACAGTGAATTCAACTGACGTTACATATAATTTTGAGTTTTTGTAGGGAAGAATTTGTGTACTTTGCATCAACATGTTTTAAGAATTTTGGGAATAGAGTGAAGTATTGGGCTACTATAAATGAGCCCAATTTAGTTTCAGAACTAGCTTATATGAAGGGAATATTTCCACCAGTCCATTGTTCTCCCCCTTTTGGAAAATGTTCTTATGGTAATTCAGATATTGAACCTTTACTTGTTGTCCACAACTCAATTTTGGCCCATGCCAAGGCTGTCAAAATTTATCGTGACCAATTTCAGGTAAGTATTCGCGTCTACTTTCACTTTATTCTGTTTAAAAAAGAATGATATAATATATAATTAACGATCGAGTAGGTGGAACAACGTGGAATGATAGGAATGGTTGCGAGCGCGTATATGTATAAGCCAATGACGGATGATGAAGTTGACAAGAAGGCTGCAACTAGAGCTTTGACGTTTCATGTGGCTTGGTACGTATGTATTACACCAAATATTCACATAAAAAAAAACTTACATTATACCAAAATTAAGCTAATATATACACTAATAAATAAGTGGTAAATGTGTATAGAAGATATTTATCATGCATTACTTGATTTGACGCAAACAATGTAGATAAAATATTTTTGCTAAATATCAACTCCATTACATGTAATAATAATGCTTAATAATTAAGGGTCTTAATAGATGTATTGGATTGAATTTAAATAGATCAATATGAGCTGAGTAAATAAATGAACGGGTAAAAAATTACTTAAATTAAAATGAGCTGAACTTGGTTCATTCGTCTAACTCTTACGATGTTTTAATTTCTTTGTTTGTATTCCTATGGTTCGTTTAAGTACTTTTTTATGACTATATATAAATAACTTATCAAACTCTTAAAATGAATTGAACGGGTTAATGACCTACCAAACTTGGATAAACCAGGCAAATAATGTTTTTATGAGCTGATTTTGTCGTCCTAATAATAATACGATATTTTTTAAATGAACAGGCTTCTTGATCCTCTAGTACATGGAGATTATCCAATAGAAATGCGACATTATCATGGGAGGAAATTACCAAGATTTAGCTATAAAGAAAAATTACTTATAAAAAAGAGCATGGATTTTATAGGAATTAATCATTATTCAACGTTGTTTGTCAAGGATTGTCTTCATTCAAATTGTACGTGCATGCATGAAAATAATCCTACGTGTAGCCATGGTGAAAATCGCGCAATCTTAGGATTTTTGCTCACTTCTGGACAGAATGAAGATGGTGAATTCATAGGAGATCCGGTAAGATATTATTCATATTAACGATAATGTTGTCTTCGTATGATTTATAAGGTCATGGAATCGTGATATTCCCTTTTTTGATGAGATGATGAGAAGTGTATTTTGATTTGATACCAAAATCATTTCCATCATTACAATAATCAAACTTGAATAAGAGTAATTATGTCAGCTATATAATTTTAACTTTATATATGCAGTGTAATTTTTGAGACAGATGAACCCTTGGTGGGCTCGACTTTATTATATATAATCAATCATTAATGCTTGTGAGTTGTGTCATGTGCATGGACATAGACTATCTATATAACACTTTTTTGGTGTGATTCTTTTTTGAATCATGTGTAACTATGTATGTAGAATATTGATGTGCTGAATTATCTTTTTATTTATAATATGGTGGTATATATATGATAGTAATAAATTAAATTGTTTTTTTTTTTCAGATGGGAATGCCTGGATTGTATGTGGTTCCACAAGGCATGGAGGATATTATTGATTATATTAGGAAGAGATACAATAACATGCCTATATTTGTGACTGAAAATGGTAAATGTTAATCTCCTTAAACTTGTAGAATTATTCACACATTATCATGGATTTTTACGTAATTAAAAGTATGTAATAAATTTTTTTATATTCAGGGTATGGTTCAAATGATAATCAAGAAGGAGGATATGACTTGGACAAAGACATTAATCGAATTAAATTTCACAAAGCATACCTGACATCTTTAGCTCGATCAATCAGGTATTTCTATCGATAAATATTAGTTAGGAGATTTATACATAAGTTTTTTTTATAGCGAAAATAAATTTGCAACAATCACGATTCATGTAATTATGAATTTATGATGGAACAGGAATGGTGCTAATGTGCGTGGTTATTTCATATGGAGTTTAATGGATAATCTTGAATGGAATTTTGGTTACACAATTAAATTTGGGCTTTATTATGTTCATCCACTTACGTTGGATCGAAGCCCAAAACTTTCGGCCCATTGGTATCACGATTTTCTCATCAATAATATACAAGAAAAGAAATCAATATAAGGAGTTTAATTTTTTTATTTTATTTTTTGGCAATATATGTTAAATTTTCTGTTTATTTAGAATTATTTTACATTTAATTTTTAAAGAATTGTGCATGTTAATATTAAATTTTGAATGAATAAATATATATATGGTATTTAGAAAATACGTATGTAATGTATTAAGTTATGTTTACAAAAATAATTGTTTATACAAGCATCTCTTAAATAATAACATACGCAAAAAAAAATTTACTTTCTATTTGTGGATTTTACTAAAAAAAATAAAGATTCGGAATTTGATTTTCATAATCTACTTACAACTAAGCAGACTTTTAGGGTGCGTTCAGTATAAAACCAATTTTGCTCTTTAAAAATAAGGAAAATATTGAACATGCTACAACAATTTGAAAAACAGAAGAAGTTAAAAGGACATAAATAAATTAAGAAAACATTGAATAAATTTTATTGGATGAACTTTGGACATGTTACAAAAATAAAAAAAAATCTGCTTGTTAATTATATACTACAAAGAACAACATGAATAGTTCACTAAATTATTTTAGTAAAACCATACAAAAACTGATAACTTATTCAAAACAATAATTTCATGTTAATTAGCTTTCCTTTTTTAAAAAAATAAATAAAATTGATATTATTGTATGGTTATGGTATAATTAATTTCATGGGATTTCTGATTATATGAGCTTCTTCAATTTCAATCAAACTCTCAATGACGACATCAGCTGCTTTTGTCACCACATCAGACCAGTTCCTACAAACAACATTAAATTGTCGAAAATTAACGAAAGAAACTATAGTTAATTTACACTTTGTAATTAATTAAGTCATAAATCTACAAGCAAGATAATTGAAAATGAGCATTTTAACATGCATTTTAATCAACATATTACTAAATACTAATTATTGTATTCTTATTTCATCTTCTATGATTCAATTTATAAAATAATGTAAATAAATTTATGTATAACTTGTATTATTTATGTTGTTAACGGAAAAAAAAAAAACCCAAACATTTTATAAGCCATATTGTTGAATTCAATGCAAGTAATTGGAAATAAACAATGTATCATTTAATACGAAATTTTATACATATATTTAAATGCTCATAGTTTGTACTAAAGCTAGGTTCATTTTAAAGGTAAATCAATAATAAGTAAAATCGAATAATCTAAAATGTAAAGTAAGTAACTTGCTATAACATATTAAAGACGATACGTACCCTTTATTAGAGTCGAAATCAAGTCCAACGGTGTGTTTAGCTTCTTCAAGTGCCAAATTAAACCTCTCGATTTCTTTTGGTCCAAGTTGAATATTATTACTCTTACCAACACGAAGCTCAGAGGGTTTCACATCGCAAAAAATAGGAATCAATTTCTTTTTTGATTCGACAAATAGAGCCAATTCATGTAAACAAAAATATGAATCACAATAACGTGGTGAAAATACAGCAACACCAATTTTGCATTCATCAATTGCACTATCAATTTTGTCAAATAATTTGTCACCTGGCTTCATGTTTTTGTTGTCTAAAAATGAATTAATCCTTAAACGTGTCAAATGATCATATAATAATGAAGCTATTGTTCTCTTTGTGTCATTACCTCTGTGATTAATGAAAACATCACATGGTAATTGTGATCTAATCACTTTGTTAATCATTTGGTTTTTGCTAATCCTTTGCCTTGGATGGACTAATTGGCGTTGTAATAAGTTGGAAACTAGTGATGAACGTTGCATCTTTTTCGATTTTTTTTTTAATATTGGAATGTTGTTTTGCTAAATTTGTGTTTCCTTGTGGTATTTATATAGGTGGTTGTATTTCTACAAATGGGTTATTTTTTCTTCTTCTTTTCGTTTAGAGAAAGTTATACATGTGAACATGGAATATGTTTGGAGTTTACTAGTACTTAATAATAATATATGAGTGCTTGTAGTTTTTTATATTATGAGATTGTGATGGGATGAATATGTTCTTGTATTTTTAATTAGATGTTTCGAATGAAAGTTATTCTAGAATCAAAAATTTGCTAGAGTATTTTCCTTTTTAGTGGTTCTTAATTAGCCATATGAATCTGAATTAGGTAGAGCTATAAAAATGAATATAGGATATAAGGTGGAAATAAAATACGAAAGGAGAATTTTTAAGGATGGAAATCCTTGAACTTGAACTTCATTTAAGGGGTCGTTTTGTTCATGAGACAAGGTAGAACTATGACATCTTATAATTAAGTTTGAGGTTAAATTTATATTTTATTTAGCTAAAGATATAACCAATTCCATAATAAAATTTATACCTAAAAGTTGGTGTTATTTTATCCCACCTAAGAAATGAGATAAACTAGTTACAAAATTTCAAGACTAATTTTGAAATAACTTTGTTCATAAATGAAATGACCCTTATGAATTATGATGGAATGAATAAGTTCTCCGTCTTTATTAGTCAAAAGTCTAGAGTTCGTTTTATCAAAATCGCTAGTATAAAAAATCGAATGGAAAAAAATTGTGTTGTATTTTTTTGAAAGTGAAAGGAGAATTTCTAAGGAAGGAATGTTGAAGAAGATTGAATTTTACTTAGGGTATAACCGTGTGATTTGACAGGTGACAATAAATGACAAAGGAATTTGATAAATTTGAATATTTTGACCTCTTCTCACTTCTTAATTCCTTGTCTTGTTTTTTCTTTTTCTTTTCAAATACAAGGAAGTTCTTTGGAACCTTCAAAAACGTTTGGTGACTCTTATGACTCTATACTGTTTAAACAATATGAACAATGTGGTTTATGGTACAGTGGTGAAATTGTTTCATTCTTAACTAAAGGTCTTGAATTCAAGTTCTGAATATGAAGAAAATCATGTTGGGAGCGTCACCCCGAATGAATCTTGCAATGCACGATCCGAATTTAGTCGGAGATCCAATGCGCATTCCGGAATGAAACTAAAAAAAAAGTTTAATCAATATGAATAATTTGAATTGATGTTAATTAATATCACCACAAATTAGTTATTGACAATATATTATATACCATTACCACAAACTTAATTAGTCCCAAATTTAGCTGTAATTTTTGAAATACAAATATTTTGGTAAACAATTTTGCATGTATTCTATGAAATATAACTAATTTTAAATACGACAAATTTATGTAATATACATATATATATGTGTTTGTGTGTGTGTGTGTATTGATGATTAATAATGCATTAGTTAATAGTCAAAAAAGTGAAATACACGTTTTGTTTTAGTTCATTTTGCATTATTTATGGAAAGTCAATTCTTACTAGAGACTTGTCTTGAGACTAATTTTAGTGTGATTAAAGCTCTTACCGCCCATGGGGTGATAAAAAAAAAATGGGGACAAATGACAATAGTCTCATGGGACTTATGCCCCAGTAGAGGGATATTAATATATATTGGACATTGCATGTTTTAATATTTTTATACTTGGATTTGGGAAGTTAATACATAAATAATTATTTGTTAAAGATCTTTTAAAGTCTTTTTACGTATCCCACAAAGGTAAAGATAAAATTTGCATACAACTTTCTCTTTTCAGACCTTACTTATAGAATTATTGACGATCTTTTCTAAATTGATGACAATGTTAACCACTAGCTTATAGAGAAGCTATACCTTGATCAAGATATAATCGGTAACCATTAACCAATAAGGGTTGTGGAATGGTAAGTATTCATTCATTGTTAATTAAAGGTATCTAGTTTGAGTTCTCTTAAGGCAGGATACATTATCGCCTTTGTTATGAAACGTTTTACCCTCCAATGTAGAAATTTTTGACAGAAATCCAAATTTAGTCACACCATACAATACATTTATCAAATACTGAATAGAAAATTAACAAGATAAATATATAACCGGTAAAGATAAGTGTTCAAAATTATCAGGTATCCTATGTTACTATAAGGAATATTTGTTACTACAAGTTATCCCATTCTAAGTTTTCTCTATATTTTTGTTAACTTTAATCTTTAAAGAACTAAAGTTGAAAATATAAAATTTTATATTTCATATAAATTTTTTAAGAAAGTTTGAACATTAAGTGGCTGTAGTTTAGTGGTGAGAATTCCACGTTGTGGCCGTGGAGACCTGGGCTCGAATCCCAGCAGCCACATATGTTCTCTTTTTAATCCATTTTCATTTGGTGTTTGATATTTCTTTTGGAGTTCAACTAAATTTGAATTTGCACATTGTAGGTCTTATTTCTAGGGCAACACTTCAATAGGATTTTTTTTTCATTCTTAGGGGATCGAATTCAAAACCTTTAATAGAGTGAAAGAATCTCAACCGTCCTACCATAATTCACGTGGTTTTAGTTCCATGATTCAAGATGCAATAGTATGACTTCATGTTTGCTAATTTCCCAATTATATTTAACTTTAACTTTAGAAGTACTGGCTTGTTTGGTTGAATTGTTTTTTAGCTATATATAGTTGAACTGATATAATCTATAGTTTAAAATTATATAAAAAATCATCACATTTAAACTCGTGCCACATTATCTGGTAGAGTAGTACCACCTACCATGCCCTCTCCATGTATTAATCTATTTTAGCTATATATAATATTACCTACTGTTGATCCACAGTGCTATGATGTGAATTGGCAACCTAACATACAATTTATTTTCACAAAATTATATTTGTATAATTGAAATATAACTCAGAGCCTAACTAGTACAGTAGTACTAGTAGTTATTAGTTATTACTAGTACTAATTAGTATTAATAGTGATAAATATATAAGAATATCAAAATAATACAACAATAACATATTTAGAGTAATTTCATGAGTGGGGTATGGAGAGGTCATGTATACGCAACTTTAACCCGGTCTTGTAAAGGTAAAAAGAGATTGTTTCCAATAGACTGTCAAAAGAATATCAAAATAATTTTGATCCTTGAAAAAAATATATCGAGACTTCAATTTGACTAATTTAACAAAATTGTGAAACTTCTAAATATTACCAATGGTGAAAAAAAAAAATGCACCAATAATTTTATTTTGTTATTTGCATTCCACTAATTTTATTAGGCTGTTTGGAGAAGTGATAATGATGATGTTTAAATCACTGTTATCCAGAATATGAAACTAATTGTCATATGATGCCATAAGCAGGTAATAGAATATGGTTACTTAAAATTGCATCAAATTAGTAATAGTAACTTGCTAACTGATTTATGATAGCAACAAATTAAACAAAACATATTAAGATAATGTAATATTAATTCATCTAAAGATAAATAGATTATAATATGCACTAAAAAATTAATAAAATTTGTAACAGATCCAAGGCATGTGTATAGGGCGTAACGTTTTAATCACATGGAGTCCCTTTTGTCTTGCCTTTTAATGTTGGTAAATGTAAATTACAAGATTATTATAAGTCTTGATCAACAAATCTTATGGCGGAGTATAGAATCATCTTTGTTAAAAATTTTCGATATAAGATTTTTCGAACGCAATAGCCATTAGGTATCTATTCATTCTAATGTAGTATTTTTGAAGAAGAAAATACATGTATGTAGGAATCCGCTTATGTTTCTAACTTATTTAATAATAGTAGTCGAGTAAGTTGAGTGTGCCTCAATTATTTATCTGCTAACTGCCTATTTACCAAATCACACAATAGAAATAGAAATCACCTACTAAGACAGAAGTAAGACTGCTGACACCTCAGCCTTCGATCCTTAAATCTCACTAAATATGTTATTGTTGTTATATCGTGTCCCGTGATTTTTATCCATACATCATCCACCTATAAGTCAAATTCTTACTTGCATATATATTTCTAATTCATAATATTTAGTTGAGATGCAAGGGCAAAGGATAATTTTTTTTTTTATCTTAGAAGTTAGTACAAGTGGTGGTTGTTTGAAAATCAAAATCAATTTTGGAACAAAAAAAAAATTAAAATAATCAAGCAATGTTGAAATTTTGATGCAATTACAAAGGTATTAGGTCAATATCATCATTAAGAAGGCTGTCCTAATTAATTAAAGGGGTAGGTACTTTTCTAGTTCAAAACTCTTTTTTTTTCTTAATCCACCTTCATGATATGATATTGGTGTTGTTCCATCATTTCAAATTTTGATTAAAAGGTGTGATGTTTGCTTCCATAAATTTCATGCTCATCTCTTTTTGTAGTATATATTTATATACATATAAAAAAGTATTTGACCTATAAGTATCGTACTATTTTTATATACATAATTTATTTATTTTTAGAGGAAAACTATTCAGCAGATCACCCTTCGATCTATGTACTACGCCATTCGTTGATCCTATCAAAAAAAAAATATTTTGATTTTATATCTTCTCCTTTTTATTTATTTACGAATTCATCCCAAAAAAAAAAAAAAAAAAAAAACTAACAAATTACACCATTAATAAAGTTTACTCTTTTGACCTTTTTAGTCAAATTTTGGACATTTGAATATTCAATTTCTTCAAAACAAGACTTATTTATTTGAATATCACACTTCGAATTACAATTTCTTATAGTGTACGTATATAGGTAGAGAAGAAGAAAAAAGTAGTAATGCCATTATTAATAGAATATTTTGGTTTACTTGGAATATTGCCCTAAATAAGTTGAACTTTTTTTTTTTTTGGTATAATCATTCCGTATTTAAAATTCATTAACTTGACTCATTCGAATTTAACCCAATTAAGGATTATTAAAAAGATAAACATTTCGTATCATAATTTTTTCATTTCCAAAACTCGAACCTAATCATAATGATAGCTAGTGTAAAAGTCTGGTAAATTCGGTTACACAGCAGGAATAGTGGGACTTCACCCTTGTGAGTTTTATTATTACACTTTGTGAGTAACAGTTAAGCAAAGGAAAAAAAAAATTTTAGAAGAAAAAAAAAATCAGATAAAAACTTGAATTACCAAAAAGATGAGGAGGCGGAACCCGCCATTGTTGCTGTCTTCAACTACAAGAATTATAGACTTTTGAAACGACCCCTCACCCACCCCCGCCCCATCATCATATCCGGGATCAACAGAACTCACTATTTTTGACTCAAAATCGATATTTATGTTAAAAAAATTGTTTGATATGTGTAAATAATATATAAAAAGGATAAAAAATGTCATTAGTTAATAGTTTGGTCCAGAATTATTCTGACATGGATAGTTAAGTTAAAAAATGATCATACTATTGATAATATTGACTTTATAACACAAATATTGAGATCAAGAACTCAATGAACAATCTAAAAATTATGGCTTCGCCTCTGATCATATCATATGCAACTCTCAAACGCCATATTCTAGTATACTATAAGATATTTTTACATAAATTCATTATCCTAAAATTTTATGAATTGTCGGCATTGAAATTAGGGACCCCATTTTTTAAATAAACAAATTCCTCTCTATTTGCTAATCCACTCCATTTTTTCAGTTTCTTCAAGAAAAACTAGTGTTTTTTATTTTTTTTTTACTTTTGAAATGAGTGGAAAAAAAAAATTCTTTCTTAATTTACTAAAATTATTCATTTGAAATATCTTTGAAAAAAAATATTATTATACGGAATTCCAGGACCCATTTGAAATATGCTCTGTTTTAGTAACTCGGTCTCTATATATTTCAATTTTCTTCAAGAAACACTAAATTACTGTTGAAAAAGAGTGAAAATTCTTGTTTCATTAGTGCAAAATCATTATAATGGATTCGAGGACTCGTTTGGATTATGCTCTGTTTCAGCTTACTCCAACAAGAACAAGGTACATTATAATATGTTTATTGGCTCGATGCTCAATTATTGTCAGAACTGTTATTTTGGATCGCATATTCATGTTGTTTACATTTGATTTGAATTTTACAGATGCGATCTTGTAATCTTTGCTGGTGAAAATTCGGAGAAATTAGCTTCTGGTTTGCTTGAACCATTTCTCATTCATCTCAAATCCGCTAAAGATCAGATTTCTAAAGGAGGATATTCAATTACTCTTCGACCTTCCATTGCTAATGTTTCTTGGTTCACTAAAGCAACTTTACAGAGGTAATCATGCTTGAAATTGATGAAATGCAGTTCGTTAGACTGATTTTCGATGTTTAATGTGGTAGTTTTTTCTGTTGTTGACGTTGTCAGGTTTGTGAAATTTGTTAGTACTCCTGAAATTCTCGAGCGATTTGGAAGCATAGAAAGAGATATTATGCAGATTGAGAGTGAACAAGCTAGTGGTAGTATCAATGTTGAAGGTATATTCATATTGATAGTTATTATCTCGTAGAGTAAGTTTCTTTGTTGAAGAAAAATTGGAATCAAGAAGAAATGTGACTTTTTGACATAATAACTATTAGTTGAGTGACTATCAAAGACATCGATCCTGTTTAGAAGTCCTTGTTTCTTATGTATATTAGTTGATTCATGGAATTTCATTTCGAAGTTTTCTTTTCATTGACTCTTGAAATTAGCAGGAAATGCATCAGCTTTTGATGGAGATTCCAAATTCTCTGCTGGTTTTTCAAAGGTATATCGATTTGTAGAGTAAATAAAACTATATTGTATCGCCTTTTTACTTGAATTTCCTACTTATTAACAACTGACAATTTGATACTGAAGTCCAACGGTGAATCTAATGGTGTTGGTGATGCTGCAAAAGAAGAAAATCCCAAGTGAGTTCTTTTGTTTGTCATATCATTACTTATATATGACAACTTATATGACTAAAATGTTCGTCTCTATGGATAGGATTCGTCTTCAGCGCGTTCTAGAAAGCAGAAAAGCAGTTTTAAGGAAAGAGCAAGCAATGGCATATGCTCGCGCTTTGGTATCTGGCTTTGATATGGATAATTTGGATGACCTCATATCTTTTTCCAATGCTTTTGGTGCTCTACGTTTAAGGTATGTAGGACTTAAATGAAGCCATTTGTGACATCTAGGTAGAGACTACGGAACCTAATTTTGTGTTAGAGCCAAATGAAGCAATGAGGTAGATTGCTAGCTAGTTACTCGTTTTGCTGCAACGTGTAAATCTCGTTGTTTATTGGATTAATTAAGATGGTAGATGATACCATTGCGCATACCTATTGAAATTATACTTTGCCTCGATCCAGAGAAGCCTGCATTAAGTTTATGGAGCTGTGCAACAAAAAGAGAGATGATGGAATCTGGATGGATGAAGTTGCTGCTCTTCAAGCCTACTCTCCTTCTGAGTTTTCGTATTTTGGGAGGTCTGGAATCACGCTTGCTGCTGATGTTACTCAAGACAATCAAAGTATTGGCCTTTCCATCAGAAAACAGAATGATGATACATTAAGTCATGGAAGTCTGGATACTAGTCAAGGTACATATGACAATCCTCTTGCTTTTTTCACTTGAAACTTCGTAGTACAGAGCTCACATGATGATATTTGTCAATCGCGTTTATCATGAATATGACACTACTTCATTACGCTCTGCAGAAAATGGTTTACCACCACCCATCAAAGTCCACTCAACAGATGGGAAATCACAGTCAATGTGGCCAAACAATATGCCACCTTACATGCAAAACTATCAAAATCCTGCATTTCAACAAATTCCACCATATCCAGGGTACATGTTTTCGGGCAATCCTACTTACTATCCTGGAATGCCATGGCCTGCAAATCCGGAAGATTCTAGTCGAGGTCCTGTTCCTGAATCAGAATATAATTGGAAGAATAAACCACCTTCCAAGAACAAGAAGAAATATTCTAACGGGGATAGACTTGAAGGCAACAATTCAAGTTCTAATAGTGGTTCTGATGATTATGAGGAGGATAAGAAAATGCAGCATGGGAAAAAATCATCAAGAAAAGTTGTTATCCGCAACATAAACTACATAGCCTCAAAGAGAAATGAACAAAGTGATCACAGCAGCACCAAGGATAGTTCGTCTGATGAGGATGGATCCACTGATGCAGGTTCACTCAGAAAGCAGGTAGAGGAAGCAGTTGGATCATGGGAGAGGCATCATAACTCAACGTCTCGGAACAAGAAGAAACGAGATGGAAAGAAGAGAAACAACAGTGTTAATACATCAAATGGTGCCTCTAAGGATGAAGTAACCAACATTGGTAAGAATTGGGATATCTTCCAGAACATTCTTATGCAAGATGCAGATTCAAGGTCCGATGACACGGGGCCAAAAGGTGTCCAAGAAGAGTACTTGATGACAAAGAAAATGACTCCTTCATCTGATCCTCTTATTATAAATGAGAGAAACATGGGACACGGAGATGAAATCCCGCGACAAAACATGTGGGAAGAGAAGAGGCGTGGACCAGTTATTATAAGAGAGAGCACAGATGAAGAGTTATTATTTTCGCATAGAACTCAGGAACCAAAGGGTTATCCTCAGTCTATCTCGTCGAACATTGCCCCTGAACGAGTTGTCCTTAAGAGCCAAAAAGAGGAGGAATGGTTAGCTGGCAATCTACTAAATAAATCAACATATCAAGGAGAAAGCTCAGATCAAAGTATCTTTGTTGGAGATTATGCTTCAGCCTCTCATGATGATCATTTGCAAACGGGGAAAGATAAGAAAGGCGTTCAATTTGATGATTCCATTGTGGTTCGAGCCCATTCAGTTGATAATGTGTCTGATTATCACCAACAGACAGACATTTTCATGGTCTCAGACATCATCGGAGCTGAACAAGTTAAGCACAGCATGACTAACCACGCGGAAGATAAGCTTGATCCTTCTGATGCATGTGAACCAAATGACCTTTTCATGGTGCTTGGAAGGGATTCAGCCACTGAGCAAGTTTCAGCCTCTCGAAATCCTGAAATGTATGACGAAAATGATGTCTTCCTGTCTGAAACTCTTAAGAATCGCACTGATATCAGACCTGCTTCTGCTGATACAAAGCTTCAAACAAAAGGTGAAGGAACCAACAAAAGGATCGGTAAGGACCTTGGACGAAAGGCAGTTACCAAAGAACCAAAATCTAAACCTTCAGTAACCGGATCTCTTGGAAGGACCAAATCTGATGCATCATCAAGAATCAAGAAATCACCTTCCACATTTCAGAAGAGCAAAGCTGACAAGGTATGGATATTTTCCTGTTCTTTTTATCTATCACTGTTATTATTATGATAATTTAATTCTCTCTTAACGTTACTGACAGGACGAGGAGAGTCGAAAGAAATTGGAACAATCATTATTGCAACGTCAAAAGAGAATCGCAGAAAGAAGTGGTGCCACTGGTTTAACTAAACCAACATCAAGGAAGAATCCAAAAGAGTCAGCCACATCTTCAATAATTGAGAAACCAAAACCTGAGGCAACCAATAGATTACAAAAAACAGTTTTTAAGAGTTCCACTATAGAACGTCTCGCGTCTACAAGGACAGCTAAGGATCGATCCACCGAGTCAAAAACCACTCCAAGCAAGAAAGCAAGTCAAAAGGAGAACAAAGTGATTGCTCCAACAAAGAAATCAGCTGGAAAAGAGAGTAATAAGCAAGGTCCCCGTAAGTCCAAGCCTTCGGCTACTAAAGGCCCTTCTTCATCTGATCCTCCTCAGAAGGAAAAAGATAGCAAGAATGACATAAACTCAATGTTAAACGAAAGTGGATCAGAACAAAGTCCACAGATATCTAATGATATCGTTGATGCTAAGAACACGGAGGAGGTACGTAGCATATCATTAATCGAGAAGAAGATAGATACACCTATGCTTTCTGCTGAACATTCAATAGATGACAAGAAACAAAGTCCTAACAAGGCTGTAAAGGTTTCACTGTCTGAAGTTGAAACCTCAGAAGCAGTTGGCAATGCTATTGGAGTTATAAGTCCTCTGACTTCCTCTGTATCGAACGTGCATTTGGACACTCCGGTATGCCAAGACATACTCTCTAATGAAGTTTCCACCCCACCTCCAAATAATGAAATGAACCTCGAGACGAATCAAGGAAGAAGGAAATGGACAACTGATGAAAGCTCACTAAAAGTTACGAAAGGATTCAGAAAGCTTCTTTATTTTGGTCGAAAAAACTGAATTTTTTTCCTTGTGATCAAGTCATGGCATTTTCTATATCGAAATTATATAGAAAGCGGCATGTTTTGAGTTTTGACATTCCTTATTGCTGTGAAATTATGTGTGATGAGTGTTGTGGCTATTGTTCAATAAAATCTTGTATCAGAAAAGAAAGATTCATTTAATTCTCTTTTTATTGTATTACTTTCATGCTTGTTTTTTATGAATTTGTCTTTGCGTGACTTACTAAACACTATTTTGACTACAACAACAACATACACAGTATAATCCACACGTAGGGTCTAGGAGGGTAGGGCGTACACAGACCTTTTCTCCCTACCTTTGTGAGTTGAGTAGAGGTGTTATTTATGATAGATGCTCTATTATTTTAATTGCTATGCATGACTATTAAAACTCCTTAAAATGCAACTTTTTTCTTATGTTAGATACTTATCCCTTATCAGTAGTCCCACATCGCTTGTTTATATATGTTATATGTGTTTATATAAAATACATAATTTTACACATGTTGTGTTCGTAGAAAGGAGAGATGGTTGGCATCTCCCCCGGCAGGGACGGGAACGGCCTTCGGGCTTTACCTGTTATCAGACACATCCGGTTAAGGCTACCCACTTCGGTGGATCTTACCCAATTTTTTTTTATTTTCTTTTCTGACTTTACTTAGATTATTTGACTAAATAGTTTTAAAAAAATAAAAAAGGATTTTCCGTTGCCGGGACTTGAACCCGGGTCTCTCGGGTGAGAGCCGAGTATCCTAACCAACTAGACTACAACGGAATTTAATAAAAACTTGCATAGATTTTGTAATACATAGTAAAAGGGTTGCTTGGACGGTAATAGATGAACACATGCCTATGAATATTATAAGATTATAAGAAAATAAGAGCGGAATTTCAAAAAATTCACCGCAAACAATTCTCGAGTAAGATAACGATAATAACTATGCATCAATCAAGAAATAATCTAGAATCGACTAGATAAAGTCATTATCAATAATTTACATAGTGTAATCGAAATAATTCTACCACTTCATCAATTTAGAAAAGGATCGATATTTTGTACTAGTCTTATACATATTTTCTCCTTTAAGATCTTTGAATTTGACAACTAAATTGTCATAGTCTGGAAGCTTCGGATGGACATGAGGCGATTGTGGTTGTACTCAAGGCAATTGTTCTTCATTTTTTCCCACAGATTCCACCTGTGAAATTACATTAAAGTTGTTGTTGACGGTTTTATTCCTTCTGGTTCTTTTTGAAGTATAAATCTCACAATTTAAGCTTTCAACCCATGAGTTGTTGTCCTTAGTCCTACTAGAACTCTTAAAGCTACTGAAAATTTCATCAATGATTTGGAGCTTTACGTCTTCTTTTAGCTTTGTGACATGTGTGAGGTACTGCTTGGTCTCCGAGTTAACCATATTACCTGCACGATTGTAAAATTAGTCCATAAAAATATAATTTTAGATGAAATTTGAGCGGATTAATCAATGATCTACTGATTTATCAACTCAATTGTCCATCATTTTAATATTTCGATTAAATTTAGCATAATCCGCCCATTAAATAGACTTACCTGGTAACAGTTCAACATTGAGTCGATCAAATGATTGACCAAATTGTTGTTTAAATAAATTCCTTAGTGAATGCAACTCCGGCAATTCGCCACATCTCGATGCTGCAAATATCATACTGGACAATGCCTCTTGCACATCATCAGACAATTTACTGTAGCAAAAACCAATTTAGACGTGGCAAAGTCAACTCATTTTTGCGATTCGTTTATAAAATTTTCAAATATAAATTCCTGACTCCACCATTAATA
Organism: Solanum pinnatisectum; assembly: GCA_035578085.1. Classification (NCBI taxonomy): domain Eukaryota; kingdom Viridiplantae; phylum Streptophyta; class Magnoliopsida; order Solanales; family Solanaceae; genus Solanum; species Solanum pinnatisectum. Next base: position 43,184,202 of record CM069082.1, on the reverse strand, counting down.
TGATTCGACTCGTCAATTTGACACCTTGATGACACTTGATGAAACTGATTAATTGGAAATTAGTAATTACCTGTTCGTGCTAATATCACGTAGGTTCATAGAGATACAATCACAAAAAATCTCAAGTTGATTGTATGCAGATAATCTGCACTCATCTCTATAAAGTTGTTCAACCTGTAAACAAAGTAATTAAGGGATGATTAGCTACTATAATTAATTAAGTGATTAATTAGAAGCTTTTAATTATTTAAAAAAATAAATGTTAAACTTATCTCAAGAGAAAATTACTCTGGCTAAAGCTAGATGATGGAGTCCAATTTGGAGAAGTTGAGAAATGTCTTCACGTAATTGTTTTATAATTGAATTTCTTCTCTTCCTTTGTATCACTAAACGTGCCTTAAGCTGTTTGATTACCTTCTTGCTATAGAGAAAAAAAACTTGTTAGTTCATCATTTAAAAGATAATTACATGTAATTACTTTGACAATCTAATAACATGATTAGAAAAAAAGATAAATAAACTCTCATAACAAGTTAGATCGCACTAGAATTCGTTTGGTACACAGAATGAGATAGACAAAAATATCTCATGGATGAAAATATAATATGGGTTTGTTCTTCTTTCGATTATGCTTTAATAACATTTGTCTAATTTGATCAGGTCTATCGAAAACAATTTTTCTATCCTACAAAGATAAAAATAAGTTTTGTATATACATTTTACCCACTTGATCAGATTCTACTTATGAGATTACAGTAGATATTGTTGTTGTGAAACCAAAAATAAATATTGAATCAAAATTATTAGTAAAAAAAAAAAAAGAGATGTTTTACCACTTAGAATGATATCTCCATCTTGAACCTTTAATAAATTCACCAAATGAAGAGAGCAAATTATTCAACCCCATTTCATGTTGTGTTTTTTTTATTATTATTGTTCCTTTGTTCTTTTACTATCAACTTCTCAATAGAGGAAAAATACAAAGGAGTCCTTAAAAATCCACATAAGTTAAAAGCCAAAGAAAATATTGATCATGTACTTGAGAAAAGGGAAAATAACATCAATTACAATCAATTTTGTATCTTTATTTTCCATTTTTTAAAAATTCCTTTCCAAATTGACATTGGCCTTGGTGCAAAGTACGTACAAATAAACTTAAAATCTTTGAAGACCACATACAATCAAAGATCTAATATTATTAATTGATTTATTAAATTTTCTTCTACTTATATTGACATATAAAACACGGGTGGTCAAATGAATAATTAAATTGAATTTAAACGGATCAAATAAATTGAATCGATAAATAAATGAATCAACAATCAACTCAAACTAAAAAAAATTTCGACTTCAAACGAATTAGATTTTCATGAATGAATTTCATCAGTTTATAGACACTTTTATCTATTTAATAGAAATCACAATTTGAGTAATAGTGGCATTTTCCCTCTCTAAGTGGAGATATATATGTTGGTGATTACAACATTTCAAGTCTGACAAGTTTTATTTTATTTAGCCGTCTTATTGTGTTATTTTTTGTTTGAGTAATCTACAAAGATCTTTTTAGAATAATAATAATAATAATAATAATAATAATAATATATTGTGTTCAAGGCTGGAATTTGAAGTATTGTCCACATGGAAAGTCAATACTCTGTGTCCCTAATTACTTGTTCACTTTTTAACTGGCACACATATTAAAAAAATAATTAATGATATAGTGAGTTTACCATTTTATCCCTATTAATTATGAAGTAGATGAAAATTTTACATTTTTCAAAATAATTAGTCATTTAATTGAGAGTATAATAGGTAAAAAAAATTGTACTTTCTTGATTTGTCAAAATGGACAAGTAATTAGGGACAACTATAAAAGGAAAAGTAGACAAGTAATTAGGAATAGAAGGAATATAAAATTAAAGATTGTCTAGGAATTAGAATCAACGCAATTACATTTCATTTTCTCACTTTTACTTGTCATATTTAACTTTAGGTGTTTTTCAAAATGTACGGTGAACAAAAAGTTATAATTAGAGTTGTAATTACGTGTTTGATTCTCTTTTTTCTTTTTCTATTAACGTAAGAGTTGAAAAGAGTTGCACTTTGTGTGTATGATACGAGTTTTATGTCTTATACACGTAATATTAGTGTGTTCATTGCATATTGCCTTTTTTCTCAAAATGGAAAAGGAATTTAATTTCTTTCATTCGTTAATTTCTACACAGAATATAAGAAAAACAAACTTATCAAAGCTATGACAACAATAAATTATATGCATTTATAAATTATTGAAATAAATTTTATCCTTACTACTACGAAGTTAGATTATGTCAAGTTAACCTGAACGACTAGACAAATAAAAATGAAAAAGATTAGGAGTGAAACTTGTGTTAACCACAATTGAAGGCACCGACAGTATAAAAAACGTCAAAACTGAAACGACGACGGTGTGGTTGGTGGTTAGTGAAGAATAGCTCACATTTGATGTGAACTGTTGGGATGTCAGTTTATTTGCTTTGCTAAATTTATTTATTGTTTTTGCCAGTTGTTGCTGCTGCTTCTTCATAACTCAAAACCCTCTTTAGTAGAATATCCAGACTCCAGAGAGAGAGAAAGAGGAAGAAATCTCGATTTTACTGATTGATTTTGGTAACAAATGGCGTCGAAGTTGTTAATGCTAACTATTTTCGTATTCGATCTGATTGCTTTTGGTTTGGCTATTGCTGCTGAGCGGAGAAGAAGCACTGTAAGAAGTAGTTTAAATTTCTCTTCACTATACTTATAACTGTGTTTTGTTCATTTTTCTCTGTTTCATACTGCTAATTTTAACTCTCAATTGATTGATTTTGCTTTTTCTTCTGTTAGATCTGTTCGGTCTGCGGTATTTTTTTTTAAAAAAAAATTGGGGATAGAGATAGGGGATTTACCTGTGGAGAATTGAACCCTCGGCAACGAGGTGAAAATTCACGTAGCCAATAAGATTCCTGTGATTTCCTGTTCAATTTTAGGATTTTTGAGTATTTTATTCTTGGATGTGGCTATTAATTGAATCCAAAAAAAGTTAAATATTGGATTAATCATTGGTCACCTGGAACTATTACTGGAATTTGATTAGAGTAATAGTGATGTGCAATTTTTAGATGAATTTTTAGCTTTAGGTAGAATGCCTTGTAATTGTGTTACTTTCATAATCTCTTCTTTGTTGAACCAATATTGGTACTTTTATCTCGTCTTTACACAAGTAAGACTCTTATGGCCTACCTATGCGAGGCGGATTCAGGATTTGAACATTTTGGGTTTGATTACAGAATTCCACCACTATTCATTTGATTTACTTACTAGGTTCGAAATATGATTTTTGTATTAATTTAGTGAATTTTTTTTATACCTATACTAAGTGTGAGCCAAACAATCGAAGATCTCAGCTCTAATGTTGTAATGTCTTAGTTCTATCAATAATAACTTAAGATAAGAGGGAAAAGGTTGCAAATTAGGTTGCAATTTTGTGTTATAGTGTTGTCCATGAGAACTTAAGACCAAGTTTTCTTTTAGTTGCTTTCTCATGTGATTTGGTTCAAGCTAATTAGCTTTTCGTGTGTCACTTGATTGAATATATCCCTTCATTTGTAGGCAAAAATCAAACAAGATGGTGAAGACGACTATAGCTATTGCGTCTATGACTCCGACATAGCAACTGGATTTGGTGTTGGTGCCTTCTTATTTCTTATGCTTAGTCAAATAATTATAATGGTGGCGAGCCGTTGCTTCTGTTGTGGAAAGGCTTTGAGGCCTGGAGGTTCAAGAGCTTGTGCTGTTCTCTTATTGATCATATGCTGGTAAGTATAATAACAAGCAAAAAGTGTATTCTCTTGTTTCCAATTCAGTCACTTAAAAAAGGGAATTTGCCACATTAAGGAAGTGGATTTCTCTTTCAATGCTAAATCGTGTGACTTGTGAGTAACGTTTTATCGTACACACATTGTAAAATATTATGTATTTTTTGTTTCAGGGTCGCATTTTTCATAGCTGAGGTCTGCTTGTTGGCCGGTTCGGTTAGGAATGCTTATCATACCAAGCATCGAAGATCATACTTGACGAGTGATAAACATATATCGTGTGAGACTCTGAGAAAAGGAGTTTTTGCAGCTGGAGCAGCTTTCATTTTCTTCACCAGCATACTCTCTCAGTTCTACTATGTGACTTACGCCAAGGCGCGAGGTGGCCCCATGCCATATGGTGGTGAAGCCGGCGTTGGCATGGCAGCCTACAAATGAGGGTGATCAAGGTCGTTGTTACATTTATATGTTTAAAAAAAAATAGTTGTGATTTTGAAGTTGATGTATAATACAACTTTCTATTGCTTAGTTGCAAAGTTCATTGTACCATATTCCTTCTGCATAAATTTTTTGTTCCGTCACTTAGTGTGAACTTTCGTCTGCAAACATCTGTTAGATTTGAGATTAAGTGTGAACTGTATCTTTTTTTCTTTCTTGAACCAAGAAGAAGTCTCTGTGGCAAGTTCCTTCTTGTTGTATTGCATAAAAATGGCGTGAGACGGGCTTAAATAGTGTGATCCGTACATTCAACTTGTTTGTGATTGATGCGTAGTAGTATCAGAAATGGTTAGTCATTCAACATGTAGTTGAGGAATAAACTAGAAGCATTAGATGTGTACAAACGAGATATCCAGTAAAGGCAATGATTTGAGAATAGAAAAGCTCCATCCATGTTTCGCTCGCTTACATATTTTTTCTGTGGACGATACACAATAGCCAATAACAGTAATGTCTCAGTCCCAAACAAATTGATAACAACATGCAATAGCCAACAATAATGTGCCTTAAGTCTCAAACAAATTGGGGACGACATATTGTATCTCGATGTTGGTCAATTTAACAAATTGATGATGACATGAGAACTGAAAGGATAATCTACCAAACATTAATGTGAACCAAAATAAGCAGAAGAGACGACGAAAACAACAAGATACCAGTGAAATTCCACAAGTGATGTCTGGGAGGGTAGAATGTATCCAGAGTCACATACTTTACCACTACCTCACGGAGGAAAATAAGCAAAAGAGAAAAACATATAATACTTACATTATTGAATAAATTTCAACTCAAGTTTAATTTATGTTGACTTGGAGAATCGCAGAATTTGTTCAAGCAGGCCTTGGGCTTAAAGCCTTAAACTTGGTGGAAACCTCTACTTTTCTTGAATTATTTGCAAATTAATTTAGTATGATGATATTATTAGTTAAGCATATATATTTAACACTCTCATTAACAAGGTTTTAATCTCAAGTTACTAAATTATCCATATTTACTACACTTTGAAAATCTAATTTTTTACTACTGGTATTCCAACAAGTATGATAAATGGTTACTTAACGACAAGAGTAAAATGGAGAAAAAATAATTAATTCTCTCTTAATTTGCTAAAATTAGCATATACAGGACAAGTCAAAGGGATCGAAGAAAGTATTTTATACTTCATTATTGTTGTTAATTATGGGCTCAACAACAACATCTTGGGCTGGGGCCTGGGCTACTAAGTATTGAGAATTTTATGCTCCATAACTATAGTTTGTTAATTACGATTCGTGGCTACATGTTAGAGGAAGAAGAGAGGCGAGCGAGAGAGGACATAGAGTGGAGAGAGGCGAGTTATATATGTATATCTGTCGAATTGTATATGTATATATGTTAGATAATTGTATATATGTAATTGATATACATATGAATTTGTATATTTGGTGAGCGAGATTGAGAGAGGGAGGAGAGAGCACAGAGAGTGGAGCGAAGAGATTGCATTTGTATATCTGTCATATAATTATATATGTTTATGTATAGTTTGTATTTGTATATGTATAAACGAGGAAAGAGGTGAGAGAGAGGCGCACGTAATTACAGCTAAAATTAAACTGCGAGCCGTAATTAATTCAAACTATAGCTATGTTAGTTAATTAACTAATATATGTTTGCTTATCCGTGTAATTTTTCCCTTTCTCAAAATGGTTGTCTATATTAGTTGGGATTTTTCCTTGTTTATTTTCTTTTTCTTTTAACATTTTTAGCCAGACGACTAAAAGATTAACCTATCAAATTGTAACCATTTGTAGTTGTTGTATACGATAAATATATACTCAGTATATAATCGATGCATCATGTGTACACATCGATTATATCAATAGCATAAGTGGACCTCTCAAATGTATAAGTAGACATTAATCTGGCTCAGAAGTAAGGCTCACGCATACAGTGATTATACACTAAATTTTATAAAAAATTAAAGATTAAAACATTTTTTTTTTGAAATGTTGTAGTTGTATGTAAAGGTTTTTTTTCAGAGATTGTAATTAAATTAATTTATGAACCAAAGCAAGCACATGCATGCATGGTTTGATCAAGCCAGGAAAAAATGTAGCATCATCTCCACTGATTTAATTGGACTTTTTTTACATTTTTATCATGTACTCCCACTGTTTCAATTTATTTGTCATGTTTTGATTTGGCATGATATGTAAGAAAGTAATGAAAATTTTTGAATCTTGTGTTTGAAATACGTCACGTGGAAAGTTAAGATTAAAGAGTTGCCAAAAAACAAAAGAAATAATATTTTTGAATCAGACTAAAAAATAAAAGTAAGACAAACAAACTAAAAAGGCGAAAAAAGTTTCCATCAATACTAGTGGGTTGGCTAGTGTCCCTTCAACTTATCCAGGAGTCACATACATATAGAAAGTGCTTCACCAGTGGGTTAACTTAGATTTGGATTATGAATATTATAATACATTAATAGAAAGTGTGTTAGTATTTAATTATACCAGCAAAATCCAATTACAAAGAGATCTAATACTAATGTTGGCAGAGGCGATCGATTTTACATACATTAAAAATACGAGTAGTATTTTTTCTTATTACATGGCTCTCTTTTTTTTGGAGATTAGTTAAATATAACGCAAGAAATCAATAAATAAAATATCAGGGATCATGATTAAAAAAAATTCAAGGAATTATTGTAGACTATTTTCTTCTATTCAAATAATACACGGTAGTAATTGATTTACATGAACTATGTATCGATCTAAGTTGAATGTGGCGAATTTGTAACATTTTTCTATAATTTTTTGTAGCCTTTTTATAGGTTAGCCCGTTTGTCTATTCGTGTTCATAGCTCAATCGAAGGTTAAAATTGTAACCCAATAAAAAAATATAAAATGTTTGTATCATTTATTATCAAGTGATACGAAATTGCATTATTTCTTCATGTATAGAGTCTAATATTACCGGTAAAAATTCTTACAATAAGTGTGAGACGATTATAATTATATACTTTCACTATTTCCCTTTCTAGAGTTACATACCTAACATCAAGTGATATTTATAGAATAAAAATAATTGAGTTTCCTCTACACGTAACCAAATATTTCATGTATTTGATATGGAGACTTTTTGGTAGAGATCGTTTTTCTGCTTAGCTAGCCTAATAAATTCTTAAATTTTTATCTGAATTAGTTAAGTCTTGGGACTGAACACATCCCCCTTACTTAAGTAGGGCTTAGAAATGATATTGGTAAATGATTGTTGAATATAGTTACTCACCTCATAACCTAATTTTTTCCATGAAGAACTGAATGTCTCACCTGATGACTCCAAACTTGAGTCTCGAGACCATAATCATTCAACGGGATTCTAAATGTCAAGTCTTGAATACCAATAAAATTTGAATATCAAATAATTACACGAAGTAACTTTTTTTTTTTTGTACCTTCTTTACAAAGGTGTCGTTTAACTATCTAACAATTTAGTAAAGTGATTTTGTACAACGGTACAAAATAAAAAGATTACACGATTTTCAATAGTTGAAATAATTTAGGATTTTAATTAGAAGCATGATTAATTATGAGAGTAGCAGTTGAAAAATGTTCTAACCTATTAATATGTTGATAGGTACAGTAATGATAATTAAGTTTAATTAGCAGGCTTAGAGCCAATCATAATTAACAGGCTGTGTTGGAATCAAGCCACGTGTTAGTATTCTGTCTGTCACTAATTAATATCGTGAGCATGTTACCCCATTTTCATTTAATTTATAACTATCTATCTATAATTATTCATTACTTTATGTTCAATAATATTAGTATATGAATAATTATGCAAAATCTTGGGAAAATAAGGTAGTAATAATCACGATAATGCCGGAGGGTTTCCCCCCTTTTTTTTTTTTTTTTTATTCCCTAGTTGTTCAAAAAAATAATTAATTCATTTCAATTTATTTGTCTGGTTTAATATTGGTGTAAAGTTTTAAAAAGTAAAGAATATCTAAACTTGATAAGAGTATTTGTGAAATGTACCGATTATGGTCTTAAGTATGTTACGTGAAAAGTTAAAATTGAAGAATAGTCATATAAATGAAATTAAGACAAATAAATTGACACGGAGAAATAATAATCTTTTGCGCAATGTGTATATTGAGTTAATACTTTAATAAGGATTACAAATGGAAGAAATCCAACCCAGTGGCGGAGCTAGGATTTTCAATAAGGGGGTTCAAAATCTGTAGAAATAGACACTAAATAGCTGAATAGGGTTCGACATCTACTATATATACATAAAAATTATTTTAACCATATATAATTAATATAATTTTCCGCCGAAGGGGGTTCGGATGAACCCCTACATCCAACCATCGTAGAAAGTTCATATAGCCAACTAACTCAATTATTATATATGATTCCCTAAAAAAAAACTTTAAATACCGTTAATCATACCTAAGTGATAAAATTTGTATAGTACAAGATATTTTGCATTGATTTATTTGATTATTTGGTGTGTGAACATCGGTTCCATAAAAAGAATTTCATAGTCATTCAAATTCATGAACAATGGGCTCAATAATTAGCACTACTTAGAGAATCCAATAATTTTGCCTAATCATATTTTTCAAAATACATTTAACATGAGAACAAGTCATTTCTAATACACTTACTTATATTGCCCTAAATTAGATAATTTTGTATCGCGTTTCACTGGCTTTAGTATTCACAAAATTTTAATGAATGAAATATTAACAAACACCATTCAATATTTCGAATAGTATTTACAGTTCTATCTTTTGAGTAACTTGTTGGGTTTTAAAGGTGTGAACAGGAAATGAAGGGTTGTGACTCTCCTGAAGAGTTGTGACTATGCCAAAAGGTTATGCATTTTCCAAAGTGTTGTGACCTTTCTGAAAGGTTGTCTTCTTTCCGAAAGGTTGTCTTCTTTCTAAAGGGTTGTGACCTTTACCCTTTGTTGGCTATAAATAGAGAGGTTTTCTCTCATTTTTCTGCATCGAATTCTTCCTTTCTTTTGCATACATTTCTTACAAAACAAAATCGATCGATCGTGTGCATGCGTGTTGATTCGTTCGCCATTTGAGTTCGTTGAAATTATCGAAGTTTGAGGTACCACTACTTCTTTAATGGTTAATCCGTTTTATCTTGGGAGGAATTAATCTGCAACCTCGGGTACTTGAGGAGATTAAATTTCTTAAGGACACACAGTGGGTTCTGTGGACTCGGATAGTTCTTTGTGTTTTTCTTCTCATTTTTTATTATTTCTGGTTTGCTAATCTGAATACAGGAGATAACAAGCTTAAGAAATTTAAAGTTTCTGTATTTGAGGTTTCTAGAGATTAAAATCTTTATGGTTTTCTACTTTGTTTGAATTTTTTTTAAAATTCATTCGATTAACGATTAAAAGAATATAAAAATTTTATCGTTACATCATAAACGGTCTGTGTAAGGATTTATTCTTTACTGTTAGTATTTCACATACTAATATTGTCTGCCATTTGTGACAGAAAAAAATGACTAATTCAAGTCAAGTAAATGTTGGAGCGATGAAGCTTTGAAGCAATATCGATTGCACCCAATCGTTCAACTACTGCCTTAGCACCGGCTGAGAAACCTGCAAAGTTTTCTGGGGTCAACTTCAAGAGATGGCAGCAAAAGATGTTATTCTATCTGACTACGTTGTGTCTGCAGAGGTTCATTAATGAGAACGTTCCTGTTATGTCAGATGAAACTCCGTCCAACGATTCTTGTGCCGTAAATGGACACATTCGATTTTTGTGTAAAAATTATATTTTGAGTGGCTGCGAGGATGATCTGCACAAGTAATGTCAAAACCTCAAAAGAACTCTGGGATGCTTTAGAAAAGAAGTATAAAACAGAGGATACCGAAATGAAGAAGTTCATTGTGGCAAAGTTTCTGCACTATAAGATGATAGACAGTAAGACTGTCATCACCAAGTTCAAGAATTGCAGGTCATAATCCATGATCTCCTTATTGAAGGTATAAATTTATTTAATACCTATGTTGGAAATATTAAGTCTATTCTTAATACTCATATAATATTTAATGTAGGATTGGTTGTGAATGATGTTTTTCAAGTGGCTGCCACTATTGAGAAGTTACCTCAATTGTGGAAGGACTTCAAAAACTACTTGAAACATAAACGCAAGGAGATGATTGTTGAAGATCACATGGTAAGTCTGAGAATTGAAAAGGATAACAAGGCCGCAGAAAAGAGGTCACGTGGTAATTCAGCAACATTTGGAGTAAATATTGTTGAAGAAGATCCCACAAAATCAAAGAAAAGAAAGAAACCATCTGGTCCAAAGAGCAATCCTCCTAAGAAGAAGTTCAATGGAAGTTGCTTCAATTGTGGCAAACGTGGTCATAAGGCTACTGAATGTCGGGGTCCCAAGAAGGACAAGAAGAAGGATCAAGCAAATTTGGCTTAATCGAAAGGAGATATGGACGATCTTTGTGCAATGCTTTCAGAATGCAACTTGGTTGAAAATCCAAGAGAGTGGTGGATAGATTCTGGTGCCTCATGCCATGTATGTACCAACAAAGAATTATTTTCATCATATACTCCATTTTTTCTTGAAGTTGTTTATGGCAAACTCCGTTGTTGCAAAGGTGGAAGGAATTGGCAAAATCCTCTTAAAGATGACATCGGGTAAGGTGGTGATTTTGAACAGGGTCTCGTATGTTCCAAAATTGCGAAAGAACTTAGTTTCTATACCAGTTCTGACTAAGAACGGATTCAAATGTGTATTTGTTTCTGATAAAGTTGTAGTCAGTAAGAATGAAATGTATGTAGGAAAAGGTTCCCTCACTGAGGGCCTCTTTAAACTTAATGTAATTGCCGTTGATATGAATAAAAATTCTGCTTCTTCTTACTTGCTTGAGTCTAAATGTTTATGGCATAAACGTTTGGGACACGTTAATAACAAAACCTTGCGAAAACTGATTAACTTAAATGTTTTGCCTAAATTTGAGTGCAATAAATCAAAATGTCAAGTTTGCGTTGAATCTAAATATGCTAAGCATCCTTATAAATCTATTGAAAGGAATTTATATCCCTTAGAACTGATTCACATTGACATTTGTGACATGAAGCCAACACCAACACGTGGTGGAAAAAGTATTTCATAACTTTTATTGACGATTGCACTAGATATTGTTATGTCTATTTGCTAAATGGTAAGGATAAAGCAATAGACGTATTTAGGCAATATAAAACTGAAGTTGAAAATCAGTTGGATAGAAAGATCAAAATGATCAGAAGTGATAGAGGTGGAGAATATGAATCTCCATTTTCAGAAATATGTTTGGAAAATGGAATAATCCATCAAACTACTGCTCCTTACTCTCCCCAATCTAATGAAATTGCGGAACGAAAAAAATCGAACTTTAAAGGAAATGATGAATGCCTTACTTATAAGTTCAGGTTTACCACAAAACTTGTGGGGGAAAGCTGTTCTTACAGCAAATCAAATACTCAATAGAGTGCATCACACGAAGACACATGTTATTCTATATGAGAAATGAAAAGGTAGAAAACCCAACTTGAAATATTTCAAAGTGTGGGGGTGTCTAGCCAAAGTTCAGGTTCCTCTACCTAAGAGAGTGAAAATAGGGCCTAAGACTGTGGATTGTGTATTCATTGGATATGCCACAAATATTAAGGCATGTCGATTTTTGGTCATAAGTCTGAACATTCGGATATTCATAATAATACGGTATTAGAATCAGATAATGCTGAATTTTTTGAACATATCTATCCATATAAAACTAGACTTGAGTCATCTAGTGGGGGGTCTAAACAACCTCGAGAAGAACCAAAAGATAATGAAACCAATGAAGAGAGTCTAAGGGGCCGTAAACGTCAAAGGACAGCTACGTCATTTGGATCTGATTTTGTAACATTCCTACTTGAAAGTGAACCTCAAACATTCAAGAAAGCAATGTTGTCTAGCGACTCAACCTCTTGGAAGGAGGCTGAATAGTGAGATTGAATCAATCTTAAGCAATCATACCTGGGAGTTGGTTGATCTTCCTCCATGGGACAAACCCTTAGGTTAAAAATGGATCTTCAAAAAGAAGATGAAAGATAATGGAACTATTGACAAATATAAAGCAAGATTTGTTGTCAAAGGCTTTAGACAAAAAAAATGTCTTGATTATTTTGACACATACTCGCCAGTGACTAGGATTGCATCAATTCGAATGTTAATTGCCCTAGCTGCAATATACGTTCTTGAAATCCATCAAATGGATGTGAAAACCGCCTTCTTAAATAGAGAGCTAGAGGAAAAGATCTACATAGAACAGCCTGAAGGCTTCATAGTTCCCCGTAAAGAAAAGAAAGTATGCAAACTTGTTAAGTCACTTTATGGACTAAAACAAGCACCGAAACGATGGCATGCAAAGTTTGATTAAACCATGTTGGCAAATGGATTTAAGATCAATGAGTGTGATAAATGTGTTTACATTAAAGACACTCCGAATCAGGAAGTCATTGTATGCCTATATGTGGATGACATGTTGATAATGAGCAAGACATTGCCAATGTAAAAGCTACTAGCGTATGCTGCTTAGTAAGTTTGATATGAAAGATCTAGGAGTAGATTTAATATCGTATTAAGATTCATAAAACTCTTAACGGCTAGCATTGTCTCAATCTCATTATATTCAAAAGTACTTGAAAAGTTCATGTATTTGAATTTCAAACCTTAATCTTGCAAAGAATAAAGGAGAAAGTCATTTCAATTGGATTATGCCAAAGTATTGGGAAGTTTGATGTATGTCATGAATTGTACGACGAGACATATATAAGTAAACTTAGTCGATACACAAGTAATCCCAATCAAAATCATTGGTTGGCAATGAAGAGAGTTTTGGGGTACTTAGAAGACACTCAAAACTATGTTTTGCATTACAACAAATATCCAGGAGTTCTCGAAAGATATAGTGATGCAAATTGGATTAGTGGGTCAACTGAAACGAAATCCACGAGTGGATATGTTTTCACTATTGGTGGAGGAGCAATATCTTGGAAATCATCCAAACAAACATGTATAAATTTCTTAGAAGATATTCGATAGTCGGAAGTGTTATGTATAACGGAAAGTCTCGTCACATAAGACGAAGACATAACTTTGTTAGACAACTACTCTCTAGTGGAATTATCATAATTGACTATGTAAAGTCAAAGGATAATGTGTCCGATCCACTTACTAAAGGCCTAACTAGAGAAGGAGTTGAGAGATCATCGACGGGAATGGGACTATGGACGATAACAAGTCATCGTAGCGGTAACTACTTGGAGATCCCAAGATTTAGGTTCAAGGAGATAAAACAAAGTCATGTATGACGGTTCAACATTGTCCAAAATTATTTTATGTCTATTCTCGATGAGACAATGTTCGCAAAATCGTGATAAAGGCATAAGGACTTTTAATGGTTTCTAAGTTTGATAGTATATCAAATAGTGTATCTACGGGATAACACATTTAGAAATCGCTTATGTAAGTATATGAAGTGTCGCTTATGTAAGTATGAAGTGTAGTCGCAAAGAGAATCCGTAAGGCTAGTTCTCTAAGCACTTATTAACCGAGATGTGTTCATGGTCAAACGAACAAAACAATGAGAACCAAAAATAGTTCAAAGGTTGATTCAGTATGACAAAGATACCAAATCTACCGATTGATCGAGTATATCCGATATATGTTTACTATAGAAAGTTTAAAGGGAAACCTACTTATCCGGATGCGATTAACCTTTACTTACGAATCACACAATTTTTCATGCATATGTTTTAACAATAGTCATTCCCTATTCATGTGGGGGATTGTTGTTTTTTTTTAAAAAAAAAAACGGGAAAGCGGTTGTGACTACTCTTCTGATGTTGTAACTATTGATATCTTAAAGGTTATGCATTTTCCAAAGTGTTGTGACCTTTATAAATAGAGAGGTTTTCTCTCATTTTTCCATCGAATTCTTACTTTCTTTTGCATACATTTCTTACAAAACAAAATCGATCGATCGATATGCGTGGTCACGTGATTCGCTGTCATTTGAGTTCGTTGAAATTATCGAAGTTTGAGGTACCACTACTTTAATGGTTAATCCGCTTTATCTTGGGAGGAATTAATCGCAACCCCTACTGATCAGCAACTCGTACGGATTAAATTTCTTAAGGACACACAGTGGGTTCTGTGGACTCGGATAGTTCTTTGTGTTTTTCTTCTCATCTTTTATTATTTCTGGTTTGCTAATCTGAATACAGGAGATAACATAACTGACTTTCATTTTTTTCTCGACTGAACTAATAGTAGTAATTTTTTCCCATAAAATAGGACACTATATACCTGCATAATTCTAATTAACTATGGAACGGCACCGATAAGAATGCATTATTAATTATTGTACTTTGCTAAACACAGCAATATTGAAGCTCCAAGTATAAACATACTTCATAGTATTATAAATTAAATAATCCGTACGAATGTCAACGTCATTTTGTATGTCATTGTCTAAAAACACCATGTGTGTCATGTGCCAAATGCAAAAAATTATCAAAAAATAATTGAAACACAGTATAATGAGGAATAATATTGGTTGATGTCGTTTTAGGGTAATATATTCCAATTTTAGCAACTAAATAGACTGCCCATTCAATAAAATATGTTAATTTTGGACTTCTAATTATTATTTTGATTAAATCTAGGCTTTTATAGTTGAAAAAAGAAAGAAATTATTGACGTTATTGTATAGATCTTTTATGTCCAACCGTGAATTTTAAGGTGTAATAGTATGTTGATTGATTGGCTACATATTTTTTTTGTCAAACATTTTAAAGTAATTTTTAGTAAAAATAATAATTATGACTTAATTATACTACTTTTTACAAAGATTTTTATGTATAAAACTTTTACATAAAAAGACCAAAAAACTAATATCCAAAGTCACATCCAAAAGTAAAGTGTGTTTACCTTTTAAAAAAGAATAAATAATGGAGTAATTTTTTTTTAAAAAAAAAAAGGCTCTTTTGAAATGCAGTGAATATACTTATATTTCTACGTTGAAATTAAGTTATTTTTCTCCCAATTTGTGTCTTGTGAACATGGAAAAATGCACCTATTAAGATAAGTAAATCTCACAAAAGCACCGACATGAATTTGTTGGGTTATGAAGGGTGATTAGGGCGTCATGCGGAAGCTTACAATTTGCAAATCATATAATTGATAAATCAGATAACAAAAAAACTTATACTAAAAATCAAAATATTATTATATCAAAACTAATATAAAGAAAAACATTGAAACTTTAGAGAGAATAAATCTCCCATAAATGTTCTTTAAACGAACTACATTGTGGATGTTGTTATTGTGTTGTTAAGAAACAAACCTATATTTATAAAAAGAAAGAATAAACCAAATATAAAAGAATATTATATTTTCCTTTGAGAAAAGTAAAAACATATGGTAATGTTTTGTCTTTTCTTTAAGGAAAAATAATTCTTAAATTATGGTAAGAAAATCAAACCTTAACAAATCTCCTTTTAGTGGATTTTCTTGAAGCTTTAATCTGTTCTTTCATCATTTGATAATCTTGTTCTCCATAAAATTTTCATCATCATTTGCTTGCCGATTAAAAATAAAGTTTAAAATATATGGGTTAAAAATGATTTAAAAATATTTTATTTTTATTTTCAAAGAAATGTTGAAAATATGGATTTAATCTTTTCTCCACATTAGATGGACAAAAATCTTCTTTATCATCAAATTAGTTACAAATTGATTTGAAACCACTGACTTCAACCTCATTCAAGCATTAGATCATTGAACCATCGAATCTTTTGAACCATGTCTTACCACTACGTTGTTGGGTTGAAGGGGTGATAAGGGCGTCAAAGCTACAATCACAATTTTCAAATCATATAGTCGATAAATCAGATAACAAAAAAACTTATACTAAAAATCAAAATATTATTATATCAAAACTAATATAAAGAAAAACATTGAAACTTTAAAGAGAATAAATCTCCCCATAAACAAGACTCTTAAACGACTACATTGTGGATGTTATTGTTATTGTGTTAGAAGAAACAAACCTATATTTATAGAGTCCTAATACCTTTTTATTACTAGAAAAGGACTAGCTACTCCAAAACCTTTTCCTAAAAGGAAAGAATTAACCAAATATAAAAGAATATTATATTTTTCTTTGAGGAAAAGTAAAAACATTTATGGTAATGTTTTGTCTTTTCTTTAAGGAAAAATAATTCTTAAATTATGGTCAGAAAATCAGGGCAAAACCCTAACAGAATTGCTCTCAAGGATCTTGAGTTTAAATCCTAGATATGGAGAAATTTGTGTTAAGAGCGTCAATGAACCCTGTAGTGTATAGTCCCGAGGGCTCCAAATGGGCTCGAGAAGAAGAAAAAAAATCTCATAGATATAGAGAAATTTGTGTTAAGAGCGTCAATGAACCCTGTAGTGTATAGTCCCGAGGGCTCCAATATGGGCTCGAGAAGAAGAAAAAAAATCTCACAAAAGCATATGGCAAGATCCTTATACTAAACAATCTTAAGTTAGATTAGTTGAATCTTCTTAAATGTGCATGAATGGACAGCCAATTTAATTAAAATAAATTATATATATACATATAACTCATTTCATTTTATTGAGAACTTACCAATACGTAAGATTCGACCAAATTCATTTACCAATTCAAAAGTAATATATAAAAGTTACTTGACTAAGATGTTACCCTCCCCCAACCCCCTAATTTCATTTCAAATATCATAAAAATAAGATATGTTATCTGTTATGATAAATGAAAATAATTTGATATTATAAAAATTATTTACGTTGAAAGTGCATGTATATTACTTAGCTTAAACTATGAATGAATTTGCCATCAAGTCATTATATGCTTCGTTCAATTAGATGGGAGTAATTTACTTTTAAGACAAATAAAATTTGTTATATACTATAGTTTATTGTATTTTTACCTCATATCTTGGGATTGTATGTATACACAATTTACTTAATATTTATAATTTCATGCTGCTCTATTTAAAAAATAAGATTCTGATCTTGTATAAATCTTCATGTCTTCCCTTCCCTAATCATAATTAATTAACCTACCCACCCTTAATTAAAAAATAAAGCATGGAAAGAGGAATAAACAAAAGACCAAAAAAAAAAGTGGAAAAGGTCATTTTTTTTAGGGCTATAATGACAGTTTATCAATAGATGATATCACATATATTTTTTTCACATGACAAAAAATAAATAATTAAATTTACCTTTGAACTATACAAATTTATCTTTATTACTATATTATATAGTCCTCTACCAATCAAACACATAAATTTTTTATATAAAATCACCTTATTCTGACGATCTCTTTCAGACATTTATCTTTACCACAAAATCTTCGACCTTCCATCGTTATAAATCCATATGACCCCACCTTAACTATCACAATACTCCTAGCTACAAGATTTAAAGAATTTCAGCGCACTAATTAAGTTGACAAAATTATAGAAAATAGATTAATAATTAGATTTTTAAAAAATGTAAATATGACGTAGGATGTTTAAATAAAAATAATGGTCACCATGTGGAAGACAATTATACAAATTCATATATTCCTTTGTCTTAAAGCGTTGACGATTTATCATAATTAATAACACCGTCACCTCTATTTTTTTTTTTCAATTTTCAAATATATATTACAACATTTTTTTTTTAATGAACTTGTTTATGACTTGGCATATACACACACGAACTCCACTTTTGTGTCATTTTCTTGAATAGGTGTATACAAAAGAATGAGTTGTTACATTGAAATACAACCAAGCTACTACTTTTTTCTAGCTGGACCCCTTCTATCTTTAATTTCATAATTTAGAGTATTCGAGATTTTAAAAGATTGACCAAACATACTAGTAAACGGAGAATGCAAGTTACAAGTTGATAATCAAAGGTCACTTGTCATGCCTGGTATAGGCATGTTATATATATTATAACAATCACTTGATATGCTACTTATCGTCATCGATCGATCTATTGACTTTAATTTGTTAATTTACAAGTATTTGTTAAGTTTGTACATTTGAAAACATAAGTGTAGGTTAATCTTTTGATTTATCCTTTGCAAATCTGATAGGTTAATATACAAGTGCGTACATTTAATTATTCTCATAAACTATTAATCATTGACTTAGAATTTAATAATCTACGTAAGAACAGTGTCAAGATTAACCATAAGCAGCGGTGGATCTAGCTAGCGGGAGGGTGTGTGTGTTTTTTTTATTCGATGTCCAGTAATCATAATTTGCATCGGAAAGTCCCACGTTGGACAAAAGCGACTCCATCCCAAGAAGACTCAAATCTGATATTTCTGATTAAGGATGAAAGAGTACTTACCACTCTAATACAACCCTTGTTGATAAGGAAAGAGTGTTCATAGTTCACCCAAAGTCTCTCAACGAAAAATTACATAATATATTGAAGGTGATTTTTCTTTATGTATATATATAAATTTTGAATATTTTGAACAGAAAAGTACTAGAGGACTAGAGGTTGGCTCATCCGTAGTTTAGGAGGTTCAAAACTAAATGAATTGATGCCAGTGGCGGACCTACAGTGGGTCGAGTGGGTTCATATGAACCCACTTCGTTGAAAAATAACACGTATATATGTATATTTAATCAATTTTTAAAGTTTTATATGTATATATTTACTTTTGACCCCACTAACACAAGTGTGACCCTTGACTGAGTGATGAAGAGGGTTCAAATTTCCCAGCCAACGCGAGTAGTTCAAATTCCTGTTGCCACATTTTAATTTTATTTTTTATATCTTAAACCCACTTTGTAAAAATCCTGGGTCCGCCACTAATTAATGCAATATGTGTATTCCGTAAGGGAGATCAAGGATTGATTTCCCCTGTCAATATTTTTCTCGATCAAATTATTCGTTGCATCAGATTTACCTAATTCAATATACATCCTTTATAATTTACAAGTTATTATATCAAAGTGAATTTATTTAATGCGTACTGGAAGAAAAAAAAAAAAGCAATTGCGAGTGAACTGTTTTACTATTAGTTTGGTAGTTTTATGCAGAATCCAACAGGGAGCAAAATTGTCTCAGAAAAAAAAAATAGTGATGCAGACCTCATTGGGGAAAATAAAAAGTAAAATTAATTAATAGGGACAGTTGAAATTGTCGGTTCGAATTAAAAAGGGGAAAGACCTTAATATCCTCTCATTGTACTTTCCTTTGTACTTTTTGGAGGCAATGATTTTTATTTTCCTCCGTTCACTTTTACTTATTTATTTATTTTAAAAATAAATTATTTATTTTTACTTGTTATTTTAAGATAAATTTATTAGTAAAATTCACTCAAATTACAAAAAATAATAAATATTAAACGTAAGAAATTATGTTTGTATGAAACATTAAAATTAGAGGATTCACAATGAACATCATGGTCATTTCATTCTCAATATTTTAGGAGTCGTTTGAGGTAAGATATAAGGTATGTAAAATAATTTTGAAATAAAATACAAGATTATTTTATTCTATGGTTGGTTGAAGATATTAGATTGTCCATAGATTATTTATATCATCACTTATATCATAGTGATTAGATATCTCATGTATATATGGTGGAATAACTTATTCTAAAATAACTTATTTCAAGATAATTAATTTCAAAATGACTTGTTCCCAACCGAACGACCCCTAGGATATACTAGAAACTAAGATGTTGTATGTCTATATATGTCCACTCATCTTACACTTTTGTTTTCCTTATTGGAGGTACACTATAACAAAAACAACATTTAGCGGCAATGAATATACACATAAACAAAGAGTGTTAAAATCTTTATCGGCATTAGTTAATTTCCATTGGATCCAATGTCACTAAAGGTTTTAGGAACATATACAAAGATAGCTAATTACCGCTAAAAGTACATATTTAGCGGCAATTAAGCTATTGTCGTTAATTAATTAACGGTAAAAATTATTTTTGTGTGTAGTGGTATAAGATAGTCCTTACCTCGTTGGATTCGTTATCCACTATTTATACTATAGTAAGGAGATATCTCATATACATGATGAAACAACTTATTTTGAGATTAATAATAACTTATTTCTAACCAAACGACTTTTAAGTTTGTACTAGAAACTAAGATGTTGTGTGTCTATATATGTCCATTCATCTTACACATTTTTTTTCTTGAATTTGAATTAAATGGACCACTCAAATCATAACATAAATATACATGTATGTATCTATACAGCAAGTACACATTAACTTAAAAAATAAAATAAAAAATGGTCCCCATAAAGTAGTTGGATTTATAGAAATGTCACATTCAACTTTATTTTTCACAGTAATGGGCTACCCTCATTTGGACCGTAATTTTGTAGTAACTTTTAAAAGCCCAACTACTTTGGTAGTGTAAAAAATTCTGCACACCTAATTTTTATAGCCTTAAAATTGATGATCCCTATTTGCCTATATAGTGTTAGACAAAACATGCATCACTGCAAAATTTTCATTGAGTCTTTTTTCTTTTAGCCGCTAAATTGATTAATAACACATGTAGTGTGTAGTCGTTTCGTAGGTGGTTAAAATTATGCAGATAATAGTAATATTGGGATTAATTATGAGTGAATGTATGTATAGATGTTAGTTAAGCAGTGATTAGTTATATAAAATAATACATAGATCTTTTTCGTACCTTATATATACTTGTATTAGTAATGCAAGTTTCTAAATTGTCAATTAAATGTTGTATTGATTTTATACATGAATAACTTATTTCTTATCTATTAGCAAACGTTGTACAAATTACACAGAAATTAATACATTGATAACTTGTTTCTTATATATCCGATTACCAAACTATCCTTTATGGTTTAGAGGCGGATTTTGGACGAGCTTAGCAGTTTCGAGTGAGATTTTGAATTTTTGATTTTGGTTTGTTTAATGAATTGAAACTTTAAGTTTAATAAGTTTTGATTTATAAATATCATATTATTATCGTTAAATAATTATCACAAAATTCTTTATTTATGGTAGTGACGTACATTGGAATATCACGTAAATGAATAACCAAATTAACCCAACGTTTGGTGGGAAAACATGGATATAATTCTTCAAACGTGTTTAAACCTAAACCTAAAATACATTTAGAAAAGACTAAGTAATTACAAGAAATGTTATTAATATAATAATATTGTATCCCTACCAATACGCAAATATATTGACTTGGAGAAAAAGTTAGAGACATAATTAAGAACAGAAGAGGAAAAAAAGACGGATGTTAATGGCAGCCAAGTACCCACGATATAAAAGTAAAATTAATAAATATCTAACTCAATCTTGCGACGTAATTTAATTTCTTTTCTGTTCTAATTTAGGCGATACTTTTCACGTTCTTGAAATTTTATTAATGTTGAAAAGTTTTGAATATTTAATTTTAATATTGAAATAATAAATTAGTTTAATTTATTTTGACGTTAAAAATATTAGTTGAGTTGAGTTTCGGAAAGCAAAAAATATCATATGAATTGAAACGAAGAAAGTCGTGATATTTTCGTTGCAACCAGCTGGATGATCAAAGGTGATCGCGGCGCGCTGCATGGGGTGATTTGAATCTTCTTCTTTTTTCTTTTGGTTGAAAATATAATTTTTGCATTTTAATTTATTTTTCTGATTTTGATTTGATATGAAGTTTAAGAAAGTAAATAATTTTTTTTGATTCGTGATCTTAACTAATATTCCTTTCGTCCCATATTATATGTCATTCTTTTCTATAAATAGCTGGACCACAATACTTGTCATTTTATAAAATTTATGCATAAATTATCATATTTTGCTTATTACACCCTTGATAGAATAGTTAATTAATCTTGTCATTTATCAATAAAGTTGACTTAAGAAAACATTAAATAAGGGTAAAAGGGTAAAGTTACATCATTTCTTAATGCAAGTACAAATTAAAAAGGTGATATATATATAAAATGGGACGGAGGGAGTATATAGTATGTAATAAAATATTATTTAATTTTGTGATTTTAGCTATGTCACGTGTGAAAAATTAATATTAAAGAGTTGTAAAAAAAGAAAAATGAATTAAAAAGGATAATACCGTTAGGGGTCGTTTGGTAGGCCACATTAAAACAAATAGTCCATGTATTATGTATGATATTATTTATTACTATGTTTGGTAGAAATTTGAACCATTGTATAACTAATCCATGGCTTAGTTATATCTCCTACATGGTATTATAAGATGTATTACTAATACCTTCCATTTGGAGGTATTAGTAATACATGGGATATAATACCATGGGATAAGTCTATGTAAAGACAAAAATATCCCTCAAATCATTTTAATTATTTTCTTGATTTTATGTTTTATATTTGTATTATTAAATTTATTAAAATAAATTAACTTACAAATTATCTAGAGAGAGTTGTTTGTTACTAAATAAATCCAATACAAATTAATACAATATTTAAAATCTGAGTTGTTTAACATTAACCAATTAAAAAGGCAAATATATCACCACATAACGTTTGGATCTTAATTGAATGTATAATTTGTGTGTGTGTATATATATATATTTGTGTGATTTTCTAATTATTTGTATTTTGAACAATTTATAAAATTGCAGACATATTAAAATTATAATTTGCAATTTTTATGGATAAATGTAGATGATTTATTCAATTTCACTATTGTTTACCGTCTTTTTTCAATTTTAAAAGTTGATAGTTTATCTTTTTTTAAATTGAAATTGATATTTTGTAAGTGATCAATTTACTAAGATGACAATTATTTATCCTCAAATAATTTAAGTGAAAAAAAAAGAGGCAAACATGACAACACAATTGTTCTTCTCATAGCTAGTTAGAAGACCATAAAAAAATAATATTGTCCGGCAATTATTAACCTTAACCCAATTACATAATAATTCAAGGGTACAATTGGAAAGAAATTTTTTACAAAGTTTTAACCCAAACACAAGATGAGGTGGGAAACAATGAATCAAACACTTGATAAATATAATCCTTGCATTACTAATCCCTGCACTATTAATTCCTGCATTACTAATCCCAACATTATTAATCTCTACATTATTAATCTCTATAACAAACGATCCCTAAATATATTAAAACGGAGAACATGTATTATGCATAACAAATAAGTGCAACATTACAAAAGGAACTGCTATAGTTAGCACTAGTACTTGATCAGACTATTATGGTAGTTTTTCTTATGATGCAAATTTTAGATCGAGGACATGATCTTAAAAAGAAAAGTATGAAGGATCATATTATGAGAAAAGGTTGTGTAATGTGGGTCATTGTACAAGTCGTATTACTGTAACTCTTGTTCTTATATATTTATTATTGTTTGTCAGATATTAGTTGTATTCTTTGTTATCGTTTTCAATAATCTATCCTAGTATGTTATTGATTATGTTTCGATTATTACATTATTTTATTGTTGTTTATGCTTTTTTCTGCTAGACCTTGCAACGTTTCCTTGTTACCTTCTATATTTTCTCCACCTTCTTCTTCTTTTTGTACCTGAATTTGCTGTAGTTGGGCCAACGATATTTTGAAAACAACCTCTCTACTTTTACAAAGTAGTGATAAAATTTATGTATATTCTACCTTTGCAAGACCATTTATAAAATTTCACTATTATTATTATTATTTTTTATTACATGAGAAGTAGTGGCAAAGAGATAACACAAAAATAAAATGATAATTGAATTACTACTTTCCAATTGATAACTCAAAGATAGTACATTTGAAGTGGACTTAATGTTGGTACATGCCCCCAACCCATATTTGTAGTATATTTCGTCCATTATTAATTTGGAGTTTGCTGTCCTCTTTATAGTATTTTGCAATAATTAATACATCCAATAATTTTTCAATAACTTAATTATTCATATGAATATTATAGTAAAATACTCATATTAATCATTATTTCTTAAAAAAACATGCAAAATCTAAAATGGACAATGAAATATAAACCAAGAGAGTAAAAAAATTGTAGTTTAATTTATTCTCTCTAATAGTTGAATTCTTCATGCACTTTAGAAGTTTATTTACCAATATAAAATTACAAGTCATTTTCACTACTATTTAAAAGAGTGTAACATATTGTTATTATTATAGTAATATATAATAATATTGCAATAATTTTGACTCAACGGTTAGAGTATTACAAGCATTAATTGGATTTTGTCTTTTTTCCTCTCGTTCTTTTTTTTCTTTTATGAATTGTTGTTAGAAATGACAGACTATGCATGTGAAAAATGATTTGGTTAACCTTTAAACTATTGGCCTTTTAGCAAAACTGTGAGAGAATTGAATATTAATGTGCCAAGCTTTAGAAACGAATGCCAAATAAAAAATTGAGATACTCATTGAACATATCTATTTAATCATTTATTTATTTTTATCTAAAGCTTTAATTTAATGTTAGTAATTTAGTATCCTAATGAATCTACATGGACCCTTAATTATATTCTAGTTAAGAACAAATTTTAATTAACAAGAACCTTTTAGTATATTCTTTTAGTTAAGTAAACATGTAAATACAATAATTAAGGCATTTTCCCCATTCCTTTTTTACTTTGCCTTCACGCTCTGTTTCGAATCTAATAGATGTAGTACTAATTAAGAATGAGCACTGTAAAAGCTAACTTACTTGAATGTTTTTTACTAAGATCCACGAGGATCGTGATGTAGTGGGAAATATATTTTTTATTTGTATAGTTTAAAAGTTTCAAATTCGAGCATAAGACATTAGTTAGAGATGCTTTGTATTTAATATGAGACTTTGTAATATAAATTTAATTTTAATCGAACCTTAATATAAATATAAAATACCAAATAAGAATCGGAAAAAAATTTCTGATAGGAAAATAACCCTTTAAAGTTTGAATTATAAAGGGTTTAAACAGGTGAGGAGTATCTCCTTTTGAAAACATTTAATTTATAAACTCACTAAATGATTTTTTACATGTTTTTTCTTCTTAATATGATAATCGTAATGTTTGAGATAATTTTTGTGTATTTGAATTAATTTATCGAATACTTGTCATTTTCTGTCAACAACAACATGTACCAGGTGGCAGGTAAGTATGTTTATCAAATTTCAGACAAATGAAAAGAAATTACTTGTTACGAGATTTATGCCACAGAAAAATACCAACTTCTTTCTTCTTTGACTTTCAATTGACAATACTATTATTACGACAAACACAAAACTCCGGATAGATCATAGATTTTGATGTTAAAAAATTTATATTTTTAAAGTTACAATTTCTTAAACTTGAATTATGTTTGAATATGTATTTTACTTGAATTTGTCTTGAAGTTTTGTGAGTGAAAGTCCCAAAAATCCAAGAAATTGTCTGAACCAATTTGTGAAACTTAAAATTCTTTTGAACACATTCTTAAACACAGATCCAAATTTATGATGAAATGATTATTTAAAGATAATTTTCAAAGATTTAATCTCAAATCTATCGCTAGCTAAATCAATACTCAACATACTCTTTTGTTAAACTTTACCATAGCATAATACATAACCAAAAACACTTTAACTTACATCTCAGCAAGTAGACGTTCTTGACTTTGAATACGTGCACTTAGATAACTTAACTCATTTTTACTATGTTATTTAAATGTTCTAACTTACAAAATAATCATCTAAATACATTTAAAATTTACATATCGCGTTAGTATTGAGTGTCCACGAGACACAATTCAAAAGTTGAATTGTGTAATTATCCATTAAAACTAGATTAAGTTATCTAGACGTGCACTCTCAAAAGTTGAAGTGCTTACGCATCCGCTCTATTATGCCTTTTTTACTATTATCCATTATCACAACTTACCATTTGTTCCTTGAGAAAAAACACACAATCCAACACTAAAAAACCCAATAAAAGAAAAAAGTTTACTATGTTTTTCTCTTAAATAAATAAAAAAAGCATCTTCCCAAAAACCCCGCACATACCCTTAACAAACACAGCTACTTCACAACTCACCACACGACATCTTCTCCATCTTCTTCCTCTTTCTTACCCTCTTCAATGGTCGCTTCTTTAACCCTCTGTAGATCTGAACAGAACTGAAAAAACTGGAAAAACCCATTTCGATATTGTCCGACCTCACCATTTTTTCATAACGCACACCAAGTGTTTGATTAATTGCTAAAAATACGGTATTCGTTTGAATTTGAGACCCCCAGTTGGATTAAGCTGGGGGTAATCGTGGGGCATTTTCATTTCCCAGATGGGAATGCCTGTAAGACGATGAGCAAAACCAGAGACGAAGAAGAAGAGGACGAGCGATTTCACGACTCACTTGACCGGTTACTTTCGTCTACTAATACTTCTTGTTCTTCATCTCCTTCTTCTGATAACGAAGAAGACTATATTAAGGATCTTAGTTTCAATTTGGGGTCTCCTAACTATGGTGTTTCGGAGCCGCTTCCGGTACCGAGATTCCCAAGGGGTGTATCGAATAACTATGATGTATGGATCTCTGAACCCATCTCCGTTGAAGAACGACGTATTAGACTCCTCAGTCAAATGGGTCTTGCCCGTGACCCTTCTCTCCTCCGCCACAGACCGTCACTTTCACAGTCTGCTGCTGCTGACTACGATTTTGACGAAAGACCGGAGATTTTTGGCAGATCGGTTTCAGAAAATCATTTGAAGTGTCCACTTGCCGGCGGTGAGGGTATTTCTAATAGTTTTAATTCCAAAATTAGTTGTATTGAGAGTAATGTTTGTGGGATCGTTCGATCAAAATCGGATGGTGATCGCAATTGCTCTAATTGTTGTTGTTCTCATTCAGTTCATAAAAATACTGAAGTTATTTCCTTGAATTCTACTTCCATTTCATCAGTACAAGTAAATATGGCCAATGAGGAGGTTAACGGTATAGTTGTACATAATAACCGAAGCCGTAGTAAAAGTCTCTGCGAGGATCTATTTCGTAATGGCAATGGATCCCCGAAGAAGCCACCCACAGGAAAGACGAGAGCTGATTCCACAAATAATGGGACCTGTAATTCGTTGCCGGTGCTGGGGAATAATGAGGTGGAGGAAGGGTTGGAATCAAATGGAGATATCGGAATTGAAGAGCAGTTGTGCACAATAAAGAATCTTGATGATGGGAAGGAGTTTGTGGTTAATGAAGTTAAGGAAGATGGGACTTTGAAAAAAGTCAAGGAAGTGGGTACAGGAAGGCAGTTGACCATAGAAGAGTTTGAGATGTGTGTTGGGACATCACCAATTGTTCAAGAACTGATGAGAAGGCAGAATGTAGAGGATGGGATTAAGGATAGTTTGGATGGTAATACAAATGAGGATGTTGAAACTGGACCCAAGTCGAAGAAGAGGGGAAGTTGGTTGAAGAGTATCAAAAATGTGGCTGGTGCTATGACAGGTTATAAGGAGCGGCGGAGCAGTGATGAGAGGGATACATCATCTGAGAAGGGTGGCAGAAGGTCAAGCTCGGCTACAGATGATAGTCAGGATGCTTCTTTTCATGGGCCTGAAAGAGTACGGGTTCGGCAGTACGGGAAGTCCTGCAAAGAACTTACAGCACTGTATAAGAGCCAAGAGATACTGGCACATACTGGGGCTATATGGACCATCAAATTTAGTTTGGACGGGAAGTATCTCGCTAGTGCTGGTGAGGACTGTATAATACATGTCTGGCAGGTTACTGAATCAGAGAGGAAGGGTGACCTATTGCTGGATAAACCAGAAGACGGGAATTTAAATCTCTTGCTCTTGGCAAATGGATCTCTAGAGCCAACTACAATGTCACCAAATGATGGCCACCCGGAGAAGAAAAGAAGAGGAAGGTTGTCTATAAGTCGAAAATCAGTGAGCTTTGACCATGTTTTGGTACCGGAGACTGTTTTCGCACTTTCAGAAAAGCCCATCTCTTCATTTCAGGGGCATGTGGATGATGTGCTTGACCTCTCATGGTCCAAGTCTCAGGTTAGCTGGCACTCTTTATTTTCATATTGGACACTTTCTGGACCCTTGCCTACCCTACAAAGAATTAAGCTTTCTTTACATTCCTTAATGCTAAACATTTCACCAATATGAATATGCCATGAGAAGTTGTATGTACCTTGTCAAATATCTTTGAATACTACCTCTCAAATGACAACATATTTGAACAGTAATTCCGCAGGGGAGTACATGGCTTGTAATAGATAAGAAGTGAAAGCTGATTTTTCAATTCAGACACAATAAAGATGATTCTTTTGGACTCAGATGTCAGCTAGTTTATTATTTTATCAATCAACGTCTCGTCTTCCACTTACCTTCTTGTTCCCCTGAGAACCAATAAAATTGATTAAGACTAGCAATCCATTTGCCATCGGTTCAGGTTGAGGGACAACTAATTCAGGGTTTGAGTGTGTGCTGAATATAGATTTCTGCCAAGGTGGATCTAGTTCCATGCAACGATTCTTACTTTACTATGAAAGGTTTGCTGGAGGTATCCTAGGATTGGTTCTTCATCTGTTCTGACATAATGATATCACAGAGTTAATTTTGTGTGTAAGTACACAAGAAGATGAAATGAAGAGTCATTTAATCTCTTTATAAGATGATAGACAGTAGCATGGCTCGACACTGTATGTGACTCTACTTTTCCTGGAGCTATCTGAGCTTGTTCACGAGTACACGTTCTGTTTCTTATCTGACCCCTTCTGTTGGAGGGGAAAAAATACTCCTATCTTTTATTGTAGTTGCTTTGTCTCACCCATTTGTGAAAGATGGATACCAAAGAGCAGACCAATGAAACTTGATTCTATCCACCATACAGTATCTCGCGTTAAGCTCTCCTTAGTGGACTGCCAGTTAACACCTTCGCAGTTACTTGTTTCTTCCTTGTTTATGACATAAGCAAATATCTTGTAATGAGAATAAATGGCTGTATTCTGTTAACTTTCTTAAAAAAATAAATAAATGGCTGTATTCTAATGGACAAAAGGGTTGATCTGGCTGCTATTTATATCAAATGGCTCAGGCTGTTGTGGCTCGTGGTCGTGGTCATCTTTTTTGGTGCTTAAATTAACTTACCAACTTTTAAATTCAATTGTATAGAGAAATCTGGCAGATTTAGAATGATACAGCATAACCACTTACTTTGCTCCATTTCCTTCCTCTGTTCTGAGAATATATCCAGATGGCATTTTATGGTTATTGATGCTGGATGATTCTTTAAAGTTGCACAGTTCTTAATAAAAAAATGATTAGTTAAAGTTGCATAATTTAATGGTTTTATTTGATGACTCCTGATATTTTTTCTGATAAGTGGGAACCCTTGAAGCATTTGTTTCCTGTTGCTTTCTAAAATTTGGGTTGTTGGACCCACAGGCCACATGGCATTAGGTTCTTTGGATTAGTGAGCTAATTATTTTACTTTTCTCTGATACATTCTATCACTGTCCTTTCACAGCATTTGCTTTCATCTTCAATGGACAAAACAGTGCGGCTGTGGCATTTGTCTAGCAAGTCTTGTTTGAAGGTCTTCTCACATAGTGATTATGGTATGTCTATTGAACCGAGCTCTTATTTTTTCACCCTTCCACTCCCCATGGTTTTTTAAGTCTAATGAATATGAACACCAATGTTTGTTAAGAATTTCAGAAAGAACTATAATGACCTAGAAATTACATACACTGGAACTTTTTCACTAATTGACTGATTGCAGTGTGCTCTTGACTTCCTTTCTTTGGCACAGTAACCTGCATCCAGTTTAATCCTGTTGATGATAGATACTTTATCAGTGGATCCCTAGATGCTAAGGTTCGCATATGGAGCATTCCAGAGAGGCAAGTTGTTGATTGGAATGATCTGCATGAGATGGTCACTGCCGCTTGCTATACACCAGATGGTCAGGTGAGACTATTGAACATAGTGCTCATTGTGATGTTAGGTTAAACCATTGGTAGATGAGAAACACTTAGGATTTGGATCCTTCCAATTTTAGTTACTAAATTTTTAATTGTTGTTTGAAGGGTGCATTTGTTGGTTCATACAAGGGGAATTGTTGTCAATACAACACATCAGGTTTGATTTGTTGTCCCTCATGTTTCCTTGTTCCCCCTCCATTCTCATTCTTCTCTAGAGGCAAAATAAGCACTCAGCATGCTGATGTTTTGTGCCTCTCTGGTTTCAGATAATAAATTGCAGCAAAAAGCTCAAATCAATCTGCAGAATAAGAAGAAGAAGGCTCACCAGAAGAAAATTACTGGTTTCCAGGTAATTCTTAATTGATTGCTGTTAGATGCATTTGTTTTTGCCGTTGATCTTAGTACCTCTTTTTTCTCCAAGTATAGATGTTCAAAAACTTAAAAGTACTTTCTCCCTTTCTTGTTAACCGGAGGTTTGGGGCATAATGTGTGTATTTACGCATATCTTTCTAATAGCCTTAATGTGCAACAGATGGAATAATAGTTGTTGTCTGGATAAATTTACCTTGTAACCTTCATGAATTCCTTGGTTGCTGATAAATTTAGATGTACAGTTTGTGCCAGGGAGTACGTCAGAAGTGCTTATAACATCTGCAGATTCGAGAATTCGGGTGGTTGATGGTGTTGATCTTGTCCACAAGTTCAAAGGTACATTGAAACTGCTATAATTATCTTATAAAGCTGGTCAGTTACTGAATGAAGTTTATAGTTAGTTCCACTTGACCTTTTGAGATGTTCGTCTTCCTGCACAATTTTCAGCTTAAATTTCCCCCATGCTATATCCTAGTATTGAGTTAGCACCAACTATGACAGGTTTTCGCAATACAAACAGCCAAATCTCAGCCTCTGTAA
Organism: Solanum pinnatisectum; assembly: GCA_035578085.1. NCBI lineage: Eukaryota > Viridiplantae > Streptophyta > Magnoliopsida > Solanales > Solanaceae > Solanum > Solanum pinnatisectum. Next base: position 43,152,930 of record CM069082.1, on the reverse strand, counting down.
CTGCTGATGGTAGATATGTGGTCTGTGCCAGTGAGGACTCACATGTGTATATCTGGAAACATGAAGGTGATTCTCGGCCAAGCAGGAATAGAGGCGTTACCATTACACAGTCGTATGAGCATTTCCATTGTCAAGATGTTTCAGTGGCCATTCCTTGGCCTGGCATATCCGATAATTTGAGACTTTCCGATTCCTCATTAGGGGAACAAAATGGGCATGCTGATCATCTCGACGAGGTTTCCACTGCCAACCATCCTCCTACCCCCATTGAAGAGAATGGCACCGAGTGCTCACCTCTGGTATCTGGCTGCAGTAACAGTCCTCTTCATGGGACTTTAAGTGGTGCCATGAACAGCTACTTCTTTGATAAATTCTCAGCAACATGGCCCGAGGAAAAACTCCTGTTAGCTACTAAAAATCGTAGCCCTCGTGTCAGTGTAGATACTAGTGTTGACTTCTCCAATGGTTTAAATCAATCCAAGTCTGCCTGGGGTTTTGTCATTGTAACCGCAGGCCGAAGAGGGGAAATCAGGACTTTCCAAAATTTTGGACTGCCAATCCGAATATAGAAGAGGATCAAACAGGGGAAGTCTTCGCGTTACACACTGCTACAGCCAAGTTTTCGAGTTTTGTACAGATTGGTGAGATTTGTAATATTAGTGATTTTTCTTTGTTCTTGTGGTTAGTGCCAGTGAATCTGGGACTATAATAGGAGTCTTGCCTGATTAGGCATTGTGAAGAGGGACAAAAATGGGGGTTGAAAATTATAGTAGATTTTATCAGGATATGGTGATAATATAGAAGCCCAAAAAAAAAAAAAAGAAAAAAAAAAAGGGCAACACCTTTGATTAGAAACCGATGGTTTTTCTGTAATCGGAAATTGTAGAGTTGAGAATTGTGAAAGTGTTTATTGGAAAATGAAATTCTTTGAGATTCATTCAACTTCAAGCTGTCTGTCTATACAAAATTGTCTGTTTCTGGAAAATGCATGTTGTTTTTTTGTAGTCTTTCTTCATTTATGTAGTATTGATAAGACAATCTTCAATTGAATAAAGTTATATGTACTATGATGAGAAAAAGACTTTAGTTGATTAAGATGGACCCCAAGATAAGAAAATCTCTTAGCAAAGTACAAGCATTATACAAAAAAACAGAAGAAATCTGTGATCTTGTTAACACAAACCAAGACAATATCTTTATCTAAACAATTACAATATCATCACTAGCACAAACACACAAAAAAACACACCACACACATACTTAGGTACATAATATCTTACATTATTTCTTGTTTCTTTTCACAAAAGTCCTAATCCTAGAGTTCATAAGCAGGAAACCTAGACTCAAATGGCTCAACAAGATCCAAAAACAAACAAGCCATTCCTCCAATTCCTTCAAACAAAGAAAAAGGATGATCACCTTTGTGCATAATACCTTCACATATAAAAGTATGAGCTCTATCATGTAGAAAGCAAGCAAATGCTTTTGCTTTGTATAAATACTCCTCTTTCCCTGTTAGCCTGTATAGTGATAGAAAAACATAAGCATTTCCACTTATTCCATGACAAATCCCGATTCGTTTAAGTAAACCGCGTCTCCACACTACCTCCCCTGCTTCTCTAGCTGCTTCGAGAAATTCATCATCACCAAAAACCTGAACATAATATCATCGAAGTTTCAAGAGCGATATCGCTATAATAGTAAAGTCATAAAATTAATCTTTGTCATATAACATTACGAGTAATTGTAACTATATGCTAGTAGTAGGTAGCGGACACCTCGTAAAAATTAGTCAAGGTGCACGTAAAGCAATGTGACAAAAACTTGTACCTTAGCTGCTTTTGCAAGGGTAAGAGCAACACCAGGAGCACCATGACACCAATGGACAAGAACATCTGATTCATCTCCTTCACTAGTACGATAATTTCCACTCGAAAATCGATTCTTGATCATGTACCTTAATGTTCCTTTAACATCTTCAATTTCATCTTGTTTCAGTTCCATGTCTAGTAAAACATTCATAACACCAGCTAATCCATGGGCAGCTCCCCAATACTTTTTCCCCCTCGATTCGTACATTAAGGGAGATTTAAAATTTTCTAATTTCGACAGTTTTCTACCCGACTTGATGAGTTCATTCACAACTGCTCTCTGTATAACAAAATTTGAATACTAAGTTATAGTAAGAACATAAAAAAAAATGGTCCCTTGTATTTTAGAGTACGTTCAAAGTAGTCCCTCGGATATACTCCTGACCAATTTCAATCCATTAAGTTTGTCAAACGTAAACACTTCTAGTATCCGTCAAATATATACCAACACATACAATGTCAATATCTGTTACATTTAAGGGACTACTTTGAAACTACCCCGAACATAAAGGACTATTTTTGTCATTTTCTCGTAATTAAGCTATATAATTGAGTAGTTAAATTTGCTAATTACCATTTGGGAGATGGATATTGTGCCTTTGCCAAGATGTTTATTTAAGAAAGAACATGCCCATAAGTACCCTGCTCTACCATAAAACAAGTCATCTCCAAGATCTTTTGGAAGTTTAATCTGAAAAAAACCAATCAAATCACAAAATTAATCACGCCGAACATAAATATACGAGCATACAATATGCGTGGGTAAAGAATTTATGCTATATACATCGTCAGTGTAAGACAATTCGTATCACCATTAGGTGACATTTACCTTGTTATAGCATATAATCAAAATTACAAATTCTCACATTTTACTTCGTGAGATACTAAATTCAAGTCTAACTAGAAAAATAATCGAATCACATTATCATACGAAAAGTTTGAATACCTCCTTGAATTTAGTCAAAAATTGTTGACATAATTGATCATCACCATTATTCTTTGCAGCAACAGCACCAAGAGCATAAATACCAGCATGCCCGCCTATAAATGTAGGTGGTCTGCATATATTTAACCAAATCTACGTTCAAATGCCTACTAAATTCCGAACACATAATTTCATAATTTGAATATCGAATTTACCTTTCAGCACACATTCTCTAATAATACCATGACAAATTATGATCTAAGCTTAAAATGTTGAAAATAACTTACTTTTATCTATTTAATTATGTCTTTAGACGTACCCAGAACCATTGCAAGCGGCGTCACATGCCTGAATAATATCGGAGCAAAGTGCAAGATCATCGTTGTTTCGAGTAATTTGATATGATTTGAATAGTAAATAAGCAGTCCCTAAAGTTCCAGTGTAGAGTTTGTAGTCATTTACATGTCTTCCTTTTGCTGCCCATGTCTCCCTCACAACCTTATTTAGGAAAAACAAAATTAGTAACACACAAAAATTAATGAATTCAATTATTCAAATGTAGACAAACTCATAAAATTAAGTATGAAAACTGCAAAACATAAATATATACTCCACTGTCTCAATTTATACGACACATATTTTTTTAATCAATCTAAAAAATAATGACAAATTCTTTCAAATTCAAGGGAGGAAGTAGTAGCCCAATGTATTTGTATCAATAAATTAATTAAATATGTAAAAATATTAATTTAAAACCCAATAATTACCACTTGTATGGTAAAATTAGGAACATATTAAACTAAAATCCTAATTTCACCTGTGGCTAAATCTCACTTGTTTAGCAAAAATTCCATCAAAGTATACTCATAATTTTTTTTAAGGATAATTTTAAAACATGGTAAAATCTCCCTATATTGCTTCAACTTCATATAGGATCATACTATATACATCACATGAATTTTCATGAAACGAAACGAAACGAAATGAATCCCTAATCTGGTTATGAATTTATAGATTAAATGAGTTTTTCATCTATTAGACGAGTGAGTGTTCGTTTTGTTCGTTTTATAACACATGTTATGAGTTTAACTGAACCTAATAAATATGTAACCACACTAAATCCAATAGTGAGTTCAATGTCATCTCGAATGATAAACTTTAAATTTTGAATCTGTCTTCACGTGTTATCTCAGTAAATAAAAGCAATTAAAAGTTAAAAGAAAAGAATACTTCATCTTTGAGGTTGATAGCATCTAGCTTGAGCCTTTGAGAAATAGTATCATAAGGAAGAGAAAGAAGTTTGGTTAAAGAGTGCTTTGCATTTTCAGGTGATAATTCTTCAATTGAAAGCTCACCCATTTCATTAGGATAGTAACGTTCTGCCATCTTTGAGATTTGTTTTTTGGGTCTAAACTCAAAAATAGTATATTTTGTTTAGAAAGATGGAATCAAGTGAACATATATATATACAAAAAACTTTAGAGTTATCTGGATGATAACATGTAATTTTTTTATTTGGAGACTTGTAGAAGCTACTAAGATAAGTACAAGAAGAAACAAGAATGCACCGCTAACATTGTTTGATTAAACACGGTATTTAAGATTATTTTTTTTTTGAAATTTTAAGGTGAAAGGAGATTTTAAAATTCAATTATTAGAATACTAGATATAGAAATATATCTTCTTCTTAGAATTGACTAAAAAAACATGTTACATAAATTGAAACGGAGAAAGTATTCGTTATGATTCTAGGTCAAATATATGAAATTTGAATCCCATATTAGTTTAATGGGAGTTGATGTGAGATTTATACAATATTAGACTCTTCCATCTTAATAACTAGTTTTTGAGGTGTGATTTTTGTAATTTATTTTTCTACCTTACAAGTTTGATATAGTATAATCCTACAAGTAGAGCTTGACAAGATAGAATGTACGTAGAGCTTATCCTTACCTTGACAATACATCATATGGTAATACATCCACCTTACATAAAAGATTAACATAGCTAATTCTACAATCTACAACATATTCTGTATGTACAAAACTAGAGTTCATAAGCAGGAAACCTTGTTTCCATTGGATTTATCATGTCGAAAAAGAGATAAGCCATTCCTCCGATTCCTTCAAACAACGAGTATGGACGATCACCTCCATGCATAACTCCCTCTGATATGAGTGTTTGAGCTCTAGCGTGCAGAAAGCACGCGAAAGCCTTTGCCTTGTACAAGTACTCAACTTTACCTGTCAAACGATATAGTGAAAGAAAGACATAGGAATTTCCACTAACACCGTGACAAATTCCAACTCGTTTGAGTAAGCCTCGATTCCAAATCACCTCAGCTGCTTCTACAGCTGCCTGCAGAAACTCGTCATTGCTGAAAACCTGAAAAGTTACGACAACGATGAGCAGAAAGCCCTTCCAGGATCACGGATTTGATCTCATGTCAACGAGGATTGAGGAGTTATAGTAACTATTAGGATTACTGTCTCTTATAGTTATTACTCCATACCTTAGCTGCTTTGATTAGAGTAAGGGCAACACCTGGAGCACCATGGCACCAATGCACAAGTCGGTCAAATTCACTTCCTTCACTTGAGGGGTAATTTCCACTGGGAAAACGATTACGGATCATGTAATGCAGTGTAGCCTTCACATCCTCAACCTCGTCTGCTTTCAGTTCCATGTCCATAAGTACATGCATTATCCCAGCTAGTCCATGACCAGCACCCCAATATCTTTTTCCATGCCATTCATACATCAGCGGACATCTTCCTTTCCCCATTTTTCGTCCGGACTTTATAACCTCAGCAACAACTGCTCGCTGCATAAAAAGTTTCCGAAGAAATTAAGAGCCATTCATAATGAGGAAGCATAAGACGTCGAAGGTGATTGAATTTGTGAAGTTTCTTACAATTTGGGTCGGAGATATTGTTTCTCTACCAATATTTTTGTTTAAGAATGAACAAGCCCACAAGAAACCAGCCCTCCCATACAACAACTCATTTGGAAGATCTTTAGGAAGCTCAATCTGCATTTGTAGATAGATAATGAGAAGACTATTGACATCAACAGAAAAAGCTCTCCGTGGAACAAACCTCTTTGAATTTTGTCAGATAGTGACCACACAATTGTTCATCCCCGCTGTGTTTGGCCACAACTGCACCAAGAGAATAAACACCAGCTTGTCCACATATGAAAGTCACACGCCTGCAGTTTCACAAATTAGAGCTCAACTTTCCTCATGTATTTTACCTAAAACATGTCTCTATGTGGGAGATCATGAAACAGAAACTTCGATTGGATTGTCTGGTCGGATCATTTGACTTGGGCTGACTTGAAGTTTCTATTAAACCAATCAGAATGACTGAAGAGTAAAGGAAAAAAAATGCAGAACACCAACAAGTAGGCCAAATCAAAAACCAGAAAAAATTAAGCACACTTGGAGAGAAGCTAAATCCTTTGTTATCAATAGAAGGACTAGTGAATCATAAACAACTTTGCTCAGTAAAACTTATGACACCAAAAGCCTTACCACCACCACCACCGCCGTGCAATTAATATACAATGGATCCTACCAACTGTCGCAGGTTTACTCCCATCTGATCGGAGACTAGTTTACTTCATGGTCTTCCCTATCCGATTTATATTAACGGATTACTTGATTATTGAGAGAACGATTTAGTAAAACTCACAAAAAATATAGAACATTCAACTTGAAACTTGAACTAAGGATATATAAAAACAGATAATGGCTTTTCCTATAGTCAACACATGTAGAAGGACGCGGACCTTCTACACATATCAATTTCCTCCTCCTCTCTTCAACTTCTTTACCTTCTATTTTCCTATTTCACCCACTCTGCATTAGAATTTCATGTAACCATTTGATGATCATTTAGAAGATTTCCAGTCATATACTAGCTATTTAAACCTCAAAATGTTTGCTTGCCAAACCCAGGGAACATAACAATGAAACTTCAAAGGGTCTTTTCTATCTATGTGCATGTAGTTAACATCTTCACAGACATGTCTATTTCACTAAATCAAAAGTGAATTCTGCAGAAAGAGTGAGAAAGGGTACCCAGAACCGCGGGAAGCAGAGTCGCAAGCCTTGATAATATCAGAACAGAGAACAAGATCATTCTTGTCAAGAGTAGCTTGGTAAGCTTTAAATAACAAAAAAGCAGTTCCCAAAGCTCCAGTGTAAATTGTATAGTCACTCACTCTTCCCCTTTTACATACCCATGTTTCCTTCGCAATCTAAAGCATAACAAAATCAAAATTAGAAAGAAAAAAAAGAAACAGGGAATTTACACAAACACCTGGCAGGCACTTAGAGAGAATTGAGTACCGTTTCTTTGAGATCAAAAGCAACCCTTTTGAGCTTCTCGCAAACACTACCATAAGGCAAATACAGAAGCTCCAACAGTGGATCTTTTGCCCCTTCAAGAAATGATTCTTCAATTGTAGTTTCATCAACAAAACTAGGCATGGTGTTTGGAAAGAAACGATCTGCCATCTCTTTAATTCCAGGTCTGTTGAATCCTCCGCGGGAACAAATTCTGGAAACTACAGAGCTCTGGTGGTTCTCAGAAGACAGAACAGAGCAAGTCTATTAGAGGTAGTGTAAGTTCTTTTCTTTATTCACAAAAAGAGATGTCTACATTACTTGTTAAGTTTAGAAAATGAAGATACAGTTTATGGCTTAGTTCGTAATTTATCCTTATTATTAACTACTTATACGTAGACGCAGATCCACATATGAAAATTTGGAAATTAGTGTATATAACAGTTACTTAATTATGTTTTTAGACGTACCCAGAACCATTGCAAGTAGTGTCACATGCCTGAATAATATCGAAGCAAAATGCAATATCATCGATATTTCGAGTAATTAGATATGATTTGAATAGTAAATAAGCAGTTCCTAAAGTTCCAGTATGGAGTCTATAGTCATTTACATGTCTTCCTTTTGCTGGCCATGTCTCCCTCACAACCTTATTTAGGAAAAAACAAAAATTACTAACACACAAAAATTAATGAATTCAAATGCAGACAAACTCGTAAATTAAGTATGAAAATTGCAAAACATAAATATATACTCATTTATCTCAATTTATAAGACACACACTTTTTAATTAGTGCTGGATACGTGCATTGCACGTGTGTCCTATATTAATTTATAGACTTATTTTGATGATATAAATTATATACCATTTTATGAAACAAATTCGTGTAATGAGCAATAAAAATATACATGTGTCTAATTTTTTCTCAAGAATATCTGAATGCTAAATCTAAAATATTACATGCTAGGATAATAATATATATGTGTTTAATTTTTCTATACAATGAGATGTATAAAAATTGTGTGTTAAAACACATTGTGTTGAAAAATCATAAAACCTAACAAGAAGTGGCATTCGGCAAAGTTTATTTTGATTGCTAATCTAATTCCAGACTTCAACCACTCTAGATACTTCTCATCCTCCAGAACCTTTTTTATTTCTTGAAAAACCAAAGAAGAAGCTTTTTATAGCTCATAAAATTGGTGAGGCATGAGGAATTCCTTTTTGGCTTTTTATTTCTTGAACCTTTTCATTCATATATTATTACTACTAATTAATTTGTCTACATTTAATTGTTCAATGCAACTCTTCTCATTCTCTTATTTATTTAGAGATGAAGAAGCTTAATGCGTAAATTGTAAAGAGTCATTTTGATTTGATTCAATGCAGTGTTAAAAATAGAACACCAAAACATTGAATTGGTATAGAAAATTGGAAAAAAAATGTTAAGGAAGTCAAAAAGAAACCAAAATATTGAATAGAGGACAGGTTTAGCAAGAAGAAAAAGCTAGCAATTCTAAGACATTATTATAGGCTGTTATAATATCGTAATAATTTCAATATTACTATTTAATTAGAGTAAATATTTTATTTATTATATTAGGGTACAATAATTGTGTAACAATTTTTATTTAAGTATTATTATAATTAGATTGAATGTTTTATTTATTATATATTTTTATTTAGTAAAGGGCAATATAGTAATTCAATTTTGAAGATAGGAGCTTCCCACTTATAATAATATATGATATGATATGTGTCACGATCCAATCCACCGGGCCGGGCGGGCACCTACATACTACCACTTAAGTAGGAGAACCTTTATAACCCAACAATTTAAAACATGCGGAAAATTAAATAAACGGAAATAACATATTAACGGAATTCTTTATTAAAAACTTTTAAAACAATTTCGAGTTAAGACTTGTAAAGTTATTAACACCTCCAAGGATCTAGTCTAAACAGGTACAAGAGCTACTAAGAGTACAATTGGACATGATAATTGAAAGACACAACTCCCACATGCGGAAGGAAGAATAGAGGTTGCTGGAGATTTTCTTCGTATTTACCTAATGAGACCTTATCAATCCTGCAACCAGACTATGTCAAAAAGGCATAGCAAGAGTAGTATCAATACAAACACACGTACTGGTAGGCATCATCGGTCAACCCAATGCCCACCGCATAATATAAGAAACCAACTAGTAAGATCATGAAATAAACCACTCGCTTCTTCACCTTTACCCTATCTTAAAATACCTTAAAATTACACTAGCACTCTAACTATTAACCACTTTCCAGTCAACCTACTTACTAAGTACTTGATCATAGCCTAACTATTCTAACACGTAGAAAAACATTCCCAAATATGATTACAACATTCCAACTAACCGCTTACATCATACCATTACTTCATCGTCACACTAACCAACCATGGTCACATAGCACATTAAACCCAGCTTTCTTCCTACTAAACCCAAACTCTTTCCCAAGGTGAATTCTACCTAAGCATATTCATCACACACGCTACCTCTACTTTCCGCCATTACAACACAAAACCCTTACTATCCATTACTCGTCCCTTGAACACTACTTTACCCTTCCCCTATACCCGACAAGTCCAACACAGGGAACAATCAAATATAAACCGTCACAACATATACCCATTAAGTGCATATCGAGCATATACAACATCAATAACATGTACAAACAACCTCACGTTTCTCAGGTCACACAATCATACCACATCATTGGTCCTCTCATGGAACCCAAACCCAAACAGTTAGTATGCCGGAACGTGGCAACCGATCCAAGTTAGTTATGCTGGAACGTGGTAACCGATCCATTCAACACACCACAATCACAACCATAAGTATATCATCAAGATCATACATTTAATTCGTGAATTCATGGAAATGATAATTCGTTCATCTCATTTACAACAAGTGTGATCAACAATGCATCATTCATGTATCATAATGAAGCAAGAACAAACATGCATCACACAATCATAGAATCACAACCATCACCAAATAATTACTCTTCAATCTTTATCATATATGTATTAGTTTGACCATACTTAGCTCTAATTCATCATCTAAGGCCTCTTTCTAGGGTTTAATCACAATTCATCATAAATCCCCAATTCAATCACTCCAATTTGTGATCTAGCATACATTCATAATTCTAGTTCCATTTATGATTTCATATCCTTATTCTTGAAACAATTTTACTTGAGATAGCAATTCTAGAAGCCCTAACAAGCCATCGATTTCTCTTCTCAAGACATAAACCCAATTACTTGATTTCTAGAAATTACCCATGGAATTCAGTCGGTGCACGAAGGTCTACACATAAACCTTACCATTGATTTACATATATTACTCATGGAGCACAGATTTAAACTACTCAATTCATAAAACCTAGCCTACCTGGGCGTTAAACAGTTGCACGGAGTTTTTGACTTCGATTTCGGGTTCTCGGGCCTCGTGACGGTGAATTTGGCCAAGAATCCGCAAGATATCACCATCCTCCAATAATAAATCTTCTTCTCCTTCCTTCCCAAGCTTAGAGTAGCTTTTCTGAGGTTTCTGAGGTGTTTTACGACTTATTTAGGTATTTTAGAAAGATGGAGAAAATATGATTTCTCGTAATTTACGTTCTGCCTCGCCTATCTCGCCCTGGCGCCGCCGCCTTAGCGGCATCTGGCCCGCTATGGCGGGACAAGGGCCAAGATTTTTCCCGAATTTTTCTTCTCTTAAATAACGACGGTTTCGGATCGTTACAATATGATGATGATATATGATATCATTAGTCTAAAAAATAATGACACATTTTTTTTTAATATAAGGACGGAGGCATTAACCCACATGCAAGTTTGATTGCTCAAATAATGTATTTGTGTAAATAAATTCATTGCATATGTAAAAATATTAAATTTAAAATCCAATTATTACCACTTGTCATTATAAAATTCAGAATTCATTAAATTAAAATCCTAATTTCATCTCTGGTTATATCTCACTTGTTTAGCAAAAAGTCCATCAAAGTATACTCATATCTTAAAATCCTATATTGCTTAAACTTCATGTCGAATCATACTATAACCATCAAATAAATTGAGATGAAAAAAGTAAGTCATACGCCTAAGCAGGGGCAGATGAACAATATTATGTGTCAGTTATCCCTAATCGATCATGTATTTATAGACTAAATGAATTTTTCATCTATTAAACTAGTCTTTTGAGTTGAGCTCTCATGTTCGTTTTACAACACATGCAACACTTGTTATGGATTTGACTGAACCTAGTAAATATGTAAACATATTAAACTAAGAATCCAATAGTGATTTCGATGTCACCTCGAATCAATAAAATTCAATTTCTAGGATAGTAAGTTCTGCCATCTTTCAATTTATTTTTTTTGGTCTAAACTCAAAAATATTATATTTGTGTAGGAAGATGGAATTAATTGAACATGTTTTTATATATAGAAAACTTTAGAGTTATCTGGATAACAAGATGTATTTTTTTTTTTTCTTGGAGACTTGTAGAAGCTAAGCTTACAGTAAGATAACTACAAGAAGAAACAAGTATGCACCACTACATTATCATAATGAATTTTTTAACCTTATGATGTACACCGCCAGTAAATGTTTATTATGGTTATAAATCATCTCATTAAAGATAAAATAAAGATTTTAAAATTAAATTATTGAAGCACTGGATATAAAAATGTGTTTTATTTTTTGAAACGAACTAAAAAGAAAAAATGTCACATAATTAAAACAAATATTGTTATGATCCTATGTCAAAGGTATGAAATTTCACTATTTGAGTATGATATTAGTTTATTGGGAACTAATATTTGATTTATACGATATTAGACTCATTTTATATATATATAAAGTTATTTAATTTTCTAATACAAATACAGAATTCATGAAAAAGGTATTGAGTTCGCCGGAATCCCTACTTACCTCAGCCCCGCCTACCCCACCCACCTAAGGGGAAACCATTTTTTTGGAGCAAGTATGGAATTTTATTAATAATCTCAATTCAAAAATATTACACCGCCAAACACCACCTCGGACATAGACCAACCCATTACGAACCCAGCTAAACAGAAAAATATTATCTACCTTGATCCTTGGCCAAATTACATGAAAAATAATTTTACATAACATTTTGAGGATATAATTTTAAAGAAGATTATCACACACAAGATTAGGTAAAAAATAATGAATCAAACAATTAATAAAACAAAATTAGGGAAATTATGCGGTTAAGCAAATTTATACTACTAAATTACTCATCATAGCTATAATTTGCTATAATTACCACTCGCGACTATTATTATACATTAATTATGAGGGCTGACTTCGAGTTTGTATAATTAGCCACGTTTGTATATGTATAATTCGTCAGAATATACAAATACATATATATAATATATAATTATCTAATCGATATACATATACAATTCACCTCTCTCCCACTGCCCACTTTCCTCCCTCTCCCAATCTCACTTGTCATATATACAAATACATATGTATAATATAAAATTATTTAACCAATATACATATACAATTCACCTCTCTCCCACTCTTTTCCTCTCTCACTCGCCTCTCTCCTCTCTCTTCCAGTCTCGCTCGCCTCTCTCCTCCCTATAACATGTAGCTACGAATTGTAATTATCAAACTATATATACAGAGAGTAATTAGGCTATTGAGTGGCTATATGTGAAAGTTCCTCAAAAAAATAATATCGATATTACTAATCTCTGTCTAACTAAACCTTGGGTTATTAATCTATGTACCAATTACCAAACGACCCTTTTATTAATAATTTCCACTAAGCACCAAATTTCTGAAACTGAGGAAGACAACTTCTGCAAGTCCTTTCCCTTCGTTTCCGTGTTGTAGAATTCCGGCGATTTCTCCGGCTATATCTCCCTAATCCCGGTAATTTTTTCCTTTTAGTATTTAACTAGTGAATTTGATTGCGCGCGGTTTATAAAAAGATCAATAAATTGAAAATAATATTTTTATAACTTCATATAGAGAAAATAAATTTTAATTTTGTTATATTGATTAAAACACAAAAATAATATTTTTATTGGTGTTAGATATATAAACCGCATTTAAAAATAAATAAATTTACATTTCAAATAAAAGAAAAATAAAATAAAACTTAATAAAACTAAAATCACAAAAAACACAAAAACACAACATATTTTTTAACAAAGTGAAGTACATTTGACATTATTATGCATATTTGATATAGGCTTTGAGACAATATATTAAAAAGAGCACAAATTTTTTCCTTCAAAAAATTGATGAATCATTGTATGTACAATAATGTAGCTGTCTAAACAATGATACTTACTCATGGCATCTCTATGAAAAAATTGCATAATTATGCTTTCTAAACTCATTTAGCACACTTCTATGGTGACAATAGAGAGAATGATTGATCATCTAATTTAGGAATAACTTCACCAAGTAAGAGGAGTCTTGTAATAGCCATATACAAACATCTAATGTAATAAAATATTGTGAAAATTTATGATTACTATCGAGATAAAATTCTCAACTCCTACTTGTACGTGAATCCCTAGTTTTCTCCCACAAATTTTCTCATCAATCATCTCAATTTGTTCTTTGTCTCATGGATGACTTTGTAGTCCACATTATGAGAATTAAGGTGATCAAGAAGTCAAATAAGAGATTGAAAATACCAAAGAGAATTTAATTAGTGTCATTTGGGTTTCATATGTGAAGAGTGAAAAATTATAAATCAATTCACCTTTTGTCTTGAAATAAATCGCATTCCACATTCTTCAAATCTTATTCCTTATCATCAAATCATGTCTATTATAATGACCAACTCGGGAAAAAAAAAAAGAAAGAAAAATATGTCTGACTAACAATCTAGTTAAAAACAAATATAGTAAGCAAGCTACTACATGCCGAAAAAAAAATACACTTCCAATCTATATATAGTACAAAAATATAGAATATGAAAAGACACAAAATAAATTAAACTATAATTACTCATCGATTAATATATACTAATTAATATAATTGAAAATAAAGAAATTGTTGATGAAAAAAACGGAAAGGAAGAAAACTTACAGCTAATCATTAATTTCACAATTAAGAAAAATTAAAAATCTCTTAATTAGTGCTAATTTTTAGTCATTGGTTATTTTGGTATAAGAAAACTTACGGCTAATCAAATTAATGTTCCTTTTTGGTTAATTTAGTTACCTCCAATTTAGCAGTAATTTAATTTAATTAAATTATGCAAAATCCACGTTCCTTTTTAAGTCAATGCTATACACAAATTAACATTATTTTTTTGGTTAATTTTAGTTACTGTCGATTTAACAGTAACTTAATCAAATTAAACTAAGCAAAATTAACGTTCCCTTTTTAGTTATTGTACATTTATAGTCATTGTATCATTAGTTTTGGAAGAAATAAATGTTATGAAGGCTCATAATGACGGAAGAGAATAATTTTAAAACATATTTTTGAATAGAAAATGAAGGTAAAAATTAAAAATTCTGAAAAAATAAATAAATAGTGATATTGGCCATTGAAGCATGCCATATCAGCGAGCTGATATTCAACTTTATATATATATATATATAGATTTTAAAACTGGGAAGGGAAAGGAATGGGGTTAGGAGAACGGGAGCCTATAACCCTATTCTGGTTTGTAATCTCATTGAAAGTTCTAAGATTTTCACAATTGTTGTAGGTTATTCCATATCTGAACAAGTGTCTGGACTATCAACGTCATGAAAAGTAGTCTTTTCCTAATTCTACAATTTTTGGTTGTATAATTAGAAAAGCTCCTTTGTTAGCAGTAATGAAACTTACTGGAATGCACTCTTCTAGCATTAGCAAAAATTTAAATGATGAAACTTACTTTTACCCACGATTTGATACATTACTGATCTTCTTCTTTCTTAGTTTTGCTTTGTTTTAAGGCATGTATTAATGGTAAATTTCGCAGTAAAATGGCCATTTCCTCCCTAACTTGCACGTATCTTTTTGTCATCATGTCAATAGTCATTAAGCTTTCTGACGCCACGGTGAAGACCATATCACGGCCTTTAACTTCGAGACTGATAAAAGGTGCTGCCTCGTGTTGGGTTATGAAGATGATTAAGGCGTCATGTGGAAGCTTACAATTACAAATTATAAGACGATAAATTATACAACACATAAAACTATACTAAAAGATATAATATTATTATATGATATGACCAATTGCTCTACATAATTATAAAACTAATAAAAAGCATAAAAATTATAGAGAAAAAATCTCCCCATAAACATAAACTCTCTAAAACACTACATTGTGGATTCTATTGTGTTATGCTATGAGAATAGGGATCTTCAATTTATAGACCTCCAAACTTTTCCTCTAAGGAAAGAATAAACCAAATATGGAAGAAAATTATATTTTCCTTTCAGAAAAAATTCAAGCATTTATGGTAATACTTTAACTTATCTGTAATGAAAAAAAATAAACTTCAAACAAGAAAAGAAAATCAGGGCAAAACCCTAAATACCCAAAATTTAGGCAGGCCACCATCAAAATGGGTCAGGTAAATGAATTAATTCTTTATTTAGGCTGAAAAGTTGTAGCAAGTTCTAAAATAATTTTAAATTTGCAAAGCTTCCATTGGACAAGCCAACTATTAACCCTTGCTATCTCTTTTATGTAATTTAGAAATTCTATGATAATCCTGTTGATGAGGAGCTAGCAATTCAGACAACTGTCCGTTATCTCGTTCAGTCGACGGTATTCAAAATTTATTGTCGTTGATGTTTACTTTCAAAGTTTAGCAAAAAACAATATTTAGTGAACTGTGTTACACTCATTTATCACATTTTCTTTTTGTTCAGATGATAGGCACGGCATGGATCACCGTATACTATCAAAAGGATAGATATTTAGATCGCCATAGGCAAAGAGCCTTGGTAGCAGATCAAGCAATGAAACAATTCCGTAAAGAAAGGAAAGAAATTAGCAAAAATATGATAGTCTCCGGGAAAAAATTCAAGAGTACGAGCTCAGGCTAATCTTGCGAGGTAAATAATAACTTTTGTGAACTTATATTATCAATTAATTCGCATCTTGCGTTCATTATTTAGACGAATGAAAACCCGTTATTTTGGATTTTGGCAGAAAACTGCATATGGTGCTGAGGCAATTAACAAAGATGAAAAATCATGAACGACAACAGTTATGCTAGGCTTGAAGAACTAAACAGATGCGGAAGTTTTTTTTTAAGGAAGCGAAAGAGAGGATATGGATAATATTTGTTGCGATAATTTAGCATTTCAATTTCCTCTCGTTCATATGTATGTAGTCAAATTATGCCTTTGATACACAATGTTGGAGGAGACTGAATCTGCTTTCACTTCAATTTAGCTATTGTTAGATAATTATACTATTTGGTTCGGCTCATTGCACAGTAGGTGAACTAATGATGTCTTTCATGTCACTTTACTTGCTGCTCTAATCTATGTGGATTAGATTGTGGATCCCAGCTAATTACAATTCTAAATGCTTTTGTTTGGTTGAATCTATATAGTTATGACATGTCTCATCTCACATATTTTACCCTATTTTATTAGCCAACAAGGCTAGGACGAACACAACAACAAATGGTTGTACTAATGGCAACATAAAGTGTACAATAAAGTTGTACTGGACTAGAACTGCATTCATTTCTTTGTCATTTCCCATTTAACACATGTAATTGCACTATTTTTTTCATCAAAACATATGAAACATACATCTCACCATCATCCTTCAAAGAGCAACATTGGGTATCACTTCTTCGAAGCTTCAGGTTTCAAAAGTATAGCAAATTTTATCCTCTCCTCTAGCTGATCGAGTCTTTTTTCAAAATGAACCAGGAGAACGTTAGAGTCTTGTTCACTAAGGGTTTATTAAACAACCGCGAATTTCTAAATTCTGAAAAATTGAATGGTGATTCAGCATATAAATTTAGCTTCAACCACAAATAATTCATACATTTTCTTGTTGGTATTCAAGATTAACTATAAAGCATCAATAGAGGTTGAAGTAGAAACCAAGCAATGGAGCAATTCCTTCCAGAAGGTTAAAAAAAATTAAAAAGGCTAATCTTTTGAGGTAAATAATATTTTTTGTTTATCTGATTTGACCTAAAGACAATAATATTAACTTTTGGATACCTTATATTATCATTTGTTAGTATGGATCATGTTAATTCACATCTTGCATTCATCATTTAAAATAATGAAAACCAATTAATTTGATCTTTCACATCTTAGGATCGTAGCAGGGCATGCTTCAGAAACTGCAAATAAAGAATACGCAACTAACAATAATGAAAAATCATGAAGAACAACAGTTTCAATGTTAATTTATTTACTGTGGCCCAATCGGGACCCCAATTCCGGATTGCCTTCTCCAATTTTTTTATCTCGTTAAACGGTGTTTCACCTGCTATAGAGGCTTGCACGGAAAAGAATTTTAAAAAAGCCTTTCCATTTAGTCTATTTTGCAATGCACTTCAAAATTCTGTCGTAGTCAAATCAATCCCTTCACGCCAATTCAATATCAGTTCTTAAATTCTTAGAGATGTTTTATTAGACATTTCTAGTTCAAACTAATTAGATTAAGAAAATAATTAAATTTTAAGTAAACATTGTTTTACCTTTGAATGCCCCTAAAAGAAATAATTATTCTAATATTGATTTTTGTAATTAAAAGTATTACTAAATATTATGCAAATAAAAAAATGATAATCTAATCAACATAGTCAATCAAGCAACAGTGTTTTTATTTTATTTTAATATACTTTTAGAATAATTTTGATAGTTTGTGTAACAATTGACTCTATTTAAAAAGTTTTTAAACTATAATCAATAAAATAGATTTGAACATATGTGTTGTTAAATAACGTATAATGATTTTTACTTGTCTTATAAAATATTAAATGTTAAATATTTACTTGTCTTGTCACTAAGCACTGCAATCTGATAACCTACATATATGTATGTCTGGACTTTAGTACTCTAATAATGCCTGATACGACTCTCTTTATGAAACTTGTTACGGAGCCAATATCAAAGTTACTAGAAAAATCAAATTAAACGTAGTAGAAAAGTGGCTGAATTAGCATATTTTTTTGCTAAGAATGATTTTGAGCAGTTAAAAGTTCTACAGGAAAAAGCTTCTAACTAGGCAACGTTTTTTTAACATCAAGCGAAAGTATAATTTATTTAATTTTTTTATTCATTTGGTTAGGAATTACTTAGTGTTGTTGTTGTTGCTAGATTCTTGTTGCTACGCTTTTGTACAAGAAGGATGAAATACCAAATGCAATGAACGTACTCAGAAAAGAATTCAGAGGGGAGATTGAAGAAGTGAGAACAGAGATTAAAGAAGTGAGAAAAGAGATTAAAAACAATGGGAGATGGAGCGTGAAAAACAATGAACGCAAGTTGGTTTGTTTCTACACATACAAGCCAAAATAAAAGAAGATTTGAAGGAAATTATCGTCAATGAAGTATCAGGTATTGTGAGAAAAGTGTTGAGGGAAGAGGGTAAAGACTTGAAGAAAATCATACAAGTACTGGATATCGTGAAGAAGGTGTTGAGGGAAGAGGATACGACTAAAGGGAAAGAGAGTATATAGAATGACATAGTTATGTAATTGTACAAAAAAGATGATATACCAAATGCAATGAACGTACTCAGTGTAACATTGAAGAAGTCAACGAAGAAATTAAAGAAGTCAGAGAAGAGATTAAAAAACAAATAAACATACTCAAAGAAGACAATAAAAAATAATAGGAGATGAAACGTGAAAATCAATATGCGAAAGTTAGTTTGCTTCTACACATACAAGCCAAACTAAAAGAATATTTGAAGGAAATTATCGTTGATGAAGTACTGAGTATCGTGAATAAGGTGTTGAGGGAAGAAGGTAAAAATAGAATGGAATCGATATCGATTATATTCATACTGCTAGCCGACCTCACTTACCTCACTTTAGTTATCGATTCATTTATATCTTTCTGACCTTAATGTGTTTAGATTTTAGCTACTAAGATAATCTGCAGCTAGAACTTAGTGTAACAACATACTGAATTATATTACTAGATCCTGAATCATCTAACACACAATAGGCATTAGTATCTTGTAGTGTTGTGGCATTATGTCTGTTTCTTGGTTTGTAATAGTGTAATTCATTTCCCGTATAATTTCTTCTTCACATATCATCAATTTGTTTGTTTTTTATTGGTAAGCCAAATTTCAAGCATACTTATCTCAAGTTTGTGATTGGTAAGCCAAATTTTAGATATCAATTGAGACAAAAAATTCTATAGTGTTAGCAATTATTAAGTCAAACATCATATAAAAAAGTAATGATAATAAATAATAGTCATAAAATTAGGAGAGTCATATCAAACATAATATTTTTTTCCTCATTTAACTCAAAATAGTTACTGGTCCCACTCCTAATTTCACTCCTTCAATCTCTCCCTTATTTCACTCCTATAATCTAATCACTTACCTCCTTCATCCCAATTTGAATTTCAAATGATTTCTTCCTCTCTCTCCGGTCAATCAATTTCAAATCACTGAATAGTTAGTTTTTATTTACTGTTTTCATCAATATCTTGATGATTCTAAATGGGCTGAAATCAGATCTGACATTTTCATCATCCATTAGCAATGATGAATCAAAGTTGTTCTTCATCTTCTAAAGTGCTGGTGGATAAAATCCCAAAAAGAGGGGTCGAAAATTTGCTCCTACGATTTCTCGACCTTTTTTACCTAAGGTTAGTTTTTATCTTCTTTTATTGATTTTTAAACTTCTTTTATTGATTTTTAAACTTATATTCTTTTATTGATTTTTAAACTTGTTTATTTTAGTCAATTAAAAAATGATACATTAATAAGTTACACCCCTCCTTGTATTATTCAATGTGTATCTGATACATTAGTATTGTTATGTATCTTGTTTTAAATTTTTCGATTTTACACATAAAACTATAATTTTGGTCCTTTATTTTTTTATATATTTTGATTAATGTATCAAATGTTAAAGTTCATCATTATATAAATAAATAATTAAATTTTAAATAAAAACAATTCAGTAAACACATACATCTTACATCTAATTCATGTTTTATATGATTTCATACATGTTATAAGGCATAAAAGATTTATTTAAATCAATAAACAAAAAAGAAAAGACAAAGCAAAACATTTAAGTCATTTTTGAAATGTTATATAACGCTCTACAAACAATATTTGTCTGATCAATATACATTATTTGATTAGCAACAACATGTACTAGACAACAACAACTAACATGGGTTGTAGTGCAGTGGTGGGACTTCTTCACCCTTTAATCAGAAGTCTTAGGTTCGAATCATGAATATGAAGAGACTTATTTAGTACTCAATATCAATTCTTGTAGGAGGCGTGTTTTGTGCTATTGGTTGAATTATTCATAATTTCTCCATAAACATTTCAGTAGGTTCAAGGAATCCCATTACTGTATCATGCCCGAGTTGGGCTCTTTCGTTGTCTCCAAATCCAAAGACGCGTCCACAATTTGTGACAACAACAGTGTGGTATAAGCCAGTGCTAATTTGAGATATGTGATGGGATCTCAAGCTCTCCAGGATTCGAGGTTTCAAACTTTATATGATTATCCTCTGTCAAGGAATCCGAAGCTACCAAACCCCATCCAGCCAAAGTCATAAACAAAACCATCGTCCACTAGGACAAACATTTTTTTCTTTCTTGCACAAACCTACCGAAATCATAAATTTTAAGGAAGTCAATGATTAAAATAAGGAGCAGGCAAAATAAAGTTAGGACTAGGAAGACTGTTTTATATTATACAAGCCTTGACTTCGTATCATAATTCATATCAGTCATTCAATTATTACTTGTGTTATACACTAGTTTGAGTTATTTCATATTTCATACTGATCCTCTAATATCGACTAAAAGATATAATATATAAATATATTTTTATTAACTTGATTTTAATTGATATTTTTTTTTTAATTTGGAGCATATATAAATAAATACTTAAATTTTAATAAAAACATACATCTTACATGTAATTTCATGTTTTATATGATTTCGTAAGTGTATTAATCAAGTAACATATATATTTGCTTATTCAATTTTATATAAATTTAAGTATCTAAAGATAGCTTAGTTTTCCAAATACACGATCACGTCTCCATCAGCCTTGTCCGGTGTTTCCGGTGGTAAGTCCTTTTCCGTCGCCACTCTCCCCTTTATTATGAAGAATTCCGGCTGAAATTACTTGCATTTTTCCTGTATTTTATTTTTTTCTTTTATTATTTAATTTTAAAATCGGGAAGGGAAGGGGTGAAGAGAACGGGGAGCCCAAAACCCTTAACTTTATTTAGACAAGTTTGTGATTTTGAGATTGAAAGCTGTAGCAATTTCACAATTATTATTTTTTTTCGTAGGTTATTCCATCTCTAGAACAAGTGTCTTGATTATCAAACATTATGAGAAGCTCAAGTAAGTGTTTTGGAGTTCTATTTTGATGATCTAATGTGTTTTATCATTTTTGAAGTTCATGAAGTTTATGACTTTTATGTTACTAGTTTTGGTTACGTAAATAGATATTAAAGTATATCGAAAAATACAAGTTTCTAAGAATAATGAATATTAATCTTATATTTTAATCTCCTTACACTTGCATTCAAAATGAATTTAATATTTGCAAAGTTGAAATATAAATTAAGGTCATTTTGATACTATTTATAATAGTTACTTATATTAAAGACGCATACATGTTACTATATGATGTAAAAGAATACAATATTTCTTTAAAATATGTTTTTTAAATAGAACATTCCACACAATTTTATATTAGATTTGAGATATATTTGTCTACCTATAATAATTAACATGTTTGTCCACCTGAAAAGATAATGCAAAAGAAAAAAAAACTCCAAATTGTTCTAAATGCAAACCAATTTAATTAGTATTATATGTGGTACTAAGTGATTATTTGACCTTTTTGTCTTAGAGATATTGCTACGTGGAATTTACTTCAACATTATGGTGTGAAGATTTTATTAAGTCATTAAGGCAGAAAATATTTATAAAAATGGTGAAAAAAATGTAAAAATATGATATTATGAAAATGTAACTTTTCATTCAGGGCCTTTCCACTTGTAATATGATACATGATTTATTATATAATGATTAATTAAATGATTTATAATATTATAATTTAGTGTAGGGGCAAAATGGTAATTCAATTTTGCATTTAAAAGCTTCCTACTTTTTATAATACTCGTCTCTAGACACGTGCATTGCACGTACAAGTAGTTCATACAAAATAAATCATATTAAAAATACATTGTAATGAATAATAGAATAAAGTGAAAAAGTACAAGCTGAAATAGATGAATAGTCAACTTATATTCGAATGACTTCTTCATTGAACAATAGATGATTAAATATTATGTGAAACTACAAAATTCAACATCTAAATTTAGCTAGGTAGGTAAAATGTATAATGAATTATATTTTGAGCAACATTTAATGTATTCATATATTACATGATACTCTTCCATAAGTAATGTTCTTGATGCGTTGTCACGACCCAAAATGGACGTAATGACACTCGTCTTATCCCACCAAGACAAGTCAGCCTAAACCTCAATCATTACGATAAAGTGCGGAAATAAACTATAAATAAAAGTCTAATACTTTAATATAATGCAAAAATTCATAATCGACTCAAAAATACCCCAAAAACCTGGTTGTCATGTGTTCAAGTCTTTAAAGTGTTACAATTGATTCAAAAGAAAAATACAGTCACAAATAACATTGTTTCTAGAGTAGAACAAAATCATAAATAGGAGTAAGAAGATCCACTGAGATGACAAACAACTACCTTACAAATCTCCATAAGAAGCCTCGGAAAAGAAGAGAATAGAGAGTATCACAAAGATCCGGGCTCATAACCTACAAAAATGCAGAAGCAAGGGGTGAGTACCAAACAACACGGTACTCAGCAAGTAAACTCCTAAACACAAGCTAAGGAAATAGAATACATGTACTCCTTACCCAACCGAACCTCCACCACTACAACCTGTATACAACCAGCCCAACCTAACAGTTCATAGTTTACAAGCACATATCTCAACAACAATACTCTAACAATCACATATTCTCAACAACAAGCTCAATATTCATCAATCACAACCTCCACAGAAAGGCACTCACAAGATCAGCAACACACAAGATCAAGTTCATCAATGATAAAGATGTGCAATGTAATGAAATGCAATGTCAAGTATAATGATACACATCCGCTGTCTCTCAGTCCGGGACCTATGGGGGACATATATGTCCATGCATCCGTCACGGTGCGCGACATGTCCCTCGATAATAGTATACATCGTAGCGCGCGATACGTCCCTCGATATATAGTATACGTTGCGGCACGTGACACGTCCTTCAAAACGGTACATCCTCTTTAATTTCTTATTCTTTCTCAATTCACATAACAGTTATCACAACCCTGTCTCAAAACAATGCAAATGACATGTTCACACAAATAATGAGGAGATGATCATTTTCATAATAATGCACAATTCACAACAACACAATCATGATACAACATCAATAATGAGTAATGTAAATTTTTCAAACCATTCTCAACACATCGCACAGTAACAATTAATCACATTGCATTTAATTACCCCTTTTTCATCATTAAAATTATTCAATATGGACAAGTCAACTCATCATATCACCAAGTCTCATTACTCCCCAATACACACCACAAGGAAATACACGATTCTATATACTTAACAAGGGTTTAGAAATTCATTTGCCTCAATCAATCAAGAGTTCACTCCAGAACTTGAGCCTTCCCCTTTCGTTGAACTTCCAACTCAAAGCAATCTATTCAAATAAATTACCACGATAAGATTTTGAAACTAACAACATTCATATTACTATATTTCTAGCCTAGACCCAAAAACTCACCCAAATCTATAATCAAGATCTTAAATCTTGATGTCAATTAACATGTCAACTTGCATATTTCCAACTTTCAAGCCTAGGGTTAAGTTCCAACTTCTTCAATATCATAAATCTAATTGTGTTCGTATAATATAATACACCTAATATTTAATTACATATCTCAATATATGAAAACTTGAATCATAATATAATAATTATAAGAAAGGATTAAAAAAAAGAAGAAAATATCAAAGCAGAATGCAAGATGATACGTGAATCAGCGAAATTTACAATTCTATTATGATCAGTTCACTCAATGTTATAACCTCTAATCATCTAATCCATTCTTATCCAATCATTGGCCATCATTAGGCAATGATGGCCGTCAGAATTGTCTCCCCCAATTTAAAAACAGTTGCTGCCACTTTCCAAATTCCAATTCATATATATACATAATTCTCATTACTTTAATATTGCCTCGGTTCCTGATTATTTGTCGACTTTTTCTTTTATAGTTGTCTCTAATTACTTGTCCATTTTGACAAATCAAGAAAGGATAAATTTTTTTTTACCTATTATATCCTCAATTAAATGACTAATTACTTTGAAAAATACAAAACTTTTTATCCATTTCATAATTAATAGGGATAAAATGGTAAACTCACTATGTCATTAATTGATTTCTTAATAGCTATATCAATTTAAAAGTGGACAAGTAATTAGGGACAGAGGGAATACTATTCTATATCAATATATATACACTAGAATTTATTGCTTGCAACAATTTATGGACACAGAGGTAAGTCTTTTACCTCGACGAGAATTGGACGGTTCCCACGCCGGCTGCCGCTTCACAGGTAATTTCCGTTTTCCGTGACAAATTTTACTCACTTATTTTATTATATATGGGCCAAATAGTATAAGATCTTAAATAAATTATGGATTTAGCCCATTAGCCACCAACTAAAATTAATTATTTAAAATCACCCGTCAACTTAAACAATCATAATTAACAAATAGCTTCAAAAATTTTCAAACCAACTTCACCGATGGATCAAAATTGACTCAGGCAACTATCAGGATGGGTAAAACAGTAATTTTTATGATAATTTCCAAAAATAATTTTCCGGATCATTACATGCGTATTCCACTTTATTGTTTTGATTACCGATTTCAACGGTTAGAGTAGTTTCATTCATCCACTTATAATTATATAATTAGGGAAACATTAATAAACATAAATCACCAAAATATTATATATGAATACATATTTTTTTCATTTATCCACTTTTTTTTTACCAACTTAAGCAAATTTAAGGTATCAAAAATTAAAGTTTCAAATAACTTCAAGCTAAGCAAAGACTCAAAGCTAATGGTAAAAGACATGACATTTAAGAGGACCAAAAGTCAGTCTCTAACACTTCTATGTCAATACGTCAGTTTGATTTTAACTCATAAACATGAATATAAGAAACATTGATAATTTATAAAACTTAAAACTTATAAAATAAAATATTATATAAACAAGAATAATATTTTTTACGAACACATTCACAGAAAATAATAAAGCTGAAAAATGAACTTACTCGTTAAATTTGTATGTTTCCTTTATGAATTCTTTATATAAGTTGATCACTGAGCAGAATTTAATGGATTAGATAAGATCATTCATTATTAATTACGTTAGGTAACTAAAGAAAATCAAAAGTTTTAGTGTTGGAGACGAAAAGCCTTAAACATGATACAATGTTCTTTCCAACTTCTAAATAACTGCTTTGTATCGCCATTATTTACCTCTTCTAATATTTATTATATACAGATCATTGAGAAAAAATCAATATTAGTGCATATTCTACATTTAAGACGTCCATAATTGAAGTATTGAACCACGATTATTAATACTTTTCACATTCCCTTTCAGTCTTATAATATGAGGTTGCAGAAAGTGAAAAGTTCTTTCACATTAAATAGTATGATGACATTAAGTAATATAAATTTAATAATAGTATGATATGATAATATTTAATTAATTAAATATTTTTATAACATTATAATTTAGTGTAAGGATAAAATGGTAATTCAACTTTACACTTTTAGTAATATATGATGATATGATATATTATATGATGATGATAGTGAGTCCATAGTCCAAAGTTTGCTGTAATTCTATTCTTAGTTTGAGTAATAACAGAGCATTGGGATTATATCATGATTAAACCCCAAAACTGGTGTTAATTCGAGCAATGTAGGGGAAAAAAAGAACAAGAAACCAATCGACTCAGGCGAAAGCTTAAGGTGTTAAAGCTAGTAGAAGGTAAAATGCAAGAATTGTACCCTTTGGTATATAATGCTTCAAAACAATTAATGATAAAAGCATTCTAGAAACCTTTTTTTTTTTTATCAACTATTTGTTGCACTAATTGTTGAGAAAAACGAAAACTTGTAATTCTAATATGTTGCATCTTATAATTGTTGCAGACGATTTGTCAAAAGCTGCAATTCGAGATAGGGCCAAGGCGATTGAAAGTGAACCATGACTGTATTCCGCAAATCAATTTCCTGTTGAATTCCACATATCAATTTCCTAAATTCGCAAATCATTTTTGAAATGTTATAACGCTCTACAAACAATATTTGTCTGGTCAATATACATTATCTGATTAGTAACAGACTTTGGCACTTAAGTACTCAATACCAGTTCTTGTAGGAGGTGTGTTTTGTGCTATTGCTTGCATTATTCATGCTTTCTCCATAAACATTTCAGTAGGTTCAAGGCATCCCCTTACTGCATCATGTCCAAGTTGGGCTCTTTCGTTGTCTCCAAATCCAAAGACTCGTCCACAATTTGTGACAACTACGGTGTGGTATAAGCCAGTGCTAATTTGAGATATGTGATGGGATTTCAAGCTCTCCAGGATCCGAGGTTTCAAAACTTTATCTGATGCTCCTCTGTCAAGGAATCCGAGGCTACCAAACCCCATCCAGCCAAAACCATAAACAGAACCATCATCCACCAGGACAAACGTTTTCCTCTTACTTGCACAAACCTACCAAAATCATAAAATTTAATAGAAGTAAATGATTAAAAGACGGGGCAGGCAAAATAAAGCTAGGACTAGGAAGACTGTTATATATTTTACAAGCCTTGAATTACTATGTATCATATTACTTGCATTATACACTAGTTTAAGTTATTTCATGTTTCCAAATGTTGCCTTAGTTAATACTGATCTTGCAATATCGACTAGCAAATGTAAAAGAATGCCAGACCTGAACTGCTAGTTGGCTCTTAAGGCTGGTCAAGTGTGACGGAGTAGTCTTATCAATCTCATCACCATGCCCCAATGCACCACAATAACCTTTCCCCCAAGTATATACCTGAAATCACGAAAATCAATAGTCAGTCCTCACTAGCACTTTATTCTTTTCTGCAGTTATTTTTTCCCGGTGTATAGTGGTAAGTCAACCAACTTTTAGCATACATCTTAAATGAAATTATACTATCGTGTTATTTTAGGTACAATGACTTACATATCCAGTGGAATCCAGTGCCACAACATGCTCATCGCCAGCAGAAACACGAGCCACATTAATGCCCTTCCTCTTAAATGACTGGATTGCACGTGGCTGAAGTTCATTCTGCTGTTCTCCATGACCAAGGCAGAAATTAGTACCCGAACCAAAAGAGTACAGAGTCCCATCATCAGACACCGCAAGTGCATAACTAGGACCAGCAGCAATCTGAACTACAGAACCAATAGATGCCAGTAATTCTATACATGTCGGTGTTGGCCTATCCGACGTGTCACCATGACCAAGTTGACCATGTCCGTTAGTTCCGCATGTGAAAACATGACCTTTCCTAGTGAGAAACATAGTAAAACTGAGACCTGCAGCAACCTGAACCAGTTCCAACAGTGTGAGCAGTGTATTCATGACAAAACTTAACAGCAACATCCTCATGTAGGACAATGAAGTGTTTTTTATCTCTACCATGCAATTTACACAGTATAAAAATTTCCAATTGGTTAAATTCATTAGATGATGACTGGAACCCCATGTACCATTAATTTGGCAATTTCTTTATTACTCCCTCCGTTCAATTTGTTTGTCTTACTTTTCTTTTTAGTCCGTTTCAGAAAGAATGCCTCTTTCCTTTTTTTGGCAGCTTTTAATTCCAACTTACCACATGGCATGTTTAAGATATCAAGATTAAAGAGCATTTTGGAACATTCCACGTATCTCATTCAAAAGTCTTCTTTATTTTCTTAAACTCCGTTCCAAATTTAAATGGAGAGGGTAGTTTTCTACATATACTACAAAAGTAAGCCCAACTTTAAAGATAAACGAACCCAAAACATTTACAGACAATGACAAAATGCAGAAGAGCATCATATACACATTGCTGGGAACCAATTAGATCCGCATTAGCACCGTAACACCTACAATGGTATTTCCAATTTGCAACTAAAACTAATGGACATTTCATAGGTGCTGCCTAACTCCGTTTCTCACCTTCAGTAGTTGTATGGGAAATAGAAGATTTATCCTTGTGATGCATGGGTCTTCTGATTTTGGATCTTAAAAATACCTTTGTTTTCATTTTTAGCCTTCATTTATTCAACAGTGGCTTGTCGATCCATTTTTATCAAAAAGCATTTCAAGAAATGAGAGAAAGCTTATTGCAATTAAACATAGGAACAAGAAGGTGTTTATGTCATTCACAACTTGAATTATGCTATTAAAACTTAGCGAGTTTATCCTTCGGTTCCCTATTTCTTTCATAGCTGGTCTTGATAAGAGAGACCAGAAATTCCTGGCAGATTCTAAAATCCTCCTAGTATCATCACTTTAAGTTGCAGATATTTCAAATCATCACATCATTTTTCTTTTCCAGTTCTCCTCCAAACAAAAGAATAAATCTTGACGCAGTACCGTTTATTCCCATAAATTGATCTAGTAGATCTAAAAGATCAACTTAGTCGTAAACCATGTATAGAATCCCAATCTCTATTTAACTTACCTTTTCAAAAAAAAAAAAAGAATCCTGATCTGTTTATATGTATTGAGGTAACCCGTCAATTAGATGACACGACATGATAGAAATTTACCTGCTTGACAGGAATATTTTTCAATGCTTCAACCATTCTTGGCCTGAAGATTGGGCGTCCGGTGTCGCTATGGCCACAACAGTATGATGAGTTATCTCCACATGTGAACACCTATACCAAGAATTGTAAACCTCATGAATGATAGAAATTCATTCCAATAGTATGTATATACATCCTATATTGTAGAAGAAGACAAAATATGACAGTTTTTAGCATATTTACAACAGAGAAAGATTCTCTAACACACTTCGAATATTGCAACCTACTGTGGACTGTGGTGAAGGGATATGTCTAAGCGGTAGGACAGTTGAAAGGTTCTCTCATTGTAAGGTGCACCAATCCGCTCAGTACAGAATTTTTTTATGTCTATCTCAATTTATTGCAGTAGCACTAGCCACTATAAATTGCCAGAATGATGACAGATTTTCTCCATAAGGGAAAGGAAAAAGTGAGCAGAAGTATTTGACCAGCCCTTAGATAGAAACGGTTAGAATATGAATAGGTTTATACAATCCTATTAGAATAGGAATTGGTTTACACAATCCTATTAAAATAGGAATAGGTTTATATAATATCCTTTTTAATAAGAAATATATGAAATAATAATAATAATAGAATAATAGTATATTATATTTGGTGGTGGATTTATTTCTTTCTAGTGTAAATAAATAATGTAATAAATATGTAACACACACAACAACAATTCAATAATATTCATTTCCTATATTTCTCACATGGTATGCCTCTCGATCTTGGTAGAAAATCAAAAAGCTTCTCAAGCGCGCTATTACGGCCTATACTCATATATCGCCATATCGATTTGTGTAGCAAATCACCATTAGCACTTCAGTCTACTCTTTATTTATTTTATTCTCTTTTATTTGTGTAAGTGTATCATCATTCCCTATGACTACTTTTTTCATATATAATTTTAGCACATAATATCCTTTCATTTTCGGTTTTTTTTTTTTTATATATATGATTTTTTGCAAAGTGCATCTATCTCTCTTTTCTTTTTTTTTGTTTGTGATTTTTTGGTTTTTTTTTTTTTTATTTTTTATTTCTGATTTCTCATATCCGATTCATGTGTTTTGTTGACTTGAGATTTGATTTATTTCCATTCATTGATTTCCTTATCTCTCAATCTAATTTTTTAGGAATTTGCGTCATTCATCATCTAATTTCATTATATAATTTCTTTTCATTTACTATTTCTTTTCATTCAACCACTACCCATATTATTCTTCTTTTCAATATCTCGTTCAAAATTCAACTATCCATCATATATTATTTTAGTTTAGTTGGGTATCATTTACATTCGTGACATCATTCATCCTATGTGACCATTTTTATTTATAGCATTTTACTATTTTTAGATATTCACTCTGCTATGGCATAGTTCTCTCGGTGACTCTTTTAATAATGTTACTCATCTAATTCCAACATGATCCATATATAATATATATTTAGCATTTTAGATTTGTTGCGCTCCATTGCTTTAGTACATGTGTAATATGTGAGTCACTCACGTATGTGCTTAGTAGTCTTTTTGGTCTTGGAAGTTTATATCGCATTATATATATAATCTGGTCGTTTAATAAAACATTTAAAGAGAGCATTATATTTAGATTTAATTTTAATGAAGTTTTGGTTTCAACGAAGAGATGATCATGGCCCATCAAGTCGATCGCCATTATAATGATATATGTAACAAGCTATGTATGCAATATATGCATGACAATTAGAATATGAATAGAGATATATATTAGAGTATTATAGGTACATTAGGAAATCCTTAGAATAGAATAGAAATTAACATGAATGAATTTATAGATAAGAATATACAGAAATAAAAATAATAATAATAAATAATATAAATCCTAGAATAAATAAGAATATATTATAAAATAGTATAAAATAGTTCTAGTGTCTATAAATAAGTCTCAATGTAATAATAATAATATCATAAAATAATATTTCAAGAAACATAGAAGTATCGACTAACATTGTACACTAAAGCTTAGGCAAATAGGAAGTAGTCTCCAACGTTAGCACCCACTTCATTGACCACACCTTGCAGGTAAGTTTTAGGTCCAACTCATACTAAAATAGTAAGAATTATTTTTTGCAGAGTGGCATGGTCTGGCAGTTCTTGCATTTTTCAAAGTCAATATATATTTCAACAATATTAGTATCAGTATTCCAAAGGAGCCTCTCCTAAAAACATTCTCAAAAAAAACGAAAATGAGATTGGATTGCTTGTTTCCAATTACATTCTTCTTCTTTCACTTTCTTTACCTTACTCCTCAACAGAACGAGGATTTCCACATCATGCATGCAAAAAACAAAGTGCACGTAAAAGGTAAATTACTGTAATAAAAATAAGAGTAGTTGATAATATATGACGATTGCCAAACCTGTCCAGACCCTGTGACAAAAGCAGCATGATTATGCGAAGCTGAAACTTGGGCAACTTGTACGGGAACAGGAAAGCTAATTCTAGTAAATTCCACACACTGAGTTGTTTCAGGCCCATGACCAAGGACACCGCATAAACTGGAACCACAAGAGTATGCTGCTGAATCATTGATTAGCAGTGTGTGATACCTGCCACTCCTTATTTGCATCTGCCAATAACTTGTTACAGTAAGTAACAACAAATGATGAAGTCCTAGCTGCAGATTATTCTAGTAGAGCGAGTAACTAAAATCTAGAGATATTAAGGTCACAAAGATAGAAATCAATCAGCAACTAAATCTCAATCACAAAATAGTGAGATCGGCTATATGAATAATCGTTATCCATTCCATTCTATTTGGTCTCATTTCTTTGGAATACTAAATAATTCACTAAATCTTACATACAATTCCCTAACCAAACAAAAAAGATACCCTAGTATTGACTGCGATATGTGAAGCAGAGGAATCACGTGCTCCATCCAGGTGAAGAGTCCGAATTTTCACAAGGGGTTTAAAATACGAAGAAGTAAACACATGAACAAGCCGAAGGGGGTTCAAAATACGAAGAAGTAAAGTCGAAGGGGGTTCAAAAAGTGTCATTTTTGGCCCTATCTGGCTCCGCCCCTGGCCTCCATCAACAAGCATATCTCATGACTAACAACAACAAAAATAGTGTCTTGAAACATTCCATCCATCTAGGTGTGTATTTTGATAAGTAACATTTCAACCATATATTTATTAGTCCTAAAATAGCAAAAATAGCAATCAACCAAACAAATTAAACATTGGTAAATGAATTATAAGTTTTCCAAAGAAATAGTACATTGCCTGCAGAAGTTTCAACCATATCAGAGGACTGTTCCACAGCCATCAAGAACCTCAAAAGACGCTTCCAATTGCCGTTACATCGCTTCAACAGCTCTTCCTGAGCATTACAATGCAAAGAAGCATAGATTGAACTCAATCCACAAAGCTGAAAAGCAGCATAATCTACCAAAGACTTGAACTTTTTAGGAAACAAACCATGTGTTCCCCTAAAAGTCCTTGAAGTTAGCTCTAAACTTATTAAATCAATAACAGCTAATCGACCCGACATCAATATTTCAAGAATCAAATGTACTGGCAAATCCTCCATTGAAGTTGACCTCAAACGATCCCCCATTTTCCCTTCACAAAAACAATCTTTCAAACGAAAATGGAAACAATCAACACACTTTATCAAGAAAATATCAGATGTAAGAAAATTCGATGAAATTGAATAAGAAAATGAAGGACTTGGTGGGGAAATCTTATAATCTAAGTCGAAATAAATCATCAAGAAACGACAACCCCAAACACAAACTTGAACAAACAAAACAAAAATTAAACTTTTTTTCTAGCAAATTACAAGAAAAAACTCCAAAACCCCACAAAGATAGGAACTTCATAAACACAAATTTGAGCAAATATCGGATCTATGAATGAAAATTGAGTTGTGGGGGCCTTGATAAACAAGAAATCAAGCTAAAAGTAGGTAAAGAAACAGTCCAATAGTGGAATTTTTTTCTTTATATAGAAGTGGGAAAAGAGGAAAGCGACTAAAAGTTAAAGCTTTAATAAACCGAAATGCTGAGAATAAATTATTAAAGATTAACAAGCAAGGCAGAGAAAAAAAAAGATTTACAGACAAAAATTTCCAACTAGGAAAGACACCAAATTTACAGGCGAAGATTTCTCTTCTTTTTTTTTTTCTTTCATTCATGTTCTCTTTTTCTTATTTTTATTAGGTACGATTAAATTTGAATTTATGTTTAAAAAATTATAAAACTTTCTTTAGTAAAGATAATTTTATAACTCGAATTTAGATTTTAAACTTTTAGCTAGAATTTTATTATAGATTTTAAAATTTTTATTTTGAAATATCTATTGACTATATAATTTGATATTATATTTGTTTTTTTAGGAATTTTACTCACAAATTTTTTAACAAAAATTAAAGTAAAATGCAAATATGAGCATAATAACAAATTTTGATTTTTCAATTTCAAAGTTTTAACTTTTAAATTCATAATCGAATGAGAGCTTAATTAAGGATGAAAAATACTTATTACTACATAATAATTCTTGTTTATTTTTCCTTTTTTTGCGGTTGTTGTTTTTTATTTGGGCAAATAATGCTCTACTTGTTTTTTAATCTTTTTCTTTCTGAATTGATTATTATGTGAAAGTTACCTGCTAGCGGACATTACTATGGGGTCATGTCTTTTTCTTTTTGAATTGATTATTAGATTTTAAAAAATAAAATTATATAATTTGATGTATATTTAGGGCTATCAAAATTAATAATCTGAATCGATAATTAATTATTGAATTAATAATTTACTGGTCGTTTGTTAGGAAGGATAATATCAAATAGTCCTGAAATCAAATTATAATACCACTTAATTTGTTGTCTGTTTGGCAACTGCAGTGGCGGAGCTAGGATTTTCAGTAAGGGGGTTCAGTAGAAATAGATACACGAAGGCCGAAGGGGGTTCGACATCTACTATATATACATAAAAAATTATTTCAACCCCTTAGTACAAGGTGGCTCTGTCCCTGTTGGCAAGTCAGAGATAACTTATACTCCCTCTAATCTATTTTATGTGAGATAATTTGACTCGGCACAGAATTTAAGAAAAAAATGAAGACTTTTAAAACTTGTGATCCAAAATGAATGATATAAATTTGTGTGACTTAAATCATTTCATTAAGAGTAAAATAGACATTTTATAGTTAAATTATTACTTAATATAAAATTGTGTCATTCTTTTTTGGATTGACTAAAAGGGAAAGTAAGTCACATAAATTGGGACAGAGAGAGTAATTCGTATCGGGATAAGTTATCTCTCCCCTTGAATAGTATAACAATCCCGGAATAAAATAGGTAAATGACAAAACACCCTTTTAAACCCTTTTTTTATACGTCATTATCCACATTTATGAAATGTATTTTCATAAACAAATAACTTGTTCTTAAAATTTATACAAATAACATTATTTTGAATACAACTTATCTTACATAATTAATCTATCGTGTCATAACTTGTATTCAAAGCAAATCTGATCAAGTCTTTATATATTCAAATTACAATTCTACCCCTGACTAGATTGTCTTCAGGGTTAGGGATTGCGGCCTGGCATCAACAGCATTCAGAAGTTGCGCTCAGCGCCATAGCTGCTCACTGTTTTCAACTCTCACGCCTCATTGAGACAGTGCTTCAATCCTCAATCCAGACGATAGTTTCTGAATCAGAAGGCAGAAGCTGTGTATCTAAGTGAAGTAGTGAACTCAGAAGCTGCGATTTCCTTGTCTCTCAGTCTTCTGGTAAAGTTAATTTTCTGAATTTCACTACGCCAATTTGACCATAAAAGCTTTGTGTGAGAGTAGGACTTGGATACAGTATTCAATGCCTGTTTGGATTAACTTATTTTTAGGTGATTTTGATTTTTAAGCATTTTTTCAGTTTTGTAGGTGTTTGGAAAAGTTAAAAATTGCTTTTAAAAGTAGGTATCCTGTACTATTTTTATTAGTAATGGCGATGATCATTTTTGTTTGTGGACAATTGGGAAGCTTAGATTACCTGTAATCTGTAAAGCCACGCTTTTTGAAACAAAAAAAAGTTGTATTATAGAACTACCAGTTTACTCAGCTTAAGGAAGATAGATGGAAACAAGTAAAATTTTGTCATCTTTTTTTCCCTGGTGGAGAATATACTCGAAAGTTGAAAGAACAGTCACAACCTGACAGAGAACAACTATAAAGGCTCAACATTTGGATGCCAAAAGCTAAAAAAAAAAAAGGATAGAGAGAATCAAATTTTCATGTCAAAAAAGAAGGATACAGCATGGGAAGGAACAAAACTTCAGCTACTTTATACCAAAAGCTTATAAATCATGAAGTGTATATCAAACCAATCGGGGAAAACCTTGAAAACGATCACTTTTTATTCGCTGTTGTAGTTCTGTAAGAGCTAGCTTATCCTTTATTCTTCATTGACACACCATACCTTTTTGAATTTTTTTTTTGTGTATCATAAGAAACACCAAATCAAACTTTGTTCTCTCATTTATTAAGAGGATTAGATGAAATTTTAATTTATTTCTTTCATAAGAAAGAATAATTATAGAATTTGAATACTGCTTTTTTTCCGTAAAATATATCCTAGTCGGACGAAGGAATGCTGCCATGACTCTTGTTGTTTTGACTTCACAAATGCTCAAATATAAGGAGATTTTAAGAATTTAACAAAACTGATGTTCTGAAGCACAATAGTAATGCACAGGGTGATTGTAAGAAGAAGGTGTCTTGTTTACTGTTTAATACGTAATACATTTGCTGCATTATGTCATTGATTGAAGTTTATGGGGCAATGTGGCATCTATATATAAAGTTGTTGTACAATGAAAAAGTAAGGTTTTCCTTCATCGTTGTTTTACACGTTCTTTTTTCCCTTTTTCAGCTTTTCTCCTTCACTTCTTTCCCTCCTCTGTGTGTATCATCCATTGCAATTCTTGGTGTTGTTACTTTCTGCTGTGCTGTATGATGGAAAACCAGTCACTTTGTGATGATAACGTAGAGGAAACAGATTATGTATTGCTTGATCTAGATGACCTTCCTTGTGAAGTTTACATTCCTCCAAATGCACCATATGTTCTCTCGGTATGATCCCAAGTTCACCTTTATGTTTCAATGTTTTGATGTTCTTATAGATTCAAAACTAAGTGATAACCCTTTTGGCTTTCCTTTTATTTCTTTTGACTTGTTAGGTACTCATTGTTTCGAGTAGTTCTGTAATTCTATACAACTGGATTGTTCTTGCAGCTTCTTGAAAACTATCACAATTGCTTTGTTTCTTTAATTTTGTAACTTTTTTTTTGCAGGGTCTTGACACATTTAATCCCATCTTGACCATCGATGGTAAAATAAAGCTGGTGAGTTGGTGGTTTCGAGGCTGATTCAAGTTCATTTTTGTTTTGAATTTATCAATCATGTTTACAGAATTATAATATATCTCCTTAGTGAGATTAGTTGTTAGTGTGTTAATATTCTTATAAAGGTATGTATCTCCTTAGTGACATTAGTCATTACAGTGGTCAGTCATCTTGATCCCCGCTGACATCCTTACACCCCATAAGGCCGCAATACTTACATCAGTGACATTACACTCACTTTATTGTCTAGCTATTTCTTGCAAAATAGACAATAATGCACTTAAATAAAACTTTATGGCTGATAGGTCTCGGTCCTCACTCCTCACAGTTTTGTCTTCCATTCGTGAGAGGATATAGACAGATTGTATCCATTTCAACCCTCTTGTTATTTCTGGCGAGTCATTAGTTGAGATCTTTCTAGAACAAAAGAGTTGGTGAAGGGAAAACGAAGTAGATATAATGGAGAGTGGGTGTAACAATTGTCGTTATACACTCCAAATATGTTGTATCTTTTGATTATCCTCACATGCATTTGAACCCCCGTTGGGCAATTAAGCTGATTAGTCTGTATGCTATTTTCGTACCATAGAAGTGTGTTTATCTCAACTGTTGTTTTGCAGATTGGACAGTATAATGAGACTATTGGGACATGCCTTGTTTTTGATGAAAGTGGTAAGCCATGTTCCTCTCCGCAACATATTATAATAGAACAAGAGAAGGAATGAGCTACTTTTCTGATTACTTTAATCTAGCTTCAACGTTGCTGGTGGTGTTCCATCTCATCCCAAAAAATATTTTTAAAAAATAAGAGGGAGTTCTTCTTTGCCTGTTTCTACCATACAAAAATCTGCTTGGGGTCAGAACTTGATTCTATATAACTGAACTGCAGTTAGATGTTTTTTAGGGGTGCAGATTAGTTTACTGTTTTCTAATTTTGGTTTTCTGGTTCAATTCTGACACTGGGCTGCCTCCTGGTATCCGTGAATGATAATTTGTGACAACATTAGGCACATAGTAGACTGTGAACCAGGGAACCTGTCGTTTTTAGGTTCATATGAATAGAGTATGATGGTTTTACTGGAACCTGTCCTCTTAACATAATGTGCATTCAACACAATGGAACAAAAGGATAGGCAAGGGCCTTCAGAATTTTTTAGTCCACGACTCCTTGGCACAAGTCTTTTTTCTATTAAAACTTACATCCAGTATTTCTAGTTTCATGATTTTCGCATATTAGTTGGATAATATAAAAGAACAAAAATTCTTCAAATCTATCTGGAATTTATCACCAAGCAAACGTTCTTGCAGATACACCTCCGGTGGTCCATGAAGAGTCGGGGCCTTCTGAAGCTAACCTTTTTCCAGGAAGGCCCACGTTAGATCCTAAGCAAACCAAGTCCAAACAAGTCAAGCCTGTAACACAGCTTCAAAAGATACTTAAATTCAGGTTGTTGCAGAATAGTGAAACTGAAGATGCAAGAGAGAAGCCAAAAGAAGATTAGGTAACTGAGTGTTTTAGTAACTTAGACGCTACTACTCGAGAATGTACAGTGGAGTCGAAACAGAGCTATTACGACACAGCAATGGTGTAGCATGGATAATACTATCATTTTTCTTTATTAGTACTAGTATATGTTAACGATATAGTTGGTTGAGAACTCAGATATTGCACAATGAGCAGCAACTGAATATGGCAGATAGAATCAGTTGGATACAAAAGGCTATTACTTTATAATTTTCTCCTTTTATTATTATTGATGGTGCTCTCATGCCCTTGTTTACACAATTCTTTCATTGAATGTAAATATAAGAAAATACTTTGAAATCTTAATATGAAGTAAATGACAATTATGTTGTTTTGGTTTTCAAAATATGGCTATATCTCAATGACCTTGACCTTAACAATGGTCGTGGTAAAGTGGTAAATACACTTTCATTTTTAACCAAAGGTCATGAGTTTGAGTTCCTTTTGGGTATGGAGTCACCTTTGTTAGAGAAGAGTTTTACCCAATGTGGGACTTTCGATGCGAATTTTGATTTAGTTGGGCTCCAATGTGGGTATCGGACATCTGGTGGGAAATCAAAACACCCCTACATGGGACTTTCCAACGCAAATTTGGATCTAGTCGGGCTTCAATGTGGGTACTGGACATCAAGTGGGAAACCAAAAAACCCCTTCCAACGTGAATCTGAATTTAGTCGGGCTCTAATGTAGGTATCGAACATCGGGTGGAAAATCAAAAATAAAAAATGACCTTGACATATTATTTGTCCATTTTAATTTGTCATCAAATCATGCCAAGTACAAAGTAGACAAACAAAATGAACGAGCAAGTAGTTGGTAGTACAATTTATTTCTCCAAAAGTCAAAAAAATTTCAATAGTCAGATATGCGGGAAAAGGAGTAAATATGAAAAGGTTAAAGACAAATAAGCTAAAGTTTAGAGGATCTTACAGTAATTTTCAGAACAAAATCGCATATATATTCTGTTGACATTCTCCGTGCATGGAGTAATATTTTAAAAAACCCTATTTTTTTTTATTCACACAAAATGGCGAAGAACAAAAGTGGCCACCGTAGCTCCGCCACTACACGGCAGCTGAAGATGTATAATTGTAGGCCGAAGCGTGATCAGAAGGGCAAAATATTGAAGCACGAGTATCAATCAAAGCAGCTTCCGTCAACGCGGATACAACCAGATCCCCGATGGTTCAGTATGTACTAATCCCAAAAAGTTTTTTGAATGCATGTAGAATCTATTCGTTCGTCATTATAAGGTTAATTATAACTTTTAGGTTTTATATGTAATTTATGATACGACGTTATTAGTGAATTGGATCACAGAAGCAGGATGTATTAATGTTTAAATTTTGCTGAATATGTTTTGATTTTCTTATTGTTCAATTGCTATTATGGTGGATTAACTTGCTCATAATGGATACTTAGTTTTCTTTTTGGAAGAATTATATGTGAATCGTCTGAAATTGATATGATTTTTGGGATTCTACAGTCAATACTCGGGTGATTAGTCAGGAGAAATTGGAATCCTTTAGAGGAGAGATTCAGGATCGGCTTTCAAGCACCTACAATATCATAATGAATGGAAGAGTCTATTTGTTTAAGAACTTGTCCATCTTGTAAACCTTTGTATTGGTCATGG
This sequence comes from Solanum pinnatisectum, assembly GCA_035578085.1. Classification (NCBI taxonomy): domain Eukaryota; kingdom Viridiplantae; phylum Streptophyta; class Magnoliopsida; order Solanales; family Solanaceae; genus Solanum; species Solanum pinnatisectum. The sequence continues at coordinate 43,113,035 of CM069082.1, read as the reverse complement.
GATAATTTCTTCCCATCGGGCCTTGGTGGACAAAGTTACTTGGTACCTGCTTGCCTAGACACATTACAACAAATTATTAGTGAGCTTCTTGTTATGTAATATGTATTGAATAGCTCATAAATAAGAGCACGAGTTAGATGTTTACTTAACTTGTTTAGTTGGAATAACTTGACTTCATTAAATAACAATGACCAACTTTGGTTCCGTTAGCTCCTTGATCTTAGCCTTGTTTGTTTCTGATGTATTCGAGCTAACACGCCTCTTGTTTGTAATTATGCATCATCTTGATGCTTTTTAAATGTAACCATTTACGCACTAGCTAGATCTTGCTAGACTCGTGCTTGATTCCCTATTATGTTTTACTAATTTCGTCCTCTTTTACCTTTGTGAAGAAAGGAAAAGCTCATCAACTTGGCAGTAAGCCTTCTGCTGGAACAGAGAAGAAACACACAAAACATTTTAAATCATTAGCCAAGAAGGCAGACACGCCTTAAGGTATGAAATGAGAATGCACAACATTAAAAGTTTATGCTTGTTGTTTCTGTGTATGCACTCTTGTACCTATAAAGAAAAATTGTTTCTAAGTATGCAGTTTTAGAATATTAGATTGAAGCTTAAAACAAATAGAAAATATTTGAATCAGTTGATATTTTATCATTCACTAATCAAAAATTCCTTCTATGAGTCGATGATCTATTTGAAACAACCTCTCTACCTCAAGGTAGGGGTAAGGTCTACGTGCATCTTTCCCTCCCCAAACCCCACTTGTTTAATTATAATGGGTATGTTGTTGATAAAAAATTCTTTTGCAGATCGCCCCTTCCATGATTCATGAAGAGACAGACTCAGTCTGACCTTTTTTTCCAAGATAATTCAAGTGACAAGCCAACATCACATTGGATAACTCGGATTTTAGTAAATTAGTAGATACTTCAGTTTATTCGAGAATTTTAGGGAAGTAAAAGTAGAGTCTTATATAAATATCAAAAAGACAACTATGGTACTTAGTTTTTAGGAATGCTGGTAGAACAACGACAATTGACAATTGCTGTTGATTTTGGCTTTGAGGAATAACTCCTCTATGAGTTGATTTTGTTTTCATTCTGAGTTTGTTTAACGCTCACTTTCCAGAAGTTCTTTTGGCTTATGATATCACTGTGAATCTTTTGATTAAAAAAAATGTGGCAGGATTAGCTATGTACTCTTTATGTCCAACTTTGCAACATCAGAAAACTTGATCAAATGGTCATTCCTAGCAACAAATTAAGTCTTACAATGTCAAATCCATATTGTGTACTGTAACACTTTCACTTGAGGTCGTCGTATGGGGCTTGCTTGGTCCTATGTGATTTACAAGTTATTATACTTGAGTTTATCCAATGTGCTCCGAAGATCGAGAGGTGACACTCATGAATCATGAGTCTAGCATTTCGCTAAGAACCAAGACTCACGATCTACTAAGCTTTATATTGATTCAAAGTCAATCGTGACTGAAAGCTCAAAGCAAAGCCAGCAATAAGGTTCGGAGCAGAAGCATTAGGGTAGGCGTTGACCACTGCATGATGGAATTTAGCAAGTTGCCGGAAATCGACACTACCTACCCGAGCAAGAGTTGTGCTCTATCGGGTTAAGGGGAATTGAACTTTAGTCACGTTTCTTACTCGATTGTAATTTGTCCTTCATATTATTTGCTCCATGCATTGGTTTTACCGCTCAAAAGTTTATTAGAGCACTTCCCCATTTGCTTATATTATCATTGTTAAGCTTTAAATATAAAAAATTCACTCAACAATCGAACACTTATAAAACATGTTTTACAAAAGTATTTTTGGTGAAAAAGAAAATGACTTACGTTACACCAGTCACCACATTGTTCATTAATAAAGTGAACGATGTCAATTAAAGTATATTTATTCGTATATCTTCGTTTGTAAATATATTTAAATTCATTATGCATCCGGAAAAACTCTAACTCATCCTACCCCAAACAACATAACTCACCCCGCCCTATTGCCATCTCAACTCGGACGAGTTCCAAATTACTAATTATAGGAAGAAGAGCAAAATTGAAGAAAAAAAAACTTAGTATACTAAAACATAAATAAGCTAAAGTTAAAGAAGCTAAGTGTAATTTTCGAAACCAACAATTCACACATTGAAAAGCTAGGTTTTAACTCTAACGCCTCCTCTTCTTTGTGGAGTGTATACTCCAAACCGGCCGAGACGACTGACGTATAAACGTTAATCGCCGATTCCTAAACCCTAATTTGTTTTTCATATATCGGAGATGGCGAAGAAGAAAGAGAGGTCGGTGAATGTATCGGGAAAGCCAAAGCATTCCTTGGACTCCAATAGGGATGTCAGCGCAGCCAAAAATGGCCGTAGCGCCGCTACTGTGCGGCGGCTCAAGATGTACAATACCAGGCCGAAGCGTAATCCTCAGGGTCACATAATTAAGCATGACTTACAATCAAAGGAGCTGCCATCAACAAGGATACAACCAGATCGTCGTTGGTTCGGTATGTTCCGAAAAGTTTCATACTTTTCACTTCTATGTTCTTACTAATTACAAAATATAGTCTTTTGCCAGCAGAGATAATTTGTAGTACTCGTGTAGTTTGTGTTTCTGAAGATTAATTTGACAACATGACTTAATTTAGTTGCTGAAATCTATTAGAATTGGCATTGGGTTAGTGTGGAAGTGTTAATATTGAGGTGGAGGGAGTCTTAATGATTAAATTGCGCTGAATTTTTTTAATTTTCATTGTTAAAATATCATCTTTGGTCTGTTAATGCTTCTTTCGTGTATGGCTGAACTATGTTTAAATAATTGGATTAGGAATTGACTTTCTGACTTCACAGGTAATACTCGGGTGGTCAACCAGAAGGAACTGGAGTTCTTTAGAGAAGAGCTCCAAACTCGGCTTTCCAGTAACTACAATGTTATATTAAAAGAAAGGAAGTTGCCCATGTCCCTTTTAAATGATCATCAGAAGGTATGGGAGGTTCTTTACCCTTGGTCTTATCATTTAACAACTTGTGCTTATGGTTCCTGCTGAATCACCGTGAACCTCCTTACTCTGCTATCGTAATTCTAATGTGCACTCATTATTGTATGATTTGGGAGCTTCCTGTGATACACACACATACTATTTGTGTGTTTGTAGAATAACTTGGCAAATTGAGGCTAAATATTGTTGCTTTATGCTTGATACTGGATTCTGTTTGCTAATATTGTTCTTTTTTCTCTTTTTAATTAAAGCAAGTAAAAGTTCATCTTCTTGACAATGAGCCTTTCGCTGATGCTTTTGGACCAAAAACAAAGAGGAAACGCCCCAAACTTATGGCATTAGATTATGAAGCTTTAGTGAAGAAGGTTGATGTGTCTCATGGTATGAATTGAGAAGTATCTCCTGACTTCTAAATTCATGTAGAAGTTGATCTTTGTTTACTAAGCACTTAAGTAGCTATTTTGCTTCAACAAAATTTTGTTTTGAATTTTTGGCAGATGATTTTGAAGACAAACATGGTGCTAGCACCTCCATGGATGAAAATGCAGATGGATTCAGAGATCTTGTTAGGCACACAATGTTTGAGAAAGGCCAAAGTAAACGAATTTGGAGCGAGCTCTACAAAGTCATAGACTCTTCTGATGTCGTTGTTCAGGTTTGTTTCGTGGCTTTAAACTCCTGCTATTTCTAATATCTAAAATGGAGTATGTTATTTGATGTTGATTTTCTTCCAACTAAATGCTTTTCTGGTGAAAAATGCAAAAAAAAAATCTCTTGTAGCCTAGTGTAAAACAACCACATCTTACTTAACCAAGCATACCAGGCTCAACTTGTCTGTCCTGATTTTTTCCTTGTTGCTTATTTGGTGGACCCATGAAGTTCCAGTAAGTGTAGAAGATTGAATGTCGTTCTTACTTAGAGAATCGTGTTATGTTGTAGATTCTATACTTCGTTGTATGCTCCTTAATTACAGGAGAGTTCCCCATTGTTAATAAAATTGTTTATCTTATTCAAAAATCACCTGTCTGCTGTGTATGGACAGTGTAATGTTCTGATCTAGTTTTCTCTGTCTAAGGAGGAAAGTAGAGGATATTTTAGATGGAAGGGATACTGCTGGAAGTTGTAGCTTACTGTGGTTAACCTGGATTGCAGGTTCTTGATGCCAGAGACCCCTATGGTACAAGGTGCTACCATTTGGAGAAACATTTGAAAGAAAATTGCAAGCACAAACATATGGTCCTTTTGCTTAATAAGGTTTGCTATTATTATCAACATAGTAGACAGTTTTTTTTTATATATTTCCATTTCCCCCTTCGGCCTCTCCCTCTTCGAGCTGTCTTGGCATCTTATTTTGGACGTCAGTTTTAACTTCAGGATTTGTCCCAATTGATAATTTCTTCTGCCTATATAGTGTGATTTGGTCCCTGCTTGGGCAACAAAGGGATGGCTTAGAGTGCTCTCCAAGGAATATCCAACTTTGGCATTTCATGCAAGTGTCACCAAGTCCTTTGGAAAGGTATTCTTGTAGTGTCTTCTGATCTTGCCCCATCTCTGAATACAGACATACACTAAGCACCATAGTGATTTGTAAAATTATGGTTAATTGTGCATCCATGTGCTTGTGCCCCTGCGGGTAACTTTTTGCTGTTACTTATTTTGTTTTCTTGTGCTTTCAGGGTTCTCTTTTGTCAGTGCTGAGACAGTTTTCTCGACTAAAGAGCGATAAGCAAGCAATCTCTGTTGGTTTTATAGGCTATCCCAATGTTGGCAAGTCATCAGTTATTAATACATTGCGCACAAAGAATGTAAGTTTTTCCATATATTCTTCTGCCTTTTCCAGTCTGTTGTAATCTTCTTTGCTCATTTACTGAGACAGTTTGCAATTTGTCTCCTTGAGAATAGTCTTTTCCGTGATACTTCTTTGTTAGACATGATTGGTGAATTGCACAATTTGTTACTTCAATTTTTGCTCTTATCTTAATGAGACTCTTTACCTGATACAATTCTTCCTCGTTATCGAAAAATTGTGATTGCCATTCAAGCTGTTCCCAAATTTGATTTTAGCTTATCAAGTGATGCTGCTTTTAGAAAGATTAAATGCGGGATAGTGAAGAGTAAACTTGATGTTCCAGACTATATTCATGAGTATTAGATATTTATACAGCTCTAGAACTTAATTTCCTATCCTTTCACCTTCTCCGTTAATATTAAATAAAGGAAAGTTGTTTTCTTGTCGGATAATGGCAGTTGCTTTTCTTGTCCCCTGTACTTGACGTCTAAAAAGTCAAATCTTGTGAAATGAAATCTCACTTCGAGTACTATGCTCAGACAACCACATACATTTTGATTTGGTCGTGAAACTAACCTTTGCTCCTTTACTTTGGAATAGGTTTGCAAGGTGGCTCCTATCCCAGGAGAGACTAAAGTGTGGCAGTACATTACACTCACAAAGAGGATCTTCTTGATTGACTGCCCTGGTGTAGTTTATCAGAATCATGATTCCGAAACAGATATAGTCTTGAAGGGCGTGGTATGTGTCTTCTACTTTGCTTTATCAGGCTTGTGCTTGTGACTTGTCTAAGTCAAGCTATAGTTCTTGGTTTATTTTGATACCTACCACTTTACTTTTAGTTTCTCTTGCTAACTTAAGGACTTTGGTATAAAAAGGACTTTTAAGTCATAGGTGGCCTGATGTTACCTAGATAATCTTGCTTGCAAAATTTATGGTCCTCTATAGAGAAAAATTCCACTATTCCAGAGATGTGTTCTTATAGTGATTTGAGATCAAATATCCTATTGTGTTCGCTTTTTTAAAGTACTTCTATTTTGTTTTCCTAGATGTGCTTATTGTTGGCATTTTTTTGAATTGAAAATTTGGTCCCGAATGTTAATTTAGGCTACTAGGACAGCACTTCTATGACTGGCATACAAAGGATGATCCCATATAGTTATGATGTCGGAAGCATTTAGTCATGAATACATTTGTATAGGGAAAGATTGGAAACAAATCAATTGCAATGATGCTGTTGTGTGGATGCTGGTCTTCCCTACTTTGGAACTTAGATGATATTGTTCTGAAAGAGGTCCTACTCAAGCTACTAAGGAGGGAGAGGAGTATTGGGTTCCTGAACTCTTGTCCAAACTCGCTAAGAGTTGTGCTATTGTCCTGTTTCCAGTTGGATATGTAATACACCATGAACTGGAACGTACTAGTATCAATAAAGAAAGATTTATCATCTGTTACCTTTATAAAAAAAATTGAAAGATTTATCATATGATGTTGTGTAGGATATCTTCCCTTTATTACAGATTCCTTTGCCTCCTCTCTCAGTTGATGAAATATGTTCTTGTCTATTTCTCTTTGCTGTAAGCATGAGGTTCTTTGACTGACTACCTCAAGATTTGGGTTTCCATCTCCAGGTACGAGTGACAAACCTTCCTGATGCTTCTGAACACATTAGCGAAGTGTTGAATCGCGTTAAGAAGGAGCATCTTAAAAGAGCTTATAAGATAAAGAATTGGTAAATTTTCTTATCATTTGATTTTATTTGTAGATTTCATTAAGTACTCAGCAGGACATTCTTCTAGTTTGTTTAGTAGATAGAAATGGGAACACATTGTAGTTGTATCTGCTTCGTCATTTGTTCTATTATATATGTACATTTGGTCAATTATCTCACCAAGTAAAATGAGAATTGTGTATGCTTTCGGCAGTTTGTGTTGACACCCCCAAAATTCCATATCTAGAATCTCTGTTCTGCTTAAATGATTTTTTGATATTCCAGGGTTGACGAGTATGACTTTCTTCAACAGCTATGCAAGTCAACAGGCAAACTTCTGAAGGTAAATTGAAAATTTATTACTTGATAATTATATTTTGTTATATTTATCATTCGTCTCTCGGGTATGATCTGAAGTGTTTTGTAATGTTTGTCAGCTCATATAGGACAATAACTTAAAATGATTCTTTTGATCTTCATTAGTTCATGTAGGACAAAGTGAAGCTCACTAGACGAACACTTGTTAGTCAAGATTAAAGTTATGTAGCAATTATTCTGTGCTATTGTTGGACAAAATAATTGAGAACTCAGTTGGCCTCTAATAGGTGTTAATTGTGAAGTAGCACTTTCAGGTTGAGAAACAATTTCCTTAATGAGAGAAAAATCGTGATGTTGCTTTGAACAGTAATGCCAGAATTGTAAACAGTTGTGGGGGGAGGGGATGGAAAGCAGAGTTAAGATTATTCTCTGTTGCTTCAGTATCCTTGAGAGATAGCTGGTATGAACAAAGAGAATGTTGACACCATACTTGCACCAGTTAAAAGAAATTGCACAATGCCAGTATTTTTGGGTTTGGGTCAAAGGGTATCTCAATCTTATATATATCTTTATTCTACAGGGATTTACGATAAAATCTGTATTTGTTACCAACATGTTTAGGGATTGATATATTTGGCCAATTGGGTTACAGTTCAGCAATTTGCTTAATATCCTTCAACTGGGTGTATACTTTTCTTTTTGTGCTTATGGTTGTCCACAGAGTAGTGATTGACTATAGTTGGTATAATCTTTATTTGTGCTATCCAGGGAGGCGAACCTGACTATAAGACTGCTGCCAAGATGGTTCTCCATGATTGGCAAAGAGGCAAAATTCCTTTCTTTGTTCCACCTCCAAAGCTGGATGATGAGCAAAATGAACTTGTCGCTGAGGCAGACACAGCCGTGGATAACGATCAGGCCACAGCTGCTCTCAAAGCTATTGCTGATGTCGTTTCATCACAACAACTGAAGGAAGTTCCTGTTCAGGAGGAACTATTTAGTAAGGCTGAGCTGTTGGGTGAAAATTGAAATGGACGGATCGTCTTTTCTATATCATTCTTATATCTTTAAGTTTAGGTCCATTGCTTTCCGAGAGTTTCCTAGTCCTAGTAGAGATTGATATGCGGATCGAAAATATAGATATCTCGTATTGTGTTATAACGTTTATTTCGAATTTTGTCTTATATACGGTATTGAATTGGTATCAGCTTAAATGGAAATGATTCATATTGTTTATGTTAACTTGTTTTCAGTGTCTCAAACATCGGCAGGTGAACTTGGAAGCGTGTAAGCAGGGGCTCAATTTAAATGTATATTTACAATTATAGATATTCACAAATTCTTACATTATTTTTTTATACGACAAGGAGGGAATCAGTCACTATCTTGGGTACAGGATAAATTTCACTTTCGTATAATAGCTCACAAACTACATAGAAATGTTTTAGATAAAATTTATAGAGAAAAGACGTAAAGTTACCATTGAAGTTGTCTTGGATTTTTAAAAAGACATATTACCTTTATAATTGTGTTCACACATCAATCATTACTTGACATGTGTTAATTTAATTAAAAATGTAAAAAAAAAAATTATTTTAAGTTTTTTCTTTATTTTTTTTCCCTTTATCTCTCTCTTACATTTTGAATTATTTTAATTTTGATTTCATCTTAAATTTCACTTCATCTTCCACCCCCACTTTCAAGTCATCCATCCCTTCATTTTCTTTCTTTTTCTTCACCTCTCACCCTCACACCCCTTCCCCCACGTCAAGTTGAACTCCTCTCCCATTTTTTTTTCTTTTCTTTTTATTCTTCTTCTCCAGTCAAATTCTTTATTTCAGTGATTTTTTATAAAAAAAAAAAAATTACTATTTTCTCGACTTTATTGAATTATTGAAAACAAAACAAATTATTTTTTTAAGAAAATTTAAAATTTTAAAGGTATCATCAATTACTCATTTCATATAACTTTTAAATTAGAAATGATAATTTTAAAAGAATCAATGAATTCCCAAAAATTGAAAGAATTTAATTATAATCGGACAAAAAAATTATATGATACTTCCTAATCATCTTGAAATATAATGGATTTATCAAATTGTTCGAAATGTAAGAAAATATTTAGATAAAGTTTTAAAATTAAAGAGAGTAAAACTAATAGTAGTAAAATAAAAAAAAATAAAAAAAGGAAGGTGAAGTTGTGGTAAAAATGGTGACATTGAAAGTGAGAAGTTTCAATAAGAGAAAAAATAAGAAGAAAAAAAAGTTAGAAAAAAATAAGAAAAGTAAGAAAATATATTTTAGGGATAAGGGTCTGAAAAATACTCCAACTTTGGTCGAATTTGTTGTTGCGATATTAAACTTTCATGAGGACCTATTACCTCCCTAGACTATTTAATACCGTGTTTTTTACCCCCTGAACTATTTAATAGTGTATTTTAAAGGTATATATGTGACCACGTGGACACATTACTATTTATAATTTTGCATTATTTTATATGTCCACATGGACAAATATATATGTTGAAAATACGATATTAAATAATCTAGGGAGGTAGTATCGCAACAGCAAATTCGACCAAAGTTGAGGTATTTTTCAGACCCTTATCCCTATATTTTATAATAAAATACTTATGAAAATAATAAGATATTTTAGGTTGCTCACTCTCTATCTAAGGTGGATAAAAAATAATGTAATAATATTAATTCAAGATTGTTTAATGAGATAATAAGACGCCCGTATAATTAAACTGTCTTTTTAAAACTTTGGGACAAATTCAGGTGTCAATTTATCGATCGAATAGACACGTAAGAGTTTCAGAAACTTCCCATTTGGGAGATTCAATAATTCCTACCTTATAAATGAGATGTGCATGTGCATCTAATAATGTCAAGTATCCACGTCATGTTTGTGCGCTGCAGCCTGCAGTGAATTGAATTGGCTGCATAAAGTTTTGACTTAGAGTTTAATAAAGCGGAGAGAGATTTTTCCATAATAACTCAATCGAGATGATAGATCACCTTATAGTCGATGTGATTATCAGTCAAGGAATAAAAGATAGCTTATTACCGATAATATCTGTTCAGAATTCCAAACTTAACAAGGGCAACTAAACACGAAGGAACTACCTTACAACATGAGTTGACGACTTGATACTAATTTGACTCAGTCAATTATGAATTACTAAATTTATAATCATCTTAGTTATTACATATAACATGTAATACTAATAATAATTAATATTTGATTTTATTTTTAAAAAGGATAAAAAAACTAGAAATTAAATCCATCTCAATTTGAAACTCCCTTAATTTAATTGTATTGGCACGTAGGGAGTAGGGGCTTAATTATTATTTAATATATTTAATTGTGCCTAACATGCAGCTGTCCCTTGGATTTATTATAATTTATATGTAACATCCTCAATAAGTTGAATAGCTTGTTTGCTTAATTATTTTGTGATTTGTGTTAATCAAATAGCGACACCCATTATCCTCATGTGCCATGTTCTAGATATTGATATTTGCCTCCAATCATTTCAAAATTATAATCATCTCCCGACTCATGACGTAAGCATTTTTTACTTAGTTACAATAATAAATTCAGTATAATTTCGTAAATGGAATTTGGAAGAATAAAGTGTATGTGGAACTTATCTCTTGAAAGATCTAGAAATCGTTTCCGACTGACCTTTGACTAAAAAATAAGCATCTTTTACTTAGTTAAACTCCTTAATTCTTCCCGACTCACTTATATCATTTTTTACTTAATTAATTAAAGAGTTTTGATTCTTTATTCAAGACTTTTTTCTTTTTTAAAAAAATCACCTTATCCTCCCTCAGTCCCTTGTAAGTACTCCCCCGTTTCATTTTACTTATTCAATTTAACAAATTAAGAGGGTTTTATTGTGTTTTTTTATACAATCTCTTAGTAGTACTATTAAATAACTACAAAGCATTAATTTTATAAAATGTATATTTAATTAAAGTTTTTTAAAGAGATTTATTAGATCAATATGTGTCAAGTAATATAAGACTGAGAAAGTATTTACTAATTTTTTTCTTGTCCCTACCATTTTTGAATTATTGAGTTATTAGAGGCATTATGCATCAAAAGAAGCACTTAACTTTGTTTTTCATAAAAAGAGGTTGAGTCATGCAATGGATTCCTTATCATTTGTGTCTTTTTATATCTTTTTATCTTATTTATACTTTATGGATGTTACACACAATTGAAAGTAACTGTGTTTACACACACAAAATAATGTGGTGATGATATTCATAAACGAATTCAGAATTTAAAATGTGTGAGTTATAATAATTATGTTTATGATAGATCTTTTATCGTCCTTAAGCTTATGTCCTATGCTATTTGTTGTCATAGAAGCTTTGAGATTGAGTAGCACTTACTCCATCCGCCTATCTTTACATATTCAGGAAAATTAAAACTAATCATTTGATTTTACTTGTTTAATTAGGAAAATTAAAAGATAATTTATCGTTTGGCTTTTACATTATCCTTGCTACTTAATATTACAATAACTCATTTTTCAATAATTAGATCACTTATAATTAATATGAATGATACAATAATTTTTTATTATTTTTTAAGAAATGTATTAAATCAATGGTGAGCTAATAAAAATGAATGAAGCAAATGTGTTGAGACACACCAATTTAAGAGTCGAGTTACATTAAATAATTGTCTAATCCTTATTGCCTTTTAATTTTACCACCTTTTTGACTCACTTTAATTATTATTCTTTATTAGAGATTATTGATGCGTTCATACTTCATCGTGGATGGACTTTATTATATTTTTGTAATCAAGTCAAAATCTAGTATAAACATTATATACATTTGACATTTCTATATATTTTTTTAAAAAAAAGAAGGAAAATCATACCGATCCATCTTAGTATTTATTTCTCGAAAAATTACACTATAAAAATATATACAAAAAAATATAAAGTAATATTAGTGTACTATATGCAATTTAATTTAATTGCTGGTTCAATTAATTAAATACATTATTCATTTAACCACGATAATAAGAAGTACGAATATCTTTGATTTTTTTATTTTTTTCTCTTCTTGTATAAATATATTGGTGATCTGTATCATGATTAATTAATCATTAATCAATGACTCTCCTTATCACCAAGTGGGAGTAACTAATTATCAAATGGACCTTATCATTAATTTTGTAGCTAATTAGCTTGATACACTCATCATGTTCTCTTTTTATTATTTTTTCAAGCGCGAAATCAAAATTTTCATTAAGAGAGTCGTCTGAAATATAAAAAAGTTAAATACAATCGAAAAAGTTGAAACTCATTATCTACTAATACTCTATATACATAATAAATCAATTTAACTTTATATATACAATATAACTTTTTGTCGTGCCTGGACTCCGCCTCTGATAATTTTCCTACACACTATTATTATAGTAATATAATATTAGTAGAAGGTAGTATACTAGATATTTAGTTGTTATTGTTTTGTGTATCCACGTTCTTGCATGCATCATCCACCTAGTGAATCCCGTTTCTTATTTTTCTTCAACTCAGAAAAATATTTACACAATCAAACTACTTAAATAATAATTATAAGTAATTCTGTCTATTTTTTTACGTTAATTAATATCTTAGAATAAATATTAGTACTTAGCATGCTATGACATGATTAAATTGTATTAATAATGTAAATCATCATATTTTGTTTGTATTTAATTAACTTAAGCAATTACTTATGAGGTAAAAATTAACCCAGGGACATTATTTTACCAACCATCTAATAACTTGAGGTATATATATTATTGGTCCATTAATTAAATTCTAAATACTAAACACGTTAGAACTAATTAAAAGATATATACTCAGTAAATTATGTTGACTTGATAAGTGAAAGACTATTTAAAATGTACAATTGACAGAATTTTTCATTAGTTTTTTTTTTAATCGTAAGTTCAAACGTCATGCTCCTCACATTCAACAATTAGTAGCTAGATTATGAAAAAAACTACAACCAGTAACTAGGTTGATCAATTTATTTGTTTTGTGTTTTTTCTCGTTTGGTGTATGATTCATAAAATCTCATTTTGGAGGTAAAATGTTCTTTATCAAAAGTGACTTCATTCTTATTATAATTTAAACTCGAAACATATGATTAAATATATATATATATATACACATACTTACCGCTTCATCACGACCATTATAATTGAGTTGATCCATCTGATAATTGGAATTCTAAATTAGTTATGTAGATCATCAAGAGTAGACTTTCATTACTGAAAAAAGTTAATTAAGTTTTTTTAGTTTATTTTATTACATGATCATTCAATTTTTACTATAAATAAAATAAAAATTAAATAATCATGTACAAAATTTATATTCTAAAAAACACGAGGTGCTAAAATAGTACAATAATCGTTACATTAAATTTTGTGCGACCAAAAACTCAATAAGTTCGAGAAGGAAGCATGGAAAAATGTTTGTTCAAAATAGTTAATGAGACAAAATGGTTTGGTAGAAAAATATTTATTTCAAGTGCTTGATTAGCGGCTTAATTTACTTTGAGGAATTGACGTAACAATTGAGCCACTGTTTATGGTTAGGTACCGTATCATACGTTATTAAAAATTTTGGTTTGAGAATTTCGATTTTTAAAGATATATATACTAATAACATATCAAAATTAATTCTATATGATTCAGTAATTTTAAGTTTGATTTTTGTTATATGGTAAGTTGATATTTATGTTTTGTTCAACTTCGACTATCATATAATAAAAATTATGACTTCAATTTTTTTAAAAGACTGTCTTAAATATATCATACTAACACTTTTACATATTAGAAATATTCAAAAGAAAGTATAACTTTTTTTCTTGGTTAATCAACTACACAAAAAGAAAATTTTGATTAAGATTGAATAGTTAATATTTTAAAATCTTAATAACAACATTACTTGGTTCTTTATTAGATACAAAATGACATTAATGGTGTGTTTTGTATGGAGAAAAACACAATCTTTTCATATTGAATTGGTCAAAACTTTTTAAAAATACTTTCTCTAGAAACACGCGTTAAATGAGATGTGATAATTGATAGTTCTATATAAATACTAAATGAGATGTGATAATATATAATTTTGTAGAAATATTAACTTATATATTTGTTAGTAATGACATACTTAATACATATCAATTGTATATGTAACTTAACACTTCGGTATGATATTTAATATTTTCTATATTTTTTATAAATATTGAATGCATATAAAATACCAATCTAAATTGTAGTATGCACCATGATAATTTAATATCTACCTAAGTATTCACACCCCTATCATAGAGTTTGGAGGTAGGGGACGCAAGAGATTCATTAGAGACTTTAAATAATTATACGAGTAGTATATTCTTCTCAATTTTTTAATATAAAACTAATATCATATTGAAATTTGATTAAATTTAAATTTGCATTAGAAAGTCTTACATTGAGAATAAATTGCTCTTTAATAAAAACGATACGAGATCCTCGTTGACGTATCCTCGTTGACGTAGTACATTTTTTTTACCTGAACTGGTGGAGATCTATCTGTCAGTATTCAGTACGAAGAAGCAAAGAAATTAGAGCCCCAGAAACTACAAGGAAGCTAATTAATCCTACTTGCTCCAGCTCATTTTCACACATCAAATGTCCAAAAAAGTTCCCACACTGCTTTTCAATTTTTTTTACTACTATTTAGTTCATATGACCACACTTTTTTTGTCTTTTTATTTGGTTCTTTTCTGTAGTTAGTAGTGTTCTTTCTTTAATTAACATTTTCCTAAAAGACACACTCTTTACTCAGTCAAAATCAGCTATTTTAAGCTCAAAAACCCCATAAAGATTGGACCTTTCTGCTATTAGTGTAAAGAGTAGTTGTTTTTAGTTTCAAGAATCATTTTACTACCTCAAATTGTTTGGTGCGTCTTAGGACTAGACATCAAATCAAATCAGTAGTAGTTGCATTGGCAAATCAAGAATTGTGGGTCAAATTAGCTTTTTTTTTTTTGCTGGCTGGTTTGAGTCCAAATCAGAGTCAAAACATCTTTTTGAAAGTTCAGTCTTTGTGGGAATAGCAAAGGAAACACACCCAAGTGGCAGATTTCACTATTTTTGAATGTGAAGGATTATAAAAGATTCACAGTAGAGGGACAATGATTCTTGATTTATTGTACTATGGGAAATGCAAGAAAGGTTGGGTTTTTATGTTGCTAGTAGAACTTATCAGTCAAATGAACTGACAGAAAGTTTTGATTTTTTTCTGTAATTAGTAGAGTTTGATTTGATTTGAAGTTAATAAATTTGAAGTTCTGGTAGATTAGTTAGAAAGACTTTTGGCTAAAATGTCTGGAGAAGATACACAAGAACTTCGTTCGTTGGCCTTGACACCAACATGGTCTGTTGCTTCTGTATTGACTATATTTGTTGCTGTTTCACTGCTTGTGGAGCGATCCATTCACAGGTTATCTAATGTAAGCAAGGTTCTCTTTTGCACTGTTTGAATTGTGTAGTCTTGTTGGTTTTATTGGAAGAATTGAGTCGAGCTTGTATCGGAAATTGCCTCTCTACCTTTGAGGTAGGGGTAAGGTTTGCGTACACTTTGTCCTCCCCAAACACCACTTTGTGGGATTTCACTGGTTATGTTGTTGCTGGTTTTATTGAAAGAATGTTATAGGAGTCCAGTACCAAGGAGTTCATAGTATACTGTATATACAAAAGAATTGATGTTGTATATATAGTGTAATTTTCTGGGCAAAGGAGTTCATGACTAACTTTTGTTCATGTTCAGTCTGTGTTATTCTGGACTTTTGTAGATATTCATGTTGTATGTTCTCAGAAATATAGGGGGTGGGGGAGGATATAGGATTACAATATGCCTGCTAGATACTCCATGAAATACTCAACTTTTAATTTGTTCCATCCCGATGATCCCCTTGTGACACCCTTGGAACTCTCTCTGACATTGTAGGAAGGGTAAAAATATTCATCATTTCTTTTTCATATACAAATTTCCTGTTGATTACTCAAGCAGCTTAAGAATTGAATATGCTTTGAGTTAATTGTCCTAGATTTTACGGTCTTGGATAGTTGCTTATATATAATAAGCTTCCTTAGATAGCAGTGAACATCCAACCTCTCCAAGTCTTCGTGTCTCAAGGCCTCTGATTTCATAAAAAATCTTCAAGACCATAAAATTAACTATAACGGTTTTGATTGTATTTGATTGATTATGTTTCTTGTAGCATCATCAATTATGGAACTTCGAAAACTAACAGTTTTAATTATTTTATCATGTCAGTGGTTGAGGAAAACCAATAGAAAGCCATTGTTAGCTGCTGTGGAGAAAATGAAAGAAGGTATTATATGTTTATGTACACTGAACTTAGAGCATACAAACAAAAGAAAAAAGCTCTTCGAAATTTGGATTCCCCTCCTTTCAACCCCAAACATTACTTTTCCTGTCATAACCGTTTTCGACATTTGGTGTACAGAGTTGATGCTTCTTGGATTCATTTCTCTCCTTCTCACAGCAACTTCCAGCATCATATCTAATATTTGCATACCGTCAAAGTTTTACAATAATGCATTTGCTCCATGTACAAAGTCTGAAGTTGATGAAGAAATAGAGAATAAAGATTTGAAGGAGCGTAAACTTTTGATGGCTTTTGGTCTTCATAGGAGAGTATTAAATTCCTTCAATCAAAATACGTGTGGAGAGGTAAATTTTATTTTACATGTGACATATGAATCCATTATTCCAATATCTTGTATCAATTCTACTTTTGTTGCTACAAGATGTACCTGCAACTGATATCCTGCAAAAATGAAATAAATAGTTTTTTTTAGTTTATTGCCCCTGAGTTGCTTTAGCTTCTCTCTCTTTCTTAAGTTGTTTCTGAAGTAGTGTCAATAATCCGAATCAAACATTTTGTCAGAACCATGAACCTTTTGTATCATATGAAGGCCTTGAGCAGCTGCATCGCTTCATCTTCGTCATGGCCATTACTCATATATCTTATAGTTGCTTGACAATGCTGCTGGCGATTGTTAAGGTAAAGTTCTCTTTTACTTGAGAATTTGATAAACGTTGTTTTGGTGAACTTTTGATGTCCAGTTATTTTCGAGTGTATGTTAATCTATTGTCCATGGAGTGGCAAGTATGATTGGATGGAAGTAAATTGTGATGTATTAATCTGGCTTGCAAAGTCTACTGTCATATATGATGGCAATGCTATACATCCTCATTCAATGGCCCTATTACTTATTACCTTGTGGACAACAGATTTGGAGTGAAGATTTGTTTTCTGGGTAAGCTTCCTGATATGCTTAATGTATAGACTGCTGGAGAGGCATAGTGTGTGATAGCTGGAGGTATCTGATTTGTTGCTGAAGTTCTAATAAAAGTATTTTGATGCCCACAGTGTTGGGGGAATTAATCTCTTTGTCAACAATTTTTTGCTTCTACTTCGGCATTTAAGCATATCCTCTCTATCAGGGGCATTTGCTCTGCTGTCTGCTCTCCTTGAACTTACATTAGGTGAATAGGCAACTGTCTATATTGAAATCAGGGAATCACGCCATATTGTGTATAAAGATGGTAGTCCAAAGTTCAATTTCTTCACACTTCATAATTGTGTCAGTGTCAGCTACTTGCCACTTCCTTGCAGAAGTTGCCATGTCTGTCCTACGAAATGACCACATCTGGTCTTTATCCTCATTATCACCACTTCTCTATTCTTCTTTATGTCTGTAAACTCTATTCACATGTTCTGCATCGCTAGCTGCCTGATAAGTGAAAATCTGGACAGGTCCACAGTTGGAGGATGTGGGAAGATCAAGCTCAGAATGACAGACATGATGTACTAACTGGTAAGTTATACTTGCATGTGATTTATCAAAAAGTAATCTTGTTCTCTAGCTTCTACCTTTTGTTGTTATCTTGTAATCGTTGTGGATAAAGTCTGCTGGTTTTAAATTCTTATTTTAACAAGAGATGTAATTTTAAATTTGTTCAGAACAAGAAAACAGAAGGCCTTAATATTATTTATCTAAAAGAAAATTGTAAGGGCCTTTGTAATTAGAAAGAAAGTCGGCTGTGTCAAGACTCAAGAACCATGCATGTATTATGATGGAGCTGGAGCAACACAAATTATCAGTTAGTGTATGACTCTTTGTACTTGAGTCTTGAAGTATAAGTGGACTCTGATTACCGAAATCTCCAGAGACTTGAGAATGTACATGCATCAGATGATACCTGAAGTTGAGTGTTTGGAGACAAGCTGAAAGTTAAAGAAAACTGGTGGCTTTCCTTCAACTTGTGTCAAGGGGATTCAATACTTCATATTCAACCAGATAATCTCGTTTTTACTCTTTTTGCATTGAACAATCTGATGAATGGGGATTCAATTGTACCCCCTTGGCTCTACATAGTTCCGCCCTTGTGCACCACGAAAGATTAATTCATTTTTTCTCGTCATGTTTGGAGATGACAATGTTTGTGCTAATATTTACATCAGTGTCATGTTACTTTGTTTTCCAATATTGTTATTATCCCATTGTGGTTTTTCCGGGAGCAAACATGTTTTTGCCACTTATTTCAATTTCTAGACATCTATTGCTTGGTATTTTATTGATCAATGCATGTAGAATTTCTCTACCTTGGTGTCTATCAGGTAGCTATCTTCAACTGGTATGTTTGCTTCTCTCCTTTATTTTGGGTGGTGGAGATGCATGTGTACTTGGGTAATATATATTTCAGTCCTGCTTGGTATTCGTTGAAGAGATCAGCAATTTGTTCTCTAGAAATGTCTCAAAACCCAATCTGTGTCCCTTTGAAATGATTAATGTGGAGAAATCCATCATGTTGTTTACTTTGATAGAACTTAAAAAAAGCTAAAAGAAACTGAACTCTTTTCTATCGCAGAAATTTCTAGAGCCAAGACATTCCGAAGGCAGTCGACTTTTGTCAGAGTTCACACATCAAGTCCACTTGCCAGGAACCATTTCCTTGTTTGGGTGGTTAGTTCTTATATAGTTCTTACTAGATTCTGATTTCCCTAGCCCTCACATAATTTATTCATCCAAAGTAAGTAAATAAAACATTTGATTCTTAATAGTTATGCTTTTGGATGAGATGGTTCCCATAACTACTCGTATTGACTAAATTGGTGTTTTCCCTTTCTAAATTGGTTTGAGTATAAAGTTTGTATATTTCTATCAAATTTCGCAGACCTGTTTCTTCCGGCAGTTTGGCCGCACAGTTGTTCGTGCTGATTACCTTACTCTGCGCAAGGGTTTTATCATGGTATGGATCCAAACATGAACCACTTCCCTTTAATTCTCTTTAACATTTTGAAAGAACTAATCACTTGCAAAACATTAAGTAAAATATTTTAATGCTTTTGAAGGCAGTACTGTGGAGTATCTTAGAAGTTAAAAAGTAGTTAGGATATGAAATTTGTTAGTCTACTTTTGAGGAAATTACTAGGTCACAGAAAGACATCATCAGATAATTAGAAGCAGCTCATAGCACAGTTTAACGAGCAGGAAATTTGAAATAGACAATCATTATAAATCTATAACTGATGCACATTATCAAGAAAGGACACCGTCTTTCAAAACTAGACAAGAAACTAAGCCTGTGTTAGTTAATCGAAAAGATTAGGACGCTATATAGCAAACCCGGTTCATTTCGAACTCTAGTTTAGGGATCATTTTAAGTTATCTTCATGTTTGTATCACTGATTTTCTTTTCCATCACAAGAATGTCTCTATATATGATACAGATTTATGTTATAGATTACTAGTTACGACCTTTCTCCTCTTATTCGTGGCAGAATCACAACCTTACATCAAACTACGATTTTCACAGCTATATGATTCGCTCGATGGAAGAAGAATTCCAAAGAATAGTTGGTGTAAGGTAAGAATAAAAGTACTCCTTCCCCATTTTCATCCTCTTCTTTGAGTAGGCAGAGAGTTAAAAGTTGTTTA
Source organism: Solanum pinnatisectum (assembly GCA_035578085.1). Taxonomy (NCBI): domain Eukaryota; kingdom Viridiplantae; phylum Streptophyta; class Magnoliopsida; order Solanales; family Solanaceae; genus Solanum; species Solanum pinnatisectum. Next base: position 43,093,158 of record CM069082.1, on the reverse strand, counting down.
AAGAGAAGTGGGCCAATGCAGAGAGAAATTCATTTTGTTTAGTTCTAAGATTCGATGAAGAAGTGAAGCTCATCTAATTGTTGAGTTAGCATTAAGCCCTAGTAATGTTTTCTCCAGTTAATTTGGTCCTTAATCTTTGCACAATTTTGGAGGAAGTACATTGAATCTGTTATTAAGCTCCTTATGGAATGAGTAATCAATTTAGGATTTTTTGTTTCTAATTGTTTCTCCATTTACGGTGGCTCATGTATCATCTTTTGTTCAGTGCACCCCGTCCATATAAATGATCATTCGATAGCAAAATAGTCATGGAGAACACTAGAGTAGAGCAATTTTACTTTGAAGTCTATTATTACAAGAGTTCTTGCTTGCTTTCCATCATTGGTTTCTTGATTGAACCTTCCTCTCATAACTTTTGTGTTGTATCTTTGTAGTGGCCCTCTCTGGGGATTCGTCGTGGGATTTATGCTGTTTAATGTAAAAGGTACTTCATCCTCCACTGTTTGGAATGAGGAACATATGCCACTTTTGTTTTTATCATTAGATAAGTTTGCATTTTTCTGCTCCCCGATATTTGTGTTCTGGTGAAACTAAACTCCATCCACAAGCTCATGCATGACCAATTGAACTTTAACATGCAGGATCGAATCTGTATTTCTGGATAGCGTTAATCCCTATCATTGTAAGTGCTTCCATTGCAATCATGTTTTGAAACTCTTCATAAATGCATGAACATATATGATTGTGTATATAAAGCAATGCCTATTTCCCTTTCTCTTTATTCCTTGCCGACTTGCCGTGTAGTGGTAGACTTGACTGTGACCCGGCATGCGTCATCTTTCTTAATATTTATCTCTTCCCTTACATTCTGCATTATCTTGTATATTATATGAACTTATGGATGTGATGAAAGATATAAATAGTCATTTACTTGTACTTCTGTGCAGCTTGTACTACTCGTGGGTACAAAACTGCAGCATGTAATCGCAACCTTGGCATTGGAGAGTGCTGCAATTACTGGCTCATTCTCAAGGGTCAAGCTAAAACCACGAGACGAACTTTTTTGGTTCAAAAAACCAGAATTACTTTTGTCCTTGATTCATTTTGTCCTTTTCCAGGTTTGTTTGTACAATCATACTTCATTTTTTAATTGTTTCGTCTATCTACTAACTTTTTTTAATGTCTATATACACTAACTTGTTTTTGCATGCTTACTTTTGCAGAATGCATTTGAGCTAGCTTCATTTTTTTGGTTCTGGGTATTCACTGGTCCCTTTCTCGTAGCTTAAAAAAAAATTCCTGTACGTTTGTACCGAACATTTAATACCTAATCAAAGCATTTCCCTTTTAACTGTATCAAACATTCGCAATCTTTAGTATTCGACATTGGCACATTCCCTGAAATACTAATGATTTTTTCCTTTTAACTCAAATTCTTTCTCGGAGTTTGACAAAACCATGCTTCCTCCCTTAAATACTTCCTTAGACAAAACCATATTCTCTATTCCATGTGCTTATATAATATGTTCTACCACATGCATATGTTTGTTTCCATTTGTTGTAGACACTAATGTTCTGAATATCTGAGTTTTGATGAAATTACGTCTTTATTCCAGTGGCAATTTGGGTATAACTCATGCTTCATAAAGAATCACACACTTGTGTATCTACGACTAATTATGGGGTATGTTTCATTACAAACTGTATTTGTATGTATTGTTTAAGGTTTTAGCTTTAGCAACATTTATTTATTTAGCACAACAGTCTAAACCTATGCTGTTGTTTGTCACCCAGGTTTGCTGGACAATTCCTTTGCAGTTATAGCACCTTGCCACTCTATGCCCTGGTTACACAGGTATATGTCACGACGGATATAGCTAAATTGAGAAGTCAGAATTAAGTATGATCCTCTTGTTAACATTCGACATTGTACGACATTACCTCTCTGGCCTTCTGCAATATTCTCATAACCACCTTAAGGCTATGGAGGACGTGTCTCAAATTTTCTAGTTCCGTTTTCCTTTCTTTTTCCACTTCTTGCTCATGACCACCAATAGATGGGAGACAGTAGAGACTGGAGCGGGTGAGGTAAATGAGGACGATGGCATAGGGGAAACGGAAGGGGCTTTACTTTTCTGTTCTCTTTAGGTATACTGTTAAAAATCATGTACAGGCTATTCCATTATTAAATGTGGTCTACTTTAAACCGTCAACAGTATGTCCAGAGATTATAAGATCTCCTTGATCATCGTTGAAATGTTAAACTTTACGAACTACTTCAACTGTGCTAATAACTATGCATGTTGCACTTCCACAGTGATCTCGTGAATCGGACTATTAAATGAGATTGTAGATCTTAATATTTTCCAAGAACAAAGCTTTGAATATATTATATTGCCTCTTTGCAGATGGGTACAAACTATAAGGCTGCATTGATTCCACAGAGAATAAGAGAAACAATCCACGGATGGGGAAAGGCAGCAAGAAGAAAAAGGAGGATGCGTATGTTCCCAGATGATTCAACTGTCCACACTGATACAAGCACCGTGATGTCACTGGAGGAATATGATCATGACCAGTTGGTTGATAGCCCTCGAACAGTGCATGGTGCAGGTACAGAAATTGAGTTACAGCCACCAACAACTGTCACGGAGGATCATCATTCAGTAACAATTAACGACACTTCAAGTCGTATTGGTACTCCTCTCCTTCGACCCTGTGCCTCTATTTCTTCTGCAACTTCCCCAAGTCTTCCACCTGAAGTAATATCAAGATCATCTTCAATGCCTGCTAGAGGACATTTGGGTTTGGATAAACAATAACCACCATAGTGAAGTCACAAAACAACACGAAGTGAAGTTGGTGTTGATACTTCTGCAGGTTTGTTTAACGTTGCATATAACATATATACTTGAAGATGTTTGACATGTGAAATCAAAGAAATATGCAGGTAGGAAAGAAATAGTTTCTATAGTTGCAAAAATATTTGCCCCCAAAATGCTCTGGATTGAAAAATCTATAATAGCTGTTTCTCTATGTAGTATCCCTTGTATAATCAGTTACACACATGAGCTATATTTTCCCTCGTCAAATAGTTAAAGGGTTTAACTTGTATACATCGACAGTTTGGAGGATGATACACCATCAATGTACTTTAATATGTTGTAACAGATAACTTGTCTTACTTTTCAGATTAGTAATCCCAATTTTTGAACGATTACATGTAGTTATCATTTCGATGATTGATCGTATAGATAACTCTTGTTCAGCAATGTCTTTTCGTTTATGAGGATCGCGAGTACTTGTTACAACAGAATAGTTTCCTGCCAAACGATAAGAAAAGACGCCTAATGGAAATGAATAAGCATTATCACAAGTCCCATAATATTCAACTTTTCTCGCTGGCATCTATACTTGATCCTGCATCCGCCAGTGCTTCAGCCATCATTTTTGCTCTATTCTGAGTTTGTCTTTCCACAGCAACCATATAGAAACCTAACAAGCAAGATACAGATAAAGAACAACATCAAGCATTCAAACAGAAGAGCTAAAAATAATTTAAGCACTCAGCAGAGATTGGTCACAGTAAACACAATAAACACATAGATATATCCAAAATCTTGATGTATCATTACACTATACATAAATTTTCGTTTGTCAAGAGAGTCATTGTGCATACTGAGAATGGAAGTAGATCATCTCAGCAATCCATACCCAAAAATGCACCATAGCACCCCTCAAAGCATTCTGGAATTAAAAGAACCTAAAAATTGGCATGTGAATCAAAATCTACAAAATAAATGTAATGATATGATCGAACTTTGATGATCCTATAAAAGGTGAAGAGTTGATCCATTCGCCTAGCGGGGTTTTGGTTTAACGTTTATCGTACTTTTCAGTTAATCAATTATAGTTCACGCAAAGACAGTTGAGAATTAGTTATTCCAAATGTAAGAAAAATTTAAAACAAAATTATAACATAGTGCACTGAGGAACAAGTTTTCACTAAACTTGGAAGATCTCTATGTTTTAACTGGTAGAAATGTAGAGTTTCTCTACCTAGTAATTTTTTTGAAGCTCATTGGGTTTTCCCTATAGAGCAAACACCTTTAGAATTTAACAAATACAATAAGTTGATAAACACCACAACATGCAATATTTTTTGGATGAATACGGTAAGCAGTTGGCAGTCACTAGGTACTTCTAGCTTTGTGGTGGAGATTTCATATGCATTACATTATTAATTAAGTCTTGGCATACTAGCTAATTTGTTAGTTATTGACTTTCTGCCAGTCCAGTACATGCTAAAAATAACCATTGCTTGACTAGAGAGAAAAATCTCAAGAAAAAGTCAGAGAAGATTGATGGTATACCAATTGCACTTCCAATTGCACAGACCCATAAAAGCCTTCCTGACCATTTGTCAGCAACGATTCCTCTATTCCCAAATCCCATCAGCTAAAACTGGAGCAAAGAGAGCACGTATTAGAATGTGAATATCTCACCATGAACTGCAGCAGTAAAGTCCAGTTTAGCAAGGAGAACACATATTAGAATGTGAATTTTTCACCAGCTCTAAATGCTTTCACATTGTTCAATGTAACTGGTGTCCAACGAGACATATCATTTTCATATTTCTAAGTCTTGGAAATCCCTGGTATACATGGTTTCAATATTTTCTTACTGTCTAAATTTGTTTTCGTTCCTCACTTTCTACCGTAAAAGAGCAAACTGAAAAAACTAATTATCTTTTTACCATATGGTCACACTATTTTGCAGAAAATGGCTTTGTAATAGTAAAGAATGCCAAAAAGGAAGAAGCAAACGAGAGCAACAAACATAATTAGATGAAATCCAAACACTCAGGTATATGAGAGAACGACACTGTCATATTGTTCTTCAAGGGACCAACAGATCAGCAAAATCAATGTCATAACCAGATATTAAATAATGAATACTATTGAAAATGATTTCATCATTCGAAACCTATTAATCAAAGTGATCATATTGGAAATTTAATCAAATGAAGAAGCAGATTCTCATTTTTCTTCCCCCTTCTCTGGGTAAAATGGTATAATATTTCATGTAAGATATGAAGAACGAGAGGACAAAAAAGACGATTTGTTTCAAGAAAAAAGAAATAACAGCACTACAAAAAAGGTGTGGGGGTGGGGGGGAGGGGAGGAGAAGCTAAGTGGCAAGAAATGGAACGACAGAACGAAAAAAAAGAAATTTTACGACCACAACAAACACAATTGCTATGGGGTTTTCTCCTTTGCTCAGTATTGGAAAATCAAGGGGTTTAGGAATCTAATTTTCTGTCTCCTTACTTCTGACATTTAGGAACTCGAGTTCTAGTTAAAGGTGTCTACGAAATTCCATCGCTAATACTCTGCCTGCTGAATTAAGATAGTAAATCAAACTAAATAATCCACCAATTGGATGATCACTCGGTTCACAACATCATAACAACAACATACCCAATGAAATCCCGCAAGTAAGATCTGGATATCCCACATGATCATTTAAAAAATGGTTTCCGACCGTAAAAGCTAAACATCTCAAGCTATTTCTATTTTTATTCCTCACTCCTCTTTTCCCTATTTTTTCATGCCAATGCTTACACTTTTCATTTAGATCATACAATAAGATCATTTTGCAAAAGTAACATTACGAATATAGCGAGCCCTTCATATGTTTCATTCAAAAATGAAAATATAACAATAATTTTAATAGATAAGATAAATTTTCATGGAAGCAATAAGGCGGTGCTGTATTACAGTAGGAACTACTACAAAAAATCAGAAATAAGCTATTATACTTCAGAAAAAGTTGATACGTTAATGCATATTTTTGAGTTTCTGCGAGATTATTGATAAGAAAAGGAACAGGAGTAGGAAGAACAGAGAATTACCAGTGGAAATGAGCTGCCGCCTGCCGCCGGTTGCCTGATATTCTACGCTTGGATTTCGCCGGGATCGAGAGAGACAGAGATAGAGTAACCGGGTGGTAAGTGGCAAACGGGTAAGGGCTAAGAATTTGGGCGTGGGCTTATGGGTATTGCATTGGGCTCAAATAACGTTTTTTGAAAAATAAATAAATAAAAATTAATAGTGAAATAAACTCTTTAACTTAAACTTTTCACCTGACATATTTAAAATCACAATATTAAAGAATATTTTAGTATATTTTACGTATCTATAGATTAAAAGCACACGATTCAAGAGTGTTCTTTATTCCTAAAGTTATGTGCCAAATAAAAACAAGACAAACAAATTTAAAGGTAGGGAGTATTTTCAAAACATAACGATGCTTTTATTTCAAAGTGTAGCAAAATACATGTTTTTGTGGCATAAAATATCTCATTGTAACTAAAAATCGCGTAGATTTATTATATGGTCATAGCTAGACGTGTATGTATGTATGTATGTGTGACCCATTATATGTGTGTATGTGTGGGCTAGAGTTTTTAAATGGTCTAACCCATCGGTGGCCCCTTAAAATTGGCACGAAGTTTCACTTAGACACCTCAACTGGACGAAGTATTGTAATTTGTATATATTGTAAAATTGTATAATCTCGCTATGTTCATGTAATGTTTTCAAAATAACACTATAAAGAGTTAGGTTAACATGATTATTATTTGCTGTTCAACAAAATATTTTTCAAATTTATAATTTTAGTTTTGATTAAACCAACCCAATATATGCTCAAACGTTATCAATTTTGAAACAAAAGCCTACAAACATCAATATAAATGATCATCAAATCACCTATTTATTGGCAAAAAAAAAAAAAGAAAACATCAAATCAAGTAGCCCACTTTGTCCTATCAGATACTTTCTAAGGATCAAGAAAATGTGGAGACAATAATGTGTAGGGGTGTGCAAAAATCGAACTAATCGATAAATTGAATTGATAAAAGTATTATTGGTTTATTGTTATTGGGGTATTGGGTTAACGGATTTTTAATGGTTTTATAAAAAAAATTATTGGGATATTGGTTTAGTATTGGTTTTTAATATTGGATTATTGGGTAAATCGATAATAGTAATTTATTACTTTTACTTGTACATAAATATTATATATCAATCTCAATATCTTACTAGTTACTATCTTTGTCATTTAGCTTCAATTCACACTTTACAATGACTTTGAGTTCACAATTTCATATTATACAAAATGTTAAAATATAAAGTAAGAACCATATTCTTCTTAATTTCTTTTTTGTGTTACACTTGTATAGTTCTTTTCATGTTTTTTATTTTTGTTTCTATTTTATGAGCATTTGTAAAGTTACATTATTGTGTTTTCGCATCAAATTTATTAGAAAAGTCATATACTTATTTTATAAGTATTTTCTTATTGGTTAAACCGAAAACCGAACCGTTAAGGACCAAAACCGTTAAACCAAAAACCAATAAAAATATCTTATTAGTTTGGTTATTGGTTTAACATATTTAAAAACCGATAAACCGAATTAATAATACTTAAAACCGAACCGAACCGAACCGACCAAAGCACAACCATTAATAATGTGTATGTAGGCAGAGAAACACGTAAAGATATGTTTTTCAGATTCTTTAAAGACATTGTCAAATGTATATAATGAAATTTTGAAATATTTTAAAGAATCACTAGATCAGTTATCGACTAAAAACCAATAAGGAACACTCAATTGACTTTAACCAATAATTATCTATTAAATTGAAATTTTCATATTCTAAATTAAAAATTCAGGCTTTCAAATTTTAATAACTATAACTTTCTTGATAAAGAAGTTGTGAGCTCAAAAAGAAATGTAAGAATGAAAAAGTATGTTTATCAAGTTATCAACAATAATGTATTAATGTACATATAATAATAAACTTATTTTGCAATATACGGAAAATGGAGACAAAAAATAAGCATCAACACTATTAGAGGCTATACCGTACAATTTTGTAATAAAATAGATCAATATTTTGATTAATCACAATAATGATACTTCAAAACCTAAACACGAACCAAGAATCAAACTTTTAAAAATCGGAAACTTTTCAAAAAATTAAATAAATAAATGAAACCAATCCGATATTTCGATGTTATACCTTTAGAAGTATATGTTTAGTTATTCTTTTGACCATTTTTGAAAAGTAAATTTTACTTTTAAAAAAATTATTATTTGATATTCAAAATCCACTAGCGAATTCTCTTTGATTTGTACAACCTTGGAAATGGACTATAACCATTCCATTACTCCTTCACAAAATTCATTCGAAGTGCATAAATATCCTATTTTAGAATTATAATTTAAGTTATACATGTGATACATATAAGTTCATAAGTTTATCAGTTTGAAATAACTTCGCATACATAGTTTCTAAAATTTCATTTGACTAAACTTTTATATTTTATCTTAATAAATATGTACAAAGTTATTACGAAGTAAATGAACATACCAATTTCTTTTAAAATTAAATAAGAATGTCCCAATAATACCTTCCAAAATTTTAGTCTTCAAACTCAATAAAATTAAGTGATTAATTAATGGATATGGTGGAATAAGTAACTATTTATCCATGTTTAATTAAAGATATTAGATTTGAATCTTGATTATGAAATCAAAATTAATAGCATGAAAAACTCTACCTCAAAAGTAAAACTAAATAAAAAATAAAATAAAATCTATACTACCTTAAAAGCATGAACTTCCTAACTTGAATGTTAAATTACTATAATACCCCTAACTTAAAACACTAAATTTAGTATATATTATATATTTAATATTATATTTATTTATGCAATATTATATTAAAAGCATACACCTTTTCACATTGATGGGTAGTGACTTTTTCAAAGGATTGTGACTTTTTTATAGAGTTGTGACTTTTTCGATGAGTTATGACATTTTTGAAAAGTTGTGATTTTTCTGAAGGATTGTGACTTATCTGAAAAGACACGATAAGAACCTTTTTCATACTATCATTTGTTGTCTTTAAATAGAGGGGGTTTCTTACACTTTTAAACTACACATTTTGTAAGTTTTCTTTTTTTCTTCTTAAAACAAGGAAGATTGTGAGAGTTGTTCAATTATGCAATTACAATATTTTTTTATAGGATAAATTAGATAGATCAACAAAAATTGATGCAACAAAGAGAATGAAATAACTCAACTTCAAACTAGAAGAGTATCTTGATAATTAATAAGTACTCATTTTCATATCCATAAAATATACTTTTGCAGCAACTTCTACTTGACAAGAAGTTCAATGATTTTCCGCTGCACAAACTATAACTTGGTGTTCAGAATTTGAGAAGTCTCAAATATAGGAGAAAAAGTATTTGATCAAAAACATATTTAAAGAGTCCAAACTACATTCAATAAGTACACTATTTGTCAAAAACTAGTTCCATAAAACATACCAAACACACTTTGAGATTCTCATGTCCATTTGCTTTAGGCACTTTTAGCATGACTCGATTCATCACCAAATAACTAGAAAAGACGCTTTTTTATTTGTCTCTCTCCTCACTCGTCTTCTTTTCTCCTTCCTTCTCCGAAAAGCTAGAGTCTGAAGAGTGAACAAAACCTTGTGCGGATGGAGAGAACCGAGAACGCACTTGATTAGAGCTACTTCGTTTGGCTCTCATTCTCTCTGTATCATCGGCCATCAAGTTTATATAGTAAGATTCCGTTTCTCTTTCTGTTCAATGATCAATCACACTGTTTTTGCTTCCGTTAGCTGTGAAATTGATTCGATTTCTATCATTGCATGTTCTCCAGAAGTGATTTTGTAATTCGTATTAACCGAGTTGGATTTCGCATTGTTTAGCATTTGTAGAAGTATGATTTATTTATTTTTGAATTGTTTTTTCTTTTATGAAGTTTTGATGTTTAAATTTCAAGCTGAGAATGTTCATATGAATGTTATATTCGTCGATTGATTTTGTTTTTTGTGTGGATGAATGTGTGAGTACATTGCTGTGTTAGTTGTAAGTTTTGATGTGGAAAGTGATGGAATGAAATGCCTGATTTTAATTTGTGACCTAGACGTTTAGTATTGATTCATTTCATGAATATTGTTTAGGAGTTCGACTCTTAGATCGCAGTGCTTTTCTTTTTTTCGTTCATCGGAATAGACTCAGTTATAGTGTGTCAGCATATTTTCAGGGGTGATAGTTGTATGCTTAATGTAATCTTCATTAATTTGAGGAAGAATATCAAATTTCGTGAAAGTGGAAATGTCAGACTTGGAATGTGCCTTTTTCGCAATTTTCTTCGGAAGTTGAAATTTTAGACTGGTAATGTGCTTTTATGCTGCATCTGAATAGTTTTAAAATTCGGCATTACTAAAGAGATTCTTTTGGCTGTGGATGATATGAGAAGTGAATTAGTTTGTTTCAGTTGTAAATCATTTGTTCAGACCAAAGGATTTTACTTACACACGTGTATGGCAGTGTAATGACACTGTGTAGACTAGTGATTCTTTGATCGCTTCTGTTAGTTAGATCTAAACAACCAGTTAGTAGCAGTTCTCCGTTTTCTTATCAAAAAGTAGTATTTCTCCATTTTTACTATTGTTATTAGTTGCTTTTTTCCTGTCACAACTATTGGTTCTCTGTACGTTCTGTTATCCGTGAAATGTTGGATTCTCTTGTTGTTATGCCATCCAATCTCTGCCATTTTCCTTTATTTTGTGGTTTCTGCTACTCTACAATTTGTTACAATGCCTTTGATTAATAAGTGATGTTCTCAATATAGTTGCTTCTTTACTTCTTATCAGCGGTTCTGATTTCATCTTATGCTGCAAGGATGAAGATGGAAGCACCTCCTTCAACAATCTTGTTTACTGATGATGATAGCAAGAACCTGGAGCAGTTGCTTGATGTCTTTGGATCTGTTGTCTCTCTCGATGACATCGCTGCAGCTTATTGTAAAGCAGGTCGGGATCCAATTATTGCAGGTGATATACTTGGAGATCAGAAACCTAGCAGCTCCGGAACTATTAACTCTGAGTTAGAAGAAAACATAGAGGATTCTGTGACTCTAACTTCTGAATTTGAGGAAGTAGGGGACTCTGTGATATCAACTTCTGAATCTGTATCTGAGATTGATGCCAAGAGAGCTGGTCCCAGGTCATCAAAGCAAAAAAAGTTATCAGTGTCTATGGGGACTGTCTCAAGCATGATCCCAAAAGCCTATCTGACGAATAGACCACTAATTACAGAAACTTCTACGAGAATCAAGCCACTGAAATTAAGCGCAGATGATTTTTTAACCCCAGAGCTAAGGGATGAGAGCGCTCCATTAGGTGCTGCAGCTATGAGTGAAACCCTGCCCAGCAGTGTAGAGGAGTTCCTCTTCAACATGCTCGGAAGTGGATTTTCTCTTGACAGGAGTGTAATTGGAGATGTTGTGGGTGAGCACTTTACTTATGTCTACACTTAGTGTTTGTAAGATTACTTGATAAGTAGTGCTGACATATGGAGTAATGCTACTTATACTTTCAATGACCTGAAATTGTGTCATTTCTTTCTTCACTTCTTTTCATTGATCTTCCAATGAAACTTGCAAAAGTTGGTTAAATGTTTCTTTATAGTCTGTTTTGAGACTTGATTTTGTTAAGTAGAATGCAACTTGAGGATGGTCCACTTGTTCAGTTTGTCTCGGATATCTTTAAATTCTGTTCCTTTTTTTCTTCCTTATAACTGCATCGTAATTCCTATGAGTTTATAACTGCATCCTAATTCCTAGGAGCTGTCACAACTTTGGATAATCTCCTTCCTAATTTGGTGTTGTTGGATATGCAGGTCAATGCGGCTATGATCTGAACAAGGTTAGTGATATCAACTCAACCACTTTGTATACTTTGTATGTGTTTTTCGAGGCATCAAATGCTAACATTATATTTGGCTCAATTTTATGTTTACATTCAGCATATGCATGTTTGCACTTAACTCTGTATGCTGTTACTCAGTAATTGGCACCACATTGTTATATGCTAAGCATATATGTGAAAGTTGCTCTTCTAAGCACCTGCAGATACCATCTAGCCTGCCTATTCTCCGACTAACTTTTATTATTACCTATGAAATCTTGAAAGTAAGTCCTGTGTTTTGTTTGATTTGTGTCCAAACTGTGATCGGCTATACGCTTTTCTAGGTCCTTTTCAAGTTAATCCCGTTGTTGGTTTGGATTTTGTGGCTTAAGTTTAAGCAGTTTTGATGTATGTGGTATGAAGTCCACATTTAACTAGAAAATAAATTATGCTCCATTCTACTTATCTAAATAGCTATTAATCCTCTATCACAGTTAAAGTAATTACCTCATGTACCTAAAATTAGCTTGTGGATTTAGGAACCGATGAATGAATTTCTTGCTAACTGTGGTTAACTTTCATGGCGAGAAACCACAATGCATGTGTGGAGTCATACATAGTTGCCGGATGGATGAGGCCAGGTTGTTGCTAGACTTCCAGAAGCTTAGTTCTCATGCTAAGCAGAAAAGACAATGCTCGGCTATTGCTGTTTGATCTTCTGATTATGAATATATCAGCCTGACAACAATTTTTTAGTTCCTGCTTGGGTGCTTCTATATTTTTGTTTCAGAAATTTTGCATGCATACTAGACATAGATTGGTTTACTTCTCTACACAGATTTATATATCGCTCTAACCTTGCATTTTCATTATATGACACCCCCTTTCCTCTGAATATGCAGAGTATGGATAAGCTGCTAGCTATGTCCGCATCAACTTTGGGAAAGAGTGATGATATTAATATAGGCGTCAAGAAAGTAAGTTTTCTTGTATATCACTTGGTGTTGCTCAAGTCTGCTGTAAAACTAGATACATCACTTACAAGCGAACAGTTATTTAATGATAGTGATCTTAGTCAGGCAATCTGCTTCCTATCCACGCTCTTGAAGGAAAATGAGACAGCTTTTTCACAATAAAATTCTAGGAAAGGATAGTGTCTTATCTTTCTCTTCTATTCTCCTTTTCCTCCCCCTTAGCCCATTCACTCCTCACCCAGTTTGTTCTCTCCACCATGCTCACTCTGTCACCTGACCTGAGAAAAGTCCTAATGACTGGAGTTACTACTGTACTAAGGATCAGTTTTGCTTTGAGAAAAGGGTTCCACATCTATACAAATCCTCATGGTAGGTTGATATCTTGACAGAACAGCCAAAGACCAGATATGCACTAGAATTTATTTTCAAAAAATAGATTCAAGTTAAATAACCTACTGATGTGACTACAGACAACAAAAATGAGCAGTGTATTCCTTTTGGGAGGTAATTTTGTAAGGGATTCTATTCATAAAAAATAGGTTTCTATGAGGTAACTTCTCTAGAACTGGAAACAGTTTTGGATCTGTAGTGATGCAGTCCACTTAAACTACTTGACGTTGCGTCTAGCTGTAAAAAGAGCTTACAAGATTAATAATGTTCATTTCATTCACCATATAAATATCCACATTCCTTTGAATTCTAGGAATTACTTTTGTATTTTGTTGGCTACTATACTGCTAAGTTAGGTCAGACCAGATTTCCCCGTCTCTGAAATTAAAGGGAATAGATAACCAACCACTCTTCTCCTATCCCTTATTACCTGAGGTGCTGCAGCACTAAGAATTTATTTTTAAAAGTAAGGATCACAAACTATCTTTCAGGCATTATATTTAGACGGCCTTTAAACTAGTCCAGATATTCTATTTAACCACTTAAACTCAACCTATGACCATTTGAACACCTTACCTATACTAAAAGTGTCATTCAGCCCCAATTTAAACAAAAAAAGCTGTGTAACTCACACGCATATGATGTGGCAGAAAGACAAATAAAACCATGCCATGTGCATATGGACTCAAATAATCATTAAAAGAAAAGAAAAAGCTTAGTTTCTATAACGCACCCCTGCCCACTCAACCCTCCCTTTCCTCTTTCTTCCTCCTTAGAAATTTCCTTCGATCCCCCATTTCTTTCCACCCATTTTTTCTCATTTTTCTCTTTATTCCTTTTGCTTTCAAAAAAATTTCCGCCAGAAGTTTCTGCCCGACTCGAAAAGTATGAAGATTGGCTGAAACTTTTATGGATATTTGTCAGGAAAAAATTATCTCTGGTGAACCTTTTTGTTCATCTATTTAATCTAATGTTCTAGTTTAGCATTTGCATAATAATTTATGGACTGGAGTCATGAGAAAAATGATTGTTTTTAGAACATGTGGGATATATCAGAGGTTTATGATGGTTGAAAATGGTTGTCGGGTGGCAGACCACCTGAAATAGAAGAAGAAAGGGAATAAATGAACAAGAGATAAAAGGAAAAAGTTACTTAAAAAATATAAAGTAAAATTTTACAGCACTTCCACGCTTAATAGTAAGTGCACAACACTTTTGTGCCAGATTAGCGTAATGTGTTCAATAGATATACTTCAACTGAAACTAGGCTCTGTTGAAGGGGCTAAGTGGAATATCTAGACTATTAAGGGGCTATCTATGTATTACACCTATCTTTAATGGTAATTCTATAATAGTTCCATATGCAATTAAAAATTGTTTATATCACATAAAATAATTTCCTTACTTACTATGCTTTCTCTAATTTAATATAACAGTCTGTGGAGAGTTCAGATTTTGCATCAGTTGCATCAAAAGAGACATCTTCAATGACAGATCAAGCCATCCGGTACTTTGTCCTCCAGAAACTATAATTTTAGTGTCCAGGAAGTACTCTTTTTTTTTTTTGGTTAAACTGATTTTGTAGATTTTCAAGGTGGTGTTATGGATTGACGGTCATCCTTCTATTTTTGCTGATGCAGTTCCAAAGCAAATGAGAAGACTAAAAATGGGCTCAACTTATCTATGAAGGAGCAGGAAAGGTATGAGATTCAAAAGGAAGTTCTGCATGCATTGTTTGATGTACCTGCAACTTCAAGATATGATGATGTGGATGAAGTGATTCGTCCGGTGAAGGAAGTTGGGAAGTCTAGTCGATTAAATCTTGTTGTAGATAAACCATTACAGGAGACTTTAGAACGCCAGATTCTTATCAAGACACCACAAAGTGATGCAAAAAGTAAGCAGCACCAACTGCTTATTACTTGTGTTGGACAGATGAAAAAGTGTTCATGGTAACATTTGGCTTTTTTTAAAGGTTTCATATCTTCTTTTAATTGCCTTTTTTTTCTATTGATTTTGTACTCTTGTATGGCAAGATTTCTTTTTTCAGTTGAATCTGCCATTGGCAGCCAGAAACTGGAGAACCTTTTTTTTTTCTTTTTCTTTTCTTAATCGTATAAGTTCTATATGTTGGAGCAAGTTAGAAATAGAAAAATGCTCCCCCTCTTCATGGTTCGTCTTTTTCTTGAGGTACCTTGAGCTTTATTCTATGGAAGTAAAATTACCATTTAACTTAACTGGACCAATAAAGACATCCATTCGTATCGAACTATATGGATGTCGGCCTGGAACAAGTGCAAGTATACTCCTGTCTTAGGTATACACTTGCAAAATTCCCTTGGAAACAGAGACTTAAACCTCAAAGTACCCTATTCATTCACAGAAAAGATATTAGAATATTATATGTACTGGTGAATAAAACAACATACCCAGTGTAAATCCCACTAGTGGGGTCTGGGAAGGGTAGGATGTATGCAAATATTGAATTTCTGCATGGATATTCGTAGCTATCCAGTACTCCTTTAGGATAGGTATTTTGCTTCATTTTCTCATGTAAACATCTCTTGAACTTCAATTTTAGATGGTGAGGAGGATGAAGAAAGCTACGAAGTTCTTCGGAAAGCTGTAAAGGAGTATTGGATTACAATGAAAGAGTACTATAACGCAGTGAGTCATGGAAACCTCTCTTCTACTGTTTCATGATCTGAATACCATTAAGATGCTTCATTCTGTGTCGAGCGAGAAGAAGAAAGTTTAGTATGTTAAATCATGACTGGTATTACAAACTTAAATTGTTTTCCAGGCTTCTGAAGCATTTTCCAAAGGAGATCATGATAAGGCACGCAAATTCCTGGAAGAGGTAGGGTGTTTGTTCCTTTATGTAGAGTGTCCTTCACTGTTTGTATTTGAAAATATTAGTGAAGATATAACTGGCCTCTCTAGTCTCTATGAGATATTCTACTGATTGGTATCGGCTGAGTAGGTGGTGTAGAGTTACCATCTTAGCTCCGTTAAGTGGTCAGAGTCTGAGCATTTCATCAACTTCCTTATAAGTATCCAAATATTTTACTTGCTTCTTGCTTTACACCTATCAAGGGATGTTTTAGCTTCAAGTTTGCCTACAAACACTGTAAAAAGCAAAGTAACATGCCAGGTTCAAGTTCTTAATATTCATCGACAGCTTTCACTTCTAGCACAATGGAAGAGAAAATACTCATAACATCAAAAAAAGCTCCAAATTCATGCTGGGTATAATGTCCAATTTGTGCAAACTGTTCTCTTCCCATAAAGTTGACCTTGCCTTGGCTGATCCACTTGTTTAAATGTTCATTATGGTGGTGTGCTGGCATTTTACTCATAATCTTCTCGCGAAACAGGGACAATTTTTCATGACGAAGGCGCAAGTGACGGATGAACAATCCTCTCAAAAGCTTCTTGAAACCAGGTTAGGCAGAAATTTGGCTTCCTTTCTCTTTTCTTTCTCTACTCATGTATGTTACTTACAGGGCTTGTATTTACCCAATACTCCAACCTTAGTTGCAGTTCCAGCAAAGAAATTGTGACACTCGACCTTCACGATTTGGAGCCAAAGGATGCAGTGCGCCTACTCAAACTTCAGTTGACTTCTCTTTGTGGATTCTCTTGTAGGTTATCGTCATTACAGGACTTCGTCAATTGTTTTTATATAAAAATGACATTGATATCTTTCCTTCTATCAGCTATTCAATATCTCAAAATCTTAGTTGGGATCACTGCTGAAGAAGCCAAAGGTCCCCGGAAGCGTCTGGTATGACTTGTTTCTTCTTCTTTTTTTGGTGCTGATATGTTTGAATAATTTGGTCTATCTGCTGCTGTTTTTCTCACGGGTATATGTTACTGACAATTGGAAAATTGTAATCTACAATTTTTTGGGGCAACACTGTAAATATTACTATTGACAAACCAAATCAGCATAGAATACAAGCCTAAGAGCACCTAGCCATTTCCACCTCTTATGAAGGTAAAGATGATCATAGGCCTCAAAAACGAGTCTAGTTACATGTATATTCTCTGTTTAAAAGCCCCCTAGATCTATCCAACTTCTTCTGTGTATAAGGTAGACTTAATCTATCTATTAACTCCTCCTTACTGTGTAATTGCCCTCTCTATATGTACAGTTTGTCCCTTGAACAGGTTCCAATTCTGGGCCCTCCCAAGTATAATTGACCATTGCCCCCCACACAGCAGCTACTATCTTCTTCTGGATTAACTTCCAATGCTTCCTTCTAATGATTATCAGCACTTGCTTCACATTGCCATGAATAATGATGCCCATCCACTGTACCATTGCCTCCCTTACATTTTTAAACCAGTCACACTCAAAAAATAGATGCTGAGATGTCTCCATATCAGCAGATCCACAAAGACAGCAGTGCAGGTCATCCACCTGAATGTTTAGCTGAAGAAGTCTCCTTTTCTGCTAGCTAACAATAAACCTGTGTTTTGGTTGTGCAACATTGTTTCATCTCTGTTCTGCAGTGTCCATTTTCCTTTGTTCCCCTACAATGTCATGTAGCTTCTAGAGATTTGAGTACCTTCTTCCAGGTGTAAGATTATATCTCCCCTGGGTATACTAAGCCCAGACTGTGGAATCATCCTTCATGTCACCCTAGTGAGTCCTTATCCACCACCATTTGCCATAACAGTTCCCTACTTATGCAAGATTCCAGATTCTGCATCCCTTGATATTAAAGCCTCCATTACCCGTAGGTACACAAACTGTATCCCAAGCTACAAGGCTCACTTTCCTCTTTTCTTCATTGCCCCCATAGGAACATCCTACTTCTTCTATCAACCTCTTTCAACACACTCTGGGGCAGTATACACACCATACCCCAGAAGTTATGAATGGAGAACAACACAGCAACATCACTTGTAATCTTCCAGCGTAGGACAATTGCTTAGAATACCCTGTACTAATTTTATCTGATATCTTATTAATCAGAGTGGCAGGATCTACAAATTACTTTTGAAGAAAATGATTGTGTTTAATTCTTCCTGCCTCTGCCATGTTATACACGGTATGACACCTTTAAACAATCTAGATGGTTCAGAAAATTTGGCCTTCAGTCTAAACAATTCATTCCAGATTGGTAACTCAAGAAGATAATAGACCTTAAATCTGACATATGGGAAGTTTAAGTGCAATTAAGCTGTGTACGCCAGTTTATCTTTTCACCTCTAAAATATGAAAGTGGAAATTCCATCTACATCTTTCATAAATGTGAAAACCACAATGTTCTGACGTCGAAACACTGCTGAATGGACAGTATTTAACTATACAGTCGAGCACCTTCTAGAACTCTACTAGAGGTGTCAGTTAGTTTATGGTCCTTGTAACCAATCATAGTATTATAAGTTGCGAAAATTAATGTGATATCCAAATTGTTTCTTTCGTCTAGGAAATAAATACTATATTATATAATCTATTTCAAAATGTACATATAAGAACAATTGTGGTTTAGGGAAGGTTTTAGTGTTGACTCTTCTCATTTTCATTAGTTTGATCACGAATATTCTCTGTATAGGACTTTGGATAAGTTAGGGTTGAGACTTTCTCCCATGCTGTAGGATTAAGAAAAAATTCTTTCCTCCCATGCTGTAGGATTAAAAAAAAAAATCTTTATGAACTTATTCGATCTCTGTTGTTTCATATCCCAGATAGTATGACCAATTGAATTATTTTTCTCCATTCTATGTCTAGTACATCTCATTTCTTTAGCTACTTGAATTGACATTGGACAAACAGAAGTATGAGACAGATATTTGTAAACAGGTACTTAAATTTTTGGAGAGGGATTCCATACCATGGACGGAGGAAGAAAATGGCACAGTGCTTGTGATAAGAGTAGATGTGATAGATCCGAGGAAAATGACTTTTGCTAAAAAATCAACTGCCAGAGTCCGATAAATATATCACTGAAGAGATAATTGATCTAAAGCATGAATTCTGTATCAACTTGGACCTTGTGAAATGCTTCTGCATTTTTCATGCCCACAAGGAACAACCTTCGCCTTTTGTTTGCTGCCAAAAAGACTTTTATTTGATCCTTTATTTTTTCTTCTTAATTCTCAAGCCGGTGAACAAGTTTTGCTTAGGCATCGATTTACTTGGTAAAGACTAATACTTTGCAAATGGCTTTGACTTGCCTATGCATGTTGCTTTCTGTTTCCAACTTAGAAAAGACTACTTATATGGTTGTGCTCCATGATAGTTTGCAACTTCCATTAGAGTGGATTACAGTCCCACATCAGTTGGGAATGAATTAGTGGTTTACTTATATGGACTTGTGCAAACCTCCTCTTACGAGCTAACTTTTGGAATTGAATTAGGCCCAAGTGTCATATCTTTATATGGTATCGGATTCAAGTTCTTCCCCAAACCAGTGGGTGTTAATTCCCGAATAGCCAATAAAGTTATAAGCATTTACTAAAGTATCTTAGCTTCCTACAACTTACCATTGTAGGAGAACGACCCAAAATCGCATGTTGTAGTGCCAAAGCAAACTTGTGATTGACAAAATGTGGACACTCAAATCTAATTTAGAATTAAACTTATTTACATGTAAAGAAGATACAAAATCTATCAAATATAACTAAAACCAAGTTAGAAAAGGAACTGATAAAAAACACAGAATAAATTGAAGTGATCATCCATTCATTAACACTTGAAATGATAATAATTCAAGCTAATGCATGAGATATCATTGATCACTGTGTAAGCCTTTGCATCTCAGTTTGGTCATTCAATGTCTCGAGAAGAAGCGGAGGGGCATATTGAGCAGTTCCCTGATGCTCCTCTGAATCTTGACAAAATGAAAGTATTATAGTATCAATTGACATCTCCACAACTGCAAAGAAGAGAGTTGCCACGACGTATCCAAGAAACCAGCACACCTGCATTAGAAACAGGAATTAAGCTTAAAGATACAGAAGAAAAGTTAAGACTCAAAGAAGTTTCATCAGCCAACTTCAAAACTCATAGTGGATAGCTTCCAAACCGCTTGGCCAAACAGACTCTTAGATGTCCTTTCTCAAAGTTTATCTTAAAGACTTAAAACTCCAGGAGTTAGTTAAGTGGCATTTTCTTGCTGGTAAGCATTCAATTTTTGATAATCCTACAATTGTCAGTTGAGTAAGCAGTTATACATTGTTCCGCGATTGCTAGAGCTTGGAAGTCTCCAATCCTCACAGTTATCAATCTATGTTGTCAAGCTACAGAACCTCATGCATGAATCTTTTCAAGTGAATCATGTTCCTCAAAAGCTATCAAGCTACAAAACCTCGTGCACGTCCTTTAAGTCAAAACAGGGTGTCCACATTCATGGAAACACACTCATTTGAACCTTTAATCATCACCATACCATAAGTATTCATCAAGTGAAATCTTCGAACACTTTTACTAAATGATGCTACGGAAGTTCACATATATAGGTCTTCACTCTCTCTATATTCCTCTGTGTTGCATCATTTAAAGTGGTAACAGAAACTCCTCAAAGGATCTGAGCTATTTCTTAGTTCTTATTTTGTAAAATTGATAGTTGCATCTGCTTAAATGAAAAATCCATCCAAAAGAATTAGACTTACCAGCACCGGGAAAATTGGAGACGAGATCTTGTTATGTCCAATGTTGTATTTGTGAGTATCCAACATGAGAAAAGCAAAAAGTGCACTTGCAAGACTGACACACAGCTTCCCAAGAAAGAGAATAACATCACCAATGACGTTCACCTTCCCAATCCGAAGAATGTTACTGATAATGAGATCAGTTGCAATCTCAGAAGACTTGAAAAAGCCTTTTCCTGTTATTGCTATCTGCAAAGCATCACAAACACCATCATTTCTGATGCTGTTAAGATAATCACTATAAATCTAGATCATGTGTAACAATGATGGCATGTTCTCATTAATTTAATGTTCTGAATTAACGAGAAGTTGAGGAACATTGATGGGATTGCAACATTTTGTACTCTTACCAAGATGTAAGCATTACGATTCACAGATTTGATTGTCCAACCAACACACCGCAGGAGACACTGTGAGGAATTATATACCATTCTTCCAAACCAACTTTCTGGTGCAGAGTTAGTAACTTTAAGTTTACGCCGGAGTGCTTCAAGTATAAACCTGATAGACTCTATAAATGAAACAATCAGAGAACCAAGAGCAACAGATCCAATGCTGTAACGTAAAAGCCGCTTCATAGAGGAGAGCACTGGGAGAAATGAAATTTCTGGCTGCACTTGCAAAAGTAAACTGATCAGTCACAAGTACATAACCAAAATACTCTGTAAAATCAGGAAATTTTTCGTCTCAAAAATATATGAAATGGGCTACTGAAGCTTTTTAGAAAGTAACAGCAATTGGGAAATGAGAGAAGGATGTATACTCACCGATGTTCCACCTCGAGCCCAATAGTATGTAGCGACAGAGCCTGCAATGACTGTTGCAGAGCTTGCCACAAAAAACTGAGTGGCCCAATAGCCTCCAAACAAATGGAAAAAAATTGCAGCAGCAATATGAGAAGTATACTGGATGCTGTAACCACAGCAACGATCACAGCTCACCCTTTTTAATTTAAGATCATAAGCACAGCAGTTGGTGTTGCAATCATTCTGGACAACGCGTCCAGAACTAAAAAGATGAAGAGCAGCTGAAAACCAAAATATGTAGAAGATTGCTAGGATAGCATACGGAATGATGGGGAAAATTATTAATGCTTGTACTTCTCCAATGACCTTAGCAGCTACCTGCAATTAAGATTATCATTCATAATCTCAGGTTTTAAGTAAATATATCTAGAGATAAGAAGCTTTATACTCTATCCATAAGGCTCAGAAAGGTGGAGAGATGGACTTACCTTCAGGACTGAAGTAGCCATAAGGATACGTCGCACTATAGCGATGGATGACAAGACCGAAATAATCATTACAGCAGTCATGATAACAGCAGCAGCATGGAGATGACTTATTTCCTACCAAGCAGATAATCTGATTTAACGGTACAGCAAACTAAAAGCAAACTATTACATAGAGAATGATGAAACTGAAAAGGCAAGCATACCCTTGCAGATACATGATAATACGGATCATGTTCACCAATGATGGGGGAGATAGAGTCGTTCCCTATCCATCCAGCTGGCAGGAAAGAAGAAGAATTTTGTTAGTATACTCAATGGAAATATAAGATGTTCAATTACACAATAAACATAAGATATAATGCAGGACTGCGATGAAATCTTCACGTACTGTAGGAAAAATAAAATGAAGGATCTTTGCACAAGACAGAAAGACTTGAGCTTTATCAAAAAGAAAGAAAGGATTACATCAGGAAAAGTATCTATCTTGGTGAATGGACGCAAAAGAGTGCAGCATACATTTAACAATAGGCATCTTGTTGGCCTTTTTACTAATTTTTGTTTGATAAATGTGGTGTGCGCTAGCTTTTGTGCACCTCGTAACTCCATGGAGAATGGAAAATGGAAGAAAAAGGAAAGAAGTCATGTTTCCCATGAATCACTCTTAGTACATAGGTCGTCTAGTTTTCTTCAACCTCAGGGAAGGGGGTGTGAAAAATAAAAAAGCCAGAATCACAAGTACTAACAGTGCTACGAGACTATTGGACATAGAACTAATAATAGAAAGTAAAAAGTTTGTCAGAGGGTGCTACATCTCAATTACAACTTGGACATAGAACTGAAAATTGACATGAATTACAATTACTACGTAACGACAAAGGGAAAACACTAGGGTACAGTGCCTAACCTTTCAGATAGTAGAACATTGTGACTGAAACTATGAGGCCATTAAAGAGGACGACAGTTATCCAAGGCATTGCAGACACAAAGTGACGAATCATCAAAAGCCATATCACTGATAGAAAAACTGGCAAAATTCCTCCACAAACAATCAATACCCCCCATGACTTGCCAACATCAGCTACATATCTCTGAAAATGTAACTCACATGTGAATTTCGAACTCTTAAATAAAGAATGTGATACCATAGAGAATACAATTAAGGCACATTGTTATAATATGTGTTACTTTTAGCATTTCAGTGTTCTCTTGTTTTAGTCATCATTAGACCATTGACACACAAGTCAAATGAAAAACATTTGTATTTATGAAAATGAGTTACACTTTTACCATTTGAATTAAAGAATTCGCAGAATTTGTGGATATGAAAAGCAATTTTTTTTACATGTGGTTATGTATCCTGATGCAGTTCCAAGAGAAAATGTCATCTACAGCCAACCAAACAAGCAATCTACAACTATACTATTGAGTGCCTCATTTTCTCCCGGCAGGTTTCAATGAAAACATTCTAGCTGCGTACTTTACAAGCAAAACAAGAGAAGTGTTAAGTCACTCAACCTTTAAGACCAAAGATCGAGAGTTAATTAAGCCATGGATAGACTTATCAACTGCGATGTCCTCAACAATGTTTACACCACCCATCTCCCTCCAATGCCGCAAAGATACATTTGATGCACGGGCAATAAGCTGACAACTCCAATAAACTGTCACAAAAGGTTAGGATATTGAAAAAGAAATTAAACATCTCAAAACACTTGAACTTCCAACAGATAGAGAAAAGAGGGGGGGGGGGGGGGGAGTATGTTCCATTTTATCAGGTGGGGAGCTGAAATCATCAAAAAGGACCTTTAATTAAGCTGGTTCCCAAATCAATAAAAAGTACTCAGCAAACAATGTGATTGACATATCATGCCACAAATGATACTTTCACTTACCATTAACACTTGGAAATATGACAGGGTAGCAGGGACCTTGAAGCTGAAGTGAAGTGTTTCTTAGGTCTGGAGTAAGGTCCGCAAAATAATCATAATTTCTATCGATCCAGTCATCTACTGACAGACGAACCTCGCCTTCTGGATAGTCACACACCCAATTTAGAGAATCTTCAGATGGGATAGGGCAGTCCATCAAGCAAATAGTTCTAGCATTAGAAAGTTTGGCCTGATTATCCTTTGAACCACTTTCATAAACTTGATTTGGGTTCACCCAGTATCTGAGTTCCAATTCACGAAGATCAGGATCGGCATGCCTATCACCACAAACATTGCCTTTATAGTCCAGCCCATATGTTAGCCTGATAAGCCAAAACAGATGCATCAGCAATACAACAAATGAGTGAACAAGTATATCCAATTGAAAAAGGGAAGATCTTTTTTCTTTTTTCACATGGACAAGCTGAAAAGCTCGTATAATATAATTCCATTTAGTGAAAAAGAACCCTTCACAGTAGCGTAACCAGAATTTTGAAAGATATCATTGAAGACATATTATCAAAAAGAATTTCTACATATTTAGCCATGAAAAGATGAATCAGGGCATATGTAAGGGGCTAGATGCAAAACATTCTTGAGTTGATTTTGCATATAGTCACTCAACTAATAATTATTCTCGGAAAGTCACTTTCTTTGTTGAAGAAAATTGAAGTCTAAGAAGAAAGGCGTATTCTTTATTCGATAATAACTATTAGTTGAGTGACTATCTGAGTAATCAACCCTCTTAAGTAAATATAAGTATGTTTTCTCTAAAAACTTGTCACACAATTCCTTGTTTCCAAACAAGGAGTTCACATATCCATACCAATCTCTAACTTATAACATTGGCCATAAAATCAGGTTCTTTTAATGACAATCTCAATAACAAAGAGCCAAAAAAGAACATTCTTTACAACTTGTGGCAACACTTGTGCATTTTTCCACACCCTTCAGAAGGTTAAGTCTTAAAGAAGATAACTTTGTACCTCAGCAAGACAAAAACAAAGCAACATCTAAAATTTACATTCAGCCAAAACAACAAAAGACTAACCTTTCAAAGAAAAGTAAATTAAACCCACATTACACTACCACAAGATATGAACAAAAATGAACACCTTACACAAAATACATTAAACTAACAGATCAAAATGACAAAAACAGTACAGACACACTTAGGGTATGCAAAAAAAGCAAAAAAGATAGCAGCTTTTTCATTTCTTGATATATTTTTTTCATTTTTTTTTACCTCAATGGGTTCCCTTGGTTGAATCCAAAGCTGGAATTAACAATCATAGCAACCCAAAAAGCAATAAAGATAACAAGAAACACAACATCTCTACATTTCCTGTTGTGTTTGATAATTCCATCCCCTTTTTCAGCTACCCCACCATCACTTGAAGGGTACTTCCCTATTACAGCCCCTAAAGGTCCTCTCATTTCCACTACACCTAAATCTCTATAAAAATTCTTCAAATCTTGAAAATGAAGTAGAAAAAAGGGTTCATAAAAATGGGACTTTTTTTTTGCAGAAAAGATGAAAAGAAGTGAAGAGTGTGAAGAAAGAAGCAAAAAAGGAGTGTGAAAAAGGGGCAGGGGTTTATGGGAATATGTTTCTGCTAATTCAGTAATTAGTCCCACTAGTTCTGATTAAAAATGTATACTTTTTTTTTTAATGTAAAGTTTTATTTAGTGTTAAGACAAATATTGTATTGGATTTTTTTTTAAGGGTAAGAGGACAGAATCTAATGACAAAGTGCCAACAGGTGAAAGTGGACTGGTTTTGAGCTTCATTTTTATTTTTTCTTTTCCTTTCTTTTCTTGCAAAAGTTTAGAAATACCCTTGTAGGTTTGTATAATACAAGAATTGCCCCTCAAGATATCTAAGTTGTTGATAAGATATGTTAGTAACGAGTTCAAAATTTAAAGTTTATGAGTTTCTATAATCGTTTGAAGCTTAATAATTAGGATCTGAAAAAGAGCTATGGAGTTTATTTAAACTCATTAATCAACTATCTAGATCCATCTCTATGTGTGGACGCAAAACTTTGATAATTTTTTTTATTTTTTTGCCAAAATTATACCAACATAGAACAGTTTCATTTTGAATTGGGAAATAACTGAATAAACATGAGAATGTTTTATAGGAAATAAGGAGCTAGTATTGACCAATAATCTATAGATTCTTGTAATTAGATCGATTAATAATTTTAACTTTAAAAGAAGAATGATTATTATGGAAATAAATTTAGTTTTTCTGTAAAAATAGGTAGTGCGACAACATTTTTAATGAAAGAAAATATGAAAAGGGAAATAAACTATGAGATGGGTGTTTTTTTTAAAAAAAATTAAGAAAAGCTTTCACTTTTTCTAAGAATAGATCATATACTAACATTTTTAGTTTAATATTAAAAAAGAGGATATTCACTGCAAAAATCTGGACTTTTATATGTAGGCGTCCGACAATAAAAACTGTTAGGAAAAGATAGATTATAACGTGGGATTATAATATGAGATTAAATAATATTTTTAATATATGTATTTTTCATTGTAGTTGTATGTTTTATTGAATTAAAAATAAGATATACAGAATGTAATAATATAAAATATATGTTTGTTTACATATAATAGATAATTTTAGATAATTCTTTTTACAACTTAATCTTTGTTCTTCAAAAATTATTAAGAAGAAGAGCTTTTGAAAAGGGTAGTTCTCTCGGAGCTTTCTCGAAATTTAGTTTTCTTGGTGACTCAAATTTATAATTTTAAATTAGAGGTGAAGGGTTTATATTCAAGGGCGAATTTAAGTTAAAAAATTGGGTCACCTGAACCCGTGGTCATCCGACAAAATTCGATATAACTACTTGTATAATTTGTAAAATATATCAAATAGCAACTGAATGAACGTATGATCACAAATAATTGGATGGCTCACTGGTTTGAGTGTTGTAGGTTCCATTGCAAGCATTTTATTTAACAAAAAACAAGCAGTACCGCTCAAACTTTCCAGCTGAAAAAACCCATTTCTTCCTTCTTTTTCGTTCTTTCAGAAATCACCATTCTTAGTAAGCAAACTAGCAAAATCAATTATAATATTTTAGATCTTATCTTACGTGCAATGATCAACAGCGGCTCAAACACACAAGTGGTTTGAGACAAAATAAAACTGAAGCCTTACAATTTTAAGAAAAATTAATATTCATTTTAGGGTAAAGGGATATATATACCCCAGAACTATCGTAATAGTATGCAGATATCATTCGTCATACTTTTGGGACATTGGTGTCTCTGCCGTCCAAAAACTAAAGCATAGATACCCTTTATACTAACGGATATACACGTGTCATAATTTTATCCGTCGATCCGATATATTAGTCTTCCGTTAGAGTGAAGGGCATATATGCTTTAGTTTTTTTACGGCAGGGGCTCCAATGTCCCAAAAATATGACGGAAGGTATCTGCATATCATTTACGATAATTTGATGATATATTTGTCCTTTTTCCCTTCTTTTTATAAAGTCTACTTTTTAAATTTCTTGAGATGCAAAATTGTATATTTTTTTATAATTGGATTCTTTTAATAATTTTTTTTCAATCAATAATTCATATAACCAATATATCTAATCTTTCTTGCGACGTAGTACTCTAGATATATCAAATTTCTTCAAATAACTTTTTCTCTTAATAATTTTTTTTTTCAAATGATATTTAATATTTTCTTATGAAAAAGTTATATCTATTATTGCTAAGATAATTGAGGTCCTTCAAATTTGAAAGCCTAAAATAGTTGCCTTTTTTTTAAAGGGGCAAAGCCGTCCCTGACAATGGTGCACCCGTCTTCTTGAAATTCTAGATTCGCCTCTGTTTATATCAGAGGAGCTACTCTTTCCAACGAAAAAATTCATATTTTATTCTAAATTAAACCATACAATTTTAAAGAACATATTTTATCCCGACCCCTCCACTACTATTTTAAATTTTAAAAAGAAAAGAAAAGG
This sequence comes from Solanum pinnatisectum, assembly GCA_035578085.1. Classification (NCBI taxonomy): domain Eukaryota; kingdom Viridiplantae; phylum Streptophyta; class Magnoliopsida; order Solanales; family Solanaceae; genus Solanum; species Solanum pinnatisectum. The sequence continues at coordinate 43,065,171 of CM069082.1, read as the reverse complement.
AGTACTAAAAATAGCCGCCGAAGAGTAGATACATTTCCCATCACCGAAAAATATGGAGATAGTTTGCTATTAGTAGAAATAATATAACAATGGGGCGGAGCGAGAGTAGAGCTTACGAATGTAATCAAATTCATTGATTTTCATTTAAAATATATATTTATTTTCAAAAATTTATTAAATATATATAAAATTTAATAATATTAAAAAATTAAAATCTCGAATTCATAAATTTTAAATTTCGATACTCGCTTTGATTTGTTGAAGGAAAAAGAACAGTACCAAGGAAAATTATTATGTCCAATTATTATGTGCTATTACAAAGAAAATTAATCACACAAGGATAATTTAATACATCATAAATATAAATTTGTTCAATTCTCATTGAACATATATTACAACATATGAAAAGTATATCCGTTAACATTAAGATTATAATTTAATATCGAATAGATTGAATTTAATTTGTAATTCTCAACAAATTATTTCAGTAGACTATCAAGATTTCATTTTAGCTGGATCTTGACTTACTTGACCATGTGATATTGATATATTATTGAGGTCTCAATCATACCATGTCTTCTCGAACAAATCAATTGCAATTGTAAACTGTTTATTACAAAAAATACATCCTTTTATCTTTTCCAAACTCCAGCTTTAGAGTGAAAACGGATACTACTAAATAATAACTGTAAACACCTGGTAAATGCTGCTGATCGATCCGAACAAGGCGGCAAAATCGCCAGTTTTTTCCTCTCATTTTGACAGTACAAGATGCAAGCTTGCTGCAATCGTGTACCATTGTTCTTCACTGCTCTTCACATATCTTCAAGCACAGATAATGAATAAGTTCACAGCATACAAAGCTAGCCTCAACAGTAACAACAGTGCGGCTTACTCTTTTTTATCTCCGTTTTCTCCAAGCATATGGAGGTGGATAATAGAGAAAATGAGACAGGCGCCTGTTCCTCCAGGCTTGGGCAGAAGTTTACTTGCTCTGCTCATAGCTAAGAGTTTCTTCGTTTTCATTCTCTTCTTCTATTCCACTGGCTTCTGTGTTTCTAGTGGCATCATGCACGTCTTTATTTCCGGTAACTACTGTCTTCAATGAGCTAAGGAAAGCCTCTACTTCTCCAGCGTCTTGTTGGTCACCGAGCCATTTACTTATGCTTGACACGAGATGGGGTTTTGGTCTCCATGCTGGATTTTGTCCTCGTACAGCTATAGCTTCTTTCATGCATTCAAAAGCCTTTTCCATATTATTCATATTCAAGTACCCTGCAGCGATGATAGCCCAACTATTTGGGATTGGTGTCTGACCTTTCTTGACTATATCTTGCAGCATGGTTTCTGCTTTATCAACTAAGTCATTCTGGCAATATCCAATTAGAAGGATATTTGGCACTCTAAAATCGTAGGTGCGGCAAGAAGACTCCCACTCTTTTAGCACGGTCTCAGCTGTCTCTAGTTCACCAAGCTTCACTAAGGAACCTAGCATGGTGATGTAGTCCCTGTTAATTTGCTTTTTACACACAACCTTATGTACACCCCACAATCGCAACATCTCTTCCTTATTGCCTAGATTTCCGTAGTGGGAGATCAAATGATTGTAACCTATTGGATCTTTATGTAGCCTATCTTCTAACTTTTTCAAGAAAATAAGAGCTTTCTCCTTGAACTTGGCTTTAATATAAACATTAGCCATCATGGAATAGGTGATCCAGTCCACTGATATGAAAGGCTGACTTTCCATTTCTTCAAGAAGCTTCTCCATGCTACTAAAATCAGCTCTTTCTCCACAGCAATTGATGCAGATCCGATAGCTGAAGTTATTAGGGGTGACACCATTCTCCTTCATCTCTGATAGTACGTCCGAGACTTGCTCAAGTTGGCCAGTACTTCTGTAAAGGCACATGAGATTGTTGTAAACAAGAGTGCAGTGAGCATAACCAAGTTCCTTCATTTTCTGAAAATGGGCTAGGGACTTCTCAACTAGGCGTTCTCTAATATAACAGTTAAAGAGAGCACCGGAAGTCTTATCATTCTTCTGTTCATCAGTAAGGTTATTAAAGTAGCACTCCGCAGCTTCCCAACCATGCACAACACCAATAAGATCCAAATGCACAGCACAGTCTCCTGACTTGAAAGGGCAGAGACCTCTGACACTCATCCACTCTGAAACCTACATGGAAACAAGCATGCACCACCAGCTTTAGTAACAAGGGAAAGCCAGATGTAGTAGTAAAATTCAGAGAGCAGAAGTTGAAACATGCTCCTTTCTCCCCTTCTACATCAGATGCATCAGCATTTCTTATCATACTCAATTTCTTCTTTGTAAGGAATAGGGTTGTCTAAGAAAGCTTCATTTACAGTCCATTTTTGTTGAAACCTGAATCCTATCTTACTCGGACTCTCCAAGCTGTTGTCGTACCCATGTTCGATCCACTAAAAATGCACAACTTTTGGAGGATCTGACACACGCCCATCAACATTTTTGAAGAGTCCGAGCAACATAGCCTGAATCAATTAAGCAGAACATGGGTTGGTTGAAGTCAAGTGAGTGGACTTAGCTCCGCACGTCAGCTTTTTCATGCCTGGTGTGCAAACTTAGTCCATCTATATACAGATGAGCTATTACAGCAAAGGCCGTCAGAATCCAGAATTATCTGAAACTACTCCCCTTCAATCTTCATCTATCCTCACCAATTTCTCCCTCTATTCTTTCTATCTCTTATCTTTTCTCTACTCCTTTATCCTTCTATCTTCCTATTCCTATTATATCTTCCGTTTCAACCTATGCTTCATATCAAGTAGAGGTTGATACCAACTGCCAAGAGCTTGTACTGATTCATATAGCTATTTCCTTTAGTTTTGTTCATTCATTATCATTGCATTTCATTTGTTATCGTTCAGATGAGTTGGATTTAATGACTGTTAGATGACATGTCCCTGTTTCTCATTATAATCTCAATTTCAACATAACAACTGTGGTGAAGCTGTTAAATTCTATTCATAGAGCCACTAAGATCATTATAATTCATATGCCTTCCGCTAAAGAAGATTAAAAACCAAAGAAACACCAGCTCAATCTCAATACTCAAGTGCCGCGTTATCTCCCCTTCCCCAAACAGAAATCAATCACTCAATCAACTTAGGGCCCGATTAGCATAAGAATCAATTGTTTTTGTCAAATTTTTCATTCAAAACTTGAAAAAACGTATTTTCAAGTGAAATGCAACTTCAAACCTACATAGTCTTACATCAAAATACCTCTCTTTTTTCAAATATCACTCAATTCATATCGAAACAACTACTAAACCTGGATCCAAAATTAACTGAGTCTGCTATATTAATCATCCATATCTATTCCCCTCTATTCAGGACTATCACAGTCAAACACTAACAAAAACAACAACATACCCCGCGGTGTGTACGCAGCCACATTCCAATCTTAACTAAGAAAAAGTGCAGATAGGAAATGGAACCTGGAGAGCCTGAGAAAACCGTTTCCGGCTACGGAGATCACGAACAATGCGCTGAAGCTCGAAGCTAGTGACCTTTCTGCCCTCATCCACCCATTCATCCAGAACTGGAATTATGAGATCCGCATGTCTCACAGGGCTAATTCTGGAAAACAAATTGTTACGCTTTGAATTTGAAGAATACACAGTGCAATAAGCACGAATTGGAAAAGCTCTTTGAAGAAGATTGTAAGAAATTGATCTTCCCAAAGTTGCGAAGTTCATTGATGAGCTTATTGGCTTTGTGGACTGTGGTGATACTGAAGAACAACAATGGTTTAAGCTTCCCAACATTGAAATTGAACAAAAAAAATTAAAGTAGCTGAACAAAGAAGAGAGTCGAGATTTAGGGTTTTAGACAATTAATAATAGCAATTTGACACTAACGATAAAGTATTAAGGAATATAATTTTTTTTCAAACTTTTATTTTCTATTTCCATTAAAATACTACGCATATTTCCTCACAACTTATACATATGTTAGTTATATTGGATTTTAAATTACAAATCAAATGTTGAATTAATTTTATATATGAATAACTTACTTGTTAATTAACTATCAAACGTTATATAACTTATGTATAAATAAGTTGTCTCTTTACTAGTTACCAACGATCTTTAGCATTTTCACTAAACTAGGCAATTTAATCATATCAGTTAAAAATTCAAGTGGAGAATAAATGTGTAACTAATTCTTGTGTTACTAATTAATACATACATAACTACTTCATTCGTCTACTTTTAATTGTCATGTTGTGTTTTTCAAAAGTCAATTTGACTAATTTTTAAAGTTCAATTGGATTTCATTAATTCGATATTTTAAATAAAATTAGATATTTAAATATTTTACGAAAAGTACTATAAATTGTTATTTTTTACAATCAATATGATGAAAAATCACATCGTGTCAGTCAAAGTTATATCATTTGACTCTAAAGATGAAAACCATGACAATTAAAATGGACAGACGGAGTATATATTTTTAATATCTACATAACTCTAACAAACAATCAAGGAGGGTTAATAAAATTAGGGGCCTAAAGACAATGCTTAAGTAAATGTCTCAAGTATATTGAATTAGTATATGCATCTCGTACATCGCATGTGCATTTCGTGCATCACATGTGCATTTCGTGTATCGCCTGTGCATCTCGTGCATCGCATGTGTATTTCATGCATCGCACGTGCATTTTGTGTGTCACATGTGTATTTCGTGTAGTAAATGTGCATTATATGTGCATTTCATTGGTCACGCGTCATTTCATGTATCATGTGCATTTTATGTGTCGCGCGTGTATCTTATGTCAATTAATAATTAACAAACAATTATAATCCTTTCAGTAATTGATTAAGGCAACTTGATCTCCCTGTCTCCATAAATCTCTTGATCGGTTATTTGAAGTAGAGCTAGACTTGATGTAATAATTTCAAAAGGCCAATTAGGTACATTTTTATGTTTAATTATCAACTAGCTATATTAAGTTTAGTAGTATAATTGTATTTATCTTATATTATACACTAGATAGGGTGTGTCTGTGCGAGCCACATGCCTATGATTTATAACGTTATTAGCCTGTTATTTAGCTTTAGTAGATTTATTATTGAAATAATCGAACATGATAATTTCATATTTCATACAGATTTGACTATCTTTATAAACTAATTGATCATGCTTCAATCTTTGTAAACTGATTGTAACGTGAAACAAATCATTAGGTATATATTAAATTTCAGATATAGCATAATTATAGAAATTTCCACCAGTACACAAGAAATTCAAATGCTAACAGAAATTTAGTTAAAGGGATTTAGAGTACTATTTCTGGCACCAACCCATATTACTTGATGTGTTGGCTATTAAACTATAGAAGCACAAGGCATAACATTAGAGAATAAATTTGACTCCATAGTCTTGTGTTTTTTCTTCTGCAATATATAGAAGAAAGAAGATAAGAGACGATTAGTATTGACAACAAGATAGTGAATCGTAGTGTCGAGCAATATTGTATTAAGATTAACAAGACACACATAAAAAATACATTCAAGTTGATTTAAAAAAACCAGTCCTCATCGGATAAGAAATGGATACAACCATAACAACAGGCAATAGAAGCTTCGGTGATGGCAACAAAATGTATGACACTATAACAATGGGTGCATCTATAATATTGAGAGTTATTTTAATTGTAGAATATATTTGTTATTTTTATTTAATTTGTAGGGATCCTTGAGTATGACTTCACAATCGAACACATCACCTTTAGAAATGACAATTGACCGTAAAAGCATTAGGTATTGACATTAAGAGTACAAACAAATTTGGCTTTCTTCTATAAATGTCATTTTGACGGATATCAATATATGTAAAGGCATCGTAAATTCTATTGAGATTGTGAAATATACGGTACAATAGACTTTATTTGTGGTGATCGATGTGATGACTATATATATTTTCAAACTGCTTAATTGAAGTACACATTCAATGTCCATAGTGTATATAATACAATTACAGCACAACGGAAAGCTTGAGGACACTTCAATTGAAATAGTGCTTCAAAATTGCACTTTAAAGGCTATTCAAGATTTAGAGAAAATGAACAACGTCACCACATATTTAGGTCGACAATGTGGTAAATTCTCTAGGATATTAGTCATGTAAAGTTACATTGATAAATCGATCTAAAGGATGAATCAAAATTACAAATAAATCATTTGTTGCACCATTTTATTTGAAATACAAGAATAGAGGACTAGGTGATGTGACAAAAGAATGTGTGAAATGGGCTCCCGTTACTATTGATTCGAATATTACTTCAAATTTTATTGTCAGACACTTTATAAATCAAACAAGTAAATTTTGACTTGTATTCCACATTATATGAATTTATCTTGAACAATATTAAAAAATGTATTCCTACTAGTTAATTATCATATTATTAAAAAAAATATCTTGTTACATATAATATTTTTTTCCCTCAAATAAATATAATTATTTGATTAGAAATTTCATAATTTATGTTTTTTTTGTGTTTCTTGAATAAAATACAATATTTGGTCTTATTTTTGCCTTAAATTTCCTAAATACACGACCAATCATATTGGGCCATATTTATTGAATTTCATTGGATGTTAATTAATCAACAATATTGTTTTATTGTTATTCTCTCCAACCCACTTTACTTGTTACATTTTTTGTTTACATGTATTTTAAGAAATTACGTCCCCTTATTTTATTAGCTTTAATCAGTTAAAATGTTAATCTCTCTTCAATAGGTAAGATGTCTTTAATCTCTCTCTAATATAAATAAATGTAAAAATTAAAGAAAATCAATCTAAGCAATAACAATATTGAAGTATGTGTAATGTGTATGTACACTTCACTTATGTTTTTCTAGGCTAATTAGTCAATGTTTATTAGTACTTCCAAGAATAACTATTAGTATTGACAAAATGAAAAAAAAATGTAATCAACTAGACCTTGATTTTCTAAAATAACAATTATTTTGGACCATTTGTTTATAGTAAAAATACAAATAAAATAGTGAAGAAGAGTATAGTTACAAACTATTCAATTAAGTGGTTCCATTAAATAACATTACTAATTTATGCAACTACACTCAATATTATCACCAATAGATGTGGTGCAACGGATGAAACTGCTCCTTTCTTAATGAAAGGTCTCGGATTCGAATCATGGATATGAAAAACTCTTTGGTAGGGAGTGTTTCCCCTTGTATGGAGTCCTATGTGGTGTAAATCCAGAATTGTCGGGCTCCAATGTCGATATCGAAAACCGGTGGAAATTTTTTTTGACTCTATATTATGTATAATATAAAATAAAACTTCAAAATTATGTATGCTTTTTGTTTAGATTCTTTTACCTATTTCAGTAATTTGTTCTATTCACGTCTACTTCCCCTTATGCATTAGTGAATTGACGAAGGTATGTTTTACAATTTACATTATAATTATTTGTTTACATATTGTGCGGGTACTTTATCTCTAAAATTTTTTACAAAATCATCAACTTGTGAATTTTTTATTTTTTTTTATATAAGTAAGAACTTATATTTGTGATATTACATACAGATCCTAATATCTTTAGAGGCATCATATTTTTGGAAACGAGAAAAAAAAAAGCACCAACACATATTTTTTTCTCAGCTCATTCATGAGAATGCATTTATTATTAAAATTAGTAAAATATACTAAGCTTGTCATGCTCTCAAAATTCTAGAGCATAACAATTACATCGTGATACATAATACATTAAAAAAAAATGATGAACATTATTCATCGTATCGACTAATTCCAATTATGAAATCGTCATGCAAAAATAAAACGTAAAAAAAAAAAATACAATTTAATTAGTATTTTTTGATTAACTTACTAGCATGTCCATGAACCATCTAAAAAAAATCTCAGGTCATGAACATGATGTAGGTTAAATATAAATTTAAAAGTATACTTTTTATTTAGGTTTAATACTTTAATTAATTAATTAAACTGTCTGCGTGAGGCGAAAGTTTGTCCAAATTTCCATGCAGAAGGTACAACGTTGATGAATTCCATCGTCTTACCATCAACCAATGTGACTCTAAACGACAACATTTGTGATCGAAGATCGTTTCGACTTTGCCAATTGACACCCCAATTTCTATACATTGGAAGCCAAGTTTTTGTTCTTGAGCCTCTAATGGAAACACTCTTAATATCACCACTACCTCCAACATTAGATATCATCACCATGTTGAAATTTGATTGTCCTTTTAATGTGAAACGTACTCCTCCACTCCTCTTACATGCCACCCTGCAAAATTAAATTAAATCTTATATATATATATTAAGGGCGGAGTTACAGTTCTGCTTACGATTCGATAGAATTCACTAGCGTTGAGTTTTAATTCGACACAAATCTTGTATTTGTGTTTAAAATGAATCCAATTAATATACATGTACAATAAAACCTCTCTACAACAACATATTATATTATTAACAGTCATTGATATAACATGATTTCGTTATACGTAACAGTTAATTATAACTGGTCAAATGATGAATATTTTATCCATATATAATTCAATAAGTTATCGTTTTTAAAATCGAGAATTCATAAATTCAAAATTTTAGTTACGATTCTATTGAATACATAAAGTAAACGTGCCAAAAGGTGTTATATATTATATATATTACAAATATATACAAAAGTTGTTTGATCTTGTTGTAGTGTGATTCTTAATGTATAGGCTTTATTCTTGGACAAGAAGCAAGTTGCTCACATGCTAATTATTCTTTTTCTACATATGTTGTCTTTTCGTTTTCTTTAGTCTTACAAGTTACAATATACGTAGCATCATGATTTATTAATAAAAAAGGGGAGTTTGACTTTTATTAACCAAAACGTCCATAATAAAGGTATAGTTAAATCGAAAAAAAGGAGTAAATCCCTTAAAAATATTGACAAATTTTGTGTACATCACTAATTATAATTAGTTTTTTTTTAAAAAAAATCATAGCTAAGAGCGTGGTATATATACCTTGTGTAGAGAATGGGAACAACACCTTCATTGCCTTGTCTAGCAATGCGAAGGAAAGCAGGCATAGACATGTCAAAATGTTGACGTGGTGCATCACACCACCCTCCGTGATTATTTGGAGGGCAGAAGTTGGTGGCCGTCACAGTGACGGCCCCATGAGGGAGGCACCACCTGCGATCGATCTGGCGGTTGCATCTCACTCTGTAGCAAGCTCCACATGCTTGTCCATTTCTGAATAAGGCACTACTTAATGCCGCTGTGTTTACTCCAAATCCGGCATGATAAGGGTTATCGTAACCACAAGCTCCACCTAATGACCAATTAATTAGTTAGGAATTAATTACTATAAGCTTATTATAGTTTGAACTTCTTGGTACATCTAATAAAATAATTTTTATCTTCTTACTATAAGGGAACAATATCAACATATTCAACATGTGTTTCAGTTAGACACATTGAGTTATGACTCATGATCTAGCAAATTAAATTCGACATGTTATAATATCGATGAGTCGAAGTAGAGTAAATGAAATGGCATGAAAGTTCAACACAAATATACAAAATTACTAAAAAAAAATAAAAATGAAAGAGGAAGTTGGATCATGTTGAACAAATTGAATTATGACCCTTTTATTGATCGATCTTGACAATCAAATATGGCATGAGCAAACTTTTAAACAAATTAGGTTATATACGATATGTTTATTATAATTTGATACCCTATTTTGACGTAGTTTATATTTGATTCAACACATTCATTTGTAAGTAACGTAAGTAAACTATGTTTTAAGTCGGTTTATTCTAGAAACAAAATAATTACTACATTGTTTCATGATAAGAAATTGATCTTACCAAAGGTGCTGGGATCTTGATTGACTCCATAAAAAGTAGCATGACCATTAAGCCAATTTTGTGCGTTAATCTCCTCAATAAACAAATTACAAGTAGTAAACAGCAAAACAAACCTCCAAATCGAAATATAAGGAACAAATTTCTCCATAATTAACCTTGAAATTTTCAAAATGGAACAAAGAATTAATATAATGTACTAATATTTCTTGGAATTGAAGTGAAGATAATGAGTGGAATATTAATGCATGAATGAACGTGCCTATTTTATAGACTTTAGGATTCTATAATTTTTCAAACAAATAATTAATGCTTACTACAGAGTTGCAGTAACAAGAAATACGCGTTTGTCGGTGATTACTTATAATACAAACTTAATTATTCATCTAACAAATACTGTGAATTAGCAAAAATGATTAGCACTACTAATTGTTTAATTAGTATAATTAGCATTTCTTATTCTAAATCCCCGAAAATGCTACTACATAATATATCCATGAATATCATTCGCCCCTTATCTTCTCCTTTAATTAGTGACATTTCGTTCTTTCAATCTTCTTGAATCACTATTTGTTTTCTCAAAATTTTCTTTCTTTTTAAGCGAAACATAAATGTGTAAGATTTTTAGGTTTGAACCCATAATTTTTAAAATAAAATGAATTTAATTAAATCATCAATACTAAGAATCTTAAAAATTAATTATTATTAATATTATTATTGTTATTCATTTTTGAGAAAGTTCAAAACAATGCGCGTTTTTTCTTTTTATCATACGGAAATGTACGTAAATGTTTGTTTAAAAAAAGGGTTGAAAATAGACAAGAAGAAAGCAAGATCACATGTCACAGTTTATGCAAAATCTGTTTTTATTGCAATTCGTCGGTGATTATCCGGTCAGCAGTTAATCATATACATATATTTGTAGTCTCAAATTATCTGTCGTAATTTTTAAAATTCTTTATCACGAATTAATATCATTTTAGAAATTTAAGAAGATAAAATTGTTGTTATTGTTCTTACCATGAAAGATAAAATAGTTAAAATCGCCTCTTTCTTAATTAATGTTTCTTAAAGATGTGTAAAAGTGAAAATCAGGATAAATAATTTAAGACGGAGGAGGTATATAATATATTCAACGTTATTGAAAAAAGGTCACAAATGCCCTTAAGGTATTGGATTTGGCTCAAAAATGTCTTTCTTCCATCTATTGAATCAAAAATACCCTTTCATCCACCTATTTGGATAAAAAATGCTTTTAGAGTTAAATTTAAGCCTAAAATTACCCTTACCTTTAACAGAAGCTGATATGGCAAATATATATTTTTTAATTAAATATGTGGAATTATTTTATTGGTCCACATATAATTAGACCCACTTTCATTCACAATCATTTATACCCATTAACCCAAACCCAAACCCATTTCTCCCACTTTCTTCATCTTTCTTCTACAAAATTATTTGGAGGATTAATAAAATAATATCAAAATAATCAGTAAAAGAACATGATGTTCCAAGCATTTCTCATAAATTTTTGAAGTCTTTCATGAGCTAATTGGAGATTGAACTCCTCCTCTACTGTTAGAGGCTCCAGTTTTCTTGAAATGTAATAAATATGGCTCGATTCGATGAAAAGTAGAACCGTGTCTTGCTTCCATGGGAGATTGAATGAAGGATTTTTTTGTTCCCATCTCAGTAAATCATTCATTCTTTTGATACGTTTTGGTGTACAAATTAAATTGCACTTATCTTCACTACCACAAAATTAGTAGGTAAATTAATTTTTTTTCCAAAGAATGATGATATATAGAAATTTTTATAACCTTTTTTCAAAGATCCAAGAATATCGAAAGAATTTGATAGTATTTTATTAATCCTCCAAATAATTTTATAGAAGGAAGATGAACATGAAGACGAAGGTAGAAAGAGTTGGGTCTTTTAGAAATGGGTTTGGATTGATGGGTATGATTGGGAATGAAAGTGGGTCTAATTATATGTGGACCAATAAAATAATTCCACATATTTAATTAAAAAAATATACATTTGCCATATCAGCTTCTGTTAAAGGTAAGAGTAATTTTAGGCTTAAATTTAACTCTAAAGACATTTTTGATCCAAATAGGTGAATGAAAGGGCATTGTTTATCCAATAGATGGAAAACGGACATTTTTAAGCCATTTTTAATACCTTAAGGGCATTTTTTACCCTTTTCGTAATTAGTCAGTCGATTGATATAATTTCATTAACTTAATTAATACTGTTTGTACGTACGGAGTACGACTTTTCTCTATTTCCAGGTACTTTCTTTTTTATTAATTTGAATTTTTTTTTAAAATGATACTACTATAGTAGTAGATGAAATAACTGAGATCTTGTTTGTCTTAGCTGTAATGGATTATTTAAATAGCTCTTGATCATAATATGGACTATGGACTATGATCTCAACGTTTAAATGTTATGCCTACCTATTGATTATAAGGCGATAGGTTGCTACTTCCTTAATCAGAAATTTAAGATTTGAGTTTTGAATATAATTTTTTTTTTTTATAGGAGTGGTCCCCCCCAAATGAGGCCTTATGCGGTGCAAATCTGAATTAGTCGAGCTTCCATGCTGGTACCATACACCGAATGAGAAACCCAAAAAAAAAAAAAGATAGGGCAAAGCTTGATGGTTAAGTATAAGTTTGGTCGCACTCATCAGTATGGAAATGCTGAGCTACGAGGGGCAAGGAGTTCATCAGAATCCTTTCGTTGAACTGTATTATAAATCCAACTATTTTTTTTTTAAATCTCGTGAAAATCTTATTGTTAGTCTCAATACTTGTGTTCATATTAAGAAATTCACAAATTAAATTAACACAAATCTAAGCTCTCTATGCAGAGATCCAGAGAAGGACTAAACCACAAGAGTCTATTCTACCTTGCATTTTCGAGAGAGGCTTGGATTGAAAACTTTAATTGACTTACGAAAACCCAAACAAATTAAAACAAAAAGAAGATGAAGATCAGAGAACACAGAAAAAATAGGAAAGTAACATGTTCATTATTCATATTATATTGCCAATATCACAAAGACCATTTGGGCAACAAAGCAAAAGGTTCACTGGGCTCCTTACAAGAGACTACCAAAGGAACAGAACAGATAGCCATGGCTATGTCTGTAGCCACTTTCTCAAGGGCAAGAAAGTTCCGCGAAAGAGAAGGGAATGCACAACAATATAACAGTAGAAGAAAAAAAAAAGCAACCTTTACGCGGAATGAAGCTTTTTTTGGTGGTTGTTGAATCTCTTATATGCCTATGTATTTCTACTATCTACTAATCAACTGTTAGTGACAACAGTCGCATAATTTTCACAACTATACATCAAATATTAAACACTCAGAATAAGAGAAGGCATAGGATAATGCAGCAGAAAAGAAAGATGGATAATCTGTTAAGAGATTTTTCCACCTGCCTCATTCTAAAACCGCCAATTCCTGGAACGGTGGAAGTGTTTGGGTGAGGATAAGCAAATAAACTTGTGTCTGAGTTCCCGAACATCCTTCCCAAAAACATTTCTCCGAATACCCCAACTGTTGGACTGGATAAACTGATTGTTGGAGTACCCCCAAAGCTGGATGGAGCCAAAGCAGCATAGCTACCAAAGGCAGAGGGGATGGATCGCCTGTGATGAAGTTGCTGACTCATGTGAGAAGCTGGAGACAATGAATTAACGAGAGTTGCTATCTCAATGGCTTGAGGCCTGCGTGGTACTACAACATCCCGTTGAGACTTCTTGGATTCAGATTCTGTGGATGATGTTCCACGGCCATAGAGAGGTACCAGCGATGAGTTTGAGATGTGAGCCTTACAGACTGGACATTTACATTTCTCTTCTGATCCCTGAGTAGAGCTATCAACCTGAAGCCACTTGTAAATGCAAGGCCAGCAGTAGAGGTGTCCGCAGAGGGTGACAACAGGATCATGTGCTGAGTCCAGACAAATATTGCAATCATAACCTCCTGTTATATTGTCAGAACTTGATGTTGGAACTGGAACTGGAACTGCACTCCCCTTCTTAAGGGAAACATCTTCTTCAGATACAAAACTGAACATATCTTCACCAACAAAATTTTGTTCCAAAGCCATGAGATCTGTTAAAAGGACAAAATTTGCAAACAAATCAGCCACTAAAAGATCCATAGGAAGTAAATTGCCATACCTAGAAAATTAACCTGAAAATCTACAAGGACAGGATCTATGATAACACTTTAAAACGAGAAATGAATCATACAAATGAAAACATACATGTTTATCAGCACAGCATTATTATGATTGAATGTCAACAACTTCTAAACTTCAGATTTCCAAAAGACCATCCTATATAATTAGTATGACCATTTGGAAAGCAAAATGAAGAAAACTTAACAAAGCATCTTCCTAGTTCTTTTTTTCGTTTTCCTATCATTTAGAACTTGGCCTATCGGGAGTATGCGGTGACTAGTGAGGAGCAAGGGTTGGAAAAAATATAGTCCCAAGTAACCACGCTCTATTCAAGCACTAAATACTAAATCACAGGATTGCATCTGTTCACTTGAACCCGTTTTCTTCAAAACAAAAGTAGTGGAAAAAAACGCCGTAGCTAGAATCTATTTATAAACAAGAATTAGGTCCTGAAAAAACTGAAATAGATCACAAAGCTAGAATATGACTAAAACTGCATTTCAATTCGTTTTGATTGAAAATACATTTGTTTGTCAAACTCCAGCCTACATCTCCAACCCTACATTTCAATATCTAAAAGCCAAAAACACATAAAAACGCCATCGGAAAGGTTAATATCTGTATGCCAATAGGATATATATATAAACATAAACTTTGATTGCACAAGTTGACATATAACAAAATTATCTCCCAAATTCCTCTTTTCATTTCTCCATTTCATAAATGCACGCGAAACTTTCCCTATCACGCATTCGAAACGAAACAAATAAAATTCTTCAATTTGTGAAACAAGCAAGCATGGCACAAAACTACAATCATCAAAAGAACTCACTTGCACAAACACAAGCAGTTCAATGAATATAAAGATTTTCTTTTTCACAAAACTAATCAACACCATTAATTCTTTCTTTTTGGTTTCCAACCTAATACAACAATACCCACATTAGAGCCCGACTAATTCAGAACCCATCAATGGGAAAGAGTTCCCTACCAAGATTTAAAAAAAAAATCATTTCCGGACTCGAACCCGAGACTTCTAGTTAAACGTGGAGGAATCATACCCATCCCCGATCCCACCACATAGCAACACTAACTACTCCTAACCATAACCAGAAACAATCAACAAAAAATTAAAGTAAGTTGACCGAATTCCTTCACAATGTCAACATCCAATATTGACAATCTTAACCTCAAATTCAATGAGCAAATTGAAAATTTTCCATTTTCTCCATGAACACAAAACTCAAAACAAACATAGATTACAATGAACAAAAATTTTGACAAATAATTCAATCAATTCGAAAAATCACAATATGCGAAAACAAAGATCTCAAAAACATTAACACAAAAACAAAAAAGAAGATGAAGAACGTACCAATAGATGAAAAACGTAAGGAAGAAGTTTCAATAATGGCGAATTGCAGAAAGCAAAGGTAAAGAGACAGTGAGAAAAAAAATGAAAAATCGTATGGAGGAGGATAACGGGTCAGTTTCGATATTTATGGGGGTTGTTTTTGTATTTATAGAAAGTTCAGTTCTCAATTTTCATTTTCTTATTATTACTTCTCAACCGCGTAATTTGAGAAAAGATAGGGACGTGCGTGTGACCCCATTTTCTCAGTAGTTACTATTTTTCTCTTCGTTTGTTCGATATCTATTTTGGGCTAGATATATTTAAATTTTTATCGGAAAGTTATTTAAAGAGTAAAAAGGGTTGCTGAAGGCGATTTTATGATTAAAGATCTACTTTCTTTATCCTTAATTACTTGTTTATTTTTTTTTGTTGTCCCTAATTACTTGTTTATTTTGACAAATCAAGAAGAACAAATTTTTTTTACCTATTATACTCTCAATTAATTATTTTGAAAAAGGTAGAACTTCTTGAAAATCTAAAGTTTTTAAATTCATTCACTTAATAATTAATAGGGATAAAATGATAAACTCGATATGTTAATTATTATTTTCTTAATAAGTGTGTTAAGTGTACAAGTAATTAGAAAAGAGAAAGTAATTCACAATGCTTAGATTTTACTTTTTCGGTTAATCGAATTTTATTAATGATAACATGTTAGTATCTATTAATGTCAACAGAAGAATCTTTGAAGAGAAATCCTTCCAATTAGATATTTGTCTATTTTGGTTCTTAAGTCAAACTTTGAAATCTTTGAATAATACGAAGAAACGCAGCAGGCTCGAATACCCCTGGTTCTGGAAGGCACATGAGTTCAAACGCTATGTTGAATGTATTTCATTTATTTATCATGCCTTGTGATTATTCTTTCGAATTCGTTGAACGTGGTGGTTCATGTTTTGGATTCTTAAATGTGATTTTATTTCTAAATATAATTAGTTTTTGTGTACTTATATATTACTTTATTACTTTTAAGATGAATTTGAATATGAGTATACAAATTTGTTTTATATTTCAGTACAGATAAATATATTAAATGATTTTTCTTTATAAGACTTAATATTGATTGACAAGATTACTTGATACCTATTGTTGATAGGAATGTGATAAATAGTGTAAAATTAATGAACGTGTATATAAGCTGACTCGAACATTACCATTATTATTGAAAAAAATAGTCTTTTCATTACTTTTTGCAAGTTGTATGAACTAGTTTGCCAAAAATAAGAAGATCGTGTTTGGAATGACATTATGTTGGGAGGATAAGGTACAAAATAAAAACTTAAACGTTGTGACTAGAACACACGATTTTAAGAAATTTAAGTAACACCTTAATCATTAGACTAAACCTTTAACTTGTGCCAAGAGGTGTCAATACTTATATATATTTAAAATTAAATCTATATACAATGCAATTTTTTAACGAAGAAGGACGTTGCTTAACAACCCTTAGCTAAGAATGGATCCGCCCCAAGTTATTTCACTATTTCTTGTGTTTGTATCAGAGAACTTTTTTAAAAGTCATATATCTTCAGCAGTAAGTTGTATTTTCCTCCTCCTTCATTCTTCAACTACCAAAAAGAAAAAGGGAAAAGTGTTGGTGGAATTTCAAAATCACCATACTATTATAGAGGCCCTATTATAAAGACAATCGAAGTGTGATTGGCACGTAAAGTGTGTTTATTTTTCTAATTTTTCGTATTTCATTGTTCAAAACATGTTTCAAAACTGACATATTAGTTATCATTTTTTCGCCTTTCACCTCATTTCTATCTAAATATTTAAAAGCTATATGAAAAATACGTAAAGTCTCAATTCTTTTCATATTAATTTTCTAAAAAAATATATCTTTAATAGTTAGTCAAAATTCATATAGATTTATTTTTGAAAAGTGAAGTATGACAAATAATATTATAAAATGGATGACGTAATTCTTCTTAAACTATATCGGTGTTAATTTAATTGATACTTACATAGAGAGTAGTATACGTTTCTTATGACAATGAGTGCAAACTACACATGTTTATTAATTATGAAGTGTTTGATTAATTCTTATAGTATATAATTAATTATAGTTTTAGTCGAAAGTAATTAATGCTTTCATTTGCACCATCAAAAAGTTCATTTGATTATTGCTAATTCAATGCAAGAGCACGTTAATATTTGGAAAACAAGAGAAAGCATGAACGATTCATTTAGATTTGTGTAATGATAAGGATATATGTGAATCTCTAAATTTACGAGAATGTTGTTGCACTCTTAACTTAAAATGACACTCGGCATAATTTACTATTTTAAATAATACATGAAAATTAAGTTAAAAAATAACAAGATAAACAAAAAACTTATGATTGTGGTGTTCGGATCACCTTTCACACACCTCAATTGATTAATTCGGTAGAATACGTGCCACCTCCACTAACAATAACTTTATCCATCAAAACTAAGATAGATGGAAGGAATCACATGATTCTCAACAACTTGATTGGTCGATATTACTATTATTCAAGATTTCTGATGTCTTATCCCTAACGAAAAACACATGCAACAACCTTCCAATTTTTTTGAGCAAATAATCAATGCTACGTCGGCTTTGAGAAGAACTTATCCACAATATGTTTTGACAGTTGGAGTATCTTACAGCCTGTATGCCCATTATATACAGAGACATAAAGTGGTGCACTTTTTTTTTTCCCTGTAGGTATATCAGAGGGATGGACCAATTAGTTTTTTAAACATACTGTTAATGCCATGTCAGCTGAGAATTATCATCCGCATATCAAAGGGCCTGATACACCTCGTTACAAAAATAACTCACATATATTTTTACCATTACATGAATGCCCAGATTTGCTGCCATGAATTGCAGCTCTATTAAACACAAATTTGCCATCACCTGTCGGCAAGGTATAGAACAGCCCAGAAAACCTCTGTAGTGAGTACTGAACTCACAAACCCAAAGATTTCTGAAAAACATATATAGCATGTTGCTTTGCCTGTGATTGTTTTGATGCTACAGGCACCAAACAAGGTAGGAAATATTCGAGTTTTATTCAAAGCATGAGTAGGATTATGCTTTGTTAAAAGCATTTATAGATAAAAGTGAATTTCTAAACATGAGAAACAATCAACGTACCGTTTAAGTAAGGGGAAACACAATGCAACCCAACTATACAGGAGCATTACTGGTTTACTTAAACAATTGCCACACTGGAGGCTGAAAGGGAATATGTGAGTAAATTCCCAGATAATATATCTATATATACACCATTTTACAAGAATTTTTCTATGGAGGTGGTAAGTGTTGATTTAGGAACTGCACCAATGATTGCATCTTTCTTCTCTCCATTCTTGAATATCATCACAGTTGGGATGCTTCGGATTCCAAATTCGGTTGCAATGGAAGGACTTTCATCTGTGTTCAGCTTCAAGCATGTAAGCTTGCCAACATATTCCTTTGCTAGTTCATCAATGACAGGGTGGATCATTCGGCATGGACCACACCACGGAGCCCAAAATTCAACCAGTACAGGTACAGCAGACTCGACTACAAGTGTCTTCCATGTTTTATCACTAACAGCAGCCACTGCAATTTCCAAGAACTGTGTTAAACCAGCAAATGATGCTAACTATAATGATTAAAGGGAATTCTACAAAAGCAATTCTCTCTATCATTAACTAGACAGGAAAAAGTTTGTGTATCCAAATTTTTTTAAAACTTATCATATTATGGCAGCTAAAGAGCAAAGTTGACAACATAGATTCCCATTTTCCCAACTAACCATGGCTAATATAAGTATATAACTGGTGCAACATCTACATCTCACACAAAAGGTGCTTAAGCCAAGGTGAAACATGAAGATTCTGCAAGGCGAAGGAAGCGCTGATATGCCTAACAATGTTTATTCCCTAAGATAACTCTATCAGTATTCAACATGTGTAGTTCAAGTTGATAGTACTTCTAAATAGTAGCAAAGAATACCTCATCATGAGCAATCAATATGCTAGCAACCAATATTCAATGAATTCTTAGCAGGTAAGTGAAATTATGAAAGCAGCAAAGCTTTGAGGGAATTATACCATAGCAGCCCTATGACATCTTTTACCATTTATTGAGATTATTGTCTTTGACATACTAGTTCCCTTATATAAATTGTTAAAGAGAACAGACCAACATCGTTTTTTAATTACCGAGAAATCCCCAAGAGTCAGTGGCGCATGGTTCGAAACTTGGTGGATATAAACCCACCTCACTACCCTTTTCCACTTAAATACCATGCATACCATGCTTTTATCTGCAGTAGGATTCAAACCATTACATGCGCCTAACATACTATTTCCAATAGAAAAGGAAACAAAGTAAAGAAGCTAACAAGAGGAGCTATGAAAGATTGAAGGAAAGAGCTTAGTGCAGGGAACATTACAAGGGTCTTGTGGGAGATGTCAGGTGGTTGTGAAAGGTGAAGGAGCACATGAACGATGTTCCCAATTTTTTACGAAGGATGTTTCAAATGTTTTGCATTCTCTTGTTTCTTTTTTTTTCTTTTCTTTTCTTTGCAGAGTATCACAACATTATTCTTGTCTCTTAGGCTCCTAAAGGATATCTAACACGAGTAAACTGACATTTTACTTGTGGTTTTCCTGGACAAATTCCAGTTATACTAACCTGAGAACTAATCCAAAGTTATAAGCTATGTGCACAAAAAATCAAACGGAACCTATGATGCTCTTACTTGCCTTCGATGTATCAGGATTTAAACAAGAGTGAAGAGAAAACACAAAACTTGAGCATCAATGCTAGAGGATTTCCTTCCCTTCTTTTCTATGGAAAGTATCCGAACGTTCAATCTTCAACTTAGATTACTAAATGACAATAATCAGCTCAGTATCCAAGGAAAAGATAAAGCATACTATGTTCTCAAATCTGCCAATCATCCTCACTACTGACTCTTGCATACTACATAAATCTAATTCAACTAATAAGGAAATTAGGGAAACAAAGTAACCAACACCAAAATACCAAAACTCACAAGCAGAATACAAGGAAAGGCACATATTGTTCACGATTTCATTTCCCATTCCAAGTAAATATACCTTGAATACGAAATATAACTCAAGTTACTTCTATTACTATGAGAGCTTATAACCTGTTGAGAACAGATAAAACTAAAAATTAACTCTAGCAGAAACTTCCACTGGTAACGCAATTGAATTTCTTTTCACCAAGAGCTAAGGCTTAAAGGAGCACGGAGAATCTCAATATAAAGAGGAGTAACAAATACTTTCAGTTATAAAATACCTTCGACGGCGGTATTCTGAGCTTCGCAAACGACTCGTCCTCCTCGGGGAATGATTTTGCATGAGCTAGTGGATACGGATGAGCGAATTGGCTGGATCTTAAGGCCGCTGAATTGAGAGAATCTAACGGAGGAACGAGGACCGGAGAAAGAATAACCGGCGACCGGAGCAAGCGACGACGACGGCAGCGCCGATGCGCGTGGGACTGTAATGGTTTCCAGTACAGCAGCCATGGAAAGAGAGGAGAGAGATAGAGAGAGAGTGTGTGGATAGTGGGAGAGATGGGGAGGATAGAGAGAGAAGGAGTGGATATTTACACAGATAGTGAGGTCTGTGGCTGAGGCGAAAACAGTTTGGTTATTGAGTTTTTTTAGAAAATAAAGTTATCAGCCTAGCGTTGGACGTTTCGTATTGAAATCTTAACTAGTTACGAATTATGTATTATAAGCCCCATATTGAATGTTCGTATGGAAATTTTAATTAAACTAATTACTAATTATGTATTATAAGCTCCATATTGAATGTTCGTATTAAAAATTTGACTAAATATAAATTACGTACAATACTGATATTCTTAATAAAATCTCTCCATATCTAAAATTTTGAATTAAAAATGAAAGAGTCTCACCACTCCATCCATCTCAATCAGTGGATGGATGAATGGATGAGGAGTTTTGTGTCTCTATCATCCACGTGCTCTCAGTGATGCTGTGACACATTTTTATTTGATTTGGGCCAGTAGACACTTGGGCTGAGTACAGTGCTCTTAACAGGCCCATTTTGAACCTATAGAGATATAGTCCGTTTTCAAGCTAACTGAATGCCTATCTGCTGCTAGTTCTGTTCCACTTTCTAAATAGAAAGGAAGAGGTCAGTCACCAACAGGAGGAGGATATGAAAGAGAGTACCAACAACCATTTTTTCTATCTTATGCGTTCGGGGACGGCCCCTTTTAGAAAAGAGTAAATTTTAGGTTTAGCAAACATAAAAATCATATTTGTATGTTATAACTATAGTTTGTATAGTTAAAGTTTGCTATGACTATTAATCTGTATATTTCGGTATATATACATAAAAATTATGTATTTGGGTCTATTTGTATATTTCGGTATACAATATACAAATAGATGGCAAAAAACATGAAGTGTTTGCTGCAAATTACAAATAAAAAAAACTATAGCTATAACCTTTAATTTAAATTAATAGTTTGTTATTTCATACAATTTTCCCTTTAGAAAATAGCCTAATTTGCCATGTACTATTTGATAATTGGACAATTTTATCCTCTGATGATTTTCTTAGTATAATCTTATCCCTTAATAGGAAAAAAAGTCTCTTTTTTACCATATACCGTATTTCAACTTGATGATTTTATGTTATAGTTAAAAGTCATGGAGTAAATTTTAACTTCTGTTTTATGGCAAGAGTATGAATGAACAAAAGTCCAGATGAAAAATTTGAAGTGTGATAGTAAGTATCTCTTTTATTTCTAATCAGATATCTCATATTTGAGTCTTGAAAATAAAATTGACGTTTACAAGAAATACTTTAATCCAAAGTAGGACTTGTGAAGAGTTGGTAGAAGAGGAGACAAAATGTGTGAAACCATTGGGAAGCACAACCTTTAGGAATTAATCTCCCATGCCATCCTCGTGTAGTCAGAGTACTATTAGCACAAAGACTTAGAACTTAGAACACCCCACCCAACATGCCCATTATTATTCTCCCTAATATAAGAATCACCATTTCCATGCCTACCACAACGGCACGAATTAATACTTTTCTGCGGATATTAAATCTTGCATAAGTAAATATCATATTATTCTAATCTGCGATCCGAGGTACGAGAAATATAGTATATTAGTATATCAGGTAGTTGGTCAAATAGAAGTTCAAACGTACCAGCACTGGCCCTGTGGTTGGGTCAGTCTGTTTCTCTGAATGGTCAAAAGTTTCAACTCACGTTTTTATGAATAGAGACAATTCAGCCCAAATCAATATTGGAAACAGTAGCTAGCAGCAATAACTCCTGAAAAATGCCCGTGCATTCATCTTCTTCTTCTCTTTCCCGGCGCCAGAAGCCTAATAACAACAACGAATATGGCATTAGCAAGTCTATGTCGGCAGAAGAAGAAGTGAAGCTTGCTGCTCTCGCTATCAGCCTTAATGTACGGCTCAGATCAGCAGATATGCCTTTTGCCATGCAAGCACATGCCCTTCGTTACGCCAGAACTCTCCTCCTCCAACCTGCAAATCACCGTCCTAATCCCTCCCTCCTTGCTCGCTCCCTCAAAAAGGTGAGTCTGATTCTTCCAATCTTCCTTGGTTTGAAATTAGAGTTCGAATTTGAAAATTTGACGCCGGTGAAAGTTTTGTGGATTTTAGGAGTTTGATTCGATGTACGGACCGGCATGGCACTGTGTGGTGGGGAAGAGTTTTGGATCGTTTGTGACTCATTCACCCGGAGGATTTGTGTATTTTTCACTTGAATCATTCTCGTTTCTTCTGTTCAAGACGGAGGTTCAGTTGATCACTGAAGCAGTGGTACCAACACCTGCTGCCCGCTGATTCATTTTTCTGGTTGCTGCAGCTAGCGGAGACTGTTGTTTGTCGCCTGTCGGTGGTTAGTTTTGCAATCTGCATTTGAAACACATATAGTAGCTGCTAACTTGTTTTGGAGTTAATTTCACAAGCTAATTATGATTGTACATGATAATATTGATATTTCTCTAAGAAAGAAAAATACATGTAGCACAATGTTTCCTATTTCTAAGTTCTTTCATCTTCAAATATATAATTCAGCAATATCAATGGTGCACTAATTTAAATGGAGATGGTTCCAGAAAGCTCAATGTCGCTCTAGACAACACCAAAATCATCCAATAGAATCTTACTCTAAGACAAGTTTCTCTCCCGCATGAACTGCTCTATCTTGTCTACATCTTCCGGGGTGTCAACACCGTGAGTCTCATGGTCAACTTTTATCACCTGCATACAGGATGAGATCCATACACTATATAAAAACACTGATAAATTAATCGGAACGAGTAAACGGATAAGTCAGGCTTGCAGATTTAGTACCTTCATCTTGTATCCATTCTCAAGGACCTTCAACTGTTCAAGGTCTTCTTCAAGTTGCAACGGCGTAGGTTCCAATTCTGGGTAAATTTTCAGGAACTTGGAATCATAGCTCTTGATATGAAATAAGAGAAAGACAATTGTTCATCAGTCAAACAAGATTTTGTCGGGAAAATTGATGATAGTTGCACTATATATGTATCACCCAATACCTGAATTCCAAGGTGCAGCAAGTAAGGAAACTGAGGATTAACCTTGCCAGACCTGGAAGTTTGCACAAAAGTGATCAGGTTTATCACATGGTAGATAAGACATACCACTGCAATAGACTTTTAAGAACATCATGATTAACTTGTTATAAGGGATCAATCCTCGTGAAAAATAGATTGCATAACCACGACTGCCAACTACACATTTAACACGATTTGGATCAAATGCATCCTCAGGTTTCAAAGACGTCACAGCAGTGCTAAATACCGCGTTTGGTGCAGCCTGCATAAATACAGAGTCCTCAGAAAATTAAGATCACTTCATAAATGGCAAACTATACCAAGTCAAATACTAATTTAAACTAGACTAATGCAGTTTTATATTGACCTTCATCTGATATCTTCCTTATATATTATATAAAGCTCTTCCTCAAACAATCTCATTAAAATTTAAGATTGATATAACTCCAAAACACTTTGTTAAGGTCCAATTCGAACGTTAACCTCCACAATCAATCTATGTTACTCAATATATGATGAAGATAATAGTTGATAAAGGGTTTGAAATGTTTATATCTTCACTTTGTCAAGAACACTGTGTTCTACCATTAATTTGTTTATCCACTCTTTCCTGATAAGCGACTGCAATTACATTTTATATTACTTTGAGCAAGCACAGTATTAGTGTAATCCTATCCCTCTCTCTAACAACATTTAACCAACTTACTAACATTAACAGAGTAATATACAGAAATACACGTCTAAAAATGTGAAGTTTGAGTCAGTATGAGTACGATAATCCACTACCATATGAGGTAGCTATTTCGATTGAGCATATATTCAGGAAGAAAGTATAAATTCGCTATTATTTACCTGCAAGGCTTTGACAATGCCATCTATTATCTCAGGTTCAATAAGAGGTTCATCTCCTTGTATGTTAACAACAATGTCATATTTCTTCCCAAGCTTTTGAAGAGCTTCATTACAACGCTCGGTTCCTCCAATTTAACAACTGAGCATTAGCAATTTTAGACTGAAATTCTCCTAAGTAGCAAAATTTAGGATTAAGAAAACGACGGATGTTATGTCTACCATTTCTACATGATTCAGAGGTCATTATTACTTCAGCACCAAAACCTTGACAGCACTCAGCTATCTTTTCATCATCTGTTGCCACAACTGTTAAACAATGCAAACATATCAGCACCTGTGATTACTACACCAACTATTGCTTCTCTTTGCTTTCCTGTTTTTCTTTGTCGGGGTTGTGATTGTGGTTACGAAAAGTAGTCAAGTTAGGTGAAACGGAGACGTACCTACGTGATCCAATGTAGCAGCAAGTTTTGCTCGTTCCCATGTTCTCTGCAATTGCGAATTTGAATGTGGTGAGGGTGTCAACTCCTTTCGAAACAATCACAATGATAGTGCATCCTGATTAAAGTTACACCAGAAGTAAACAATTTCAAACAAAGAGGTTGCACTAGGAATATTATATACAGTTTCCTAAAAAATTCAGTAATTACATTCTTCGGTTAAGTTGAGTATTAGTTGAAATCTGTTACCAAGTGGCGAGGCAGATGCCTAGTAGATATAATCTCATAATATAATGGGTTCAATACTAAGAACGTTAAATATTGAACTGATAAAGCTTAAATCCTGGATTCGCATCCATTTTGTAATTTGTGCTCCACTTACACCACTATCTTCTCAATTGACAAAAATGATGCAAGTTATATACGCTACTCTAAAAAAGGATGGAGATTTAAGAAATACCTGAATCATGGGTTTTCCCAGGATATGAACAAGGGGTTTACCCTGGAAGCGAGTGGAAGCAAAACGGGCGGGTATAATTCCGATGACCCGGCTCCGAAACCTGCCGGATCGGACAAGGTACGCACGAGCACCGAGAACGGCGGCCATTGCAGCTCCTACAGCTAGACCATTTAGGATCCATGATTTTGAAGACCTAGACGATGACGACGATGAACTAAAGATCGGCATTTGCTTTTTACGTTAACGAAAGAGAAAGGAGAGTTGAGAAAAATTTGGCAAATCTAGTTATGTTCCATGTTCAATTGAGTAGGAGGTGTTATAAAACAAATAGATATTGTATTTAAATGGCTATAAAGGTCTTATTAAATGTAAAATAATTTAAAACTAATTATTATTGTTAAATATAAATAAGTGTCATATAAATTAGAACGAATATTGCTCCCACAAGGTGCAATTGTTTGCTTAATTAGTTCGAGTACATGGTTATGTAAAACATATACATTTTAGTTCATTACATCCACTTACAATTTGTTTGTTTAATCTTAATTTGGCACAGTTGGCTGGGTGTCCCCGGGTCACTCTTTCTAGCTGGGCTGAGAGCTAATTGCATGGTAGGACGACTCGCGATATCTACCTCACCCCCGAGTCCCTCTTTCTAGCTGGGCTGGGAGTGGATTGTTTGATTTGGTGTCCCCTGGGGTCACTCTTTCTAGCTGGGTTGGGAGTGCACTGTTGGCTGGGTGGAATTTGATGAATTATCTTAGTTACTTTGGGCTGGGAGTCGGGTTTTCTTCTTTCTCAATAGACTTAGCTATTCTGTATACCTGTCGGGCTTATGGGGGTTCGTTCAGGTTTTATTTAAACTTGCGCACGAGTGTACCTTCTGAGCTTATGGGAGTCCAGTTAGATTTAGTTTAGATGTACTTAGTTTATTTCTAATATGCTCGTGTGCTTTCTTTTCATATCCACTTTGTTGTGGTCCACTTTTGGAAGAAATTTTTCATATCCAGTTACGTTTGTTTCTCTTGTTTAGATTATTATTTTCGTTAATTTCTGCCCTTACACTCATTGCTTGATGTTCTGAGTTACGGATTGGCTTACCTAATGGTAGGATATAGTAGGTGCCATCATGACTTGGAGTCGTGACAAGTTTATTAGAACGTATAAATGTGATCTTAAACGTATTGCATGGAAAATTAGAACTCAAAAGGAAAGCAAATAAAACAAATTGAAAAAGAGAGTGAACCAAACAATTTCATTGATTAGCAAAGCAAAAATAAACTGATACTACTAGCATATAACAAACGAAAAAAGTGCAAATCGGACTTGGTCCAAATTTCATGCTGTGTAAGCGCCGCCGCCACGGGAACCACCACGACGGCCATAGTCATCGTCGTCCTCATCAGAATCATCACAGCTTCCATACACATCATCAAATCCCTTCGGTTCATCATCATCAGAATCGTCAAAATTATCTTCATCATCAGAATCGTCTTCGACATCTTCCAGATCAGGACGTGTTTTACTACTGGTCGATCGGCTTCCACGTAGCTCCATCAGAGACAAATCAAAAGCAGGCAAAGCGGAGCCGATACCAATCGGAAAGTTCCAATTCAGAAGAAATTCATCAGCATTTGAAACACTCAACTTTTTACCATCAGAAAAATGTCCAGTCAAAATCGACTTTGGTTGAAATTGAGGGGAAATGTTAGATGCGTCTGCAGAGGCGATGGCGGCGGTAGCTGCGGGGCGGAGGAGATGGCTGTGAATGAGATTTCGGAGTGAAGTTTTGTTGAGTAAGCTTTGAAGCTTATATACAGCAGCCATGGTTGCTAAAGTTGCTTAGCATCACTGAAAACGAAAGGGTTTTATAAGGGTTTAAGAGCCCTAGGGTTTTGGAGGGTTCTAGAGATTTATTAAAAAAGAAGGATTATTAAACTTACAAAATAATTTTAAGCTGCCGGCGAATTTAATTTTAATACTATTTACATATCAAATATAATAAATTCAATGTTTTAAGAAACAAATATTAGCTAATAACTAAGATAAATCAGGAACTAAGCGTTCGTTTGGTTCCATTGGTACCAAATAGAGGATAAAATAATTTTGTATTTTAACCCTCATCCTTCATACCAAATGACCCTAAGTGATAAAAGTAGACATCTAAGTGACCATATTTGATACCATCCATGTATGGTTATTTTTGGGGGAAAATTAGTTCTACAACAGTACAAAATATAGCCAACAGACAAAATTGAACAAAAAATCATTGGAGAAATATGAGAAAGATAAATAATAAGAGATGCAAGTAATACAGTAAAAAATCTCTATCGTGATATTATTTGTCTCAATACTTTTAGATTGTTCTAGGGAAATACTGTTGTAGAGAACAAATACAACATGAAAGATATAAAAACGAAAGCAATTGTTTCTAAAAAAAAACTGTGCCCTGTTTATTCTGAATATGTAATAACAATGCTTTTGTATATTTGATCGGTAAGAAATTAGCTAATTAATTTTCGTAATGACAACACATATCGGACATTCTACGTATCAGCTTTCTTCCTTTTTTAGAGAATAAGTTCTGTAACCAATTTCAGACGTTGAAGCCTTCAGCTCGTAGGCATTTAAGATGAGCTTCGATCCATTTCCCACAAGCTGATTCACCGTGTTCCACAATGCATTCATCTCTCACCTTCTTAGTCTCTGGACAAGCACAGCAAATCTTCTTCTTTGGCTTTGAATCTGCAGGGACTGTAGCGGGAGCTGACTTTTCATCTTTTGGAAGTTGTGACAAAGATGTGGCTGTTGAAGTGTTCTCCTTTGATAGTCCATCCCCCAGTTGCGATGAAGCACCACCCATTCTCAAAGAAGGCTGCAAGAATTGGGAAACAAAAGATTAATGATGGATATCAGATTAGCATTACTCACAAATAAGCCAACAGAAGAGCAAAAGATATACATATACCAAATCGTGTTAATAGAACCAGCCTTCCGAAAGACACAAACTACAACAAAGGTACCCATCTTCTTTTTTTAATACAAACAATGAAGAATATTTCAGATGGTAAACTTGTACTGACCAGTGCGAGAAATTACAGACTCTGCAACTTCTCTATTGTGCCTAACAATGCATGTAACATTATTTACAAGAGACAAGTTGCACCAAGAAAGATAGTAAAACAATACATCTCTGTTTAAGGCCAAGTATGTACGTCCCTTTGCCTTAAAACTTCTATTGTTTCTTTTTTTTTTTGTTTTTTTGATGAAGTAGATTCATTTCAAGGCATCAAGAAGATGCAAGCTTTACAAGGATATATCAGTTAAGCTCACAAAAAAAAAAAGGATTTGTAGCCTCTTCCTAAGCTAAAACTTTTAGTGTTTCTTTCCAGCCAACAGTCCACCAGATGATGTGTGGTATAAAGTTCCAAGTCTTCATGGACTTCTTGTTTAGTCCATTTCTTTTCAAGCAATGCAGTAAACAATAATAACTATCTAAAGTACTGATAACCTTCAAACTAAAACTTTGTCAAACAAATATGCTGCCCGACAAAAAATAGTACCCTACCAATTATCATTTCAAATTACACTTTCCACTATCACACTTTAAAAGGATCAAACTTCTAACAACTAGTGATGAATTGAGAACAAAAAGTGCTAATGAAATCCGATTCAAATACCTAACCACCACGCCACCACCCATAAGAAGAGAACATGTTGGAGAGGAGAATACAAAGCCGTTACAAGAATTTTACCATCTTCTGTAAATTTCCTTCTCTTTTTTACTTTTCAGAAAGAGAAAGGTCTAGAGTCTAAAATACCTCTGCCATATCTTACTACATTCCACTCATCATTTACTTATACAAAGGAAAAAGAAAAACATATGGTACTATTTTATTTAGATCAAAAAGAAAATTACATCATGTGTTACCTCCACATGGTACATCCACCCGTAGTTATAAATCCTACTCTTTTGCATTCTAAAGTACCACCTCTTCTTCGTATTTTCTACTATAAGTAGAGAAACTTTCTAAGTATCAACACACACTCTAAAAGTTCCAAGCAATTTCAATATACAAGGCTCTCATATGACATAATTTCTTCTTTCTACCCCTCCTTATTTGGAACCCTCCCTTCCCCAGCTAACATCTTTAAAACAAAAGACTTAGACACTTATCTATGTCTGTGGATAAATATCTTCTAATCCTTCTACTCTCCTCTTTCCATTACTTCGTGTAAATCACAGCAAACAAAAGTAGGACTAATGCTAATTCCTCCAACAATATAAGAGTTCTTCCATTGGATACGCTACTTCTTATCACAAGATGTACTGTCCATCCAGGTCTGCAGGATGCAGTCTAGATGCCTTTATCAAGTGAAATCCTAATAAACACAAATAGTACACGTTCTGTTCTATCTAAAGAACTTTACACTTCTGACAATACAACTACATACAGAGGCGGATCTACAGGATGAACCCCTCGACACAAAAATCACACTGTATATATAAGATATTTAAACAAAAAAATTATGTACATATATAGATTTTGAACCTCCTAAACACAGTAAAAAATCCTGGATACGCCACAGACTACACAAACACAAACTGACACTGACAATACAGAAATAAATTGTTGATACCTCATATTCAGAACACAAAAAACAGAAAAAAAATCAGTAAGAAGATTTAATTACAGTAATCCTTTAACTTGTGAAACTCAAATAAGCATCTAAAAAATTGCTTTAACCCTAATATCAAAAGCGGCGATACAAACAGAAAAAAAATCAAGGATTTAAGCGTGTGAGCTGAGAAAATTAATTGAAAAACACCATGGAAATTTGTAATCAGCAAGAAAAACTGAAAATTCAGATTTTTCACGTACCTTTTAGTTCGTTTTTTCTTCTTGCCCAATACAGGGTTTATGAGAGGTTTATGTGGACAAATTCCTAGCTACGTTTTTCCAACAATGGCTGCTTTTATTTGCCTCAACTTTATATGAAATGTCAAAACAACCCCAAGGTTTCCAAATAGACACCCCCACCCCTTCTCTTTGTGTTATCGCGCAATTTATCGTGGCTTTGAAATGTGATTTGTAAATCGCGTTTAAATCACTTTTCTTGAATGTGATTTACAAATAATTTTAAAACAATTTTAGAAATGTGATTTGTGAGTTATGCTAGTGTGATTTTTAAGCTTTATTTCAGAATTTGTGTCAAAATGAAAAAAAGATGAATATTAAGAAAGTTTGTTTGCACTTCAATGGAACCAAAGTATATATAACACATGCATTTGTCACATTTATAACGTCATTTATGGTGATGAAAGTCGAAATAGTAGTGAATTTGTTTATAACTAAAGTGTGACCCATATATTACTATATAGTTGATTTTATTTATATTATTTAGTGATAATATTTAGGGAAGTTATAAATGAGGTTGGACTCTTAAATGACTTATTCTACTGGTGTATTAAAAAACATGTGTTTCCATCATAGCAAACTTTTTCAAGAACAGTTTTGGAAACTACCACATATTCTTCTCCTTTTTGGTGTTCTAAGTTTACAACTTCACTGCACTTTCCAGCGCGAATTTGAATTTAATCAAAGTCCAATGGGGCGAATTTGAATTTAGTTAGGCTCCAATGTGGAAATCGGACACCGAGTGAAAAAACCAAAAAAAAAAAAAAGGAAAAGTTTACAACATTACCATTCTTCTTGCACTTGATTATCATGGCCAGAGGTAACACTAAATTCCGCTGCAATTAATACGTATATAGTTATTTATATGCATATGTTTCCGTCTATAAATTCTAATGATAGTGAAAACGAGGGTTCCAGTAGACGAACCCTCAAAAAGGGCAGTGATTTAACTATAAGAGAAAGTTATAGATATGACATCTACATAAAAAAGAAATGACCAACCTATTATTTAAATTAGTGATATCTACAATGTTAATTGAATTGATATTCACAACCTCAAAAGCAAAACTAATTTCTTTCTTCTCACATTGGACAAGTACCTATCAAAATTGTCCTAACCTTTTTGTTCACTAGTGAGGAACAAATAGGCTGTATAAATAGATTTTTTTCTTTTTGCTTCCAAAAATGAAAGGCAAGAAAATCAAAATGTTGTACTGCTTCCCTTACTCCCAGACCCAACTTTCCGATGTCGCCTTGAGTTAGACTTCCTTTCACCTTTTCCGCGCTTTGGAGGTCTCCTTACTGGAGGTTTACTAGAAGAACTATCACGAACCAAAGCCGGTGGAGGATGTGCATGACTTCTCATAACTGTCATGTGAGCCCTTTGCTCCAGTAAATCTCTGTGGTAGGCCTGCATAGATTTGGTATACGCTCTTATACTATGAGAAAGTATAGTATGTACTGAACAGCAAAAATTAAGGCAAATAACTAAGCTAAAACATAAAACAGTGTATCCAACTTGAGGGGGGATTTTCCTTTGTGGATACCTGTATCACGAAATTTCGCCTCTCACAATCCAAAAACATGTTGACGTTCCAGCTAACTTTTGCCATCAATTTGTCCCTGACAGTGGAAAAGCTCAGTTGGTCCCTAGAGGTAAAACGGTCAACTTCATTGAACCACAGACAGGTGAACAGATTTGTGATGGGAATATGTTCCTTTATAATAACACATCCTTCGGGAACATCTGCAGAATGTTTAAAGAACTAAGTAAATTTTGAGAGCGAGTGGTCAAATGAACACAAGGTGTAAATGTGGACTCACCACTAGTAATAGGAAGCTTAGCCTCTGAATATGCAGTTAAACCTTCTTTCTTGTAGAAATCAATTTGGTGGTCGATGGATACATTATCATACTTCCCTGCAGCTTTATTAGCTTCAGCTTCTTCAAAGACGTCAAAACGTCTATAATGTCTTGAAATAGCAAAAGTAGCATTCTGGCGCCACAAGAATCTGAGATAAAGGAATAGGAAAGAAGAAACTCATAAAGTTATAGTAGAGGTGAGATATCGCAACTAGAAGGTACGAGCCAACAAAACGAATGAATCATTTATTCAGCTGGCGTACACGCCACTAAAACAAATAGAATATGGCCATGTCGAAAAGAAATAATACAGTAACAGGGGAAAAAGATGAAAATAAACTACCAAACTGTTGTGCCTGTCAAGGTAATCCTCAATAACTCATTGGTCTTGTCTGAGGGGTGGCATCAAAGGAAAACCCTAGGGCTGCACTATCCTGCCTAATAAATTCTTACTAATGGTATGTACAAAACACATTCAAGGTGCAACCCACAAATAAAAGATAGATGCCATTATGGCATTGACCATTCATTGCTCAATACTTCCACTACTACAATCATTTGATCAATACCTAAAATGAGAAGATACAAGTATGTATATTACTTTTTCTTAATTAAAAGTATGCATCTCATCCTTTTTCTCCTTTGGAAAATCAACCTCACCAATGATAAAAAACACTTTTTGAGTTTGCATATAAAATCCAGGAAATAAAAAAAAAATCAGCAACAACAATCTGGTTTAGATGATGCAGACCTTCATCAGCTCCAACCCCAGTCATAACCCCGGAAATATCAGCTTCACCCCACAGCTAACAGCTTAGCACTAGTACTATCATATGAGTAGCAAAAAATGATGTGCATAAAAGATGAAAACTATTATTGGGAAGCTTAAACGAAAATAAATTAGATCTATTACCAAATAAAAACCATGTACAGTAGCTAGCCAGTATTAAAAACCGTTTTCCCTTGTCATCAATAATAAGCCATTGCTAGAACTTAATAGTAGAATCTCTCCAAGCACAAGGTATTCCAACCGGCATACAAGGACACAAGAGTTAGTAAAACCAAATGTACCTCTCCAGAATCTGGTAGGGATCCACAATGAGCTGAAGCTTTCCATCTATCCAAATAGAATAGCGGACATTAGGAAAGAGCCTATGCAGTAGAAGCTTAGGTACCTGCCACAGATACATCTCTTTCAACCAAATCCGTATTCATATGTTCTGCTTCTAATCCACACTTCACATATGAAAGAGTTACTGAAATTATACGCCATGAAAGAAAAATATAATGAAATCAATTCAAATTGATGACAGATGAATGATAACAGAACCTCTACACCCAAAAAGAAAAGAAAAGGTAAAGACATTGCATATATTCTATTACCTCTTGGCGTGTAGGTTTGTTCTCATCACCATATGTGAAGAAAAATTTAGACAGTTACATTGCCATAGGGCTAAGGTCTAGTGGTAAGAGTGCAGTGAGTGATGTGTGGTTGAGGCACATGTAACAGGTTTAAACCCTTCTGTAGACAAAAAGCTTGGTATTTAAGTCGAGAAGGGTAGAGGGATGGTCCCATTACCCACCGAGTTTCGAACCATGTGCCTCTAGCCCTCAGGGATTTCTCGATTATCTAAAAAAAGAAGTTTAAATTATTTTGGCAGCATGGCCTCAACCAAAGATAGTCCCTCAATCTGCTGACAATCATTTCCAGTCAAAGGTGTAAAAGACTAACTTACCAGTGATTGCGGTGCTATACTACAAAGTCCCACAATAGATACTTAATGTTAGTAAAAGGCAAAAGCAATATATGATACCCAAGTTCATTGCTTTTCTTTCTTTCATTTTTTTTTTTTTGTTTCCTACATACAGCATGCTCAGAATTTAGTGTCTTTTCATACCCAGATGCCACATCAAGCACTCACGTAACCTCAACTGGTCAACCCCTTAGAAGAAAGAAGATTAGAGAAACAACAACAAACCCCCTATAATCCCATAAGTGGGGTCTGGGGAGGGTGGGGAGGGTAGGATGTATGCAGGCCTTACCCTACCTTTGTGAGGTAGGGAGGTTGTTTCCGAAAGACCCACAGCTTATTCGAAGCATGGTAGAAAGCAGATTAGAGATCAGGTTTAAAATTTGACAGAAACCTTGATTGAGATAGGGGGATTTAAAAGAAAACTAGGAGAACAAACCTTCCCATTGCGTCTCGCATCAGAATAAGGCACATTGCGAACAAGAATAATCCTCCATAAACCAACCCTACTTCTGCTGTCCAAAAGGCTAGAGTTCTTCAAGGATGCTTCTGTTTCTTCATCAACAAACATATAAAAGGGAACTTTTTCTCGTGTAGTTTTACCCCAGTTTTTTGGCTGTTGAATCACATCATAGTTTCCTGTAGAGCATTTATGTAGATATAGGTAAGGGATATCTGCATTTCTTTATGCTTATGAGGTTCACGGTGCTGTAGATAGATGATTGTGGTTTTGATACTAGCCACTTCTAGCTTGGCAACATTTTCTAATCCTCTTTCACCTTATACTCCTAGATTATTAATTAAAATTAAAAAGATGAAAATATGGAGCATAGCTATAGAGTACCAAATATGGCTGATGCCACAATGACATCATGGAATTGCTCCATCTCCTTTAGATCCGCCGCATCGATGTCAAACCCAGTTCTATCACCAGGTCTACAACCTTGGACAAATCTGACCCAAATATATTAGGGATGAGACAAAGAGCAAATACTCTGGAAGGATGACAAAACACTAAAGCCAACAACAATAAGACAAGTGACTGTGTCAAGATGACAAGTGCAACTTACCCGCAATGCACCGTCATTGACTCTTTTATGTCAAACGAAGCATTCCTCTCCACCAAAGAAGGGTACCCACCAAATGCAGAACCCCCGTGAGGTTCAGTCTTCATGGGAATTTGCTCGTGGAAATAAGTTAAATGCTGAAGCCCGGGTGACACTGATGGGACTCTAGGCATACGAGCTATTGCTTGCTCCACAGGAACGTAGCACACAGGACATGCTGAATGAAAATGAAAGAGAGCACAACCCAGATTACAACATTATGTGAAGTGCTGATCAAAGCAAAGGAAATAATACAAATTTGTGAAGCTAAGAAATAAGATAGGGTTGGAAACAAGTGAATTTTACACTTACGTCGAGGCCCAATTCGCCTCCTATCACCAGGTGGAGGAGGAGGAAATGCAAAATTTCGACAAGGATCGGGAAAAGCAGTAAAATCTTTAGTCTGTATCATAGCCAAAGCATGGGGAGGAGGAAGCTGGGCATTATGCTCACCGCATACCATAACCTTCCTGGGTAATAATGCAGATAGATGGTATGTGCTGTTTTCAAACCACTCCTTGAAGTCCAATTTAGAACTCCTTGATGCATCCTCTGATAATCGCAAAAATCTTGTAAGAAAATCAGGAAATCCATCTCATAACAAATTACAAAAGTGACTTCAATACTAAATAAAATGCAGTATACAAGTGAAGATGGTTTTGCCACTTCTCACGAAAAAATAAGGCTAGCACGACACTACCATGCATTCTTTTTTTCTCTTTGTTGGACATGAAATACATCAATACTCCAATGATGCTCAAAAGAAGAAAGAAAAAGTAAGAGTAAACAAACAATTCACTGTAAATCTATGATTGCAGTAGTGAGACAAATTAAGTGCATTTCTGATTTCACAGCTCAACAGGGGATAAATACCTACTCCTTTTGTTGCAACGCCACCCCCAGAGAAAAAAAAAAACTATCAATGTTTTTATTTATTATCAAATCATTATTCCCATTAACAGGTGTAGGACTTTTAGCTTATGACTTCCAAATAGGACCCTTACAGAGAAGACGTTCCAATTTAACTATATAATTTGTAAGAACTGGAATTATCTGTCTTCCCATATTTGTTTTATTATTTTACTCCCTCTGTTTCAATTTGTTTGTCTTACTTTCCTTTTTAGTCCGTTTCAAAAAGAATGTCTCTTTCCTCTTTTGGCAACTATTTAATTTCAACTTTCCACCTAACATCTTTAAGACCACAAGATCAAAGGACATTTTGGGACATTCTACATATTTTAAATTTAAGACCACAAGCTTCTTGACTTTCTTAAACACCATGTCAAGTCAAACCCAACAAACAAACTGGACGGGAGGGAGTCCTAAATTTCATGATGATATTAGGTTACACCAATAGAGCTGGAGGTCAAGAACAAAATTTAACACACTTTTCTTGAATACATTAGAACACCAGAAGCCAACGTACAGCAAAACTTCACTGCTCTCATAATACAGTCTAGAAAATGACAGACTTCATTCTATTCCTTGCAAATTGTAATAACTCAAACTTTTGACTCTAATTCATTTTTCAGTGGGTTGCATCCTATGTATCTTGTTCAGGTGTGTTAAAACCAACATTTTCATTTTAATTGGTCGTTTCCTTCACCTATCCACAATATGCATTAGGTCCTAACTAATAAAAGGTATTAGAGCATGCACTCTTCGCAACCCATCAGAAGAAATAAAGCTACTAAAGTTTAAAACATAAATAGATCCCTATTCCAGACAACAAAGAAACCAAAAGGACTTCAGGAAACAGACCTTTATTAACCATCCAAAATGCTGTAAGAAAAGCCAAAAGTGCAAACGCAGCCAAAATCAGCATTCCAACCTGTTTTCGCACCAAAAACCTGAAAATAGAGGGAAGAAACTTTTCCTTCTCTCTGTAACTAGAAAGTGATGTCTTTGAACCTTTACGCGAGACAAACGAATTACTGTGAGAGTACAAAACTCCATTCTGTGCCAATTGCTGCAACGACCCATCGCTTACTGTACGAAGGCCCAATGACCACCCAGTCATTGTTCCTCAAACCACACAATAACAGCAACAATCATCTCTTTCTTCCTTCTAAAAACCCTTTCATTCACTATACTCCCCAACTCTTCAGGCCTTCACAACTTAACAATTCCTCCTCCAAGGTAACAACTCCTAATCACTGTCTCACCTCCTCATCAGTCTGAGATCCCCAATGTTGACGTACTGAATCAGTATAAATATTCTTCTTCTAACACAACAAATCCAAATCCAATTCTATAGATAGCCAAATCAATCAAAAACCAATTCACTATACACCTATACTATAACCAAAAAAAAAAAAAAAAAACACATCACAAACTAAGTCCAACTCCAAATTAAACAATGCTTCCAAAAAAAACAACAAATTGATCTCAAAACACAACCGAATAATTAACTAACCAAAAAATTGAAAAAAAAAAATCAAAAAATTCACCATGAATAATGCAGTACAGAATTCAAATCTGGACAAGTTTCGGCAGAATAGATCAATTCAAAACGGAGAAATAAAAGAGGTTTAACGATTTACCTGAATCGGACAGCAATTTTTTCTCGAAATTTTCTGAGAGTTGTAAGAATCCAAATAGGGCTCGAAATTTCGTTCGAATTACCGGAAAAGGTTTTCTATTTGGGGGTCTGCTTTTATAATTCTCTCTCTATACGACTTGGCCTTTTTTTCTAGTATTTCGTTCCCTTCGGTCTTCAATTATTTTTTGCTAAATTTGATGATGAAGTGTGATAATATTAGTATTTGTCCAGTACTATGATTAAATTAAATCATATGGATATGAGGATATTCCTTTCTATTTTTTATTTTAACTTTTTCTTTATGTTTTATATAGTTAATTTATATTTAAGTGTATTCAAAAACTGATAAGAGAGGTTTGCTTAGATGATAGTAATAGAGTGACATATATTTTTTATTTTATTAAAATGTTTAATCAAAATTAATAAGTTGATTTAGTTTGGTAAATTTATTGAGCGTTTGGTAAGTTTTTAAGATGTTTTTTGTTTTTAATGTCGTATTGATAAGAAGAAAATGTTCCGAAATATCAAGTTTGCCTTATTTCCTAGTCAGAAAATCTCGGAGACCGGCGGGCGATAACTAGAAGAGTTGTTGACTTGGATGTGTAATTAGCAACAAGGAAACTAAAGTCCAATGCACTATTTAATGGTGTTACTCTTTCTTCGTGTCTTTAATTGCCGTCAATGTTTCCTAAAAAGCGAGCTATAAGATATCCACATTTTTTCTCTGTGGGTAAATCTATAACAAAAATTAATTGGTTGCTTTAAATTGAATATGAAATTGTAATGAGAACTTGGGTAATTTGGAAAAACGTTTACTTTTTTTATTATGTCATTGTAAAAGGAAATAACAAAATTTTATTTATTGATAAGTTGTTGCATTTCTAACACAATCACTTTTACAATAACAAAATTTTATTTATTGATAAGTTGTTGCATTTCTAACACAATCACACAATACAAGGTGTTGAAGATAAAAGGGAAGAGCATTGTGGTACAATTGTTAACTGTTATAGAGTTCGAGTCACACTAGGACTGGGCTAGCCCAATCCTAGTGTGACTCTAACTTTGTAACATTTAACAGTTATACACGTTGATTGTTGTTAAATCTGTTCCATATCCTAATCTTCAACACAAGGAACTATGATATCCTTTAATTACTAAATAAAAAAAGTCAAACTGCAAATAAAAATGAAGAGAATTTTGCTTTTGTAATAATGTGGACTATAGTCAAATAAGTAGAGAAAGAGAAACAAAACTACTAGTACTAAATTCAACTCGTAAAATTGTAATCGAATAGATTTATCTTGATTGTTGAACATTCTCCCCTCTCCCATCTCTAATGACTTCAAATTCAAGGTGATAGTGCTTGGGATGCTTTGCAGATATAGCGATAACTGGAAAGGGCTGTTTTAAGTCTTCTGAGATTCCAACTGATCACATTATCAGTAACATTCTTTGGATTGGGAAGGTGAATGTCAATGGCGATGTCATTCTCCTTCTTGGGAAGCTGTGTATCAGTCTTTTTTTGGTAACTGAACTTGATTTCATTACCAAAATGAGCATGGAACTGTACAGATGAAGGGAGGATGTTGACATTACGCTAATGAGCATGGAACAGTACGAATGTTGGACATTACGCTAATGAGCATGGAACAGTATGAATGATGGACATTACGCTAATGAGCATGGAACAGTATGAATGTTGGACATTACGCTAATGAGCATGGAACAGTACAGATGAAGGGAGGATGTTGGACATTACGCCCCAACAGCCTCCTGGCAAAATAAACAAAGTAACTAAACGGGATTAAACCAGCCAACAACTATAATAAAATTGTATCACATTGGATAGTGATTGTGGTTCTCCAGCCAAGTAGTAAGTTTGGCTATTTTCCTTGTGTTGATATGGATTTCTTGAATCACCTGCTTTGTCAAACTAGTTGTAAGTCTTCTTTTGGATGGGATTTTCCATTTAAGCAGATGCAAACTATCAATTTCACAGAACTAAGAATTAACAAATAGCACAGACCATTTGAGGAGTTTCTATTACCACTTCAAATGATGCAACATAGAGAACTACAAAGAGAGTGAAGACCTATATATGTAAACTTCCATAGTATCATTTAGTAAAAGTGTTCGAATATTTCACTTGATGATAACTTATGGTGATGATTAAGAGGTTCAAATGAGTGTGTTTCCATGAATATGGACACTGTTTTGACTTAAAGGACGTGCACAAGGTGTTGTAGCTTGATAACTTTAGAGGAACATGATTTCACTTGAAAAGATTCATGCATGAGGTTCTGTAGACTGACAATTTAGTTTGATAACTGTGAGGATAGGAAACTTTCAAGCTCTAGCAATCACGCAACAATGTGTAACTGCTTATTCAACTGACAATTGTAGGATTACCAAAATTGAATGCTTACCAGCAAGAAAATGACACTTAACCAACTCCTGGTGTTTTGGGTCTTTAAGATCAACTTTGAGGGAGGACATCTAAGATTCTGTTTGGCCAAGTGGTTTGGAAGCCAAAAGCACTTCTTTGGAAATTTGAGATGGTTGGTCAATAAGCAGTTTTTATCCGCTTGGCCAAACCAGCTCTAAATGACTTGATCGCCTTGAGAGAGGGGGAGATAATTGTATTGGTGAACACTTCTTAGGACACAACTCTTTCCGACCCATGATCATGATCCCCTTACTAGAGGAGTACAGCATACAACATGACATGGGTTAAATTATGACTAGTGAAGTCTGTTTCGTATTTAAATGGAGAAGGGTAAAAGTTATTGGAACTTCTCCGAGGCTAACTTCTCTTTTGTATCTCTAAGCCTGATTCCTATTTCTAATGCAGGTATGCTGGTGTCTTGGATAAGTCGTGACAACTCTCTTCTTTGCAGTTGTGGAGATGTCAATTGAAACCATAATACATTCATTTTGTTCAGAGGAGCCTCAAGGAACTGCTCAATACGCCCCTCCGCTTCTTCTTGAGACTTTAAATGACCAAACTGAGATACAAAGACTTACACAATG
This sequence comes from Solanum pinnatisectum, assembly GCA_035578085.1. Taxonomy (NCBI): domain Eukaryota; kingdom Viridiplantae; phylum Streptophyta; class Magnoliopsida; order Solanales; family Solanaceae; genus Solanum; species Solanum pinnatisectum. The sequence goes on along the minus strand of CM069082.1, from coordinate 43,024,083 downwards.
ATCAATGATATCTCATGTATTAGCTTGAATTATTATTATTTCTAAGTGTTAATGAATGGATGAACACTTGAAAATAGCTATTCGCGAATTTTTACCCCTTACATAGGCAATGCCTACTAACAACCAAATAACATATCTAAATTCTAATCACGATAACGATAGCAATAACATATTCAGCAGAGTCCGGAGAAAGTATATGCCCCCACTCCGCTCAAGTACATCAAATCAAAGTATGTAAATCCAATTTACGACCATATCTGAAATACTTTACTCAGTCAAGAAGTTTCAATAACACAATTCAATTGGTTATCCAAATTAGCTCATAATTAATGGAGTTGCGTGCAAGCTGATCGAAACAATTATACATTGCATCAAAATACATCTTGTAAAAAAAGATTTTGGAGTGATGAAATGAGAATTACCTAAACAACAACATCACTCCTTATTAAGGACTTTGGGAACTTTGATGTAAGGGTTCTCAAAGCTTGGCACAGCAGAAATCAATTCTTCTCTATTCTCAAACTTCTCAGGTACGTCTCCGCGCAAATTATCTCCTTCGGTGTCTGCTCTAATCGCTGGCTCAATACTCTGTAAATCAACAGCTTGAAGTTGTCCAAACCAATCTATAACTTGTCGAAATTTAGGAGCGAATTCTTCAATTTCTTGTGAATTTAGTGAAATTCGAGCAGTTTCAGCCAAACGTGGAACATCTGGAGGTTCTAGAACACTCGATTTCACGGTGTAGCTTCGAAAAGCCACTGGTAATTGGGAAATGCGATTTTTACTGAAATTGAACAAGGAAGTACCATTGGTAGTTCTTGTTGGTTTCAGATAATGCAAAGCGCTGATGCTTCCCATGGATGGCGCTTGAAAAATGACGACGATGAGGTAGGCGGCGGTATACGGCGGCAGACGGCACCACTGTGAGAAGTCTAGGATTACCAGATTTTGGAACAAAGGGATTTGGGCTTCAGATATCAGTCTTCATGGGCTTTGGGCCATTTGGTTTTGGGCTGAGACCAACTAAGCTAAGGGCAAGTGCACAAATAGCCCAAATTTTTAAAGTTATCTCAAAATTGAAAATTCAAATTTACGAGATTAAAGTTGAAAATTTTGAGTCTAAAGTTTGATCTTTCGAGTCTAACTACAAACCTAAATATACAAGATTGACATATTGTACTATAGTTCAAACTTCAGATATTTGAGTTTAAAATTAAATTTGACGGTCTTCATCACTTTCGGTCCAAATATCTAAAGTTGAGAGCTAATTAAGCCTAATTTCATATGTAAATGTTTGAAGTTCAGCCTCTTTGCCTTTAATTCATCAACTTCACTTTAATTCTTGGTAGATATATTGTCAATTGAAGTCTAATGGCTTTGATGTGATACAACAACTCATGAATTAGGAAATTTAAGTTTGTTTTTTTTTCTTCTTTTATTTTCAAAAAATTGGGGGTAAGAAGAAAATAAAATATTGTAAAAGATTACGAGGTGGAAAATTGAACCCTCACCAATTAGGTGGGAGTTCAAGTAATCAATCAATCAAGCTACTAAGACTCCCCATTTAAATTTGTTTTATCTACTTATTATGAAGTTTTCTATGAAATAGACTTTGGTAATTCAAACTTACGACTCAAATTTGAAACTTCATATCCATATTCGAAATCGAAAATCTGAAGTTTGACTCATAGGTGGTCAAACCTTAAAAACTTCGGTTATTCTTTACATAGTGATAATCCTAAAAACGACTATGCGTATCCTTCACCTTCAAAAACTTTATTTTAACACTTTGATTTTCCGCGCATTAAAAATTGATTACCAAATATATAAAATTAGAAAAAATGTAAAAAAAAAAAAATTGATTGGATGATTTTCTTAATTTTATGTCCATTCCTAGTAGGACCAAAAAACACAGATAGAACTAAAGCCCCTTGATGTGGGTTGGTCCTACTCACCCGTTGCATTGTCTGGAAAAAACAAGGCACAGCCATTAATTTCATGCATGCATTATTACTTATATTACTACTATTCATTATATTAAATACCTTGTTATGTAATCATGTGCTTCTACTTTTTTTAAAATTATTATTTCTCATTCGGTATTCGAAATTTATATTAAAGCACTGATTAAACTTGAATCACGCATTATAGGACTCATTCAAGGGTAACGCTCCCAAATGAATTTTCTCCATACTCAGAATTCAAACTCAAAACTTCTAATTAAGAACAGAGCAGGTCCATCACTACATCACAATTCAGATCGGTGCTTCTACTCTTCATTCACCTTAACCTTATCTTCTCCTTTACTATTTAAATACTCTACTACTTAATTTTTAATTTGCAAAAAAAAAAAAACACTTCAATATTGAATTCCAAAAGTATAGTTAGGAATATCGTATGGTGATAATACACAAGTTTATTCGTGTACCAAACTTATCAGAGGTAGAGTCTGAATTTTGAGTTTACATATTGTAAATTTGTTACTAGATTCAAAATATAATTTAGTAAATTTCTTAATATGAATATAGGAATTAAATAAAAATTACTGAGTTCATCTGAATATGTAAGTAATGTTCTCCCTTTGCAATTGAAACCAACGACCACACAAAAGTAATACTTCATCTCGTATTAGTTGTCTACCTTATTAAAAATAGTTGTTCCAAATTATTCGTCAATTTACAAAATCAAGATAAGATTGTTTTATTTATTTGTTTTACCCTTACATTAATTATTTTTTAAAATGTATATAAGTTTGTAAAGTTTTTAAAAAAATATATATTCAAGGTAAATTAATAAAATTGTCCTAAATATTTATGATTTTTAAGGGGCAGGTAAGGAAAAAAGGAAAAATCCTTTTGGTCAGAAAATTTGGCTAAAATTTGGCCAGAATGGTATTTTATCTATGTTATTTTACCTTTTTGAATATTTTTACCCTTTTAACTAAAAAATGAAAAAAAAAATAGTTTATTTTAAAATACAAAGATATTATAGACTGGCCAAATTCTCTGGCCATTTAGCATTACCCAGGAAAAAAATACTTTATCCTCGGATAATAAAACCTTATTACCCACATCTGATGTTTTTATTACGTAAATAAATGCATTGCAACATTTTATTATTCATTAATTATGGATAGTTAAGAGATCTCACTTTTATTTTGTAATTATTATTAATTTGATATAAATATTAGTTGCGAATAGTTTTTTCTAATTGATGCCATAGTAGGAATATATATGTTTTATTTGTTTTATTTCTTCCTGCATTGACTTAAATCAACATCAACTAATTCCCTTTCATGCTAATAATAATCAAGGATAGAATAATTAATTAAAGAGTCAAATCCTTGACCATGTTATAAAAGCTAAAATAGGGCCACTAATCTAGTTTTATTAACTAACTAAACTATATCGAATTTGGACTTGCCTAGAACATTAAATACTTTCTTAAATTCCCAAATTAAATTGTTTTCCTAAAACACCTTTAAATAAAACTTTCTTATATCATCATAATAATAATAACTCGTTACAATTATTATTTTTAGAAAAACATGTGTTGAATTAATTAAAGATTTCATGAAATCCATCATTATTTTTTCAATGTGAAGTATGCATATGTTGAACAAATTTTAATATGGACCACGCTAATTAAAGTTATGCATTAACAAAAAAAAAAATCTTTTTTTTCAAACTTTTTAAAAAAAAAAACTCACATCCACAAGATAATAATTATTTCAATAATTAATATTTTACATTTGCCTCTGATTTTATTTTCACAATGCTATTGAAGAATCCACAATTGCATTGATAACCAGTACATACTTTCATTTTAGTTTCTTTGTCAAATACTCCACTTTTAACTAAAAGTTTTAAATTGATTTATGCAAATATTTCTTTTTTGGACCATCATTTAAAATTTGTACCTATTTTTGAAAAATTACGTAAAGGGCCGCTGAGAATTTATCCCTTCATGTAACATTAAACTCGAATTTAATATTTACTCATATATTATTCAAAAAATTTTAAAAATAAAATATTAGATTAACGTCTAGCATTTAATATATATTGTAATATTGTATATTACAATGCAGAAAGTGGCTTGTCTTTATCCATGCTAAGGACCCGTTTGACTATGCGATATGAAATCATGAAATAGGATCAAAGTTTTGTTTAGACATGCGATATGAAATTTTTATGTTGTATATTTTCTTAAAATCACAAGAATCTCATAAATTCTAAAACTATTAAAATAGCCTCAATTGTTTATTCAATCTTACCAAATAAACAAAAATTTATAAAATCACATAATAAATTATTACTCCCTCCGTTCACTATTGTTTGTCAGATATAATAAAAATAACTGTCCAAAATTAATTGTCAATTTAAACAATCAAGAAACAATTAATCACTTTTTTCCAATTCTGCCCTTAATAATTACTCCCTCCGTCTCATTTTATATGTCATCCCTTTCTATAAATAGTTGGTCCATAATATTTGTCATTTCATAAAATCAATGCATAAATTAACATATTGTTCCTTTTTTACCCTTGTGAGTTATTAGCATTGAAAACATACATTTGACCAACTAGAAAAGTTAAGTAAATGATTCATGTTCATTGGTTAAATTAATTACTCAAAATAAATTAATTCAAATTCATTGATTGAAAACTTGAGTTCCAAAATAATAAATAAGGATAGAAGGGTAAAGTTACATCATTTCTTAATGCAAGTGCAAAGTAAAAATATGACATATAAAATGGGACGGATGGAGTACATAACTACTAGTTTCAAAAAGTAGTCATTTTAAAGTTACAATACTACTTTAATGTGAAAAAATTGTTTTTACGGTTTTCAAAAAGTACAAACCATTTTAATAATGATTGATAGTAGGGTTATATTAGTCAAATTGCACATTATATTAAATTTTTCTTAAGGGTTGTGCATGATCTTATCCTGACAAATAATAGTGGACGAAGGGAGTACAAAGCTATTTATTCTCTACTTAAGTAACAGTTTCATTTAATTTTAATTGATCAAACTTTAATTCAATAAAAAAAATTGAACATAAATGTAGTGTACTAGTCTTTAATAATATTTCCCTACATAGTACAGGCAATCTCCTCACGTTGAACTTGCTTTTCTCGATCATATGATCGAGAAGACGAACCAACATTGTTACTTTGAGCCATTTGTTGGTCAATATGACTGAGAAGACGAACCAACATTGCCAAATCAATTCCAACTTTATCATTTATATTCACCAAATTTAAAGTAATGAGTAATAAATTTTATGTCGGTGAGAATAATAAATTTTAAAAAGTAATGACGTGATTATAAAAAAAAATTACATATGAAATAAATGGTTAGTAAATATAAATGTAGGGTTGTTTTAACAAAATATAAACTTGTGGGTCAATATTTATATTTTAAAAATGTCAAATCATGGTATGAAATTGCATGTCCAAACATTGATTCCATCTCACGATTTTATATCGTAATATCAGATATGGTATCACATGGCAAACCACCTACTAAAAGTCATGTATTGATATCAATCATTTTGAGGTCTTTTGAGAACGCTTTCCTCCACTTGATTTTAGGTTTAATCGTCTCCTTTGACACCTTCTTTTATATAGTTTCATATCTACAAAGTAGTGAATATTCAAATCGATGTATTCTCAAGTGTTTTCTCTCGCATTTTATCTTCAATATCTATTGTCTACACCTTTTGTATCTAAATCAGAGGATCACTCAAGTCCATTTAAGGAGATCATCAGTCTATTCCTAAACAGTATAATACCTTACCCCACTATAACACCTTCTGATAAATATGATCATCTCTATCGACTAACAAATTTTACCATTCCATCCATTAATTTTTACTTGTCACTGTTTGTTTTAGCACACATATTATCATATTATCCTTATTAAACGATGTTTGGTATTTAATATCGAGGGTAAAACATGAAATTTTTTTTGTCCTTTTTTGATATGTCAAATGCAAATAAAAATAAAATTCTATTTTAGAAATACATAACAAATAAAAATAAACAGATAAAGTATATGATATAAATTTAAATCAAGTAGATTAGTTCTTATGAATATGGAATACCAGATAATTATAAAAAATTATAATTAAAAAGGAAATATGAAGCAATTGGGTTTAAGGGGAGTGGAACCCACATATGGTTTTATTGGTGTAATTAAAACTCATAATTAATGACTTTTTTCAAAGCAAGGTGGGGGAAATAAGTGGCTCAGCATGGTAAATGAGGAATAATAATTGCACTTAAAGGTCTCAACTTATCATATTAATGCGTGAAGACCCCACAATTTAAAAGTAGAAAACCAAACCAGTCCCCCACCCCACGGCCCGGAAAAAAGCCACATTACTTTGTGCAGAAAAACAGAGACAGAAGTAAAAGTCCCTTCTACCCCCACGCGCCTTCATTACCACGCGCCCTCACGACCACAACTGGAGTTGTACTGCTACAGGTGGCTGTAGGGTCCCACTTAGATCAATTTTTGGAATAAGATAAGTGTAACACTTATGGACAAAACTACTAATTTGGAAAAAAATCTACTAATCACATGTGATATTCTACATAGATACAAAACAATTTACCAAAAAAAGAAAAAAGAAAGATAGATTGATAGGAGTACAAAAGAAATTTGACTACTACCAGAAAGTTTGAGCGGCAATAGTGAAGACTGCTTCATTTTTACTCGTAAGTTTTAGATTGAGTCATATAATGTGCAATTTAAATTTAACGAGGTTTCAATATAGACTTTAAATATCAAATAGAAAATAAAGAAAAATATATAGGTAAAAATTAAATTAGTATTTATCCCTACGTTAATCCTCAATTTTGTCAACTTGATTTGTTCGATACTAAAACATTATTATTATTATTATTATGTTAATTCTAAGCTTTTCGGTGTGATGATATTTAAATCTTTCATTTTGAATAAGAGTGAGTCTAAATTAAAGTGTATGATTCAATAATTAATGAAGTGAGGTAATTACGAAATTTCTTATTTAAAGTTCATTCAAGATTAAAATACTAGCTAATTTCAGTGAAGATGTGGCATATGGGCATAAATCAATTGCAACAGTTAGCTCACGAGGAGAGGATTGTTCAAGTTCATATAAGTAGACCACATATGACACCTGACCTAAACCAATCCCAAAAGTTAATTCACGGGGGGAGGATTGTCTAAGTCCATAAGAGCAAATCTCCAGTCAGTTCCCCAACCAATATAAACTTTTACCCACTTTAACATTTGGAGATGGACCTAACTCCGATACCATGTCAATATATAACACATAGCCTATTTCAACCTCAAAAACTAGCTCACAAGGGTAGGATTGCTCAATTCCATAAAAGCAGACTTTCCATCCATTTTCCAATGTGGGGCTTTTACCACTCTAACACCCCCGTATCCATTTAACAACTTGCCACCTAGACTCCGTCATCCATTTCAAGTTTGTATCCCCGATCAAAGAGCTAACGAAGGAAATAAGCATAAGAAGAAATCTATTGAATGCGATTCAAGTTTGTATTTCGATTAAAGAGATGGCGAAGTAAATGAGCGAAAAAGGAAGTCTAATAAATGTTATTCAAGTTTGTATTACGATTAAAAGTTTGAAAAGGAAATAAGCGAAAGAGAGAGTCTACTGAATACGATTCAACATGTGATTCAAGTTTGTATTCCGATTGAAAAGCTTCTTTACTGAATATCATTCAACATGTAATTTAAGTTTATATTTCAATTAAAAAGCTAAGAAGAAAATAAATAAAAGAGAGAGTCTACTAAATACGATTTAACTAGCGGAGACCTGTAAGATAGATAGTTTGCAAGGCGTCAAGCATATATTCAAGTCTAATTTGGAGGTGATTTATGGCATCATAAGAGCCAAAATGTAAAAGTAATATGGATAGCTTGAGCTGGCTTCTTCTTTGTTTTGATGTGCGCGTGTCTTTCAACTAAACATGTTACTAAGATTTAAGAACGTCACAAATCGGTCTTCCCAGCTTCCCTTTTCTCTGTTTTCTCACACACACAGTGGGTACTGTGAAGTGTATTTATTAAAAAAGCTGTTCTCGGCGGTCAGAATATATAAAATCCCACCTAACAATTGTTTATGTTAAAAACGCCTTTTTTCCACCAAAAGATTAATCTTTTTTTTTTGTCTCTCTTGTGTGTATGTATGTATTGTGTCCTGTGAACTCAATCCATCTGTGCCCTAGATCCACAACTATGCTTTCTCCTCCACCCAACTTTATGTACTACATAGCAGTATTCATTTCTAGCTCAACTGTTTTGACTGTTTTGTAGTGGCTGTACATTTTGTACTCTGTGTGGTATATGAACTGTTTTCTTGGTTTTCTGAAGTGTTAATGTTCTTGTTGAAGTTGGTTTCTTTGATTTGGTTAAGTGGATGTAGGTTTATTGGTGAAAAGATGAGATTTTGGGAGGTGGGGTTTGTTTGATTTTTTGATAAGATGATAATTGGTTGTACTGTAGTAATTGGGAAGTGGTGTTTTCTTGAAAATGAAGAGGGGCATTGGTGAAAAGGAGTGATTTTGGGAGGTGGGGTTTGTTTGATTTTTGATAATTGGTTGTATTGAAGTAATTAGGAAGTGGTGTTTTCTTGAAAATGAAGAGGGGCATTGGTGAAAGGGTGTGATTTTGGGAGGTGGGTGTAGGTTTATTAGTGAAAAGATGAGATTTTGGGAGGTGGGGTTTGTTTGATCTTGATAATTGGTTGTGCTGTAGTAATTGGGAAGTGTTGTTTTCTTGAAAATGAAGAGGTGTATTAGTGAAAAGGTGTGATTTTGGGAGGTGGGGTTGCATTTTTGGTGCTTTTTTAGTTTGGTATTTTTGGGATGGGTTGTGTTTGTGGTAAGCCATCTGCCATTGAAGACAGTAGAGATAGTCCAAGGGAGAGGCTGTCGAGTAAAAGTGCTGCAAGTTTGAGAGGGCCAAGAACTGGTGGTTCATCAAGAAGAGAGGAAGCTTATAGAGTCAAAGATCGGTTGGATAGCATTGATGGGAAGGCAATGTTGATTGATAAACAAGTAAATGGTTCAGTAAGACTGCAGACTGAGAATCATGAGAGGAAAAGAGAGAAGCAAGAGTTAATTGGGACATTACCTAAAAGCAGTGAAGGGGAACAGGTTGCTGCTGGATGGCCACCCTGGCTTGCTGCTGTTGCTGGAGAAGCTATCAGAGGATGGGTGCCTAGACGAGCAGATTCCTTTGAGAAATTGGATAAAGTATGCTCCTTTTTTTGTCTCTTGACTTTTCATTCTACAGTAGAAACTTCAAACATTTCATGATAATGGTCACAAAAATAGTCTCTTTCTCTCCCCCCCGCCCCCCACAAAAAGTGAGTCTTTACTTTCTATGCTATTGGTAGAAGTTCGGCGATGACTCATCTGATTTGTCCTTACTAATTCATACTAGTGTTCTGCTTAGTGTTAATAATTCTTGCTAATTCATACTAGATTACTAGTGTTCTGCTTAGTGTTAATAATCCAGAAAACGGGGAAATGTTTCACTTTAGCATCAAAAAGATTGCTCAATTACCCCATCTGCAGCCAATGTAGTCTCTGACATTTGGAGTGTGAACATAATCTTGAGACATGTTAAGAAGTGGACCTTGGTAGAGGCGGATCCAAGATTTTAGCTCTGTGGGTTCAATCTCTTTAAGGTTCTTAGTTTTGAACCCATGATAGTTTTAAAGATATAGGTTCATTGCAATTTTAGTAATTTTTACACATAAATTTACACTCCGCGTCGAAAGTACTGGGTTATGTCAAAGCTCTACCTGCCACTGGACTTTGGGCCTAATTCAACCTCAAAGCTAACTCATGAGGTGAGATTTTCGAAGACCATATAACGAGATCAATTACCCCATCCATAGCCAATGTGGAACTTTGACAAGCACAGAGCTGGAGTTGGAATTTTCTTTACGTGGTAGAGCCGATCACAAGTTTGTGCTGATATAAATCTAGGGAAATGAGCAAGAAATTGATCTGTTTTCCTAATGTGATGAATCTACTTCTCCAAAGTCCAAACCCCATCTACTGGGAAACTGTGGTTTTCCCGCTTTTGCCTGCTTGGCTGTTCAAGCCCCAACCTCAATAATTGGAGGCGTAGGCTCTTATAACTGGGCTATGTTTCAGCTGTCAAGGCAAACATTAATTTATTAATGTACTTCATAATGTGAGTTTTGGAAGCTGGTCCAAAATTCAAAAAGAAGTACCCTTCGGGGTGGCCCAGTGGTTTGGGTTTGGGACTTCCATGTTGGAGGTCTCAAGTTCGAAACCTCTTGCCAACGAAAGCAAAGGGTTTGCCTTCTGGATCGAGCTCGTCGCACCGGGCTTGCCTAGTGTGGGTTACCTCTCCTATGTGGTTTGCGAGCTATTGCATAGGAGCGGGGGTTTTACCCTGTGCGCACCCAAAGGGTAGTGGCTGCGGGTTTCCCTTGTCATCAAAAAAAAAAAAAAAATTCAAAAAGAAGTGAAGGGTTGCAATAGGTTGACATCCATTGTTAAAATTGTCATAATATCATGAATCAAACATTGAATCCATAGGGATGTGTGCCTTTAGGAATGCACTGCATCGGTACCCATGTGCAGTGTTGTATTGTCAATGGATGTATTGGAATATAATTTGCGCAAATATAGCAGAATAGTTGGCCCCATCTAGATTTTGATTGAGATAGAGTTAATTGATTGATTGATTTGTCTCAAATGTCTTTTTTTTTTTGTATGCTAGTGCATGTATTCGTTATGTTTGAATAGGCCTGGTTTGGTTTCTCCGGTGTTTTGCTACATTTGGCCCAATGTAGAGAACACTGCTATGCAGGTCGGATCCAGATCTTTCAGTTGTTTCAGATCACCATGAAACAACTCACATTTTCACCTTTTTAATTTTAAATGTATGGTTTCAGGTTATAAGCCTAGAAAATTGCTACAGTTACTGCCAGAATACTATCTACCAGTAACACTCATCTAGTATTCTCACCGGGAGACATTTTATGCTTTTGTTAGTTTGGAATGGAGTGGTAAAGTTTGGAGGAGAGGTGTAAAGCTTTGTGTCTGTTTTATAAACTTTGTTTCCTTGAACCTTAAGATCAATTGGTGTTTGTTTGCCCCAGAATTTCCCGTGATTTCTTTATCTAAGGGGCAAAAAAAAGAGTTCCAGCGATTGGCTGCTGAATTTTCCCTTTGGTTGAGGAATGCAAGAAGTTGGTTTAGCTTTTTATATATGCAAGAGGATTACAAAGAAAATTGACAGTTCTGGATGATGCATATTCTCTGTTACTTTGAATCATGATATCAGTAAAGAATATAGTCTTAAACAAGAAAATATCCTTTTGCTTGTATGTTACATAAAACTTTTGTGAACCACTAAAGCATTGCAAACCCGCACGAATTGCTCCGGTCATGAAGGCCAATGACATGTCTGGAACTTGCTCCTTCTCTAGATCTCTATACACTTTGATCACAGTTTTTCTACAGGAACTATTGCATGCTCATTTTAGGTGTTGTACTTGTGTTTGACAAGCTACCCTGATAACTTACAAGTTTAGCTGGTTCCTGACAATTATTATAAACCCAGATAGTCCATAGCAATAATTTTAACATCTATTTCACTGTCATGAAATATTTTTCGGCATGTTTTGATATATGTGAACACATCACCCACCCCGGACCCCACTTGTGGGATTACACTGGGTATGTTGTGTTGCTCTTGTTGTTGTAGTTGTTGTTGTGTGTCTCTGATATATGCAAACTCTGTGATCTACGCGGGGCTTGAGAAGGGACAAAATTCATACTTCTTGTTCTTCATGAAAAAAATTACAACTTCAAAAATATTCGAACATTTGTTTCTTATGATCTTGGGCACGAACAGAAACTTGTTTTCTTGTGGTAACACTAGCTAGAAAAAAATGGTACATAGTATGATCTGTTTACTTCTTGATATACTTGTTTAGTGCATGAGTCTAACTTGCTTCTTGGTATTATGGCTTCCTTTTTCCATAGATTGGTCAGGGCACCTACAGCAACGTTTACCGTGCTCGTGATCTTGATCAAGGGAAGATCGTTGCATTGAAGAAAGTGAGATTTGATAATCTAGAACCTGAGAGTGTTCGGTTCATGGCTAGGGAGATTCACATATTACGGAGGCTTGATCATCCAAACATAATAAAACTAGAAGGTTTAGTTACTTCTAGGATGTCTTGCAGCCTGTACCTTGTATTTGAGTACATGGAGCATGATCTGGCAGGGCTAGCATCACATCCTGGTCTTAAGTTTACTGAATCACAGGTACTCATTTGAATTTGCTTGCAATGTCTATCCATTCAATGTCTTGCAAATTACATTAGTCTTTTTCACCGTTTTTGCAAATTACATTATTCTCATAGTCAGACCTCATAATCCTTTTCAGGGTTTTTTCTGTTTGCTCATCTAAATGGAAAATTGTACTTGTCTTTTGTAGGTCAAATGTTACATGCAACAACTTTTACGGGGACTTGATCATTGTCACAGTCGTGGTGTCTTACATCGTGATATAAAAGGCTCCAACCTTTTAATTGACAATAATGGTGTATTAAAGATTGCTGACTTTGGTCTAGCAAGCTTTTTTGATCCTCATCAATGCCAGCCTCTTACTAGCCGTGTAGTGACTCTCTGGTATCGGCCTCCTGAACTGCTACTTGGTGCTACTTACTATGGTACTGCTGTGGATTTATGGAGTGCTGGTTGCATACTAGCAGAACTTTATGCTGGAAAGCCTATAATGCCAGGAAGAACAGAGGTGTGTTCTTTGTTAATCTTTTGTTTTTTATGCTTGTACCCGATTCACTGATTTCAAAATAAAATGTACCAGGTCCCATGGTTGAATATCATAATGGATAGTGAAGCTTTACTTCAAAAGTTATTAGGAACCAAATATATTCAGGGTCATCAGAGCTCATTGGTTAGATGTGCCAGTGAGACCAAATTGTGGAGTTTGTACCCTGCTTTTTGGTTCTTGATGCTGGCGGCAAATAAGACAATTCTTTGTGAAACCCGTCAATAGATCACACTTCATTTTAGAGAAGGTTCAAACCATTAAATCAATAAGAAGTCATACCAACCCTGAGAATGTTGAAGCATCCTATTAGAGTGTGTTAGTAATCTTTAAAATACCCCTTAATTAGAAGTGCTTCAATGATACTAGTAAGGTAAGATGTGATTTGCCACATATTCTTTTGTTCTTACTTCGTATTGTCATGGTTTACTTCAACTTTGAAACGGAAGTAGTTGCTTTGCTGCTTGGTAAAAAAATTAGTAGAGCCGATGGTTAGTAATCTTGCTGTACACGACAAGTTGGTGTTGCTCAAGGAATGATGATTTTCATTTTCTTCACTAGCTGGTAGATGAAGTCACACTTGGCAGTTCTTGGAATGTGAATGATCTTGGTGTTACTTTGGTACTTAAACACAAGGAAGTTGCGACACTGTAATTTAATGCGTCTTTGAAAAGAATCTTCGAAGTTACATCTTGCAGATAATTTGTCGTGTCATCCTGTTAGTTACATCTTGCAGTCTTATATGATGAATAATCTATGGTGGTTTGAACTTTCTCTGATAGAGAACATTCATTAGTTGTGTCTTTTATTCAACTTGATATTACTGGCTGTTACTTATCCTGTACTTGTATGATTGTCTCTCCATTGATCTTGTATTCTAGCTTAACATGTTGATAAATTTGAAGTGCATACTCTGCGGTGTAGGTTGAGCAGCTTCATAAGATTTTCAAACTGTGTGGATCACCTTCTGAGGAATACTGGAGGAAATCGAGGTTGCCACATGCAACAATTTTCAAGCCCCAACAACCTTATAGGCGCTGTGTTGCAGAAACATTTAAAGAGTTCCCTGCACCAGCTCTAGCACTCATAGAAACCTTACTCTCCATAGATCCTGCTGATCGTGGGTCCTCAGCTTCTGCCTTGAAGAGGGAGGTATGATGTTTCTTAAAGATAAATTCTTTCTGCATCACTAGGACATTCACTTTGTCGAAGCTGTAGACTTGCCATCTCTCGAACTATCATTTATGCTCAAACAACCAATTGATGGTGGTGCTATCTCATAAAATTTATTACAATCATATATTTTGTTATAAAACCTGCCTTTTTTTTCCTTAACTAAAAAAGCCTGCTTATTTCAGTTCTTTACAACAAAGCCACTTCCTTGTGATCCTTCAAGCTTGCCAAAATATCCTCCGAGCAAGGAATTTGATGCAAAAGTCCGGGATGAAGAAGCCCGAAGGTAAATTAGCAGAAAACATAAATATTATTTGCCTAGCTTCATTGTTTAATGTGCTCCAGAATTATTAGTAGGGGCGTTCATGGTTTGGATAAAAACCGATCCAAATCGAAAAATCGAACCAAACCGATAAAATAAAATCGATTTTATTTGAGTTTGGTTTGGTTTTGGATTTTTGAAAACCGATAGTATTTGGTTTGGTTATGGTTTTATTCGAAAAAACCGAAGAAATAATCGAATCGAACCGTACCGAACCGATGAATAATATACATATATTTTATTAATATACATACTTAATATATTGTTTTTATAAACAATTTTAAAGATCTTATATATATATTCATGAAAATTTCATTATAATTTACTTATTGAAAGCAAAAATGCCCAAGATGAAAACATTGATTTCATGTATATGAGTGTCTATATGACAATTCTGTGGGACTGAAAATGTTATTGTCTCTTCATTCTAGGCCAATATAGTGAATTTTAAAGCTTTAGATCGAAAGTTCAATAATTTAAGTCATTCTAACTATTTTTCGTTTTGAATGGATTGTTATCACATTTTGAATGAATTGTTTCTTTTATTTTTGTATATGCTTAATAACCGAACCAAACCAAACCGAAACCGATAAATGTATATTATATTTGGTTTGGTTTGGTTTTGATAATTTTAAAGCCGATTAAGTTGGTTTGGTTTTCGTTTTGACCAATAACTGATCCAAACCGACCCGTGAACACCCCTAATTGTCAGAATTAAATGGGCATTATTGTGCTGATTGATCTACTCTTGTTTATGTACTGATATTCTCACTGCTTTTGTAAATATTTAGGCAAGCGGCTGCTGGAGGTAAGGGTCATAGATATGACCCAGAAAGGAGAGGAACGAGAGAATCGCGTGCAGTTCCTGCACCCGAAGCCAATGCTGAGCTAGTTTCCTCTATGCAGGTAAATTTTCCGTCATAGCTTGTTGACATTGATTTGCCCATGGAGTAGAACTGCACTTTCTGAGTCACTGGCTTGAGTAAATCAAATAACCTTGGAATCTTTACTTATGACGCCGTGAAATTACTACTACCTCCATCTCAATTTATGTGGCTGTGTTTGACTGGGAATGGAGTTGAGGAAAAAAAGATTTTTGAACTTGTGGTCTAAAGCAAGCCATTGACGTTTGTGTGGCAATAACTCCTCATTTAAGGGGCTAATTGGAGGAGTGAAAGCCTGGATGGCTTGGTAAGCAAACAATCAGTTATGTGGGCGCCAGCTTCAAGTAAAATTGCAAGTTT
Organism: Solanum pinnatisectum; assembly: GCA_035578085.1. NCBI lineage: Eukaryota > Viridiplantae > Streptophyta > Magnoliopsida > Solanales > Solanaceae > Solanum > Solanum pinnatisectum. The sequence continues at coordinate 43,008,478 of CM069082.1, read as the reverse complement.
AAAGTTAAGTTGTTTCTAAATATTGAAACGGTGCCATTTTTGAGGTAGAGACAAAGCAAAAAGGGAAGTGTGCTAATATAAAATGGGACAGAGGGAGCACGTTGTTGCTATTTCCTTTTCTGGTAGGGTGTCTGGGAAGAGGAGGTTGAGCATATGACATCTACTTATTTAACCTTTAAAATGTGAGAGCATAAAAGTGGACAGTTGCTCAAGTGACAATCGTGAGTACAATTGCACTCTAACACTGTTAGACGGCAGTGCTCTGCAGATTTAGCTTCTTCGGTGGCCTTTTTCCCTCACTCTTTAGCAGCATAACAACAGCTTAATTTCTGGTTGTTCAGAGATGAATAGCCAGTGTTTTTAACAAAATATTAAAATAGGTCGCTTGACCAATTCCATGAATCTGTTGACAACAATCTTAGTGTTTAAATGTGGACTTCTGTCCTGGCTTCGTTCTGAGTTTATGCTCTCTGTTTTTTTCTGGTATTCGTGTTATCAATGTCTTGCATTTACCTTAGGTTTGCTCATCCAGACCTTGAAAATACAATTTTTGTTAATTCTGTTGGTTTGTTCCATATTCATGTGGTGTGGTGCTCTCTATGCAGAAAAGACAAGGTCAATCCAATCCAAAAAGCAGAAGTGAGATGTTCAACTCTCATCCAGAAGAAGTTGCCTCTGGTTTTCCAATTGACCCCCCTAGACCAGCTCAAGTCGTGGAAGAAGCAAGTAATGATCCTCAGGCGCAGCTCCATAAGCGAGGTTCCCATTCCGGGCCATTGTCTCACCGAGCTGCTTGGGCTAAAGCTGGAAAGAATATGGATGATGCCCCAAAGCTATCTGTAGCGGACTTGTCATCTATGTCTGGGCTAGTCGCTGCAAGGAGAAGCATGTTCTCTGAAGACCGGTCGGATAAGTCGGGTTCACACAAACAGGAGGTTCCTAAACTTATAGCCAGGTTTCCCGGATCCTATAAAGAGGTTTCACATTCCACAATGAAACAAGAGCAGAAAAATCATGCACTTGCCAGCTCACATCATCAAAACGAGGACGGTAGAACCAGCAACAACGATCCCGTTCTTGTAAGAAGCCTATCAACATATTCTCTGTCTATATGCTTTCGAATCCTATGATGGAAAGCCATGGTCTTATTTGCTCACAATTTTTTTTTATGTCCAGCTGGGATATGGATCAAAAGGCAACAAAATTCACTACTCTGGACCACTACTAGTTCCATCAGGCAAAATGGATCAAGTGCTGAAAGATCACGATCGCCACATCCAAGAAGCTGTAAGACGAGCACGCTTGGACAAGGCAAAAGCAAAGAAAATTCAGGTTGAAGGAAACAAATTATCAGCCAATTCATTATTTGTTTCTGGCCGTTGAACTTCAATGACAGTGAAGCGGCTAAGAACAACGAAAAGAGAATCCAGACTACAGAAAAATCATAAGTAGTTAGTATTATCATGTAAAATGAGTCAAATTTGAAAAGGGTGTGTGAGGGAGTATGTATAGAGGTTGTTTAAGGAAGGATAGCGCGGGGCGTTTTTTTCGCCATTTGTAGAAGAATTCATCAGGAAAAGATCTCCCTTGTTTCCTGCTATTTAAACAAATGTAACTCTCTCTAGACATCGAGTCATTCTTGCTGTTAGGATGTCTTCAGTCTCTGGGCAAGAATGACATGTTCAACAAATCTAAGTTCAAATAATCTTTTATGTCCAGACATTTCCTGTAAGTAATAAAACTTAAAAGGACACCATTATGGGAAATGGTTAGTTCAAAAAAACAATTTATTATAGTATCAAACATATGATCTCGGGTTTGAGTTTTTCAGGTATGGAGTCATCTTTGTTAAGGAGTGTTTTACCTCAATGTGGAACTTTTCGATGGGTGGAAAAGAAAAAGTCTATTACCCAAACATCTTTTTATAGTATCAAAATGCCAAACATTTCTAGCTTATCAAATCTGCAACATAAGGTTAACAATCAATTTTTTTATTATATAAGAGGCCCCAATCAACATATTTTTTTTTTTTACAAAAGAACAAAACTAGTTTGATGTGTAATATGGAGAAGCTTATCTAAATTAAGAACATTTACAGTTACAAAACCATTGATACAGTGGCTACAAGTTAGATGATGTTAGTTCATGAAGAAAATTAAAGTCAATCAAACTGCACCAACAACATATTCAGAGTAGTTCTACATGTAGGGTATAGAGAGGATGTTTCCGATAGATTGGTAACTCAAGAAAATCTCGTGTTTCAAAATAATTTGAAAAAAAAATACAAAGTAAAAAGAGTATAAAAAATATTGAAGAAAGAAAGGTACTGACAAAAAAATAGTAAGATAACTAAAATAAGAAAATAACAATAATAGGATTGAACAATAAGCTAATGCTAGCATAATAATAATAACAATACTAGGAAGGGAGCAAATAGTTGCTCCGGACTGATAACTTGCTCTACCACTCAAGGGCGGATCTAATCAAGCGGGTGGGGGTGCCATGCCACCCATGAGCTTCGATGAAAACTTTATGTAAATAGGTATATATATACACAGTCTATATATAAATAATAAACTCGCCATCCATAGTACCAAAGTACTTTGTGGTGCCCGTGGTAAAAGGCCAAATGTTCGAGCCTTAGGTTGTGGGATCAAACCTGTTTTGACACATTTTCATTGTTTCTTTTTTAAAACTTAAGGCTCCTCTCATAAATCATACTGTAATACCTTTTTCTTTTTTTCTTTTTTACCATATTTCAAATTATTTGCTACTTTCTTTATCTTTAAATAATTTTATAAGTATGAAATTTTGCCTAATTCATCCTACTCCTAACATTAGATATTATTTTTCTATCCTATATTAATTATTTACATTTTACTAAAAATAGTTATTAAAAATTATTTGTCAATTAACAAAATTAAACAACAATTTGTTAATTTTTTTTCATTATCCTAACAATTAATTTTTTTTGAAAGTGTAAACAAAATTTGTAAAAAATTACAAAAATGTTTATCTTAAAGATTAAAATAGTAAACTATCATTTTTATTTATAATTTCTTAAAGAAGTAAAAGAAAAAGTTAATAGCTAATAGAAAGAGGTATAAATTGTTTTTTCTCTTCTCAATAATTTCATAAACACTTAAATGCATCAAATATTCTCCAACAAGAAAATATAACAGAAAGATCATCAGTAATTTTAACCAATAATTATATAAGTTTTGGTACTATTTTCATGTAACCTAAAATCGAAAATCATCCATAAACTCCTACATATATACATACTCTCTCAATTTATATGGTATTTTCTTATTCTTGAAATTCAAGCTACGTGAAATGTAATTAAAATATTTTAAAATATTTATTATTATTACATTAACATGATAAGGATTGCAACTTATGTTTGTTCATAAATATTACCTTCTCGCTAAGTTGCAATTCAACCAAAAACATTATTAGTTGCGATTCTTATCATGTTTATATAATTTAAAAAAAGGAACAAAAAATACACCTTATAGCTTGACTTTCAAGAACAAAAAATAACCTATAAATTAATGGAGAGAGTAAAATGAAAAAAAGAAAAATTGGTTAATTATATTTATATTTTGTTGATTGACAAGTAATTTGAAATAACTATTTATGTTTATCCTAAAAATAATACAATTGATTTTGTATGAGGTTAAAAACATATATCTTAATTTATCTTAGTTTAACTCTTTTTTAAATATGTAATTATTTGACTTTAAATCAAAATTAATAATAATATATTTATCTTTATTTGATTTTTGACAAATGAACATTATGAACCACCATAAATTTTTCGCCTACAAGCACTTTTTTAAAAATTTATACACGTTGTTTGTTCTTATTTTATTGATTGATTTGTCACATAAATCGAAAAGACGAATAATTCGAATCAAACATAAAGTTAATTTAGGCGATGAGTCTGTTTAGCAACTCTAAATCCTGGATCCGCCTCTCCTACCACCAGAAAGAGATGAAAGAAATCGCTCGCTTAACCGTCTATCCATGTCCTCAAAAAGCTAAAAAATATGATTATGCCGAATCTCACTTGTCGTCAATTCTTTTTCGATCTACATATCAATCAAATTGCACCAACAACAAATCAAATTTGAAGCTGCATGGCTTCTGAATTGCATGATGTTTAGGGTTTCCTCGAGTGGCTGAAAAGTTGATTCTTGAGAATGACGTAAAGGTGAGCACTTACCCATTTGTTAATTCATTGTATCACTGTGTTTCATAATATTAAATTACTAGCTCTATCTTGATTATTTTATGCATGTTTTATACTTTCCAGTAAGATTACAAAGATTTAAGTAATAATTAAACCAGATTATATACCCAAAATAGAAAAATTAGTTGTTAATATCGAGATCCTCTTGAAGATCCTTCTTGTTCATAAAAACCAACATGTTGTAAGATATTCTTTTGTGATTAAAATACCATTTTGCCTGTCTGCTTTTTTGAAAAAGCTTTGAGGATGTGAATGAGCCACGTACATGGAAAAAAATAGAGAAGAGGGAACGAGTGGATTTTAGATAATGGGGAGCTTCCTCTACTGTCCCCACATGGTTTTTTTTCTTTCAAAAGAAACAATTTGTTTAGAGTAATCCAAAAGAAAATTGATTTTTACTCATTTTAAACATCAGGTCTAGAACAACAACTGTATGTATTCTTTTGTGCAAGAAAAAAAGAAGTATAAAAAAAGCTTGTTTTTTGGGTTCATTTTGTATTGTTGGCTATATTGTGAGGCTGTGGTGTTTCCTCGGAATAAAGCATACTTTTTGGTTTTGTGCTTTAAAGTTGAAGTATTTGGGGTGTGTGGTTCTTGTTCTTTTGTATGCTCTGGATGAAATAAAAGCTCAGTTTCTCACCTTGATAATCTTTTTCTCTCTCTAATGAAAACGTGTAGCGTAGCATGCCCTTGTGCATTTTGATGAGGCATTGAATTCTGTCTGCTGATTCTTTTTAGAGTGAGTTTGTCTCTCAGGAAGACCTTAGATTGCTTTTTTTGCTTGTCTGTACTATTTTTCTTGGTAAATAGGTTGATAACTTGAATAAAATGAAGTTGAGAGACTTATGAGATGATGGGTTTGGCCTGCCTTTTAGTGAAAATGTGTTCTTGATTCGATATGGCTATAGTGAAAGTGAAAGGACGTGCTAGGAGTTCTAAGAATTTCCCAACTGGTAAATGTTGTGGCCCTTGGGCTACATACAAGTTATACGTAGATAACAATGGAGGGTTCATCTGAATCTGGCTGGGAGGGATCAGATAGTTATAGGGGTTTGAATTCTTCAGCTCTTATGGACAGGAATCCTAGATTTCAAACAAGCAGCATTAGGTCCTCCAATGATGTGTTGCGTGATTCTGGGTTTGTTCCAGGTAGAAAGGGGAGGGAGAGAATTGAGTTCCCTCCCATAAATCGTCTTAATGCCCAAGGTGGGGTTGCAGAGGATAGGCTTACTGTAGACCGAGGTGGTCGCGGAACAGACTGTAGTGGTGTTAGTTTGAGGCAGTGGCTGGACAACCCAGAGAGGGCTGTTGATGCTCTTGAATGTTTGCACATATTCACCCAAATTGTGGAGATTGTAAACCTGGCACATTCACAGGGAATAGTTGTTCATAATGCACGACCATCATGTTTTGTCATGTCCTCTTTCAAACGTATTGCCTTCATTGAATCCGTATCCTGCTCAGATTCAGTTTCAGATTCATCAGATGATGGTTTAAACAGCCAAACTGTCGAGTTAAAGGATTCATCCTCAGTTTTGCCTCATGAGTCGGATGAGCTGGGGAGTCAAAGTTCTCAGCTTGAGAAGATTTCTGTAAAAGCTTCTACCGGATTATCTGAAAACTGTTGCTTGCAGTCAAGCTCTGGCGATATCATTCAGACTTTAGAAGCTAGTATGAACAGACAAGAAGAAGAAAAGCAGCACACCTTCCCAATGAAACAGATGTTGCTCATGGAAACCAATTGGTACACGAGTCCAGAAGAAATTGCTGGTGCCCCAAGCCCTTGTGCTTCAGACGTTTACCGACTTGGAGTCCTTCTCTTTGAGGTTAGTACTCGTTAACTAGCATGTTGCTAAAGGGTCTGCTGAGTTGTATTTCTCATGACTGCAAAGCTGAAACTTGGTGTTTTAATAATTTATTGTAATTTTGAGCAGCTATTCTGCACCTTTAGCTCACCAGAAGAGAAAAGCACAACTATGCATAGTCTGAGACACCGTGTCCTCCCTCCTCAGTTGCTGTTGAAATGGCCTAAAGAAGCTTCATTTTGCTTATGGTTACTGCACCCCGAGCCAAGCAATAGGCCAAAAATGGGGTGAGCATTCTTTTTATGCATCAACCAGATAATTTTTTTTTCCTCGCTTAATTCTCCCTCATGGAAAATGGTTCTTTGATTTGTTTGATGCCTTATTGATTTGTTGTCACAGTCTTCTTATACCTACTTTAATCTGTAGCTCATTATGTACTGCTTGGTTTTCCAAGCTGTTGTTGACATAGAATGTACACTACATTGTTTCGGTTACCGCACTATTTTGATGTTGTTACTGTTCATTTTCTAAATGCTTTGTACTGCTTTCCTTATTAGTTGCCGTGTTTTCTTCACCATCTTTTTTCCTTTTCATAACTATTTTGATTTGAGTTACGGTTCGTTGCATATATGTGCCACATTGTTTTGCTATTAGTTGTTATGTTTCTCCCCAATACCCTTTTTTCACTTTATAACTGCTTTGATTTGCTTGAGCCGAGGGTCTTTCGTAAACAACTTCTCTACCTCGAAGAGGTAATGGTAAGGACTGCATACCCTCTCATACCCTCTACCCTCCCAGACCCCACTTTGTAGGATTTCACTGGGTATGTTGTTTTTGTTGTGTAACTATTTTGATTTGCTGCACTTGAATTGAGGGTCCTTTTGGAAACAACCTCTATGCCTCCACGAGGTAGAGGTAAGGACCACGTACACTCTACCTTACCATAACTCCACTTGTGGGATTTCACTGGCAGGTTGTTGTTAATGCATTAAATGGTAGTCTTTACCTGTTTATCAGATTCATTTCAGGCATCAAAAATGATTTACTTGAAGAATCTACTGTCACTAAAATCTTAATTCAGTTTATCTTTAACAGCAATGTCCCTGTCTCCTCTATCCTTGTTATTCTGATTCTACTTTTCACATCGATGACAGTGACTTGCTAGAAAGCGACTTCCTTAATGCTCCAAGAGATGAGTTTGAAGAATATGAAGCAGCAATACAGCTTAGAGAAGAAATAGAGGAGCAAGAGTTATTGCTGGAATTCCTTTTGTTAATTCAACAGCGAAAGCAGGAGGCTTTGCACAACTTGCGTGAGATTGTATCTTTTTTATCATCTGACATAGAAGAGGTCTCAAAGATGCAGAAGACCTTCAGAGTCATAAGGGATTCAAATCAGGAGCCTGTAAAGGATTCAGGTTCGGGGAAGATAAATATTGCTGAAGATGATGAAGCTGGGTGCTTTGGATCTAGAAAGAGAATTAGGCCAGGCCTTTCGATACACACAGCTGAGGAATACAATGGCAATCCAGATGAGTCTGAGAAACATGTCGAAAACAAAGGGAGCATTCTGGCAAAAAATTCCCGGTTGATGAAGAACTTCAGGAAATTGGAGGCAGTTTATTTCATCACAAGACGTAGGGTTATCAAACCGACTGGCAAACCACTGAATAGACATTCTCAGGCAAGTGTGGATTGTAGAACTTCAGTTCTGGCACCCGAAAGAAGTTCATTGAGTAATTTGTCATCCAAAGAGGGGTGCAATGAGGATAGACAGAGTGGATCGATCAATTCATTCCTGGAGGGACTGTGCAAGTATCTATCTTATAGCAAGCTGGAAGTGAAGGCCGACTTGAAGCAAGGGGATCTTCTAAATTCTTCCAATCTTGTATGTGCTCTAGGCTTTGATCGTGATGGTGAATTTTTTGCAACTGCTGGTGTAAATAAGAAGATCAAAGTTTTTGAATATAATTCAATTGTTGATGAGGACCGCGATATCCACTATCCAGTTGTTGAAATGGCTAGTAGATCTAAGCTAAGCAGCATATGTTGGAATGGCTATATTAAAAGCCAGATCGCTTCAAGTAACTTTGAAGGTGTGGTGCAGGTGAGCTATATTCATGATCATGGTTGCTTTTCTGTTTAAATTAATTGGGATGAAGTTTGTTGAATTCCTTTCCAGGTATGGGACGTCACAAGAAGTCAGGTTTTCATGGAAATGAGAGAACATGAAAGGCGTGTCTGGTCTGTTGACTTTTCTGTAGCAGATCCAACCATGTTGGCTAGCGGGAGTGATGATGGTTCTGTCAAACTCTGGAATATTAATCAGGCAATTCTATTTCTGCACTTGGTGGATGTCAGCTTTGAAACTAAACGTACTACAGTCATCTAGTTATGTTGATGTGTAGATAAAACCTGTGTGTAATAAGTTGTTTTTCTTAACTGGGTTGGTACTGCAGGGAGTAAGTGTTGGAACCATCAAAACAAAAGCCAATGTCTGCTGCGTTCAGTTCCCCTTTGATTCTGGTCGCTCCCTTGCTTTTGGTTCAGCGGATCACAAGATATATTACTATGATCTACGTAACTCAAAAATGCCTCTATGCACATTAATCGGGCACAACAAGACAGTGAGCTATGTCAAGTTCATAGATTCCACAACGCTTGTGTCTGCATCTACAGATAACACGTTAAAGCTATGGGATTTGTCAATTTGCACATCCCGGATTCTTGATACACCTCTTCAGTCATTTACTGGACACATGAATGTAAAGGTATTTTTCTTTATCCGTGTCACCTGAAAAAGACAGATTTTCATGTTTTCACTGTACTCTTTGCTTCCTTTTGACACTCTTTGCTGCAGTTGAAAAGATGGGTTGTCATACAAATTTAAATACATACAATTTGTAAATGCTTAATGAATCCGTAGCTTTTTAACATAGGAGATCATCCCTGAAATAATTTCTCAGAAATGAGATTGAACCTCAGTTGTGGTTAAATGTGCTTTTACTGTGAATGAGATAGAACATTAATTATGGTTGAATGTCCTTTGCTTCTGATAAAAGTATTCTTGCATTTCAGAACTTTGTTGGCTTATCTGTATCCGAAGGTTACATTGCTACTGGCTCGGAGACAAACGAGGTATCATTTACTATCAGATATATCACTATTATTACTTGCTTTCTAATTTCATCATAGATGAGCCTTTAGAAATGGTTACATTGTGATGAAAAATGTTTGTCCCGTATGCATTGAGGAAAAACTAGTTCCGGATACTGGTTAAATTAAGCATATGCATCTAGGCTGGAAACATGGGGCTGCTATTAATGTTCTATGTTCAAGCTATTTGTCAAAAATATATAGAGAAAATGGTCTAAAACCCTCCCAACCTATACCCGAAATCCCAACTAGACACTCCAACTTTACGGGTGTCCTATTACCCACCTGAACTTTATATTTCTCTATTTTATACACACCTGAACATATTAAAAGTATAATATATACCCCCTTAAAAGCTCACACCCAGATTTATATAAAAAAGTAAATGACACGCGCTTGCCACGTAATTTACCTTTTCAAAAATTAAAAAAATATTATTTTTTCCTTTATTCTAATTTTCCTTCTATAATATCCTTCTTCTCTTTCTCTTCTCTTTCCTTTCTTGCTTCATTTTTTCTTTACTTTGACCAAATTATTTTTCAAACTAACAAAGCAAGCTTAAATTTAGAAGTCATTGAGTGAAATTTTCTTCATAAACCTTCTTAATATCTGAAAATTCATCCTTGGGTTGAATGGAAAATTAGTGATGAACACAAGAAGAGTGATAGTGTTCAATATTTGGAGACTTTAAAATTTGATTTTTCAAAGTGGATTTTGGATTTCGGTTGAAATTATTGAGAACTTAGCAACTTCAAAAATGAACGCGGTGATTCACGATGGAGGTAGATGGCGATTGACGGCGCGAGCGGCGACTTGGTGGTGGAGTTGAGGCCGCCGGTGTTGCTCCGGTGAAGAGAAAACAAAAAGAGAAAAAAAAGGTAAAAAGAAAAAATAAAACAAAAATAAGAAGGAAACTTAAATCTATAAAGACAAAAAATAAGATTTGAAGCTTGAAATCTATAAATCGGGTGTGAGTAATTGTGAGACAAATTATGAAAATGTATTAGAAGATGGTGAGGAGATGGGGCTGCCATAGTGGTTCAACAATGGTGATGGAGATGTATAGGTAGGGAGGATGTTGAGTGATGAGAGAGAGAGAGGACGAAAAATGATAAAGGAAAAAGAAATGAAAAAAGTAAAGAAAATAAAATTAAAGGTAAAAGTTGGAAAATGTATTTAACAAAAGGTTAAAATATTTTTGAAATATTTTTTTATCAGTTCTTTATCTCTCAAATGCCTTTAAGAGAGTGAACACACTCTCTGCGCCACATCAGCATTTAAAGTGCATTAATTCCGTTTTAAAATAGTTTAAGGGTGTAATAGGACACTCGTAAAATATAAGTGTGAAGTTGGAATTTCGGGTATAGGTTGGAGGGGTTTTAGACCATTTTCTCAAATATATATTTAAATTCTAGTTGTGTCTAAGCATTTTGGTTTATGCTGTTTGTAAATAAGCAAATGAATGACTCACAACCTCTTATTTTATTTGAGTACAAAAGATGTACCGTAATCTTGCTCCACCCTGTTCGTCACAGGCCAGGGCGATTGTTGCTGTTCTCTTTGGAGACATTGAGAATGGATAGAAAAATATTGCATAAATCCACATTTTCCTGCTTCAAAAAATTTATTCCAGTATAGATCCTACTTTAAATCTCATGTGTCTGTAGAAACTTCTCCATCCTTCTGGTCTTTAATAACATCATATAGATGCTTTATCTGATTTGTTCCCCATTCTCCCCTGTGACCTCCATATTTATCACCAGCACCTATCCTCCACATCTAACCCCCCTCAAAGTTATGATTATTAGCCTCAGGGTTAGCATCTCTCCCATGAATAATTCTGTTACTTTAAGGCGTTTTTTCCTTTTTTCAGAATAAAACATGATGTGTGCGCACTACGTTCTCCATAGAAATGTAACCCTCTCATGTGTTGTTCACAAAACTTCTTCTCAGTTATCATTCCGTAACATGGGTAAACTAGATCCCTTTAGGTGTGATTTTGATTTTCTTCTGTTTCTCCTTTCCTCTTTTTCACATCATTTATACTGCCCTTGGAAACCAGTAAGGTATCGAGTTTGAAGGACAGTAAACATAAGGTTTCTTCACCTTAAATTGTAGTTTCTGGTTTGTGTTAAAAAAAATCTTCCATTATTTGTCTTTTCTCATTATGTTCTTTGTTTTTTCTTAAATAAATTGATGAAATAGCCCTTAGCCTTTCTGGGATGTGCTTTTCAGGATGAAAGTTCTGACATAATGTACGAAGGATCTAAACCTTGTGCCTGAAAAGGTCATGCACATGCAGCAAAGTCAGGAACTTTGTGGATAGAATATCTATAACCGAGCTGAGTACCAGATCATGGTTTACAATAAGAACTAGATACTTGGACACTAAAGAAACGCTGATGCCGAGTTCATAAGACGAAACATTTTCCCACCTCCACCCCCCAAAACAGTAGTACAGAAAGAAAAGAAAATTTAAGGACTATTACTGCATTTTATGCTTATAGAGGAGGAATGACTTTCTTCCACTCGACATATACATACATACATGTGTTTGTGTGTGCATGTGCACACTCATTTCTGTTTTGGAAGTTAGGAGAACTTATTGGGAAACAACATCAATCAATCAACTGTGCATCAACACCAAAACTAGTTGGGAGAAACACTGTTTTCCACAGAAACTGTATAAGAAAATGAAGTATTTATGAGAGACATAATTTGAAGTTTTGAACTCTGTTTGACAAGCAAAGATATATATATATAATGAGGATCATTTTCGTGTGCTACCAATTAGCAATAAGTCTCTGGACATTACCCTTGATAGTATTCGATAATTTTTTAAAATAAACAACATGGATTGTAAAGTAGCTAGTCTTGATAATTAAGCTTTCTTCTTTTTCTTATAGGAGAACATGACACAATTGATACCAAAAGAAAAGAATTTCCTGCATAAGTTGCTTCTACGACCTCTTAGATAATCCTCTCTTCTCCATTAACATGTATTTGGTTGCTTCTAATTAGCTTATAGTTACCGTTCTCACATTCACAGCCCATATTTGGTAAACTTCAATAATAAGAAAACCTGGGAATAAATAGCACAGAAGAATACTATAGAAAGGAAGAGTATTGCAGTGCCTATAGTATGAGATGGTTATGAGAATACTTAAAGAGGATGAAATATACCTTGGCAAAGAAAAAAGGTGGTGAAGAAACTCCATTAAATGATTATATATGGTTGGTTCAATGCATAGCTTGTGTATTCCTATATCATACTATCCTTCCAAAACTATCTTTATACTTGTATGTATTGTTCTACAAATAGCTATTGCTATGACTTTTTCGTATTAATGTAATGGTGTGATCTGGGTTGTGTTGCAGGTCTTTGTGTACCACAAAACTTTTCCTATGCCTGCATTATCATTTAAATTTAATAGCACAGATCCTCTATCTGGTGATGAAGTGGATGACCAAGCACAGTTCATCTCATCTGTTTGTTGGCGTGGTCAGTCCTCTACCTTAGTTGCTGCGAATTCTTTGGGAAATATCAAGCTGTTGGAGATGGCTTAATGTGGTCCATGTTCTCCAAAGGTTTGGGAGTTGCCTTCGGGATAAAAAGACATGAAAGGTAAAGGTTCCGCATTGATGAATGAATGGCTTGCTGTGAAGAGGTCAGCTAGATCGGATACATAGTGAACATGGAGATTGCCATCATCAAGAAACCAAGATTTTTGCTAGTAGTAATCATATAGTGGAAGTAGACTCAACTAGAAATATGAGAACATATATTGGTCTAAGTGTGAAATGCTGTATATAAAAGGGAAAGGATGCAAATATGAATTTCTCTGTATATTCTGTAATTTCCAGAGTTCAAATGAATTTTCTTGAAGGAACTGTGTGAATGTGATCTCTAGAAAATTCTATGTTTTGGTCTATGGAAGCAATTTGGCAGAAAAATACAAGCAGCATTTAGAAATCCATGTGGGTCATATATTGATTCACTCTTGATCTCAATAGTCAATAAACTTTAATAGATAATAGCTAAACTTTTTTTTTTTTTTTTTGTTAACAACATACCCCATGTAATCCCACAAGTGAGGTCTGAGAAGAGTGGATGTATGCTGACCTTATCTCTATCTTTGTGGAATAGGGAGGTTATTTAAGACAGTTGATTGACATGAAAGAATTAAACAGATGATGAACTAATATTTTACAAATGTACTTTTGCTTAAAATGGTAAAAGATGAATAAGTTTCAAAAGTTCTTAGGTTATCCTCCTGTTGTCTTAAAATTCTGAGTCGAGTACCCAATTTTCTTTATATGGTATCAGAGTCTAAAACTCGGAATTCCACATGAAATTTCGTGTGTTAACCCATATTGGGTTACAATTTTGGACCTGAACATTGTTGGATGAAACTTCAATACTCAAGATAGTTAGTCATCAGTTTGTCTACCAAGAATTGAAATGTGCAGAGAGAACTTCAATAAACAAAGCCACAGATTATTAGGGCAGAAAGGATAAACTTACACAAAAACAGGAACACCAATAGGGTGACAAGGATGTGTAAATCTTTATATTACAAAATAATCTGATGTTAATATTATTCTCTGGATCTATGAATGGAACTCTCTAATCCCCTCCCTTTTTTCATGGGAAAGTATAACTACTTACACTGCTGTTGCCTAGTAGTATTAGTTGACAAAACTAGTTTACCAATAAGGCGCCGAAGCCTTTTAGCCCCTGGACCTGGTTTAAGCTTTGCTGGATTTCCAACCTTTAAACAAGAAGGTCTACTGGTACACCAACCCCCCGGTGTGAAGCTACCATTTTTTCGACGGAGAAATTCTTTATCAATCTTGTCTAGAAGAGGATCATCTCGCCTGAACTTGCGAGCAAATGCAGCACCACTTGCAATGATTCTTGATGTGTCATTTATGTTGAGATTGTGTGGATGTTGTTTTGGAGGGCGATCCCAAGAAATGAAGTGCAAGTCGTGGTTAATAACAGTTGTAGCAAATTCTGGGGCATTGCAAGCTACAGTCTGAAAGTAGCCTTCAGGAGAGGAGACAAAATTTGTGTAGTACATAAGTAAGGTTCTGGGAAGATTATCCCAACCCCATATGCAGTACTCCACAAAAGCACGAGAGAGGATCATCCACGCTGAACCTGTATCAAATTTGTAGCATTTTTCATAACTGCAGAAATAAGAAGATAAACCGTATCTATTTTCTACTTGGCTTCTTCGCTACTTCATTTCCTTTTCATTCTGTTTTTGATATGCTTTACTTGAGCCGAGGGTCTTTCGGAAAAAAACTCTCTAACTTCCAAGGGGTAAGGCTGTGAACACACCACCCTCCCCAGATCCTACTTGATGAACTGGGTATGGTGTTGGTGTTGTTGTTGTTAAGGAGATAAACCATATGGTGGATGCATTACACGAAGAGTTCACTTCATTATCTATGCAGTTCATGCTGATTCAACGTACTTTCTTCCTAGATCTACCTCATTGTTTGGTCAGAAAGTAATCTATCCATTTCCATACATACTTAAGACTGACAAATGCTTCACCGTGTTTCTAGAAAAAAGATTTCAGTGTGGAGAAATACAGCATCAAGTATAAAGACGGTGAATTTCCAACGATAGATATCTAAACCAAATCTCTGGATTAAGCAATTTTAGCAGGCAACAACAGTTAATTGAAACACTTTGCTAACTGGTTCAACTGATGCAAAATGCCATCGGTTCATCTAACCGAAATAGTTGGTACACAAACATGCAGGTTGACAGCGTCCAAAGATTAATAGGAAGATAAAAAATGAAAAAAGAATAACTGAAACATAAGTTTCAAGTGTGTTTTTGCATAGCGTTCTTTTCAACTCGAGGAGTCTCTAACTGAAAATAATACCAATCCTTCAGCTTCTGTAGTAGTGACCGATTCAAGTCTTAAGGTTTGACACAAAGTCCTTATTGTAACCAAGAAAGCAATATCTAGATTAAGGGAAAGGAGTAATGGTACAAGCACAAAATT
Organism: Solanum pinnatisectum; assembly: GCA_035578085.1. NCBI lineage: Eukaryota > Viridiplantae > Streptophyta > Magnoliopsida > Solanales > Solanaceae > Solanum > Solanum pinnatisectum. The sequence goes on along the minus strand of CM069082.1, from coordinate 42,993,237 downwards.
TTACGGGGCCAAAGTAGTATCATGGCATCATCTATTTGCTTTTGTGGTTAATCAACATCAGTAAACAACTTCAAAAATAGTTAAACAAGTATGTGAATTCAATCCTCAAAAACTAACCTGTAAAGAGTTTAAAGGCTGTGGGAAGAGCTCTCTTTGGCGAGACCCAAAATATGTCAGACTTGGTTGTCTTATAGAGACCAGGGTCTATAATAAGCGGCATTGCCCTTTGACCCCTGAATAGAATCAATCCAGTTACACAGAAATTAAACCTCAGTAGAATACAGCTTCAAGAGCACAAAGTGAGAGATAGAGATAGGATAGCATACTCTTTCCAACCCAGCCGGCTACTGTACTCAATGAAATTGAACTCTCGTTTTAAATTGGAAAAAGTATAGAGTAAATCTGCCAAAAATTAAAGAAAGAAACATGACATAACTACTCAAGACTGACTTATGACCAAAAAGAAAGCATTGGCTTTTCTGGTAGAGAAAGCTAAACAAACAGAGAACTAACCATCTTGAGTCACCAGTGGATAATCAGAAGCACTCAGGTTAATAAACCAATCCCAGTCCTGATACTTCTTGAGGAGAATCGCGCAGGCATGAAGAGTGTTAGCAACCATGGTAGGTCCACGGTAGGTCACCATGTTTGCTTTGGTGATCATGTGCACATTCCCAACCTGTGCAAAAATAGGTTCTTTCTCCACTCTAGAAGCAAGCTCTAACCTCTCCTGCACAGATGATTCTAGGTCCAGATGAACAACATAATAGTTCCGTGGATGATACAACGCTTGCAACGTTCTCCAAAGCTTTTCAAGATCATTCTTTGATCCAGATACCAAATAAGCAAAACGGGGGACAGGAGGTCTAGCAGGAGGGGGTGGAGCTTGGTTAATTATCGATTCAGCAAAATATGGGTTGGTTTGATTTAGCTTAACATGAGATAAAAAGATTGAATTGATTGTGTGTAATGAAGTAATAAGGCCCATGTTGAAGGAGGTTACAACAACGAAAAAACACACAATCGCACTTAAAACCAAAGGAAATAGCCATTTCTTCTCTAAGTTCATTGACTTCATTGCTGAACCTTATCATTTAGTTCAATACCAGCACAAAAAACACAATTCTCATCTACTCAACATTCCCAACTTAATCGCGCCCAATAGCTCGTTCTTGATTTGCTCTCCAGAACACACACTTATTCAAATGGAATCCTTCAATCTACACTCTGCCAAAATGTTGTTTATATAAAAAGTCACCATCTAGAAGCTCAATCCAAAAAATACAACTAGTAGTATTAAATTAACAAGATAAAAGATACACTCAAAGACTCCGTAAACAACTAGCTAAGAATTTGGTAGAATGACAAAAACAAGAATGTACATCCAATATATAAACATATATACATAAGCAAGCTAACTTTCAACTATATTCTATCTTAATGGGTTTTGCATATTTTATTGGAGAACCAATAAGACAAGTAAGAAAATATATTTTTTTTTAGCAGAAACAGTCAGAATATTACACCAGGTTCATTGAAAACAGAGAGAATTTTGATATAAGAGTCCAAATAATTAGCAAAAAAAGTATCAATCCCCAAATCAAATCAAAATTTAGAATCTCAAATTTTTACCATTCCACAAATGCATATACACCCAAAATGTCAGCAAACACGTAAAAGGCAAAAAAACCCAGAAAAACAAACAATCACAAAAACCCCAGAAAAAATTCAAACAATCAAGAAAACCCTGAACTGCAGTACCCATTACACAGAAATACAGTAAAAAAGGATTTTTTTTTTTTTCCTACAAATTTGAATCAGCAGCTAAAATAGCAAAAAAAAAAAACAAAAAAACAGTGAGCATATAAACATTAGCATACAATTTCAAATCAACCCAGAAGAAAAAAGATTTAACCCAGAATTACAGCAACCATTAGAGAGACTATTTCTGATAAACCCGGCTCAGGTAAAACTACTCATAAAAGAAAAACAGAATTTAGAATCAACAGCTAAAATAGAAATACTAGTGTAAGTATATAAGCATTACTTCATTAATGGGTATGATTCAAATAAACCCCAGAACCAAAAATTAACAGAGTAAATTTATAAGAAAGAAGAAGAACCTTCAATTTTTGTTCGGCAAATAGCTATATGGATTGTTTTAGATTCTTGAACAAACTGGTTCATTTGAGAAGCAAAAGAATTAAATACGACAAAGAAAATCAGTTTTTTTTTTTTAAGAAGAAGAAGAAGAAGATGAAATCAGCTAAAAGATAAGATAATTTGGTTAGTTAATTAGTAGACATTAATGGAAGAATTATGAAAACAGTAGAAGTTATTAAAGGCAAGAACGTGAGAACAAAGAGCTCACGTTTCGTTTTTTAGATTTATTTTTTTTTTGCCTATATATTTAAAAAAAAAATAAAAAATTGGAATTTTGTGTGTGTAAATTCCATTTTAGTCTTTGTTGAGTTTGACTATAAAGAAATAAGTATTTCGTTATTGTTACTATTTTCTTCGCGGGTCAAACTTTTATTGAAAACGTATATTTACATATCCTAACAAAATAGAAGTAAAATTATACATACATCATATTTTGTAAACTTCGTGTGTGGATTATATTGAATTTATTATTATTATTATTATCGTTGTTACTATTTTCATTTTTAAAAAAATGTTTTAGCTAAGTCAAGAGTTTATCAAATACAGTTTATTTTTTTTATTTCTGAAAGTTAGAATTAAGATCCGCATATGTTATATATTCTACCTTTTACCAACTTCATTTATAAAATTATACTAAATATATTATTGTTATGAGGGAAAAGGCTTAAATATGTTATCGAACTTTTAAAAAAGGCTTATTTATGTCATCCGTTAAAAATTTGGCTCATCTATGTCATTGTTGTTAAAGAAAAGGTTCATCAATAGCCTTGTTGTTAAAACTATTTTGACATAAATGAGCTTTTTCTAAAAATTTGATACATATTTGTGCCTTTGCCCTTGTTATAATATATATATATCGAGTAAAGTATTTAAAGTGTGTAAACTCCATTTGAAGTCTTTCTTGAGTTTGACTTGAAAGACATCATTTATGGTTTTGTTGGTTCATAAATAGTAAGTATATTTTAATAATTATTGTTAGGATGTAAAGAGATGGATGAGATTTTTTTTAAAAAAAATTAACAAAATTACTTTTGAATTTTGGAGCATCGTATCAATGGTAGTATTTGTCTAGTCTAGTTTATTATTTATGATAGTTTTTTTCTTTTGTTATATCATTGTATATGTTATCATCTGTAAAAAAAAATTATTTTAGTTATTCCATTATTTTGATTTTGTTATTGTTCTTTATCTAATTGTTCTATAATGTTTTGTTTAATAGTTATCGTATTTTCTTAATTTTTATCTTTTTTTTATAATTACTTTAATTTATTGTATGATTTTTCAAAATATTTTTTCTACCTACCTAATTAAATTAAGAATAAGATAGTGTACACTTTACCATTTTCAAACTTTATTCATGAAATTGTATGTTATTGTTTTAAAAAAAAAAAGTTCTTCACATTCCTAATGGGGCTAGATAGCACTATAAATCTTAATTAATCATATTATTGAAATCCCAATCTAATTATTTAAATGATTATACAAAAAGGAGCACAATAAATACTCCCTATGTCCCTAATTACTTGTCCACTTTTGAAATGGCACACCTATTAAGAAAATAATTAATGGCACAGTGAATTTACCATTTTACCCCTATTAATCATGAAGTGAATGAAAAGTTCTATATTGATCAAAGTAATTAATCATTTAATTGAGGGTATAATAAGTAAAAAAATTGTCATTTCTTGATTTGTCAAAATGAACAAGTAATTAGGGACAACTAAAAAAGGAAAAGAGGACAAGTAATTAGGGACAACTAAAAAAATGAAAAGTGGACAAGTAATTAGGGATAGAGGGAGTATTTTATAAAAGTTTTTTATTTAAAAAAAGTTATTCCTGATTTAAAATGTAAAATAAAATGTCAGAATGTGGCTACGTGTAATGTAGAAAGTGGAATTCCTTAAGAAAAGGAGAACAAAAAGTGAAAAGCAATTACACCTGTTTCTTTAATCATTATTAAACTCATAGTTTGTCAAATTAATCATATATATTTGTCTGCCTCAAACTTAATTAATCCACCATGATGAGATTAACAAGAAAAAACATACTCAGGTGAATTATCAAGATTTACAGATCAGTATAACAAAAATAAACGTAACATATTCCGTGTAATCTCACAATTGAAATCTCAAAAATGTAGAATGTACGTATACCTTATATTTCTTTTGTATAATAAATCGAAGGAAAATATTTTATTCATAAACTCTTCAAGTTCTATCTATTTCTTTATATTTTTGTTGTATTGAAAATAATCAGCAAAATTCTTATTTAATAATAAGAAATCAAATTAAACTAGGACTAAAAAATATATTCCAATATAAATCAGGACAAACAAATTATAACTAGACATATAATTTTCAAATATATTCAAATTGATAATCAAAGTAAGTCTAAAGATGGACATTTTCTAATAAACCAATATTGAATAACCTGAATTGAATTATCTTTTGCTTTTACTATAATAAATCAGGCAGAAGAAATAGAACCCAAATTTTCTTTTTTCCCAAAAGAAAGTTGTTTTTAAAGAACTCAAATAATTAACAATATATATATATATATATATATATATATATATATATATACCTAAAAGTCTATCAAGTATCATCTCCTTGTTAAAAAAATATACTTTAATAGCATATCAAACAAATATCAATAGTCCACGGATTAAAGTTGTACGTGAACTAAATTCAAAACATTATGAAATGAGATAATTCGATTCGACTAGCAATTCTCAATAAAGTATATTTATTTTATTAGAAAAGTGAGATCTTTTAAGTAATTTTATGATGAATTAACGAATGAAATAATAAGTGATGAATCTCTACTAATTCACTTTTCTTGATCGATAATGGAGCTATCCCTAATCTTTTCTTTTAGCGGTGTTTCTTCTATACTTAAAAACTCTTTTTTTATAAAAAGCTTTATTTTACAAGGAAAGATACAGATAGAAGGTCAATATCATAATCATGTCAACTTCTATGACATAAACTTTACATCTATTAATGAAATAATAAACATTTTTATACTAATATTTAGTACTAATAAAGATGGATATAATTTCAAATTATTTTGATATAAAAAGTTAGACACTTAATTTGTATTTATAAGTCTAATACTTAAAAAAAATATTTTAATTAAAAATATTTAAAATAAATCAACCTAAACAGAAAGTTAGCCCAAAAACTTCACTCCCAATTTCTCCTTCCTTTTTCTATTAGTAAATTACAAAGAAATTGAATTTTAAAAAGGATACAAAATGGTTGACTTTGACCTAAAAACATGTCTAATTAACGTGTCATTCCACTTTGCACGACAAATTCAATTATGTATTTTGACATTTTAATATATATATATATATATATATATATATATATACTATTTATTAGATGATAGGAGTAGTACGTTATTACATAAATAAATTAGTATTATCAAAATGATTTAAAATGATGCAACGACGTGTATTATTCTCGTTGAGATAGTTCATTTAGATTATAGATATGTTTATAGGTTGAAGATTCTATTTATTTTATATTATTAATTTTGTGATACTATTAAGCACCATATATATATTTCTCTTTTCATGTCAACAGTATTAACTATTAACAGTATTTTTAGTAGCTTCTTGTCATTCAATTTTTGTTATTATCTATTTTTTTGTGCTTCACTTTTAATTTTTTCTATAAACTACTTTGATATGTGTTATTTGAGTTGAGTATCTTCCAATAATAACCTCTCTATTTTCAAAAGATATGAGTAAAATCTGCATACACTTTATCATCTCCAAAGTCTCATTCTGAAATTGCACTAAATATGTTACTTATATTTTAGCCTTTTTTGAATTATTAAGTCTTACAACAACAAATTTTTAAAAACAAATAACGCTCGAGTGAAATCGACTGTACCCGAAACTTGACATCCACACCCCTAACTAATAGTGACTTGTTTACTTAGACAGGCTACTATATTATAGCGACAAATACCATCCTTACAGAATCGATTCATTTAAGTCTTATAAGTTTTGACTATACTATAAATATACTAGGTCACAATAAATTAAACACTTTAAAAATCGAAGAAAAACGAATTTTTAACCTATCTACACAAGTACAAACATAGCTTTACCAGCATATACATACAAATACACTGGGCCTTAGAAATGGACATTACGTGGAGTGGGCCCATCTTTGGAGGTTAGGCGAATACAATAAAAAAAAGTAGTTGGGCCCACATAACAAGAATTTGAATTTTATACGAATCTAATAGTGTTAAGATCGAATTACATTATCATCCCTATTCTTTTCAAATAACAAAATCCTTTAAATTTGGTGGAATCTGGATATATCCTAAAATGTCCTGATATATCGTGTCTCGATTTCAGATACATCCTTCAACGTCTCGATACATTGCGTAAATTGATGTATTCGATCGATACATCGCGCAAAATGATTTATTCGATCGATACATCGCATAAAATGATCTATCCGAGAAAAGAAGAGAGTAGAGTTTGTTGTAATTTTTTCGAATTGTAGAAAATTTTAGAGAATATGATTAAATAAATCGTGTATTTAGAAATTTATCTTTTAAGGGGGTTAGGCGAATAGAAGAAATTAAAGGTAGTTGGGCCCATATAACAATAATCATCTACCGCGTTTTAATGCGGAAAATGTATATATTTAATTAATTAATTTCTTTTTGTCTTCAATTTTCCACGAATTAAATTGACTTCCTCTTTTGTTGACTAACCTATTGGCTCTATTTCGATATATCGTCCTTTAAAAACATAGATATTTTTAAATATTTTCACCTCTCATATTAGATGGACATCTTCTTAAATATTAATTAATTCTATCCTAATTTAGTAAGTAATCAAGTAATATAGGATAAATATTTTTAATAAAATGTTCATCTAATATGGAACAGAGAGAGTATAGGTTAATCATAATCGAAGTTTGGTTTTTAGTTAATTTTGCGGCTTAAAAGTAGGTGTTTAAAGACACTTTTTGCCTTTTTTTAAAAATACATTCAAAAATAGAAAAAAAAAAGTTTAAAATTAAAACCTTTTTAAAATGAGTCAATCCAAACGTCCTCATAATTTTCATTTTTTAACTATTCAGAAATTATATTGAAGTTTAATTAAATCTGAATTTATATCGAGGATGACATCCCAAAAAAAAGCTCAAATCTAAACTTCTCATTGAGAAATGAAAAATTAATTATCACTCAATTATAACATTTTTTATTTTTTTTACTTCCTCATTTGTTGACTTATTATTCAAATTTACATTTTTTTCATATTTCAGTCGTGTTATTGTATTGGGAATTTAATTAAATTTGAATTTACGTTAAAAAGGTATACATTGAAAAGTTGAAAATTCTCTAATAAAGATGATTATGTATCTAACAAAGTTCAAACTCAAGTTTATCTGATTAAGACTGAAATTGTACTCCCTCCATTCATATGAAAAAATGACCATGTTTTTTTAATATGCTAAACGGACAAACAAGAGTGAAAAAATTATTTCTAAAAATACCGAACAAGTAAAAGTCAACGACGAAAACATTCCACAGAGTCTCTTGCTAGTCCAACTTTTGTTCTTTCTAGGCAAATGATGGATTGAGGTCAGTCAACTTCACAAAAGTAGGATGCACAACTTCACCAACTTTAGCTTCTATATATAGTCGGCCAAACCCAATCATTTAGACGTGTTAGTTTGTTCACATTTTACGTATTGTAAAAATAGATTTTTATTTGTACTGGTCATTTAAATCTTTAAGTATATCAAGAATAGACGATTATTTTTTCTATTATACCCTCAACGTTAACTACTTATTTCTCAAATCATTTTTCAAGATTAACTACTTATTCCCAAAATCATTTTTCAAAATTAAAGACGTGCAAAATTTGAAATGGACAAATAAAAACAAACGAAAGAAGTATTTAGTGGTGTATTCTTCGATAAGCAACTCATTGTGAGATATATTTTCATTGTGGGCTCGAAGTAGAAAACTGAAAAGCTAAGCTGTTTGGGCTACCAAATTGAAGCCCATTTAGTGCTATTATTGGGTATTGAAAGCCTAGAGCCTAGAGAAATGCAATTACATAAGGGGTTGTTTGGTTGGAAATAAGTGATCGTACTATGTATATATGATAACTTATTTCATCACTATAGTATAAATGGTGGAATGAATAAATCCAGGACTACATAATACCTTCAACAGGATAAAATAATTTTACATTATGAGATTATTATACTTTATACCTGACAAACTGAACGTTTCCCAAGTGAAATGGAAAGACTTTTCAAAACTATTGAACATACAACTCTTTGGATTGAATCCCTTGAAACAACAATAACAATATATCGGTGTAATCCCATAAGAAGGGTCTGAATAAGATAGAATGTATACAAACTTTACTTCAATTTTTTTAGGTATGGAGATCATTTTTGATAGATAGAGACTCAAGGCAAACCAATTCGAAACAGGTTTGAAAAATACAAGGTGAAAGAAGCTCGGATGAAACTCCTTGAAGCCCGTTTATTTTGGGCTTTCAGCTTCAAGCCAATTCCTTGAAAGCTAGGCCCCCCATAAATGAAGAATCCCAATAACCACTACGGGCTTCTTGTGATAATGGACCAAGCCCATGTATATTTCATCTCTATAATTTTGAAATGACTTTCTTCATTTCAATTTGTTTGTCAGTTTTTGACTTGACAAGAAGTTTAAAAAAATAAAGATGATTTTTAAATAGTGTAGTCATAAACTAAAGGTATGAAAAATATACCAAAATACGCTTTAATCTCATGGTTTAAACATGTCATACAAAATGTTAAAATAAAGAATTGCCAAAAAAACAAAAGAGACTTATTTTTTTTTTTGGCAGACTAATAAAGAAAGTAAGACAAACAAACTGAAATGAAAAAATAACATTTTTTTGAAATTTTTACACTGTATAACCACTCATCAAAATAATAACCAACAAATTCATTTTTTTTATATTGTAATATATAAATAATATACATACTTTATACACAGTTGGTATATCTTTAAATAGTAATTAGATTCACATCATAAAATTCAAACATTTTTGTCTTAATAAAAACAACCCCAGTCTAACTAATTAAATCTGATAGGCATCTGAATATGGATTATTAAAGATTACAGATGCAATATCACATGGCCAGTGAGAAACAAGCCGATCATATTAAAAATATAATGTTAATATAAATTTATTTCCAGTCAACTATATAAATATATAAATATTGATCATAAATGATAATTTTTTTGGGGTAATTAATCTGTTTTAGCCCTTGCCTTTATCACATTGGATGCTTAATTTAATATTTGATATTTATTTAATTTATGTCTAATCAAGATGTTTAATTTAAATAATATAAAACATTTTTTTAGTTTGAGTTAAATTATGTTTTACATTATTATAAATTGAAGTGTTGATAAGTCTTTTTTATGGTGGAGAATTATTTGAGTTTATAAATAAAATATTCTATCAATTTTTTTTGTTGTTATCAAAATTAGTTGTGCGTGAAATTCATCCACGTATCAAATTTGAATTTTGATAATAAATAAATCTTGATAAGAAACGTTTTTCTATTTTATCATTCCTATAAATTTAAAGATCGATAAATATTGAATAGGAAATGATTATTAAAAAAACATACTTAATTGTTTTTGCAATGTAGGCTAGATTGGTATTATCTCAGATCCAATGGGCCATTTATTATCTGGTTGTTACTTCATAATGCTGTCCTTTACCTATAAAGCTATAACAATATTTGTCATATTTCTATTCTCCCTTACTTTTTCATCGTAACGATTTCTTATTCTGTGTTGATACTTTAATTAATCAGGATTTATATATAAAAAAAATTATAGAGTAAACATGTTTTTATCACAAAAATGATTTTATACTTAAAATTCAGATTAGAGATGTTGTTTCATAGAAAACATTAAAAAATATTTACATGATGTTTTAGCTTTTTGATCGATAGCATTTTCAGCCTATGTATAACTAATATATGTATTAATCATATACTTTAATCAATACTAGTCCTATATATAATACATCATCAATCAACAATGCTAAGTCACTTCCAATTCTAATACGTCCATTATGATACTACAGCAAAACAAATCAAAATGATCGATAAAAAGTATTCTTTCAATATTTTTTGAAATTTCAAAATAACCCATAATTGCTATAATCTCCCTTCTTCGGATGATCACTCAGTAGGTGAGCACTTTATGTGCATTGTGTAATAACTTAAAATCATATAGGGGATGTAAATCACACTAGGCAAGTGTTATACGATATACTCGACTCAAAAGACATTAATTAAGGGGGAATCAATCCCATGAAGAAATCAACATTTCTAATATACAATTTATTTACCTTTTCTCTCTTTATCGACCATTAAGAAATAAACAAATCCAGTTGCTCATTGTCTTGCTAAAGCATCTGTTGCTAAATATACAATTTATTTACCTTTTCTCTCTTTGTCGACCGTTAAGAAATAAACAAATTCGATTGCTCATTGTCTTGCTAAAACATCTGTTTCTATATCTGGTTTGATGGAGTGGAATACTAACCCTTCATCTTTTATTCCCGATGTACTCATTTTCGATACATCGATTTGAATATTGCTTTCATACACTTTACCAAGCTGCCCCTCCCCCCAACCCCCCACCCCATATTGTGAAGTGATTGAAGGGCAATATTGGTCATTTGATGTAGATGGCTTTGTTTCTCGTAATCATCGACGAAGATATGACGTTTGGGTAGGTAAGTACTGAAAGTTAAAAACCTTCAAAACAAAAGCACCAAAACACGTGTTGAATTTTTTGGTTATGAAAATAGACACATCAAACTGAAAAAAATAATAATTAAAAACAGATAATAAAACCAAAGAAGAAAGAAGCAAAATATTGTTTTGGTTGTCTCGTGAGTACCCACTGAATATCTCAAAATGGCATTGTCCAAACGGCACTAATATCTTTTTGTTTTGTTTTCGATGTTCGATATTATATTATAGTCCGACTTGTTTAGACTTACATTGTATAAGACCTTATTCGAGGGAATGCTCATGATTAAAGATTTTTTCATACTCATCACTCAAATATGAGAATTTTAATTAAGAAAAAAGTAATCTCATCTACTACACCATCTCTGTTGATGGTGCATTAATATTGCACTTTATTAGTAGTAAAAAATCTAAGCATAAATACAAACGTTGTCAAAGACAAATCAAATGTTACTTCAAAATGAAAATTTTGAACCTTTACAAACATAACATTATTAAAAGTTAATTCAAAGTTGAAAAGAAAAATCTGAATAATTTAGGATTTATTTCTATTGTTCTCATAATTTTTTTTTCGTATTTGCTTTATATACTTAATATGATATAACACATGCATTATGATTTACAGTATTAAATATTTTTTTTTACATTCATTTAATTTAACACTTCAAAAAAAAAATAAGAGTACATACCCTTTATTAGTGCTTTACAAAACATTTTGCAAATGTTTGGTACAATTCTTTCACACACCACACATGTGCTGTTTAATTCTCAAAACTTACTCTAAACAACATCAAAAACCAAAATTATTTTTCCAAAATTACCTCAATTTATAGGCACATAAGTTGTTAATCAGTGGCGGAGCCAGAAAATTTAATAGGGGGGTTCAAAATCTGAGAAGTAAACACACGAACTAGTAGAAGGGGGTTCGACATCTTTTATACAAACCTAAAAAATAATTTTAACCATGTATAAATAATAATTTTAACCATGTATAAATAGTAATATTTTTCGCCGAGGGGGGTCGGATGACCCCCTCATTATATGCTGCCTCCGCCCTTGGTTGTTTTTATTAAACTTCTAAACTAGAGCAGTGGGAGATATTTTCTTACTACTATTGAGATTGAAAGTATTTATATGAATTTTACTCTACACCTAGAGTATTATCCTTCGATCCATTTTACTTGTCATGTTTTTCTTTTACATTTTTTTAAGAATACAAGTTAAAAAATATAATTTAATTGATAACAACAATGATATGTACAGTATAATTTTATAAATGAAGTTTGAAGAGGATATAATAGACATTGGTTTTATCCCTATTAAAGTAGAGAGACTATATTGTGAAGACCCACCCTCGGTTCAAAAAAAGTGTAATCAAAGCACCGAAAGAAAAATAACGACAACAAAAGAAAGAAACAACTATTATTCCTATTATTTATTTAATTTCATTTTAAAATTATCATCTTTTTGCTACATTAATCTCCCTCTAACATATATTGAGTGAGAATAAAGGTAAAAGTTAATAATTAATTATATCTTAGTTTTTAAAATAATAATTATTTTAGAACATTTATTTCTAATTAAAAATATGACAACTAAAATAATCATAAATTATATTTTTTTTTACTTCCTATAACAATCTCTCTATAACAGAAAGAGTGGTCTACTTATATTGTTTGAACAATTATCACTTTCTAAGTTGACTTTTAAATTTAAATTAAACTTAAGATCTATTTATTTAAAGAAATTTAATTATATTAACATGAGCCCTTAAAATGTTATTAAACACTCGATGCTTATCAATTATTTTAAAATTTTCTTAATCTAATCCAAACAAACTCTTAACAAATAAATTCTATATATGTTGCACATGATTTGATATAGTTACTAACACAAAAAACAAAATAGCTAAAAAGGAAAAAAATAAGCTAAAAATGGACAAAAGTATCATACATCCGTTTCTTTACTGTTTCATAATTAAAACAGTCAATAAATATTTATAGGTCTAATCTTTATGCTTATTTGTAACAGTTTTTTTTTTAATTATTTTTTATTTTTTATTTTTTTATATTTATAAAAATACCATAATCTCCTCACTACCCCACCTACCTCCCACTCTTTATTGCAAAAAATAAAAAATCAATATTATTTTCAAGAGTTAATACTAGCAGAGAGAGAAAAAAAATACTCCGTAGAAGAGATCTGAAGAGGGGTCTGACTAGTTTCTTCTCTCAAAAAATCTCTCTTTTGAACGGCCCTCCCTAATTTTTGTCAAAAGGGTATAATAGAGGGAGGGGTAACAGTCTTTTCTCTAAATCTTTGCATTTTGTTTTTGCTATACTCTGTAAGTCTTCACCAATTTTCAGTTTTGATTTGTTTCTACACTGTTTCTTCTTAGTTTAACTGTTTCTTTTTTTGGGGGTTTCTTTTCGATCTGTACTGATCTTGATCCTTTTTAGGTAGTTTTTGTTTCCTTGTGTTTAATTTCAGTATTTATGATATGGGTTTTGTGTTTTAGGATGAGGGTTGCTAAATTTAGCTGTTCTTGATGTAAAAATCTGATCTTTTTTGTGTTTCTGCTACTGATTGTACAAAAATCTGTCTACTGATTGTACTTGGGTCTTTAATTTTGGTGTTAGTGATGTGGGTTGTGTGTTTTAGGAGGAGGGTTGCTTAAATTTAGTTGTTCTTGATGTTAAAATCGGATCTTTTTTGTGGTATGTCTACTGATTGTTCTTGGCTCTTTAGTTTTGGGATTGATGATGTGGGTTTTGTGTTTTAGACGGAGGGTTGCTTAAATTTAGCATTTCTTTATGCAAAAATCTGATTTTTTTTGTGCTCTAGCTATATGTGTACTGATTGTAATTGGGGATTTGAGCTGATTTTTCAGTTTATTTTTGCTTTGTTTTGCATCAATGCAAGGATGATTTGGTTTCTATCGGATTCATTTTTTCTTCAATTTTAGTATTAATGATATGGGTTTTGTTTTTTGGGAGGAGGGTAGCTCAAATTTAGCAGTTCGTGATGCAAAAATCTGATCCTTTTTGTGCTCTAGCTATATGTGTACTGATTGTACTTGGTGATTTGAGCTGATTTTTCAGTTTGTTTTTGCTTTGTTTTGCATCAGTGCACAGTTGATCTTTGGTTTCTAGTGGATTCAGTTTATCTTTGTTAAAGATCTAATCGTTGCTTTTGATTTCAAATTTGGATTAGTTTGTATGCTGCTTTCTCTTGTCCTTTAAGGTTTATGGATTTTTTCTTATCCAATTTCCTTCTTTTGATTGCTTGTTAATGTATATGGGATCGTTTTTTTTCTGTGCTCAGCTTCTGAGATGACGGCTCTGAAATTTTCTGTTGTTTATTGATATCTCTGACCTCTGGTATATTGAGTCTCGAATGAGTAGCTGCTCTCTTAATCAAAGATCTATTTTTATACTGCTTCATAGCTTGATCATGGATTAGTAGGATTCCCTGGGCTGAATCATTCTGCACCAATGGTTTAAAAGTTTAGTCCATCTTGCGCCCAATTTATTATTTTGATAGCCTTGGGGTCTGGGTCGTATAACTTAAAACTCTTCCATATCGTGTTATTCTTTCTGTCATCAATTATCGTGTGTCTTCTTGATGCATCTTTCTCACTTATGTAGTAGTTTGAACATAATTTGCTAATGTATTCAATCTTTGCTTCAGGATCAGGCACTTCTCGGTTTGTATTTCATTGAAATATGGGTGTAGAGGTGGAAGCTAAGTTAGTTCATGTTCCAGTTGAAGCTGGAAGTGAACAGATCAATCTTCTGAAAGAAAATGGAAAGCCGAATCATGTTTCAGGGATTACTGAGCCAATAAAATTCGGCTCTCATGGGACTGAAGAACCTAAGAAGGAGGAAGTAAGCAGAATTCCTGTGAGCAATGTTCCAAAGGATGCGGTTGAGGATTGGCCTGAACCTAAGCAGATCCATTCGTTCTATACTGTTAAATTTCGGAGATTTGACGACCCAAAACTGAAGGCCAGAATTGAACTGGCTGAAAAAGAGCTACAGAAAAAGAACCAAGCTAGATCTCAGATCATTGAAAAATTGAAGGCCAAAAGGGTAAGTTTTTTGGTGAATCTTCCTTTGGCTGTACATTTCAAGAGCATATTACTTGGTATCTCTCTTGTATTGTCAAAATCGTGGAGTTGTTTATGACATGATCCTAAAATCAGATTTTTACTATGTTTTGCTGTGTTGAACTGGAAGTATTGTAAAGTTAAAATGAAAGATCTTGTTATCCTACAGTTTTAACTAATTGCATGACCCATTTTGTTAGTTGCCAATTTTTTTCCAATTTCTGGCCTTGTGGGAGTGTGGCGGCTATAATTAAATGGTTTTTGAGTATTTTCAGGCTGAAAAATCAATTTTCATTGAACAAAGGAAAGCCCTCAGTGCTGAGAATAAGGAATTTAGGAGTGCTATTGATGGTAAGATAAAGGAAATGGTACCTCTGCATGAGGCCCTGGGCCAGCTCCGAGGTTCTAGGAATGCAGGCCGAGAGAGGGGTCCTACAGTGTGTTCATCTGAGGAGGAGCTCAATCATCTTGTAAGCACTCGTTTATAACTTTATTTAATAGGTTTGTTTTGTCATTATTTGCGTTCATTCCTCAATTTCATATTGTACACAAACAATGATAATATGACATTTTCATTCTGGCAACTTTGTAGATTAAGGGTCTGCAATACCGCATTCAGCATGAAAGCATTCCTCTGAACGAAGAGAAGCAAATTCTACGGGAAATCAAACAACTTGAAGGAACAAGGGAAGATGTTAAAAAGGTTGCTGCTGCAAGGGCACAAATTCATGAGACGATGGGGGAAAAAGAATCAATCCAGAACCAGGTCAAAGTAAGGCCTTTATGTTATGTTTCTCTTATACAGATGCAAATATTTAGGTTTCGTGGCTGAATCTTATCCTGTTAGTTTGCTGTAATCTGCATATGATAACTGCTAACCTGTCACTGGTGTTGTAGCTTATGAATGTTGGCTTGGATGGAGTTCGTAAGGGGCAACAGGAAGTTAAGGGCAGGCTTAAGATAATAGATGATCAGATTGATGCCATAAACAAACAGATCGGCATATTGGATGAGGAATTGAAGGGCGTTGTGGAGAAGAGGGACAAGACTTATGAACATATTCTGGAATTGAGAAAACAGCGTGAAGAAGGGGTATGCTGCTCTGCTTCCTTGTTGATTGAAATGTCTTACTATTTTGGTTAAAAAAAGGTTTTATGGTATATGTTATGCTCAAGTTTAATCCGATTAAAACAAAAAAAGATTCAATCCCATTGTTTACCTTCGGTGAATCGTCAACAATCAATTACACACGAGATGCTTCAATTACTGTGCTTCTACTTGTTACTGTTTTAATGTCATATGCTACCCATCTATGGTCTATTTGATCTATCTGTTTCCATGTTTGATTACATGTTTTTGTTGTGTTGCGTTGTCCTGTGTTTATCCCTGTATTTTTGTAGTTGCCTTATGTGTAGGAATTTTATGAGTGATCAGAAAAATTTCTCCGTCGTCTACACTATTTTTTGTTAGGAAATCATAGCAGGTAGAAACATTTCATTACTGGTCTAGATACACGCTTCACGGGCGCTGGTAAGTGACATGATGGTTGCCTGGAATTTTATAGAAATGATGACTTCTGGGTTTGCTCATATACGAGGATTTCTAACTTGCTAGTATCTTTCGTGTATATTTGACTGACTACCGCAATCGTCCTTGGTAACAGCTTCTAGAGACACACACACACACACCCAAAAGAAAAAAAACAGTTAAGAGGATGGCAGCTGAGAGGTAAGGAAGGTTGCTCTTCCTAAAAAGGAATAGAAAAGAGTAGGAAATTTTACATCTCAAGGGAGAAGCCAGTTGATTTGTGTATGTCTACTCTCTGAAATCTTTCACGGGCGTTTGTTATCTTTAAAAAAATTGAAATGTTTTTTTTTGATTACTGCAAGCGTCTAGAAAAATAGTCTCAAACTTATGTAGTCTTTATAACCTATTTCCTGCAATTTTCAGAATTCTTCTTTCTACCAAAACTCCAACGTATTGCACAAAGTGAAACAACTTGCTGATCAAAAGGATGTTGGAGCCCTTAAAGAGCTCTCAGTTACAGAGGTATGATGTATTTTTCACTGGTAGTTGTTATATTTATGTGTTTAGTATTGACAATCATCTTTTTTTCTTTCACTAGGTCGACAAGTTCATTTCTCTTTGGTGTGGTAGTAAGTCTTTTAGAGATGACTATGAGAGGAGACTCTTGCAGTCGCTTGATGTTAGGCAGCTTAGCAGGGACGGCAGGATGAGGAATCCTGGTGAAAAGCCACTGGTGTTACCAGAATCACCTACTGTCTCCCGTGCTGAAGTTCCAGCAAGAGCTAATGCAAAACCCGTTAAGGAAGATCATGCACCCGTTGATGCTGCTCCGATTCAGAAAGAACAGCAAGAGGTGAGTGGCAAGCAGCTGAATGATGCTCGTGGTAAAAACACAAAAAACACAGAGAAAAAAGCTGTCATTGTTGATGACGAGGAAATCTATGGTTTGGACCTACCCAAGGATATTAAGCCCAAGAAAACCGAAGTTGATGAGGCAACACTGAAGGAGATGAAGAAAGAGGAGGAGATAGCAAAAAATAAACAGGCTATGGAGAGGAAGCGTAAGTTGGCCGAGAAAGCAGCATCAAAAGCTGCAAAGAAAGCTCAGCTAGAAGCTGAAAAGAAGCTCAAGGTAATTCTCTCTCTGATTCTTTATAGTCATACCATCTATGTCGCTCGGACTCTTCAAAAATGTCAAACGGATGTTGTAGGATTCTCCAAAAATAGTGTATTTTTGAGAATCCAACGGGTGCAACATCGAAAATGAAGAGTCCCCGCAACTTAGCTTACCATTTCCTTGTAGTTTTAGGTTGTAAAAGTTTCAGATTAGCTTCAGACTTATCTTGTTACTTTTGATTTCTTTCAGGAACGTGAGAAGAAAGCAAAGAAGAAGGGTGGATCTTCTGCTGCTGGTCAGGAACCAACTGAGGAGCCAACTGAAACACCCGAGGAAATTGCTGAGGAAGAAAATGCAGAGGAGACTGTTGAAGCAACCGTTGCACCCAAGGTCAAGGCACGGAAAGAGAACACCATCAGGCACAGAGCAACACGTGCAAGAGGCTCCGAGCTTCCCAAATCTATACTAAAGCGCAAGAAAGCAACAAACTACTGGCTATGGGCAGCTGCTCCTGCTGCACTTGCGATTCTGGTACTTCTAGTCATCGGATACATGTATCTTCAAAAGTAGAAAGAGGTGGGGAGACTGGAGAGTGAAAAACAAAACAAAACAAAAAAACAAAACTTTGGCTTTAGTTTTTTTTTTTTGCAATACTGCAATAGTAAGTACTGTTTAGTTTGATCATAACAATATTTCTTTTTCTTGCATCCTATATAGTTTAGGATGGAAAACTCATAAATGTGTTACTGGTAGATGTGCGGCCTATCTTGAGAGTACTTACTGAGAGACAGTCTACATGTTTTTATTTTTGTTGCTGTAGTTGCAATTATATTGACATTTTGTTTAATCATTTGTCATGTTAGACTTTTTTTCATTCGACTTTTTAAAAATTATTATTCGTCTACGCAGCTAGCATTTGATCATAGATTTAGTTGAAACTTGAAACAAATGATTTTTTTGAGCCTTGATGCTGTGGTTGGACATGCCGTTCGAAGTTTTTGTTGGTATGGACTATATTTTTAAAAGCATACTTTCAAAATCTATGATCAAACATGAGTTCGGTTTCAAGATGGTGACTTGTTGGACTATTAAATGCCACAAAATTTGTATAATGCTATAATAATATCACCAAGAAAGTTTTGTAACAGTTATGTTCCTGGTATTATTAAAATATTTATTTGCTTTTATCATAATTTGTTACTATTCTCTATAAAATCTAACTGTTTCATTTGTTAAAAAATTTAATTAGGTTCTCTTCGTTTTTAATTTTTTTTAATACCGTGCAAGGTTTATATGAGATGTAAAGATTTTTTATATTATTATGATCAAACAGATTAAAAATAGGATCATCATCCATTCAGACCTTTTTAAGAGTGTTAAAAGGTCATGAAGTTTGTTATATTACTATTTTGCATTGATCAATTTAAGTAATAAAAAAATAAGCTAAGGACGAAATAGATAGTCAAAAAAAAAAAAAAAGAACAACACAGGTCAGCACATCTCAAATTTTAAGCAACCAGCCAATGAAACTGTTTTATTTGTTGAATTTACAAAAGTTAATAATTAGATAGAAAGTTGAGAGCTTTCCGTCAATTCCTATTAACAGGGCGCTTCTAAATCCTCCCATATAAGAGAAATAATAAAAAATATATAGATTTAATGGCGTCATTTGAGACTACATTGTAACGATTGAATTAAAGTCGTCTAAATTAGGGTGGCTGCTGCAAAGCGCGAAATCCAATGCGCCTTACTAGGCTCGGCCGCCTCGCGCCTTACAAGGCTCAACAGCCTTGCAAAATCAGCGCCTAAATTAAAAAAAATAAATTATTTCATTCCGAAAATTTAGCGTCGGTTGAATAATCCCTATTAGCAAATTTCCTGCTCTGCTGTAAATTAGTGGTAAGTTCTATTGACAATTTCCTTTGTGGTTAACAAGTTTTGTCCCAATGTTGACTTTGAGTGGGATTTGACATACAATGTTTTCATTTTTCCTTTTTGTAATGAAAAGGAAAAATAGCATATTCTCTTTGGGGCTTTGTTTTGATTATAATGATAGTGTTAATGGTCAATTTAAGCTCACCTTATCAACTCATAATAATTATGTCTCATTTCAAACATGTTGCGATTGATTATATAAAATTTTCACTCTAAAACAAGTTGTTATTAGTCATTCCGAAGGAGACTAATATAGTAGCATATAGTGACAACTCAAGTTAATTTTGGCCTAAAGTCAAAAACAAATTGGAGGCTTAGCTTTTTTAAAAAAAAAATTTAAAATTCAAAGTTATCTTTTCTCTTTAATAAAAAACTTTATTTTTTCTATGGTTTTAAACTATATATATATATATATATATATATATATATATATATATATATCAAAATATTTTTTAATCTTGTGGTCTTAAATGTGTCATGTGGAAGTTAAATTTAAATATTGACAAAAAAGAAACATTCTTTAATGTTTCGAAATGAACTAAAAGAAAGACACAATATAATTTATTTTTTGTTAAAAATATTGGGTAATATTTATAATAATTCTATTATTATTAAAAATGGTGTCCTCAAATTTGGAGTCTAAGACGATGCCTCATTTATAAAGACATTGAGCTGCCCCTGGTGGTAGCAGATAATCAGATATTCTAGGAGGACATTAAAGGAAATCTATGGAACTAAATATGGATATTAACAGTTCTTGTGTTTTTGTAGCATTATTTGTAATATATCCTATTGATAGAGATGCTTGTGGAACTATTTTGATAAAGATTAGTTCCTTTTTGTACGCCCAACGACGAATCTTAATATATGAATAAAATTCTTCTATTTCAAGAAGAAAAAAAAAGTTGTGATCAGTCGTATCAATTTTAACCAACCAAAGCAAAAACTAAATAAAGTGAAATTAATTTGTTAAGTAAGCTTAAAATGGCCGCTGGTACTTTAATTTGATTTCCATCAAATTAAGTACACTAATTATCTCTATATATTTTTTTCTAGAAAGAACCACACATTTATCATGATTATGATGTCATTACCGTATTGGTTACGCAGAATTATTTTTTAAAATCTTTGGTATAATTCCTTAGGACTTACACATTACATAGACCTAACCAATTATTATTTTTATTTATTACAGTATTTAATTTAAAATGATTCATGAGTAATTTTAAAATGGGAATTTAGCAATTTGTTTAATTACATACCTACTTTTTAAGTTTTTGTTTTGTTTTGTTTGGTTGGATTTTTTATTAAAAGAATGAGTTTCATACACTTAATAACCAAATGTCATTCCGATTAATAAACTTTTTGGTAATAAAGAAAAAACGACTAAATGATCAAGAGAAAGAAGCCAAACCAAACAAACCTCACACAATATACGCTAGCAAATGCAGTCAATATTTAATTAGAAAAACAAGCGGACTGATCACTAAATAGATACAAATAAGTAGTATATATTATGACGTTGGTGTGATGTAGACATTCAATGATCCTGATGGTTTTAGAGCTCGAACTCATAACCAATAAGTCACCTGGAGACTACTTTATCGTTGTTCCTAGCCAATTATTTCAATGGTCCAACAACAACAACAACAACATACCCAATGAAATTCCACAAGTGAGGTCTGGGGAATGTAGAATGTACGCAAACCTTATGACTATACCTCATTGAGGTAGAGAGGTTGTTTCCAAAAGACCCTTGGCTCAAGTGCAACAAATCTCGGTGTAAAGTAGGATACGATAAAGAGAATATATCATACAACAAGGAACAATGCAAAAGTAACCAAAACATCAAAAAAATCACATGTTAATCGAAATACCATAGTCCATAAACAACATATTAGGATAAATCATTATTAAAAATAATAATAAACAATGATTAACCAAAAACAAGAACTACAATAGTACTTAAATGGTAAGACTTTTTCAAATAATATAGATTGTTCGGACCAACTTGAAACCTTGTAATTTTTTTTGTATGTTTGTCAAAGTTTCACTTAGTTCATTAATGGTTAGATCACACCCTTAAAACAAAAATACCAAGAACAAGATCACATACTTTTTATTAATGACAACATAGGCACAAGTATTAATTTCTTCCCTACATAAAAATCTTTGTATCAAATGGAGCTTGTTGAATCTTACGTACAAAAACTAGTCCTCCTCCTCTATGCAAAAAACATTAAAAAAAAAAAAAAACTTAATAGTAATTATATATAGTACTTACTATATGGATTCACTCAACTAATTCCAGATCCCACTCATGAAATTACACTGCATATATTATTATCGTATCAACTCAACCCATTATACTCCCCCCTAATTAAGCATAGCCACAATATCCATTTTCACATTTCACCCCAGGCTTACAAACTCTATTACATTTGCCACAATTCTTAGGATCATCAATCACTCTAGTACATACCCCACCACAACAACGTTGTAACAAATTACATTTATTTTGACATTTTCCACAATTGTTCATGTCACCTAACACATTTCTACAATGTTTCTTACAACAATAAAGCATACTTGTCCCTTTATTTGCCGATACTCCATCGCAAATATTATTACGATTCGCGTCACAACTTGCTCCTTTTTTTATCGTTGTTACTTTTTTCGAGCTCCTCAAGCTAGTAAAAGGCATATCGAGGGTGTAAATCGATTCTTCTTCATCGTCGTAGCGAAAAAGAGAGTTTGGATTAGCATTTGTTGATGAAATAAGGAGAATAATGGCAATGAATTTGAGTAAAATGTATGCCATTTTTTTTTTAAAAAAAATTGTGAGTGAAATTGAAGTATGTGATATATGTCTTATATATATGATTTTGAGTTGATGGTTGTGTGATAAAATATTCCTTGTTTTAAGGGAGGGATTGTTCTCTGCTTGTGACAGAATTAATTAGATGGAACATTGTTAATTAGTTAATTAATTAGTGAAAAGCTCTAGATCCTAGTGACACATATAGCTATGAATCTATTGAGGATTCCAAGGAGTAAGTTTGACCTTTATAATTAAAAGAGGTAGTGGAATAATTAAATGTATTAATTAACACTGCTTGAAAAAGTCTAAATCGACTTTGGAAGTGTTTCTAGCATGAAACAAAAAATATTTTGTATCTAACTAGTTTTAATATGAAGTGATCGTCCAAACAAAAGCAAGCTTTGTGATGAATTAATTCAAAAAGTTTATGCCAAATACTTCTTTATGATTAGAGGTTCGCAAAAAGTTGTATGCAGGGGAGTGATAAGTACTCATTCATCTTCAATTATAAATTCTCTTTATGATTAGAAGTTGGCAAAAATTTTTTAGTAGTGGAGTGGTAAGTACTCATTCATCTTTAATTAGAAATTTTAGATTCCAGCCCTTTAAATAAAATCATCTTTCTTTGGTGAAATGTGTTTACCCCTCAAATGGGACTTTCCAGTTCCATATTCAAATTAGTTGGACCCCAAAGCGAGCGCCAAAAAATGATAAAAATGAATAGCATTGCATTGTGCCTTCCATAAAAATAGTCATTTTCTGATGTAATGGAAGGAAATAGGGAAGATTTAGTGAAACTCTCCTCATTAAATGAGCCAATTATTCATGCCGCTCTGTCATTATCGTGAGTAGTTCACTTTCATTACATCGTCTGATTAATTATTTTTACGTAAATAATAAATAGTTATATATCAAATCAACTATATCACCTCAAGTATGAATAGAATTGCCTCACAAACAATCTGCTATAACATGTTAAATTACTCCGACAATATATAAATCTTTTCTTAATATTTAATGTGAATAGATTTAAATCTTACTAATTAAAATTCTTTGTATACTATCATAGGTTAACACGTCATTACAAAGTCTTAAATGGTCATTAAGATGAAAAGGCCAAAAGGGGGTGTGTGGTGGTAGAGTGAAGAGTAATTTAGGTGCCATAGTTTAAAGAGACAATAACAAGAGATTAATCTTGCTTAATACATAAGCGTAATATATATTATTATTCACGTTGAAAGATCCGATTTCTCGGCAGGCAAAGCGCGAGGCACTTGGTTTCTCACGGCCTCTCATGCTAGATCTCAGCCGACGAAAGGTTTAGTCAATTTGGAAGCGCACGATAGGTGGTTTGTATTATCATTACTTGATCGGTTACACACGATTATTACGTATTATTTCATAATGTATCATACTGTGTTATGTTGTGATGTATCATATTGGATTGTTTTTAAAGGAAAAGTTACATAGTTAAGCAAATATATATTAGTTAACTAGTCATCATAACTATAATTTTAGTTAATTACTACTCGCGATCAATATTCAGTAATAATTACGTGACCTGGGGTTTCGAGTTTGTATAATTCACACGTTTGTATAATTCAGAATTTGTATGATATGATTTGTATAACTTTTGTATAATGTAATTTTGTATAATATAATTTGTATAACTATTTAAAGTTAAGATGTTTGTGTTTGTATAAATTCGTTATTTCAAGTTTATACAAAAATAACTCAATTATAAAAACGTATCCGCCAATTATACAAACTCACCCGCGAATTATACAAACAAGACAACTTAAACTGTAGCTACAACTTGTAATTATGCAAACTATAGCTATATATGGAGCATAATTAAGTTTATTATAGTGGCTATTTGAGAAAATTTCCCTTGTTTTAATGAAGAAGAACCTACATAATTAATTAGACATACTTCACTGCCATTTATACTATTATTATCTACAATTTCAAAATATTATGTATCTTATCACTAATTAAGAGTTCTCTACTATATATTGAGGAGGATATACTTAGATACACATATTTTTTCTATCAAATATACTAAAATAGGAAGAGAAGCGAACAATATTCGTTATGTATCCTAGATACATGCAAATTACACTACATACACATTAGATACATGTATATGTATGTATCTAGTGTGATTCACAAGTACCAGATACATAGGAGAGTAGTGAGCGAGATGGTAGAGAGGCGAGCGAGATTTGTTATGTATCTCATATATATGCGAATCCACTTGGATACAAAGTATCTACAATAAATTACACATAATTTTGACCCCATGTATTCCAAGATACATGTTTCTGAAAACGCACTAAAATCTGGTAAGATACGTAATATCGCAAACTAGTGTGTATCTAAGTAATTTAGTCCTAAAGTAGTGAGATTTATGTAAGTTTCCCTTTAATGAATACAATATTTGAATAGATTATTTCTGTTGTTAATTACATAATGTCGCACATCAACAATTTGAATGATGAACATACAGGAAAAGTAGAGTACGAGGTAAACTATTAGAAAACGATATGTAATAAAATGAGAAGAAAATAACAAGGTAGCAATACATAAAATGTGACTTCATGAATTTAAACGATACGATATGATAAAATTTATGCTAACATTAAAACAAACATAATATTTAAACTAACAATACAATACGACGGGCAAATGAGTATACTATTGTTGTAAATTAGGACCGTAATCACTGCTGAAAAGGGGAGTATATCACATGGTTGACTTCTCTTAGCTCAATTCTATTCACATGCCCTCAGCCACCCCATTCTATTAGTAAAATATTGAATCACTCAAAAAAATTAAATAATATTCTGTACACTGAATTACATTTTAAAAAAAAATTATAATAAGAAGTATTTTTTGTCAATACGGGGCAATACGAGTATTATAAACTTTTTTTTTTAAAAATAGATTAACTTATATTAACTTCAGAGAAAATGTACGTGGAAGTTAGAATTCCCATTCTAAACTTAGAACTAGAAGGATGATTAACATTAGTCGTACTTATATTACTGACATTACAAAAACTTTCAGAGCAAAAAAGTTGTGAACGAATTACAAAAACATCCTTATTTGTATTGGATGGAGAATGTGCCATTACTATTGAGTTGGTGTTGAGACAAGCTGTGTAAACTTTTTCTTTTAACTGACTTTCTAGCCTATTTTTATTTCCATTTTAAATTTATTTATTATGTTCCATTGTTCTTTTCTCTAAAAAAAAAAATCATTTTGGAAGAGTTCAAAACCTATTAATCTAGTTTGCGTGTTGACTAATTATTTGTTTTTTTACTGCTGACATATCTAGTGGACTATATAGTTTTTTTCTAGTCTATGATTCAAATCCAGCTGGTTTATTAAATCTCGTTAGGTTAAGTCAAAGTAAAACACATACAACAACAACCACAATAATATACTCAGTGTATGTAAATTCAGGACGATATGATATACGTAAATTTTACAAATCTCTATCATTGTGGGTGAATCTCCGTCTCAGGTAAAACATTTTAAAGAAAATTCTAAAAAGGAGAAAGGGAAGTTTCCAAATTATCAAAGCGTATGCATACGTGTGACCTTCATTTGCTAGGAAATCAATACAATTGTCTGAAGTATCAATGTTTATCGAGCAGAAACTCACAATTTTCAACAATAGCACAAAAATGATTTTTTTTTCTCCCCCAAAAAAAAAAAGAATTTCCGTTGCCGGGACTTGAACCCGGGTCTCTCGGGTGAGAGCCGAGTATCCTAACCAACTAGACTACAACGGATTTGGTATAAAAAGTAAACATTTGTTTTATAATTGATATATGAAATGGTGGATTAATTCCTTGCAAGAGGTGCATGTTTATAGGCGATTAGATAATTGCATTTTTAACAATTTGGTTGATATGCTATCAATTTTCACATATAGTAATCTATTGATCGATTTGATGTATGTTTAGTGATTACCGATATATATATAAAGTTTATTTGGTGCATATTTGAACCAAAGAAAAAGATATGCTAGTGCTTCTGAAGTACTTAATATATAAAAGAATATACATGTACGTAAATTTAATATATAGTTCTTAACGGAATAACAGTTAAATCGATAAGTAACATAAGCAAACCATATACTCGCACCATTAAGCTATTAACTACAAGATCTCAAACTATTCCTCAACCATTATTCTGATAACCTGCTTTCAATAAATCAATAAGCTTATTTTGCGACTGGGTTACTAGTTAGGAAAAACTATCTAATTACACAAATATTACCACCATAAATACTAATTCACTCTATAGTTTGAAATAATTACATAGTCTCACTAATTAATAATGTCATGTCCGATTTCAAATCGGATACAACACTCCTTCATATTTCAAGTCAGATACATGTATCAGAGATACTAAATATATATATCACCAGATACATTCTGAAATACAAATACATAGAGAAAGAGATGAGCGAGAGGTTGGTGTATCCTAGATACATGTGAATCACACTATATTTATATGTATGGAATACCAAATACATTCTAAAATACATCGTGATAGGAGAGAGGCAAGAGAGGTGAGTGAGAGAGTTAGTGTATCTCAGATACATGTGAATCATGCTTGGATACAATATATTTGGAATAAATTACACCTAATTTGATCCGCTTGTATTCGAGAAACATGTATATAGCGAAGTAAATATGGTATGGAAGGCAATTTCAAAACTAAAGTAAAGACGTATAATTAGGCAATGAACTAGTGAGATTTGTGTTATTTGCTCTATTAGTTATACTTTAGTTTTGAATAACTCTATTTCTTAGGAAAAATTATCAAAATACACATCTTATTTTACCACAATCTCTAAAATTTCATACCATTTTTTTTTTCAAAAATTCCCTTTTGGATACATCACTTACCGTCACTGATACATCCTTATCCCTTTTGGATACATCCCTTCATTCTTTGATACATCCCTCCCCTTTCGGATACATTCCTCTTATGCATCCATATCCTATCCCCTCTCAGATACATCCCTCCCCTATGTATCCTGATGTCCTATCCCCTCTTTGATATATCTCTCCTCTCTCGAATACATCCTTCGCCTATGTATCTGAATGTTTGCTAATGTTTCTGAAAGTCTAGTGATGTATCTCGAAATTGATAAATTTTAAGGAATTTTTGTAATTTGGAAAAGAGTAGGGAAATAAATTACTCATCATAGCTATAGTTTGCTATAATTACCACTCGCGACTAACATTAACCATTAATTATGTGGGCTGACCTCGAATTTGTATAATTAGCCACGTTTGTATACATATAATTCGCCACATTTGTATAATTCGCAACGAACAAATTCTTTGTTTGATTTGTATTTGTATACAATGGTTTGTATTTGTATATGAAAATGATTTTCTTTGGTTTTTTCAGTTTTGTCATCATATATATTCAATCTTTTTGTGTATAACTTTTTAAAGTTTGTATAAACGTGTAGTTTTCGAATTTTGTATAATATAATTTATATAATGTAATTTGTGTAATATATTTTGTATAATTGTTTAAAGTTCATATGTTTATGTTTGTATCAATTCGTTATTTCGAGTTTTATCATATTTGTATAATTCCAGACTTTATATTACTCAATTATACAAAACCACACGAATTATACAAACGTACCTGCGAATTATGCAAATGAGATGCAAATTAGACAAATTATTGTGCTCTCTCGCTCGCCTCTCTCCCTCCTCTCCCAATCTCGCTCGCCTCTCTCCTCCCTCTCCCAATCTCGCTTGCCAGAATATACAAATACATATGTATAATATACAATTATCTAACCGATATACATATACAATTCACCTCTTTCCCACTCTCTGCCTTCTCTCGCTGGCGACTCTCCTCCCTCTCCCAGTCTCGCTCGCCACTCTCCTCCCTATAGCATGTAGCTACAAATCGTAATTAGCAAACTATAGCTATGGAGCGTAATTAGGCTATTTTTGAGTGGCTATATGCGAAAGTTTCTCTTATGTAAATTACACTATTTCTTATCGGAAAGCAAAAACCCAAGAAACAATAGGGAGAAATGGGCCTCAAACATCATGATATTGTAGTTGGGCCTCAAATATTATGAGTCTAAGTTCATTTTCATTGGGCCCTCCTTTCGGTCTAAAATCAAAAGTTAAGCCCAATAAACCCAACGGCTCCCGCACCCCCACCCCCAAAATTCGAATTCAAAATTGATGAAAAATCCCCTTTTAAGGCTCGTAGGCTCATATTTTCCTCCATTGTTACGCTCCATCAACAATGGCTACCACCAGTAGCTTCCTCAATACACCAACCAAAACTCCAACTAGCACTTCCATTTCCAAAAAGCACCACCACAAGCAGCATGCCGCGGATCCAAACAGATCGAGTTCTGAATTCAAGGACCGATTTGAGGCCTACAATCGGATTCAAGCAGCCGCTGTAGCTTTCGGTGAGAAACTTCCGATTCCTGAAATAGTTGCTATTGGTGGACAGTCCGATGGGAAAAGCTCCCTCCTCGAAGCCCTACTGGGATTCCGATTCAATGTCCGAGAAGTTGAAATGGGTACCCGACGCCCTCTCATCTTGCAAATGGTCCACGACCAATCCGCTTTAGAGCCTCGTTGCCGCTTTCAGGTCTGCTGTACCACACACTCTTTCTCCTTAATCTCTGTTTATACAAGTTGAATGCAAAATGTGTTGCCACTGAAATAATCTAAAGTGTTATGTGGAAGCTAGCAAAAGCAAACCTGGAAAGACCTTAAATAAGTAGACAAAATGATGAGTGTATAATATATTGTCATTAGAGCAAAATGAACATAGAGAATTCACATAGCTGACCGCAATTAACTATGCTTCAATTCCAAACTAGTGGGATTGGTTATACGAATCCTACATATGTTCAGAAAATTATCATAAGAAAGTCTGTTTTTATGTTGGTTGTCAACCTACTATAACACCCCCTTTGTTCGAGCTTTATGATAAATGGTATATAGAGATTAGACCTTGGATTTAGAAACTGAGTATCAGTGTGATGTTGGAGATTATCTAGAGAGAGTTAATTGTTGTGTGCTGAATTTAGAGAAGAGGAAATGCTGATATTCTGGAATATGATTTTTGATGCAGGAAGAGGATTCAGAAGAATATGGAAGTCCAGTTGTCTTGGCCTCTGCTATTGCAGATACCATAAAGTCTCGGACTGAATCACTTTTGAAAAGGACTAGAGCGGCAGTCTCTTCAAAGCCTATTGTCATGAGAGCAGAATATGCTCATTGCCCTAATCTTACCATCATTGATACACCTGGATTTGTACTAAAAGTAAGTTACTCCATCTGGCTTTGAACATACAGCTACTCGACTAACACACATGTTTTTGGAGTGACTGATTATATTCATCTGGCAGGCGAAGAAGGGTGAACCAGAGAGAACACCTGATGAGATTTTATCCATGGTGAAGTCACTAGCCAGTCCGCCTCATCGAATTATTCTGTTCCTTCAGCAGAGCAGCGTGGAATGGTGCTCATCTTTGTGGCTGGACACTATTCGAGAGATTGATCCCAGCTTTAGGAGGACAGTCATAGTTGTCTCCAAATTTGATAACCGGCTCAAGGTATGAACACCAAGTTTCTTGGCTCACGCTTGCACATGTCAAATGTTGTTTTCAGTATTGATGATAAGAAGTTTTTGCATATGCTCTAATGTTTTTGTGTCTGTTAACTTTAATAGATAAATAATTTCATTATGTGATGAGAGCAGAAATTTCTAAAATGCAAATGCAAAATCATTGCTTTTTTTAATCGGAAAGAAAATGAAGCTGGGAGAAAGTTATCTCCTAGATTATTGGGGAAGTTGCCTGTACAGTGACTGATCATCAATGATATTTCTTAGATGATAAATTTCACTTGATGCATATTTGTGTTCTTTTGGAGCCTTCGTGCTATGGTAAAAGTTCCTTCCGTGGTCATGTGTCACATGTTCAAGCCGAGGAAAATGGAAATAGCTTCTTGTAGAAGTGTAAGATAAGCTGAGGAAATAGCTTCTTGGTGCACCGGGCTACCTTTTTTTTTTCTTTAAAAAACAACATATTTGCCTTCTTCTCTTCCTATTCAATGAATTGTTTTGGATTGGCTTTTCCTCTCACTGTACTAGATCTAATTGTGATATAATCCATGTTCAGGAATTCACTGAACGCTGGGAAGTAGATCGGTATTTGAGTGCAAGTGGTTATCTTGGGGAGAATACTCGTCCCTTTTTTGTCGCCCTGCCTAAGGATCGAGGCACAATTTCCAATGATGAGTTTCGCCGTCAGATATCTCAAGTGGATGCAGAGATGTTACACTATTTGCGTGATAGTGTTAAAGGTGGGTTTGATGAAGAGAAATATAGGTCCTATGTTGGGTTTGGTTGTCTGAGAGATTTTTTGGAGGCTGAGCTCCAGAGAAGATACAAAGAAGCTGCACCAGCAACACTTGCTCTGCTGGAACAGCGATGTGGTGAAGTCACTACTGATTTAGCTAGAATGGAATGCAAGATAAATGCAACATCTGATGTTGCCCATCTTCGAAAATCTGCCATGTTGCACGCTGCCGCATTATGCAATCATGTGGTCAGTACTGCTTCTAAAATATACATAATATATGTACTCCTAATTAGCATTTTGTGTGATCTGTTTAAAGTGTTACTTCCAGGCTTTCAGCATATCTGCAATGGTTATGAATTTTCCACTATGTTTTGCTGTACCAAGTTTAATGCATCTTTTAGTGATGAAATTATTTCTGAATTGGTTTTTCTTGTTATTTGATGAAGGAGGCACTTATTGATGGTGCTGCAGATCCAGCCCCTGAGCAATGGGGGAAAACAACAGAGGAAGAACGGTTAGAGAGTGGTATTGGGAGTTGGCCTAGTGTTACAGCTGAAATTAAACCTCCAAATGCGACCCTTCGACTTTATGGTGGTGCTGCCTTTGAGAGGGTGATGCATGAATTTCGATGTGCAACATATTCAATCAAATGCCCACCTGTGTCCAGGGAGAAGGTATTTTCCTTAAAAGAAGAAAAAACTTTTGTGTTAGAAATTGGGAATTCAATTTAACAGAGTTGGTGACAGGTGGCTAACATTTTGCTTGCTCATACTGGCCGTGGTGGTGGTAGAGGAATTACTGAGGCAGCTGCAGAGATTGCACGAGCTGCAGCTCGATCTTGGCTTGCTCCTCTTCTTGACACAGCTTGTGATCGTTTGGCTTTTGTTTTGGGAAACCTCTTCGATATTTCCATTGAGAAAAATCATGGAAATGACTCCAACAGTAAGAATTCAAGTTGTATTTTTGTCTCGAGTCTGAGATACATGCTGCTTCATTAGACTATTTACTATATGAGCTGAAATTTTCTTTCACGAAATGGATAAGCTGACCTTTAGGAGGCCTGTATTTAGTATTAAAGATATCAGTAGGCTTTTGTTTTCTTGTTTCTGTCATCCTTTTTTAAGATTGTGTGATGCAGTGATAAATCTTAACTGAAGTTTTGAAAAAAGAGTTGCTGTTTATTGAAGCAGAAACAGTTGATGGAGTTCTCTATATAGCATTCTAAAGTTGGAATATCACATGCAGCTCCATGAACTATGGTCGTTTTTTGATGGTTTGAATATCATTTTCTCTATGCAGATGGACATAGACCAGTGGATATGGAAGGATACATTGGTTTTCATGCTGCTCTAAGGCAATCTTACAACCATTTTATGAAAGATCTATCCAAAGAGTGCAAGCAACTACTCCGACATCATCTTGATTCTGTTACAAGTCCATATTCTCATGTCTGCTACGAGAACAACTTTATTGGGAGTTTTAGCTCTGGTACAAACTCAATGTACCAATTAAATCAAGCCACAGCTAGTCCATTATGTCTTGAGTTATCTGATGGGGGTGCTGCATTGCGCAAAGAAGCAATGAAAGACCAAGAAAACGTACCCCCTGAAAAAAGTGCTCAGGAAACCACACCTGGAAAAGTTACAGAAAGCAGGGATGCCCTACGAGAATGTCAAATGACTGTGCCCGAGACCCCATCTCCTGACCAACCTTCCGATGGAAATTATGGTATCAAAAGAGAACTTGGAAACTGTGTCGAAGTTGGAGCAAGAAAACGCCAACCTAGAATTACAGGCAATGCTAGAAACCATGGTCAAAATGGCGAGAGCCTTTTGTTTGGAAATGGGGACAACATATCAAGACCGGTCTCTACTTATGCAGAGATATGCTCATCAGCTGCCCAGCATTTTGCTCGAATACGTGAAGTTTTGGTAGAGCGCAGCGTGGCATCAACATTGAATTCTGGATTCTTAACCCCATGGTATGGTACTAACTTTCTCTGACCCTATTTATTGTAAGAATTCCTATATTATGTGTTTATGTATCAACTGTATATGCATATTAACTCTGAATTAGCATCTAACTCACTAGATAATTTCTCAATCTCTAGCCACAGACTCAATATTTAAACACAGGAGTGATAAGTATACAACTTATAGTTAGTTTATTACAAGACTGTCATCACACACACCTCCTTGTTGCACATTTTAATTTCTATACTTCATTAAGGTTGTCCAGTAACTACAAAACTGACATTATTTCCTATTTGTCAACAGTCGAGAACGTCTTTTTGTAGCACTTGGTCTGAATTTGTTTGCTGTGAATGATGAAAAATTCATGGACATGTTTGTTGCACCTGGAGCTATAGATTCTCTAGAAAACGAACGTCAATCACTTCAGAAGCGACAGAAAATACTGCATTCTTGCTTGAATGAGTTCAAAAGTGTGGCTAGAACACTTTGACAGAACCAATTCACTTATTTGACAAGCTTATTTGGCTTCATATCTGGTGAATCCAACAAATACTCATCAGTAAGTGACTAAGCAATATTTTCATCTACATATCTTGTCAGCATTTTATTCTCTCCCCCCCCCCCCTCCCCCCCTGTGTGTGTACCTTAGCTCTAAGGTTCTGTTAAACTCATGAATTAAAGTCCTTTGATGATTTAAGTAAGCTGCAAAAATGTCATTTCTTTAATATATAAAGAAAATATCCATCTTTACTCATTTTTCTACACCCCATTTGTACTCCTTTGTATCCTATTGGCGGAATGACTTGGGAGGCCTTATGCTCGACTCCGTTTGTTATACTTACAACTTTGCTAACTGAACCCTTTAACTCAAAACACAATAGAGCATATGTTTGGTTGTGATACAATATGAAATAATTTGAGCATTGAACCTTTTGCGAATATTTACCCAATCAGGGAGGGACTAGTGTATTCTGTGTAATAGTAATCTCACTGCACCTAGTTGGACAGATATGTTGATTTCTCTATGATGTGAAATGAGGATTATAATATCCTCTCTAGAACATCATCATAGCAATAATTAATAATATTGACATTATCAAAAGCTTGTCTCCTTCAAATATCATTGGTGTTTCCATGAAGTTTACTTTGAAAAATCTGAATTTGTTTTCCAGTTCCCCACTATTGCAGTACCAAAATACACTTAAAAAAAAAATAGGGTATTGAATAATTTTATTTTAAGAAAAATAAAGTACAATTCAAAGTACGAAACTTCCTAAAAATGACAGTAAATTCCTACTTACTATACTATAAGATATTATTGAGGAAATTGACCAGAAAACATAAACAAAATTGTGACAGCTAGATTTTGACTACTATTCATGAACCTTGTAAGAAAAAAGAAATTATAAAAAATGTACTTTTGAAGTGGTCCCTTTTATCCCATCTAATAGTAGTGTCCCTTAAACTGAAGACTCTAGATTTAAATGTTTGTATAAATTTGCTTAAACTAATTTCAATCCCTGTTATATTGTTCCTTTCTTAATAAGAGGTTTTGAATCAGCAACATTATCTCTCGAGTGGGGCCTTATCCGATGTGAATCCGTATTAATTAAATTTCAATATAGATATCAAATACTGGGTGGAAAAATATATTTTTAAAAATAATCTACTCATAGATTACATATTCAAATATGGCCTTTCACTTGTTCCTTTTATGTGTTGTAACTCATTCTTTTTGCTATGATTTAAATAAAAGAGAATGCAAGATTTTAAATATCTCTAGTGTCAATCCAAACATTCATATACAAAGCAAGTGAATAATGAACAAGCGCATCCGCCATATCTTAAAACAAAGATATTATTGAGTAATTCTATGCATCAAACTTTAGATCGATGAACTAGTTCTTCTTTTTATTGTTAGGATGTGAATTATTCATTTTTTTTGTGATTTTCTTTCAATTTATTGATCGTTAAGTCAAAGTTTTTGTGCTAAAAAGGGAAAATTAACAAATAATTTTGATGTTAGGGAAAATTAACAAATAATTTGATATTTTGACATCAAAATTGTTGAGCCGCCCTATAATTATTAGGTACTTTCAATAAATAAGATGGAAATATTCTTATTTGACGACAAATTCGGCGATGGACTCTCTCTAAAGTCACTTCGCCAGCTAGTTTGAATAATGATGTATTTACTATTTCAATGACTTTGATTAATAACAAAATAAGGCCTATAAATCTTTTTTTAAAAGAAACATAATTTGATACATAAAATATTTCGTTTAGTAGATCCGGAGAAGGCCACAACCAAGGGATGAGATGTAGACATTCTACTCTAATGCAAGTCGTTAGTTGCTGCTTAACGGCTCGTACATGTGACTATAAGTAATACCCCAAAGAGAAAAGAGACACAATCACTTATTATTACTATTGTTGTAACTATTATTATTATTATTATTATTATTATTATTATTATCCTTTGTTGAACCTTAATTAAGGATGATAGATAAAATTAAATATCCAAATGAGCAAGGGTAGTCAAAGCACACGTATTAGGGAAATAATCATTTTAAGTACTTGTTTGATTTTGAAGTGAACAGAGATCCAAGGCAATTAGTACGCCTTTTTTTTAAAAAATAATAATAATTATGTACCTTAAACACCACTTTATACAATTAAAATTCATACAGTAGTTTCAATCTCAAAAGTCACAAAAGATTCTCTTCTCTTACATTTTCGTTCTCCCACTATTCACGTCCTAGGAAGCTCACAAAACAATTTAGAAAGAAAAGTATCACTAATTTTTTTAATAAAATAATAGAGAGCTAATTAAGTTTGATTTAGTGGCTTAAACCAACTAAGGACTTCTTCAAAACCAAACATTAAGGGCATCATGACTATATAAGAGAGGAGTAGACAAAAAGTCGTGTCATGTCATGTATTATCTCCTTTGAATTTAGGTTTATATAAATTTATTTTTCGACTGACGTCAAATCTTGCTTCAAAAGTGTCATAATATATGAACTTCAGCCATGTTCTTTCCTTTTTTATTTGAATGTCGAATTCATGTAAAATGTTATGGGCACCTCATCTTCAAAAGTTTGTCAGTCCTACTTGATTAATCTCTGTAAAGAGTGTCACTACACTCTGTTTAAGGACTCAATGTCATCACTAAGGTTTGCCCCACAATCATACCGAGGGAGAACTGTCTCTGATACCATATTTATCATGACCCAAACCCATGGTGCACGTAATGTTCACTTAGAATGTAGATATTAGATATTAGATAAATATGAATTATCTTTTGACCTATGCCACATCAAGCTCCAAAAGCATATGTACTATGTGAACTTCAATTATATCTTATAAAATGCTCTTTATTTTCCTTTCTTATTTTAATGTGAAACTTTCAATCCCGCTTGATCCGCCCACAGTCAAGGTTGTCACATTAGTTGCCCCTTCAAAATAATTCTTCAAGAAAATAACATAAAAGTACTATAAAGTGCTTCTTGTTTACTCATTATTCAGCTGTGAAACCAACCAAGAAAATCAACTCAATTTTGTAATTTAGTTTCTGCCAATGTGACAGTGCTGCATCCAAACAAGACAAGCCACATTGATTCCCTTTAGATTTTCTTCAATAGCAATGATCTAAACTTGAGTTCCCACTTATAAAATTTGACAACTTTCATGAAAGTTTTTCATTTGAAGCTCGATATTTATTTTGAAACTTAATTAATCAAAAAGTTCTTATAAGTTTGATAAATTATTTTTGATAAATTTTCAATTCAAATGACGCTAATTTTCTATTATTTTCATGATCACTTGACCTAAATGTTCCATTTTACTTCTCAACTATTTCAAATCCAATATTATTTTTTTCTCAACAAACAAGCAATGACTCCACACCTTATATTATTTCTATCTTTGTCGTTTTTCTTAACAATTTAAATTATATTATCCTCATACAATTTATTGTGAAAGTAACTGCAAATCTTGCTAGGAAATTGAAAAGTTCAAAGAGTTACTATGACATTTGATGTTACAAGTTCTTTTTTTTTAATATACAAAAATAAATTCTTGGGCTTATCAATTCTAGAACAAACTATATGTTCTAATCAGTTAACAGTCGGTAGTGCTATGATCGATCTACTAATATACAACATATTTAATGCTTATTTCGTTATGGATAATTTTTACTTCTTTTTTTTTTCTTTTAAACTGTTTGAACATAAAATTGCAAAAGAAAAAAATTTTGAAATTTATGATTTTTTCGGAATTTAGAAAACTTGAGAAAGCTATTTTCATAATTTTCACTTCAAATCATTTACCGAAATTTAAAAACAATTCCAATTGCAGTCCTATATCCGAATACAACTATTATTTCCAAATACCACTTTAAACTTGAACAAATACTATTTTTTCCCTTCCAAAATTCACAATTTTTACGTCAGAACGCCGCTTAAATAAAAAAGGCAGAAGATACGACTCTTTTTCCTTCTTCCTTAAAGTTAAGTTTGAACTCTTCCTAACAACAAATATATGCTTCATGAATTTGTATTAGTTCATATGATTCATTGATTTCAAAATTAAATTAAAAGAGTGATTCAGTCGAAGCGTGTGTTCATTTTTAAAAAAAAGTCAAAAGTAAATGAATATTAGTGTTTGGATGGTTGTACAATTTCCTAATTTGACAGCTTCCTAGGGTTGGACACACTCTAAAACCTCACATGTGACCAAGTCCCTTAAATATCCAACCTACTAAGATGTTAATTAATTATAATAATTCCTAATCATAATTAATAAGATATGTAACTTAGAGATTAAACCAATGGAAAATTAATTTGGACCCTACTAGGGTTAGCTATGCCAGCAATTATCAGAGTAGGATTCACTTAATCTTGTCACTATTCTATCCAAACATAAAAAGCACACAAAATAATTATAATTATAATAATTATTATTATAATAATAATTACAGCCTACCTACTGTGAAAATATTGTCTAACAATTTAAGTCAAGCCGGCCAAATTAGTAAACATTATTATATTATCAAAGATTATGTATTAAATTAATTAGTTTCAAACTTAGTCAGTATCAGAGTTAAAACAATTAGACTAAGCACGTTGATTAGTTTTTAACTTTAGTAAATTAACATTTATAGAAGTTTTATATTTCACTTTCATTAGGGGTTTTGAAACTCAATTTATTCAAAAAAATAATTAATATTTTTTTTTTGATAGTATTGAATAATTGAATGGAGAACTAATTCAAAGAAAGGTGTGTTTGCTTTTGAAAATAAGTACATAATTAGTGCTTATTTTATTTAGTGCTCCACTTCTTTTATGCCCCTTAATTATCATTAGTTCCAATTCCAATTGAATGGGAATTTGATTATGCACCTTTTTGCAAGTGCTTAGAGAATGCTTTAATTTCCCATTACTTTAAATAAGTACTCTCTCCGTCCATTTTTACTTGTCCACGATACTAAAAAATAGATGTTCAGTTTGAAAAACCATAAATAATTTATCACTTAATTCCTAATTTACCCTTATTATTAAATATAATCATTTTTCAAAATAATGAATTTGTCAAATTCAAAAGGTAATATAATAAATTATCATCATATTTATTGTTTCCTTAGGGACGTACCAAATCAATACTGGATAAGTGAAAATAGATGGATGGCCTATGGAGTACTAGTAAAAAATCTCTCACTTTGACCTTACAATAGATAGGTTTGATGAGCAATAAATAAACTTCCATTGAAAAAATTAATCACTCAATTATTGCAATTGCTTTGTGTTTAATGCAATTTATTTTTTCCCTTCATATTCTAACATATCATATACGTTAAGTGGTTGACTGAACTTGTTTGGCAACATTGATTGTTGAGACTTTGGGACCAATATATATCTTT
The DNA here is from genome assembly GCA_035578085.1 of Solanum pinnatisectum. NCBI lineage: Eukaryota > Viridiplantae > Streptophyta > Magnoliopsida > Solanales > Solanaceae > Solanum > Solanum pinnatisectum. The sequence goes on along the minus strand of CM069082.1, from coordinate 42,954,468 downwards.
TGCTACTATTCAACCGTCGTTACGATGGATGGTCGTGATTCATTTATTCTTAACAAAAGTTTCATGTTCAAGTTTTTGAGAATGATTTTTTTTTTTTGGTGAAATATCACCTCTTAAAATGAACCTTACAACACACAATTTCGAATTTAATCACACTCATTCCAATCATCCAGCATACCTCTACCACTCCCATAACTCCCCTCCACCATCCCGCACTCTCAAACCATAATGTTTCCTTGGTTATATTCAAATAATTTTAGGATAGTATTTACTTACCTAACACCTGAAAATAAGTCAAAAAATCACTTATTTTTATATTTTAAAAAAAAAACATGTTTTCATCATACCAAGCACACCCTAATTAGTCTATATCAATTTACCTTATTTAATCCTAGTTTAGAACTAATTATGTTTGGTGAAGCTCTTGTAAATGAGTTTAATACAAGATTTTACATATGTAAAATAAAGAAAAAAAAAGAAAAAAAATCAAGTGAGAAAAGAAAGTTAAGAAAAAAATGGTAGGGTCAATATAATGAAAATAGATGATGATTTGAAGGAAGAAAAACAGCAAAAGCGCTCAAAAGGCTGAAGTCACGGACGCTGTTTCTCACAACTTTCCTCTTTTTTATTTTTACTTTTCTTTATGAAAATGTATAGACACTTTTGGAATTTGGAATTCAATAGAACCATCAAAAGTTATTCGATACTTATATTGATGAGACGTACTTAGTACCATAACATCCCAATACCTTTATTTTTTCATGTGCGAATCTCGTCCTTTGGCTTGAGACTTTCCTATAGGTCCAAATAGTGTCTTGAGACTTATTAGAATGGTTCAGATTGAGACTCAAGGATTGAGTACTGAGTTTCGAGCAAGAAATCACAGAGAGTGAATCACAATTGCGAAGGGCTTGTTGCTTTTGCTTAGTTAAGAAATGTGGAAGTTGATTTTGATACCATCTCCCAGATGCAACACCATGCTAAAATTAGGCATCGACCGTAACGTACCACAAAAGCTAGTTCAAAAGGAAGAGAAATTGTCGAACACTTATCTCACGTGAATTTTTTTAATTCTTCAACACACCACAATTGTGAAAGTCTTGTTGTTTTTGTTAAGTCAAGATACACGTTAGCTGATTTGAACATTAGGATTGTTTAAATCAGCTAGTTCAGAGGAAGGAAAATTATCCAAGCCTGATAAGAAAACCACTCATCTCATGTGGAACTTTTTTCGTTCTTCAACACACCACAATTACAAGTCTTATTGTTTTTGTTTAGTCAAGATACATACTAGCTGATTCGAACGACACGATCAAGAAAAAAATATGTATGTATAGAGATGACAAGTTAACATGTTCACTCTCAATTAGAACAGCAAGTGAGTAGTTGACAGTAGAAAAGAGAGGCCAGAGGTCAGGTGTAACATCTCGCAACTAGAAAGAACTAGAAGGAAGTTTAAAATCTGGAAATAGTTGTTTTTGGGAAAAATTTAAAAATTTGGAGATTTGATAAGGTGTTAAAGTGAGTTTTTGATCAACTTCAAACGGCCATAATTCCTAGATCAGGATGATTTAGGTGTGATTCCAGATATGGTTGGAAAGCCCTTGGATTGATCTTTCCAACGCCGCCAAGTTTGAGTGATTTCAAATTCGTATGAGCAAGTTATCCCCTTCGAAAGTTGGGCTGTTCAAATAAGGAAATGTCCAATCCGAATTTTAAAGGGGTATTTTAGTCTTTTCCTTGCCTTATTATTTTAATCCGTTTTTAGGAGATTAATTGGGGTAAAACCAGATTTTGGTCAGTTTAGAAAAGTTAGAGTTCACGCTAGGGCTTGGAGAAAAGAGAAAAGAGTAGGAAGTTCAAGATTTGTCAAGATTCGTCGAGATTAGCTTGTGGATTTCATCGGGGGTGATCCCTACAAGGTATGTGAGATCACATAGCGTTGGGTTAGTTCACCCACGCGCCAATCATGATTCAATTTCAGCGAAATTATTAGTAAATTCTTGAGTTCTTGTGGGTTGTGTTGTTGGAGTTTTCTTGAGATAGATTCATGTTGTTAGTTGTGTTTTTTTTTCCGAGTAGAATCTGATGTATATTGAGGGTACAAATGATTCTAAGTGCTTAGGGAAAGGACCATTAAATTTTAGAGGATTTAGAGATGAAAAACGAGCAAGAAAAATCGAGAATTTTCTGGGCAAGGGCTTGGGGCGCCGCGCCTCCCAGAGCGCTGCAAAAGTTCCTCTAAACTTTTGACTCTGGGGCAATGCGCCAGCCAGAGCGCCACAACTTCAGCACTGAAGTTTGGGCTCTGGCTCCCCGCGCCTCTCAAAGCGCCAAGGTCGCCAGTTCTTCCCATTTCTTCCCCAACCTGTCGTATTAGTTCCTTAGCAATGAACCTATATTTTCTAGTTGATTTCAACACTCTAAAGTACATATAAACATCATAAAATCATTCATAAACATGAGATCATGAATCTTAAATCCATAATCCAATTCAAGGAAAGTTAAGAGTCAAGTCAAGAAAAGTTCTTAGAGTTTTCCAAATGTTTTAACTTTGTTTTAAGACTTAAAGTTCAAGTTGAGTAAAGACTAAAGATGTATAGATTGAAGTTCATTTCTTCAAAAAGTATATGGGGACTAAGTATTCCTAAAGAGATTTAAAATGTTTTCACATTTAAATAAGAACGAAAACTGAGATTTCCAAAGAGCCTTCGGGCTAGTTTTTAGAAAAGAGTAATCGCTTTCTAAATAAAGCAAGAGGGGAAACTTTGATTTTCAAGATAGCCTTTGAGCTAAGTTTTTGAGCAGTAATCTCAAACCACAGAAGAAGTATGTTTTTTAAACATAAGAGCTAGTATATTTTGGGAGTAGTATTGAGCACCGAATTGGGGACGAGCATGAGTTCAGATAATTCACGTCTCCATAAAATCATGTAGCCACCATGGGTAGAAAATGGTCATACTTTTTAGATGAACCCTTTTCACAGTAGACTAGTGGATCCACTTAGTAGTTCAAGTCCTATACTTCTGGTCGGGTATAGGATGCGCTAGCAGCGTGAGGTAGATCGTTGTATCATCACTATAGCTCTTATGTAATGGTTGTCGATTAGAGAAACTCTCACAGAAGTTATTGTATTTTTATATACATCAGTTTATTGTATTTTTACATACATTTCTGAGTTATGTTGTATCCTTGTATATACACAGAGTTGACATCATGTTTTTAAACAGCTTTTCTTTATATTGCACTTGTTTTAAACTGTTTTATATTGAAATGAGTTCAGTTAAGTATTCATGAGTTGAGAAGAGCCAATGTAAGTGTTTCTTTCAGATTCTCTTTCAAGCCCATGTTGTTTAGCATTCCAACTCGCATACTCGTACATTCAATGTATTGATGCCAATTGGCTTGCATTGTCTTATAATGTAGATACAGGTAACTAGGATTGACATCCAGCGCATCGTTGATCCAGTGAGCAGTTCAGAGTCTGTTGGTGAGCCTCTTTGCATTTCGAAGGACTTTTCATTGTTTTCAGTTTAGTATTAGTTCATTAGGATGTCGTGGACCTGTCCCGACATCCATCTTAGTTGTTTAGAGGCTTCATAGACAAACAGTCAGTTAGTTAATTCAGTTGTCTTTACTTTTCGTTTCATATGTTAAAGACTTGAGTTTGCCTTAATGGCCAGTTGAATGTTCCTTTATGATATTTTAGTTCTTCATAAATGATTATGTGATGAGTCAAGTCTTCCGTTGAGTTAGTAAGCCAGGTCAAGAGTCCGCTTGAGGCCAACAATGGTCTTCGAGTGCCAGTCCCGCACAAGTGTAGGCTCGGGGCGTGACAATAGGGCCCTCAAGTCAATGTACAACTCAATATGCTTTGAAATTGAAATTCCAACTGTTTGGCCACTTTTGATGGTAACGCCCTAAATTCCACCAATACACCCCAAACACCTTTTTTTCTTTTTCTTATCTAAATTGACTATTGTGGGTTGCATTTTCTCTATTGCCCAATCAACCATCCCCTTTTCACCCGCACCACCCCCTTTTTCCCTCCTACCCTTACCTCACCCTCTTTTACAAGTTACACATTCAGAATTTAAAATATATGAGTTTCTATCGTGATTGACCTCTCCACCTTTTCGAGATAGTGATAAGGTATGCGTACATTTTATCCTCTTCAAATCTCAGTTAGTGGGATTTCATTGAGTATATTGTTGTTGTTGAGTTTCTATCGCGATTTCAAATTATCATTTAATAATAACTACGTTCGTAGTTGAAATATTTAATAGATTTCTTATTATATATATAAAATTTGAATAAAAGTTATTGAATTTTCATAAATCTATAGATTATAGTCTGAACTTGTCATTGATATCTGATAAGTTTTCACAACCTCGATTAATCCACTAAAAGGAATAACATTTTACCAAAAGAAAATTACCACTCAAAATATTTAGTTAAGAGTAAAAAACAACAATATACCTAGTGAACTCTCACTAAGTGGGGTCTGAAAAAAATAGAGTATACACAAATTCTATCATTATCTTGTGAAGATAGAGAGTCTCAGTTTCCAATATTTAGTTAAGAGTAAGAAGAATTATATTCATTCCACGAAAAACCTCACTCCATAAAAGCAAATATAACAAGAGAGAAAGAGAGTATTTTTTGTTGTTGAGGAGAGAAAAATAGTCTTAAAAGAGAAAAAGGAAAGACTTGAAGGCTCAAACAAAGTGCACAAAGTCCACAAACAAAAGCAAAATTACTTGTAATGCTTCTATTCTTTCTTCCCCATTAGCCTTGTTTTTCACTCCAAACAAACTTTGCTTTCTTCTCTTCTTTCATCTTCTTCTTCTTGTTGATTTTCATTTGAGATAGTAACAATGGAAATCACTTCAAGAATTCAAGATAGAGAGAACCCATCTTCCATAAACTCACCAAGAAGCAATGGAACAAGTCCTACAAGCAACAGCAATGGATCAGTTATCCAAAATCCAACCCCACCACTGACCCCAAAAACAATTTCTAGATCTGAAACAACTAACCCATACCCAACAACTTTTGTTCAAGCTGATACTTCTTCCTTCAAACAAGTTGTTCAAATGCTAACTGGATCATCTGAAACTGCTAAACAAGCATCTGGCTCAGATCCATCTTCCTCTTCAAATTCAAATTCAGCCAAAAGTTCAATTCCCCCAATTCGAACCGCACCGAAGAAACCAGGGTTCAAGCTCTACGAAAGGAGAAACAGTTTGAAAAATGGGTTTATGATTAGCCCTTTGATTCCTGGAATTCATGCTCAGAATTCGAGTTTTTCTCCTCGGAACAAACTGGAGATTCTCTCGCCGAGTATTCTAGATTTCCCTTCGCTTGCTTTAAGCCCTGTTACGCCATTGAATGAAGACCCATTTAATAAATCTTCGCCATTAACGAATCTGTCTGAAGAAGATAAAGCTATTGCTGAGAAGAAGTTTTATTTGCATCCTTCACCGAGAAGAACACCGAGAGATTCTGAACCACAGCTTTTGCCTCTGTTTCCCGTGAGTTCTCCGAGAGTTGCAGGGTCTTCTTCTTGAAGTGATTTTTCCTGTGATTTGTGCTACTGTGAGAAGGAGAATTTCAGCTTAATTTGAAGAGAAAAAGAGAAAAAAAGGTAGAGATCATTGTTTCAATTGTATAATTTGATCTCCCTTTTTCATCCATTGTTTCAGAAACAGATTACAAAAGAAGAAAACAGAAATAAACAACTTTTGTTTCATATCTTTCTTCTTCATTTTCATCATTTTTTTTCGTCTTTCGTATCCGTTACTTACAAGGATTCCTTTAGTAACAACGAGCAAATCTATAACAAATTGCTTGATTTCATCTCTGAATTACAGTGTGAAGACTACGACGACAACAACATAGCCAGAGGTAGAAATGTTGTTTTCGAGAATCATAGTCTAAAGAAGTGTACCAAATAGTGAAGCACCTAATTAACACCAAAAAGCTCAAGAAAACCTAACATACTATGGGTAGAGTCACCACATTATAAGAGTTGAGTTTCAACCATCACGTTCATCGTCATGGACTCACATTTAACCACGAGCTCATGAATCGTGGTTAAACTCAATGAGATTCATTGGTGCATCGTGGTTTAGGCAAATGGTTTGTTAAAAGTCATAAAAGGCGGATTCAGAAATTAAATTATTGCAATTCCCTTAGAGTTGAAATTCAAGGGGACATAATAACGATCCTAAAGATCAAACCAAAACAATACTTTGTCATTTGGGCTTATAAGGCGATTTTACAAGTGATTATTTTTATCTTTGTTACACAATTTTTAGTGTTGCATGAAAAAAGATTCAATTTTTTGTGGTGCTTTATGACTTTTACAATTTTTGTCCCAAAAAATAAATAGAGTAAGGGTGTCGTCATTTTAAGAATATAGCATAATAGTATTTAGAATTACTTATTGTATTTGGAATAATAGCTATTTTTTAATCATAAAAATACGAATTTTCAAGTTTCAACTTTAGAATTTACGACAAAACAAGAGCTTAAATATATGCTAGTAATGGTGGAGGGATCAAATTCGTATTCTTTTACCAATATATGTACAGACAGTGGGAATAAGTGATAAGTGATTATTACAATTAAAAAAGTGTGTAATGGTAGGATCAAATTCATATTCTGCATTATCTTATGAGCATATATGCACATATACACTAAGAAAAAAGGGTTAATGAATCTATGAATATAAATATTTTAATGGATTAAGATACTTGGATTCACTAATCAAAGTCATCATGCACCATATATATGCTTCAAGAATGTAGGATTTTGGGGGAGTTAGAGGGTTAAAGACATGATAATAAGAATATAAGAAGAAAAAATATGGGGTGGGGACTGGGGGTGATGAATTCAACTTTATCCACTTATAATAATAAAATCATATATTATCTTTTTATTACATTGAAGTGATGAAATTTTATTCGATTTAGTTTAACAGTAAAGTCACCTTAATAGATAAGTCTCTGTGTTATTACTAGTTTTATAATGAATAAAGGTCATATTAGAGTTGAAGACTAGCTCATTTGGTGATTCTTTTCCTTTCACATACGAGATGGAAGGTTCAAATTCCATCAGTAGCGTAGTTTTTCCTTCTCCCTCCCATGATATAATTAAAGAGATTAAAGAAAATATTGAGTTTGGAACTTGCTTTGGATGTTTGGAAATGAAGAAACTTGTCATAACAATATTTGAATTAATCGGGCTAGTGAGTTTTGAACACCAAAAATAAAAGTAAAAGAGAGAGAGAAAGAGATGAGCAAAGTCAATGAGCTAGTTATATTCACTTGCCAAAGAAATTGAATTACTAATTGCTTGTGCTTCTTTTAAAAAGAAACATAAACCAATCGCCATTGGCTCTTGTTTGAGCATGATGAATAACTTCGTGCTGACCTGTTCCCAATCCACTTTCTGGCCTCATATGAGAATGGAAAACTGTAGCATTTTATCCATCGGTGGATGAAGAATCGCGAACATAATAATTTTTGGTTGACCATATTCCCAGAAAAAAGATACTTTTGAGAAAGGACGAGGGTAGAGTGATACATACTTTTTATTCTTAATCAGAGATATCAAACTTGATTATCTTTGGATACGGAGTCGTCTTTGTTAGAAAGCGTTTTACCTCCTAATATTAGACTTCTCAACATGAAATCAAATTTAGTCAAACTCAATACAAATATAGAACACCGAATTGGAAACCAAAAGAAATAAAGAAAAGGACATAGTTTTTGTTGATGGGATGAGATTAGACCCCTCAATTTCTGGAGCGTTAGAGTAAGATCCGCAGAGTTATTCCTAAGATGGACTAATCAAATCATAAAGATATTAAAAGAATCCCTTTTTTCCTAAAATGATTGGATGTTTCATTCACATTCAGCCATAAAGTCTCAATTATAAACATAATGGCCCCCACTTTTTCTTAGATATTTTTATATCTATTTTTTTCATTTTTAATGTTCCAAAAGATTTTCAATTTTTCACTATGTCATTTTCGTGGGATCCTTATCCTTTTTCCCACACACTTCAAATCATAGTGTTTCTAGGACTTGTAGCTTTCTAGATCTTAAAATATACTAGGATAAAAAAAAGTCATATTTGCTCTTTTATTATCGAAAATAAATTATTTTTATCCTGTGTTATATTTTAGAACAAATTATATCCTGCGTTATACTTTCTAATCATAAATATGAAGATACTCCACTCTTTAATAATGAAATTTAAGAAAGAGAATTTTTTTAAATGCCTAAAACAAGTTGTAAACAGTTGCATGGATATAAATTGTCTTAATAAAGTTAAAATTAAATTAGTTTATATATATATATGCCATAATTAAAAACAAAAGTATGTTGCATAAATTAGGATAGTAGTAATCAATTTGCACTTCTGAAAACGTGTAATAAACCCATACTAAGGGTATATGAACATATTTTTACACAATATGTCAATTATTAGCTCTCTTGAAAAATATTACTTCTTGATGTGATAAAAATGATAATTAATCAGGTATCACATATCAAAATTTAATTAAAAATGTAAAAAAAAAAATTCTTTACACTGTGTGTACATAACTTAAATCATTTCTTTTAAAACAAATAAAAACTAATATTTTTCAGTGATAAGTTTCTGTCTGTTGACTTTAACTTACCAGTTGTTGCAGTATGAGAGGGGAAATGGAGAAATAATAAGTGGAGCTGATAATGATTGAAAAAGTAGAAAAAAAAAATGAAAGGATAACAGTTAGAAAAAGACTTTTATTTGTCCAATTTTTTGTATCCCACACAAGATGTTGCAATTTCTTTTTAACCTTTTTATTTTTAAATTTGTCTCTTGTTAATATAATATCATAGGATTCCTTTGCTTTCTTATTCATTCCTTCTCGTCTCGATAGGGATTGCAGTCTCGAGAAAGTGAGCTTTGACAATAAGTAAATCAGGCAAATTACAATAAACAAATTAAAAATAGATCCTTGCTCAAACAGGTATAAATCATGAATTCTTTAGAATGAACTACATACAAAAACCTATCGAAAAGTCGATCGAGACCCTGTTAGTAGAGCAAGAGTAGAAGTATCGTTCCTCAACAAAGTGTTCACTGCTTTTTCGCAAGTTTCTATTCAATCTGCTGTTAGATTAGATGGATAGAAAACATGCAAGTTACCTCATTTTAGTAGAAATGGAACTATGAAAGCACCAATCTCAAAGGAATTGTTCTCATAAGATAAAACTTAATACCATCTCAATACAACAAGAAAAAGGAGACTAATCGACACAAATACTAAATCGTAACACGCAGAAAGAACATAAGAGCTGCAGTATAAGACTCGATTGGCTCTACTTTTTTCACTAGAGAAACGATCGATCAACTACCAACGTTCTTTTATTATGTCAAAATACTGCAACATACATGGGAAATGTTTCACAGAATGACACATTCCATCTTTAGATCTATCTAACTGTCCGGAACCCGTGATTTTCTGGAGGAGGTCAATTACCTGGTCTAATAGAGATTGTCACTGAGAAAGCGAGAAATCTCACATTTAGAGTTGTTTTCATACAAGATGAGCAGGACATTACCTGCTGTCTTTGTTGTCGCTTCTTGATATACATCTGTCACAAACGAAATCTCTGATGGATAATCTACCCTGATGACGCTGTAATTTCAAATGACAAAAAGGGCCAAAATATGAAAACCCACTGAAAGGTAGAAATTTACCCCACTGTTGTATCGTAAAATCCATAGAGATATTTTCACAGGTCTCTGTGTTCTGCGCGACCAAACAAAAGTCTGCCAATCTGCTGCCAGTTGAGTATATGTACACCTGAGACAAAAAAAAACTTGTTTATCTGACAAGTAGATGGAGCTAATAGACTTCACCTCTGTTATGATAATGAAGAAGAAAGCATTTAAACCATGCAGCACTCTGGAGCCTTTCAAGAAGAAATAGAGCTGTTGTTTCGATGATCATAACTGCTTTCATTTGCAACAAAATTTGGATACAGCTAGTGAACTAGATCTTACTAAAATGAGGAATGCAGTGTACGGAAACAAGGGAAAGATGAAAGAAACATTGATGCCTAAAGCAGTTCATTTCTCAAGAGCTGCAGGTACATCATCAAAAACAAGTCTCTCTAACTTATTGTTCTGGAACCCAGTTTGCCAAATTTGTCCCCGAGTATAGAATATGAAGTAAAGCACTGATTGTATGCAACTATTAGATGAAACCATATAATATTTACTTCTATTTGAGGGGCCTAGGAGAAATTTTATCACCACTGTCCTCACCTGTAACTCTTTCAAGGCAGTGATCTTGCGGTCAGCTTTATTCATTGCCCTAACATTAGTGACCAAAGACGCAATTATCTCCATTCTTAATGTCCTTTCAAGCATCACTTAACACTGTTTTCATAGAAAGAGAAGGCATTGTAAACATAGATCAAGCGATAAAATTCTATTCAGATTGGGGTAGTGGTTCCTTCAATATCCAAAAAGATGCACCGCTGCAAGAAAGTATGAATATCACAATGCAGACAACAATAAGAACTCAATGGAAACACCTTAAGGCACACAAACGTAAATCTTCAGATTTCAAGAAAGTAAGAGAATAGTCTAAACTGTTCAAGTGCTTACCCTTGATGGCTTTATGCTGCCATTTGAGCAAGTGTACCTGCTTTTGCATTCTGAACGGGAGCATGAGTTGCCGTTGTCCGGTCAATTCCTAATTGATGAAGTTTAATTGCAGCATCAAAGAGGTAGTGGTAGCACTCAGACTGGAAGATAACATGTCAATTAGAAGAGAGCCAAACGAAACATAAATCAGAGACGCATAAACTTATTGATCTGAAGACTTCCATATGTACATTCTTAAATAGATTATAAGATGTGCATAGAAACTTCTTCATAGGTCATCTAGAAACTCCTTCAGATGTCATTCTTAACTTACTAACACAAGTTTAAGTTAATTTTATTAGATCTAAAATCTTCTACCTAACCATATCAACCCCACCCCCAAACAAACAAAAATAAGGTTAGTGTTAACTCAGTCAATAAATTTTGTGAAGTAAGGTGAAACAAGATACACTAGAAGCAACATAACTATTACTCCTTTCATCCCAGTTACTGTGGTACTATTTGACTGGGCATGGAGTTCAAAGAAAAAGGAAGACTTTTGAAACTTATGATCTAAAGCAAGACTTGGACATTTGTGTGCTATTAATAATCTCATTAAGGATAAAATGCGAAATTTTAAAGTTGAATTGTTCCTTTTGGAACAGATTAAAAGGGAAATATGCCAGAAAAAGGTAGTAGTAGTTAGTAAACACGATTAGAAGTACTGAACTAATAAAATTCATGACACAAACCTGTGTTTTAGCGCTGATACAAGAATCTCCCCATACATATATATCATGGTTGCATACCAGCACAGCCGTTGTTCTTGGGTAAGCTTTGATCTGTTCAACATGGAAAAGAGTTCAATACTTTCATAGATATATGACACTTAAAGGATACAAATCATCAATAGATAAAGATTGAAAATTTTCAGTATTATCTTTTTTCAAGATTGGCTAATGGCATCAGGCATCAATCAAATCTGTCTCGCAAGAAAATAATGGAAATATTTTTACATGCTTGTCAAACCAAAATCAGACGTATCCAAATATACATGAAAAAGACCTTGTTTAGGTAGATAAATCAAGCCTCACATGAATTGCAGTATCAAAATATCATCTTAAACATTAGGGCAGCATAATTGGAAGTGTTTAAATTTAGGAGACGGTTAGAGGATATTATTGTAATCTTGTTATACAGTTGGTCTCCAGAATCTGCATATGACTCTTTTAGAATAAAATGGATTTTGTCCTCTCTTTTATGATAATGGTGGTGTCCTGGTTTGTGCGCACCTCAACCTTTTTCCGTTTTTCCATCGCACAAGTCTGGACCCCTATCCTTAAATGATAGATAATTCCCTTCCAACAATTAAGCTAATATAAATAATACTAAAATGAACTACACGTCAATTCCAAATTGGTTGGAGGCGGCTTTCTATATCCGTTCATAGGATTCATCATAGTTTGACTACTTTTAAGCTAACTGTCAACCTGCCGGCAAGACTTCTCTACTGTTTAAAATATAACCTATCAAGTTTACTCTTAAAACCCAAATTTGGTTACACAAAGCAGTGAATAATAATAGAACTGTATTTAGTGACGAGCATTTTTGTATGGAATGTCCTCCTTACACTAATACTAGTAGCTTTTATCATTTAAGGAAAACCATTTTTTTAATAACCAGAAGGAAAACCATAGATACAGCTAAAGGTGCTTTGTTTTTCTACATTAGTGATGATCAAGAACTTCTGCATAACTCCCAACTCATCCACGAAAGATAGAGAGGAGGGATGATGTTTTTCTTGGTTCCTAGCATCAGGTGTGCCTAGTATATTTTTGTATGTTATATGGGCTAATTGTTTACTTCTAGACTTCTGTAGTGAACCCCGGACCATTTGTTGTAATTAAGAAAGCTGATTAGTATACATCTTGAACTATGTTTGGAACCTCAAAAGTAGGATTATGAGCGTGGACTAATTCTCTTTTCTACAAATGATAGCACTTGAATTCTTAAAAAAAAAAAATATTGCGAAAACCATTTTTTGTTGGTTAGTAACTAACATGTATGATAAGGATATGAAAGCACAGTGCCATAACAATGCTAAAGGCAGAAAACTTGTTCACTTATAGATACACATTACGCTGAAGCTAATAAAGAGAAGATCTAGAGTTTCCATTGAAGACAAGGAATTTGAAACTAGATCAAGATTGCTCTTACTAACCCGAAGTTGTAGATAGCACCTCAAGGGAAGAGCTAGTAGGTCTGAGCTCTCCGTGCAAGGTAAACATCTCTTTACCCATGCAATTAGTTTAGTTTATTTTTCTTGCCAAAACAAGATCAATTTACACTTCAGTTACCAGTCATACAGATACAATAGCATGTAATAAAAAATAATTAAATTGTTAGAGCAGATAAAAGACTTATCTAGTGGAAAGTACAAGCATCATCATGCTGAAAGTGTTCCCACTGCTTATCCACCGTAGGCTTCCAAAGATGAAGGGAAGAAAAAGGAATCTATGACTTCTTCCTATCTTTTAAGGTAGAGTATGTTCTGCAGCCAATCTTAATAGCTTGACATAACTTGTTAAAATTAAGCCAGCCGTTCACTTAATGGCCTACCCTTTTTTGGGAACTGAGGCAAAAATAAAAATGTAACCTAAGCCATTTTCTTCCATGTGTTGTTACAACAGCTCTATAAATGAGAAGAACTATCCTATAAATTTTCCTCTTCTTATAGGGGCAGGATATCTACTGCAATCAATGCTTTACGAATATTTTATTAAGCCAAACCGGTCTACTTCCTTCCATGTACTGTTACAACTTCAGCAGTGAATAGGAATCACAGACAGTGACCAGATTTTCTGATGATAATATTGGGAAATTGAATGAGTGATAGCTATACATGTATTCTGCTAATTTGCAAATGGGAAACTGTAAGCCTTGATGTTTTGGTGATCATAGCCAAACAAAAAACAGGAATGAAGTAAACGTACTTATAAAATTCCAGTAAAGCATCTAAAAACAAAGTTAAAGCAGAACTCAAAACATAAACAAGTGCAGATACACAAAGGAAGGGTGTGACTTTTAGAAGAGGGAGAGGCATACAGCTTCAGTAAGAGATTCTGTAAGTTCTCTATATGCTTTCATATGCAGTGTTCTCGATAATAGGAACTACAAGTTCATCATAGTAATCATGTCCTTGAATTCCTTTTATCATTTCCATATGAGTGATCTGTCAATTAAAGCAGCAATGAATAGTGAATGAGATGAAAAATGACAATAGGTTTCAATAATTTACAATGCAGAATTAGATATCTTTTAAAATTTTATCAATTGAGCTAGGGGTACTAGGTAGAGGAAATAGAGACAATAGCAACTCTGTACATTGGAAAAAAAGAAAGTTTCAAATGCAAATTACATCAAGAGATCAATCAATTATGCCTCAATTCCAAACTAGTTGTGTCGGCTACATGAAGTAACTACATAGACAAATATATAGAGGAAGTTTGACATATGCAGTTGCAGGCAAAGGGAAGATGCATTAGGATTACACTTCATGTGATGTTAGGAAAAGCACAAGTATCTTTGTTTGAAAGAAAACTCATACTCCCAAATAAAAAGCCAAAATATCATTAGTCAGCATTATATGGACATTCGACTGTATTGAACATTTGGAGCTCAGCACTACCAAGTCCCCTTTTCTTTTTTCTTGATGACTCAAAAGGATATATCGGCATCACATCAAGATCGTGTTTAACTTCAAAAAAAGTTTGTAGCATAGTTACCTGAAATTCTTTTGCTAGTGGATTGAGCATTGTTACAAGGCAGGATTCCATTCCATGACTGTGGATAACGGCACCAGCATTAAGCATCACATATGTCTGAGGAGAAAAAAAAGGAAGAAAATTACAGCCCGTGACATGAGTGATCCTTAACCCTGCTCTTCTTATTGCTATTTCTGACGTCAAGTGCTTAAGTGAGATCAGTGGTATGGCAGGTCCTTGGACACTGGCCCTCCAGTGAAGTAGAATAGTCAATCAAAAAGAAAATAAGGAGTTGGTTTATAGATCAACTAATATGAGATCACACTCTCCATTTCAAAGGAATCATGCTTTATCTGAGAAATTGCAGGCTACAACACTAATAATCCTGGGTCTGGGCTTTTACTAGATTATTTAGAGAGAGAGAGAGAGAATAAGTTTAAGATGGCAGCAGAGAAATAGTAAGATGATACCGAGGTCAACCTGAGAGAAATGAAATATGCTAAGTTTGTTGAGCTAGCCAAAAACAAAGAAAGGACTACAGATAACATAACAATTACACTGTGAAAGAATAATCTACAATAGAACAACAACATACCTAGTATAATCCCACAATTGGGGTCTTCGGAGGGTAGTCAACTGTACCCCTACCTTGGAAGGTAGATAGGCTGTTACCAGAATTTCAAATAGATATGACTGCAAAACAATTATCCCCCCATAGAAGAAAAAGATCTTTTTTCCCTATTCAACTATGAAGTTTAGACAGCTGAGAATAATGCCAACTTTAATTATCTTCTGAATTATAACCAAAAACAACAATTCAACTTCTACTATACCTTAGTTCCAACAACTTTTCAAATTGGTAAAACTTCAATTTACAAGTGATATGTTGATGGTTCCAAGATCCAACAATAATGGAAAGAAATTGAAGTATTTCCCCATCCTCATTTATGTGGTATTACCTTCGTAGCGGATAAAATGAGGAAAGCAAGACTGAGATAGTTTGAATATATGAAGCGGAAGTGCTAGGATGTACCAATGAGGAGATGTGATAGATTGGTTGTAACAGGAGCTAGGAGAGGTGATTGATAGGACATGACACAACTTCAGCTGATTGAGGACATGACCTTAGATAGTTACATATGTAGGTCGACGATTAGGATACAAGGCTGTAGATAATCAAATGTAATCTTACTTCTAGTAGTATAATTTATGTATCATGTAGTTTCTTTTCTTCGGTGTGTCAATATATGTTGTTACACTTGTTTTGTATATTTGCTATTTTGTTGTCTCTTTTTCTTTCTTACTTTCCTGAGAAACAACATATCTACCCCGCAAAGGTAGAAGGAAGGTTTGTGTACACTCTACCCTCTTCAGACCATGCCACCTCCCAACAACAACATGTATCAACTACCAAGTAACTCTACACCAAGGATAGGACATATCCGAAGAAATCACCTAGTATTATTTTTTTTGTCTCTACTGGGATTTGATCCTAAGACCTCATGGTTCCCACCTTGACATTTTTAACACGAAATATAGATATATATGTACAAAGTACTTAGAAATTCAATAAAGATCAAAGTTTGAATCCAACATTTCAAATTGTGTAATGGATTCAGCAATCAAAACATGATGAACCCCATAAAAATCAAATCTTGGAATAGAAATTGGGAAATTTTACCAGATTTAAGGTACAAGCAAAACCACCTTTGAGATCAAACAGCAGCTTTCTTTATAAAGAAGCATAAGCAAGCAATTTCTTTGGCCAGTGAATATACATAGGTTTGAGATCAAACAACAGCAGTAAACATAGTAGATTATACAATCGCAGAAGCGACACAACATATCAAATGGGGAAATATTACAGCCTATCTCAAAGTCATCTGAGGCCACACTGTGTCTCCAGCGGCTGGCAACTGTGGCCGAATCAGAGGAACTCGCTTCACAATAGAGAATGCTTCGTTAAGGCGTGCAGCACGGTTTGTGAACTGAGATACATTCTTGTCATCCACAGTTAGTTTGAGCTTCAATGCCTTGGTCTTTTTCTTCATCTTAGACAACCTACGAACCAAAATAACAAAAGCCATGATAGCAGCAGCAGCAGCAGAAAATGTCCACACAGGGCTAACTCTAAAAGCAGCACAATACTTGACAAGATGTATTGGCACCTTCCACCACCACACTAGGCTCTTCTTTTGGTCCCCTGCATCCCTCCTCTGTTCACCTTCAACATTTCCATTTTCCTTTTCCTGATTTTCTTCAACAGAAACTTGTTGCAGATGACTATTTTCTCCAGCCCCAAATTTCACAGAATCCGGCCTAAATTCTTCACCATTTTCACTTTTCATCTCTTCAAAACCCAATTCATTTTTACCCTCACTGCCGGAATCCGACCAGAATTCGCGAGAATTCTTCATGGTAAACTCGTTTTCAGAATCGGGCTCAATCCAACTCGGATTATCCGATTTTTCAGAGTCCTCCTCGCTTCCATCCGCAGAAAACGTACCCATATACCTGATTTGAGAGTCTAGAGAGAAGTAATTGGGTTGAATCACACCGATCGTCTCAGATCCAACTTCATCCACACCGTTCGTGTTTCCGGCTGAACCATCCGGAGTTAACGGTTCCGAATCAGATGCCCGGTTCGAGGGAATCATCTCCCACTCTTGGAACTCGGCTGCCTCAACATCCATGGTGCTGATCAAACCCTAAATTATGGAGCGAGAGAGAGGGAGAGCGGGGGGACAGGTTAGGGAAGAGTTCAATAAGCCCCTTATCCATTCTCATTTCATTGAGAGACCCAGTAACCAAATTTAAATTTAATCCGGCTCCAATGCAACTATCAAATTCTCACCGAAAATTAAATATAAAAATCTATTGAAATCGTCTCTTTTAAACAATAAAAATATATTTTTTTCATTAATAAGGTCCCGTATGTTGTCCTTGCTTCTTAACTAGTGGTCTCGAGTTCAAATGGGTATGAAAAAATTCTTGATAGGAGAGCTTCCCCCGAATAAAATCTATGTGACGCGAATTCAGAATAGTAGACTCCAATATGAATATTGAACCCAACTGAAAAAACTAAAAAAAGAACATAAAAAAAAAAAAAGATGATTTGCTTTCTTATTCATTCCTTCCCATCTCGATAGGAATTACAATTTCAAAAAAGTGCTTTGACAATAGGTAAATGGAGTGAACTACTATAAACAAATTGAAAATTAATTCTTTCTTTGCACTCACTTGATTCTAGTGACTTGAAACATGTATAAAACAGAAACTCAATACCTATCGACCAGGGGCAGACCCACGTGGGTTCCAAGGGTTCACCCAAATCTCCTCGGCAAAAAATTACACAGTATATATATAAGATAAATTTTCTATATTTATCTAGATATATTAATATTGAACCCCCTCATGGACAAAAAGAAAGCTTTAGCGCAGTGGCATGTCTCCTTATAGTTAACTTTTGTGTCTCGAGTTCAAATCTCGGTGTGAGCATTTCATTCATTTAGTTTCAATTCCTAATTTTCTCGTTTTTCTTGAACTGTTGATTTGAACCCAAAAAAATTTGAGGTCCCATTCCAAAAAACTTTATCACTTTTCACTTTCCAAACCCCTATTTTTCGAACCCCTGAGTGAAAATCTTGGCTTTGGATCCGCCACTTCTATCGAGACCATGTTAGTAGAGAAAGAGCAGAAGTTCCGTTCCTCAACAAAGTGTTCACTACTTTTTCGCGATCTTGCTATAGATTGGATGAAAATGGAACAATGAAAACATCAATCTCCAGGAATAGTTCTTATAAGATAAAACTATTACCATCTCAATACAACAAGAAAAAGGAGACTAGTTGACACTAATCATAAGAAGCAACACGCAGAAAGAAATAAGAGCTGCAGTATGAGACTCAATTGGCTCTACTTATTCAACGATGGATCAAACTCCCAACCTACTTTTATTATGTTAATGTTACACAATACATGGAAAATGTTTACAGAATGACACATTCCATCTTTAGATCTCCGAAAATGATCTGACTGTCCTGAACCCGTGATTATCTGGAAGAGGTCCGTTTCCCGGTCTGATAGAGATTATCACTTCCAAACCTGAAGGAGGAGAAAGGGCAACAATGTCAGTGAAGCATATGCACATCTTTTTGGTGAAGTATAGCTTTTAGTATAAGAAACATCCCACAGGCTCCGGCGCACAAATTTGTCTAGATGAGCTCCTAGTTGGGATTGAGAGGAGGAATCACATTCTAACATCTTAAATTGGCAACACAGTTGATGGCCAAGCTACTTTTTGTTAGTAACCGAGAAATCCTCCCAAGGCATTGGTACATGGTTTGAAGCTCAGAGTCGGTGGATAATGCACACATCCCTCTTTCTTTCTCCACTTAAATACCAACCTACTTTTTCAGCTAGTATTTGGTCTCATTGAAGAGCGAGAAAGCTAGCAAATATCACATATAGAGTTATTTTCATACAAAATGAGCAGGATGTTACCTGCTGCCTTTGCAGCTGTCGCTTCTTGATAGACATCTGTCACAAACAAAATCTCTGATGGATTATCTACTCCCAACGATGCTGTAATTTCTGCATAACTTTTTGTTTCTCTCTTGTTGCTACACCAGGAGAAGAAAGATGAATTACTTCAAATGACAAAAAGGACCAAAATAAGAAAACCCACTGAAAGGTAGAAATTTACCCCACTGTTGTATCAAAAAATCCATAGAGAAATTTTCTCAGGTCTCCATGTTTGGTGTGACCAAACAAAAGCCTCTGTGCCAATCTGCTGCCGCTTGAGTATATGTACACCTGAGAGGAAAAACTAGTTAATCTGACTAGAAGATGGAGCTTATAGACTTCAGCATTACCTCTTTCTGATAATGAAGAAGAAGAAGAAAGCATTTAAACCACACAGGACGCTGGAGTATTTCAAGAAGAAATAGAGCTATTGTTTCGATGATCATAATTGTTTTCATTTGCAACAAAATTTGGATACAACTAATGACCTCTTGCTTACTAAAATGAGGAATGCAGTGTACGGAAAAAAGGGACAGATGAAACCTTGATGCCTAGAGCAGTCCATTTCTCAAGAGCTGCAGGTACATCATCAAAAATAAGTCCCTCTAACTCATTGTTCTGGAACCCAGTTTGCCAAATATGTCCCTGAGTATTAGAATATGAAGTAAAGAACGAACTGTAAGCAACTATTAGATGAAACTGTATATCATTTATATCTATTTGAGGGGCCTAGGTGAAATTTCACCACCACTGTCCTCACCTGTAACTCTTTTAAGGCAGTAATCTTGCGGTCAGCTTCAATCATTGCCTCAACATTAGTGACCAAAGCTGCAATTACCTCCATTTTCCCAGCATCTTCAGCTGGGATACACACAGCACCAGCAACACCATTTTCCAGGTCTTGTTGCACCTGAAAGAACATCACAAAGGAGGTAAAACTAGAAATAAAAAAAAGCAGCACAAAGTATCTGTACTGTTTTATACTTTTTAAATTTGAAAGCAGACAGTTTTATGTGAAAAACACTGAATGATGACCTAGTAAGGAGAAGAAACTAGAGCATCTTGTGTGTTAATGGACTCAATGATGCATTAAATGCTAAATGTGGACACTTCTAATCCATCCATTAACACACCAAGGAAAACAAGACAAAATGACTAAATTGTGGATAACACTTCTGCAGGCCATTTGGCAGAACTTATTCAGCAGCTCCAAGGAGGTTGGATGTCATTCCTAGCCTGGCACAACCTTAGCAATCCAGATTTGGATTTCTCATCAACTTTTCAGGTTTGTTACAGTTACACCCGAAAGTTCTGTTAAACGTTCCTAATGTTCTCCAAAACAGACATCACCATTACGACATAATAACATCTCACCACAAATTTTTCCAAGAAAAATGCTCAACTCTTTTGAAAACCTTTTTCACAAATATATTTTCTCTGTAAGTTAACTTACTTGAGCGCGTAATAACTTAATATCCTGTTGAGTTTCTGCTGAATCATATGTTGCATCCAAATGTCTCCCAACATTATTACATGCATACGGGAATAGAACATCAGTAACAAATGATATTGGGGTAGTGGTTCCTTCAATATCCAAAACGATGCACCGCTGCAAGAAAGTACATATATCACAATGCAGACAACAATAAGAACTCAATGGAAACACCTACGGCACATAAACATAGA
This sequence comes from Solanum pinnatisectum, assembly GCA_035578085.1. NCBI lineage: Eukaryota > Viridiplantae > Streptophyta > Magnoliopsida > Solanales > Solanaceae > Solanum > Solanum pinnatisectum. The sequence continues at coordinate 42,933,841 of CM069082.1, read as the reverse complement.
TCTTTAGATTTCAAGAAAGTAAGAGAATAGTCTAAACTATTGAGGTGCTTACCCTTGATGGCTTTATGCTGCCATTTGGAGCAAGTGCAGATATTTTTGAATTCTGAATGGGACCATGAGCTGGTGTTGTCCAGTCAATTCCTAATTGATGAAGTTTAATTGCAGCATCAAAGAGGTAGTGGTAGCACTCAGACTGGAAGATAGTATGTCAGTTAGACGAGTGCCAAATGAAACATAAATCTCAGATACATTAAACTAATTGATCTGAAGACTGTTTCCATATGTACATTCTTAAGTAGACTACAAGATGTACATAGAAACTCCTTCAGAGGTCATCCTTAACTTACTAACACAAGTTAAGTTAATCTTATTAGTTCTAAAATCTGCTACCTAACCATATCAAACCCTCCCCCTCCGCTCCCCTCCCCTCCTGATATAATTCATAACACAAACCTGTGTTTTAGCGCTGATCCAAGAATCTCCCCATACATATATACCATGGTTGCGGACCAGCACAGCTGTTGTTTTTGGGTAAGCTTTGATCTGTTCAACATGGAAAAAAGTTCAATAATTTCATAGAGATGTGTCATTCAAAGGATAGAATCATCAGGTTTTGGTGATCATAGCCACAAGACATTGAATTTGCAAGTGGAAACTGTTAGCACAATGTTTGGTGATCATAGTCAAACAAAAACAGGAATGGAGTTGATGTATTTATAGAAGTTCCAGTAAAAGCATCTAAAAACTAAGTTAAAGCAGCACTAAAAAACTAAACATGCGCAGATACACAATGGAAGGGTGTGACTTTTAGAAGAGGGAGACACGTACAGCTTCAGCAAGAGATTCTGTGAGTTCTCTCTCATATGCAGTGTTCTCTATGATAGGAACCACAAGTTCATCATAGTAACCATGCCCTTGAATTCCTTTTATCATTTCCATATGAGTGATCTGTCAATCAAAGCAACAAAGAATAGTGAATAAGATGAAAAATAACAACAGAGTTCAGTAATTTACAATGAGGAATTAAATCTTTAAAACATTATCAATTGAGCTAGGGGACTTACGTGGAGGATATAGAGACAATAGCAACTCTATACATTGGTAAAAAGAAAGCTCAAATGAAAATTATATCAAGAGATCAATCAATTATGCCTCAATTCCAAACTAGTTGTGTCGGCTTTATGAAGTAACTACATAAATAAATATATAAAGAAAGTCTTGCCTATACAGTGGCAGGCAAAGGGAAGATGCATTAGGATTACACTTCTTATAATGTAAGGAAAAGCAAAGTATCTCTAGTTGAAAGAAAATCCATACTCTCAAATAAAAAGCCAAAATATCAGTAGTCAGCATTATACGCACTGAATTGAATGTTTGGAGCTCAGCATTACCGAGTCTCTTTTTTCTTGATGACTCAAAAAGATATTATCGGAATCACATCAAGATGGTGTTAACTTCACAAAAGTTTGTAGCATGTATACCCGAAATTCTTTTGCTAGTGGATTGAGCATCGTTACAAGGCAGGATTCCATTCCATGACTGTGGATAACAGCACCAGCATTACGCATCTGATATGCCTGAGGAAAAAAAAAGGAAGAAACTTACAATCTGCAGAGTAGAATAGTCAATCAAAAAGAAAAAGAGAATTCATTTATAGATTAACTAATATGAGATCACACTCTCCATTCCAAAGAAGTCATGCTTTATCTTAGAAACTGCAGGCCACAACACTAATAATCCTGGGTCCTGGCTGTTACTAGATTATTTAGAGAGACAACAAATTCAAAAGATGGAAACAGAGAAATAATAACATGATACCGAGGTGAACCCGCAAGAATTGAAATATGCTAAGTTTGTTGAGCTATAAAAAAACAAAGAAAGGACTACGGATAACATAACGATTACACTGAGAAAGAACAATCTACAATACAACAACATCCCAGTGTAATCTAATCCCACAAGTGGGGTATGGGGAGAGTAGTAAACCATACCCCTACATTGGAAGGTAGTAAGGCTGTTTCGGATATTTCAAAATAGACATGACTGCAAAACAATTAACCAACCGATAAAAATAACAATTTTTCCTATTCAACTAAGAAGTTTAGACAGCTGAGAATAAACACCAACTTCAATTATCTTCTGAATTTCAACCAAAAACAACAATTCAACTTCCACTATACCTTAGTTCCACTAGGTAAAACTTAAATTTACAAAACTACAACAACTAGTATTTCATCAAAGATCATAGAAACCTTTATACCTTCATAAAAAGAGGAGCACAATCAGAACACTTAGGAGGTTTATGAGGGGTAGGTTTAGCCACCGGCGCAGATAAAATAGACCCATCTGATGCCATAATATACATATCCTCATCCACCATCCTTTCCTTTTGCACCCCTATCATAAAAACCCATCAACAAAAAACTCAAACAAACAAAACCCAAAAATTAAAAAGTTGGGTAAGATCGTAAATGGGTTCTTCTCACCAGAAGGAGACATAACGATAAGTTGTTCGGATTTAGGAACGGATTCATCATGTACTTTAATGGTGATGCTTCCGCCGGTGCCGGAAACCCATCCCTGATTGTAGAAATGACGGCAGAGCTCGGCGATTAAGGACTTGGTCTCTTTGACCTTGTCACCTTCCAAATATGCTTGACTGGTAGTCGCCATTTTCAGAGCTCCGTTTGCAGCCATATTTGCTTTATTTATGTAAGAGAAGAGAGAGGGAATAGATTCTTTTTCGGGATTTTGAGATTAGTTCGTTTGGCCACCAAAACAAAAAATTATTCGAATTTTCAATAATTAATTTATCTTAAATATATATATAATAATTAAATTTATTTTAAAAGAGTTTTTATCTCAAAATAAATAAGCACATAATATATATTATTAAAAATATTTTTAACTTTATAATCTGAAATTTCTGAAGTTAGAGTTTGAAGATGAAGTTATATTTGAATAACTTTTTTGCAAATAATAGTTAGTCGTTTGGATGTACATTTCCTTAAAAAAACACATGAAATTTGATTTAAACGTGAAATATAATTTTATAAGAATTTTGAAAGAAATGAAAATAAGGTTTTGGGTGTTTATGAAGTTTCAAATATAGTCTTAGGTTGTAGTTAGAATTTTCATGAAATAAAGTGAAGAAAAAAATGAAAAATTCTTATGCCGGAACGAGTCTTAAATTATTGAAGATGTACATATACATCATACTAGTTTGATTCAATATGGGATAAGTTGAAATATCTCATTAAGTTTGGGATTATGGGTAATTGGGTAGTTGATTGGAGTTAAAATAACTATTATTATTTGATATATGTATTAATCTAGTAAGATTTAGTTATTTAAATATTAATTATTCAATCTTTTATTTTGTATTAAATAACATATATATTGTTTAGTTATTCGAGTTTTAAATTGTAAATCAAACATCATATTATTAAGTATCTTGAATATTTTATACATAACAAAAAAATGCTACTATTAAATAAGTAAACATAATATTATTACTCTATTATTTATGCAAGATTTAATAATGAATAAATTAGCTTCTGACCATCTATAACGACCGCTAAATTTAATAATTTGAAACTGAGGAGTTTTTTTCTTCTTATTGATTTCACCAAATAATACTAGAAAAAGGAATTGACATGATGATCTATGTTTCACATGTGGAAATATTAGGTTGATTTAGAAAATAATTGTAGTGTCATATAAAGTAGTAACCATTGTAATTTGAGTGGTTAGGGTTCAATTTGATGGAGAGTGGAGACTGATTCTCTAATAAAATTACAAAAATTGGAATACAATAATGGTAGGTGGTTATTGGATTTCCATGGTGCAGTCGATGAATTTGTTTTTGTCTTAAATGACGTCTTAAGCGATATGCATTAAATTAATTAAATTTTAATACAAATATCAAATATAGAAAATGAAAAACACAAAACAAAACAAAAAAAATAATAAGGTAGGTACTGGGTTAGGTGAGTATATATAAAAGGGATCTACTTAAATAAAAGGCACATTATTTATGCATCAGCTCATCCAAATTGCGTGCACTTCCTACAAACGTTTTTCACGTGGTGGGTCATGTGGCACAAGACTTGCTACATCAGGGGCGCGGACCTACGTACGATCAACTGAGTTCATATGAACTCATTTCATCGAAAAATAACATTATATATATATATATATATATATATATATATATATTCAATGAATTTTTAAAATTATATAGGTATATATTAGATTTTGACTCTATTTATATAAGTACAACACTGGCTTAGCAGGGTTCAATTTTTTCCAAGAGCCCTGAATTTGAATCTGGTCATCAACATTTAAGCCTCAATTCATCTTTGAATATTTAAACGTCTATATTTATTTTTTATATCTTGAACCAACTTGGTGAAAATCCTAAGTCTGCCACTGTGATATTGTCTCGAAGCGAGAGGGCAATATTTGCACCATTTTATTATATATCATATTGGTGTTGTGGATTCATGTACCCTATTTTTAGGATATAAATTTGCCCTGCAAGGGCGGAATTAGAAGATGGGAAAGGGTCATCCATTTTACGTATCAATTCGTTTGTTTGTCTGATTTTAATTTGATATAGAGTTTTAAAAAGTGAAGAATTGATTTTAAACTAAAGATATTTAAAATATATCAAAATATCATTCAAACAATGTTATATGAAAAGTTAGAATTAAAGAATTATTAAAAAAGAAAAAGACATTCTTTTTTCAAACATATTAAAAAAAGCAAGTACGACAAACAAATTAAAATAGATGAATATTACATATCAAATTAAAAAATGAAGAAGAAATATACGGAGAATCTGTAAATATATTATTTCACCAATTTACAAATTCTTCACCATCAATGAATCATCTTCAAATGATGGCACAAAAGTACACAATGTAAACATCATGAAAGGAAGTTAAAATAATATATGGAATGGACAAACAAAAGCTTCTTAATTAGCAAATTTATATCCATTCCAAGTTTATGTTAGTATATATATATATATATTATGTATATATATATTGTCGCAATAAAAGACGAAATGTTCACCGAGTTATATAATTTTATATTTTTGCGATGATCGCAAAAAATCATTTTTATTCCAGCATGGTACATTCATAATGTTCCATGCAACCGGAATAAAACGTAACATTTTTAACGACGTTTGCATCTGGTGATTTGGCTGCAGCCGCGTCTATAAGGCCGAATCTTCTGCATGCGAGTGCACTGGTAGTAAGATGCGCCACGTCGGTCACAGGGGATGGCGTTCTTCGACATCGCCCTGTAACTGATGTGGTCCTGGCTATTGAGGGCCCTACGGGCTGACTCTGTCGGCATCATCATTTCTTCATCATCAGACAATGTGTCCCCGATACGACCTACAGTCATTAATTCATCAAGGCCACCATCAGAACTGTGACTGAGTGTATTGACTGCAGGGTCGTTGAAGTAGGAGGAGGAGGAGGAGAACGAGGACTCCGCCACCATGGCGAATGCCAAGGTGGCAAGAAGCATGAAAACAAAGATTGGTCGAGTGGCCATCTTGATGAATTGATGTGAGTAATGCGACTCTTGTTGTTTGTTTGTTTAATTTTATATTTTTGTGAGATTTTTTTTTTTGTTGTTGTTTTTGCCCTTCCTTTAGAATGAAAACATGAGGGGAAAAGGAAGTTAAAAGGATGGGTGAAATGTGAAATATGAAAGTGAAATGAAGAAGAAATAAGGTAAAGCTTATTGTGGAGACATGAGAAATGGTTTGTGGTGGAGATTTTTTAGGTTAAAAACTTGTGGTTTGTGGCATTTGAATTTTTTGTGACTAAGAGTAATTCACGTATTTACGTACATAAGAAGAAGTTATGGTGCATATATGCATGGTTTCTCAATATGCAATTTGTTTGATTATTGTATTTTTTGTGCACTGATAATTTATTTTAATTAGTATTCCTTCCGTTTAATATTGGATGGACACTTTCTATTTTACACCATAGTTAAGAAATTATTAATGGATTAATCAATTTTACCATTTTGCCTTTTGTTCATATTAATTTGCCTCTTGAGAAAAAGAAATAAACTTCCAAAAGGTCATATTAATTGTAGGGGTAAAATGAGAAAAAATAATTAATTATATCTTGATTTAATAAGTGATCATGTAATATGAGACAAATAATGTTCATCTAATATGGGACGGAGGAAGTAGTAATGGAGCACCGTAGCTTTTACCAATGTATTTGTCAAGTCTGTTTTTTTAACTTATTATTTTTTGAGTCAAGGAATTATCGGATATAACATGTCTAACTCACGAGTCATAGAAGTAAGATCTACGTGCACCTTATTTTTCTAACACCATACTTGTGAAATTATATTGAATATGTTGTTATTGTTATCTCTTTATTACTTTTCCTTTTTCTTGGTTGACATCCGATATTGTATTGTTTTTTGCATGTGGAATTATGGAAGTAAATTTGGAACCCAACTAACTAATATTTCCTTTTTTTACTTGTTTGTCAGACTGTGAAATTAGGAAAACCATGCCAAAGTTTAATATCCCCCATACTTGTCCGACAAGAACAATTAATAAGAATCGGTTCAATATACTAATGATTTATACTAATTTGAATAGGAGAAAAAAGAACTAAAAAAAGTGTGAAAATAAATCTTAGAATTTTTTTTTTACCTCAGAAGTCACAACTAGTCCAAATGAAAAAAGAAGAAGAAGAGGATGGCATGATATTTATTGGGCCATATTTGATCATACTTAGGTTAGCCCATTATACTTGACCCACACATGACTAAGGAAAGCGCACACGGCATAATACATAAACGTGTTCTTTTAAAACTTTGCCTCAATTAATTTATGTCTTCGAATTTTGGGTCTGCACTAATAGACATTTAAATTTGTATAAAATTGAATAAATAGACATGCATGTCCTACGTAGCATCTTACATGACAATTTATGTTCTACGTGTACATGACGTCTTATGTATATTGTCACGTAGAATGTGTGTATCTACTTATTCAATATTATACTAGATTTAGTGTCTACTTATGTATACTCAAAGTTGGAGGGCATAGATGTTAACTAAAGTGAAGTTAAATGACATATTTATGTATTATGTTTTTGCACAAATGTCCTTATTTGGAGGTGGTGATTAATTTTTGCTCTTAAAATTTAATAATTTTTAATTTTGTGATAATCATAATATAACAATGATTTAAATGTCATAACATATTTCCTACCTAACTTATGTTGAATGAGATAAAAGTTTAATTTCAGAACCCATAAATTACGTCATAAGAGGAATAGCTTGATTCCTACATAACTTATGTTGAGCACGATAAAAGTTTAGTTTCAGAACCCACAAGTTATATCGTTAGATGCATAAGAATATGATTTTCTTGATATTGTAAGAGTGACAAATAAAAATAAAGTATTTTTAGTATACTGAATAAGTAAAAGCAAATATAACTACGAAAAATTAGTTTCTTAATGAAAATATCAAGTCGGACCGACTAAAATGAGTGAAGCTACTAAATCATTGAACCTAGCTTTAAAGCATTGCTCCCAATCAATGTTTTGGGATTTGTTATTTTTTCCTCCTTTAATTGAACGTAGTTTTAAAGGTAATCACGATCAATATTTAGGGATTTACAACTTTGCACACCTTTTTAGTTTCTCGATCATGGTAATTCACTAAATAAGCCTTGTTTATGTCTTTTTGACAGATCTAAGTACGAAATACTCCAAGTAATATGTTTCAAGTTTTTTGCGTTAATTTCTTAAATATCGTAAGCTATATCAATATTTTTATACTATCAGCATAGTTTAATAATAACCAAGTCAGTCGGAGAAATTCAACTTTTGATGTGATATATAAACTACAAATTGTATTTATATATTTATTCGTAAACGTCATTTTAGTTAAAGTAATACTTATTTTGGAAAAGAGGAAATATCAACTTTTGGGTGTGATATAGGGATAAAAAAGTGACTTATTTTTTATCACAATAAATTAATTTTATATAATTTTCAATAGTTAAGTGAAGATTTGAACAATTTACTCATCACAAGTGTAACTATATCGAATACTCAGCTATTTAATTAAAGGTAAGTTAATAAAATTCCTTCTTTGAATTGAGGTGCTTCACAAACAACATCTCTACGTCTGATAAAGCCAATAAATTATGCGTATACTCTTCTCTTTCAGAAATATGTCCAAGCTAAAAACACCGACTATATGAAAAGAAAGATTAGGTTAATACTTCCTATGTCCCTAATTATTTGTCCACATTTCCTTTTTTAGTTGTTTCTAATTACTTGTCCATTTTGACAAATTAAGAAATGACAATATTTTTTTACCTATTATACCCTCAATTAAATACTTTGAAAAAGGTAGAACTTTTTGAAAATATTAAGTTTTAATTCATCCATTTCATAATTAATAGGGGTAAAATGGTAAATTCACTATGTCAATTATTGATTTCTTAATAGATGTGTCAATTCATAAATGGACAAGTAATTAGAGACAAAGTATGTTAAAAGGAAAAGGGTAAATAAGAGGAAAATTAGAGTATACTTTCATATATTAAAAGTTCATGTAACACACAAAATTAAACAAAAGATAACAACTAAACACCCTAATACAACTGTAATTCAAGTAATCAAAATTAACTAACACAAAAAGAAAGAAGAAAACCAAATTAAGTAAAAGTATAATTAATTTCTATGTTAAATTATTAATCCCAAAATTAGAGTAAAAAAGAGTGACATTGTTGACATAGAGGGAGTAATTGATGCTTTCTCTGCTGCTGATTCAGAACTGAGTGGTGAACTAGCTGGTGAATCAATGTCTGCCGGAATATTGTCGCCGGCGGTGGCCGGAGCAATACTTTCCGGTGGAGAATTCGTTCCCGATCGCGGCGTACTTGATGACGGAGAAGATGAAATTGGAGAAGATTCGTTGGATGATTTCGCTGTTGTCGGTGAAACGGTAGGTGAGGGTTCACCATGAGACGTTGGAGATAGACGCGAGCTAGGATTTGGGGATATTTTCGAAGTTGTTGGGGTTGGAGCGGTTTTGGGTGCATTAGCAATCGGGTTTAGGTGTGAGCGAGGACTGGAAGGAACACGTGAGGGTGCAGGTGTTGGCCCCGCTTTTATGGGTGCATGAGCTTTTGGGGATGAGTGAGAACCGGGAAGCGCATGGGACGACCCGGATGGAGCCTTTCCTGGTGCATGGGTAATAGAAGGTGGGTTTGAAATAGTACCCCGAGGGACATTTGATGATTTTGGTGTTGGAGCCTTTATGGATGCATGAGCTTTTGGAGATGACTGAGATGGAGCTTTACCGGGTGCTTGAGCCGTAGAAGGTGGGTGTGAACTAGTACCCCGAGGAACATTTGATGATACTGGTGTTGGAGCCTTTACGGGTGCATGTGATGACCCAGATGGAGCTTTTCCTGGTGCATGAGCCGTAGAAGGTGGGTGTGAACTAGTACCTCGAGGAACATTGGATATCGGTGTTGGTGCTTTTACAGGTGCATGAGCTTTTGGAGATGAGTGAGAACCAGGTGCATGTGATGACCCGGATGGAGCTTTTCCAGGTGCATGTGCCATAGGAGATAAACCAGTACCTCGAGGCCCATACGATTCTGGAGTTGGCGCCTCGACAGGTGCCTGAGCAGTTGGAGATGAGTGGGAACCAGCGGGCACAGGTGACGCCCCAGTTGGAGCTTTTCCAGGTGCATGAGCTGTCAAAAGAACAGAGTTGATATAAGTAATGTTCATGTGAGTGCTATTTGGGGCAATATAAGCGAATTTATTCCAGGATCGAACAACGCCTTAATATATATTGTAAATTGACTTTTAGTCATTTCTCATAAAAGGCCTAAATTTATAGAATTGAAAGAAGTCTATAAACGATCTAACTAACGGAAGGTGAGTGGGAACCAATACCTCGATCCACATTTGATGATGCCGGTGTTGGCGCCTTACCAGGAGCATGAACTGTTGGAGAGTTGTGAGAACCAGCAGGAACTGGTGATGCCCCGGTTGGAGTCTTTGCTGGTGCATGAGCTGCTGGAGATAGGTGTGAACTTGGACTTGGAGACACATGTGATAATGCAGGTGTTTGAGCCTTTTCGGGTGCATGTGTTGTCGGAGATAAGTGGGACCCAGTAGGGACAAGTGACGCACCAGTTGGAGCGTTTCCTGGTGCATGAGTTTTAGGAGATAGGTGTGAACCACTACTTGAAGGCACATTAGCTGATGTTGGTGATAGAGCCGTTGGAGCTAAATGGGAACTGGAAGGCATATGGGATGATGACGGTGTTGGAGCCTTTATGGGAGAGTGATGTGTACTAGCACTTGGAACCCCATGGGACGACTCTAGTGTTGGAGCCATCCCTGGTGCTTGTGTTGTTTGAGGTGGATCGGAAATAGTACCTCGAGGCACATGCATTGGTGTTGGCGCCTTTCCAGGTGCATGACCCGTACTAGATGAGTGAGAACCTGCAGGGGCAGGTGACAATCCGAATATTGGATCCTTTTCGGGTGCACTAGATACTGGAGATAAGTGAGAACTACTAGGACCAGGCGAGGCCAATGTTGGAGCCACCCCTGGTGAATGACTTATTTGAGGTGAGTCTGAACTAGTACCCCGAGGAACATGCACCGTTATAGGGCCAGGTGACACCCCAATTGGCACCTTTCCAGGTGCATGTGCCTTCGGAGATAAGTGAGAACCAACAGGAGCAAGTGATGGTACCGGAGTTGAAGGAGGCAGCATCATACCAGTAACAACAATAACAAACTTTTGTCCTTCTTTACACTTCCCCTTATTACCACTAACAAAATAAAAACTACCTGAACGATCAAATTCGAAAACAGAGTTTTCATCTTCCATTTTCTTGATCGGATGTTCTATATTGCACTTGTCATAATCATCTTCGTTTACCTCCAACACCAGATCTGATCCTTTCTTATTCTTAAACACTGTGTCACACACAAACAGGGAAAAAAAAACGAAAAATTACAAAGATCAATTCATGAAATCTTGTCATACAAACAAATTAAACTGATTAACATAGGATGATGATACTTACAAAGAGTGTCATTAACTTGAATTCTCATTAGTTGAGACCATTGATCGAACGATTCAAGAGGATTAGCAATCCAATCATCTACGCCACCAAGTTCAAATTGATAAGCATTCCATGAGCTAGACCAAAAAAATAGCAGTAGGACTAATATTGGAACATGTCTCTGTAGAGCCATGGGAAGTTGAAATTTTCTTCTGTTTCAAAATGTGCAAGAGATTTTCTTACTATGATATTATAATAACTGCATAGATACAGAAAATGTCACAAAGACACATAGAAATAAAGAAGGGGGACAAATGAAATGGACAAGAAACTGAAAGTAGTGAAGAAGTGAGAGGAAAATGAAACTGAAATGAAGGTTTCAGGGTGAATATGTTGTTATATATAGTCTATATGAAATTGACTGCATGTGTTTGATATTATGCACATGGATAAAGGTAACGTACTAATGGTATAAGGGAATTTAATTTAATTTAATTAAGGTTGATTGTTAGCTTTTACTTTAATATTACTATGGCCAAATTGATTTTTAATACAATGGCCCCAACTTAGGGAACAGTTTCACGTACACACTACCCTCTCCACATCCAACTTGTCGTATTACATTGGATTTGTTGTCGTTGGCACCAACTTGGATCATTATTAGCTGCAGGATGTAATACAAAAATGAGGGAGGAATTGGCAAAAAGCCTGGACTCGCCACAACAAAAGCTATGCAATAAGATGAGAACAATTACAGAGTCATTTTTTTCTCTTTTATTGAATTGTAAGGAGGAGTGTTTCAACAAGTTGTAATTTGTTTCATAGATTCCAAGGGCAAGGAGTTCAGAGTCGAGGCGATCCTCCTGTTTTCGCAGCAGCATTACGGTAATCATATACACCAACGCCTCGCTTTTTACCAAGCCTACCAGCATCAACATACTGCACAAGGAGAGGGCATGGGGCATATTTATCATCCCCTAGACCGGCTTGAAGAACATTCATGATTGACAAACAAACATCCAGTCCGATAAAATCTGCAAGTTCGAGAGGACCCATAGGATGGTTGGTTCCTAGCTTCATTCCTGTATCAATGTCTTCTTTTGTTGCAACACCGGTGTACAGTGTATGAAAAGCTTCGTTTATCATTGGCATCAAAATTCGGTTTACTATGAAGCCAGAGTAATCCTGAGAGCAGATAACTGTCTTACCAAACCTGCAAATAATAGATAAATCAGAAAGTAGTTTATGTAGACATACTATAGATGTCAAACAATCTCACATCTTGAGATAGGGACATAACAAAGACCACTTTCTCCTTTTTTCGGCTGCATCTATCAACCACTAAACAGGGACACATTTGGCCCAAGCATAACAGCCTTCATGAATAAAACAGCTGTTTTAAGATACATTTGGGCCAAACAATTTAGGAGAGAGTTTTAATCATTTCTGTAAAGGTGAAGTCCAGCTACAGAATGAGAGATTGTTTTTGGGGGCAGTGAAATGTTGCGAAATATTATACCCACAAGGCATGTAGATTATATATGACTGTCGTATCTGACAGCGTAAACATTCATGACAGAAAATTTCTAACTGTTGAGGAGACATGCATATCTATGTAAATCCGAGTTGCAGGGTTTTCCTATCAGTTACCTCTCTGCCAGGCATTTAGTGGCACAATATGTGTCTTCTGATGTATCTGCACCACGGATAATTTCAACCAGCTTCATAATCGGTGGAGGATTCATAAAGTGCATGCCAATCACCTGCCCATGAAAACATAACACACACACACACAAAAAAAAAGAGAAAAGATATATGAGCAGTGAATAGAGACTCTAAGCAGTTGATGGATTCGTGTAACTAGACTTTACATAAAAGAGGCACAGAGATAGATAGACAGAGCACATTGGGAAAGGCAAATGACTACAAGTGCCTGATTCTGTTCTAAATCTGACTTGAACTAATACCTTTTTATGACCAAATTAATCCTTCTTCAAACCATCACTTTGAGAAATACAGTTCCCTATCCATTATTGTGACCGCTGCTCCTCAGACATATTTCTTTACCCTTATTCACATCAACCGACATTCCAATATTGCTTTTTAGCAGCCAACTAAAAGTCTTGTTAGTTCCTTGTCTTCTGGTAAGCAGTGAGGAGCCTTACACCTTCAACCTTACCACCCATTTCATTGACCTGCCGAACGATAATTCCCTCACCTTACCAATATTCTATATGTTTTTACAGATGATGACTAGTAAAGATGGGACATAGACACTAAAGCAACCATATACAACCACAAGAAATCCTACCAGTTCAAGCAAGAGTGCCTAGATATTGAGATTCCAAAAGTCTAAAAGGAAAGACAACAAGATATACATAAAGCAAGACTAGTGCAATTGTTTGAATCTTGGCACTTTACTGAACTTTAACACACATATTTGCATATCAATAAAGTTGTTCTATTTTCAATAAGTTTCATATGCCGTCATTCAGTCGATAATTGATCAACAGCCAAGTGAAGCAAACCTGGGAAGGTCGGCTCGTTGCAGATGCTAGACGAGTAATGGAAATAGAGCTTGTATTAGAAGCCAAAATAGCAGAACTCTTTACAATCTTATCCAAGTTAGCAAATAAAGATTTCTTCACTTGTTCAGATTCCACAATAGCCTCAACTACAATATCAACTGAATGTAAATCTTCCAAGCGGGACGAACAACGAAGACGCTTCACAGCATCCACACTCGTTGCCTGTTTTATATCATAGATCATCAAACACAAGAAAGAACTCATCGCTGTTCACATTTCTTATAAATTACTCCCAAATTAACCCTAAACAACACCTTCATAGAGTAAGTAGTACAACTTTGGGAATCAAATAAGCTTTTTTCACAGGAATTTTTCAAACATTCCCAAAATTTGTGATATCATAAAATTTGAGGAGTCAATTCTGACCTTATATTAAGGAACTCCAAAACGTAAAATTCAAAGCAAGCAAAATCTTATTAAAAACGTAAAATTCAGAGCAAGCAATTTACAAAAGCTTTCAACTCAAATGGAAGGAGTAATAATACCTGAGAGATTTGCCCTTTGGTGAGGAGACGTTGAATATTATTGGAAATAGATTTTTGGGCTTTAGTAAGAGCTTCAGAATCCAAATCGTAAAGCCAAACGTCGACGCCGTTGACGGCGGCGAGTTGAGCAATTCCGGCACCCATTTGGCCGGCGCCAACAACTCCCATTCTTGTGATATCGGCCATGCTTAAAAAAATCAGATGATCAGAAGCTACCTAAGTGCAGAATAATTTTGTTTTATTTAGTCCTAAGTAGAGTCATTTTCACAAAAGGAAAAAAAAATTAAAAATTAAAAAGCTTATCCTATCTTGGGTTGCACACCAAGTTTTTTTTTTTTTCCGGATAAATAAGATTTTCTATTGATTAGTACTAATAAATTAAGGATTGTTAAAATTTATTTTCCTTCTACTTTATGTTTTATATTAATAATGAGATAGAATAGAATATTTACTTCCTTTATAGTCTGCGAATATTTTAGAATATTTACTTCCCTTTCAAGTATAAATTTTATATTAATTATAGAATATTTAGTTTATTTTTAGTTTAATATCTGTAAAAAAAAATATTTTTTCTTATTTTATTTTGCTTAATGACTTATAATTAGTAATGTATTTTTCTATTTAAATCAATTCAAGAAACAATAAAGCGACTTATCATTCATTCTTCCTTAGTTTTCTTTTTATTTTTTCGATTCCATAACAAGTGTTACTATTTCTAACTCCTTTTTCCCAAAATAATTTTTTTATCTATTCTATAGGTAAGTCACTAACCAAAAATATGATATGATATGAAAACAAATAGAAAAAAAAATGAAATTTGATAATTTAGAATATAAATAGGTACTTCAAAAGAACAAATTAAGATAAATCATTCATATAACATTCAAATCATATAATTTTAGGAAATTAAATCAATATTTCCGCATGTTTTATATATATATATATATATATGATAAAGAGACATTTCTAACTTTATGTGAAAAATATCTAGAATTTTCAATACTTAATTTTTAATTTTCCTCTAACAATAAAATAAAATGTAAATAACTCGTTCTCCTATCTTCTTTTAAGAGAAGGGGCACAAAGGAGAATAACAATTTATATTAGTTGAATGTGACAAGAATTATATAGTTCGAGAGATAAATTGAGTTTTAAGGTGCGGTTAATTAGAGTTTTACTTTCAAAACAAAAGGGAAATTGTCAATTTTCACATTTAAAGACATAATACATAAATCTATTATTTAACTTGTTTCAACTTTCACTTAATATGTCCTCTAATTTTGAAGGTCCACAAGCAAAGAGATATACACATCCTATGTAGTGGTAGCATTACACACGTAGGATATCATGTAAGACGTGAATTGTCACATGTAGGATGCGAATTGTCGTATAGAAGGTTTGTGTCTACTCGTTCAATTTTTTAATAATTTAAATGTATACTTATGTATACTCAAAATTAGGAAACAGAAAAATTTGGCACCAAATATGCTCCTTTCTCTTTTTTTATTTGTCAAATTTTAATTTGACACACTTATTAAGAAAATAATAATTGGTATAGTGAGTTTATCATTTTAATTCTATTAATTGATAGAATTTTAAACATATTTATACTACATTTTTCAAAGACATTAACTCAAGGTTAATAAATTGAGATTATAATAAGAAGAAAAAAATTATCCTTTCGTTTGTCAAGAAATAACAAGTAAAAACAGAAATAAAATATTTGTCAAGTAAATAGGGACGGAGGGAGTATTAAACTCCCGCCAACCTGAAGGGATATGAGTTAATTTTCCGCGCCAAAAATTCCCTGCTAAAATCTCTGTCTTCTTCACTGAAAGAAAAAACCAGAGAAAAAATGGATGCCAAGAATCCCTCATCAGCAATATCTCGAACTTCCCATTTCCCTAAACCTCAAAGAAGAAACCAAAAAGAAGTTCATGTAAGAGTGATTGCAAACGAAGAAGGTAAATACGAAGTCTCTCCAACCAAATTTATGGACCTTCCGAGAGAAATTATGGTGGAAATTCTTTAAAGATTGCCAATTAAGTCCACTTTTCGGGTTAAAATGGTTTGTACAAGTTTTTATGATATATTTTCTGACCCTTTATTCGTGTTAATGCATCACACTAGATCCCCTTTTCCCTGCATCTTGTTTTCGAATTATCACTCTGTATATTCAATTCTTGAGCTCAAATCAGATTATGATTATAATTCTTGCCCTAAAATCAATCCCATTGTGTTGAGCAATGAATTTCACCTCCCTCAGCTAACGGTGAAAGTGGTTAATGGTGAAACTGTTATGGAATGAAAGAAACTAGAAAGAGAAATTAATGAAAGAATGATAACTTTTTATATTGATTCTTACATTGATTCAAATAGAATAATACATCCCTATTTATAAATAATTAAGGAGAATCCTTCCTAACTAAGAATCCTTCTAGATACTAAATTAAAGGAGAATTCTTCTATATATTAAATTAAAGGTGAATCCTTTTAGATATTAAATTAAAGGAGAATTTTTTTAGACACTAAACTAAAGGAGAATCCTTTTAGATATTAAACTAAAATAAAATTAAATATTTTGCAATTAATGTAAACCCTAGATTTGAAAGGAAATTAAATACTATAAAATAGTTTTAGACTAAAAAGAAAAAAGTAAAAAAATTCTACCAAATTTCAACAGAAACTATTCAACTTAAATAGACACTTATTGGATTGTGCGATGGATTCATTAGTATATTAGTCGGTTTCTCTCAACGTCCAGATCAATTTGTCTACATTAGTAATCCCCTTTTGGGTGAGTATGTTGAGCTTAATATGCCCAAATGGGATAAAAGGCTTCATGATGTTGTTTATGGATTTTGTTCTAGTCAAGCCTCTCGACAGTATAAAGTATTGAGATCGGCACAATATCGTGAAGTAACTGAACTAGAGGTTTACACTCTTGGAGTTGATGAGAAATGGAGAATTTTGGAACAAGGTCCATTTTCTCACTGGGGATCATTTGGCGATGTCATTGTTAATGGTGCTCTTCATTGGATTAAGGATCATTATGCTTCTGCTATGGTCAGCATTTACTCCTTCGATATTGAGACAGAAAAGGTGAAGCATTTGCCAGCTCCGCCTGGTTTAAAAACTATAATCTGGTGCTTGAGACTCGCGCAAAGTTGGGGGATATTTTGTGTATGTCTGATAGTTGTAAGAGGGAGTATCTTGATATATGGTGGATGAAGGAGTATGGAATTTCCGAATCTTGGGTTAAACTACGAATTTCAATGAACAGTATTGCTCGTCCTGGTCTTTGTAATCCTATATATAAACCAATTATATTTTGGAATGATGGAGAAATCTTGTTGCAAAATAACTGTCGCATAGAAGAGTTCAATTCTTACAACCCAAAAGACGAGTTTTTAAGTAAGGTTATTGTTTACCGTGGTAGTGCTGTAGTTACTACATACATTCTCAGCTTTTACTCACTCAAGACTGTTGTGGGTGACACGTTAGAGATCTCAAAGGTCTATCCAAAGATCGAGATAGTTTAGTAACTATTTATTTGCTCAATTTCTGCCAAGTTACTATTATGTTTTGCATCTATGTTTCTTGTATAGTTTACTTTAACGCGTGATGACTTCCAACTGTTTTGTGGATGCTATCTTGTTTGACAGCAATTCCGCTGCTGCATTAGTATTGTCCAGTTTCACATTGACAATTTACTTGCATTGAATCATCTCCAGAGCTGCAATTATTTTATTCGTTCCATTTATCATCATGTCTATATTTATGAATCAAACGAAGGAACAGAATATTGGCTTGTTAGTCGAGAGCAGTTACTCTGAAGAAGTGCATATTGATGGTGTATCTTCTGATAGTGTCTCTTCTGTATGTTATACCAGTTTGTTGTCTAGTCAGATTGCGATATGAATTCAGGGCAGTCATGTACTATATTCTGATCTAATGGATGATTTTCGCGATGGGGAGTTCATTTGTAGCAGCCTGTTCTGCATTGGTGCTAAAATTTCCTCCTTTAAATGTCATTTGTTGCTTGCCTAATGGTGAACAATCCGAATTCAGTGCAGTCGTGTACTAAACTCATTTTTCATTGAGTATTTTTCGCGATAGGGAGTTCATTTGTAGCAGCCTGTTCTTGCAACATTCTGATATTTTTCCAATGCAAAATAGTTCAAAATGAAACCTCCCATAGCCCTTTTCCCTTCAATATCAATAAGAGTTGTTTTCAACTGCAACTTGCTTGTCAGCAGCAAAAAGAGAGTCTATCCTATGCCAATGAAGTAATATATAATGCACTTACAAGGTAAAGATAGACTTGATAACTCACTTGTCTAGTATCAGCTAAGTTGCTTTGACTCTGCAAAAATGCTACTGCACTCGTATTATTGTCTTCTTGGTAAAGGGAAAAGGATATTTTAGAACGAATTAGCTCGTTGGTAATAACTTAATCTATAAATTAATAGATTTTTTAATCCATCTTCCCCAATAGATTTAGGTTTATCTTTGATGTCCATTGAATGTTCGACTAGTAGTACTCTATCAGTCATGTTCTATTACTAGCTAGTACGAAAAGTAACTTTAGTTCAGCAAGGTCATAACTTTAGTTTAAGCTTTGTATATTTATTGAGTTATTCATCGAATATATATATATATATATAAATCACTCTTGAATTCACTTCCCTCATCTATAGAACCTATTCACTTTTCTGAATAGCACAATAAAATAGTTTACTTCTTATTTGGGTGAAAACCAACAATTGTACAATTTGATTGGACCTTTGCCACTTTTTGACTTTGTATCTACAGAAGGAAAAGCTTGCCAATAAAGTTTTGATCATGTTATCATAATCAGTATTCCTAAAATTCACCCAACAAAATCTGAACCCTTTGGGTCCCCAAAAGATTGTTCAAACAAGAGTAGGGGTGATCATCAATCTTTGCCTTAAAATTAGAGGTGTCCAGTGAGTTGGATTGAATTATTCAGTTACTTCAATTGATATAAGTTGGATTGAAATGAGCTAAAATGTGGATCGTAACTTAATCCCTCTAATTTTTACTAAGTTTTTAAATTATTTTATTTGTTTTTTCATAATTTTCCTAGTTCTAATAAAACTATGTTTATTTTATATATAACATATCAAATAAAAAAATATTCCATTGTTACGTAATAAGAAAGAATTGATGGGTAAAGGAAGCAAAAAGTTAGACTTAATATACTAATATTCATGTCAGTAAATTTTAATTAAACATTTAAACTACGATTTGTTTCAATTGAGTACATGCATGAATATGATCAAATGTTTCTACTGAACACTTTAAGTTTAATTTTTGAAAAAAACTTGTGTGCGTTCTTAAGTGTCTACTATGTACATAAGTTCACATTTTTAAAATTTGACATCTTCAATCAAATATATTAGCCTCAATAAGCTGTAAAATTTCAAATTATTCCAATTGAACCTGATGTATATAACTAATTGAGGACACATATTTACATAAAATTTATGTGATTAACTTAACTATCTAATATAGGTTGTTGAAACTATGATATAGATTTATTAGGGGGGGTGGATGTCATTACTTCCTCCGTCAATTAGTATAATCTTAGCAAAATTCATGTCCATTACAAAGATGGAATACGATATAGTTTTATAAACGGTGTAGATGTCATTACTCTCTCCATTAATCGAGCTTGCATATTTACATATTTTCATGATTAACTTAACTATCTAATATATATGTTTTTTAAAATACGATATAGCTTTATTAGGGTGTAAATGTCATTACTCCCTCGGTCAATAAATCTCATTTTAACAAAAATCACGTCAATTATATAGATGAAGTATACGGTATAAGTGTAAAAGTATACTAATTTTTATCTTAAATTATTTTTCTAGAGAACACTTACTTTGAACCTATTATTATTAGGCCGAGAAGCTAATCGGGTTATTATTAGTTGACTCGATCGACAATTAGCGTGACTTTGGTACCGAATCACCTGCTATTTCCCGTGACTTCCGCCTACCTCGCCGCTCTATGTCACCGGCTATTTCCGGTCTTTTGACCTCCAATTAATGCTCCTACTTAATTAATTACGCATTCCTTATAAATATTTTCTCCATCAATTTTATATTTTCTCCGTCCAATAATAGTTATTTTAGGATGTCCAATAATACTTGTTTATTTTATGAAATTAATGAATAATTTTATAATTAGTTCTTAATTTATTCTTATTATTAATTATAATAATTTATCTATTATTTTATAATTTCTTAAAAAGTGTGTAAAGTCAATAGTGAACAAATATTGTTAGACAGAGGGAATAATAAATATAATATTTTGAAAAATATAATAGAGTATTGACTATAATTAATGATAAAGGTAAATTAAGAACTGGTAAAATTATCTGTTGATTTCATAAAATTGACAAATATTTTGGACATCCCAAAATATATAGTGGACAACTATTGTTGGACGGAGGGAGTATATTCAAAAGGTGATATTATAAAATTATCTTTCTATTTAAGTTTCTTAAGAAGTGTGCAAAGTCAATAGTAAACAAGTATTGCTGGACAGAGGGAGTATGCGTTAGTTTGATTTAGCATAGAATTTAAGAAGAAAAAAAGATTTTTGAAACTTTCATCTAAAAATAAATTATAGATATTTGTGCGGCTATAAATCATTTCATTAATGATAAAATATACATTTTAAAATTAAATTATTACTAAATATAAAAATATGTCATTTTTTTTAGACCGACTAAAATAAATAAATTATATAAACGGTAAGTAGGGCTAACCGGCTAAGGCTATGCACATACTATTCTTCTAAAAAAAGATTTTATTGAATATATTATTATGTTAGTATAATAAGATCATCAAAACTGAATCAAAAGAAACGTCTTGAATATGTATATCTAAAATAGGAAATAAGTTAATATTTGATACTCCTATATAATTTATAAAAAGGAAAAAAATATTAGGCAAAACTCAACCTAGTTTATTTAATATTGCCAGTCCATAGTTTTGACTCCACAACTGTCCCTTTCTTTCTTTTGAGCTGTAATATATAATGTATCTGACCATATTCACATTGAATTTTTTATATATATATGAGATGTTATATTGGTCTTATTATAATGTACTCATATGAGCGTTATTCTTTGTTATTGCATCACGTACAACGACATTCGTTTAAAAAAAATTAAAATAATGACATTTATGATTCAAGATAGAAATTTTTTTGAAAAAGAATGTACTTTAAGTCCATGAAATTGTTTTTCTATTCAATATTGGCAACTTAAGTTAGGTTTGGACAATTTTATAATTATTTAATGTATGTGTACTGTCACGTTTCAAAAGTCCAAAGTGTTCATCGAGTTTCTTCTAGGATATCTATATATAGGAATAATTGCAAGTAGACTAGTAAAGGTACGTGTGGTACTTTCCAATTTCTTGACTATACTATATGACAATATGATGCTGTTGCTAGAAAAGAAAAGGAAAAAGAAGGGGGTGAGGGGGTAGGCAAATAAAACTATTTTATTGGCGAAATATATAGATATTTTGTTTGAATCGAAAACAATCTTGTACCAATTAATCATCTGGACTTATTATACGATGTGCCTATTGAGCCACTCGTGACTAATCAGTAAACAAAATGAATTGTATGAATTTCATGCATAATAACCTGACAAAAAAAGGGGTACGGGGGAGGCAAATAAAACTATTTTCTTAGCGGCTGTGATGTATCCTTGGATATATGGTATGCGGAAATTTCTGAAGTTTATGTTTAGCATATTTTATGCTGTATAAAGGTCATTCCTTTCTAATATGCGTTTTGCATTTATGTATTCAAAGTATTCTTGTATTCTTATCATTCTTATCTCATGGATTGTTACAATCAATTTTACTGATTTTAGGCTCATAGATAAATAGGCCTTTTCTAAATTTTGTATGGATTTGTCCAGGTTATATAGAGCTATGCGATGTTTCCATGCTCTTTTTCTTACTAAATGTAAGTGATATTGAATATTTTTCATTTATGTTATAAGCTTAGAATATATATTGTCTTGTTAGTATAATCATGATAATGTTTGATTCCCTATAGATACTAAGCATTTCCTTTTAAGTTTAAGAACATGATAAAAATATGAATATAGTTTGTGTTTAAAGATAATAATTATGAAATACAGAGTTTTGCGTTTATACCTTTCTCATTTTCCTTCGTTGAATAGTTTTATCACCACCACAGCAGTTCTCCTTTCAGGCTATGAACAGTTATTCGCCTCCCTGACCTCAGTCTTGCGGCTACTTTCCCACTGTTCCTCCTATAGGCTGAAGATCTAAACCTTCATTTAAGACTATTCTTGGAATTTAGAGAAGAGAGATATACAAACCAAACTGTTTATTTCATAATATTTTCTTCACACATAAACCATACATATTTTTACATATACTTAGCCCATAATAAGGAATATTTTTCCCTGATGGGAGAAGTTTCTACTCACTTATCAAGGTACCTAACATGTTTCTCTAATGGGTATTGTTGAGAAAATGTAGTCTGCCTTCTAAGTGTATTCTCTCTCTCCTTTTATAGATGTAATGAGAGACTAATTATTACATTTTTGTTTTGCAGGGACTTCCCTAAAAATTTTGATAATTCTTCTGCTCGTCCTTCAATCATAGCTTGTAAAGATAATGATGGCAGACCAGATTTGACATCTCTTTTTGGCCGCAGAGATTAAGTGTTGAGAGATAAGATTCCCTTCTGTCTCTTTCTTCATGACGTAATTGCTTACGTCTTTTGTTTTGTCTTTGTCTGACTGTTTACATTGTTGCTTTTACAGTTGTTTGTTCTCCACTGAGACTATTCAGATCCATCTTCATGTACCGAATGCTTGTGATCTAGAAACTTGCAAGCAAGCTTCCACGTTTCTTCAATTGCTTCCAGTCTGTGAAGCTCAATGTCAAGGATTTTTTCCTTCAATGTTTTGGATTTGGATTTTCCTTTAGTCATTAGGACCCAATCGTGATTATGGTCTAAGACTTTGTAATCCTCATTGTAAAAACGTTTGAGAATAAAATATAGTGCGTTAATTCCCAAAGCTCGTTTAGTTTGTATCTATTTTTTATTTAGGTGTGGGAGTTTTTTATCAACTCATGTTGCTTTGATATTAAAATCTTTCAATTTTTCCACTGTAATATAGTTAATTGTTGGAAAATATAGTTGCAAATCTTTGCTTTCCATAGAGATACTGAAGAATCTGCAATAGACTCCTTCACTTTCTGCATAATTTTTTACTGAGTTTATCAGTTGTTCAGGTAGTTTGGATATTTCCTGTAGATTAGATTTTGCATAAACTCGGTCTAAGTAACCAAATTCAAATAATTGAGTTGTAAAGCCCGGTGATCCGTTCGAAAATATCAAAATTCTTGGAAACAAACTAGTTGTCCCTAAAACTCCGAATGTTTCTCCACTTTCTTCAGGGAGATTGTAAATATATCTTGTAAAAGCAAGATATTCTTCTTCTTTCGGATTTTGTTTTCCAACCTGTAAAGAAGAAAAAACTTTTGTTCCATATGGAACTTTATTAGCACTTCTTTCTGGTTTCCCAAAGATAAATTTTTCAACTTTCGTTGAAGATGTGCTCTTCTCTTCTTTCGAAGAATTGACATCTTTTTTATTTGCTTAGCTTTTACCTTTGTCCTTAGACTCAGGTTTCCGCATATCCATGCTTACCGATGAGATGTTTTTGGCACTAGGTGCTAGTGGGACATCTCCTGCCACTTTGTTGGGATTAATATTCCCTTCAGAATTTGAATTCCTTTTTGGACATGTGTCCAGATGTTCACATAACAAAAGAAATTCGTTCATGTTTTCAGTTTGATCATCACTGAATTAATTGATTTCATATTGCATTTTCCTTGCTTGTTCGGACAAGCTTGCTAATTCATCTCTTATGTTGAATAGTCAATGGACTTTTCCTTTAAATACTTTATCAATTCCTTTAATATATTTTATTTTAAAAGAATAATTATCATTTTCCTCCGGTAATCTAAGTTTTGGTAACCTAGAGCATTCTTCTTTTAATTTTTTAATGCACTGAGTGTGCTCTTCAGCCATCCACGTCTGTTGAATTTTCTTATTAATTTTTGCAAGATATTCCTTTTCTTTGCTAGATCTGGAATAAATTCTCCTGCATAATTAACACATCCTAAAAATCATTGTATTTCCTGTTTGGTTATCAATTTGTCCGGAATTCTACAATCTTTTTTAAGATGTGAGCTTGTAATTCAATTCCATTTTTTGAAATAATCATTCCTAAGAATTCTATTTCATTTTTGTTTATTTCTGCCTTTTTCTGGCTTAGAACAATTCCATTTTTCAAACATATTTCTGAAAATTCTTTTTGATGTGTTAAATGTTCTTGATATGTGTTAGAACATATTAGTATATCATCTATATAGACGATTAAAAATTCCTTTTCGAAAAATATTTTGTCCATCTTTCTTTGAAAGATTTGAGGGGTATTTTTTAATCTGAAAGACATTACTAACCATTCGTAGTGTCCATTAGGCGTACTAAAAGCTGTTAATGGGTCAGCTAATTTTATTTGCCAAAATCCACTTTTATAGTCAAAATTTGAAAAATAAGTTTTTTCTTTGGCAAGGTTTATAAGATTGCTTTTATTTGGGATAAAATATCCGTCAAATATGCAATTTTTATTTAGCTCTTTATAGTTTATGACCATTTGAGCTTTTTCTCTTTTTATTTCAGCATGGTTTCTTACCCTGCTATGAGGGCTTTTACTCATCCTAATAAGTCTTAGGTTGATTAATTCTTTGAGTTAATTCTAAACTCAATTTTATCATCTTCGTTATCGAGCATAGGTTTTACTCTAATGATGATGCTGGGGTCTTTGAGTTTTAAAGTCGCCTTTTCTTGATTTTTTTCCCATTTTCTAAGGGATTTTCACCATAAGATCTTTGTAGATTTTCCTTAATTTGTTCTAGATTCAGACATTTACAAGAGATTTTTTAAATACCTTCTCTTATAATTTCCATTTTCTTTTTCAAGAGTATAAGGATTTTGCTTTCTTAGGACTTTGATAAAATGTCCGCAAGGGGTTTTGAGGCTTATCATATATAATGTCTGATAATAATCTTGAAATTGTTGGAGAAAAACATTTCCTAACAACAAATCAGTTTCTAGTTTATCATAGGCAAATATTTTATTTATAGGAACAGTTTTTTATCCTAAAATTATTTCTACTTTTTCCTTTGACTGTGATAGTCGTTTCTTGACACCTGTAATACCAATCATTGATATGTTATTTTTATTGACATCCCAGTCTTTTAGTAAAATTTTTTTTTCTAAACTAGCTTCTGATCCATTACCAATTTGACAACAGGTTGTCAATTTAGTATCATAGAAAGTTATTTCTATGAAGACTGATACCCGAAAAGATGTTTCTTTGGGCATCTTTAAATTTTTGGTAGGAAACATGTCTCATTTCTGTAACTCATTTCTATTCCATTTTTTCCTATACTGTAGTCGTTTAGACCATCAAGGAACAGGTTTCCTAAAACTAGGTTGTGATCACTTTCTTGATTTGTAATATAACACGAGACTGTTATTCATATTGTATCTAACTGTATTGGTAAATCTACCATATTTTTACAGCTAAAGTTATTTTCTTCAAAGGTCTTATAAGTATAAGGGGTACCTTCGTAAATTGGTAATCCATCCAATATAATTCCTTTGACATAGTTTGTTGTTGCACCTATTTGTAACAAGATATCTTTTTTTTTTCATTCAGTTCCGTTAAAGACTCTTCTTGCAATTCTGGCAATGTTAGTGATCTCAAGAATCCTTTTAGAATATCTATGGGATATACTTTTCTTTATTGAATTTCTCCCATATTCTAATGAAAGTCTCGGATTGTTACTAGGACTTCCTATTTCTTGTGTTTTTTCAAAACAAATTTCATGTTCTTCTAGAATTTGTGCTTGTTGAATTTTTACTTCAACAATTCTTGCTATTCTTGCACATTCCTGATCTATTTCGATCATTTCTTTATTCTTGTATACATTACCATAATTGGAGTTTGTAACTGTATATAGAGCTGGTAATAAATGCTCATAATGTGATTGCCTGGTTTAAGTAGGTCATTTCTTTTGACCTGAAAATGTAAGCCCAAAGCGTCATTGAAATCTGCATCTTTGAGTGAAATACAGTACTTGTGATAATATGTAAATAGGAGTTTGGTATAAGCTAGGTTGCCTTCAACTATACCAAGATTTCCTTCTCTGGTGTTTATGAATCATTCATCTGAAAGGTTAATGACAATAGGGCAATTGATCCCTTCTTTAAAAGTTGATTTAACCAAAATTTGGATTCCTCCTAAATGGACATAATTCATTTTTTCCTTTTCCTTTAAGGAATTTTTCTAAGGATCTGTTCGATCATTGGCTTAGTTAAAAGATTTAACTTATGTCTTCCTGTAGTTTGGGTAATCTCTATTACGATTTTTACCTCTTGATATTCATGATAGGAAATTTTATTTCTTGCAAACATTCTTTGCATTTTGTTGAAAATATTATCTTCAGTTTTAAGATTAAGTTGTAATCTTTGGATTTTCTTTAATAATTCTCCATCGAATGTTGCTTTTAGGGCATATCCCCTTTTATCTTCTTCAGTCTCTATAATTTGTATTGAATTGTCTGCTTCTTTTTGTATTTCTTTATTCATTTAATCGGACTCTTCTGAGCTGGTAGAATATTCTTCATATAAATCATCACACTTTTTATTGATATCACAGATTTCAAATCTGAATCAATTTCTAGTCTATCAATTTTTGATATTTTAACTCTTTTTTTGTTACATTCGTAACTTTTGTGTCCTTCTTCGCCACAATTGTAGCAGTTGCATTTATCTATTGTCCTTTTAATTTTTTTTTTATAATACCATTTTTTAGGTACATAGTTTTTGCTTGAAATATTTTTTCTTTTGATTAAGCCTTTCTTATGCTTCCTTCTTTTTTATAGGACCTATCATTGCATCCCCATTGGGTTGCTGCGTTTGTATCTAGGCAATAGCTTTGAGTGTTAATTCTTTTGGCTTTTCTTTGTATGTTATGTGCCATACAGAGTTGTCCAAGTCTATTGTTTAGGAAATATATTCTTTGTCCAAGAGTATCTCTTTCTATATTTTCTTTTTTATATTCTTCTCTAAAGTATTTGGCCCAAAAGCCTGATAATTTTTGAAAATATTTTTCAAGGTATGACAGCATTTCTTTACTGCTATCAAATATCTTATAGTAATATTTTTCGAATTCACAAGTGGATTCTTGAATATAACTCATTTTTGTAGATTTGCAATTTTTCTAATTGTTCTTTTGCTATTATTCGCAATTTTTCTCTATTTTGAGATGCGCTTCCTTCGCCACCTAGGAATTCATTTCCTATGTATTGTACAAGGTTTCTTATTCCTTCTTGAATGGATTTTTTGAATCCTTCTATAGTATGATTTTTGATGATTCCTTTAGCATCATCTGATAATCCGGTATGCCAATTGCTTACTTTATCGGTGAAGGTATTTATAGCAATGATATATTTTTTGTGTAATTTATTCCTTTTCCCAATAAGAAGAATAGAAATATATTTTGTGCCCATATATCTAAATCTAACTCTGGTTCTCTTTTACAGTTTAGATCTAAAAATTGGGTTGTTCCTACATCTCCTGTTGGGAGTCTGTTTGGCATGCATTTTGATTTATTGTTATTATGATATTGACTCATAAAGTCTTTATTTCTTTTTGCTTTAGGTGCAAAGTTTCTTTCTATATTTTCTGGTTGTAATTCTTCTTTTAGGGATGATCCTTCTCCTATTTCAAACTTTCCTTGGGGTCCTCCTGTATCTCCCTTGTTTGTAAGAACTTTTATTTTTTTATCTGAAAGATCAAGGTCTTCTAATGCATAAACTAGTTCATCTAGTTCATTCATCTTTTTGTTCAAGGTTTTCATCTGTTTTAATTTGTTCTAAATTGTTTTCTTCTAAGGTTTCTTTACTAGAACTTTCTAGTTCTTGATTTTTTTGTATTTTCAAAAGCTCTAGAATGAATTTTTCATCAAGGCTTCCCTTTTGATATGAACCTTTGCTAGAGAATTTTTCTGCTAAGAGTTTATTTATGTATTTTTGACTTACTCTTTTGTCAAATCTTTCTGTTTTTTCTATTAAATTGGTAATTTTTCCAGGAATGTTTTCTTTAATAGATTTTATTTCTATTTCTATTAATTTTAGTCTTAAGACTATTTGCTTATGACTTTCTATTAGGTCATTCAATATATCTATATCTTCTTTTAAGCTCATTTTGATTATATTTCTTGATTTGTCCTTTTATTCAGATAGGTAGTAATCAGATGTATCCATGTTATCTATTACTATTTCTGAATAGTCATGTATTATAAATTCCATTAGAAATTCTTCTTCGAATTTTTCTTGAATTATGAGTTGTATGATTTTTTCTTTTTGATCTTTATTCAAGTTGATTACCTTTAATATAATTACTAAGGTTTCTTCTTCTAAATACCATAAAGGTTTTATCATCTGGTAGGCTATGATACCAATAATGGGACCTTGATAAGTGAGTAGAAACTTCTCCCGTAAGGGAAAAATATTTCTTATTATGGGCTAAGTATATGTAAAAATATGTATAGTTTGTGTGTGAAAAAAATATTATGAAATAAACAGTTTGGTTTGTATATCTCTCTTCTCTAAATTCCAAGAATAGTCTTAAGTGAAGGTTTAGATCTTCAGCCTAAAGGAGGAACAGTGGGAAAGTAGTCGCAAGACTGAGGTCAGGAAGGCGAAAAAATGCTCATAGCCTGAAAGGAGAATTGCTGCGGTAGTGATAAAAACTATTCAACGAAGGAAAAGGAGAAATGTATAAATGCAAAACTTTGTATTTCATAATTATTATCTTTAAACACAAACTATATTCATATTTTTATTATGTTCTTAGACTTAAGAGGAAATACTTAGTACCTATAGGGAATCAAACATTATCATGATTATACTAACAAGGCAATATATTCTATGCTTATAGCATAAATGAAAAATATTCCATATCACTTACACTTAGTAAGAAAAAGAGCATGAAAACATCGCATAACTCCATATAACCTAGACAAATTCATACAAAATTTAGAAAAAGCCTATTTATCAATGAGCCTAAAATCAGTAAAATTGATTGTAACAATCCATGAGATAAGAATGATAAGAATACAAGAATACTTTAAATACATAAATGCAAAATGCATATTAGAAAGGAATGACCTTTATACAACATAAAATATGCTAAACATAAACTTTAGAAATTTTCGCATACCATGTATCCAAGAATACATCACAGCCCCATTATTGGTATATATATATATATATATATATATTGTTTGAGTCGACAATAATCTTATAACTTACTTCACGACGTATCTATTGAGCCACTCATGACTAATTACTAAACAAAATGAATTTCATGCATAATAAACCTGGCAAAAAAGGGTAGGGATGGGGGAGGGGGGGAGTCAAATAAAATTATTTTATTGGTCTTCTTATACTATATTGTCCATCGTTGCAACCCTCCCCCTTTGAGTTATTCTCCTTCCTAAACCCCTAACCATTTGACGTTATCCTCTTTCTCAAACTCCCTTTCATTCATCTTCTTCTTTCTCCAGACACACATATACACACACTTTATTTAGATCTCATGCAACATTCTGCTCTCCTGACTCTCATGTCATCCTTTCTCAAACCCTCTCCCTATCGTCTTCTTTCATAGTTTTCTTCTTCATATTGGTGTCCTCTAATTAGTTTTCTTATTCCTCAACTCTATTATAACACCTTTCTCTTATACATTCTTTTTAGTACTCTAACCCTCCCCCCCCCCCACCCCCACACCATCATCGTTGTCTTCTTCTAGCTTCTAGTAAATGCATTTTTTTAGAATCAATACTTTCATAATAGGTTACCAACGTTAAACAAATATTGTATTTATGATTGTAATAATGAATATCAAAGAGGCAAGCAAATTTGTGTAAATTTGGGAAAGTTGATCATTGTTAACTAAATATGGTAATAGAGTTGGATAATTTAGGGGGGAGAGGGGTAGAAAAGATAAAGGGTCAGGGTGCGTAGATAAGATGGTGGCGAGTCGGAAGAGAGAGTAGGGTGTGTATGGTGGTGGATGTGGTGATAATGAGGGTATATGGTGGCGATGAGTGCAAGATCAGAAGGAACATGAGAAATATCTTTTTTAAAAAAGAAATAATTAATTTATCACGCGCTCTGGTACAAGTAAAACTCACGTGTCATCCATGCCACAGAAATATGCATGTTCAATAGACTGTTGTTTATCTGTATTACTAAGATACTTAAAATAATAACTTTGCGGAACTTCGTAACAAACATAAAAGTTTAAAGTATATTTTTAAAAACAGAAAATTAAAACTAGTAAAGAAAATATAATCTGCAACAAACCAAAACAATATTGAAAGAAGAAAAATTGAGCCCATTGAATGCATAATGTATCCTTGAGAAAATTATTCCCCTCAAGTATCCAAGAATATTAGGATATATCCTCCCAAGATTGAGTGATCTTACTCACCGGTGTATTAGTTCCTTAAACCACGGTGTCAGCGAACCACTCAATGACAATAAAGTACACTACAATTTATTTGTGCAGAATAAAAGGAAGTTTAGAAAATTCATTGTTGAAAAATGAGAGGAAACCACTCTATTTTTAGAGAACAAAGGGTAGTATGAATATGTACTTATTGTGCTTTATCGAAAATATTACAACTCTTTTGAAAAATTACAATCTTTCTGAAAATTTACAATCCTTCGAAAAAGTCACTACCTTTCGAAAAAGTTGCAACTCTTTATAAAAGTCACAATCCTTTGAAAAAGTCACAATTTTTCATTTTTCATTCACACCTATTAAAACTCAAAATATACATATTATGAAGTGATTTGATGCAAATCAAGAGCAGGAATGATAGCAAGAGTGAGGGTGTGACCTACCTTAGATATGAAGCTTTCAATCACCAATGAAGAGATTAAAGTGTCATGGAAAATTCACTAAAAAGAGATTTTAAATTTCATATATAACATGCTCAAATAGATTTATGTCTATCCCTTAATTCTTCTAAAGTCTATTCCTCTCATTGTTACTTTTGAATCATATCCCATCTTATTTAATTGTGGTTCAATTTAGTGCTCTAACCATTAGAATCACATCATGAGTTCACATCCAAATTGTATTGCCAACTTAACTACTTAAGGGGGTGTTTATGTATTTCACCCAAACTATTTAGAAAGTGTGTTGAATATATAATCATTTGTCATTCCTCTTTTGGGGCCTTATTAATAGCCCATCCATGAGTTCCATCATTAATGTTTGTTGAGATATTTAAGTTTTATTATATTTTATTTTATTTTCATCTAGTTAACAAGTGGGATACATGTACTTTATCCAATGCCTTTTAACTTTAACCCCAAAAAGGCTTGTTACATTAGGGATTGTTTGGTGGCTCGTATAAATAATGTAAAAATTAGTTGTGAACGATTTAGTTATATAAGTTTTAGGTATTTATGCATTAATCATTTATTTTTTATTTCATATAAAAATACATAAATTCTCTCTCATATATATATATGTATGTATTTTTATGTAAGATTGTAAATTGATGATCACATATTATATTTGATGTGCTGAATTTTATACGTATCAACTAAAATATTATCAAATGTGGTCATAATAACCTCTTTTGGATTTTTCACATGCCAGAATTATCTTAGTCTCACTTCCTATATCTTGTCCTTCATCGAAGCCGCTCCCACCTTATCTCGGATATCATCATTTCTAATCCTATCTCTCCCAATATTCCCACACTTTCATCGCAACATTCTCATTTTTGCAATAGTTTCATTTTTTGAATATGAAAGTTCTTAATTGACCAACACTTTGTCCCATACAACAACATATCAAGTGTGATTCTACAAGTGGAGTTTGACGGGGTGTAGTATATGGAGAATATGACCAAATTGGTCCTTAATGTATGAGTAATACTTTATTATGGTCCTTAATGTATTTCACTTGATTGAAATAGTCCTTAATATATAAAAATGTGTTCATTTTAGTCCTTAAAGTATTTCACGAGTTAATATCTCATATGGTCACTTAACTAATATTTTTTTTTCACAGAAAGTCACTCAACTTTCATTCATAACCTCAAAGTCACTCAATTATGGATTCTCACAGAAAGTCACTCAATTTTTATTTATAACCTCAAAGTCATTCAACTAATAGTTCTCCTCAGAGAAAGTCACTGAACTTTCTTTTAATGAAAAACATATTTAAATCTGTTGGGTGATTTTCTAAATAAAATATCAATAGTTGAGTGACTTTGAAGTTATAAAAAAAAATCGAGTGACTTTGAAGTTATAAAAAAAAATGAGTGATTTTCTATGAAAAAAATCCATAGTTAAGTGACTTTGTGGTTATAAATGAAAGTTGAGTGACTTATTGTGAAAAGAAGTATTAGTTGAGTAACCATTTGCGTTATAAATGAAATCCCAGTGTATTTCACTTGTTTGAAATTGTCAAGACGATCATTTTGATCTTTTGCCCTAAATCTAACCTAATTATTTTCGATAGACTCTCGTTAAAAAAACTCAGCAAGGTATTATGACCGCTTGGTACTGCACGTGGGAATGGTGAAGAAATTTTTTTTGTCCTCGCAAGACCGCACCAAATTAATATAGTAAGCAAGTGTGTATATGTAGGAGATAGAGACAAATAATGGGTGTTAGGACAGCAAAGTCAGACTTTGTGAATGAGAAACTGTGAATTTTTTGGGAAAAAAAAACAAATGAGGGAAAGTCAGCTCTATGTTGTCACCATTTTCAAATCACTCAACTTAAGTTTCTTTTGGATTTTTTCGTGATTGACATTGCTCACAAGCCTAAATAAAGGCTTTTACTTTGTCTAATCTTAATAATAACTGTTCCTTTGATTTGAAATCTCAATCTTTATCAGCTTATATAACAATTGTACAATCTTTTTTTTTTCTTTATTAGATTCTGTCCCTCTTTCTTGAAATTAACTCAAAGAAGTTTGCTTGAGTTGAAAGTTGGGTTCTTGCTTCTCTTACAAGTGATGGGGTGTTGAAAAAATCTTATCTTTTTCAGTTTTTCATGCTAGTTTTAGGCTTTGAGTTTTGTAATTTAGTGTATTTATTTATGATTTGGAGTTAAGGGTTTGTTAATTCATACAAGTAGTTAGAGGCTTGCTTTAATTACAAGTAGTTGGTAGCCTTTTTTCTTTGAGATTTTTGAGGTGTTTTCTTGGGATTTGTGTTAGTTGAAGTTTCTGCAACTGGGGTTCTCTTCTTCCTTTACTATAATAATAATAAGGGTGGTGGTGCCCTGCTGCTACCGTTAAGTAATCTTGATTTTTTCAGTCTTGGGATCTGATTTGATTTTTGGTACTAGGGGATCTGAGGAAGGTTCTTTCTTGGTGCTAATTTGCATCAAAGGTGGAAACTTTTCTTCATTTGGAACTGTGAAATTTGGAATACATGGTGGTGGAATCTTGATTTTGAGCTGTTATATAAAGATTTGTGTGTTTTCATCAATGGTGATTTGGGAGTTTCTGCCAATGAGTTCTCTGTGTTGGGTGTTTTTGGCTTATCTTTTTTGTACGTCTTTGAGTCTTGAAACCCCAGTTCAAACCTGTCATCCATATGATTTGTTGGCATTGAAAGAAATTGCTGGCAATCTAACAGATGGGGTTATTCTATCTGCTTGGTCTAATGAACCTAATTGCTGTAAATGGGATGGGGTTGTCTGTGGTAATGTTTCTGCTCAAAGTAGAGTGATCAGGCTAAATTTGTCAAGAAAAGGTTTGAGAGGTGTGGTTTCACAGTCCTTGGAGAGATTGGATCAGTTGAAATTGCTCGATCTTTCGCACAATCACTTGGAAGGTGGATTGCCTTTGGACTTATCCAAATGGAAGCAGTTGGAAGTTCTTGATTTGAGTCATAATGTGTTGCTTGGACCAGTGTTGAGGGTGTTTGATGGATTGAAATCAATCCATTCTCTAAATATATCAAGCAATTTGTTCACTGGAAATTTCAGTGAGTTTGGTGAATTCCCTAACCTTGTTGCATTTAACATAAGCAACAATTCGTTTACTGGTAGTTTCAAGTTTGAAATTTGCAGTTTTTCCAAGAAGCTTAAGGTTCTGGATATATCACTTAATCATCTCACTGGTGATCTTGGAGGACTGGATAATTGCAGTTCATTGCTCCAGCAGCTACATGTGGATTCTAATGATCTCGGGGGTCACCTTCCGGACTCGTTGTATTCAATGA
Source organism: Solanum pinnatisectum (assembly GCA_035578085.1). Lineage (NCBI taxonomy): Eukaryota > Viridiplantae > Streptophyta > Magnoliopsida > Solanales > Solanaceae > Solanum > Solanum pinnatisectum. The sequence goes on along the minus strand of CM069082.1, from coordinate 42,899,218 downwards.
CATCTTTGGAGCAACTTTCACTGTCTGCCAATAATTTCTCAGGCCAGCTAAGCCCACAGCTTAGTAAGCTTTCCAAACTGAAATCCTTAATTTTATCTGGAAATCGCTTTCATGGTTTTCTTCCTAATGTGTTTGGTAATTTGACATTGTTGGAACAGCTAGCTGCACATTCTAATAGATTTTCAGGACCATTGCCCTCTACGATTTCGTATCTCTCTGTGCTTAGGGTGCTTGATCTTAGGAATAATTCTTTGTCTGGTCCTGTTGATCTTGATTTTTCTAAATTGACAAGTCTGTGCACTCTTGACCTTGCAACTAACCATTTCAAAGGTAACCTTCCTGTATCGCTCTCTAGTCGGGAGTTGAAAATCTTGAGTCTTGCCAAAAATGAATTCACCGGGCCAATTCCTGAGAACTATGCAAACCTTTCATCCCTCGTGTTCCTCTCATTGTCCAATAATTCCCTTTCGAATTTGTCTGGAGCTTTATCTGTTCTGCAGCACTGCAGAAATCTTTCAACTCTTATTCTCACCAGGAACTTCCGTGGTGAAGAGATTCCGAAAAATGTGAGTGGATTTGAGAACCTGATGATATTTGCATTGGGGAACTGTGGTTTGGATGGGCGAATTCCGATATGGTTATACAATTGCAGTAAATTGCAAGTGCTTGACCTGTCATGGAATCATTTAGATGGCGAAATTCCTCCTTGGATTGGTGAAATGGAAAAATTGTTCTACTTGGATTTCTCAAATAATTCACTCACAGGTGAAATCCCAAGAAATTTAACTGATCTAAAGAGCCTCATTTCCCCACACAACTATGCATCTAGTCTGAATTCTCCCACTGGTATTCCGTTGTTTGTCAAGAGGAATCAGAGCGGTAGTGGTTTGCAGTACAATCAGGCTTCAAGCTTCCCTCCGTCTATCTTATTGAGTAATAACAGACTAAATGGGACAATCTGGCCCGAAATTGGTCGTTTAAAACAACTTCATGTCTTGGATCTCAGTAAGAACAACATTACGGGGACTATTCCTAGCTCGATTTCAAATATGGGGAACCTGGAAGTTTTGGATCTTTCATGTAATGATCTCAATGGATCAATTCCTGCTTCGTTCAATAAGCTCACATTCCTTTCAAAATTCAATGTAGCTAACAATCACTTGCAGGGAGCGATTCCAACGGGGGGCCAGTTCTTGAGCTTTCCCAACTCGAGCTTTGAGGGTAATCCTGGACTTTGTGGAAAAATCATTTCTCCTTGTGCTGCCAGCAATTTGGACCTCCGACCGGCTAGTCCTCTTGCTTCTAGTAGTAGTAGGCTTGGCCGAGGCGGAATTATTGGAATTACAATTAGCATAGGGGTAGGAATTTCACTTCTTCTTGCAATAGTGCTGCTTAGAGTGTCTAGAAGAGATGCTGGTCACCAGATTGGGGACTTCGAGGAAGATTTCAGCAGACCACCTCGATCATCTGATACTTTTGTTCCTTCTAGGTTGGTACTTTTTCAGAATTCTGATTGCAAGGAACTGACTGTTGCAGACTTGCTTAAATCTACAAACAACTTCAACCAGTCGAACATTGTTGGATGTGGAGGATTTGGTCTTGTATACAAGGCGGAACTTCCTAATGGCATAAAGACTGCGATCAAGAGGCTTTCTGGGGATTGTGGTCAGATGGAGCGTGAATTCCAGGCTGAAGTGGAAGCCCTCTCAAGAGCTCAGCACAAAAACCTTGTATCCCTTCAAGGTTACTGTCAGCACGGGAGTGATAGATTGCTGATATATTCTTACATGGAAAATGGAAGCTTGGACTATTGGCTACATGAAAGAGTCGACGGGAGTTCATTAACATGGGACATTAGGTTAAAGATTGCACAAGGAGCTGCTCGTGGATTAGCCTATTTGCATAAGGAACCAAATATAGTTCATCGCGACATTAAAACCAGCAACATTCTTTTGAATGAGAGATTTGAAGCTCATCTAGCTGATTTTGGACTATCAAGGCTGTTGCGTCCCTATGATACTCATGTCACGACAGATCTCGTTGGAACCTTAGGATACATTCCTCCTGAATATAGTCAAACATTAACAGCTACTTTTCGGGGTGATGTTTACAGCTTTGGTGTTGTTCTACTTGAGCTATTGACAGGCAAGCGTCCCGTGGAAGTATGCAGGGGGAAAAACTGCAGGGACTTGGTATCATGGGTTTTTCAACTGAAATCTGAGAACAGAGTGGAGGAAATATTCGATACATCGATATGGGATTCAAGTTACGAGAAGCAACTTTTGGAGGTGTTAAGTATAGCTTGTCAATGCATAGTGCAAGATCCACGACAGAGGCCCTCGATCGATCAAGTTGTCTTATGGCTAGAGGCAATCGGAAGTGTAAAAGAAAGATGAGATTCAACTAGTTTTTCCTTGTAGACTTGGCTACTTTTGCTTACAAAGTGAAAATATCAATGTAAAGCAACAGAAAATTTCAATTTTATAGAGTTAGTTATAAAACTTATGAACTGCTTTGTTTGGTTCACTTTGTTTCATACACAAAAAATAGTGATAGTTGTGTTTGTATACATATGCTTAACTTGGGGACAAGTCCTTTAGCAATATACAACTAATTACTCCCTCCGTTTCAGTTTATTTGTCTTACTTTCCTTTGCATTTTTCTTTTTTTGACAACTCTTTAGTTCTAACTTTCGACATGTTTAAGACCACAAGATTAAATGACATTTGGACTGTCAAGTCAAAATCAGATAAATAAATTGTAACGGAGTGAGTATTCTCCATTATGGACAAGTTCCTCATTCTCTGCTTCTCTAATCTGAACATATACAGATTTACTTGCATGACTACTTGCTATTCCTTCAGTTTTGTATATTTGATCATTGCTTTTGCCAATTTGTACAGAGGAGGTGAATGGTGATCTTGTATTCTTATTATCATTTTTTCAAATCGTGGTGTCTGAGTCGGCTCTGGACACCTTTAACTAATGTCATGACGAGATACCTGTTGTTATTTCCCACCAGCACATATAACATGTAACTCTATCTACTATGTCACGAATACCTGTTATTTTCCACCAGCACATATAACATGTAACTCTATCTACTGAAGGCAAGGACAGCCCACTAAAGCCATTTCAATCCACCATCTTGCAATCCTTAACTATTGAGGGGCACAATTCACCTGTAAAAATGTAATATGCTAAAAAAAGAAAAGAAAAGGAAAGACTATACAGTTTATGGAATTATAATTACGAGGAAATGATCCGTTATAATTTGAATAGAAGAAACGACCTTATAAAAATATCTTCATTTATAACTTTTAGTTGAGTGTGAGCCGGGAACACATAGAACAGTGTCAAAACCACATAAATTGGATGGCGGTTAATTGAGCACGGTTTAATATAAAAATAAATAACTTAACCTTTATATAAATTTCGAACGTCTTTAAAAAAATTCTAATTTCGTCGCGATACGGAATCATATATTTTGCATGAAGCCCTGCACAAATAGAGTATGCATCTTGTTGACTTTGTGCATACATAAATAACTTGTTGACATGATTGTGATAGAATGGTAATTACTCTTTCATCCTTAACTAGAGGTTTTGGGTTCGAGTTCATTTGGGTACGAAGTTGTCTTTGTTAGATAGCGTTTTACCTCTAATGTAGAACTTTTCGGCACGAACTCGAATTTAGTCAAGCTCTAATGTGAGTACCGAATATAAAATTTGGAAAAAAAGAACTTGTTGATGTGACCAAACAAAAGACAAGACGTTATCTATTTTTCTTTAAATAATGATGTCTTTTTTCTAGGATACACAATGGCAAGACATGCATGCTTGCCTAATGGAAAAAGTGACTTTAACAAAAAGATGAGTTTGTTTCAAGTTGTGCAAGTTGAATAGGAGTAGTTGATAATTGAGATGTGACATATATGTTCTCAAAAGTTTCACTATCCTTGACTTGATCATAATTATTTGTTAGGCTAACTGATGATTGCATCTCTAACTTTAGCTTCACACTAATATATACTCCATTCGTTCCATTTTATATGATTTAGTTAGACTCACACAGAATTTTAAAAAAAAAAACAAAGAAGATGTTTAAAATAAATGATAAATATTTGTGTGAATATAAATCATTTTATTAAGAATAAATAGATATTTTAAAGTTAAATTATTATTTAATATAGAAATGTGTCATTCTTAATGGGATTAACTAAAATATAAAGTAAATCATATAAACTGAGACAAAATTTGGCTTAAAAATAGATATTTGTGTTAAACCTAAATACTTCTTTGCGTATATGTAGATAGTAAAATGCATATGGAAGGTAGTTAGATTAATTACATATTGATTGTTTTTTTTATACATTCTATTAAGCCATCTAAAAGTTATAGTGATTTGGTACAAATCAATATATATCGCGCTAATTAACATGAAAAAATTAATCAAATATTTATTAAAAGGCTTGTTATTTTATTTACTATTTATCATTAAATAAATAAATAAATAATTCAAAATTGAGCTGGTTAAGTTTAACTCATTTATTTAATTTTTGTTGAACGAATTAGTAAACCTCCATTTATTAACTTAAGTCAATTTTAATCCATTTAAATTTTTCACACTCAATTTATTATATTTATACCCCTAAAAGATTGTTAATTTCCTTTTGTATAACTAAAAAGATGTGTCATTATGTTCGGATGGGAGTGTTATTTCCGTGTGAGCCTTATAATATGCGATGTGAATTTAGTCGGGTTTTCAATATAAATATTCTGAACGGAGTGAAACAATTGTAGGCCTTTGCATGGTTTCGACACGTAGAAGGTTTGGTACATAGTACACATGTTATATGTTACATACGTGTCACAACCATTCTATTTTTCTTCCCTTTGGAATCTAAGTTTTAAGGACAGGACCGCATGTTTTAATTTAATTATTTACAACCATTATATTATATAGTCTATAGAGCTCTTAAAATAGAAAAAAAAATGTTGGCAAGAAAAAGAGGTGCTGCCATAATATTGAATGTTCTTCAGAGTACTTCAAATAAAGGAATATACTTTGTGCCTTTTACTTCTGCATCTAACAATGACTTTAAGGTAATTTGCAAAGCTCAAATCTTTTATTTTAGTTTGTATACATTGATTGATTTAATGAAAAGATTTAGCTTTAATTTTACATATTATAACTACTCAATTGTTAGTTATCAATTAATTGATCCTCCTACTAGAAAATAAGGAATTAGCAATGGATAAAATTTCTGAACAACAAAAATTTCATGTTAATTTTCATTTAGCTATGGATTAACAATAGATTATAAGAAAATTCAATTAGCTAGGAGTTATTTAGCTACTGATGGACTAAGGTTTACCTACAAATTTTGTAGCTAATTTTATGTTTTCTAGTAGTTATAATAATCAATATATAATAATTGTAAATATATGTTTAATTGTAACTAAAGTTATCTTATTTTATATACGTACAACAACTTTACATACATTTGTTACTAATTAATGATTCAATGAATATCGCATGCGGTGGTATTATTGTTTCCTTCCTATCTATAACTCTCTATATTAATTCTACCATGTGACTTCTTTAATTACTTTCACTTTTTTTTGTCGTACATCAATTTAATGAAAAAAGTTGTTTTTGAATTATGTATTCCTGTGGACTAAAATATTTCATAATACATTTGCGTGTATTTTTTTAAAAATAACTTAGTGGTCTTAAATATGTGATCGACATTTCATTTTTTATTATGGATAGAGTATATTATGATAGTAGTGGATTCAGAAATTTTATTGAAAGTGTTCAAGAAAACTGGTGTGTGGTTGTCAAAATAAAACAAAAAGTACTATGTTATTTGAGGTTCGAACATGGAACTCCTTCATTCAAATGGGACACCCACTATCGGTCATCATTCCGTCAAAAGTATAGCTTTTGTCATTGCTATCTAATTTTAAATATATACTTATTTGACATATATATAAAGGATCTCCCGTTGGAGACCCTTGGATGGCTATAGCTATGTCCCTGATTATGGTGACTGAGAGTTTGTGGTATCGTTTTTCAAAATATTTGGAAAATATTTTCTCAGATTCGTCGTAGCGTGGACGACGAAACGGTAGATGGGAGGGAGGAGGGGCGGAATTCAGTAGGAGAAAGCTTGAAAGAGGGAGCAGCCAAAGCAGTAGAGACGGGGCTAAATGTGGAGGAGAAGGCAAAAGAGAGCATGGATGAGGCATGGGATGCAGCTAAAGAAACAACAAAGAACGTTAAGGATGCTTTAGTTGATGATGCTAATGATGAAATGAAAAAGGGATATGAATATCCACCTACTCATAAAGATAAACATACACAAAACTTGAGGAAACGTGCTGATGGTTATGATTTGAGAGATCCTCACTAGAACTTTTTACCTCTACTTGGCACGTTCTTTGAAAATGTTTTATTATATAGCTTTAGATTTTGAGACGTGATTAATTTGATTAATAACTACTCCCTCCGTTTAAAAAAAAAAATGACCTAGTTTCCTTTTTAGTTTCTTTAAAAAAGAATGACCCCTTTCATTGTTTGGCAACACTTCAACTTCAATTTTTCATGTGGCATGTTTAAGGCCACAAGATTAAAGGGCATTTTGACAAATTTGACATAATTTTAATTTAGAACCACAAAATTAAAACGTCTTCTTTCTTTTTTTAAACTTTGTTTCAAGTCAAACTAGGTCATTCTTTTTTAAACGGAAGTAATTAATACTCCTGTCTGAAAGTAAAATAGAATATATATATTTTTTTATGTTAAAAAGTAATTTGAAATATTGGAAGAAGGGAGTAGCAGGTAACTTTTAATTTCCAAGTTTCAAGCATAAGCTAAAAATAATTAGATGCATGGTTCTAGTCTTTGAAGTTCGTTATTTTAAATGTGTCATAATATTTGTATTTTTACATTTTTAGTAAAAATATGGATTAATGAAGAAAAATTTCATGTTTAAAGCTTATTGGATTTATAAATTATTAGGTTATCTTTTTTAATTAGTATGATGGATAACATTATTCAGTTCATGCGTTCTTTTTCTTCCTAGGAGTTATTTTTTTTACTTTTGGTCTCTTGGCGATTTGAGTTGCAACTTTAAAGTTGAGGGTGAAAGATAATTATTTTGAGCAATTGGTTATTAAACATATAATAATAATAATAATAATAATAATAATAATAATAATAATAATAATAATAATAATAATAATAATAATAATAATAATAATAATAATAATAATAAATAAATAAATAAATAAATAAATAGAAGTGTAATTTCTTATTGGACAACAATGCCCCAATGTAGATCGTGATTCGTGTATTAATAGTTCCCTAACAATATGAGGAAGTTAGGTTGATCATCACTATTAATAGACAAAAGAATAGGAAGGCAAACACCCATATTATTTAATTTGCTATCTCGAATTGGTTCTTTGTATTGAAGTGATCCTTTAATATATAGTATGGTCCATATATTTTGTCATAAAGTAATTTAAATGTAGTGATGTATATTAGGCACTTTGTTGGCTCATTTCTTTTTCCATAATAATAGAACGTGTTTGAAACTTTTTTCTTTTTTAACTATCAAAGGTAACCCCCTGTAATAATGAGGGTAACAAGTTATCTAAAAAGCTAAATCTGATTAGAGGCGTCACCTTCAAATGAGTTTTGTAGTATGCAATTTGAATTTAGTTGGGGATTTTAAAACGGACTTTGAATACGGGGTGAAAAATTAAATAAGATTGTCTAAAAAGCTAAAACAAGTAATATTTTTATATGATTAGCAAGAGTCATGTTGAAATTAGAGGTGATAAAATTAGCTCATAATTAACCGAACATGTTAAAATTTGGGCTAGCTAGTTACGTTATTGATCGAATCATTTTTTAGTTTAACTTAAGTTAGCTTAATCAATTACACATTACAGTAAAAATTGGATTGATAAATAATTTAAATTGATTAATGAAAAAATTCATCAAAATATTATTAGGTTTTTGCACAAATTTCTCTCTTTCAGGGTGGTTTTTAATATTGCTTTCGAATAGAATATTCTAATATTTGCTTTTGTTGCTCATTTCATAAAATTTGTGAATCAAAGTATTTGTATTTATAAGATAATTTTACAAGGCACAAGGTTAGAGAAGTTTTACCTTCTCCGGAATAAATTGTATAATATTACTATGACTTAATTTGCTCGACATAAGCTTAGAGTTTATTGTTTTGCTCGACATAAGTTTAATAGAGATTAATTTGTATCTTTTATAACTTATGGGATGTTATAATACCATGAAAATATAAATTTATTTCCTGCAAATAATTATTTGTTATTTCATGGCATATCAAAAAGGACAAAAATGAAACATTATCCTAAAATAGAAACATTTATGCGAATGCCCCAAATATTATCAAAAGCATATTTTTTTAATTTGATATATTAATAGTAAAAATTATTTTGAAAAACGAATTAATTATTAAAACTTAATCAAAAATTCACTTCAACCCAAATAAATCACTTCAACACAATTCATTTCAGTCTCATTCTTCATCCTCAATAATAATTCATACATTTATTAACTCAATTTAACTTGTTCCAGTTAATTTCAAACTAATCCGCCCATTTAACACATGATATAATAACATGGTCCATCATGGTCCATTAGATGATTTTTTTCTTTTATCTTCCTCTAACTTTGGTTTGCTACTTCAATCATTAACTCTATGTGCTTTACGTGTCCAATTGTAGTAACTTTAACCACACCTAATAACTACTGCTTACTAGAATTCACCTAAAACACAACTACTTTTATGATAAAAATTTATCAGCATTATATTTACACAAATAGAATAAATATAGTAATATAATATGATGAGGGCTCGATTTCCATCATTGTCACTACAATAAAAATAACTTTTAGCGACAATAAATATAAATATTAATAAAGAGTGTTAAAGTCTTTACTGGCTTAGTTAGTGTCATTACAACTAATGTCGTTAAAGACTTTAGGAACGTATATAAAGAGTGTTAATTGCAGTTAAAAATACATATTTAGCAGCGATTAAGCTATCACCGTTAATTAATTGTCGCTAATGATATTTTTTATGTAGTGTGTAATCCGCTGCCTATTTCCCCCTTCCTTTATTTTATTCAATTGTACATGACTTCGAAAAATAACATTTAAAATTTATAAATAAAATAAAACATAGAAGACTTTTGTACAAGTATTATCTTTTTAATTAAATTATAAGTGGATATAAGAGATTTTTTCTTTTGTATATAAATTAGAAACTTATTTTTTTGTTTGGTGCGAGCTCAACTTAAGCTATACATTGTCCGAGAAAGCGATTTATTTAGTTTGGAGATGTTGGCACAAAGTGATCATTTCCTCTGTTAAGATTGCTATTGGGGATAAATAAATTATAACATCTGGAAATGGAATTCAAATAAGCAATTTTGATCCATTTTTTGGCACTACAATAAAAACTTCTCTAGTATTAAGGAGATTCAAAATTATATATATACCAACAAAAAGATATCATGTTTGTAAAAAGATATCAAGTCTAAGCGTCCTCCTGGTACGGAGTCACTTCTGTTAGGCAGAGTGGGACTTTTCGGCGCGAATCCGAATTTAGTCGGGCTCCAATGTGAGTACCAGACACCGGATGGGAAACCAAAATATATATATATACATCTATGTGTTCCTATTTTGAATGTGTGCAAGTAGACACTTCAACTTATGAAATACACTCAAACTGATTTGAATTATGTCATGTAGGAGACGTGTGTCTATTTGTGCACACCCAATATTGAAGGCATAAATATCAGTTGAGGTCAAATTGAAGGACATGTTTATATTTTATAGGAGTGGTAAATGGTAAGGTAAATTCCCTGGTTGTGATTGTAGTTGTGGTCCTCACAAGCTTTATTCACCTTTTGTCCTAGCATGCCTAACTTAGGCAACATTCATTATGTTATTACTCTTCAACAAAACTCCCATCTCTCCTCTTGGAATCTTCATATTCAATAATTAAAAAAAAAAAAATGGCAAACAATGATGGTGGTGGAGGGGTGGGGGTGGTGGTGCAAGTGAAGCACTATTGTCAAGTGGAGAAATGTGAGGTTAATTTAGATGGTGCTAAGAAGTATCATAAAAGGCACAAAGTTTGTCAAGTTCATGCTAAGGCTCCTATTGTTTTGCTTGCTGGTTTAAGGCAGAGGTTTTGTCAACAATGCAGCAGGTACTCTTCTTCTAAACAACTCTCTGTCTACCTATTATTTTAGGCTAATTTTGAGTGCATTTTGCTATATCCCTCATGCCAGTTTCATTGTAAAAACAAAATCTTTATGTATAAACAAATTGTTAATCCTCTTGATTTAAGAGAAACTTATGGTTCTTAAGTTGTGTGGTAGTATAAGCTATTACCTTCCCATGTTGAATTAAGACACATTCGAGATCAATTTCCGAAGCATCACAATATTAAACCCCTCGGATCCTTTTGGTATATCGATGCAAAAGTTAATCTCTTATTCACCTCTTGAAAATTCTTCTCACATGAGTCTTGATCATTGAAACTTGGTCTTTAAATTTGGTCAACGGGGCAACAATGAAGGAAAAACACCCTACAAATCTTCTGTAATACCTAGCCAAACCCAAGAAATTATGAATCTATCTCCAGTGGAGTTGTGGATCTAGCTCAATTCTTAACGGCTTCAATCTTTTGAAAATCTACCTTAATACTTTCGCTAGAAACTACAAGCGTCCCTTTAGGTCACAGGTTGAAATCCTAGGTTAGCTTTCTTATATACTTTCAAATCACGTTGTTAAAATTCCTGATTCCGCTACAGCTAATAGGCAGCAGGCTTTTAACTTAGTACCCTCAGTCCTTAAAAAGGCCATCATAGTCGTGCATTTCCTTTTTCCGCTTTAATCTTCTCGTTGCATCAATAAAATTAGAAGTTCATTTTTTAAATTGTTATTTAACTAGTAATTATTATCTCAAAAAAGTCAAAAAAAATGTGACTTTTTGATGTAATAACTATTACTATTTGTTGAGTGACCATTTAAGAAATCAAACTCGAAATTAGCCGATCTTGAGAATTTATAAGAGTTTTTCTCCATGAAGGATTTTTATCTCAAAGACTATTTATGCCTGTCTAGCATACCAAACGACCTCGACATTTTAATACGTGACATATGCATCTCATTCAGGTTCCATGAGCTCTCAGAATTTGATGGCACGAAAAAGAGCTGTCGCCTGCGTTTAGACGGACACAACAAGCGGCGTCGCAAAACACCGCTGGCCATTGAGATGGAAGATAACCAATGCAGGTTGATCGATGGGGAAGCCAGCCCACATATGGACATGACTTTGTCCAGCAGGAATACTATCCACACTGCTGATATCTCTGGATGAAATGCTTACTCTCTTCTGTCAGCCCCCTTGGGGGCATCGTTGTTAAGACCTATCGTTCGATGCTTGTAATGAAAGCAGAACTCAAATAACGTTGTTGTGGTTATCCTAGCAAACAACATTCCGTTTATTTGAAGTCCGTGTGCAAACAGCTCCAGATGTTGGAACTTAAACGTTTATACAGTAACATGACGATTGACAAAAGCAAGAACTAGTTCAGATTTTACATTTTAAACAAACTCTACGCACACGTTAACATTATCTACCAAGTGCACAGAGAGAAGATTATTGGAACCTTACAACTACGCAGGATATATCATCGGTACTTCCTCTTGCAAGAGCATGTTCATTGAGATGCTTTGCAGCTGACCGTGCATCCTTAATATCTTTAATGCAATCTGCAGCTTCCTGATTTGACAGTACCTGGTATTTTACACGAAAAGTTGCACAAATGTTACACTAGCAACTCTGTAATGCATACAAGAATCAGAACATATATTCTACAAACAATTAGAACATAGTCCAATTATATTCTAAGGCTCTGGAAATGTAAGCAGCTAACCTTCCACACGCCGTCACTAGCCAAAATGAGAAACTCTGTATCATCATCTATGAGCTCTACCACCACATCTGGCTCTGAACTTAGATGCATCTTCAAGCTCTTGTCGCCAAATGCTCTTGCTACTGCTAACTGCCCATCAACCCGAGGAACATCACCTGAAGAGAGGAGGAAAAAAGGAATTTTGTTTTAAACAGAAAATACAAAACTCAAGCACAATAGAATAGAACGAAGACATGGCCCAGAACGACATATTCGCAAACAGCCATAGTTTATCAGCAAGGTTCCGCATACTATTTTCCAATGGACATGAGCAAAAACTTCTTAGTTTTGGCAAAGGGGGTATCGACTCTGTATTTGCAAACTTACTAGGCCTTCAACTCCTCTAAAACGACACTATTAATAAGGTCGAAGCAACATTTCACATTTAAATCAACAACTTAATGTCGATAAGAAATTGGATTCAAAAGCAAATTTACACATATGATCAAGGAAGTCGATAAATGCAAACCTTCGCGTATAAGTACGTAAATTAGATCTAGTAAAGGAAATTCATTTGAACACTTTGGCTGGTTCCTTTCTATCATTGATGCATAAATTAATGAAGATACCATTTGGTAGTGACTGATTTCTTCTATGATTTCTTCAGACTCTATAGTAAAATTACAAATTATAGTTTCGCACCTGGAAAATTGGACACGAAACCACCTTTGCCCTCGATGATCTCCCTCTCTCTGCCAGGCTCATGATCAATAGACAGCTGCTTGGCTACTCCATTTTTGTAAATGACTGCACGAGAATCTCCGACATTGGCTACAACTAGTTTCTGACCATTAATCAATATGGCTGTAACAGCAGTGGATCCTCCTTTCCCCAAATCAGCAGCCTTATCCAAGATAGTTGTATCGGTTATGCGGTAGGCTTTCCTGATTGCAGACTCCGGTTCAGCCCAGAAGTTAGGCTACATAACAAAACAGAAAATGTGATGAAAGTTCATGGAATTCAAGCAAAGAGTCACGAAACTGAACACACAACCACCACAATACATGTCAAGCATTCAATAGTAACGCGAAAGCATTACCTCGTTGAGAATATTATTGAATAGGTGAGATCGTAGGTACTCGGGAATCTCATGGCTTAAATGGCCATCAAATATTGCAAATAGACCAAGTTCATTTTCATCAACTTGTTTAAATTGTGCAAAAACATAATCTTCCATGGTGTGATGCGATTTTCCCTCAACCATGTGATACCCATGGGTTATGTTCTTCGACATCTTACTCTTACCTCTTCCGGTATCAGATGAACTTAAGCCAACCTTTTCCTGCAGAACGAAAGAACCGTGTCACAACACATGTATACATCAAGCAATTCATCATAGTACTTGGAAAAAACTTAACCACAGTGGCAAATTTTCCACATAAGCTGAGATACTACAACAACAACGTATCCAGTATAATCCCACAAACTGGGGTCTAGAAAAGGTGGTGTACGCATATCTTACCCCTCCCTACCTTGGAGGTAATAAGTTGAGATATTGAATAGACAAACCACGCATCGAACTATCATATATATACGTAATGCCAATGGGGTTAAAAGGAATAAAGCTTAAGATAAATAGCTTGATAAAAGAGGAATGAATTCTTAATACAACTATTCAGACCTCCTCTTTTACCAACAACAATTGCTACACCTCAATCCCAAACAAGTTGGGGTCAGCTACCTGAATCCCCACTTTAACATTCAAACTCATTTTACATCATCAATGACAGAGCTAGAGGGGCGAAAGGGTTCATTTGAACCCCTTCACCGAAAAATTACACTTGTTCTTATTTATGAATATATAGTAGATGATGAACCGTATTGCACGAAAATCTTGTCTCCGCCATTGAAAATCATAATCAACCTAGATAAAATCGGATCTTTTTTCATCATTAGAAAATTTATGCCTACTTTGTCTAAGCAATGGGCATAAACTTATTTTTCCTGAACAAATTAACACCACAAACAGCTACTCTATACTAGGACTTCAATTTTAAAAATTTAAGAGGCAAATTGTGACACTTAGAAGCAAACTAGTTCATCAGCTAAGTTTATTTGATATGAAATAACTGCAATAGGTTGATTACATAGATTTATCGAAAACAGCCTCTATATCTTACAAAAGCCCGATAAAGTATACGTACACTCTAACCTTCCCGTACAATTATTACATTGGATATGTTGTTTGATGTTAACAACTAACTTTGTGGGACAACACTAATCATCATATAATCAAACATATATTGTAACAACAAATAGAAGGCTAATTGAACAAGTTATTTTGAAGGGAAAGCAATAATAAACGTAAATTATTTTTTTTATAAAATAAAATTAGCAAGTTAAATGGATTTTACACCAAGCTAACAAATAACCAAATTCAATTATTTTTTCTGCAGGATCAAACCAAAACTCAGACAGATTTCTAATTACGTGCAAAATAAGCTGAATTATTTACAATTAATTAAGATCCACGAGTAATATCGATAGATCAAGGTAGATTAATTATGTTTAGGACAGGGTGATTAGCAATTTTAATTATATATACGTACCTTAATTTTGTCGATGATTTCTTTGCCTCCAGTCATGGTGTAAAATCGAATAAAACAAATCAAAGAAAATGCAGAAGAAGATTAGAAGAGAAAATTGCAGAAGGAAAGTGACAAGTGTAGAGGAAAAGAGATGACAATGTTCCTATGATTGACACGTCTCTTACTGTCTACGTTTTGTTTGGACGTCAAAGGTGGAGCTAAGGGGGGCTTCATGGGTTCGGACGAATCTACTAGCTTTTCCATAGACTCTATATTTATATTAGAAAATTAAATAAATATATGTACATTAATATGTGAACTCCAAACAAAATTGATTTAAAATCTCAAACTCCTAATATTAGCTCCGCCTCTGACATCAACTGAACGAATTAAACTGTACTAGAATAGATTAAAACGGTCTAATGAATGAGCACGTTATTGAATCGTTTAAAAATTATTATGTCAAATAAAAATGTCTTTATATAATACTTTGATTAGATTGTTACAGGTCAATTTAGATTATATATCAGTTAGCAAATAAAATAAGCAAATACTCCACAAATTAAATTTAAAGCGAAACAAATTACCAGGTGAAAAATTAAAACATAATCAATAAATTGAAAGTTGAAAGTTCAAATTGTAAATTTAAATCAGAAAAGTTACTAAGATTTTTTCTAACCATTTTCTGATTAGCTTTATGTGTACGCAAAAAAAAGGAATATATTCATCTATTTTTTGCTGGAACTTTTGAATCGGGAATCGGGATAGTTATTTGTGAAATTATTTTATACCATAGTCTTGATATTATTTTATTCTATATTCAATATTGACACAGTGATATCAAGATTAGCTAGTCACCACCTTGATATGTAAAACAATTAAATGGCAAAGATATTTTCTTCTAATAGCTTGTTTCGATTGTGTTACGTACATCGTATTGTTGTGTATTAGTTTGATGAATATAATATTTAGCTAGATAGTTACGTAAACTTTTATTATTTTCAATACCACACATCAATAATTTATAGGTAACATTATACACAGGTCATGTTTCAAGTATTTGGGGTCAGTAATTTAGGGTAATATGTAGACTGATGAAAATGTCACATGTCATATTGCTACAGAGGTGAATAAAATAGAGGCTTGCATCTGATATTCTATATGATAAGAATGTGTCGTCAAGATTTAACAGTAAATTTTACAAAGTAGACGTTATATCGACTATGTTAGGTGCGATGGAGTGTTGGTCAATCAAGAACTCTCATTTTCAGAAGATCACTAGTGCAGTACAAATGAGGATACTTAGACGGATGTAGAAGCATACCAACAGATATATGTAAGGCTAGAAATGAAGATATTCATGTCAAGTTGAGAGTTGACACTTGGTAGATATAAGATGCCAAAAGTGAAATTGGAGTAATTCGAGCTTGTGAAGAGGAAATATCGGGATGTCTTGATAAGAAAAGTGTGAGAGGTTGGTCGTAATACGCATGTACCTCTTTTTAGTGGGCTCCAAACTAGGTCAAAGGTAGTAAGTACTAACTTGACCCAATCCCTTCAAAAGTAGTCGTACAACTCTAAGAGGCCCAGATCCAAATCGTATTAAATATTGGATAAATTACCTAACTACACAAACTTTTTTTCCATAATCTCTAAAATTTCCTACCATTTTCAAATATTTCAAAAATCCCCTTTTTATCTTTTTCTCTCCTTTTCTGGATACATTTCACAACCCTTCCAACCCAACGATTTTGCTCCTATTTTAACGCCTAAAATCACTCTGATATATCGGCAGTTACATCCATCACTCCATTTTTTAATTTTAAATATATTCTCTCTCTAGTTCATTGATTTCAAGTTCCTAAAGAGCTAGAATTATTTCTTCATCAATTTTTTCATTCCAGTTCTTCAATTGTCGTTTTTTTTTAAAGAATTGTTTAGCTTTTTAATCTATAATATCGACACTGTCGCTTGGGCTAACGTCGACGTTAGGTATATTATCATTGGTGGTTGTTGCCGTGGACATCGCCGAAAAATTTATTTGAAGAAACGACGGGAAAGTGAAGTTTGTCAATTAATGTATCGATCTAAAATCAAACACCTTATGAGCATTCTTTACTACTTTAATGTATCATGTACGATTACAATACTTAGCAATCTACTAAATATTTTAGAAATAGTAACGTATCATGAATAATATATCCATCTCGAGATCACAAATTAAAAAATCGACTACACAATATAATACATGTAATTTCATATCTTTCGTTATCAAATCTTTTTACCCTAAAGTTAAAGTTATAAAAGTAATGTATCATACACAATTTTATGGGTACATTCAAATTTTATTTTATTAGAATGTATCATATACACATAAACTCTTTATTGTAATGTGGTGCATTCAAATTTGATTTTATTAAACACAACATGTCACAAATTGTTTATCTGATACAACAATGAACAATTTTTTATATTGAAGAGCGACACTAATAATTATAAAAAATCTTGCTTTTTAAAGCAGTAATTGCGTGTGCGCATGGTATCTCGTCTAGTTGAAATATCCACAATTACACATTTTTTGCTCAAGGTAAATAATGTATCTTTTTCTAACTTCATAAACTGAAAAAATAAATTCAGACGATGGTACAACCTGCAAACATTAAAAAAAGTCAGTGATACATTATATGTAATATCACATCATTCAGTGATTCACAAAAACTCCAACACAGATACATAGTAATGTATCATCAATATAATTTCTTGATCACAACAAGTACTTTATACATCTTACTTGTTATACACAATATTAGCTTAATACATTTTATATAAATCAGTCATGCACACACACTTGTTATACAAATATATTTGATACATCTCAATTGTTAACTCCTTTATTACATGTATCACATATATTCAAATACAAAATAATGACCACATCATAACTCACAAAATTAAAGTACATGCTCGTCGTTTACTACTGATGTATCATGACTTACATATCCACATCTTGAGCTCCAGTATCTTTTTTTTAACCTTCGACACACATAATTTTGCCGAATGTAGCATCAACGTAACATATTTATCCCCCCATATTGTTTGTTGTACAAAATAATGACCACATTATAATTTACAGATACACAATTACAATACTAGTGCATCTTTTACTAATAATGTATCATAACTTACATATTTACATCAAAACAACAAAACAAAACTATAACCATGATACATTAAAAAGATAGATACCAATTTATTGATAACAAACTCACAGATACCTTTAGAAATAGCAATGTATCACGATTTTATGTAGCAAAAATTGAAAAATAACTATTCACAATACACTCCAACTAATTCCATACCTTTTTTTATCAGATCTCTTTACTTTGAAATTGAAGTTGTGCTCTATTTTATATTTCGCCATTACAAATCAGAACAACAATTTCATTACTTTTGTATCGTTCATACCTCACTCACTTTTTCAAATTTCAAAATGTCTCAACAAGATCAACAGATTCATATTGTATCAGAGAAAGGTTCTTCGATGAACAGGGACTCTAGAAAATCAAGATAAACCAACTTTTACAGTATAGACAGAAAAGGATGATGATTCCAAGATTGGTGAGGGAAACAACTCAGATTGCAAAGAAAAAAAGGGAGATGATAATAACAACAGGGAGTTAGATTTCAAATTTGGAGTTTTTCACGATTTCGAATTGATAGAGAAGATGAAAAAATGAATTTTGAATTTTGTGAATTTGTTACAAAAATTTTTTGAATCAAGTTTGTAATTTTTTTTTTATGAACAGTGAGAAATAATTTGAAATTGAATTTAGTTGTTTTGTTAAGATTTGCCACTGCCTGATTATTTGAAATAAGAAACGTAAGCGTAATGGGTGGGATTCAATTTTTTAATCCCTAATTTGATGCAACAAACCAATACTCATGGTATTAGATTTGATGTATCAGGCGTCACAATTATGTATCCGAATTATACAAAATTCAGGGATTTTTGTAATTAATGAAAGAGTAGGATAAAATATAATTTGTCAATTACACTATGTCAGTTATGTAAGTTATACTTAAATATTTTGAGGCCCAAACTAAATTACTCAACAAAGTTGCACCTGGTGGTCCCTAAAGATGAATTGATTTACACAAACATCCTTCTTTTAAGGCTATTATTTAAATTTTTTATCTCTGTTTTAAAAGTTGCTCATATATAGCCCTCGTGACGAACAAAACATTAGACTGTCATTTAACTTCTATATAAAAATTTTAACTCATGATCTAACAATTTCTCATAAAATTCATCAATTACAAGTAAAATAAAAAGATGATCATTTACTAAATAGCCATATTGGAGAGGGACGCCCCAATTTCTCGATTTTTTTTTTTTTGTATATATATAAAAATTAGCTTTGGAATAAAAAGTATATATAATTTGGTCATTCCATGTACCTTTTGTTTAAGTGGGCTCCTATCCAAGTCAGAGGTAGAAATAACTGACCCAATTTCCTTCAAAAGTAGCCGTACAATGAAGACTAGAGCACACTTAAAGGCCCATATCCAAATCGTATAAAATAATCAGAGGCCCAAACTAAATTACTGGACAAAGTGGAACTATGGTGGACCCAAAAGAAGTCGTTAGGCAGAAATGGGTCATCCATAAGGAAAAAGATTTTTAAAAAGCTATGGATATATACCGTACGATCAATTAGTTTACCAACATGGTCGAAATATACACAACATATTCATTAATAGGCATGTCTATTATGTATGTAGTATATGTATATTTAGTATAAAGTAAACAAATATAACAACATATACATTTCGTACCTGTTTTAAAAACTAGCTGGTTTAAGTGTATAGAGTCGTAATTATCCCCAAAATACATGTTATCCCTTAACTTTTGTACTTTTTAGTCCGTGGTCTAAAAGTTCATTCTGAACAAACTAAAAACTTTATATGAAAATGTTAAATTACGATTTTGCATAGTCAAATGTTGGTCAATCTCAAAAAATTATATTTGCACTAACTTTTTGAAAATAGAAATAAAATCTAAATGATGACTTAAAAGAAAACACAAGTGGGAGACATTGAAATTTCAAAGAACTTTTATTGTCTCTTGGATTTGGATTTATTAATGCCCTATAGATCCAAGTGGAAGTCCTCAATATTTGCTTTTTTGCTTCATTAATCAAAGAGACCAATGTTGAACTCATCATTGTATTTGTCTTGGGATTCAAAGACATCCCCAATATGTTATCACTTGAGTTTTTTGGGTCCCCCTCTTTGTTTTTTTACTTTCTCTCTTTGATATATATATCTATACTTTGCTTAAAATCTTCTTTTACTTTACATGAAAGTGTTTTCCTAGAGTTAGTCTCTTTATCTTTCAGGTATTAAGCAACAAAAGCAAATAATATAAAGTAGGTCTATCAACCATAGTGTGAGAGGGTATTCTTTTGGGTGAATTGTAATAGAATCTATCTTGGTGCATTTCGATTAATTTTAAAGCTAATCATTATTTTATTAGTACAGACATAGATAACTTTGTACATCATAGCTTAGATAAATAAGGAAAAAATACATATAGTTTTCGATGAATTTGAACGAGAACCTCATGATTTTCAGCTCACTTTATTGACCACTAGATCATATCTTTAGGCGATCAACAAGCGAGTATTCTTTTGAGGAAGAAAATTTCAGTTTACTAAGAAAATAACTAGAAGTAATTGCCGATAATAAGTAGAAGTAGTAACTCAAAAGAAACATGAATAAGGAAGGGTGTTTAACTATTTTATTTTTTATTAGTATTTGAACAATCATAACATCACCCATAATTAAGTGTTTGTAGTCTTCAAGAACAATAATTACTAAGATTAAAATGAGAATAAAATAATTATTTTTTTCTTAAACTTCTACAACAAATAATTTGAGACGGAGGATAATGACAAGCAATATAATTATATTTCACTGTTAAAAATCTTGAAAATCAAAGTTCTTAAATCCTCTAGTTGCAATAGAGTAAGTAATAAATCTCAATCTCTTTTCATTGACTTTTAAGCCAGCAGGTCATTAATCTTGATTATGATGATCTGTATCAAATTAATAATAGCAGTAAACTAGTTATTATTAAATATAATCTACACTACATATCAACATAATTTCATACACTAATATTCAGTAAATCTACACGCTTCCAATATGATTACTTATCCATATAGAGTAACTAAATTAATCAAATATATAGTTGGCAACTTAAAGTACTGTTTAAAAAAAATTATCACATGATTTTTATTCATTTAGATCACTAATCTTCATTAGCAAGTCCCAAACAAGGGGTCCATTTATCCCCTCTTTAGGGGAAAAAAGCCAATTCTTGATACATTTTTCAAATCAACAAACAATTTCTTGCTCGAGTATAAGAATGTTTATAATATGATCAATTGTATCGATTGAGTTGCAAATTCTCCGATTTAGCTCAATTTACAATGAAAATAACGGTAAATCCGATGGAAAATTGTGGTAGAAAGAGCAATTCAGGTGACAGATTTTCATTTCCAATAATTATGCCGGTTCAGGAAGGACAAGAAATGGAATTTGAATTTTCCGGTAGTGTTTCGCCGGGATCTCCGAAATCTCCGGCGGATCATTTGTTCTTCAATGGACGGTTATTGCCGCATTACTTCCCCTGTCAACCGGTAAGTAATATCAATAGCCCGATTTCATTTTCGCGATCAACGAGCAGAACAAGTAATGCTAGTAGCAGAGATTCGCTCTGGTCCTCGCGCAGCAACAGCACGAATAGTCGTAGCAGTTGCAGCAGCAGCGCGAGGACCAGCACGAGCGAATCTTCTGAAAGGAAATTGATAAATCAAGGGAAGAATTCAGCGTTTGCTATGTATAGAAATTCATCGAATAATATGAATTTTTCGACTACTCTGCATACTGGAATTTCGCCTAAATGGCAGTTTATTGTGACACCAGCACCAGTAATGAAGAAAAAACACCAATTTTCAGCTCCAGTTATGAAGAAAAAAGGGCAATTTGTTTCGAAATCTCAGAAACAGAGTGCGAAAGGAGGCAAAGAGTTGAAGTCGGGGAAACAGAGGAAGGAAAATGGTAAAAGAAAAGTGAGATTTTGGTTTTTGCGAAGAGTTTTCAGGAAGTTTATGTCAGCTTGCAGAGAATGTCACGCTATGGAATCAACAAGAAGAGAGAGGATTTCTCGTCGTTGAAAGCTATGTTGCTCGGATTTTTCCAAAATATCGATGGCAATGAGTGCATGTCAGATATTTCAAAAAATAATACATTTTAGAGAATCGAATACGAGCAACGTAGGTTGAAAGATTGACATTACTAATTGATTGGCATGTGTGGTGATGATTGGCTAAATTTTTAACTTTGGTAATTATTGATTTATGATTTTGGGAGATAATATTTTTCTGAAGTCATATAAGTGATTAAGCTTTGATTTGTGCAAGGTTTGTGATAAACCTTCTATGTCAAATAGAGTTTGATCATGTTTTGTTCCTAATCTCTTTACTTGCTTTTTATAATCACCTTGTATACGTACTCACTGGCCAAGTTAATCCAAATTCACGTTTTGCAAGGTTGATTGAAAGGGTAGAGATTGCATCTATTCCATCACATTTAATACACATCTATTCACTAACTCACACTGATCATATCAAACAAATGAATGCAAGATACCTATTAATTTTTGTTACAAGAAAGTTCTTGCCCTTCCGTCCAAGCATTGCTATTTATTAAGTACCAATTAAAGATAGTCTTTGCCTAATTCCATCCAAGCATTGAATTTTTTCATGTTGTCAAAGATTCTAATAATAAAATAAAGTTGTAATCATATGTCTCATTGAATTGATCAGGTCATGTAAGAACAAGGTTTAAGTCTATCGATCTACAAGGAATATTCAGCGGCATATATTAATATTGTAATTCCATTTGACATTAGCATAATGATAAATAACTTGTCTATGCAATCTTCTATTGAATTCTCAAAGAACTTACTTGGACAGAAAATTCGTCACTGGGATCGATAGGAGATATAGTCTAGTATTCTCACTTTTAACTTAAGACATTATCCTTACATGACGAGCAAAGTTTTTCACAAGAAAAAAATATACTCGCGATCTAATATTTTTATAACATCTCATTTGTATGAATATTTGTTAATTGTTATAGCAAAATATTATTATAAAAAAAACATATAACATATAAGATAACATGAAAGTTAGTTCTCAAAAGAACTTGATTATTATATTAGTTTTAAGAAAGGTTGACCGGATATAGCGATCAAAATTCAAAATAAAACGAAAAGTAACCTTTAAAAATTAAACTACATGATAAACTCTCTTGATACTGACTTGGACGTAATAAATAAATACAAAATGATTTATATAAGCCATCTCTAACTAATTTTAATTTTAAACATACGTGATGCTATTTTGTTTATATTTTTGAGATTTTGAGTTCGTTTAATAAAGAGTGATTTTTAAAGAATCTAATAAATAATTTAACTTGAACTTATTATTTTGATTAATAAGGCTTGCTTAAGTGATTGAGGACCTCCATCATCTATCGGTAGCTTTAGGATTCGAGTCATGCTGAAGGATAAATGGGAATAGTATTGATCCTCTAAAGAAAAAAAAACTTTTCATCTAATCGTTGATGACAAGTTTTTATAGTCACACAAATGTTATAGCATATTCAAGATTATTATAAACTACATCTTTTATAGAAAAATAGGGAGGGGATTACAAAATGAAAAATCAAACTCTCGCCAATAAAGTGAAAGTTCAGTTAACCAACCAACTGAGCAACTAAGATTCTCCTTATAACTACATAAATATTACGACATATCTAATATCATTAATAAAATGAATTTATTTTTTTTACTTAAATTTCATGTCCAATTATATAAATAAGTCGGAAAAGGTGAGTTTTTTGTATTAGAACTATCAAAGAATGTGATGCAATGAATGGGTTGCTTTGTTCCTAACTAGAGGTTTCAATGTCGAGTTTGAATATAGAAAAAAAAAAAACCCCTTCATACCGAACGCTTCTCCCAAATTGGCTCTATATACACCGTGTAAATTTTAATCAATCGGACTTTAATATATATACCGACTATCGAATTAAAACCTAACCAAAGAAAAAAGTTGCTATCTTTGGAGTTTGGATTCTAGTAGCTCGTCCTGTGTGTCAAGGCAAAAATTAAGGAATAAAGAAGATTCAACATCATTTCACGACCAAAAGCTACTCTAATTTCATCTTCCCGCCTCCCAAAATATGCCCCATGACAAGACACCAAAAGCCAACTCTTCTCAAACAGTCCAAAGAAAAATAAAATAAAAAAGACATCAATATTGTTTTTTACTTTTTATGTTTTAGTTTTTTTGCTAATGTCCGGTATCTATTTTGGGTAAAGACTGATTCAGAATTTTAAAGTTTGTGATTTCGAAATTTATAATATGTAAGTATTCGATAAATTTTTCAATAAATATATGTAATTTATATGAGTTCAATAGAATTCGTACCTGTCAAGCTAGCTCTACATGACTTTTAGGTTCGATTAAAAGTGATGGATAATTATACATCTTTTATTTTTGAATATACATTTTTTATCACTATTCATAAATTCCTAATGATTTTGTTGAAATATCGTACAAATGGGTCCTCCACTCAAAACATCAACGAGAGGAAAAGGTAGGATCAATTGTTATTTGTTTTATCAAAGAGGTCTCGGCTTTTTTTAATAGAGATATCAAACATCAAACAAGAAAAATAAAAAAATAAAGAAGGAGACCGAGCAGTAATGTCATTGTAGATCTTTACATAAGAGTACTATTTTAGATAAATCTTAGAAAATAAGTTATAACTTAAAATTATTTTGAATATTTGGGCTCCTTTATTGTGTAATGTCAACTCTCACCAAATGTCAATAGTAGTTGATCTATTATTTGTCATCACACCCTATTTTTCAAATGTTGACCCACATATGTAGTGGTTAGACTAAGCTAACACAAAACAATCCACAACTTTGACCCTTTAATTACTCTCACCGTCTTAATTTAAATGTCTTACTTTTTCCAACATTTTACGTAGCAAGTTTAAGACCACAATGTTTAAAAATCTCTCTTTATTTCTTAAATTCCCTATACAGTCAAACTAACACACTTAAATTGAAACACCTAAAGAAATTTTTATACTGCTCGAATTCTTTTAAAAAACCATTAATTAAAACCATGTTAGATCCTCCAAAAATGCATGATATATTAATGATCTGATACGAGCGCAACAACATTGTTGAAGGATCCATACAACATTACACTAATTTTAAATCTACTAGACATCCATATTCTTCCTACTAAAAAATCATAGAGAAGCATAAATTTTCCTTCATTTCTTGATGAACGGATCAAAAAGACTACAAGAAAAAGTGGAAACATTCAATGGTCCAAAGGATGAAGGAAAATCAACTATTAAAAAAGCACTAAATTAAGCAGAAAACAGAACTAAAAGCTTTTTCTTAAGTACAACTTCTCCCAACCGTAACCCTAGAAAGATCATTCCAAGAATCTCTCCATCACATCAGGGTACATCCCTCCTTCATTCCTATATTCTCCGGGATTATTCGCGTGCTGATCGAGTGAAGTCGATGAATTAGAAGACGAAGCCATCCTAGCAGGAAGTGTATAGCTTCTCTTGAACTTGTCCATCTTCCGAACGCTATCAGGGTGGCTATCCAGGCTCAAGAAATCGTTTGGATTAGCACCTCCGTTATTGTGCAAGCTCGAAGCATCTGAGTTCGGATTTGAAGCCTTCCCATCAAGACTAAGCAGGTGCTGATTATGATCCGGTTTGGAACCTAAGCTATCAGGATTGAACGGGATCCTGGAATCATCATTTCTACCAGTGAGAGCACTAAAGAAAGTTAATCCATTAGGCCACTTGATATCACTCTCATGATCAGTAGCAGCTCCCATCATGTCTTCCATTCGTGGTTCGGATGAATGAGGAAGTTGAAGGAACATATGTGATTCATCTTTCGACTGTGGAATACCAAGTCTCGCAGAGTTTTGGAAGTTGGGAGAGGATAGTAGCGAAGATGCTGAGGGCATTGGCCTTGGTCCCCAGTTGAAAAGGGGAGGAGGAGCACGAATTGGCATAGTCGGCTGCTTATGAGGAATTGCAGACGAAGGCGAATTTGTCCTTGTTGAAGAAAATAGCTGTGACAGATAGAAGCCAGATTGATAGCCTAGAGACTCAAACGTGTGCCTCATTCTTAACACGAAATGGAGGTCTTCCGGTATCTGAGAAGGATACAACATTCTTATCCAAATTAGATCAAAGTACTTAACTCATATTAAGTGACCAACTATGTTGCTCGGACTAGTACCCGCGTTAGATACTCCAAAAAAGGCACTACTTTTGGAGGATCCAGACACATACACTCGGCATTTTTTTAAAAGTCTGGCCAACATAGGTGATCAGTAATCACATGTCCTTGGAGATAAACAAAGATTATAGTAACAACTAAAATAAACAAGATTTCTTTTTTAGGGAAAATGAGTCTTACAATCTTGCAGGATCCCAGTTGCAGTAGGCCATGTCCAGCTTGAATCACAGCAATAGTCTGCAAGATAAAAACAGTACACTGTCACACACACACACATAAAGCTAAGCAAATAATGGCATACAAAACAAGCCAAGAAATCTTCATATAGGGCAGCCTGGTGCACACTAACTTCCCACTATGTGCGGAGTCCGGGAAAGGGCAAGAACCACAAAGGTGCAAGAAACTCAAACCCAACCCCGTGACCTCCTAGTCACATAGAGACAACTTTACCAGTTACACCAAGACTCCATTTTGTAAATAAATAAGATAGAGAGGCCATTATTGTTCTAGAGTTGTGAATCTGACCTGAATCCCTGACTCAAACTGGTCAGTCCACTCAGGTGGGAGCTGCAGAAGTTAAATCATCATCAACCATACAATCTTTCTCAGACCAATAATTGGCAAATGAAAAAATCAGTTCCCTAAGATAACCAAACATAAATGCAAGTAAACATACAGCATCAAATGAACTCTGCCAGTAATTTGATATGTTTGGTTCACATTCAGTAGGCTCCTTGAAAACCCATTTATGACACTTATCAGAGGCAACTTTCCCCATCAACCTGCAAAACCAAAACCCAACCAATCAAAATAGAAAAAATAGTCACAAATCTTTGTCTCCTCCACCTTTTGATTCTCTATTTATACTATTGTCCATTATTATTCAGTCACAGAAGTGGTGAGAGAGTGTGGAGATGGAGAGTTTCAAAAATCCAATACCAACCAAATCACCTACCCAGTACCCACCCTTCTCCATAATTATATAACTGAATGGACATTTTGCTGAAGGCTTTTCTCACAAGATCTTCACCATCCATCTCTTCCAAGCAATCTGTTCCTCTACCTCTGCAGAATCCATCTTCCCACATCAACATCCTGCATAACTCAACACAAAAAGAAAGCAAAGTTACAATCTTTCAGCTAAAAAAAAATAAAAAAATTTCCTTCTTTTTGAAATCCATTTTCTTTAATAACAATAACTACGTCTCAGTCCCAAACAAGTCGGGGTCGGCAATATGAATCATCACTTCTTCATTTAAGCTCATATCTTTCTTTAAACAACTAAAAAAAAAGACTAAAGTCCATTTTCTTGAACAACAATAACTATGTCTCAATCCCAAACAAGTTGGATCAGCTATAGAAAGAGGCTAAATCCCATTTTCTTGAACAACAATAACTAAGCCTCAGTTCCAAACAAGTTGGGATCGGCTATACAAAACCCCACTTCTTTTCTTTATTTGACACAGCTATAGAAAGAATTTGAAGTCCATTTTCTTGAACATCAATAACTAAAATCCCAAACAAGTTAGCTAAAAAAAAAGGAGATTTTGAACTCCATTTTCTTGAACAACAACAGCAACAATAACTGCCCCTCAATCCCAAACAAGTTAGCTAAAAAAAAAAGAGATTTCGAAGTCCATTTTCTTGAACAACAACGATAACTGCACCTCCATCACAAACAAGTTAGCTAAAAAAAGAGATTTTTGAAGTCCATTTTCTTGAACAATAACTGCAGCGCAATCCCAAACAAGTGAGCTAAAAGAATAGATTTTTAAGTCCATTTTCTTGTTCCAAAAAATGGGTAAGAAATCAAAATACTCACAAGCTACCATTGTCATCTCCAACTTTACAACCATTACCACCTCTAACTCTCCTGCAAATAAGACAAAAAATGAGGACCCCCAAAAGACAAGAAAAACAGAGAAGAAGCATGGGAAAGACACATACGGTCGAGGACGAATGGTCCAGAAGACTGAATAAGTCCAGTCTGTGTTAAGACAGACGCTTCTTAGTGCCTCGTGAAGGGCCATCATCCCAACTGCTTCTTTGCTTCTATCTGATGTTCCTGAGCCCACCATTTTTTCCCTTTTTTTCCTTTGTTTCCCACTTCTCTCTTTAATAAAAATTAAACCCTTTTTCTCTTCTCAACACTCAAACTCAACTCCTAAAGAAAAATTTCTCTTAAAGATTCAATTTTTATTGTTTTTTTTTCATCTTGTTGAGCAAAAACTATACAATACAAATGCTTATGAACCACAAAGATAGAGACCCTTTTTTCTTCTTCACATTCCCACTACCCCCTTCCCCTTTGTATGTTCTACTTTTTACCTTCCTCTGTATTAGATTACCAAATCTGACTACTTGGGTGAAACCAAGAAAAGGCAATCCAAAAATAAATAATATGGAATGGCTTTAGTAAAGGAGGGAGGAAGAAGTTTTTTACTGCTCCTCGCCCCAATTTAAGTTGCTTACTTTTTATATACTTTATTAGGTGGTCAATTATTTCAAATTCACACCACAAAGCACTCTCTATAAAAGATTTTTTTATATTCAGATTGAACTCTAAATCTCCGATTAAGAAAAGAATAGACTCATTTCAATGGTTGGTGTGGCTTATTTTTCTTTTTAATCTATTATTTTTTAAAAAAAAATTTCTTTCAAAATGTTTGACTTGATATATAATTAAAAAAATATGTTAAATCTACTAAATATTTTTAATATTGTGATCTTAAAACGTGAAAAATTAAAACTAAAGAGTTGTTGAAAGGAAAAAATGATCATTTTTTAAAACAAACTAAAAGGTAGAATAAGTCAAACAAATTAAAACCAAAAAAAAGTATTTCTTTCTATGGTTAGTAGATTTTCTAATTACAACTTTAATAAGTTCAACACCAGAAAATCTTTAAAAATTACTCACCACAAGATTCATAAGTTTTCATTTATTTCTTAAATTTTATATTCAGTCAACTTAAGATATTTCCATTGAAATGTAGGAAATAATAAATATTGTGCTGGAATAGTTCAAACCATAGTTATAAAATGGAGTAACATTTATTAGGAAGAGCTTCACTTTATATACGAAATTTTTTAATATGAATCTAAATTTAATCAATGTAGATTTGATATGAGTATCAAAATATCGAATGCTAAATGAAAAATAAAAAAAATATTTTTGAAGGTGCGTGCGTGCGTGTGTGGGGTGTGAGAGTGTGAAGGATATGTTTATGTTTTGTTTGCTTTTGTAATTTACCATGAAAAAATGAGAGGTGGTGGGGACAGCTTTTATCTTCCCTCCCTAACAAAGCGCTTACACTGCACAAGAGCAGCCAAAAGGAGGCTCGTGCCTACAAATGTCAAGTTACTATTTTGCCCTTCTCTTGGTTATTTTGTAAAATAAATATAATTTTTTTTTAATCTTCAATATTTCTTACAAGTTACACCCAATCCTTTTATACGAGTGATTATTATTGTTTGAAATTGTTTTGCACGTGATGCTAAATAAAAATCTATGCATTCAAGAATGTTTCGACAATAATAATAATATACTCGGTGTAATTTCATAAATATAATTTGAAGAAAGGAAAGCATAGAGAGTACGCACTCTTAATTAGTCAGCAGTGGAATCGGGAATCTTATTAAGGGGAAACAAAATGAGAAGAATTATGCACACGAAGAAGTTGAAGGAGGTGTAATAGCTATTATATATACATAGAAATAATTTTAGTTATATATAAATAATGTGATTTTCCGCCTAATGGATTTTGGATGAACCTCTAATCCTTACTAGCTTCATCTATGATCTTACCTTTACCTTTTTAAAATAGAGAAATTATTCTAATGGACTCGGCCTTTACTAGCTCCGTCTCTAGTCTTAGCCTTACCTTTTAAAGATGGAGAGACTGTTTTGATGGACTATCGTAGTAGTAGCATCACATTTAATTTCTTTAGAATGTGAGTTAAAATTTCAAACTCAAAGTATTGATTCATTCATCAAATTATTTACGTCACATAGTTCATATTTTGAGTATAAACACGTGATTTAACTTATGTTTGTGTATAAATATCTTTTATACACTATTATACAATTTATACTTCAAAATCCATTTATATTTAATTTGTTTATTTAATCAATGGTTGTTATACTATTACCTAGTGGAAAATTGAAGATTTTAAGGGGACATTGCCAACCCATTATACAAAGACAAACTTGTCATTTGTATTAATGTTCAAACTTAAAGGTCAATAAGCCAGTCAAACAAGAAAATTGGAAAGTTTAAATTAAAATGCCAATCTTGAAGGAGTGAGCACATGAGTATGTCTCTTGGAGTAGAAAATTCACTATTGAATACAAGAAAGTCAATTTTTTTGTGAAAACATGGTGCGGTAATCAATTAATTGAAGGTTTCCATGATTTTCATGCAATCAACAATTGATTTTAAATATAAAAAAGAGAGAAAACGAAGAAAAATTTATCAAAGTCACTCAACTAATAGTTATTATCTCAGATAGGACAAAATCATTTTATGGTCACCTTTGGTAGAAAATTACTATATGGTTAAAATTTATTATGTATATATAGTAGATGTCAAATCTCATTCGGCTAGTTCGTATATCTACTTTTTCAGATTTTGAAGTAAAAATGCTGACTCCGGCACCATATATATTAGAAGATCACTTTTTGTTGAAAGAAAATAAAATGAAGAAAAAAATACATTTTTTTATAATAATAATAATTATTACTATTTATTGAGTGATCATACGTAAAATTAATTCGAGTATATACTACATGCAGGACAATTTGATAATCCAGTCAACTGTTAACCCAGCTATGTGATCAAAGGCATATTCACTGCACCTAAATGATTAAAAAAACATGTCATTTTAATATCGCACAACAACTCCCATGACTTTGGTAACAAAAAAAAAAAGTGAGTATAACACTGCAGCATTCAGTTATTTTAAATTAGACATATGAGCTAATAAACGTATTATGAATCGAGTATGTCACATAGATTTGCTTAGTGCAGTTTATAAGTATCTTTTATATGATTTGTATATTATTACAAAGTGTTAGATTTATCTAGTGTGCATAAAGTACTCAATATAGAGTACTCACACGAAGAGTACAAAATGTGACAAAGGTTAAAAATGACTGCGGGTTATCAATTTTGTGGTTCAAAAAAGAGTACAATATTAATTAGCATAAAGATTTTATCAGTTTCATATATAAACTCATGAAATAAAAATCAACATAAGTTTTGATGAGATGGTTAAAATCTTTCACCATTAATCAAACATCTTAAATTCAAATCTATAAAAATAAAAAATACTTGCAAAATATAAATTCGAATTTAGTTCGATTGAAAAAACTGAGGTTGATTTTGTATTAAAATAGGATGAAGGGCATGTATGGGAATTCAATGGAACACAGAATCTTTACCAGTCAAAAGGACAACTGGTAAGGACTCTGACTCTCTGAGAGGTTTAGATATGAAATCATTATAAAAATTGGATTCTCAGTTGGTAAATATAATTAATAAATTAAGTGTCGTTATGATAATAAAAAGACCTTTTTTATTTAATTCTTTTTTAGCTTTTTTTTTTCCTCACTAAAAAGACCTTTCTTTACTACGAAGCAGTTTATAAAAAACTCGAAATCTCCAATTTTATTTATTTTTAAATCTCTAATTACGTATTCTTCAACTCAACAGCGTCAGCTGCACGTGAAGGAATCTCAAAATAGTAAAAAAAAATTAAAAAATATTGGAACTCTAAATTTTGCTTAGAATAATTTATTGGTCTTATTCTAGTTGCTGAATGTCATTTAAATTAATACTCCATTAAATCAACTTTTGGTTTTGAAGCAAAGAACAAAAATTTGAATAAGTTTCTCTTTTATTTTTTTTTTTAAAAAAAAACAAGTTGGCTTCATTGATTAAAAAGAATAGAGTTTTTGTACTTATATATAATTAAAAGTTTTATTAGTTCTTAAAAGAATTAAGAAGAAAATAAGTCTCACATTATTATTATTGTTTGCTCGACTTTCACTTTAATCTAATGATTAATCGGTAACCTTTTTTGACCAAAAATATTTTTTAAAATTTCATGATTTTTGCGTAAAGCTACGTACATGATAATTTCCAAACGTTCACTGATAGAAATTCGAACATTTACGATTTAAATTGTTAGTATTTCTATTATGAAATAAACTCATTCATATTTGAAGTAATTATAAGGGGATTAAATTTGTTCAAACAATATAATTTTCTATGATGAACTCAAAACTTATTTATTCTAATGTTTTTTCCATTCCCAAATATTGTATTTGAACACTGGTATATAAGCGCAACATAATTGTTTATATAAGTTTCTTCATTTAATTATAACTAATTAGTATTGTACATTAACCTATTAGTTAATAATCGTTAATTAACACGCCTATATACGTCGATTAGGGTAAATACACAAATTGTTTATTGTTTTTTCCTAACATCATTCTGCGTCTCATCAATAATTCATTGGTAAATATTTATAAACATTTTGGATTTCACAATCTATTATTTTGCACGTTTGTCGAGTTTCGAAAACGACGTGCATTAATTTGATAAACAAAGTATAGAAAGTAAGGATCTGTTAAGTTTTATGACTGGTGAAAAAAGAATGATTAATCCTCGTTAAAAATTTAATTTAGAATGAAAAAGGGATAAATGGTCTTTGACTTGAACTTAATTTTTTTTAAAAAAAAGTTAAATTAGGTCCAAAATTAAGTTGTTATATGATATCATAGTAGAATCTATCTGAATTATTATTTATCGATAATGTGCCTTAAATTATTTAAATACATTAAAATAAAAATTGATCTTTAGCGGCATTTAATTGATGACATTTTTAATGACTACTAACATTCTTTGTAAATGTCCATAAACCCTATAATAGCATTGAATCCAACAACAAATAATTAATATTAATTAATTTTTTAATATATATATTTAGTGTCGCTAAAATTTATTTTTGTTATAATATCACGTAAGAGTGAAAAAAGAATGGGTGATTTTCTCAATGAGAGTGTGTAGAAGACAATCATTTTAAGGAAAAAAAGAAAAGGAAAATTGTAAAATAGTTTTCCAACTCTTTAAAAAAAGGTTAATGTTATAATTAATCAAAACTAAAGCTGTAAAATTAGTGATTAAGGAGTCACGTGCACACGTGCGATGGCAGTGAGTCGGTGCATCGTTTCTCATAAAGAAAAGAGTAGCGCACGAATTGCGGAGCAGTCAATATTTCTCCCTCACGCGCTACACACAAGCAAACTGAGGTTGGCAAATACAAAGTAATTGCGATCGCTCGATTGAAAACAAGTTATTCTCTAAATAATTATTTTGGGAAGCTTAGTAAGAAAAAGTTATCTTGAGATTAAATATTTTGAAATAAGTTATTTTATAATGTATATGAGATAACTTATACCATCACTAAGATATACATAACAGAGATAATAATTCCAGTATGGTCTAATACCTTCAACTAAACACAAGATAAAATAATCGTACATTTTATTCTTTAAATTATTATACCTATACTTTATACCAAATGACTCCTTAAAGTTTGAATTTTGGGATTATATTGTAGTGTCAAATTTGAAAAGAGGCATCAAGTTATTAGTAAAGTTAATGTCATGTGATTAGGAGATCATGAGGTTCAAATTGTGGAAAGAAGTCGTTGGAGAAATATGTGGTAAAATTGTGTACAATAACCTCTTATTATTTGATCCTTTTGAATCCCGCACACAACGAAAGCTTTAGTGCAACAGGTTGCCCTTCTTTTTAGATTGTAGTGTCAAATGCTCTTATTTAGTACGCTTTCGTCTTAATTCACAGTGTGATGTTTGATAGACTTAGAACTTATAATCTAAAACGAGTCATAGATATTTTGAGTGGTTATATAATTAATTTATTAAGAGTAAACTGAAAAATTTAAAGTTAAATTGTTAGTACTAAATATAAAAATTAGCTATTCTATTTAAACAGTCTAAAAATAGTGTCATATAAATCGAGAGAATGAATAATTGATTTTGGTTATTACTTATTAATGTGTGTGTGTTTGTGTTTTGTTCTAAATAAGCCTACACTGTTTTTCTCCCTCTTTAATTTACAAGTCCTATTTAAGGACAATTTCTTATAAAGTGAAAACGAGATCACTCTTCATAAATATATACTGATTCATATGATGATATGAAAGTACAAAGATGTTAGATGTTAAAAAAAAATTGTGTTGAATGTGTTTGAATCATTTATGGAAAAATTGTATATAATAGCAAATTATTATTTCAAATTAAATGTTATACCCATAATTTGATTTAATTGTAACCAGTAGCAAACTGTTGCCATTCGCCTCTCTCCCTGGAATTCTCGCTCGCCACTCTCCCTCTCTCGCTCACCAGTCTCTCCCTCGCCTCTCTCACTTTATACAAATACAAATGTATAAATTGTGTTTCTGTTTGTATAAAGCGAGAGAAAATTGTAAATACACATACAAATACATATATCTTCGTTCTATACACTTATAATTATACAATACAAATCTTCCCCTACCCAGTTCTCTTTTGTCTTTCTCTCTTTCTCACTTTATACAAACACTATTTATACAAAATACAATGTATAATTTGTGCTTGTATAAAGGGAGAGAGAAATTTGATATACAAACGTTTTATTTCAATTCAATTGTATACAAATTCAAATTTTATGCAGATATACAAACACATAAAATTGAATTGAGAGGTTGCCAACGATTTATACAAATGAGAGGCTGCCAGTGATTTATACAAATGAGAGGCTGCCAGCGATTTTATACAAATCTGATGCCCCCAACAATTTATACAATATGATGCTCCATAGCAAACATAAAGTTTGTTATGGAAATTATACAAACTATAGTTGTAACATACAAATATAATTTTTGTGTTTGTTAAATGTGAAGTTGCTCTTCATTTAACACGATATTAGAATTAATATTTGGTAAACGTTTTATATAATTAATAGTGCTGCCAAAGACTCTTTAGTTCGAACGTGTGGAATATTTTGTCGCAATGAAAATTGTGTAATGATTTTCTCATAACCACCTGTTATGTTTATTTGTTTATAATGCACGTTATAATAAACCATGAGTGCACGTACATCAAATTGACATGGATTTCACACCATATATACGTGTATATGAAAGGAAATGTTAAAAAGTTTGAATCGAAACGGAATTTATGTTCTTGCCATATCACAAATATTTGCGTGAAAAATGAGATCTCTCTTATTCATTTATAATTATCCTTTTCAAATATCTTATGTATAAAAATAAACATCTCTCGTTAAAAAGGCATACTAGTCTATAAAGAGTTAGAAAATCATGTCACGTCAATGTTATTACTATCATATATTGTATACCTAGCGTATTACCGATGAGCAACGGCCAATATGCTCTTACAAAAGCTTCACTTTTTAGCAGAGACTGATCAAGAATTTTAAATTTACTAATCCACCAAGGGAGTTGAGATCTACAAACATAGTACATAACATTAACTACTCAAGAATCGTTTGGTTGCTGGGATGAGATAGATAATGATATTTCATGAGTTAGAACATCCCATATTGAGATTATTTTATCCCACCTTTCATATGGGATTATGGATGGCAATGGGGCGGGACGGGCGGGGGGTAGGGCTTGAGCTTAACCAGCGAAATTTTTAATCCGGCCCGCCCATTTCAATCCGCCCTACCCCACCCCGCATAGACCCGCTCACATGAACCCACCCCGGCATAATTTTTTTAATATTTTTTTTCTAGTTAAGTTTGATACTAAAAATAGAATTCATAAAAATAAAATCATTTTTTCATTAAGTTGTAGCAGTTTAATAGGATAGTGACTTAAAATTTTATTTTTTAGAGGTCGATTGGGAAACATGTAAGAAATTGAATTATTTTTTGTTGAATTATTTTCATTTACTATCTTGAATATTTTAGTAGCTTTGAAGAAATTATCTTAATAAATAATGTTGTATCACTCTTATATCATGTAAAAATTAAAATTAAGTTTTAACCCACATAAAATCACATATACCCGCAACCCGCCCCGCCCCTCATTAGTTTTAAAAAAACCCACTTCAACTCACCCGCACAACCTTAAACCCGCTTCACCCCGCATTTGCTCCGCCTCATTGCCATCCCTATATGGGATAATTTATCCCACCATTTATACTAAAATGACGGGATAAAATGATCATGAAATTAAATAATACTTATTACCAAATACTTGGTAAGACGGAAATCACCTCCCTATCTCGAGGTAGTAATAAGATTTGTATACACTCTACCCTTCCTATATCTCACTTCATTGGGTATGTTGTTGTTGATGTTGTTATTACCTAACACAAGATAAAATAATTCTAAAGAATATCTCGAGATTATTATCCTTAATTATTCCACCAACCAAACGATCCGTTGCATTGTCTCGAAAGAATGAAACATTTTGGATGTCATTCAAGTGATTTCTTCTTAAGGATTTTAATGGTTTATAATGAAATCAATTTTAAATAGAGTGTTGGATGTAACAGACTAAAAGCCTTCCAGCCCACTTGGGTGATGGGCCTCTATTGAGATATGAGGCTTGTTGATGGTCTTCTACTCCATATCAGCCCATAAAATTTCCTAAAACTTGGTAAATCACCAGAATGTACATCATATTGAGGTTGTAAAGTTTAAAGTTTAACCATCATTGTAATTAGGAAATAGTTATTTTTAACGTATGAACAAAAATTGAATAAAGACATCCTTAGCTAAAACACAAAACAACTCCAACACATAGTATTAAACATCAAAACTTTAATAAGTGGAAGTGGAGCTTGAAAACTCTAGGAACGATTCATAAGAATAAACATATAAAGGTTGAAAACTCTAGGAACGATTCACATATGGGCTAAAGCTCGATTAGAAGTTCAGAAAGTGATTACTTTGCCTATTTCTCCTTATTATCTTCCGACTAAGAGCCGTTTGGATTGACTTAAAAGTAGTTTTAAGTTAAAAAATATAAAGTCAAACTTGTAATGATTTTTAATTAGAAAATAAAAAGTAAGGGTTACATATTTTGATTTCTAACTTTTTTAAAGTTATTTTAGGTTATTTTCAACCATGTCAAACACTTTCAAAAACTAAAATGACTTGAAAATTGATTTGACCAACTTTTAAACCAATCCAAACATACCCTAAGTGTCGATAGGACTCAAAAGTTCAATTGGTTTCCTCTCTCTCTCTTGAGGTTACAAAATTGGTCCAAAAGTTGCAATATGCCTGACCTATTCAAAGTTTGATGAGTTGTCCATGACTAATATATATATATATATATATATATATATATATACCTTTATATAAAATTTGCAATATGCCTGACCTTTTAAGTCCATAACATTATACTTTCTACTTAATTCTTATTAGATTTTTAATTCGTTTGTTATCTACTTACACATTTAAAGTGAACTAAAAAAGAAAACACATTATATAATACAAGTAAGTCAAGTGAATATTATAAATACTAAACAAGTTTTATCTCAAGTTCATAACATGCACATTATTTTCTACTTAATCCGTTTAGACTTCTGATCCATATTCCATTATCAATTTGTACATTTATGACTAATTAAAAAAGAAAACATAATATCTAATACGACTAAATGATGAAGTTCATGTCAAAAACAATTACAAAATACTTGTATACTTCAGTAAAACAATTTGTTAAAAATATTAGTAGAAATTTTACTTAAAATCAACTACCACTAAAGGATGTCGTGTAGGGAATGAGGTTGCTCGAGCCGTGAATATGAAAAAAATCTTGAAAAAGAGCACTTCCTCGTAGTTGAGCTCCAATACAAGTATCGAATGATAAAAGGAAAAAAAAAAACTTTAGCCAACTGGAACTGGAAAAAAGAACAAAAATGCAGAAGCAACAAATCTCATTTATCGATGTGAAATAGACTCCGGTTAGTACGAAACTCGTAACGAATAAGAACAATCCGGTTTGACTCTAAACAAACCGGTTCAGTTCACAAAAAACCGGTCCAACGCAAAAATATTTTTTTTCTCCCAATAAATGAATTTACAGTAAACGAAACAACATTCCTTCTTCTCGCTCGATCCCCCGTGTATCAGAAACAGAAACTTACTTCAATCTTCGCTCAAAAAGGGATACAGAGATCTATGGATTCTCCTGCCAGTTTATGTATTTACTCATGAAATTACTCATCCATCGACCGTTCTGAATTTATATTCATAAAAAGGTAAGTCTTCGATTCGGTGAAAATAATTTAGGAAAAATCCGAGCAGTTTTTGTAGTATCTTTTTTTGTAATTTTTCTTCCTTGTAATAGCTATTTTCGTTTTTGCAATGTTTAGTTTGGCACCGTCTCGCTATCGATTTAGAATTTGCTGAACTGTCATTGTTATCGTCTTCCACTTTACCTAACGAAGTATTATCCTTAAGTTTCCTGCATTTCGGATTCAGTGTTATTTTTTATGCTTTGCAGATCTCAAATTTAGCTTCATTTCGCGTATTTATGTGTGTTTAATTGTTTGTAGTGTGAATCTTAAATTTTGTGTTATTATTGGTTAATTTAAGTAGTTAATGCTTTTTCAGATTGATTTTCCGTGCCAGAGAGTGAGATTGAGTGGCCACATTTTATGAATTTGTTAAACATTTACTAAGAGGAGTTGTTGAATGAGAAGTGCAAGCTAGGGGATGCTGGCTTCACTTCATCTACTGAGAGTGTGAAGGAAAAAAGGTAGTTGTGTATAAAAATGGCTGATGCAGCTGCTCTTATTGAAGCTTCAGGATCTAGATTTAGTGATCTGGAGCTCATTGGAAGAGGCTCATTTGGTGACGTCTATAAAGGGTACGGATTAAAATGTTTTATTTTGTTAATGTGTTTCCATCTTGCTTTTGTTACTAGGCATTGTGAATCAATCAGTTACACATCTATTTCAAATTAGTTTGGGTAAATAATAGGAATCTTCCACGTCCATGCCCTGTCCTGTTTCGTGCTACTAAATACTTTTCCTTTTTAATAGAAACGTAGTTATTAATAGAAACGGATCACGAATTTTAAATTTATCTGCAAGTGGAATTCCACGTGGAAACTTTGAATTTAAGCGAGCTGACGTCCATATACAGAGCATTAACCACTCACTGTCTCAAAGAACAAACCTATGGGATGTTATACACGTGTTTTCTTAAAGAAAAAATGGTTTAAGACTAAATTGTCGTAAATGCTAGTAGTAACAATTAAGTAGTGGAGGTATTGGACTAAAGCCTTCCAACCCACTTGAGTGATGGCATGTATTTGGAAAATAGGCTTATTGATAGTCCGCCAGTCTTTTTATTACTGATTTGTGTCAGAGCAACTTCTATCCATATTGGCCCATAATCTTTCCTACTGGGTATTGTTCGTAAACTTTGGTAACCAAGTCATAGTATGTTGGGTTCAAATTAATCTAGCAAAACTTTTGTGGCTGAAATGAGATAGAATAATATGGATGTAAGTTGTATACTTGACTGTATCACAATTAGTGTAAATTAATACGTAGTAGCATTTCACTTACTTTGTTTTTACCGACTAATACTTACTATGTATAGTCATGTGCAAGTTGCAACTGGATAACCTGGTATAAAATTTTTCTTTTACAGTACCAGTATAAACAACTTAAAATCTAAAAAGTATAAAGCAATAAATTGTTTCTTCACTTGTTACTTGAATTCTAAACTAAAAGTACTTAAAAAATTGATTCTCCAGCAAGAAAAGAACCAATAGAAGGAAACTATCTCAAATAGGGCAATTCGTAATGCTCTCTTCCTTCCCACCAGGATAGCATGAATAATAAAGAGTGTGACATCTCTCAGTTCCTTTACACAAGCCATTATGTAATTAATCTTCTGAGGGATACCAGGACGGTACACGCGTCAAGATATGATATTTGCTTTTGGGACTCGGTGTGCCCTAGCCCCTAGTGAGGCAGGGAAAAACTTATAAATGTGTCTTTTATGTTAACTTGGATAGCCGGAGGTTCGAATCCCTCTCCATCCGCTAGGTCATAAGTTCTCTCTTGCGTTATCTGGAACATTTCAACCCAATTGACAATTGTTACACAACACATATTTGGTATTCAATAGTGACCAAACAAATATTAGACAGACTTATCATAATACATATTTCTACTTAGTCCGATTTGACCTGTCCATTATTGACCATACTTGCACATTTGAGGTGAATTGAAAAAAGGGCGATATATTTAAAGGTTTGGGGTTAAAACAAATGATCAAGTCACGCTACAAAATATACTCTAGGATACATTTAATGATAACAACTAAACCTTAATTATAACTAGTTGATATTGCGTGTATGAATCCTTCATTTTCATTATGCTTTGTTCTTTGATAAATCTGCATTAATTCTAAGAGATTGTAAGGTTTTTGAAACAACTTCCTTGTTTTTTCAGGCATACTCTATCCATTTTCAGCACCTTTAATTGTTTTAAGTTGTTGCACCTATGTAACAACATTTAGATTTGCCTTAGAACATAGACAAATCATCACATACGACAATTTTCTCAGCACATTTTCCATGTGCTACTTGCATCCTTTGTCTAAATTTGTATTGAAGGATTTGAGAAGGAAAATATTCCAGAATGGTTAATTTTAAGACTGTTTACTGGTGTGTACGAGTAGTCTTATCCACTGAAGTGTGTCAAATATCTTTTTGATAAAGGGAAGCGTGTCAAATATCTTGATGTTCAAAAGTAGAAGATGTGCCATAGATTTGGAAGGGATGTAAGCATGTGTGTGTCTAACACTGTGGATAATCTTTCTCACATTCGAATGATTAAGTGATTATGAACAACTACTATGATGTATAGGATTTTGCAGAAATAAATTCATTTTTTTCACACAACAACAACATACGCAATGTAACTTGCACCTTACCCCTACCTTGTGAAGGTAGAGAGGCTTTATAAATTAGTAGATTAAGGACTTTGATATATGATGATTGTAATATGGAGGAATTGCGATTTGAAGTTTGTAGGGGAAAATAACTTACGAATTCTAGTACTGGATTTCTTATTTCGTCTTTTGTAATAGCTGGATTTTGTCTTCTTGGTGAGACTAGAGTTCTAGATAATCTCTTGAAGTAAGCTAATTTCTCTGTAACCAAAAGAGGGACATTTAACCTATTGATAGATTAAATGCCATTTTCGGTAAGAATCTCTCTAACAGCTCGTGGGACTTGAATGCCATTCTTTTTGATAACGAACTTGAAGGCCATCCTTTATTAGGTGGATAAGCAAAATCTAGTCTGTTCTGCATGGTCCCTAATCTCAATCAGTATATTCTTCTTTAGTATGCAAACGGGGAATAAGTGTAATAGCCTGTCCTTTGGTAAGAGATATACAATAGAATGATAATAGCGATAAATATTTCTTAATATCTGAGAAACTCATGTCTAGACTAAGTGAAAGCTATTCTAGCAATGAAAGTTTTAAGTTTTCCTTTGTTATTTCCACCAGCTTGACATTAAATTTTGTTGTTGAGATATCATCATGTTAATTTTCTTGATTTGCAGGTTTGATAAGGAATTAAACAAAGAAGTTGCAATCAAGGTTATTGATCTGGAAGAATCGTGAGTATATGGCCTTGAGTACTTTTCTTGGAGTTTGAAGTTATGTTCTCCATGATGTTTTTTAGCAGGAGCTAGTGTTCATTTACTCTCCTTCTCCATGGAGAGAGAGTACAATGATAGCATATATGGAAGCTGCAATGTTGTATTTTACCCTTGTTCTGCATATTTTGTATATCATCTGGGCCATAGATTATTTTCATGCACTTTTAAGTTATGTTTCTGTTGTGTGAATAATCAGTCAAGGACGTAGAAATGAGACTAGATTCCCTTGGCAGAACTTCCAAATAGGTTGATAAATTATGAGCCCTATCATCTTTTGTCAATTTTGCCAAGTAGGTTGGAAAATCGATTATTCTAGTACAATCGATACAGGAGAATATATATATTGATTCAATGGTAGCACAATCAGTGCAAACTATAACTAGTGATTTATGCTCCTTGCTGTTCTAATATGATTATCTTCAGGCCTCTACATATTTTTCTCTAGCTAGTTTAAAAGAATGATGAGTCGAAAGCTTCCTTTTCATATATTTGTTATGGAAGTTGTTTCCAAGAGTCTTTACTTGGATCTACTTGATTAGAGCTTGAATTGTAGTGGTCTTTGTGGCAGATAGACTGACCAACCTAACATTTAGTTCCTATGTGTTCTTAATTGACTTCATATAATTTTTTGATCTGGTAAAGCTGTAAAGCTACTTAGTTTGCTTCGTATTTGAACTGTGCCTTTGTAAAAAGTTTAAAAGATTGTACTGGAAGTCCATGAATTCCCTCAATTTTTTGGGGTAGTTGAAGCACACTTAACTTTCAAGGTTTTCTGATTCATCACCACTTAGACATCGACAGAAATACTTTTGCCATTTGTATGACCTTTCATAAAAAAACTTTTGCGTATAAATGGTTCTAGTTGCATAAAGCAGTCTAAGTTGGGTGGAGAACATGAAACTAAAGTTTCATACAATTAAATTGCTTCATTGCATATATCTTGTTAAGTTCTGTCCTTGTTATAAACTTCGTTACAGTTCTAGTTTAATCTGAAATGCCTTCTTATCATTGCCATTCAGAGAGGATGAAGTTGAGGATATCCAAAAGGTATGTTCACATTTTTATGGACTTATGTTACTCATTGGTGATTATATTAGAACATTAAGTGAGCAGGGTTTTATTGGATGACTTTTTTTCAGGAAATTGCAGTTTTATCACAATGTCGATCTCCCTTTATTACGGAGTACTATGGGTCATACCTGCACCAAACTAAGCTATGGATAATAATGGAATACATGGCTGGTGGCTCAGTTGCCGATTTAGTAAGTGGAAACATCTAAGATAATGACAACCTTTCTGCCCTAGCTAAACTATTATCCTGGATACAGAGTGAATATTCATCATAAAATAATGGGATTAACTTTGACTGTGAGACGGGGTGTTTAATATAAGATGTTATGTGTACAAGTGTAAATATAATGTGTAATAGGTGACTTCTGTGCAGAGCATTTTGAATGCGGTCCCAAAATCTTGAAGTCAAATCAGCGTAATATGTTGTTTCTACTTTCCTATATGTATTATACAACACGAGTAGCTCTAGTTTTTGTGCTGGGTATGTTGAGGTGAGAGGAAATCAATGATATAATAATAGTTTAAGGTTATCTATTACTTATCCCAGAAAAAAGAGATAGTTCTATGGTTTCTCTCATTCTGTCTGCATGTATCAGCATTGGAGGTTTCCTGACTTGATCTGACATTCATTTGAAGTTTTTGAATCTTATTCTACTTATTGAAGGAAAATCTATTTCACTCCGGTAAAGCTTATAAAGGAAATAGTAAGTTTGGTAACTCAAGGCAAATCCTGCGTTGACTGGTGGGGATGAACTTAAAATGAATTGTAGGTGCAGTTACCAAATTTGGGACTTATATAATTGAGCTTGTGGGATTACACTGGGTTTTTGTTGTATTGAGGGATGGAATAATGGCCTCTAGACCTAAAAAATATATTGACTATCAATTGAATAGAACTCAGATGTGGAACTTATTTAATTGATCAATAGAATGACAGCCTCAAAACCTTAATAGTATCTTGATGATTAATTGAAGAAAGTGAATGCCTTTGTGCCGTAGTATAACATCCATCTCAACTCACTATATGGCCCTTAGCTATCACTAGATTTTACCAAGCTTTGGCTGCACAATGCTAAACATTTCTTGTTTCAGGGATCAGCTGGACCATTGTCAA
Source organism: Solanum pinnatisectum (assembly GCA_035578085.1). NCBI lineage: Eukaryota > Viridiplantae > Streptophyta > Magnoliopsida > Solanales > Solanaceae > Solanum > Solanum pinnatisectum. Next base: position 42,855,289 of record CM069082.1, on the reverse strand, counting down.
ACGTAGAGCTTGACTTTTAAAACCTTCCTTAGCCAAATTTGTTGAGTTAGTCTATGATACTCCACTGCCAATGCTATTTTGATTAAAAACTTATACCTCCTATGGGTTGTGTTACTTTTACTATTTGAATTGCTAAACCTAAAGGGAATATAATCACATCAATCACTCAACTTTGTTTTGCTTATACCTGTTCTGCATACCTTTTTTTTTGGTTGGGGTTTTGGCGATAATAATTGCTTTTCCAACGAGGAAGAGCCTATATGCCATGAGTACTGAGAATATCCAGATATGACAACATTCCCGGCCAAGTTCATTTAATTATATATACAAGAGCAAAGATGGTTAGTGCTGCATTAATGGATAAAAGCTTGCAAAATACTCTGAATCTGGAAATTTTGATTACTCCAAACACTATTGTGTTCCGCTCTCCCCATAGCTTCTTCAATCAAGGTACCTTGCACCAAGACCTAAGCATTTCATTGTATTGGTACAGCAAAGTGCAATTATCTTTTTTTTTGTTATTTAGGCTGACATATCTGTTGGTGTTCAGCACCTCCAGCCACAATATTACATTCCAGACCACGTATTATACATGTGTATTTTTAAAAAAAAAATATTTTTGATGAAGGAAAAATTATAGGTGTGTTAGTTTTGTTTCACTAAGACACATTGGTCCACCAGAAGCAAGATGTCAGTCATGTATTCAATGAACTCTTCTCTGTATACTTACCAAGATATTGTTTCTGCAGATTCAGCCAAATCAGCCATTGGATGAAATGTCTATTGCATGCATTTTACGTGATTTGCTTCATGCTATTGAATACCTCCACTCCGAAGGAAAAATTCATCGCGATATCAAAGGTTCATTGTTCTCTTTGTAGCTAAATATTGATAGCCTGGAGATATCTACATTGGTATTATCCATGGACCATTTCTACCTTACTTTTTTATCTTCAGTTTTATTTGCTAAAATGTTGGCCAGAGCTTTAGATTTTGTATCAATGGGCGGGCCAAACTTGATAATCAGTTTTTGCCACGAGGATACCACATTTTGGAATTTAGATACTTCTTGCTGTTAAACTGCAGCAGTTGAGATCTGTTTTTATAAATTATATTATTCCTCGGATTGGAAGTTGTCTCAATTTTCTAACTGCTTCTTCTCTTAGTTGCTAACAACTTATTTTTCAGTTTGAGGCCCACTACCCCCTTTTCAATTGTGGAAATGACATAGGTCTATCCATGTTTTTGCAGCGGCTAATATCTTGCTGTCAGAAAATGGCGATGTGAAGGTATATTAACATGATCCTTTATTATGTTTCAAATTATATCTGAGAGGAAGGTAACTATTGGTTACTATCATGTCGGTGTGTTTCTTGTTTTCTGATCTGCTCTTCCACAGGTAGCAGATTTTGGCGTTTCTGCACAGCTGACAAGGACAATCTCTAGGAGAAAGGTACAATTTGCTATACTTGCGGAATTTTTTTTTTTGACAAGCAGACTTTTAACTCTTTTGCTCAATCACATTGCTGAGTGCAGTATCATTTCTTGTTGAGTAGTTATAGAGGTCTTTGGGTTACATGCCATATGTTTGCTGGAAGTTGCATTGGATATTGTCGGTTAGAAGTAAGATCAAGTCAGTCAAGTTATGCTAATGTAATTAATGTTTGCAGACATTTGTAGGAACACCATTCTGGATGGCACCTGAAGTAATTCAGAACTCAGACGGATACAATGAGAAGGTATCTCTTGCACTGCAGAAATATATGGAGTCCATTTCCCTTCATCTAATTGTTCCTTTCTTCCTTCTTCCGGTTCCTCCGTGTGTAGCTCTTAATCTTAATCCCTTCAATTGCTGATAGAAATGATTCTTGTTGAAGCTCCTGTATTAGTTTTTCTTTGTATACTCTTGCTTAAGGTTTGGGCCAACTACTAAGAGCTTTTTCTTCTGTACAGGCTGATATTTGGTCACTTGGTATAACTGCAATTGAGATGGCCAAAGGGGAACCCCCACTTGCTGATTTGCACCCCATGAGAGTACTTTTTATCATACCTCGAGAAAATCCTCCCCAGGTTATACTTTTGCCAGTTCAATATTTTAGATTTTCCGATTATTTTGTTTATCCACCTTTGATTTACAAGTCTCTTCTTTTTTTGTGATACTCAATTATTTTTAAAAAACTGAAATATTAGAATTTCGTGATACTCTTTTGTTCTTTAAGAGGTAGTGTTTACTGTCTTTTCTGTTATTGTGCAGCTAGAGGAACACTTTTCTCGTCCTCTCAAAGAAATCGTGTCCCTGTGTTTGAAGAAGAGCCCTGCTGAGGTAGGTTCCACATTTTGTGCTGCCAATCCCCTTGTTTTTTTCTCTCTCTCAACGTCTTTGTTTCCATTTTGTGCCTGACTATTATCATACTTCCATGTGCCTAGAAGTGTTTCTCCATCCATGCAAAGAAAAGCGTTGGAGTTCTATTCTTTTAAGTAGAAGTTGGTCCAAAAGGAGTAGGCGCTTTTGAACAACCAGGGCTTTCAGTATACAGCAATTACACATTGGTCGAAAGCTATGGATCTTCTTGATTGTGTCACTCAATCTAAGTTCATCTAAACCCTTATTATATAAAATAATAATAAAAAGTTCTAGAAGTTCTCTATAGTTTAGGTAAATAATTTTAGTAACGTGGGAAAAACTCCCGCATTACGAGCCATATGCCAAAAATTAGAGAACCTATGTAAATAACATTAATATGGTTATCTACAAATATCACCTGATAAGTAAACTCTACATTTTTATTTGGATATAAATCTCTAACATGACTAAAAGGCTTCTAGAAAACATAACATATGACAAGTTCCTTACTAATTTGTATCACCTTTATAGATCTTTTTCTTCTATTGTGCCCTATTTTTCCTTGAGCTTTCATGGTTTCCGGAAATTGTAGATATTCCGAGAGGACTGAGACAACATTCTTCTATGTGGTTTTATGTCTACCTCGTTCTTTTTGAACTCCTTCACTCTTCATTTCAACCATCTTGTTTTGATTTTTTGTGTAGCATCTTCATCTATCATACCATTCTCTTGGAAAGTTGAGCATAGATATATGAACTTTTTGCATTTAGGCATTAGAATCCCATTTAATCTCACCTCAACATTTCTCTTATGTTGTTTAAATTTGTAGTGCATATATTTAGTCTTACTTGTTCATATCCTAAAACATTTTACTCTTGAGAGTTCTTCGCCGCAGTTCAAGATTCTAGTTGACACCCTGGTTTCGGCAATTTAGCACAATATCTTTGGTAGATAGTAACACCATAGGACCTCAATGTCGGTTTGTGTTAGTTAGCTCATCCATTATTAGGGTAACCAAGTACGAGCTCGATGCCGATCCCTAGTGTGAACTCACGGTTATGAAAACTTCATTGTATCTCCTACTATTCTCACAGTGACGACTCCGTACGTATCCTTTATAACATCAATATATTTACTATGAATTTCTTTGTTCTCCAATACCCTTCAAAGGATTTGCCTGTGCTCTATGATATGCTTTATCTAGGTCAATTAACACCACATAATCATATAGATCGTTTTTCACCTCGCAATAAATTTCTATCTGTCTCTTACCAAAGAATGTAGCACGTTATAGAATTACCTGTCATAATCCAGACTGCTTCTCGGTTACTCGTGTAGTGTCCCCAAGTCTATCACTCTTTCCTAAAGTTTCATCTGATGGGTCATAAGTTGAATGCCATGGTAGTTTGCACGACTTGAAATATCTACTGTGTCCACATATATTGGAATTAGGGTACTCTTCCTCATTTGTTGGGTATCTTGCCACTTCTTATTATAGCATTAAGTAGCTTGATAGGCCATCCTACTCCAATCTCTCCAAGACATTTCCAATCTGTATTATATACAAAAGTGTGACATTGGGAATAAGCTGAAAAAGTGGTGTGGACAACCTAGGACTACTTGCTGACAGCTGTAGTTTGCTGTGCTAAATAATTTATCCTCCTTTGTTAGTGCTTTATTTGGAGAGCGAGCCATTGCCCAAATGTTAAAGCACTTCAAGATGTGTTCGTGATGGTACATCTAAAATAGGTGCCTATATATCCTTAGATGCGTAGATAATATTACCAATTCACTTGATACATTCCTATGAGTCACTTCATTCTAAGGGTCTAAGAAGGAAACTGTTTGTGTATGACCTATGGGTTTATATAATCATTAGTCTTGGTGTTTGGACATTTTACAATTGGTAATTACTACAAGCACCTCAAAATTTGGGCTCTAGTGTAAGCCAATTTAAGACACTATGGATCGTCGCTAGTAGAAGCATAATGCTGTATGAATGATCTACACATTTTAACCTAAGCCTTTTTATTCGTCTTCTATCTCTGCGAACACTGAATTTATCAGGAAAAAAATCTATGCGACGGTTTTCCTGATTAAAGTTATCAAACTCTTATTTTGTGTTGGGTGATATATATATCTTTGTTATGATTAGTTTTGTTTCTCTTATTCTGTACTTTCTATTGATCCTAGAGGCCAAGTGCAAAGGAACTGCTGAAGCACCGTTTTATAAGGAATGCAAGAAAAAGCCCTAGACTGTTGGAGAGAATCAGGTGCATCCCACTTCCTGACATTTTGTGCACCTACACCTATTCTTTGCATGGTTTGCTTTGGTAAAAGGAGTTCAAGGCTTTGTGTGTTGCTATACTCGGTATCATTTGATTCTGTAATACTCCATTAAATAGATATATTTCCACTTTCCCAAAATAATATCTACTTCTAAGGTGGTAAGTTTTATCTCATGCGAACAAAATTAATCGAGTCCCACTTTAATATTTCACAAGACGACTTTAAGACCAGAAAAGTAGAAAGGTCCGACCTGCATCTTTCCCTTCGTTAGCATTAAAATATTCATTGTTCAAATTTTCTTTCTCAGCAATTGTTCCAAAGTCAAATGCGTAAAATTTTGGGATAAAAAGGAGAAACTAATATGTCCTGTAAAAAAAGAAGAAGCGATTAAATGATATAGTGGTATACCTTTTTTTGACTAGTTGGTGGGTAGAATTTAAGGATTGTTTGCTTAATGATACAGGGTCAACCAATGTATATTTTCCCAATAAAAAATTATGTGTGTTTCTTGCAGGGAGCGGCCCAAGTTTCAAATAAAGGATGATATGGATTCTCCTAGGAATGGACAGAAACCTGTAGGGGAAGCATCGGGCACTGTTAAGGTGACAAGAGATGTGGGTACTGAAGACACTGTTAAAGTCAGGTTAGTGAAACCTCTTAGTGAGATTTACTGCTATCTGTGGTGATTCTTGGCTGAGTTTTACCTTTACAGTGGCCAGGGGAAAACCCTAAAAACTGCTGGATGGGACTTCAGCATTGGAGGATCATCTAGTACTGGAACTGTCCGAAGTGTGAAACCGCCGCAGGTTAGAGATAGGAAACCAGAAGTTCCATTGAATCAACCTGCTTCAAGAAAAAATCTGGACAGTGGTAGCAATTGGTCCTCTGCTTCTGGAACTGTCCATTATACTTCATCAGAGAGTTTCAACCAAAAAGATGGCGGAGATGCAAACATCGATAAAGGAGATTATTCTCGTGAAGATGTATTGCTTTGTTCTCTATAAGTGTATTTTTCTATATGATTGTGCATACTTACATCTGTGTCTACCTACTTCATATCCTATTTCATATCCTTTCCTGAAATTTAGAAGCTTGTACGAAGGAGAAAATTTGATTACAGATTCAAGTTGCGGGAGAACGTATGTGTACTCAAGACATCCGAAAATACAGTAATTGATTCTGCAATGTGGCAGCATGTTAGGCTTTTCCTGTCAGGATGACCTTATTTAGGTGGTTTTACAGTGCTCTTCATGCACTAAAATGTTGCGACACACTTGAAATAAAAGGTGGATGAATCCTGTCATCTTCAACAAGTTCTAGTGCACTGCACTATTATCCAATGAAATAACTACATCAAATGCATCAAGCTTGTGCAAATTCTTCCTGTGGCTAAGAGAAATCTCTACTTAACCTTACAAATCTCCCGAAAAAAGCAATATAAAAATAAAAAAGGAAAGTAAAGAGCTTTATTGTTGGCATTCTAGCATGTTTGAGCTTTATTGTTGGCAGTCTAGCATGTTTGATCTTGATATTTTAAGAATCAGAAGTATTGACATAAACTGTTCAACATTGCTCATTGCATATTTTTTTCTGCTAGTTTCTTCTTGTGACACTGTTCTAATCTTCAATTTACAGGAGGAGTTGTCGGTGAGTGGTACTGGAACTGTGGTTGTGAGATCTCCAAGAGGATCTCCTAGAGGAATCCAATCCACTTCTCTATTCAGTGACCAGAGTTCCCTGGTATTGTCAGCTTTTCTACCAAAATTTCTTTACACTCATCTGCCAAAATCTTTTTGGCGTATTTACCATTGACTACTGGTGTCAATTCACTTTGCAGTCCAGTAGCACACTTGCTTCTTTTGAGGATGCTTCTTCCAGCGGCACTGTAGTTTATCGTGGACGTCATGATGACCCAGATTCTCCTCGAACGCCAAAATCTAGGTTAGGAATTCAAGAGAGATCTTCAAGTGCATCACTTGAAGACAGCTCAGCAAACCTTGCAGAGGTATCTCACTTCAGAATTCTTAATTCAAGCTGGTTTCCATTTATAGAAAATTTGTCTTAATTAAAATATTCTAAAATCCAACAACATACCAAGTGTAATCCCACAAGTGTGGTCAGGGGAGGGTAGTGTGTACACGGACCTTGCCCCTACCTTGGTAGGTAGAGAGGTTGTTTCAGATAGACCCTTGGCTCTAAAGTATGTTGAAATCTGTGGGTTGATTTTGTACTACTAGACTTTGAACTAGGTATAGGGATGGCCACAAGGATAATTAAGATGGAAAATGTGTAGAACTTTTATCAAGAAAGGATCATGTATAAAACCTCATTCTAGCAATGGTTTATCATTAGGTTGGGATTTCTTCTTACATTTAACAAACTTGCATATTTTTTCTACTCGTTAGTTCTGATTTATTAATCTAATTATGTTAAAATCCCTCCAATATGACATCTTTCCGTGGTTTGTTGCATAAGGCTTATTAGATGTGAACTTTTTTAGGCCAAGGCGGCCATGCTAGCAGGACTGAAGAAGGGAAATGTTAGAGACAGATCAAAATTGGGCAAGGTGCAACGTGATGGGCTAGAAAATAAAACAGAACAATCTACAATGAGCTCTGATTCTTCTAGGTACATAAGTTTTCGAAGCTGAAAGATGGTCTGAAGTTGGTTTATCCTAGTTTCACCATTTCTTCTCTGAAACACCATAATTTTTCCAGGCACTCGCGTGATTATCTTGATGCGCAGAAGGCGTTTTCAAGATCACGCCATACAAGTGATGAAGAAGATGGTGCAAGAACATATCCTGCACCTTCATCTGCCACCTTATCTGTTCTCCTTATTCCTTCATTAAAAGAGGTACGGCTTGAGCTTTAAGTTACCTTAGATCTCTTATGGGTGATGTTTAATGGGAGTCATGCTAGATGAAGTTGAGGTCTGTTGAGCTATGCTTGTTTAGATTGTGATACATTCTTATCTGTATGCATACTAGAGTATGTGCTGCTGGTCCTTTTTCCATCATAAACCTTTGTTGTAGGCCTGCTTTCGAGCACTTTCTGGGGCTTCAAACAGCGCATATTTGAAACAGAAAGGGTTCAAAATTTTTTTGGGTAAAAGGATTTTTAATAGAATAATGCCATTGAGTTGTATTAGTATGAAAAGAGCTGAAGAAAGATGAGAAAATAAGGCTGGAAAATGGTGGCAAAAATCAACGTTCAATTAACCATAAAAATCAATTCCTAGGTGGCTTAGGCATCACTACTAGGTTTAGAATTGCATTAAACAATCCAAAGAGAGTGTAACGATAATAGGACATCTGTAATTGCTGATATGTTTATAATTGAGCGCGCTACAATGGCACTGGTAGACTTCAATGAACTCATCTTTACAAGAAAGTATTCATTGATGAATTTGGAACCAAATACTTGTACTTGTATAAAATCAGACTATCTAGACTAAGATATTGATTAAAAAAACTCTTGGCTAGACTAGGATAAGAAAGGGATTATCGTATCTAGACTCATAAAAGGACTTAAAATCGGCTATTTGGCAGATTTTTTTTAACTGCAGTAATTCAGAAAATTTCTGCAAAGAACTATTATTGCCAGAAAAATCTAGATTTCTTAAGCTGAAATTAGGAAAAACCTATGTATTGTTGATTGCATACTAAGATGAACAAGCCTTCATATTATTACTTTTTGGGAAAAAGGACAAATATACCCCCAAACTATCGTAAATGGTATGTGGATACCCTCCATCATACTTTTGGGACATTGGTGCCCTTGCCGTCCAAAAACTAGAGCATATATACCCTTTATACTAACGGACATACACGTGTCATAATCTTATCCACCGACCCGACATTTGTTAAATATCGGATCGACGGATAAGATTGTGCCACCTGTCCCTATTTAGTCTTCCGTTAGAGTGAAGGGCATATATGCTCTAGTTTTTGGACGGCAGGGGCACCAATGCCCCAAAAGTAGGACGGAATGTATCTGCATACCATTTACGATAGTTGGGGGAATATTTGTCCTTTTTCCCTTACTTTTTATCTAAATTGTCATTGAAATAGTGGTGGTATGGTCTGATGTGATTTGAGATATCTTGTGATCAAAAAAATGAGAGTGAACCTAATAGATTTGACCTGAATCGTTTTATCTTTCAAGAAACACATAAGTGACTGTTGGCTTTTCGCCCAACGTGAAGGCAGCCGATCTTCTACCAGATGTGGAAGCAACCACTAATGCTTGCATTAGGGTAGGCTGTCTACATCACACCTCAAGGGTGTGGCCCTTCCCCGGACCCTGCGTGAATGTGCGATGCTTTGTGCACCAGGCTGTCCTTTTTTTACTTCTATCGGGCTCAAAAGTCAAAAGCCTAGCACATAATTGCTCTTCTGATAATTTTCTCACTTTCTCTTCATTTATCTTGGTGTGTAGGCTGCTACCAGTGAAACAGATGGTTCACTCATGCAGGCGATGGTCAGCTCCTTTATGGATATGGAGCGCATGAAGGCTGGTTCTTGCGATCTGTTCATGACTAGGTTGCTTCAGCGACTAGCAAGGTTATTAGTTATTCCACACTATATGCTACCCTTGAAATATAACTTGAATGTATTTGTTAATAATAGCTTGTCTCAAGAGAGTTGAATCCCATTGCAGTGCAAAGGATCCGTCTTTGAAAGATCTGCAAGACCTGGCTGGTCGCATCTTTTCAAAGGGAAAGATTGAAACAGAGAGTACAAGTACCGAGTCTGATAGCAAAAAAAAGCAGCAGAGTAAAGAGCTTAATTCAAATGCCAATTTGAGTCCACTGGCGAGGTTCTTGCTTTCAAGGTTTGTCTAAATGTCATCAAATATTAAGTTCTTGTAGTGCTGTGAAAAAATTAGCGAGGCACCAAATAAATTCCTCATCAAAACATGCCTATTTTTAAATTGCTAGAGCCGAGATGAGAGACTGGATATAAGAATTTACATCTATTTTTCCTCCATTTCACGATTATTTTGAGCCTCTTTTGTCTAATCCGAGACTATTCATTAAGTGATGTCACAGTATTGGATGGAAAATTATTATGCTTTATATATCTAGAAATATGGAATGCATATTACGACATGCATCTATCTAAGGTTGAAGCATTTGCTACGCATGTCTTCCTAAACAAGTTCGACCTTTCAATTGCAGATGGCAAGGGCATGCTTCTCGAGATCAAAATTCCTAAACATTGAGGTTAGATTATTGTTTCAAAATTTTGCCTTCTCCAATGTTGTTTGTTCCTGAATTATTTTGATTATGTGTACATATCATTTTGAGGACATCTGTAATTTCGTCCTCTGATTCAAAATTTTTGGGGGTTTTCCTAATTGAAGATTTTTCTTTCTGCTTTTGCTTTGCAAATTGTAATTTAAAGCACTATTTTCTGTTAGAATTTATCCTTTTATTGGGCGTTTTTATTGCTCGATGTAATAGTAACAAGCTTTTTATGTTTTTAGTGCTAACCTATGTGTTGCAACTTCCTGAAGATGTTGTAAAGGACACTTGACATATTGTTAGTTAACTTGTTGATTTTTCCTTCCTCTTTGGTACCTATAGTAAATAACATTTCACTTTCTCTATTCATCCTTGTCGCTTGTCTTTGTTTTCTTTTGGATAATCGCACGGGCCAACTTGGGCATACCGAAATCAACTAGTTTCGGGTACCCACAACTTCCCACCCAGTGCAGTATTGTGTAACTGTCCATCGAATGGATAGATGGGAAGAAAAGAATTCGAACCTGAGTAATTGTCCACCAATTACACACCCTTGGATGAGTTCTGTACTTTTCTTTTTTTTTATTTATAAAACAAAGTGGTTTCACTATTGTGGTGAGAGGTTAAGGCAAGCTTTTCAACCTGTATGTTAATTAAAAATTCTTTGATTAATTGGATTGTTACTTCATGCATTCTCTCTTCTTGTTCAGCTAGGCCGAATTGGGGCACACACTTGGGATGAGAACGATTCACAACCCACATGTATCATTTGATGAAAGTACTCGGGGCAAGCTCCAAACTCCCAAGCACCAGCTGATGATAGTAATTATTTTTATAATGAAAAGTGGTGAAATTAGCTCGTGATAAAAATTAGCCATACCCTCATTTCTGATAAAGATATTGTCGATGTGGATAGGGTAGCGTGTAAAAGGATTAATGTATGTGTATGATTATAGAAATATTTTTTGTCAAGTGTAAAAAAGTTAAAAAATAAGTTTTTTTTTTTTTTTAAAAAGGGCCAAATTGAAATTGATGCTTCATGGTTCAACTACAGATGAATTATCATTCAAATGATCTAAATACATAAATTCATGTGGCAGGATGTATCCTCACAATGGCTCTTTTACTACAACTGTATACTCGAACAATAACATCACCACTATGCACTCTTAATCGCTTCAATCTAATATTTTACAACGATCATTAACATGTTAATATATTTTGTATGATCAGAACCTTCAAAAATAACAATAATTTTTGAGTTATTAAATAAAGTCTCCTACCTATTTTCTCTTAAACTTGATAAATTTCTTGTATATGACCCCATATTATTTACTTGAGTTTCCTCAAAGGGCCCAAAAAAAAAAAAAAAAAGAATAAAAAGGCAACCTTCTTTCTTCAAGTATGTATGCGATATTTTAACGGCTTTCCTTTCACTTTGGTATCCACTCATCGTACTAAAGTAGTATATGGCGCAAAAATAACACAGCTAAACGTTCACACCATGACAATGGTATTAAATTCTCTTCGCGGTCATTTCTTCAAACACCTTTCGTGCACTAGCAGTACTATAATCACCGGCCGTTTCTTCACCGGCCGCCGCGTTCACCGGCTAATTCCGTTCATTCATTTCTCTAAATCCTCTGCTGCGCAAAGATACCAGCATTGGAAGCACATCCACACTGCAGCTAAATTTTCCACGTTATCTTCTCCTTCTTCGGAGACTCCGGCTAGTGATTCATTCACTTCTCCGTACCTCTCTGTTCGCATTTGCTGTCATAAGGATGTTGCCGTAAGTGAATATACTCAGTTTACTGTTTTCTCTTGCTTGTTATGCTAATTTTACGTGTCTCTGCACACATACAAGTTGTCAAGTGAACAATTTTGCTTGTGATAAATTGTTATATAGGCTGTAGTTCATATACTGTTGATGTTGAGAAGGAATGCTGAATTTCGAGCATCAGCAGAGTGCCAAAAATTACTCCACTAGTTAGTGCGTTATGGAATAGGTGCGAACTTGGTGAAATACTACATTTTTGCAGAATTTTTTAATTATGCGTAGTTTGAGTAGTTGAGTCCAAGACGGTGGATGCATACACTGTGTGAAAACATACATCCACGTTCATGCATTAGGAAATTTGGAGACTGAAATTGATCATGTAATCTTCAGTTGTGTTATGTCAATTTAGAGCTCTGGTAGTTCGTGCTCAATCCCTAAATGGACAGTAACTGTGTAATATAATGCAGAAATTATCTGTACAACATATATCATATTGAGCTTCAACTTCTATTTCTGTTTTACTATCAGGATATGTTCTCAGAGGCTCTTTTATGTTTTGGAGCCAGTTCAACTACTGTGGATGAAGAAGAAAGCAGTGAGAGAAGTGATGAGGTAGAGTCTCCATTATTCTATTCATTAATGATGTTTTTTAGGTAGGACGAATCAAATTCTGCGTCTGTTTCTGTGTGCATGCATTTAACTTCTTTTCGCAACTGAATATACGTAGTGGTTCTTTGTTATGCATCTTATTGGAGAACTAGTAGCATAACTTGCTCTTCTGGGTAATTTCAATTTGAGGTGTTCAGAGCTGTTTAACTTTCAGTCGCGTGAGGTGGAGTTTATCATCATCAAACTTCAGTTAGCATTTAGTAGTTACCCCCTAAATATGTGACTGGTTTCTCTCAAACTTCTGATTTGTATTTATTAACTTTATTTTCCCTTTCTCCTACCTCCCAGATTATCATTACTTCCATCTTTTCTGTATGCAAAGATGTGAAAGACTGCATTTCACTTGCTGCTGATTCTATAGGGTTGCAAAAGATACCTAGTTTTGAGGTTGTGATGCATGACCACACTGATTGGATAAAAGCTACACAGGTCAACATTCTTTCCCTTCCTAATGACTATTGTGTTGTGTAGTAATATAAGATATATTATATTGATCTTCCACCTGCATATTTATGCCTAGCAAAATACATGCACTGATAATCTTGGTTTGATAAGGGCCTCAAATCTTCTTTTTTTCTCCAAGACTAATAGCAACCAGCAAGATTATGATCAATTACCAACTTTTACGGTCTTTATGGACATGCAATCAAGTTGCAGTCCAGAGTCAATATCTGCAAATTTCAAATGTGCTACTTGCCAACTCTTCTCTTTCTATTAATGAATTATTAAAAATGAACATGAAGCTGGATACTGTTTGTGTCTTGATTATCATGTCCATTTCTTGTTAAAAAGCATGAAATGAGAATGAGCTGTCTTGAAAATGCGGATGACCAAATAATGATTATCCTCTTAAACGGTCCCTTTAGATCATCTTTAGCATTTAACCAGTAATTTAATAATCTGGCAAATCTCCCTGACCTTTGCATGTTTTAGTGAGTTACATTAATGATGAGGGATCTAGACGGATTGGTTCTTTACCAGTCCATTGGAAGCTTGCATGCGAATGCGATGAATTGATGTTATTATGCCACTGGATTCCTATATCTCTTAATTTCAACTGCGTGTTTGGAAGCTAATAGAGCTGCTGACATCATTCTGTTACCAAGTCATGGTGTCTATATGAGGCACATGTTATCATCTTGGTGACTTAATTTTGATCTTTCAACCATTGTCAATTAATTGCAGGAATTGTTTTGTCCGGTGGAAGTTTCTGATGGACTCTGGGTGGTGCCTGAATGGACAACTCCTCCAGTATGATTATACCTCTCTCCCTTTGTTCTTATCACATGGTTCAATTGGTTCTACACTCAGGCCCACAGTTCAAAGTAATATGTTAATATTCAATCAAACTTTCATATTATTGTCTCATGATTCTGCGGTCTTCCCGTTTTTAGTCCTCTTGGTTGTCGGTCATGAATGCCAGTGTGCACATTGTCGTATTTCCTCCATAAGAAATTATTCATACATATCTATAATATGTGTATGTTCTGTAGATATATGTATAAAGAGCGTGTGCTTGTATTGTAGGATCTTCAAGCAACTAATATAATCCTAAATCCTGGTTTGGCATTTGGAACTGGGGAGCACCCAACAACTAAGTTGTGTCTCCTCCTGCTGCGTGATTTGATAAAAGGAGGAGAACTCTTCTTGGACTATGGAACTGGTTCAGGTGTGCTAGCAATTGCAGCTCTTAAGGTACTTGGGTTTTCATTCAAACCGTGGTCTGCGGAAGTTAATGAACTGATTCCTTATAAATAAAGTTCCACCTAAAACTTATCCTTGCTCACTAAATCCAGGCCTTGCTCCTCTCCCTGTCAAAAGAATTGATCTTGCTAGTTTAATAACATAATGAAGGAACAAAGTCTGACACAAAAAGCACGATGAACGTCAAAACTTCTGGCACTTGAATAATACAGATGTGAGTCTCAAACTAAATCTTTTGAACTTTATGAAGTGATAGATTAGAAAGGGTGGCGGTGGCTGTGGCAAAGGACCAGGAAATGCATTGAATTTAGACACTGGGGTGGTGAGGTGACAAATAGATGAGGAACAATTTTCAACTTCTATTTTCTTCTTTTATTGCTGGATCATTTTTGGGATTTTAAGGGCTTGCTTCTTTCTTTCGATTCCGTGAAACCGCTTCTTTAGACTTTTAATTTCAATTCTTGAGAAGATTGATTTACGAAGTCTTGGTTTTGTATTGAATCTAAGTTGGAAGAGAAAAAATGTTCAACGTTTAACCTGATTCGGTAAAGTAGTTGGAGAAGCACAAACATTAGTACTATGAACTAAACTTGATTTTTCTTGAAAAAACTTATTTTCTGAAAAATGCATTCTGTGAACTATAACTTGATAACTATACCTGAAACAAAATCAAAATTCTTAATCTGTAGGTGATTCCATCAAATTCACGGGCTGTCTACTTTTTCCACAACTTAAATCTGATTTCCTTCTGAAACCTCAAACATTAGTTTTTTGAACTTGTCATTTAGTATCATGGTGTTGTTAATATCTTCATTGTCAAATATTTATCTGCAGTTTGGTGCAGCTTTTTCAGTTGGTTTTGATATAGATCCCCAGGCAATCACATCTGCTCAATATAATGCTACTTTAAACAACATTGGACATGAGGAAATGCTTTTAAATCTTGTTCCTGGCAAGGGAATTCTTCCCTCTGCAGATTTTAGTTCAAGTATGGACATTGATCAAACTGCCTATGATGCAGAAGTTCTAAATAACAGGGGAAAATATGACATCGTTGTGGCAAACATACTATTGAATCCTCTGCTTGAATTGGCAGATCAGATTGTGTCCTATGCAAAACCTGGTGCAACAGTTGCTCTTTCGGGGATCATATCTGAGCAGGTATGGACATTCTGTTTTATAGTTGAACTGTAGAGTGAATAAGGCTTGAGGATACATTTGCTAATTGATTTGCTGGTACCACAAAGAATGAGGGAAAACTATAAGAATAATGCTGTCGTTTGATATTAGCCATTATTTGCTTAACATCATCATCTATTACCCATTAAAGATAACTAACACCCTATACTTGTATCCGTCTTTTTTCGTGTCTGAAGTTAAAACTCCATTTCATAGCAAACGATAAGAGTAAAACATGTATATGACAATACTCTACCATCTTTTTGATAGTCAACAGGTTCTATAACTTCCTTTGCTATTTGTTGTTCCTGGATTTTCAAATGACATGACTCTCGGTCTCAGTAATTCAATACTCATATCTAGTTCCTGAAATTTGTATGTATGCTTAATGATTGTCAATAATTTCCTCTCAATTATTCAATTCATACATTGGCATTTTTTCCGATGAAATTACAAACAGTTAAATGTTTTAACAAAAAATAAGGTATTAGCAGTATAGGTATGTAAAGAATCATGTGCATAAGAATGAGATAAATTGTAGATTACCTATTGCAATATTTGCATTATTGATTTTTCAATGTGATAAAATTCTTCTGCAGATTCCTCGCATACTAGAAAGGTATTCACAATACCTAGAGAACATTACAGTTTCAAAGATGGATGACTGGGCTTGCATAAGTGGCTTAAAGAAATGACATAACAGCAGCTAAAGGACAACGGAGGTTCATTTTCTAATGTTGTGGAACTTGACCAGACAACGGGACTCAGATGTAGATCGAGCCCTGGAAGTCCTCTCCTCGCAGCTCCCTGCATTAACTTTGCATGTCATTTGACTTTCTGGGTGCATGGCCAATTATTCACCTCTGTATTTATTCACAGAGTCTTGGAAACCGTTGTAAAAAAACCACCTACCTACTTCACTAATTGCGAGTTGGAAGTCATACTTACTGAAGGTTGTGTGAAAAGAGACTGCCTCAAATCCCCAACTTTATCAGTTATTTAGTTTGTAAATGGCTCTGTAAAAGGACATTTTCTAAATGGCTCTGTAAACGATATTTTCAGAAGCTATGAAGTCTATCGAAAACAGCTTCTACCTCCCATTGTAGGGGTAAAGATTGTGTACATGCTACCCTCTCCGTACCCCACTTAAAGGACTACATGGGTATGTTGTCACAAGGTAGAATACATATGGGCTGTGGCACAGTTATGAAAGGTAATGCTCATAACATCCCTCTAGACCTAGTTGCAATGTAAACTCCATCTACAAATGAATAAGATTCAGGAGGCTTTAAAAAAAGGGGTAAATATTCATTTGTTTAAAATTCTCCGAAAGTGACAGTAACAAAGGATTACAGCAGCATAAGTATTTAAGACGTTCCAGTCAATCACCAAAAAGTTTGAACTGAATCTGCAAAATTATACAATTCAACACACATTTAGCAGACTGCAGCCAAATGGGGAAAATATCCTCTTAAACCTGTTCTTAATAACTATGGAAAATATTAACTACATCCAAAAAGAACGACACAGAAGGAAATACGAGAGCTTCGTTGTGAAATGCTTAAATTTTATTCTTTTTTCTGTTCTACACAAACATAGCTAAAGATCTCTTTGTCCATCAGCTTACTTCTGTAGGATAAAGAGCTCATAGCTTCACAGTCAGGAAAATGTTTTTTGATACACAAGCAGTCACAGCGTAGTTGTCCCAGGAACTTCTGAATTCAGCCAACTAGCACCTAAGTCCTCCCTCAGTACATTGCAGCAAGCCAATTTGATTAATAATCTACAAATGAAACTAAATTGGCATGAAAATTTAACTGAGCCACATCACCGATTGAGTTTTCTCCTGGACAGAGCAGGAGCCCTCTTGGGGATGTAGACCTTGTAGTTTACCTGGCCAACATCATCATGTGAAGATAAGGTCAAACAAATTAGAAATGTCTCAGGGGTATTTGAGATGGTAAGAATACTCAAGCTTTGTAAAGACTAAATACATAAGACGAGCTTCAAGTGACTCTCATAGACAGTCTAGTTAAAGAAATCCAAAAGTCCCAATAGGTGGAGATTTGCACACATTTGTTTCTTCTCTATAATTAAAATCAGGTAAAAGTAAATTCAATGAAAAATTAGCCGAAACCCAACATATAAATACAACAAAGCAATGTATATTACCATATCTGTTTGGCCGAGGTAAGAGGTCAGAAATATGAAAACATATGCAAAATTGCAAGTTCTATCTCTAGCAATGAAACTCCAGTAGAGTAAATCCTTGAAAGTTTTACCAAATTCGAAGCCTGGGAGAGAGAATAGTTTGCTCCCCCATCCCCACTATCGGTGTTTGGCTATTGCTAAAAGAAATCTATAGTTAGAATTACTTAGTAGTCATTATTACTTCATTACAACTGATGACTTCTATCAATATCTCTAATATTCAATCGTTTAAACAATCAGAAACAATTTAAAGAATCTAAACCATACAGGCCATTTATTTATTTACTTGTAGGATTATTGATCAACTGTGGAGTTGAAAAATCCCAGCCTAACATGCATAAATAATGAAATACGAATATAATACCTGTACCATCTCACCACCCCTCATTACAGACATGGTCTTTTGTTCGAACTCAGAGGCATCCTTGGTTTCATCTGGCTGGTGTTTTGAAGTAAGTCCATCAGATGTGGATCTGACACTAGAAGTAGTTTCTACAGTAGGATGGATACCGGCATTAACAGCTCTCATGTCTAAGTTATCGCTGGTCCCAGTGCTAAGAACTCCAGGTCTCAAGGGAACTGGTGTTTTAATTATGTTTCTCTTGGAAGCTAATGGATTTTCCTTATTATATGTCTGTATTGTGGTACTACATAATAGTTTACCAGGTTCAGGTTCATTGCTAAAAACTGGTTCAGTGGTATGGTTCTCCTGTTCTGGACTCTGTGAGAGTGCTGATCGATCAGCAGGTTGTGTAACACCCGGCTCAACACAACCAGATCCTTTTCCATTATTCTTTTCGACTGGAGTATTTATCTCAATCTCTGTGGAATGAGAAAATTCCTTAGTAGTTACAAGCTTGCTTCTACATTTTACAGCTTGATTTAAAGCCAATCCATCTTTTTTCCCCTGCTCCAGAGACTTGTATGGTACAACCTCAGTCTTTGAAGGGGATAAGTGATTAACATCACTGCCATTCTTCGTTTCCTTGGCACCAGATTTTAAATTTGTTTGAAACTCTTTACGAAACTTCTGCAAATTCTCTAACGCCTTTTTCCTTAAGACAGTCTCAAGATCCTCAATTCCTGTATTAGCAATATTATCAGAATTCCCACTCTCACCTCCATTATCATGACTTACTTCTTTGACTTTATTTGGTTTAGGATCCAGACCACCATCAACTTTTGTGGGGCCAAAAGTTTCATCAATTATCAAATTTCCATCCTGCATTGTTTGAATGGACGGGAAACAAGAACAAGAAGCTAATTTCCCTTTAATTTCCAGGTCATTATTGTCATGGTTTCTGCATGAAGGACAATCATGGTGCTTATTCAAAATCTCTTCTTTAAGCATATCTGGTCCCTGTTCGTCACCCTCTTCCTCACGTGTCTTTTCTGGAATAGTAATAACAGATCTTAAGCGCTTAGGATTACTCTCTTCCACATATTCCTCCCCACTATGAGTAGTATTACAAGAACATGAATGATGGTTACATAAAGAACAAACAGGCCCCCTACTTCCGCTCCTTCTGCCAGTGCTTGGCTCATTATGAATTTTCTTTTCTTTCATCTTTTTTCTAGACTTAATCCTGGGAATCTGAAGATTGGTGTCCTCATTACCACTATTAGTTTCATCATGGCAAGTGGAAAAGCTCTTAGAATCTCTACCTCTGGAGCTAACACTATTTTCACGTCGGCAACTAGAACAACTTCTTGAGTCACTGTTCATGGAGCTAATATTAGCGTGTGTCTTTCGCTTTTTCTTCTGCACTTTTCTCCCATAATCAAGACTCTTTCTATTTGACCTTTTTCTTTTCTTTACAGGGGGTGAACCCTCACTGACATCTCGGCTTGAGGATCTTCTCCGGGTTCTTTTCTTCACGCGTTTCATGTCACATGAGTGCCTACGTCTTTTCCTACTATAATCAACCTCTGAATCGGAGGACAAAGACTGTGGACTGCTAGAATAATCAGAGGAAGCAGAAGATGACGAGTCATCCTCAGAACTGGATAACTTCTTGGATTTGTTTCTTCTGCTTTTTCTCTTCCGTATCTAACCACACAACACATGAAGATGTATAATGAAGGATAATAAATTGGAATTGCCAGCGACAAGATGAGAATGTATTGATAAGATAACAGGAGGTAATCATACATGTTCTAGAGAAAGCATGCCTAATATTAATTAAAAATATAATGCAATTTCTCATGAAAACATCTCCATGAATATTTGGGTATTAAATATATTCAATAAAGAGTATACAAAGTGTGCTGGCATGATCAAGCATTAAAAAGTCTTTCATAATTCTTTCTTCTGAGTGACAGTTAAGGAATTACTAATTGACACAAAAGAGAATATATTTAATACAAGATCTTAGATATCTGTTTTTCCATGGTGGCTTCTATAATATACCAAGTATTAACAGGTGCAGATAATTGTTTCTTTTGATAAAGAACTCTAGATTTGCTCCACTAAGGTTATTTTACGGATAGTGCAGAAAACAAAAAAATACAAAGAACAATAAACGATTCATGGAACTCTAACTATAGTGATTCAAATGACTATGCAATGTGACTTAACACTCCCACGAGTGACCATGAGCTATATCACATGAAGCCTTACCATATTACAGATTTGTATATGAACATATGTCTAACATATTTACATGAAAATAATCCCTTCTAAACAAACTGGAAGGAGTATAAGTATTGTACCCAAAATAACCAGCCTTTTCAACTACTTTTTGACCCATAATCTTGGAAAACAGTTTCATTTTAATTTTTAGCTAAAAGAACGGCCATCTTAATTTTTATCCCCAAAAAACATCCCCTGATGATACACACATGAAAAGAACCGAGGGTACATATAGCTTATGTTGTTCAGACTCTTCAAAAATGCCGCCGTGTGTGTGTTGTATCCTCCAAAAAGAAGTGCATTTTGGGAGGATCCAACACGGGTGCAACGGACATTTTAGCAGATAACTAACCATTAGTTTTAATTCATTTCCCTATTTCCACCACCAGTAAAAAGAGAACTATTAGCATCACTACAGAAGGACATTAACAAATATTCCATAACATCACAAAAATTAATTCAGTAAACAGAAAAAACATAAGCCAAGCAAATTAAACGAAAATTCTCATAGTTCAATGACCTTTTAAGAATATTGAAAATAAAAACCATTTTATTTGATACAAAACAAAGTTCAATGACTTTACGGGATAAATTCTCATAGTTCAATAACCTTTTAGATGAAGATAAACCCTAAAATACATAACTATACACAGAAATTCAAAACGAAATAGAAAGAAAGTAACACACCATACAGGAACGTTATACATAATACTGAGCAAGCGAAACGAATGTTATTATGTGAATAAATGGAAAGCATCGAAAAGGAGAGTTGAAAAAAATACCTTAGAGGAAACTTTGAGTCTCTTCTTTTTGGAAGATTTTTTCTTAGATGAAGACTTGCGTTCTCCCATTGTGTTCGGATTTACTTCTTCGTTAACAAAATTGCAATAGCAAAAAGCAAACCCCAGATAAACGAATCGAATATGGCGATCAATATCGGAAAATCTACAGATTGTGAATTCGGATTTGGAAGAAGGAAAGGAGTTCCGTTTGGTTTGGTGAGAGGATCTGGATGGTGCCCAACACACTCAACCCCATAGATATATAGTGTCCATTATCGTATCAAACTGCACCTGCTTATCTCTAACTTGTACTTAACCCTAACATGTATGTACTTAATGCTTGTCAATACCCCTAAACTCCATTTGAATTATTTGTTTTACTAGGTAATTTATCTTTTTAAGCTCTTTTGAACAACCTTTTCAATAATTGGCTATTATAAGAAAGAAGAAAAAAAGTAAATTTTAGTTGGTTTTAAGAACATTTCAATAGAAATTAAATGATTTGACATTATCACATATCTCAAAAATTGTAAATATATATTGTATGATTAAAAATATCTTGATATCTAATCATTTTTATCTTTTACATAATTTATCATAATATATGTTTGGTGATATAATTGTCTTGTTAAAATTGAGTGATATTTTTATGTAGCGATGAAGCATCACTTTTTCTATTTTTTTGTACATGAAAATATAAAATTTGATAATTTTATGGTTGGAAGACCATTAAAAAATGTACATCACAACAACATAAATAATTTTTTTTAGAGAAAATCTACTTGTCTGAGGTCAAACGTTCAACGCTTTTCGTTATTGTTACTTTGTTACTCTAACAAAATTTATAGAAGGATAAAAATAAATTTGAAACAACAGCAAAATAATATTGTACGTTAACCCTTTTAGAAAATCATTCTTCATTAAACTGCTGCTCTGAAGGTCCTTCTAAATGCTTCATCAATGCAACTTTACGACTTTTTCAGAAATATGTACGTATAATTGTTGCATTATGAAAGTACAAGTAGATCAAAGTGTTGGATTCTAGACTCATGTTAAAGAAATATTCTTGAACATGAAAAAATTAAAAATGGGTCTAACCTAGATAACTCAAATGCTCGACAATGACTTGGGACATGAAGGCCAACAAATCTATGTTAATAGACATATATTTTGTAGCTTCAGATATTACTTTTATTTATAATAGGTTTTCTTTCATATTCTTCAAATTAAGCTTGCCGAAAATAGTCATAACTCGCACAAAAAATATTTAGAAGAGTAGAATAAGAAGGAAAAAAGAAAAACATTAAAAGGACAAACTTTGTCAAAGTGAGAGCATATACAACACTTCAATCAACTTTCAATCCTTGAAGTACGCATAATACCCACTGATAAAATTTAGTAAAAATAGATAACTTGCAATATAAAAGCCAAAAAATATAGGCATGCAAAGTTATTAACTCTGAAATGATTTTTTAATGAACAAAAAATTTCATCCTTGTATGTGAAGGAATGACGTTGTTGATGAAGAAATTAGAGATTTGTAGAGATTTTTTTATTGTACCTTCAACAATTTCAGTAGAAAAAACTTACCCGAATACTCAATTAACATTTGTTATTTAATCTACACTAACAAATACTTATAACAATAACTTTGCAGAAACATAAACAACAAAGTTTAAAGCATGTACTCAAAAACAACAATTAATAATATAAGCATAAATTAATGACAGTAAAAAGCATACTAGGATCTGTATCAATAGAATGAAACAAAATGAAAAAAATTGAGCCCACTAAATGCAAAGTGTCCCCTTAAGGGAATTATTCTCCTCTAGTACCCGAGGTTTAAAGGAATAGATCCTCTCATAATAGAACAATTTAATTCACCAGTGTATTGATACAAAAACAATGGTGTCAGTGAGCCACTCAATAGGAGCAAATTATACAAATATTTAACTGTGTAGAAGAAGAAGAAGAAGTTCAGAATTTTCGTTGTTTTAAAAGGAAAGAAAATTCATCTATTTATAGACAACAAAGGATAGTGTGAACAAATGCTTATTGTGCCTTATCGGAAAGGTCACAACTCTTTGGAAAAGTTACAACCCTTCGGAAAGGTCATAACCTTTTATAAAAGTCGCAACTTTTCATAAAAGTCGCAACTTATCGTAAAAGTCATCATGAAAGAGGAAGGCTAGTTTTGGAAATAAAATAAATTAAAAGGGAATCCTAGTTTGTGGTGGCGCTATGTAGGCGGGCCTAGGGTTCTCTTTTATATAAATATATGATTTCTGAACTATTAATAGCCTTAAAAATATCCTTTTACTTAAGTAAATGAACTTAAATACACCTCCAGTCTTGCAAAATGAATGAAATACACCCTAATTTTTCGCCAAGTTTAGGGTGTTTTCAACACTTTTCTAAATAAACTCTACAAGAGTTTGAGACCACTTGATATGTCATGTTGTGTATTGAGGGTGTATTTTTATTTAGATAGTCAATTAGATGGTGTTTTTATGACTGTCAATAGTTCGGAGATGAAACTAATAATTTACATCAAATTCAATGGTGTTTTCAATACTTCTTTCATTTTAAAATAAAACTCTCATACCGAAGAAATTGTATATTTTCTTATATTTATTTTTGTTATTTTGAAAATTCTAAAAAAATCAATAGCTCGCAAACCATTGAGATATAAACTACAGTATTAGGAAAGTCTATTCATAAATTTGATTGAAAAAGAAAAAGACCAAGTGGGGGACATCCCCTAACAAGTAACATCCTTTTTGGATTCCACACTCGCTATACCAAACTCATTCGAGTGAAATTTGATCCCTCTGTGAATCTATATATTTAGTTTACATCCTTTCTTTTTAGGATATTAGGATATCAAAAGGATATTAGGATATCACACTCGCTGCACCAAACTCAATCAAGTGATTGAGTGAAATTTGATCCCTACTTGAATATATATATATATATATATATATATATATTTAATTTACATCCTTTTTGAAATACCACACTTGCTACACCAAACTCAATCGAGTGATCAGGTGAGATTTGATCCCTATTTGAACTCAATCGAGTGATCAGGTGAGATTTGATCCCTATTTGAATATATATTTGATTTTTTTTTCTTAAAGCGTAAGCAAGTACATTCTTAAATAAACCATAACAAATAATAGAGAAAGCATAACGAACCTGAGCAGAATAATATAATGAAGGAAGCACAAAAAACATGTAAGACCACTAAAACATTTAACTTAAGTCAAGCATATATTGATTAGAAAACACTTCGGCAGTAACTTAGTTTCTACATCCACAAACTTGAGGAGATTTTCAGGCAAGATACAACTATTCTTTTGCTAAGTCTACAAGATACAAATATCTGCAAATCGGTGCACTAAGCTCCCACAATTTACATTGTATCTTCATCATCACTTGAGCTTGAACGAGTATCAATGTAGAATTCAGAATCAAATTCACCATCAATAATCCTGACTCTGTTCGACACACATTATCAACAACATAGAAATGTTATATTAGGAACACTTAAAATGAGCATATTGATTTTTTACGATAAAATGTAATGCGAATTAACGTAACTACTTTTTTTACTATAAAAATATAAAGAGGGTGAGAGAGTAATAAAACCTTTCAAGGACAAATTTCCCTTCTTTGTACTTCTGGCTTTCCTCATAGGATTTCTCCTGTGTAAACGAGACACAAATATTAGCCGTCAATAGAACTACGCATGTTACATATACCGTGTGAGTTTAACTTATATACACCGATTCATATCCCCCCAAAAGACAATAAAAGGAACTTTTTGTGTGTGTGTTCTCATGGTTGTATGTTTTGGCTCTACGTGTTCGTGCCTACGGAAAAAGAAGAGGGAATGAGAGGGATTACATATTTCCAGCCAAGAATCTGCCCACAGCAACAACAAAATATATCCATCACAGTGTGCGTTCCAGAAAGCATCGTCCTCTCCTCGCTCTGTCCAAAATATATATTTACCCTGAATAACACAAAGAAAGAAAGGTGAAAAATTCCATCATATGAATCGGAAAAAAAACATACTCTGATCAGGCCAAGGAAGGATAAAAGAACAGAAAATGGAGCTAACAACACACATCTCTTGCACAAATCAAGAAAGCCAAGTAAAGAAGACCACTGAACTAGATTGTGCTCCTGGTAAGAGATCACCACTTACCAACCATGACATAAACTAATCCATTCCACCCCTAATTAAAAAACACGCTTCTGCAGTAAGATGATTCAGCTTAGCTTCCTGTCAGAAAATAAGCTTTAAACATAACAACATCTTTAAAAAAGGAAAGTGGTCTTCTACCAACTACAGCCACTCAGAGAACTCCAGTCTACACCAAGC
The DNA here is from genome assembly GCA_035578085.1 of Solanum pinnatisectum. Classification (NCBI taxonomy): domain Eukaryota; kingdom Viridiplantae; phylum Streptophyta; class Magnoliopsida; order Solanales; family Solanaceae; genus Solanum; species Solanum pinnatisectum. The sequence continues at coordinate 42,830,062 of CM069082.1, read as the reverse complement.
AACCATGCAAAAGTACAGATTCCATCCAGCATGCAGCATTGTCTTCTGTTTTGACTTGCTAGGTCGATATCTCATTAGTGAAACTATGAAAATTTGAACTATAGTTGCTGATGACAACATACAATCTGGACAGCCAGGCTAATCCAGGGAAACCAAAGTCTTGAAAGTAGATGGGCAAGAAGAATGCAAGCATACATACGTATGTATGTACAGTACATACCTCGGACAATTGAGCAAACCCTATATCCAAATGTGGCCTAAGTCAAACAGTCATGCTCAAATGCACATAATATCTAGCTGATGCTGATGTTGAGCGAGCCATTGGAACTTGCAATTAACAACAACTACTTACCCAATGTAATCCTATAGGAGGGGTCTGGGGAGGGTAGAGTGTACCCAAACCATACGCCTACCTTGGGAGGTAGAGAGGTTGTTTCCTATAGACCCTCGGCTCAAGGAAAAAACATATCAAAGAAGATTGAAAAAGAAATAACGGAAGAAAAGAAATCATGGCAAAATACTATAGAAAGCATGACAAAGTATTTTGAATCAAATGTGAGAAGTTCCTACATGCCTCAGCCCTCAAGTGCATTTCTTTGCAATAGCCATTTATATCTATAACCCCCCACCCCCGAAATTTAAAGGAATAATAATGAGGACAAAGAAGGTTGCTACTTGTCTTTTTGGTGGCTTGTACTTTTTGTACCATCTTGGTACTATTATTAATAAAAACCTCTACCATTTCAAAAAAAAATGTCCAGACAGGCAATATCATTCATTCCACAAATACTTGTTCACAAATGGCATTCTGTTGAATAAAAATGATGGTATTGCCTATAACTCACTGAAAATAGACGCAACAGGCTGTTAATGGTGACGTAACACTTAACCAATTAGGAGAAATGCCTATCAACTGCATCCGAATGATACGCCAAACATATTAAGCAGCACTTTCTCCCGACAACAGATACAGTAACGTACAAGCCTCAAAAAGAAAGCACCAGTTGTCACTGGCATTCTGTTGAATAAAAATGATGGTATTGCCTATAACTCACTGAAAATAGACGCAACAGGTTGTTAATGGTGACGTAACACTTAACCAATTAGGAGAAATGCCTATCAACTGCATCCGAATGATGCGCCAAACATATTAAACAGCACTTTCTCCCGACAACAGATACAGTAACGTACAAGCCTCAAAAAGAAAGCACCAGTTGTCACTCACGAATGGATGAAGGTTTATCGATAAATTAAATCACTTGTAAAACAAAAATACAGATTCATGAAATAGCAATGTATACTATCAATATGACATTAGAGGCCACTCACACTTTATTGAACAGGTATGCTCTTCCACTGCTGCAATGAAAAGCCTGAATAAATAGCATAAACGAGATTTTGTCAGACATAGTTAACCATTGCAAAATGAAATGCAATTTATACAGCAAACACGAAATACAATTTTCTGATGCAATATACCACGACAAAGAAAGTAAACTGACAGTTCATACACAATGAGATAAAAGAAACTTCTTGAGTTCCAATTAATTTTACTTGCTTCGAGAATCCAACTTACATCACCTATTGGTGCTAGACAATCCTTACGCATATATTTTACTTACGAGTGAAAAAAGGAGTTGCTTTTAACCAGGAGAGGATCTACTAAGGGCGGAGGGGGTGCCACGTCACCCAAAAGCATCACCCGAAACTCGGTATATATATATGTACACACACACACACACACACACACATATATATATATATATATAGAGAGAGAGAGAGAGAGAATTTACAATAAATAGTTAAAGTGCCACTCATTGAATAAAATAATACATTACGCCACTGGCAAAACTCCGGAAATTCCTTCTAGGTTGCGTGAGTTCGATTCCAGCCCTCTACAGTACTTTAACTATTTTGTTTGCTTCACTGGGCAATTAAGGAGTTAGGCATTTCACCTATTCTCCTCCTTTTTCTTAGTAGTGAATCTTCTAGACTTTATTGTTTAATTTAACCTTGTTTGATTTTTTTAATTATTTTTTGTTGCCTTCTTTCTATCCCCAAAATCTTTTCTTTCCTCTAAAAGAGAAGACAACCATCCCTGTTTATTGAATGTTTTGAAGCACGAACTCTTGGGATGTCTGGCTTAAATCTAGTTAATTCATTTGCTAATTTAGAAAAGGGTAGAATAATGACTATGGCAAAGTATTATCCAAATGATAACATATTTAAGATTTGTGCTTCCAACTCGATATTTTCCATTATTCACATGCGCTGTGGTGAACCCGTGTTCTCCAACTTGCAATGAATTAGTGATCTCACAAAAGCATTGATCTGGGCCAATCTTGTGGGAGATTTATTTACTTGTGAAATCGACTTTGATTTAATTGTTACTACCGCAACTGTGGAAAGAACATTCTCATATATGAACCAGATAAAAATGAAGTGTGGAATAGCATTGGTGATCAATATTTAAATGATTGTTCTGTTTATTACATAAAGCACGGAATATTTTCCAAGGCAAGTAATGATGTTAATCATTGGCCATATAAAATACAAAAACTCGTTGAGGGTATTTCTAAATGAATGATGTATATTTACAATATTGATAATATTATTGGAAGCTTTATGCTTTGTGCCAAGTTGTCATAATTACTACATTATTCCCATGCGGTCGATTTGTCTATATAAATAGAAAGAAAAAAAGAGACAAATAACCCAAACCAAAGCCCAAAGTTGATCAAGCCAACCTAATGTTTACTCAATTTAGAGTAGCTAAATAGCAAGATGTCTATGTTCAAAGCAACGTTGCACCCCAAACCTCTAAATCCCAAATGCAACGAAGAAGAATCTACAATTGAGTTCTTATTTAAAACGACATGTTTAATGAGTCCCACGCTTAAACAAAAGAGGAGGGTTAATGTATGCTTGGCAACCAACATAAAACTTGACAGATTCATGAACTTTTTCACCAAAACTAAACACTTTGTATTATTGCATCAACAACTACGAAATTCAAATGTACCCTTAGCATCATGCATGATCAAACTTGGGAAAAACCTCTCCCAAGAGATCTACTTCAACAAAGAAATAGAAAATCTAGCTAAACTATGAACTATTTTGTTCGAACATCTATGAATATACATAAAATCGACATGATCCAACATGCTTGAGAGCTTCAAAACATCTTCACACTCACGGCTATCTCTCATGAAGTAGTCACTCATTTCTGGATCATATCAACAACATTTTTTTAGAAACAAATAAAATCTGCACACTCTTCCATCCCTAACTCAATCAACCATTTTCCTAATGGTCAATTCAAATTCATGATGAGGATTGACGAATTCGTAAAATTTGAAACTTCTGAATTAACAAGAAAAGCATTACATTTGCACTAACAACATAAAAATTACTTATTTACTACCTATAAAAAAGGTGTTATTTTTACTTGTACCGAGAAGTGATATATAACCATGTCAAATGAAAGATCAGGATTTTACATAGCTAGATCTAGTCATTCAACCAAAGAATAAAAATAAGGGGAAAAAATTGTACCTTGGAAATAAGTTGATCAGCACAAGCAAGTTGGGTTTTGCAGAATTTGCAATTGTAAGTTTTGCCTTCAAGATCCACCAAAAATACTCTCCCCATTTTTCACTTCACACAAACTGCAGCTCAGCCCCAATTTCCCAAAACTGAAACCCTTCTTAAAGAAAAGATGAAAAAAACAAGGTTTATTGAGGGTTTTATGATTTTTAGAATTTAGCCCATAGAAGTGAAGTGTCAAATTCAAGAAACAACAAAGTAGAAAACGACTTATTATTACATGTGGTGCAGATTTTGTTTTGTTAACTTCAAAGCCACCTAATCCTATCTTTTAGTGTTGTTTAAATGTATAAAACGAGCTATCAATATTTTATTGCATAATACATAAACGTGTTTTTAATTTAGCTTAAGCAAATATTTATGCCCTTCAATTTTAAATATGTATAAATAGACTCTTAAACTTATATAAATTAAACAAATAAATACATTTGTCTTAGTATGGAAGACAAATAAAAGATATATTTATATATTATGCCTATTTTATTTGGACATCGCTTTGCAAGAGTACTTATAGTAATATTTTTAATCATAAGCATACTTGTTTAAATTACTTTTTTATTTATTTCTCTTTAATCAGTAATAATACTTTACTAATTAAATTAGAAAATTTAAAACTTAGATTTAATAAAAGAAAAATTCAGATGTCAGTTGTTTTAAGACAAGATTAATTTGTTAAAACTATAAATATTTGGGACCTTAAGTAGTATATGCAAATGTCTTTTAATCAAACTCAATTTTGTTATTGCTTCCTATTTACCACTATTAGTTGTATCTTGGCAAGTGGAAAAGCTCTTAGAATCTCTACCTCTGGAGCTAATACTATTTTCCTAGAACAACTTCTTGAGTCACTGTTCGTGGAGCTAATACTAGCGTGTCTCTTTCGCTTCTTCTTCTGCACTTTTCTCCCATAATCAAGACTCTTTCTATTTGACCGTTTTCTTTTCTTTACAGGGGTGAACCCTCACTGACATCTCAGCTTGAAGATCTTCTCCGAGTTCTTTTCTTCACGTGTTTTATATCACGTGAGTGCTTACGTTTTTTCCTACTATAATCAACCTCTAAAATCGGAGGACAAAGACTGTGGACTGCTAGAATAATCAGAGGAAGCAGAAGATGACGAGTCATCCTCAGAACTAGATAACTTCTTGGATTTGTTTCTTCTGTTTTTTCTCTTCCGTATCTAACCACACAACACATGAAGATGTATAATGAAGGATAATAAATTGAAATTGTCAGCGACAAGATGAGAATGTATTGATAAGAAAACAGGAGGTAACCTTACATTGTTCTACAGAAAGCATGCCTAATGTTAATTAAAAATATAATGCAATTTCTCATGAAAACATCTCCATGAATATTTGGGTATTAAATATATTCAATAAAGAGTGTACAAAGTGTGCTGGCATGATCAAGCATTATAAAGTCTTTCATAATTCTTTCTTCTGAGTGTCAGTTAACGAATTACAAATTGAAACAAAAGAGAATGTATTTAATACAAGATCTTAAATATCTGTTTTTCTATGGTGGCTTCTAAAAGATACCAAGTATTAACAGGTGCAGATAATTGTTTCTTTTGATAAATAACTCTAGATTTGCTCCACTAAGTTTATTTTGCGGATAGAGCAGAAAACCAAAAAAAATATAAAGAACAATAAACGATTCATGGAACTCTAACTATAACAATTCAAATGACTATGCAATGTGACTTAACACTCCCACGAGCAATCATGAGCTATACCACATGAAGCCTTACCATATTACAGATTTGTATATGAATATTTACATGAAAATAATCCCTTCTAAACAAACTGGAAGGAGTAGGACTTATATTCTCCCGGTTCAGTAATGTCAACTCATATAAGTATTGTACCCAAAATAACCAGCCTTTTGAACTACTTTTTGACCTTTGTTCTTGAAAACAGTTTCATTTTAATTTTTAGCTAAAAGAACGGCTAGCTTAATTTTTATCAAAAAACATCCCCTAATGATACACACATGAAAAGACCCAAAAGTTAAACCAGCTAATTACATATGTTGCTTGGACTTATGTTCAATATAGCTTATGTTGTTCAGACTCTTTAAAAATGTTGCCGTGTGTGTCGTATCCTCCAAAAGTAGTGCATTTTGGGAAGATCCAACACAGATGCAACAACATTTTTGGAGAGTCCGAGCAACATAGCAGATAACTAACCATTATTTTTAATTCTCTTCCATATTTCCACCACCAGTAAAAAGGGAACTATTAGCATCACTACAAAAGGAAAACATTTACAAATATTCCATAACATGACAAAAATTAATTCAGTAAACAGGAAAAAACATAAGCCCTTAAAAATCAAATTAAAGGAGAATTCTCATAATTCAATAACCTTTTAAGATTATTGAAAATAAAAACCTTAAGTTGAGTGATTTTATTTGATACAAAACAAAGTTCAATAAATTCTCATAGTTCAATAACATAAACCCTAAAATACATATACACAGAAATTCAAAACGAAATAGAAAGAAAGCAACACACCATACAGGAACATTATACATAATACTGAGCAAGCGAAACGAATGTTATTAGGTAAATGAATGGAAAACATCGAAAGGGAGAGTTAAAAAAGATACCTTAGAGGAAACTTTGACCCTCTTCTTTCTGGAAGATTTTTTCTTAGATGAAGACTTGCGTTCTCCCATTGTGTTCGGATTTACTTTTTCTTCTTCTTCTTCTTCGTTAACAAAATTGGAATAGCAAAAAGCAAACCGCAGATAAACGAATCGCTAATTGCAATCAATATCGGAGAATCTGCAGACTGTAAATTCGGATTTGGAAGAAGGAAAGGAGTTTCGTTTGGTTTGGTGAAAGGATCTAGATGGTGCCCAACACACTCAACCCCATAGACAATATAGTATCCATTATCGTAGCAAACTGCACCTGCTTATCTCTAACTTGTATTTTACCGCAATATGTATGTACTTATTACTTCTCAATACCTCTAAACTCGACTTTATTGTTGCATTCTTGATCTATTAACAATCTTAAAAGATATCCTTTACTTTAAGTAAATACACCTCCTATATGAATAAAATAAATTTTAAATTTTCACCAAGTTTAAAGTATTTTCAACACTTTTTAGTTTTTTTATAAAGAGTCTCATGCACAACACAAGAGTTTAAGACTACTTGTTATGTCATGTTGTATATTGAAGGTGTATCTATATTTAGTTAATCAATTAGACGGTGTTTAAGACTGTGAATAATTTGAAGATGAAAATAATAATTTATGTCAAATTCAAGGGTGTGTTTTAATACTTCTTTCATTTTAAAATAAAACTCGAATATCGAAGAAAATGTAAATTTTTTTTTTGTTATTTTAAAAATTCTCACAAAAATCAATAGCTCACAAATGATAGAAATATAAAATATGAGCATTAGGCAAGTCTATTAGATGAATTTGACTGGGAAAAAAAGACCAAGTGGTGGACAGCCCCTAACAAGTAACATCCTTTTTGGATTCCACAACCAAACTCAATCGAGTGATCGAGTGAAATTTGATCCCTATGTGAATCTATATATTAGTTTACATCCTTTCTTTTTAGAATATTAGAATATCACACTCGCTGCACCAAACTCAATCGAGGGATTGAGTGAAATTAGATCCCTATTTGAATATATATATTTAGTTTACATCCTTTTTTAAATACCACACTTGCAATACCAAACTCAATCGAGTGGGATTTGATCCCAATTTGAATATATATATTTATTTATTTTTTCTTAAAGCGTAAGCAAGTACATTCCTAAATAAAACATAACAAATAATAGAGAAAACATAACGAACCATGCTGGGCAGAATAATATAATGAACGACGCACATAAGACATGTAAGACCACTAAAACGTTTAACTTAAGTCAAGTAGTCAACCATATTGATTAGAAAACACTTCTGCAGCAACTTAGTTTCTACATCCACAAACTTGAAGAGATATTCGACAACATACAACTATTCTTTTGCTAAGTCTACAAGATACAAGTATCTGCAAATCGGTGCACTAAGCTCCCACTATTTACACTGTATCTTCATCATCACTTGAGCTTGAACGAGTATCAATGTAGAATTCAGAATCAAATTCACCATCAATAATCCTGACTCTGTTTGACACACATCATCAACAACATAGAAATTTTGTATTAGGAACACTTAAAATTAGCATATTGATTTTTTACGATAAAATGTAATGCGATTTAACGTAACTATTTTTTTTACTATAAAATATAAAGAGGGTGAGAGAGTAATAAAACCTTTCAAGGACAAATTTCCCTTCTTTGTACTTCTGGCTTTCCTCATGGGATTTCTCCTGTGTAAACGAGACACAAATATTAGTCGTTAATAGAACTACGCATGTCACATATACTGTGTGAGTTTAACTTATATACACCGATTCATATCCCCCAAAAGACAATACAAGGAACTTTTTGTGTGTGTGTTCCCATGGTTGTATGTTTTGGCTCTACGTGTTGGTGCCTATGGAAAAAGAAGAGGGGATGAGAGAAATTACATATTTCCAGCCAAGAATCTGCCCACAGCGACAACAAAATATATCCATCACAGTGTGCATTCCAGAAAGCATCGTCCTCTCCTCAGTCTGTCCAAAAGTTATATTTACCCTGAATAACACAGAAAGAAAGGTGAAAAATTCCATCATATGAATTGGAAAAGAAACTTAATCTGACCATGCCGACGAAGGATAAAAGAACAGAAAATGGAGCTAACAACACACATCTCTTGCACAAATCAAGAAAGCCGAGTAAAGAAGACCACTGAACTAGATTGTGCTCCTGGTAAGAGATCACCACATACCAACCATGACATAAACTAATCCATTCAACCCCTAATTAAAAAACAAGCTTCCACAGTAAGATGATTCAGCTTAGCTTCCTGTCAGAATATAAGCTTTAAACGTAGCAACATCTTTAAAAAAGCAAAGTGGTCTTCTACCAACTACAGCCGCTCAGAAAACTCCAGTCTACACCAAGCAACCATGCAAAAGTACAGATTCCATCCAGCATGCAGCATTGTCTTCTGTTTTGACTTGTTAAGTCGATAACTCATTAATGAAACTATGAAAATTTGAACTATAGTTGCTGATGACAACATACAATCTGGACAGCCAGGCAAATCCAGGGAAACCAAAGTCTTGAAAGTAGATGGGCAAGAAGAATGCAAGCATACATAGTATGTATGTACGTATAGTACATACCTCGGACAATTGAGCAAACCCTATATCCAAATGTGGCCCAAGTCAAACAGTCATGCTCAAATGCATAATATCTAGCTGATGCTGATGTTGAGCGAGCCATTGGAACTTGCAATTAACAACAACAACTACTTACCCAATGTAATCCTATAGGCGGGGTCTGGGGAGGGTATAGTGTACCCAAACCATACACCTACCTTGGGAGGTAGAGAGGTTGTTTCCTATAGACCCTCGGCTCAAGGAAAAACAATATCAAAGCAGATTGAAAAAGAAATAACGGAAGTAAAGAAATCATGGCAAAATACTATAGAAAGCATGACAAAGTATTTTGAATCAAATGCGAGAAGTTCCTACATGCCTCAGCCCTCAAGTGCATTTCTTTGCAATAGCCATTTATATCTATAACCCCCCACCCCCGAAATTTAAAGGAATAATAATGAGAACAAAGAAGGTTGCTACTTGTCTTTTTGGTGGCTTGTACTTTTTGTACCATCTTGGTACTATTATTAATAAAAACCTCTACCATTTCAAAAAAAAAAGAAGATGTCTGGACAGGCAATATCATTCATTCCACAAATACTTGGTCACAAATGGCATTCTGTTGAATAAAAATGATGGTATTGCCTATAACTCACTGAAAATAGATGCAACAGGTTGTTAATGGTGACATAACACTTAACCAATTAGGAGAAACGCCTATCAACTGCGTCCGAATGATGCGCCAAACATATTAAACAGCACCAACAGATACAGTAACGTACAAGCCCCAAAAAGAAAGCACCAGTTGTCACTCACGAATGGATGCAGTTTTATCGACAAATTAAATCACTTGTAAAACAAAAATACAGATTCATGAAATAGCAATGTACACTATCAATATGACGTTAGAGGCCACTCACACTTTATTGAACAGGTATGCTCTTCCACTGCTGCAATGTAAAGCCTGAATAAATAGCATAAACGAGATTTTGTCAGACATAGTTAACCATTGCAAAATGAAATGCAATTTATGCAGCAAAGACAAAAAACAATTTTCTCATGCAATATACCACAACAAAGAAAGTAAACTGACAGTTCATACACATCGAGATAAACGAAACTTCTTGAGTTCCAATTAATTTTACTTGCTTCGAGAATTCCAACTTACATCACCTATTGGTGCTAGATAATTCTTATGCATATATTTTACTTATGAGTGAAAAAAAGGAGTTGCTTTTGACAAGGGGAGGATCTACTAAGGGCCGAGGGGGTGCCACGTCACCCAAAAGCCTCACCCGAAACTCGGTACATATAAGTACACACACACACACATATATATATAGAAAGAAAATAGACAATAAATAGTTAAAGTGCCGCTCATTGAATAAAATAATACATTACGCCACTGGCAAAACTCCGGAAATTCGTTCTAGGTTGCATGAGTTCGATTCCAGCCCTCTACAGTACTTTAACTATTTTGTTAGCTTCACTGGACAATTAAGGAGTTAGGCATTTCACCTATTCTCCTCCTTTTTCTTAGTAGTGATTCTTTTAGACTTTATTGTTTAATTTAACCTTGTTTGATTTTTTTAATTATTTTTTGTTGCCTTCTTTCCATCCCCAAAATCTTTTCTTTCCTCTAAAAGAGAAGACAACCTTCCCTGTTTAATGAATGTTTTGAAGCATGAACTCTTGGGATGTCTAGCTTAAATCTAGTTAATTCCTTTGCTAATTTAGACAAGGGTAGAATAATGACTATGGCAAAGTATTATCCAAATGATAACATATGTAAGATTTGCACTACCAACTCGATATTTTCCATTATTCATATGCGATGTGGTGAACCCGTGTTCTCCAACTTGCAATGAATTAGTGATCTCACAAAAGCATTGATCTGGGCAAATCTTGTGGGAGATTTATTTACTCGTGAAATCGACTTTGATTTAATTGTTACTACCGCAACTGTGGAAAGAACATTCTCATATATGAAACAGATAAAAATAAGTGAGGAATAGCATTGGTGATCAATATTTAAATGATTGTTCAGTTTATTACATAAAGCACGAAATATTTTCCAAGGTAAGTAATGATGTTAATCATTGGTCGTATAAAATACGAAAACTCGTTGAGGGTATTTCTAAATGAATGATGTATATTTACAATATTGATAATATTATTGGAAGCTTTATGCTTTGTGCCAAGTTGTCATAATTACTACATTATTCCCATCCGGTCAATTTGTCTATATAAATAGAAAGAAAAAAAGAGACAAATAATCCGAACAGAAGCCCAAAGTTGACCAAACCAACCTAATGTTTACTCTCTTTGGAGTAGCTAAATAGCAAGATGTCTATGTTCAAAGCAATGTCGCACCCCAAACCTCCAAATCCCAAATGCAACTTTGCTTTTAGCACACGCAACGAAGAAGAATCTACAATTGATTCTTATTCAAAACGACATGTTTAATAAGTCCCACGCTTAAACAAAAGAGGAGGGTTAATGTATGCTTGGAGACCAACATAAAACTTGTCAGATTCATGGACTTTTTCACCGAAACTAAACACTTTGTATTATTGCATCAACAACTACGAAATTCAAATGTACCCTTAGCATCATGCACGATCCAACTTGGGAAAAACCTCTCCCAAGAGATCTCCTTCAACAAAGAAATAGAAAATCTAGCTAAACTATGAACTATTTTGTTCAAACATCTATGAATATACATAAAATCGACATGATCCAACATGCTTGAGAGCTTCAAAACATCTTCACACATCACTTCTATCTCTCATGCAGTAGTCACTCATTTATGGATCATATCAACAACATTTTTTTTAGAGACGGATAAAATCTGCACACTCTTCCACCCCTAACTCAATCAACCATTTTCCTAATGGTCAATTCAAATTCATGATGAGGATTGACGAATTTGTAAAATGTGAAACTTCTGAGGCATTACATTTGCACAAAACAACATAAAAATTACTCATTTACTACCTATAAAAAAGGTGAGATTTTTACTTGTACCGAAAAGTGATATATAACCATGTCAAATGAAAGATCAAGATTTTGCATAGCTAGATCTAGTCATTCAACCAAAAAATTTAACAGAAATTAAAAAGAAAATATGGGGAAAAAATTGTACCTTGGAAACAAGTTCTTTATCATGGCCAAGTTGGGTATTGCAGAATTTGCAATTGTAAGTTTTGCCTTCAAGATACACCAAAAATAGTCTCCCCATTTTTCACTTCACACAAACTGCAGCTCAGCCCCAATTTCCCAAAACTGAAACCCTTCTTAAAGAAAAGATGAAAAGAACAAGGTTTATTGAGGGGTTTTAAGGTATTAGAATTCAGCCCACAGAAGTGAACTGTCAAATTCCAGAAACAACAAAGTAGAAAACGACTTATTATTACATGTGGCGCAGATTTTGTTTTGTTAACTTCAAAGCCACCTAATCCTATCTTTTAGTGCTGTTTAAATGTATAAAAACGAGCTATCAATATTTTATTGCATAATACATAAACATGTTTTTGATTTAGCTTAAGCAAATATTTATGCCCTTCAATTTTAAATATGTATAAATAGACTCTTAGATTTATATATATTAAACAAATAGATACATTCGTCTTAGTATAGAAGACAAAGTAAAAGATATATTTATATATTATGCCTATTTTATTTGGACATTGCTTTGCAAAAGTATTTATAGTAATATTTTTAATCATAAGTATACTTGTTTATATTACTTTTTCTTTATTTCTCTTAAATTAGTAATAATACTTTACTAATTAAATTAGAAAATCTAAAACTTAGATATAATAAAAAAAATCTTCAGACGTCAGGTATTTTAAGACAAGATTAATTTGTTAAAACTATAAATATTTGGAACCTTAAGTAGTATATGCAAATGTATTTTAATTAAACTCAATTTTGTTATCGCTTCCTATTTACCACTATTAGTTGTATCTTGGCAAGTGGAAAAGCTCCTAGAATCTCTACCTCTGGAGCTAATACTATTTTCCTAGAACAACTTCTTGAGTCACTGTTCGTGGAGCTAATACTAGCGTGTCTCTTTCGCTTCTTCTTCTGCACGTTTCTCCCATAATCAAGACTCTTACTATTTGACCGCTTTCTTTTCTTTACGGGGGGTGAACCCTCACTGACATCTCGGCGTGAAGATCTTCTCTGATTTTTTTTCTTCACGTGTTTTAAACACGTGAGTGCCTACGTTTTTTCCTACTATAATCAACCTCTGAATCGGAGGACAAAGACTCTGGACTGCTAGAATAATCAGAGGAAGCAGAAGATGACGAGTCATCCTCAGAACTGGATAACTTCTTGGATTTGTTTCTTCTGCTTTTTCTCTTCCGTATCTAACCACACAACACATGAAGATGTATAATGAAGGATAATAAATTGGAATTGCCAGCGACAAGATGAGAATGTATTGATAAGAAAACAGGAGGTAACCTTACATTGTTCTACAGAAAGCATGCCTAATATTGATTAAAAATATAATGCAATTTCTCATGAAAACATCTCCATGAATATTTGGGTATTAAATATATTCAATAAAGAGTGTACAAAGTGTGCTGGCATGATCAAGCATTATAAAGTCTTTCATAATTCTTTCTTCTGAGGGTTGAATTACAAATTGAAACAAAAGAGAATATTTTTAATACAAGATCTTAGATATCTGTTTTTCCATGGTGGCTTCTAAAAGATACCAAGTATTAACAGGTGCAGATAATTGTTTCTTTTGATAAATAACTCTAGATTTGCTCCACTAAGGTTATTTTGCGGATAGAGCAGAAAACCAAAAAAATACAAAGAACAATAAACGATTCATGGGACTCTAACTATAACGATTCAAATGACTATGCAATGTGACTTAACACTCCCACGAGCGATCATGAGCTATATCACATGAAGCCTTACCATATTACAGATTTGTATATGAATATTTACATGAAAATAATCCCTTCTAAACAAAACTGGAAGGAGTAGGACTTATATTCTCCCAGTTCAGTAATGTCAACTCATACAAGTATTGTATCCAAAATAACCAGCCTTTTGAACTACTTTTTGACCCTTGTTCTTGGTAAACAGTTTCATTTTAATTTTTAGCTAAAAGAAAGGCTATCTTAATTTTAATCCCCCAAAAAACATCCCCTGATGGTACACACATGAAAAGACCCAAAAGTTAAACCAGCTAATTACATATGTTGCTTGGACTTATGTTCAACAGAGGGTACATATAACTTATGTTGTTCGGACTCTTCTAAAATGTCGCCGGGTGTGTGTTCTATCCTCCAAAAGCAGTGCATTTTAGGAGTATCCAACACGGGTGCAACTACCATTTATGGAGAATCCGAGCAACATAGCAGATAACTAACCAGTTTTAATTCTCTTCCCTATTTCCACCACGAGTAAAAAGGGAACTATTAGCATCACTACAAAAGGACATTAACAAATATTCCATAACATGACAACATTAATTCGGTAAACAGAAAAAACATAAGCCCTAAAAAAGAAATTTAAAGGAGATTAAAAATTAAAACCTTAAGTTGAGTGATTTTATTTGATACAAAACAAAGTTCAATAACTTTAGTTTAAGATGAAGATAAACCCTAAAATGCATAACTATACAGAGACATTCAAAACGAAATAGAAAGAAAGCAACACAGCATACAGGAACATTATACATAATACTGAGCACCGAAATAAATGGAGAATTGAAAAAGATACCTTAGAGGAAACTTTGAGCCTCTTCTTTCTGGAAGATTTTTTCTTAGATGAATACTTGCGTTCTCCCATTGTGTTCGGATTTACTTCTTCTTCGTTAACAAAATTGGAATAGCAAAAAGCAAACCGCAGATAAACGAATCGCTAATTGCAATCAATATCGGAAAATCTGCATATTGTAAATTCGGATTTGGAAGAAGGAAAGGAGGTTCGTTTGGTTTGGTGAGCATCTAGATGGTGCCCAATACACTCAACCCCATAGATATATAGTAGCCATTATCTTAGCAAACTATGCTTATTTGTTTGATTCCAGAACTATTAACAACCTTCAAAATATCCCTTAAAGTTTAGTAAATGAACTTAGTCTTATATTTTCAACACTTCTCTCGATTCTTTTATTAAGAGTTTTATGCTTGCACAAGAGTTTGAGACCACATGCTATGTCATGTTGTATATTGAGGATGTATCTACATTTAGTTAGTCAATTAGATTGTGTTTTTAAAGCTGTCAATAGTTAGGAGATGAAACTAATAATTTACGTCCATTTTAAAATAGAACTCTAAAGAAAATGTATATCGCAAATCATATAGAGATATAAACTATGAACGTTAAGCAAGTCTATTCAATGAATTTGATCCAAAGGAAAGACCAAGTAACATCCTTTTTTGATTCCACACTCGCTATATATATATATATATATATATATATATTAGTTTACGGCCTTCCTTTTTAGGATACCACACTCCCTGCACCAAACTCAATGGAGTGATCGGGTGGTATTTGATCCCTAT
The DNA here is from genome assembly GCA_035578085.1 of Solanum pinnatisectum. Taxonomy (NCBI): domain Eukaryota; kingdom Viridiplantae; phylum Streptophyta; class Magnoliopsida; order Solanales; family Solanaceae; genus Solanum; species Solanum pinnatisectum. Next base: position 42,814,695 of record CM069082.1, on the reverse strand, counting down.
TTGAGAATATATATATTTAGTTTTTTTCTTAGAGCGTAAGCAAGCACATTCCTAAATAAACATAACAAATATAGAGAAAGCATAACGAACCATGCTGAGCAGACTAATAAAATGAAGGAAGCACAAAAAACATGTAAGACCACTAAAGCATTTACTTTAGTCAACCATATTGATTAAAAAACACTTCAGCAGCAACTTAGTTTCGGAGATCTTCAGATAAGATACAACTATTCTTTTGCTAAGTCTACAAGATACAAATATCTGCAAATTGGTGCACTAAGCTCCCACTATTTACACTATATCTTCACCATCACTTGTGCTTGCACGAGTATCAATGTAGAATTCAGTATCAACTTCTCCATCAATGATCCTGCCTCTGTTCCACACACATTATCAACAACATAGAAATGTTATGTTACGAACACTTAAAATGAGCATATTGTTTTTTACGATAAAATGTTAACGCAAATTAACGTAACTTTTCTTTTTACTATAAAAAGATAAAAGAGGGGGAGAGAGTGATAAACCTTTCAAGGACAAATTTCCCTTCTTTGTACTTCTGGCTTTTCTCATGGGCTTTCTCCTGTGTAAATGAGACACAAATATTAGTCGTTAATAGAACTAAGCGTGTTACATATACGGTGTGAGTTTAGCTTATATACACCGATTCATATCCCTCAAAAGAAAATAGAAGGAACTTTTTGTGTGTGTTCCCATGGTTGTACGTTTTGGCTCTACGTGTTGGTGCCTATGGACAAAGAAGAAGGAATAAAAGGGTTACATATTTCCAGCCAAGAATCTGCCCACAGCAACAACAAAATATATCTGTCACAGTGTGCGTTCCAGAAAGCATCGTCCTCTCCTCGCTCTGTCCAAAAGTTATATTTACCCTGAATAACACAAAGAAAGAAAGGTGAAAAATTCCATCATATGAATTGGAAAAGAAACATAGTCTGATCAGGCCAGGAAAGCATAAAAGAACAGAAAATGGAGCTAACAACACACATCTCTTGCAAAATCAAGAAAGCCAAGTAAAGAAGACCACTGAACTAGATGTTTCTGTTTATGTGAAATTTGAAAATTTGAAGTTCACAAAATAAACTGTGCCCCTGGTAAGAGATCACCACTTCCCAACCATGACATAAACTAATCCGTTCAACCCCGAATATAAATAACCAACTTCCGCTGTAAGACCATTCAGCTTAGCTTCCTGTCAGAAAATAAGCTTTAAACATAGCAACGTCTTTAAAAAAGCAAAGTGGTCTTCTACCAACTACAACCGCTCAGAAAACTGAGTCTACAATAAAAGTACAGATTCCATCCAGTATGCAGCATTATCTTCCATTTTTGACTTGCTACGTTGATATCTCATTAATGAAACTATGAAAACTTGAACTATAGTTGCTAATGACAACATACCATCTGGACAGCCAGGCTAATCCAGGGAAACCGAAGTCTTGAAAGTAGATGGGCAAGAAGAATGCAAGCATACATACGTATGCATGTACAGTACATACCTTGGACAACTGAGCAACACTATATCCAAATGTGGCCTAAGTCAAATAGTCATGCACAAAAACAACTAGCTGATGCTGATGATGAGCGACCATTGGAACTTGCAACTAACAACAACAACTACGTAGCCAGTGTAATCCCACAAGCGAGGTTTGGGGAGGGTAGAGTGTACCCAAACAATACGCCTACCTTGGGAGGTAGAGAGGTTGTTTCCTATTGACCCTCAACTCAAGGAAAAAACATATCAATGCAGATTGAAAGAGAAATAACGGAAGTACAGAAATCATGGCAAAATACTATAGAAAGCATGACAAAGCATTTTGAATCAAATTAAATGTGAGAAGTTCCTATATGCCTAAAGTGCATTTCTTTGCAAGAGCCATTTATATCTATAACCTCCCACCCCAGAAATTTAAAGGAATAATAATAAGAACAAAGAATGGTTGCTACTTGACTTTTTGGTGGCTTGTACTTTTGTACCATCTTGGTACTATTGTTAATAAAACCTCTACCATTTCAAAAAAAAAAATGTCCAAACAGGGAATATCATACATTTCACAAATGCTTGGTCTCAAATGATATTCTGTTGAATAAAAATGACGGTATTACCTGAAACTCACTGAAAATAGACGCCACAGGTTATCAATGGTAACATGACACTTTATCAATTAAGAGAAACACCTATCCACTGCGTCCGAATGATGCACCAAACATATTAAACAACACATTCTCCCGACAACAGATACAGTAACGTACAAACCCCAAAAAGTAAGCACCGGTTGTCACTCATGAATGGATGCAGGTTTACTGACAAATTAAATCACTTGTAAAACAAAAGTACTGATTCATGAAATAGCAATGTATACTATCAATCTGATGTTGAGAATAATTAGAGGCCACTCACACATTATTGAACAGGTATGCTTTTCCCCTGCGGCAATGAAAAGCCTGAATAAATAGTATACAGGAGATTTCGTCAGACATAGTTAAACATTGCAAACTGAATTGCAATTTATGCAGCAAAGACGAAACACAATTTTCTCATGCAATAAAGCACGACAAAGTAAGTAAACTAACAGTTCATACACAATGAGATAAAAGGAACTTCTTAAGTTCCAATTGAAGTTTCAATTAATTTTACTTGCTTCGAGAATTCCAACTTACGTCACCTATTGGTGCTAGACAATTCTTATGCATATATTTTACTTATGAGTGAAAAAAGGAAATGCTTTTAACTAGGGGAGGATCTACTAAGGGCCAAGGGGGTGCCACGTCACCCACAAGGCTCACCCGAGACTCGGCATATATAAGTATATATATATAGAAAGAAAAGAGGAGGGTCAATGTATGCTTAGCAGCCAACATAAACTTGTCAGATTCATGATTTTTTTCACCGGACTGAACACTTTGTATTATTGCATCAACAACTACAGAATTCAAATGTATCCTTAGCATCACGTATGATCCAACTTGGAAAAACATCTCCCAAAAGATCTCCTTCAACAAAGAAATAGAAAATCTAGCTAAACTATAAACTATTTTGTTTAAACATCTATGTATATACATAAAATCAACATGATCCAGCATGCTTGAGAGCTTCCAAACTTCTTCACACGTCACCAGAGGCAAAGCTAGGTGGGGGTTCATGGGTTCGGTAGCTTTTCCATAGACCTTGTACTTGTACTAGAAAACTAATTAAATATATATGTATATTACGCTATGAACCCCTAACAAAAAATGATTGATGACGGTTTAGTGAACCCCCAAACTCTTAATTGTGACTCCGCCTCTGCACGTCACTTCTATCTCCCCATGAAGTAGTCACTCATTTCTGGATCATATCAAGAACAATTTTTTTATAGTCAAATAAAATCTTCACACTCTTCCATCCTTAACTTGAATCACCCATTTTCCTAATGGTTAATTCAGATTCATGATGAATCCTCAATCCTCATAATACTTGGAAGAACATTTGAAACTTCATAATTAACCAGAAACATGTTACAATTGTACTAAACAACATAAAAATTAATCATTTACTAGCTATAAAAGCTCATTTCAAAAACAAAACAAAACAAAACAAAAACCATAAAAGCTGAGATTTTTACTTGTACCCAAAAGTAATATATAACCATATGTCAATGAAAGATCAGAATTCCATAGCTAAATCTATTGTACCTTTGAAACAAGATCATCAGCCTGACCAAGTTGGGTTTTGCAGAATTTGCAATTGTAAGTTTTGCCTTCAAGATCCACCAAAAATAGTCTTCCCATTTTTCACTTCACACAAACTGCAGCTCAGCCCCAATTCCCCAAAACTGAAACCCTTTTTAAAGAAAAGATGAAAAGAACAAGGTTTATTGAGGGGGTTTAAGGTTTTAGAATTTTGCCCACAAAAGTGAAGTGTCAAATTTCAGAAACAAACAAACCGACTTATCATTACATGTGGCGGAGATTTTGTTTTGTTAATTCAAAGCATCCTAATCCTATTTTTTTAGTGTTGTTTAAATGTGTAAAAAAGAGCTATCAATATTTTATTGGATTAGTTTTTTGACACGTGTGTTGCACCTGATTACTAATTCAAAAAAATATATGTTATAATAAATAAAATCGCTTATAATTACATGTGATTTTGTTTTGTTAAACTTCAAAGCCACTTAATCCTATCTTTTAGTGCTGTTTAAATGTATAAAAAAGAGCTACCAATATTTTATTGGACTATTTTTTCGATACATGCGTTGCACGTGATTATCAATTCAAAAAATATATGTTATAATAAATAAAATCGCTTATTATTACATGTGGCGCAGATTTTGTTTTGTTAAACTTCAAAGCCACCTAATCCTATTTTTTAGTGCTGTTTAAATGTATAAAAAAGAGCTATTAATATTCTATTGAATTAGTTTTATGACACGTGCATTGCACGTGATTACCAATTCAAAAAATATATGTTATAATAAATAAAATCGCTTATTATTACATGTGGCGCAAATTTTGTTTTGTTAAACCTCAAAGCCACCTAATCCTATCTTTTAGTGCTGTTTAAATGTATAAAAAAGAGCTATCAATATTCTATTGGACTAGTTTTTTGACACGTGCGTTGCACGTGATTACCAATTCAGAAAATATATGTTATAATAAATAAAATCGCTTATTATTACATGTGGTGCAAATTTTGTTTTGTTAAACTTCAAAGCTACCTAATCCTATCTTTTAGTGTTGTTTAAATGTATAGAAAAGAGCTATCAATATTTTATTGGACTAGTTTTTCGACACGTGTGTTGCACGTGATTATCAATTCAGAAAACATATGTTATAATAATAAAATCGCTTATTATTACATGTGGTGCAGATTTTGTTTTGTTAAACTTCAAAGCCACCTAATCCTATCTTTTAGTGTTGTTTAAATGTATAAAAAAGAGCTATCAATATTCTATTGGACTAGTTTTTTGACACGTGCGTTGCACGTGATTACCAATTCAGAAAATATATGTTATAATAAATAAAAATAAAATCGCTTATTATTACATGTGGCGCAGATTTTGTTTTGTTAAACTTCAAAGCCACCTAATCCTATTTTTTAGTGTTGTTTAAATGTATAAAAAAGAGCTATCAATATTTTATTGGACTAGTTTTTCGACACGTGATTACCAATTCAGAAAATATATGTTATAATAAATAAAATCGCTTATTATTACATGTGGCGCAAATTTTGTTTTGTTAAACTTCAAAGCCACCTAATCCTATCTTTTAGTGTTGTTTAAATGTATAAAAAAGAGCTATCAATATTCTATTGGACTAGTTTTTTGACACGTACGTTGCACGTGATTACCAATTCAGAAAATATATGTTATAATAAATAAAATCGCTTATTATTACATGTGGTGCAAATTTTGTTTTGTTAAACTTCAAAGCTACCTAACCCTATCTTTTAGTGTTGTTTAAATGTATAGAAAAGAGCTATCAAAATTTTATTAGACTAGTTTTTCGACACGTGTGTTGCATGTGACTATCAATTCAAAAAATATATGTTATAATAATAAAATCGCTTATTATTACATGTGGTGCAGATTTTGTTTTATTAAACTTCAAAGCCACCTAATCCTATCTTTTAGTGTTGTTTAAATGTATAAAAAAGAGCTATCAATATTCTATTGGACTAGTTTTTTGACACGTGCATTGCACGTGATTACCAATTCAGAAAATATATGTTATAATAAATAAAATTGCTTATTTAAGCGAAGATTTAAATAATTAACTTTGCACAAAATATTGTTGCAGATTCGTTTGTGAATGTTTAATGTGGATCGTCATATATATATATATATCTTATTCACGCGAACCTATGAAGATGGTCAATGAAAAAATTTATTTGTAGTTAAATGCAAAATGTATATAATTATTTCAATTTGAAGATGTTCAATAATGTAATTAGTCATATCTCACTAATATTACCTTATAGACGATATTTGTTGTATATGTTTCTTGTCATCTAAGCACGCGTGCTTTGCACTTGTATTCCACGTTAAATTGTGTAGATGTCATATGAACATGTGAAGAGAACAATTACATTTTATTTTATTTTTTAGAACTATTTTTTTTTTTGTATATTAATTTTTATTTTACAAGTTATAACATAAAAGATGTCGTTCTTGTTGTTGGCTCTCATATTTGACTTCACGATTGATTGTGTACATAAATAAATAAAAGATAGTTATCTGACTGTCCAAAGTTAACTGAGAAAAGTTTCCTTTTTTTTTACTGACAAAACTAAAAATTTAAATTACCGAATATATTTTATCTGTGAAATCACACTTATAATCACATGGTTTATCGTACACCCAACAAAGATATAGCTCCATATCCTTGTAAATGATTTTTAATTTATTCAACCAAGCATGATTCATCCAAAGAAAATAACAACACCGTGTTATTAGATATATAGGGGTGGTAATATGAAAAATTATTGGTCAAAACTTAATATAAGAAAAGATGAAAGTAGAAACAATTCATGTAATAACTATGGAAATTCATAATATTATAACTAAAGAATGTAAAAGAGTATGAATAACGTTTGAAATAATTAGTAATAACTAAGTTAATTTACAAAGTTATAACTAAAGAATTAAAGTGCAATACCTGAATTTCTAAAAAAAATAAATATACTTCATAAATAAATAGGACTTTTAATTAATGTTACTATTTTTTATAGTTATAGATTTTAGTTTAGTGTAGGGACAAGATGAAAAATGTTTATTGCATATTACTTAATATAAAATTTATTATATATATATATATATATTCTACCTATAAGCACGAGTTAGGAAGTTGGTATCAACATGTATGCTTAGAGTCATTAGTTATTTGTATGTGGCATTTTAGTCTTTTGAGTTTGGTTATAAATTTTGATACGTAGAAATAAGTCACTTTTTTGTGCATGCTTTATCAATCTTTAATTGTGCTTACCTTTTAGCCCTTTGGCACAACCTTATAGTTATAAAAAAAGTGGGCCCATTTCTCATTATAATTGTGGGTTGTAGTTGACAGTTTTTTTCTATTTTTTACTTGCCTATTTCTCTTATCCAATTTTTAAAAGAGTATTGCATACGATATTTATTAAAGGTGATTTGTTATGAAAATTTAATACTATTTATTTATATTTTTAAATTTAAAATTAGAGTTGTGTTTGATAATATTTTTTATAAAAAAATTAAAATTTGAATGTTCTTTTAAATGTAATTTATGTCCATCAATTTTTAAAAACTAGCAAATTAATCCTGCTTGACTAATTTACATAAAGCATGGAATCAAATTCGCTCTAAAAGAGTAATATCTCAAAATAGATAGTTACATAATGTCATAGATTAGATCCCATAATTTAAATTGAAAAGAGAAAAAAACTAAAGTAAAGAGGGAAATTAAAATATTTTACAAAAGAAAGAAATAAAAATAATTAAATATATATAAGTTTTAACATTAATAATTATGTGTAATTAGTTGTTAATTAATCAACTAAAAAAGGATATATATATCTATTTTTTCATTGTTGTTCATCACTTGCTTTCAAGAGGAAATGCTCATTCTCTATGTAACACCAACATTTAGGTGTATCTATTCCATTTAAAAATAGCTTATGGGACTAATATGACTCAAATTAAGTTAAAGTGTGTCGTTGAGATTTGTAATTAAGTGTTGATACTTCAGTAGAGCTTTGTGGCAAGTGTTGATTCATCGGAACTTTGGACAATTCACCAAGTTTACTATTCCCTCCATTTTATATTAAGTGAATTTTTGGGCTTTTTCATTGTTTAAAATAATTTAATTGTTTAAAGTTCAAGATAAATGTTTAATTATTTTTTATATTTGCGCTTTCCTTTAAAGAAATTTTATATTTTATAGGAGATAAATTGCACTATTTACAAAGTTATGTATATGATTTCACAAAAGGAAAATTGTGGAAAATATGATTAAAATTATGTCTTTAAACGTTTTTTTAATATGCATGTATTGCCTCACAAATTTACTTAATATGAAATAGAGGTGGTATCATATTTTGACACAAAAACTATGTTTTTAAAATGAGTCAAATCTTAAAATTGTGTCACAAAAATTTCATATTTATACAAATTAAAATGTAATATCTTAAAATTAAAAATGTTGGGCCTGTGCTTATCTAGTATATATATATATATATATATATATATATATATGCATTAATGTAAATATTTATCTCATAAAAATTAGCTTTAAATAAATAATAAAAGTTAAACTACTACAAACTTCAACTGGCATTATTACAAGTCATATGATTTTTTCTTCGTGTACAATACTTAGATATTAAGAAATAGTAAATAAGTAAAATAAAAGGGAATGTTTATATAATAATATCTATTTTGAAGCAAACTTCGTGACTATCTAAATCACATAAGTAACATTGATAAATAAAGTCATTTTTGTGTCTTGAGTATCAACAAACAAATCGTGATAATTCTCTAATTTTTGAGAATTTAAATAATTTTGGAAAAAGATATTCAAAAGCATATATCTGCATCATAAGAAAAGCTGTCAAAAAAACAAATGAATTTAGACTACATCATGTTAACTTTATATATTGGAACATTACATACCACTGTATATATTAAGCAAAAAAATAACTATTATATCTTCAAATGTTATTTTCCTCAAGTACTCGAGGTTATGGAATATATTCTCTTAGGATAAAATGATTTACTTCATCAGAATAGTGGTACCTCACATTCCGCTAAACTTCGCACTCACTCAACGACAATAAATTAGATGAAAAATTTTAAAATGCAAGAAGATCAAGAGTAGAAGATTAAAAAAAAAAAAAAAAAGTCACAACTTCTCAGAAAAATAGTCACAACTTATCAGAAAAGTCACAACTCATCGAAAAAGTCACTATCTTTCCAGAGAACATATGCTATTCAAATAAATATAGATGGGTGTTTTAAGTTAGGAATATTATAGTAATTTAATATTCAAGTTAGGAGTTCATGTTTTTAAGGTAATATAAAAGATATAGATAATACATAAACGTGTTCTTTAATTTGATTTATGCAAAAATTTATGCCCTCTAATTTTTAATATGCCTTAAATTTATAATATAAAATATGAATACATTCGTCTTATATAAAAGACAAATTAAAGGATATATTTTATATCATGTCTATTATTTTTGGACATCATTTTGCAAAAGTATATAGATTAATATTCTTAATCATAAGTATACTTGTTTATATTACTTTTTATTTATTTCTCTCAAAATGACTCATTTAATCAGTAGTAATACTTTACTAATTAAATTAGAAAAGTTAAAACTTGGATATAATAAGTTTTTTTTCCAGACGTCACGTATTTTAAGACAAAATTAATTTGTTAAAACTATAAAAATTTGGAACCTTAAGGAGTATATGCAAATGTATTTTAATTAAACTCAATTTTGTTATCGCTTCCTATTTAGATTTTAGAAGAAACTCGACGATGAAGCAGATGTTCTCATAAATTTATTATTCAATATACTATATAGTTTTTATGGTGGGTGGAATTTAATGTACGAAAAACAAACATTGTTTACGTGGGTTCATTTTTACAAAGTAAATACATAATTGTTAGTAAAAACATAGATCGACTCATCAAGTTTTCACTGGATCCACGCAAGGAAAAATACTTGGCATTCATCAATAGTGAAGGTCCTGCTGATTCCATACACAAAAAGGAAGAGACTCATAGAGTGATGAATTTAAGTCATACACTCTTATATATAGATTTTTTTACACTATCAGTGTGTTCTAACATCCCAATAAACGTCCATTTGAAGATGTATTTCTCACGAACTCTGAATTCTAAACAACATATCCATTGTAATTCCAAAAGTGGAGTCTGGAAACTCTTCAACAACATTATGTTCAAGAAACAAAATGAAAGTACACATAATTATTTAATTGAAGAAACAAAAGAGAAGTAGAAATTGATTGCACAACAAGGTCATATACAATATCAAGAATGAAAAATATCTGATCATACTCTAGGAAGCTGAATTCTCCACAAGATGCCACTGCTTTACATTGAATATGAAAAATATGGATTGACATCAAGCTGTGGCTACATATCAGGTTCAGTGGCTGGAGCAGGAACATACCAGCCATGATGAATCTCAACTGCTTTCTTTCTTCTAGCAAGACGAGATTTTCTTCTAGCGCCAGTGTTCCTGTGAAGTGTCCCAACTTTAACTGCTTTATCGATTGCGGAATATGCCTCGGCAATCAACTTCTCAACTGAAACAACTTCCTCTGACTCTGCATCAGTTTTCTTCCTCAATCTCTCCAATGCTTCCAAAACCTAGAAAAGAACAAACGTTAGGTTCCATATGCTGAGATGAAGAAGCCTGTGATAGCTTAGATCTTTTTCTCGATGTGTTTATACACATTTCTGAAAATGCTTCTTCTTATCTTCCTCTAATTTATTAATTTCATGCTGTAACTGCAGCCAAGTGCAGTCCATGAAAGTTGACTTATGCCCATAAATCTATCTTTTATCAAAAGATCCATGAATCTGTTGAGTTCATTTCTAAGGTCGTGCTTACGGGAACTTAATCAACATTACTTTATTTAGCAATGACAATAATTTCATCACAAACTTCTCAGAATAGCAAATCTTCTCACTTGATTTGTTCATCACTGTCAAATACCATTAAATCTGCACTAATTAGTCAAGCACAACCAAATCTTGGTTCAAGTTCAAGTTTCCGTGGAGAAACAGCTCTTGTTAGTTACTGAACCCTTCCTCTTATTATAGTCTGAGATTTTTATCTCTTTGTCAATTCACTTTGCCGGATGGTGCAAGGGCATATCAAAGTAGCTTCTTACATCTTTTTATCTTAAAAACTAAGTAAAATGTTCAATTTATTCAGTCATACAGATTCTGGGATCACCTAGCCTAGTGCACCATGTGTATTATTAAAGGGAATTATCTTCATATCCTGAATATCAATGACCCTGACAAACAATATTCCTCTTCCAGGATTCTGAAAATTACGAAAAGGGTGAACGGAAGGAAACCAAATGAAAGCAAATTTGCTGACTCCATAAGAGAGCTCTAAAAACTGCCAAATAGGCCTAAACAGTTGAAGCTATGACTCAACCTCAAAAGCTGGAGTTTGAAGCCATGCTAACTGCAGAATCATGACACTCCACTGCAACCCAAGGCACAACACTAGTCTTTGAGGTTATTGTTTTTCATTTTTCATCTTTATCCAATAGACTAGGATAGCTTTCACATTATTATCTAATAGATACGATTAGCTAAAATGAAACTGAAGGTAGTATTTGCAGCTTCAGAGTGTCGTCTAAGAATAAGACATGACTGAAAATGGTATTTTGCTCCAAAATTTTACCTTAGCATATTCAAGAGACATCTCTAATAGCATAGAGTAAGTGCAAAAGGTGATTATATTCACATATGTATAACTCATATTTAAATGAAGGACAACAAAAGCCATGCAAGAGTTGCTTAGCGCAAATTCTTAATCCTAATGCATTAATATTTTATTGAAATTTAACTCGGTTTATTCTCTGCAGTTCCAATTTTGACCCTACTTTGCCTCAAAGATCCAAACCCATCAGCAGTTTATTGTCTCAACAGTTACGGGAAAAATAGTGACTAAGACCTTAAAGATCAAAAAGGAAGAAATTAGATTGACATAAAATGGACTACTACCCAACTCTGCACTCATCCACTAGCTCTTCCATTGTTCCTTGAAACAATTGAATAAGACTTGGTGTACCATATGACACACATCCAAAGACTTAGAGAATGTTAGACATGCACTCAAATAAAATAAATAAACAAACATCAGAACTTAACAAAATCTCAATGCTAAATCATTTTACGGGGCATGTTCACATAAAATAGGGACTCTATGTAAATATAGCTCTTCCTCAAATTGAGTTTTCTCTACTTCCCTAGAGGTCCCATCAAATTCCATTAACACTTCAAGCTACAAAGACAACAAGCAGCATCATTGAAAATCTTTGTGCCCATTCATTCAAAATTCAGTTAGGAGGACCAACAGAACAATTTTAAATAGTCAAAGAAAAAAGTTACTCAGACAATCCATCAAAATGCTTGCTGTAATAGATTACTGACTAAACAAGTACATAATTTCATCTAGCTTCTACAAGTATGTGGAAGGGACAGAGGTTGACCAATTCTGTTGTCTCATGGTAGACATGTTCTGCACACAATTCTTGTTCCATTTCAATGTTCCTTTAATTATTTACAGAATTCATTCAAATCTTTAGATCAATCAACCAAACTGAGAAGCAAGGAGGGGTTTATTTACCTAGCCTATCTTGACACCACAAATGAAACTAAAAAGGAAAATATCAATTGCACAATAAAAACCACATTACAAAAGAACTCAACAAGCATTTCGAACTTCGAACTAATAACTAAACATAATTAAACCCAAAAGTGAAAGCAACTTACCGTCTTAATCCTAGTCCTGACTTCAGATTTTTTAGCCTTGTGGTAAATTCTCCTCTTTTCAGCTTGTCTTGCCCTTTTAGCTGCAGAATCCGCTTTCTTTGTTGGAGCAGCTTCACAAACAATGGAACGACGAAACGGCATTTGCACCGGATTCAGGGAAACAGTCCCTGCAATTCAAAGAAAATCAATAGGACCATAAAACTCTAAATTATACTAACCAATTTGAAACAAGTAAATACCCCAAAATAGAGTTAATCACTCGTATGCTTATCTCCGAAAAATTGGAAAAATCAAATTCCCCCACGCGAAATTCCAATTCCTGAATTCTAGCTTAATCTTTGAAAATCAAAATAAAAGATAAAAAGGGATTCTTGAACTGATGGGTTCGTTGTAAATGAAATTCATACCTTTAGAGAAGAGATTGAGAGAAGTGTTAGCAGAAAAACTGAGTGACCTAAATGCATCAGCATGTGGTCCATTGAGAGAAAGGGTGTTGAATTTTGTAGTAAAGCTTAAACAAGAAGAAGATAAGCAAGCTCCTGCCATGGCTTTTTCTCTGTATTTCTCACACTCTCTACAGCAACAGCAAAAGCTGAAGAACTTTGTACTAATTGGTATCCCATCTTATCCTCATAGACTTATTTTCTTTTGATTTTGATTATGGGCTTGTGTTGGTGGAGGCTGATGTGTTATATGGGCCAAGTTTTATTAGCCCAACAAAAAAGAAAAGACCCACTAAGAGCAAAAGAGATGAGATCAGTCCATTACCGGTTGGGTGATTTAGAAGAATGGCCTTTGAGGTGAGTGATTTTAAACTTTTGAGCCTCGATTAAAGTTTCAAATTTTACAAGTTGTGATCCACAAGCAAGACTTTAAGTTGTGACCGTGAAGGTTTACCCGCAGGGTAAGCAGGGAATAAAAGTTCAAGACCAACCATTTCCAACACTATTGGGCTTAATTTCCTGCTATTGTTGTTGTGAATTAAACTCGTTTAAAACATATTAAGGTATCATAAAAACGGATATTTGTGCCCTACGCTGTTGCAATGCTAATTATCTTTCACTTGACGGATAATGCAGCTACTTCTATTTTATTCACTTATGATTTTACATATTAAGCACATGAGTGTCTACTAAGATGGGGTCTAAAAAGGGTAGGTTACACAGACCTTATCAGCACCTTGGGAGAGGTAGAAAGATTATTTCCGATAAGACCCTCAGCTTAAAAAAAAAAGTGTTTTCAAAGATGGTTTTAAAAAATACAACATATGAAAATGCAGAAGAGGAGAAAAGTATTGACAACAAAATAATAAAGATACCCAAAGTGAAGAGCACAAGAGTAGTAAAATACGATAATAATAGCACATAGTAGAGCCAACCAAGATTCGACGGAGTGTTTTCAGCTCAAAGTTGGCTCATCTAAGGAAGCTGGAGTTCAAATATTTATCAATTCGGCTTGACAAAGCAGTGAAGTCTCTTGAATGAGATCTTTGGAAGTGAAAAAGGCCAGTGAACTCGAACAGCTAAACCCAACTTTAGCAGTTAGCACCAAATGCCTACACACATAGTATACAGTCTTTGTTGCTGTTTGCCTACAGAAAAGGGAACATTTTAAAGCAAGTTGAGCCACTATGTACTACTGAGGGTTAACATCTTAAAGCTGATACGTCATGGCAGAAATTAACACTTGTAACTTGTAAGATAGTTTCTATGATGTTGAGAAGACTAAAATCTCTGCTCAGTCATCACTGCAGGTTGTGCTTCAGAAAGCTTTCTTCCTAGATAAGGACCTCTGTTGATAGCTTCCTCCAGCTGCAGGAAAGCACATTATTATAACAAAAATGTAGGAAAGCACACCATCAACGAGAGGAGAAAAGGAACAGAAAATTAAGAATCTTCGATGAAAGAAACACTATGTCACTTGGGCTATCAGTCCTCAGCCATCTTAAAAGATGTTTACTTGGGCTAAACGATTGTATTTATGTGAAGATTTAACTTGGACTTTCTGTAAATTATATCTCATTTCTTTTGCTCTCCTATTGCTACCATCGTGGCTAACTCATTTTTAAATTTTCCATGCAGTTGACAATAAATAGGCAAATTCACTTACTTCTTCAACAAATAAATAAATAGGCAAATGCACCAACTTGACCAGGCAGAGTGTTGGTTGGTCAATAACTTGCACGTTCAAAAGATGAAAGTAGCAAAAATGAGGATGTTGAGATGGATGTGTGGACATACTAGGAGAGAGAGCATTAGAAACAAAGATATTCAGGACAAGGTTGATATGACCTCCATGGTGGACAAGATGAGATATGTCAAGTGAGGCAGAGATTGTATGGTCATGTGAAAAGGAGATGCACAGATGCCTCAGTGGGAAGGTGTGAGAGGTTGACCATGGTGAATTTGAAGAGTGGTAGAAGTAGGCCGAAGAAGTATAAACAAGACATGACACACCTACATCTTACCGAGGGCAAATTTCAAGGAAGTATGGCTCACTTGTTAGACTTTTATGTATATTCTTTTCTATGACCCACATAGGCACAGTGACTACCATATAAAGTGAAACAACTGAAAAGTAGACTCTTCCCCTGGTTTTATGCTCATTAAAATAAACTTCAAATAAGACATGACCCTAGATAGGAGGATATGGAGGTCGAAGATTATGATATAAGGTTAGTAGGTAATAGAATGTTGTCTAGTTTCCTTATCAGTATTGCTATAATTAGTTATTACTCTTCGATTTTACTAATACATGTTTCCTTTGCTTCAGTTATCATATTATTTGTTGTTGCTACTATTCCCTTCTCAATTATTTTTCAGTATGTCTTCTTCACTACTGTATTTGTTTACATACTTGATCTTTGATATGCGTTACTTGAGCTAGGTCTATCAGAAACAACTACTCTAACCTCACAATGTAGGGGTAGGGCTGCGTACACACCACCCTCTCCAAACTCCACTTGTGGGATTACATTGGGTATGTTGTTGTTGCAAATTCACCGCGATACTTGCACAAAGAAAAGTAAAATGCAAAAAATAGGTTGAACACCAGACATGCTTGTCTATATCTATAGTACGTAGGCATAACTATATGTATATACACGGTGAAAATAAGGACACGTCAGGAAAGACGCACCTTTGCAGCTATACCCGAAAGTGCATTGTCAGCGATCAGTTTACTAGATGAGGTGAAAACTTTGTAGATTGACTGGCAACATTTGTGTCTTGCTTCCATACCTGAACATTAACAACTTCAGGAAAATCCAAACTGCTTCAGAAAGGTTCACAGTTATTTTCTCAACATATAATTGCTCTTCAGGCGGTTAAACCGTGTCATCAATGATACTTATGGCATCATTTTGGGAAAGAAGAAAAATAGCCCCGAATTTACTGGGTTTGGGCCTTATGATTCCAGCTGTTGCATATTTAGCCATTCAATTCGTTCTCTTAAAAGCTACATGTTCAACCCTTTATCTACGGGAAGTCATCGAGAGTTTTCTTTATATAAAAAGAAATTGTGATGGACACAAAAAGAAGAAAATGTTGCAATTGAAACCAGGTCAACTTTTGGTGATTCTGAATCTCTATATAACTGGAAAGGAAGTTCATGCACGTATACCATAGTTAAAACATAATAATTTCTCGAGTTTTAGAAATGTATATTTGTAAACAAGAACATGTATTATGTGAAATAGTTACAGCTTTACAATAGAATACATATAAGATATAAATGAGGACGCAGACAACTACAATTAAGGCCTAAATGAGGGTGGTCTTTCAATATCTGTCAAAGTCCTGCTTAGCCAGGTGAGTTGAAAAATCAATAGCTGATGATGCAACTTTTGTAGTACGGAGATATGGTAAGTTAAAGACTATTTGTTAATGGAATTGTCAAGGTAAAGGATGAACAGACAATTAAAACAAGAAATACACTAACGTGCAGTTTCACGTGAATATGGGCCAACAAAAGGTTGAATGAGAAAATGCAGTAGCACAGAAGTCCTTTAGGTGAAGACATGATCAATCAGAGATGATGCCAAAAAAATGTCATCAAATGACTGCATTTAGATATGCAAACAGCAAATACTTGTACCCATAGTAACAATGTCAGTGTCTACTGTCAAGCAAATTGGATATTAGCATACAAACCTATCTTTTCTGTCTCTTTAAATGCGTCAGTTACTATATCTATTATTTCTCGTCTGGAAATAACCTCCATCAGGCACCAAGGTCGCATCACCAACCCAGTTATCACTCTGTAGCCCTGTAAACATAAGAAGATACTGACTTTTACTAACTGTGAGAAACTATATGATCAGTGATCGCACCAACACGTCCAGCATCATGAAATGGTTTGCATTACTTTGCACTCTACAGAAAATACATAAATGACAAGAAAATAATAGAGTACTATTTTTTTGTAGCCATTATTCCTATGCACACTTTAGTCAATTTTAAAATCCAAATTAAGTTGAAACGATTCACATGCATCACACATCTCACTATACTGCTAAAAATATTAAAACTTTCCACAGTACAGCTAGGTAGGAAGGAATAGCTTCTTCAAATAGTTGATTTTAAAAGGATAACATAAACAAGGAAACTTTCTTCCAACTGTTCCTCTCTGTGAAATGATATAAGCCATTAGCTGCAGAGATATATCTCACCGCCTTACGAATTTCTGAATCCTGTTGAAGAACTGATAAGAGGAGACCCTGTCACAAGGAACAATTAATTAAATAACCAAGAACTTCATGTCAAGAAATTATATTAGAAAAAAGTCAAAGAAGAATTTGAAGACTTATATGGCCAAAATTCCAAAATCTGCTTATTTTGAAAAGTGCGTTTTTTTAGAACTGTTTTTTTAAAAAAGACTTTTGCAGAGTAGGAGTATGTATTTGGCAATGAATTTCAAAAGCAATTTTACCAATATTAATCCAGTAATTGTGCTTGGTCAAGGTTCCAAAAGTGCTTTTGGGGAAAAACTACTATTTTTAACTTCTGAAAAATAGTTTCTACTACTACTACTACTCAAAAACACTTATTTCTTCCTAAAAGTTTGGCCAAATACCACAACTCGCTAAAATAAGCACTTTTGGCATCCCAAAAGCTTGGGCAAACTGGCCATTAATGTTGAACACAAGTCTAACAACAGGTTCATGCACATCAAATCCCAATAAAACTCTTCAACCCACGAGGGTAATGCATTTCACAGATTTTCCTTTCTTTTATAATCCATTTGTTTACCCTCTCTGTCTCTCAATCCCCCTTTTACCCTTTTTGGGAGCATGGAGTGCTGATTACAGGGTTTTTTTTTTTTATCATGAAGCCAGACGTCACACAAAAATTAAACTCACTGAAGGTGTCAGCTTTGAAGTCTTGGATGCTGCTTCATAGATCAGGCGCCGAAGATTCTGCTCTGCATCACCATCCAGCAATACATCCTTTTCGGCGCGAGTTTCTCCAACAATGTTTGCAAGAGCATGCAATGCCGCCTGTTTTTTACATTCAAAGGAAGTCCCAAGTAAAGATTATGTCGGTAACAAATTTCTGAATCTCTTTAAATCATGAAGTCAGAGTCTGCATGAGTTCCGCACAGAACTTAAGCAATAGATAAAGATATTAATACGTCTCCTCTTTGCTTCCAGCTGAATTTCATTAGAATACAATAATAAGTTGCCATCATTCACACAACATTCATAAAATTGAGGTTGTGTAAATTGACATGGATAACATAAGTTAAAGCTCGCCCTCTAAGGAGTCTCAAATTCAACTCTCATAGCAGAGTGGAAATGTCAGAAAAAAGATGTGCTTACCAGCTGTTTACCATGCTGTTGCTGATCAAAAGCTGCATAAATCACATGTCTTCCTGCAGGCTGTGCACCTGAGAGAAGCGATGCTGCCCCTTTGTTGCCTGCAAGATGTCAAGGACAATTTTTTTTTTTCAATTACGACGAAATCTCTTAACCAAGTGAATATGTTGAAATGGCATGTGTCACAGTGAACTACACATTGCTAGAAAGAAATTCCAGCGGTCAAAAGAGCAACAAAACATACTTCTGCATGAATGCAGGAACCAGTACTTCGAGAAACATATTCATATCAAGAACAAGAGGACAGACCAAAGAATATTTGATGAGAGGATTAACTATTAGCTCAGCATAAACGATGATATCGAGTCTACTCATGTACAAAACATTAAGCTATATCTGGCGAGCTGGCACAGTCCAAAAAAGGTATAGATTTAGCCAGTTACACAGACTAAGTAAACAATTGGATTTTACAGATTTGACTTGGAGTTGAGATCCCATCAGATCACCTAGGATTCCTTTCTGACCAGATGCACCAAAAAGTAATAGCCGGAACCATCAACCAGATTTTCTAGATAGCTTGACTAGCGTCGCTAGACCAACAAATCATGCACAATAATGAGTAACGACAGCTTCACGTCGTTAGGTCCTTCCACGTGACATGGTAATCCATGGCTTAGTTCTTAGACGCTGACTTAGACCAGAGTTCTGCTCTTGCATAAAGATCTCTATAGGGTATGTAAGAAATTATAGCATCAGAGCTTCAATCTTTCTTCATTTTTAATGAATCAAACACACAAAAAAAATGTGATTAAAGTGGAAACAAGAAATATACTGTATAAAGGGTAAAAAGGGGATTACAGTGGGTAATTACCACATCACCTCTTGAAATACTGGAGCTAAAAGTAAAGACAAAATCTAAGGAAGAAATGGGCCACAATCATGGCTTGTATATGGTGACTATTTGGAGAGGAAGGAATCAAAGATGCTTTGAAGGATTAACCAACCCAACCTGGAAGATCAAGTTCAATTGTTTGCTTCTTAGTGTAAAATGGAATACATAGGCGAAGCTGAGACCATTTTAGAGGCTTTTGAAACTATTCATGTACAGTGAGACTATATTAGTCAGCCTAGTCTAATCTTTTTTTCTTCTTTTTATCTCTTGTTTTGGAGTTGATACTTTGTATTGTTTTGACAACAATGAAAAGCCTTTTACCTTCTCAAAAGAAGGGGAAAGACCTGAGGACAGTTCAATACTCTCTTACTATTGTCATGCACACTTACAGTACACACACTTTGTTCAGATACTTAAAAAGTGAGTAGGGCTCAAACTCTAAGTTAAATCACCAAAAATCAGCAGAGGTCTCATAAGTACAAAGTGTGATCATTAATTTAAAGAAATCCTAAATAAAAATTGCCTCAACTATTTTAAGTTTTTGTCGAAATAAATGTAGTTCAAGGTATCCTTCTGTCAAGGAAAAATTGAGCTACATCACATGGACATAAATATAAAAAAATTAAAAACTTACACAATCCAATTTGTCCCAATGCTTCAAGAGCACATTCACATTCATCTGCATTTTGACTTTCTAAGAAATCGAATCTTCCAGTAATGGCAGAAATAAGATTTCTACAACCTGAAAGTCATAATAACAACCAGAGTGTTATTATGCAAGCAAGCAAAAGCTGCAGTAGAACAACAAAAGAAAAGGTAGGATATATTACAACAAACAGTGTGGTACCAGTAACTTCATAGAAAACATACCACAAAATGAGTCTATCCTCTTTTGATACATATTGAGTTGTTAACTTAGACAACAATGGGGAAGAAAGGAATACCATTAAATTTGCTAGATTATGTATAACCTTCCTAGTTCCTACTTAAAATAAATCAAAAATCCTTAAGATCAGCCAACATCTTATTAACTGCAGTTGATACACCACTTCTACATTAAACCAGTTTAGTTCAGTTGTCCCATATGGGTTGAAAATGGGCTTCCAATTGATGTCTATAACGGTCTTGGGCCATTGACACCATGCCTTAAGGGGCCTTTGAGGTTTTGAGTTAGATGCTTAGATCCATTCGCATGAGGGTGTTGTCTTATAGTAATCCTGCCTAAATTATGTAAGCTTCCAAAAGGGTTTATAATAATTTTGGCCGCGCATCCATTGCCTTAACGAGTCCAAATATTGCACATAAAATTCTTTCACTAAACCAAAGCCTACCTATATAGATACTTTGGACATATGTATTTCCTTAACTAGAACATACAATGATTTTGAGGATGAAATTGAGCTCCTCCTACATTCTAATTAAAATATGCCAGACCACTATGCTAATTTCTTGGATATGAGAATTCTTTTACCTAACATATACTGTGGGCTTCAATCAATATTGAATTAATTGACGGAAAGAATTCTACTTGGACCCACTCACAAGTCCCATTAATTATACACCATAAAACCTGAATACAATACCAGAGTCATGTACATGTAACATATCTTATTCATCACTTAAGTGATAAGCTAATTAAAAAAATGAAAACACTAATACTCAATCAACATACCTACAACTTGTAAAGTTGATAAATTTTAAACAAACAGACAAATTTGGCACACAATTAAGACATAGAAGAAGTATATGTGAGTATCACCAGATTCATCGATAAACACAAAGGCATTCTCCCTAGCCATCAGCCTTCCAGTTATCATCATTGCTCTTGATCGCAAAATCGATTCAGCAGAAGCATCACTAAGGAAGATAGACAGGTGAAGAAATAAATATGACAGTTACAATGATTGAATGACTAGAACATAAAATTCAGAATCACAAGCAGCAATTCTCGTGTGCAGACCTAATAATAGAAGTAAGAATTTGGAGAAGCTTAGTCCTTGACAAGAACTCAGTGCTGTGCTGAACATCAGCCAACTTCATTCACCCAGCACAAAAAGAAAAACAAGTAAAACAGCAATCAGGAACAAATTGAAGAAAAGGCTATTAAGTGATTGTAGAATAAAACATATAGCAGCTTAACACACAAGTACAAACCCCCAAATAAAAGGAGAGTATTTGATATATTGATATATGCCACCACTAGATCCCCTATAGCTAGAGAAAGAAAAACATATTCAGGAAAAAGCTCTTAAATTTATATGGAAACTTCCAAGTAATAGCCACCTTTCCCCCACATCACATGATGATCCAAAGTTTTGATAAGGTATTAACGGCAGACAAGGAAAAGGTTGCTTTAGGTAAATACCTAACCCTAGTTCTCTGTCTTATATTTTCAGAGTATCTTACCTGATTATTTCATTTTCTTCTATGTTTACTACAGACTTTGGGACCAACCTCTCAGAACAGTAGCTGAAGGCACAAAACATAAAAAAGCAACAGAGTAAATTTACTCTATGGCTGGAGAAAAAGAGAACATCAAGTGCTTGGCATAAAGAAAAAAGGCATGGTCACATCACCAATACTACTAGATAGTTATGGTTCAGAGTCAGCAAATGTTATTCTGCGATCAAAGAAGTTAGTTCTGCATTCTCTTTGTGATATGTCAAACATGTAAAGAGTTGATACTTTGCGTGAAGAGTGCACAACTTTTATGACAAGGACTTCCTGAGTTTTTCTCAAACAAATAAAATTCCAGAGATATGTTCTACCACTGCTGAACAAATATGCAAAATTTATTGCTGATAAGACCTTATGAAGTGACAAGCAAAATGCAGCTGCAATTATAACATGTAGAGGAAAATTTTATATCTAGCTAGAAGCAAACCTCATATAGGAGTTCCAAGCTGCTCAAAGTGACTAATGTATCATTTGAATTGCTGATTTCTGTCTCCAACAAGCTAAGAAGATTTGAGTTGTAGACTCTTGATGCCACAGAAGTGGAAATGGAGAATAACTTCACTATCAAAGCTAAAACTCTAACTCGTCCCTGAGGATTTAGCAAAATGAAAAGCCCAAGTACTAGCAATGAGATAATAGAACAGTTGATAGAGGAGGAAAAAAGCATACCACAGCTCAATGAGGTTCAGATGAATCAAGAACCACCACTGACATTGGATTCCACTTTAACTACTTTATTTCCTCTTTCTTATTTTAATTTTGGAGGGATGAGTAAGAGAAGTTCTATAATCAAGACAGACATAACAAGGCACCAGCTCAATTACATCCATAGCAAAATAGATAGATGATTATAGTTTCTGTTTGAATCAAAGAAGAGAACACGAACTATAGATATTAGAAGTTTTGGACTTACGTCATGTAGATTTTATGTGTAATTTATGCAAAAGTAAAACCAAGTTAGGATTTGAAAAGATATTCTGAAGTATGATTCTCTCATTATAAACTACAAAGTACAGTGAATGTTGAAGAAGCTTCACCAAAATTAGAAAAAATAACAAGTATGATGGTTAAAGAATAGGAAACCTAGTCAAGAAACTCTCGCTATGTGGGGGTGTAAGGAAGGGCCAGACTATGTTGGGTTAATTTTATGTAGCTTTACATTGCATGTTTGCAAGAGAATGTTCCCCGACTTTAAGTCCGGACCTCCTGGTCAAATGGTAGAATCTCCTACCATTGCGCCAAGGCTCCTTAGTGGTATGAATAGATTAAGAGTAGTGTCTTTGTCTCATAGATTCTTTATTTAAGAATAATTTCATATGCTATGATTAACTGGATAGCAACTATAATAATTTATCTCAACATGACATCAAGTAAAGCACTAAATTCAAAAGAGAACTGCTCATTAGACATGTTTTTCACACTAATTTCAGCATGACCGAAAGTGAAGAACTAATTTCAGAACAAAGCTGTTCATTGCATACAGCACATTGTCTGTCAAAAGGCACACAGAACTTTTACCATCCATCAGAAAAAAACATACCAGAGGTGAACAGTTGGTTGCAAAGTTCACGAGGTTTGTCGCTTCATTGCCGCTTTCAGGAAATATGATATCCTTCAGAAAATTTTATTAAATTCAACAGAGATCCTTATTTACAATATATCTGGTCAAATTATCACCACAGGCATGCAGAAATGTATGTGCATTGATAAGAAGCAGAATACTACATACAATGCCTTTAGAATGGCTTGCCAGTTTCCTAATTGCATCTGTAGATGAAGCAGCAACTTCTGCATCCCTGCCAGAATAATAAACCCTACATGACTACAAGCAGACCCAATTTCTAGAAGAGGAAAAAGAAGTGATATTAGGGTGCATACTTTTCTGATTGATGTGTGCTAGTCACATGTCATCATCACGACTGATGATATAAAATTCTACTTTAGGAAGTCACCACAAGCATATGGCACAGTAAAATCACACAGATCTAAGCATGTAAAGCATCACCACTAGGATGTGAGAAACTAAAGAATGTTGTAGTAAAAGATGACAGGTTCCAAAACATAAGCAGCATGAGGTTACAGAATCAGTTCACAAGCAACCTCCACATGGGGAGCCCAAAACCGACTAGTCAGCAATTCAGGAGGCAAATAGCATGCAAACAAAGATGCATCTTGAGGACATGGCTTGGAAAAAAGTTCAAAAGGGGAAAATGAAATAATAGTTCTCATTCAAAATTTTGTCATTGACAAGAAATATTGCCACAAGTATCAGATTTTTTGTTTCCAAGAGCAAACGTAGAATCCCAACTAACAACACATTGTCAAATGTGTTCACGAAGTGTAGACATGTAGGTAATACAAGAGCCATTCGTTCGCATAACACGATAAGAATTTTTTTCTAAAAGAAAAATGTGAATTAAAGGAGGAGAACTGGAAAGAGGTCATACTACCTGGTTGAAGTGCTTTAATAGAACATATCATGCTAGCAGATGAAACGACAAAAGAGAACAATTAGTTACCTGATCTAACTCTTGAACATATTATTTTTCTAACTCATGACCACACCATATTCTCTTAGAATGACCCCATATGACAGTTAAAGGGGTAAGGTGATGTCCAAACTATGCAGGCAAAAGCAGAAATAAATAGACTCTCAAAGAAGCACGTGAAATCAAATCAACTGCTACAAAAAGGCCAGTCCATAGCAGGATCAGTACATCCAACAAAGCCATCTCCACAAAACAAACAAAAAAATCATAGACAGTTCGGTCAGTGATTGCATATGGTAAGAAATTGGATAGTGTCTTACCCACTGATGAGGCAATTAAGCAAAAGTTGATAAACTCCATACTCATGAATTAGTGGTATAACAATTGCTTCATCAATATTCTCCAACAGGCAGGATACCTGTACATGGTTACTAGTTACTACTGCATAAGAGTCAAACTTAGAGACCAAAAAAGATTGCCCACGTTCATGGTTTTCAGCAAGTCAAACAAAGATAGCTAAAACTTAGAATGACATGGAGCACTCACTGAGGAAAGCAAAATGGATAGATACAACAATAATTGAATTCTCCAGCATGATGAGAATGTGTAGCAACATATATTATAACATTCAGCAATTCCAATAACCACTTCACATATTCTGTTTCTCATAGGAAGAAAAGTCTAAACTTGCCAAGTTGTCAACTTCAGATTAACATCATTCCTGCTTAAAATATCCAGAGACACATACACGGAAATATGAGAGCTGTTAAATCCATGTGTCCTCACTATTCAGTTTTCTCATACACCCACATCATCCTACAGAGTTAGCTACATGTCTTCCGGATAAATAAGCATCCATACAGAAAGGGTCTCAATTGGGTGGAAACTGAAAAACTAATAGGAGAAAAGATCTTAAATTTACCTTAAGAGGCACATATTCTTATGCTTAACAAAAAAGGGTTGAGATTATCATAGAAGCACTTACTGTTTGGCATGCTAAATGTCTGACTTTCTGAGACTCTGCACCGAGACCGACAATAACAAATGGCTGCAAATAAGCAGAAATCAGACCAAGCAATTTAGAAAAAGTTAATGATTTACCTCAAATTCTATTATGATGGGCACGCATAAGAGTAAGTACAAATGTTGCACGGAGATGGATAAAGGAATAAACTATTAATGTACATCGACTTACGATTGACTAGCTCTATAAGACCACACAGAGGATCCTTACACAGATAAATTCCAAATATATTTCCTCATTGCTATCTAAGATCATTTCTCTGGATTTGGTTTTGGCTCAATATTGAAAGGCCTAGATTTTCTGAAAAAATTTTGAAAACCAATTTTTAGGGGAGACATTAGCTGTTAGGAAAACCCTATTAATTGGATTTTCTCTTTGGGAAAAAGGTTTTGGTTTGATTTCTGAAAACCAACAGATATTGTTATTAAAATGCTTCTGTTTCTGATTTTCTAAAAAAGTCTCTTCAAAACATTTTATGATGTTTACTTCCTTCTCTATTTTTCTCTAAGATCCCTAATGGGTCCTTGTAGTCATAAAAATAAAAGAAAGTCAAATCAGTGAAAATACTGGGTATAGTTTACGTGTTTACAATGACCAGACTTTTGTAAAAGAGTAAATCATTCTTGATCACTATTAATCAAGAACCTTTTAAATCAGTCATGAACAGAAGTTACATGATTATAAGATAGATAAAGGCGAAAGCTCCATTCGAATAGCTCGAAGCAGAAATAGCAGTAAGAAAATGAACCTTAAAATTCCTTACGTTGCTTTAGAAAGGAAGCGGTACCCCTACCGCTATAAGTTGGTTTAAATTGTAGCTGTCTATATCTATCACCCGACAAAGGCCAACTTCATTCATACACAGAAAAACAGAGAATAATAACAAGTGAGTGTTGATTAAATTTTCTAAACCTTCCTCGTTCATTGTGAGTAAGCATTTCTCCTTTGCTCTCTACTAGATAGAACCCTAAAGCTCCTTAGCACATTTAACTCTAAAGGGAAAACTTATCAATCATTGTTTCACATTCCCCACAAAATTATGGTCTAAGCTGTAAATAACCAAATAGCTGATACATACTTCACCACACACTTGTGATAGACCCACAACAACTCATTCAGATATGAAGATTTGAATTTAGCTTATTTAGTAGTACTAGCATTATTGCCATACCATGTAGTGTGGAATGAGTGATGCTCCATATCTTGTTTTGAAAAGCTTTTCTAAACAATCAACCAAAGCACTTTCTAGGCCAGGGTAATCTGCTTTTGTTTGCAAAGCACTGCAAGAAATTCAAAGTTCACAATCAGCAAGCCAGTAGGAGCACTTCCAAAAAGTAGAATAACCCCTGTCCCAAAAATACTCAAACAAGATTGTTTAAACATTGTTTAAATCTCTTACTTGTAAAAGATTGTTATCTATAGTACATTTACATAGTTTAAACATTTCATTTCAAAAAACAAATCCTACCCAAATCTCCACAGGATTAATGCATTAGCCCTTGTAATTGGAAGGAATTTGCATAGTTTCTAACTCTGCCACACATATTCAATGGGAAATTACAACAGCAGACCCAGTGTAATCCTTCTTGGTGGGAAATTGACAAAACTATATCTCCCTAAGCTAGGTGATATGGTATGGTAAAATTCAAGCATGTAAGAGCACTACTATTCAGAAAGTTGAATACCCCCTCCATTCCAAAAAGATTCATACATGGTTTAAATTCTATTAAATGTACTCCCTCCGCTTACTTTAATTTGTCAGGTTTCACTTTTCCAGAGTCAAAAAGCATGAATTTCCATCAACATTTTAAGATATATTTTTTCATCATATTAATATGAGAAGGCTTGCAACTTATAGTTATCGAACATCTAAATTTAAACTATTAAATTAATCCAATTCAGTATTAACTTCAAAAATTAGTCAAATTGACTCTCATGAAGTGAAACATGACAAGTAAAAAATGAACGGAGAGACTCTCTATTACTCTCATCTAGATTAAACATTTTATTTCAAAAAAAAAAAAAACCATACAAATCTCTATAGGATTAAACGTAGCATTTGGAAAGAGTTTGCTTAGTTTCTAACTCTGCCACACATATTCAGTGAGAAATTGATACAGAGTGTATTGTAAGCCGAAAACTCAAGTAGGAGGAGCTGACAACACAGAGGAGAAAATAGAAGATACTTGATAATGGCTGGAAGAGGAACTCGATTGAGAAAGTCTTGAGCTGAAGCATCGGAATGAGCGCCTGAAAAAATTGTATGATACACAAATTAACCAATTGCTTATTTACCAAATAGGAGAAACAAGTAAAAAAAAATCAGAAATACCAGGATGATACGCAAAGTCAGTAGCTGCTTCCAGTAACTGCGCCGGATCCATAGAGTACTCTTCCTCCATGGTTAGTGTATCAGAGAAAAAAAAAATGTTGCAGACGGTGAGGAAAAAGATGATAGAGTACAAAAGAGGGCTAAAAAAGCTACTTCTGAATCGGTTTTTGAAATTGTTTGTTTACTTGCACAACACACTCACGCACACTGTGTGCAGTGTCGTTTACTGTGCTTTTTTCTCCTCGCTTTTGTTTGTCGTGACTCGTGATACACTAGCTGATTGACAACAAATGTGAATTTTTTTGAAAAAGGGTAATATTGAAGGAAAATTACCCTATCACTGCGTTTATTTTTTTACTCGATATTTTTATATTAAAATTCGACTAATTTATTTTCACATCAAGTAGGATTTCAGTTGAAGATAGCATTTTTTGAGATTTTTTCATACCTAACTCGCTCTCTTATTGATACCTTGTTGATGTCGATTTTGCATAATATTTGTTAGGAAATGCATGCTAAATTAGTACTATTGCGAATTTATGCTCAAAAGTGTCTTTAGTTTGAAAGTTCTTTCATAAACCAAAACAATAAGGTCAAAACTAATAAAAAGAATGTAGTGTAATGGATTGACGGTGGCTTTACTATTTTATTTTATTTTGGGTTTTCAAACGGCGTAGAATACACATATTGGATCTGATTCACGTCGAGACGTCTCATATCAATGAGTAAAGCTCCCCCACAAACGCAATTCTATATCCGAGAGTCTCAAACATTAATTTAAAATGAAAGAGTATTTACCACTCACTTTGTTTACTTAAAAAAAAAAGGAAGTAAATGTAGTAACTGGGCCGCTAATAAGATTAGGATGAATTTCGTTGGACCTAATTTTCTGGCATGCAACCAAATCAAATGGGCTTAGTTGAGCAAATTTCTCAAAACTCTTTTGCAACATGTAATTAAACCCAAGTAACCTTGTAGCTTGATTTTCTTTTGTCATAAACTTGTAAAGTTTAATACTAAGTTATTATAATCAAAATATTTTTCGTAAGATCGAAAGTTAAAAATTCAAGATCACTTGCTTTCAAAATTATTACGCACCTCGTGACGCTGCAAGCCAGCAAGTCACGCAATAGCGTCGATGATGACACGTACGATAAAGCCATGTCGTGTCTATTTTCCTGTTTTGAGTTCGCGGCTCTATCAACAACTGAATAGTTTACATTGCTTTACAGTTCATATACATGAATAAAACAAGACAAGAGTTTTAAAAAATTATATTTTTATTTGATGAGTTGACCTTAAGATTTTCAGAATTAAATTTATTGTACCTTAAAATTTGATATTATTATTTTCTTTGTCTATTTGTGATACAATTTCTATTATTGAAATGTCAAAGAAATTCTTTTTGCTGCGATTTTCTTGTGGTTTTCATAAATTAATGTAATTAATATATTTTTTTAAGGTATAGCATTATACTTAGGGGTCGTTTGATAGGCCGCATTAAAAGAAATAGTCCATGTATTATGTATGGTATTATTTAGTATTGTGTTTGGTAGGAATTTGAGCCTATGTATAACTAATCTACGGAATAATTATACATCCTACATGGTATTATAGAATATATTATTAATACATTTCATTTGGAGGTATTAATACATATGATATAATACCATGGGATAAGTCTATGTAAAGACAAAAATATCCCTCAAATTATTTTAATTATTTTGTTTATTTTCTTGATTTTATGTTTTATATTTGTACTAGTAAATTTATTTAAATAAATTAGCTTACAAATTATTTAGAGAGAGTTGTTTGATACTAAATAAATCCAATACAAATATGAAATGTGAGTTATTTAACATTTATTAATTAAAAGACAAATATATCACTGCATGACGCGATCTTATATATATTTGTGTGGTTTTCTAATTATTTGTATTTTGAACAATTTAAAAAATTACATATTAAAACTATAACTTGCAATTTTTATGTGTAAATATAGATGGTTTATTCAATTTTACCATTGTTGACCGTCTTTTCAATTTTAATAGTAGATGATTTATGTTTTTTAAATTGAAAATTGGCATTTTGTGAGTAATCAATTTATTAACATGACAATTTATTGTCCTCAAACAATTCAAGTGAAAAAATAGGAAACATGACAACAAAATTGTTCTTCTCATAGCTAGTTATAAGGCCATAAAAAATAATATTATCCGGTAATTATCTACATTGACCCAATTACATAATAATTCGAGGGTATAATTGGAAAGAAGATTTTTAAATAGTTTTAATCCAACACAAGATGAGGTTGGAAACAATGAACCAAATACTTGATAAAAATAAACTCTACATTACTAATCACTGCACTACTAGTCCCTGCATTACTAATTTCTGCATTACTAATCCCTGCGTTATTAATTTTGTACCAAACGACCCCTTAATGTAATGTTACGAATAGAAAAGAGGATAGGATGAATCAACAAGAGACGTGAGAGTGTTTACGTGAATGACAAAAAGTTAAGGTATATATGTAAGTTTTTTTTTTTATGTATATATAGATTTTGAATATTTGAACACAAGACTTGAAATTCCAAATTCAAATCCTAGATATAATTACATTTTTATTTTTTAAACCCGCTTAGAAAAAATTCTAAATCCATCACTGTGATGTACGCACATCTTACTATTACTTTTATGGGGTAGAAAAGTTGTTTACTATAAACCCTCGACACAAAAAAAGTGTGATAAAAACAAAACTAAAAAAAAATATAATGACAACATAATAACAAGATAAACAAAGCAAAATGAAGAATAACACTTTATGAATACCAAGGACAAGTACACTCATTTACTTTCTACCCTTCTATCTAAATCATCGATCTCTATACTTTTTTATCTAGTGGCATGTCACCGGTAAACTGAACATGTACATATCTTATTTAATCACTTCTTTGAGTTTCTTCTTTGTTCTATATACATCTATCTCTCTTAAAAATTATTATAGCCAATCTCCCACATCTTTTATTAATCCTCGACTCACTATCTCAACTAAAAACTTGAAACTTCTGTATTCAAACTCACATTAAAAATTAAATAACTTGATTCACTTACTCTAAATCATCTCACATTAAATATAATTCACATGATATATTTATATTTCACATTTTTAAAAAATTGGAATGTTGAATTAAAGAAAACAGTAATGAGTAGAGTGCGTCAGAGGAAAATTGAAAGGTCATATATTGACAAGAGGAAAGGAACAGAGAAGTGAATGGGAGATCCCATTCATGATTATAAGTTTCCTACCTAAGGCAAATCTCAACCCTTACTTTTCTCTCTTTGGACTTGTGCATTTCCTTTTTCTCTCACCTACGCTATATATACTACTTGTCCTTTTTCTACATTTTTATATTATATTTCATGTACCTCAAATATGTCCCATCTGACAAGTAAATTATTAGTCCATTCGTTTTAATTCATATGATATAAGACACAAAATTTAAGTATAAGTACGTGAAGACTTAACAATGTGTTAAAATTACTCGAAGTATTTGTAGACTTTTTTGCATAATAAGTAGCATAAATATTGATAATATCATTAAATAATTGCTACATAACATTATTCTTGAACCGACTAAAAATATTTTATAATATGATCTCATAATCACGAGATTGTTCTTTAGTGCGTATGAAGTACATTTATCTATTTACATTTCAAACTATGGCTTCAATGCATTTTTGCGATTATATGGAGCTTACGCGTGACTTCCATATCCATAAACCTCAATTAATAATAAAGTTAGAAATTTCATGAAGAATATTTAAAACTTATTTAAAATTATGAGAAACTTACAAAATAATTCGCTTGTTTAAGAGCTAAAATACTTAGATATGCACTAGTTTGTAATATTACGAATCTTATAAGAGTTTAGTGCGTTCAGATACATGTATCTCGGGATACATAAGATCAAAATTAGATATTATTTGTTTTAGATACATTATATCCAAATTGATTTGCATATATCTGTGATACATATACAAATCTCGCTCGCTCTCCTTTCATTTCGCTGCCATTCTCATACCTCACTCGTGTATTTAGTGCCCCAAATACATGTATCTAATGTATATCTAATATAGTTTGCATGTATCTGAAAACATAGACAACTTGCTCACCTGATCTCTTTATTTCAGTGTATCTAATAGCACCTTGCCTTATCCCATCGTGTTATTTTTGCAATGATTTACTATTGAACACACATTTTGTTGTGAGGTAATTATGGATTCTTTAAAGAACTTCACGACACACATACTGGCAGAGTTTCCGTACGTAAAACACCAAATATACGTTACTCCACAAAAAAGAAACATAATGTAAATAAGTTGAAGTGAAAGCAGGTGTATTCAATTTAATTTGTCTCATTCCCAAACACCGACAATATTCCATGTGGCTCCCAACTCTTAAGTCCACATAATTTAATCATCAGCACCAGGCGGATCTAGATAAGGTAGAGAGGTGGTTCATATAAATTTTTTTGTCCTAGTTTATAAAAAAAATATTAATATCGATTGACTTCTTATTTTTTTCATATTTGAATCTGAAAATCCTGATTTCAATCATTAATGATACTTGAATGAACCTCTTTCATAATAGATTAAAAAAACTGACATTTCATAGTTATAAAGGCCAAACAAGTACTCATAGACAAAAAGAAATACATCAGTATAATCACGTACGAATATAATAGACAGGAAATAATAACATGCATTAAATTACGCCGAACGTTTACAACAAAGCGACAATACTACTAAAGCTGGCCACACAGTACATTCCATACTTACTAAACGAAAACCAAACATTAACACACTAATTACTACTTAATTAAAATTAAACACTTGCTAAATTCAGTAGCTCCACATACAGTCAAGTTCAGACTGTTGAACTTTCTGTGTCTCCGGCACGGTCCAATTACCCATCGGATTAGAAAATCCGCCGTGCATGGCGGAGGTTCCGCCGGAGAATAACGGAAGCTGGAGATTCTCATGGAGTGATCTTAAGCTTGGGAAAGTTGAGTTCCTTGTGTAATTGGTGAGATTAGTTGGAGTAGAGTCCAAAATAGAACTGAAACTTGGAGTTGGCTGTAGTGCATGCAAGGTGTTTGATGAAATGTCGAAGACAGAAGTTGGATCGAAAGTTAGACTTTGTGTTGTTATTGTAGCAGTAGCAGTTGTGGAGAAACAGGGCACGTGCTCCTTTTTGAAGCTATGATAATCACGATCGCGGTCGCCGATGACGACAGCTGCGGCGGAAGTGGCAGTGGTGCTGTACGGGGAGGAATCAAGGAGCGGCGGAAGGTGAGAGACGGAAGACGGTGAACTCACTTCCTGGTACATGTTAATGCTTGAACTTAGCCTTTTTTTGCCGCCACCAGTTGAAGTGGCGGCACCATTAGAACAGTTGCTTTTTTGAAAGACCCGCGAGATCACCCACTCGTCCTGTAGTAAAAATAATATGGAAACAATCAAAGCGTGAAAGACGAAGTCGGAATTTTAAGTCTGTAAATTCTAGATTATAAGTAATTGCAGCAAGTGTTGGGTCATAAATTAAATAAGAGAGAAATTGACATATTTAATGAACTTCGAAACAAAAAAACATTGTTTAATGAAAGTTAATAGATTCATAAAACTCACATCAAGGCTTCTTCTAACTTCCCCATCAAAAAAATGTACAACATTTTTAGGGTCTAGACCTTCTAATTTTTCGCGTCTAAAGAGCTTAATTTATAATTAGAGAAAGGTTTTTAATCTAACAAACATTAAGCACATAATCATGGAATTAAAAAAATATTTAAATTAATGTCAAAACGCTAAACGTCAAAATCGAACAGACTGAAGATTTTACGTAAGCATGCTTACACCTTGTCAAGGTTAATAAAATAAGTTTGAGAAAAGATTATATTATAAATCGCTATCAACATGACAGTCTATTATTCTGGAAAGTCTTAATTGCTTTGATCATAAATCATAATAAAAGCAAATTCTTTTTACGCCTTTATTTCTTTTTCTGCTTTTTTCAGACTATGAATACTTCCGACTTAATCATAAGCAATTGAGACATTGAAAACGAAGTTTCACAAAACTTTCTGCTTCAGAATCTCTGGCTCTAGCAGTATATCAATGATATATTTCTGCACAGAATATCTCCAGTAAATCTGATCTCTTTACCCCAAAACAAAAAGTATTGAGTTGTAATACAAAACATGTAGAGATTAGTTTTTCATCATCAAAATTCATTAATGTATGTGTATCAGTTAATCAATAACCCAAAAATAGTCATGCATTAGTAAGTAGTACCTTCGAACTCCTGGAGATGTATTGATAAGCAAATTTGCCGTCAAGGCGATATTCATGCATAACCCAGTTACTTTTTTCTCCTTTTGGAGCTCTTCCTCGATAGAAAACTAGGGTTTTCTTCATACCAACAAGTGCACAAGTTTTTGAACTGAAAATCTCTCTATCTTTTCCAGTAGCTTTCCAGTAACCTGCTTCAGTAGCTCTGTTTGTCCTCAACCCTGTTGGATACTTCCGATCACGTAGACTGAAGAAATACCATTCTTTTTCTCCCATCTTCGCTTTCCCTAAAAAAAAAAAAAAGTTTAAACATGTTAAAAGATTTGGTAGTTTTGCACACTCAAATACTTCATGAAAAAAAAAAAATTATACCAGGAAGTTCCCAAGGTTCACATTTGTTGAGATCAACTTCAGCAATAGCTCTAGCAGTGAAGTTGCAGTCCAAAACCTTCTTCAACAAGTAGTAAGTAATAAGTTCTTCATCAGTCGGATGAAAACGAAACCCCGGTGGTAAATGCGGATCACCGCAATCAAACTGCATCTGAAGATAATTCTCCATGGAAAAAACAACAAAAACACTAAGAAATTGGTAAACCTAATTTCAAGTGTTTTCACACAAAGAAAACACAACACATTATGCAGAAGATGAAGAGTGATTTGAGGGTTATATTATAGGAGAGATGGTAGTGTACGTTTGGTTCATGGGAATTGCAGAAAGATTAGAGTGGGAGGAAATCATAAGGATGGATGATGTAGGTGGGGAAAAGGAAAAATCTGTGCAACTACCCTGTCCTGTTCTGTTTTTTTTTTAAATATTTTTTTTATAGCTCTGATGATCTTTCTGTACTGTACTATGCTATAGGCTATGCTAAGGCCCTTATTATCATATCGATAAGCCTAGAGAGAGAAAGAGAAAGGAGGAAAATGGCCATTTTGAGTAGGGGTATAGAGACTTGTGAGTTGTGTGACAACTACTAACCACACGAGTATGGGTAGCGAGGGTGTAGGGGGGAGAGGGTGATGTATTTATTTGTAAATTTTTGGTTTTAACTTTTGTATGGTAGTGGAAAATTTATTATAGATTTAAGTTATATATATCACTAATAAAGTGATATGTATATCTTAAATATCATATAACATTGTTTGGTTGCTGATTAGAGTTATACATACTTCTTATAATATAAAATTAGTTATGCGATGATTTAACTATTATTGATTGCGATTATATAGATACTCTCATATTAACTTATATACATAATATATCTACTATTTATGCATCCTTCAGTGAAAATTTACACTACTTAAACATGATAATATATATATAGAGAGAGACATTGAATCTTCCTTTTTATAATAGCTTTAAGATGTTAAACTTCGTGTGTTTACTTTTCATATTTTGAATTTATTGATGGAAATCACAAGCTTCGTTGCTGATTTCTAAATTGCAAACAAAGCAACATATTAATTTTATGGTGCATGATTAATTTACCTTCTAAATATAGCTATCATGTCAAACTTAATATAACTCTACAAGATTTAATACAGACATACCTAACCGCTAAACTAGCTATAAAACCCCTAAGCGGACAAGTGCAATTTAAATTATAGTTTGTAACTATATTCTAATGTTTTGATTGTGTAAATAGTTTTAAGACCATCATCGAATAGAATAGCCTCTCAAAATAAAATGTTAAAACTTAAATAAAGACAATTGCAAAATTTATATTTCTCTATTTTGCATCGTTATTGGCTTGGTCTTCGGTTAATGTTACTAAAAATGAAGTTCTTAACTATTATAATATTGTACCCATTTAAAGGAATTTGATGTGGTTTGATAAGTTAATATAGCTAAGGTCCATAAGATCATTTATGCTTTGATAAAGGCAACCTTATAAATCCATTTGATAAAGACACATATAATAAATTTCCTTATAGTCCGCGTCGTTGATTCTAAACTCTCTTTCTCTTCGTTGTATTCTTTCCATCAAATTAATTCATTATTTCAATTTTCAACTTTGAAACATGTAATTTAAAGTTTGAAAAAAAATATTATAGTTTTTCACTCACAAAATTTTAATCGTATTTTCATGTACAAACACAATTTTAACTTTCAATTACCTTTTTTTCTATATTAACTTGGAATTTTACTTTTTTTTAATATCAATAAATTAATGTCCACCCCAGTACTTGCTAATATATTCTATACTAGATAACTAATAACAACAGGAGAATCTTAATAACTCAGTACGTTCATTATTTGACATTTCAACTTGTTGATAATATTTCATTTTGTAATTTCCTTCCTTATTTTTCCTTTCCTTACTATCAATTTATTACGTATTATTTTATTATTTTAACAAAATGAAGGTAATCGATAACAAAAGGTCACAACACCTTCGATTGACCATTTAACTTATATTTTATTCAAATTCATTCTATTAAAGCGTACGTAAAGTAAAACATTTCCACTCATCTTAAATTTTTTAGTTTGAAAGTTACAGAATCTTGTCTATAGATTCCATTTTTATAACAAAGGAAAGCATATCCTATCCTAATACCATATGTTATTTGATTGAAACAAGTTCTATGTTACTCACCACTACTCGAGATCAAAAAGGAGATCGAACCATTATTCATTATCGTCTATCTATGTAATTTTAACATGTATAACATCGACAAATATCAAATTTTATAAAATAAACTTTTTTGCAAGTAAAATATGTGGATGGATTGGTTGAATTATTGGGGTTATGCGTGCGTGCGTGAGGAAAAGCGCAGGTATTGGGTGTGTCAGTGAAGTAAATGAAAAAGAAGGAACAGAAAGTAGTTTTAAAATAGGAGAAAAGTATAGAGTTAAATTAAAGAGTAAAAAAAAAAAAAAACAACAGATTTTACCATCTATCCTATAAAGCTGCTTCATATCTCTTCTGTCAGCACACACACTATATATAATCCAATTGACAGAGACAAAGGTTAAAAATCCATCCAAAATACCTGCTGCATCCCATTCTTTTTTCCTACTCCCCACACCTTCAATTGCATACACAAACTTATCATTTATTATAAACATCTTAGAACAATTTTTTTAGAGTAGTTTTGGTGTGATTTATACGTTACGAGTTTAATACATAAAATAAAGTAGAATTAAGTAAGAAAAAAAATATTCTTAATTAGAAGTCTTAGATTTGAAAATCACTGAACATGAAAAAAATTTATGTTAGGAGTTGTGTTGTTTTCAGAAATGATCTGAATTTAATCGGACTCGAATATGTGTGCAAACTGAACATCTTTATCAAGTTTTTAGAGTAGTAACAAAATTATTTTCATGTGATTTACTAATTGCAGGTCACGAGTTTTATTAGTAAAACAAGATATTAATTAAATGTCTTCGTTTTTAAATAGAAGTTTTAGGTTTGAATCGCTGAAAATGAAAAAAATTATTGTGTAAGGGATTGCCATTTTCACTAGTAAGTCTTGTAGTTCACGTGATCTAAATTGGTCGAATCAATCTTATAGTTCATGATTGAAATTTAATTTTATCGAATATGTGTGCATACTGAACATTGGGTTATAAACAAAAACAATAGTAGTAATTTGGTATTGAAGCTTGTTTTAGGGTGTAGAATGACTATAATATCTTATTGAGGTGCGATTTTTTCTTAGACCTTGTGAGAACGATATATTTTGTGCAATGGCATATACTTAATATATATATATATATATATATATATATATGTTAGTAATAGTTTGTATATTGTCGGTGTATATTTAAAGTATAATGTATAAAAGTTATATAATAATTAGTATGCAGATAGGATACATAGATTATTTAGTAAACATGCAGGGTAAAATTTCTGAAAGTTTACTACTAAAGTTTTCTTTTGTTGGACTAATGTATAATATAAAACACCAATATTTATTAAATGAAAATGAAAATAAATCATTTAATATTCTCATTAAGGCTTTAATTAGTCATATAGTAATACTAATAATTTCCTATCATAATTAGTGGGTTGAGTGATCCAAGTTGAAAATGACAGTTAAAGTCTGAAACAATTGATGACCATAAAGTGACAATCCGTGAATAAAATGCTAGCATGCCAAAGTAGCTTTCAAACTAATTGAAGACAAATACAATAGAATATTTTTAGGTATACAAATAATGCATTAATAATTTTCATATTACCATTAACTATTCTTCGATTTTTATTATTAATTTTCATGTTCTGTGTTTCAGTGTGATTGTATATTTTGTTGTTGTTATTGTTCCTACTTTACTTCCATATTTTCTCTTTTCAAATGCTTTCTCTGAGAGATGGTCTATCGCAAACAAAATTTTTATTTTCACGCTATCATAAGAACATACATGTAAAATTATATTGAATATGTTATTGTCAATGTTGCGGTGAGAATTTAAAGAGAACCGTTTGTAAGAGTAGAAGAGCATTTACAATGAGTTGCCGTTACTATCAAACAAAACTCACGGTGATCTAGCAACTTGCACTGCAAACTAGGAAACTCCAGAAATACCCCGGCCCCCAATGCTTTAAAGCTGCTCTTTTATAGTCAATTTTTTTTATCATTAATATTTGTCCAACCAGTTGTATAAATTAAAAAAAAAAATATTACTATATGATTTCACAATTTTTTTATTTGGTATATAACAAGATGATGTTATAATTATTTATTTGATGTACGTAATTAATTTCAGTAAATTCGTTTAGAATCTAAAAATAAAGCGATTTACGTCGAATTATTGTCATTATTCGCTTTGAAAGCAAGATGGAGAGTTGATCTACACTATATATTATAGGTTGACTTCTTGGGAAATTATTGGGGACGGAGTCGAAAGTCGAGATACAGATTTGATCGAATCTAATAAATATTGCTTAAATAGTTATTTTTGTTAAAAAATTTATTAGATTTGTATAAATATTAAGTTTAAAAATAGATTATTTAAAATTCAAATCTATAAAATTGAAATACTGATTTTCCATGATCGTGATGTGCAAGCTTGCAAACACAAGGCATGAGAGTTCCATTTCAAGGATATGTTTCGAGGAGCTAGCCATGCAAGTTAGTGACCATAAGAAGTTAGTTAGCTATCTAAACACTCTTTATCGAAATACAATGTAATAAATGTTAAATTTCTTTACTCGTTTGTACTTTTGTTTAGTTTCTTTTATTTTGAATTTTTATAGTCAAAAAGTATCATTTCAACTACTATTATCAATTTATCATACGTGACAAGTGATAACAATCAAATAAATTTTGTTGCGTCTCCTTTCGCATTCTTATGATGTGTCCATAATTAACTTCTACAGGGAGAGAGAAATTATCGTTATAACTATTTCATTAATATCTTGTCTGCGCACCTGTAATATGAAATAATAATTTCAAATCAACATTTGAATATGTAATTTAGGTCTTAAATAACTTATGTATGCACATGTGATATGTAATTATTATAATATCGGGGCCAAATCCATGAATAACTTCCTAAAGTTGACATCAAATTTCACTTATACATTTCAATTGAACGATGTTCATTTCATACACTTTACGTAAAATTTCGCTATGTAATTTTGAATATGCATAATTTAGGTAGAGTACATATATATATATATATATATATAAAAACAAAAATAGTTTCATGCATGGATCTCATCATCAATCAAATCCATCACTCACTATCAATACGAATAAGTAGAGATAGATGAATGGATGTATACTATTTTATTAGAGACTCGTCATGAAGAAAAATCAGATTTTCATATATAAAAAATTTTAAAACAAAATAAAAAATAAAAAGAGAGTAGGTAACAGGCTTTATATCAAATCATCTCTTCAATCTGCATGCACCTATTCTATAGCTGCTTTCTCCCACTTACTATACTTACACAATTACTTACTCCCATCAGTGATACTCCCTCTCCCAAGTCTAATATATAAACGTGTTATTTAATTTAATTTGATATTTTATTATTTATTTTTTAATATGTATAAATAAATATTTAAATTTATATAAAATTGAACAAAAAGCTAGAGACATACGTCCTACATAATATCTATATGGCAATTCAAATATAGTAGTACATTACATTTTATGTATATTATATCACGTAAAATGTAGATGTTTATTTGTTTAACGCTATTTAAGATTAAGGGATCGTTTGGATTGAAGACAAGTTATGTTGGAATTAATTATGATGAGATAAGTTATGTAGGATAAGTTACGTTGAGATTATTTTTTATTGGTTGTTTGGTTTGTCAAATATGCATGACATAATTTCTAAAAAAAAGTTGTGTATTTACAAAAATACCCTCAAAGAATAAGTTGTTTGTATACAAAAGAGGATTTAAGGGGGTAATTTTGTGATTTTACATTTTTATTCCGGGATAACTTATCTCGAGATTAGTATTCCACCCATAAGTAGGAATAACTTATCCCGGTCATATTTATTAATCCTGGATAAGTTATCCACACTTTGTAAAACAAAGAATTGAGGAGTACTAAAAAGTTATCCTAGGATTATTTTTCTTCATCCATCACACGAGATGACTCCTAAATGTTTGTTTATTTGTGCACATCTAATATTTGGGACATATATGTTACCTAAAACCAAATTAAAT
This sequence comes from Solanum pinnatisectum, assembly GCA_035578085.1. Taxonomy (NCBI): domain Eukaryota; kingdom Viridiplantae; phylum Streptophyta; class Magnoliopsida; order Solanales; family Solanaceae; genus Solanum; species Solanum pinnatisectum. Next base: position 42,774,180 of record CM069082.1, on the reverse strand, counting down.
GATATATTTATTGAAGATTAAAATTTTAATATATCATCATTTGATGATAATGAATTCACTGCATTAAAAAATAATTACAAAATCTTTTTTTGATTTTTTAAAATTTAATAAAAATATATTTTTTCAATATAATAAATAAATAGAAATAAACTAAAGGAATAGTATATTGATGTATAAAAAGGAGCTATCTTTTCAATTGGCTACTCAACTCAACCGTCTACCCTTCACACAGTAGTTACCATAAAAAGCCAAAATATCTTCTCTTTTTTTGTTGCTGCAAAGTTTATCAATTTTCGAATTTTACATTATTCATTTACTCCTCCCGTTTAAATATGTTTATTTGTTTTTGATATAACTTTTTTTTTTAAATAATTACGATTTTAAAATTTTGTGATCATAAATAAAAATATGTATTATATATTAAAATTGAAATTATTTCTCAATATGCATTTCATTTGATCAAAAAAATATTTCAAGAGGATTTTCTTTTGTATTTTGAAAAGGACTAATTGCTATGCCACATTGCAACATTGAACATCTAAGTTGGTATGACTATTATTAGGCCACGAAAAATAATTCTCTTTCAAGTTCAAGTGAAAACTTAACTACAATTCATTACCAAACAACTTCGAAACAACCTTATCGAAAAAGATTTTTAGGTAAAATTATGGAGTTGCATATATAATATATTCTTTGAATCATACTTATAAAATTATATTGAATATATTATCGATATTAAATATGCATCTTGTTTATCACCGTTGCATGAATTTGGCTTCCGACACCGGTAAAAACAGTTGACTTTCTTTACCTTTTTTTACTTTTCTTTCGAATAGTAATAAAATCCACTTTTTAATTTCACAAAATACTTTATTAAAAAACAAAAAACAAAAAAAGCTCAATTATCGAGAAAATTAACTGTACGAGAAGATTGAACAATGACGGTAACCTGAAGTCAGCCGCCGCCCTCCAACTACGACGTTTTATTATTATTGTAATTTTAAAAAAATAATATTCAGAAAAAAATAATATTTATTTTCTGTTTGGCGTGAACAATTGGTGAATCCAATTTTCTCGATTCTCACTCATAATATTTTACAGTATGATATTTCAAACTAAAATAGAAATAAAAGAAAGAAAAAAAAGAAAAAGTAGTGGATTTGCTGCCATTAGAATCAACCATAATAGGAAAATATTGGACTATGTTTCACCTCGCATTTAATACAAAAATTACCCTTTCTCCAACAAAAATCCTAAAATAAAATAAAATTAAATTAAAAAAGGAGATTTTTTGTGATTTAAAAAAAAAAGAGATATAATCTTAAGTGGATTAGTTATTAGAGTAATTACAAAATATTAATCAATCTAAAATTTATAAGTCATTACAAATGTTAGATAATAATTTAATATTTTGTTCAGTAAAATTAATAATATATGAACAAATATTAGATTCGAATCTAACATTAATTAAAAGATCATTTTTTCAAGAGTTATATCGACACATTTTTTTTCATAAGATAAAGATATTTACGTAAATTATCGTCCACTACTGTCAATATTGGGCTTGTTGTAGAACTTGGGCCTTACCTGATACCCAGCCTTTTTCCTGGGCAAACACGACTAGGGGATCCAGGAAAATAACTTGGTCCAACTGCTTTCCAGTTTGTTGTCAATTTCTAACAAGGGTCGGAGCCAGGTATAATCGAGGGGTTCATTGGAAGTATGTTATTTTGTATATGGTTATATATTTATATGTTGAACTCCCTTGTACTTTTAATTTATCATATTTTACACCTCTTTATTAAAAATTCTGGCTCCATCACTGAATAACAAATCTGATTACAAATATTCCAAGTCATACCTAATGTCTCAATGTTCATGGTTGACTTATTTCCCATTTTTGGTAATTTTCACATTCAAATTCAAACTTTTTCTACCTTGTTTTGGTGCAATATTTACTTCCAAAAATGTTTTTACATCAAGGTAATAATGCAGCTTTTTATCTTGATTATCAGTTTCAAGTTAATGCAGCTGTCACTCATTACTGAATAATTTTTTAAAATCAACTGCATTTTAAAGAGGATTTATTAGTGAAAATTAAAGCTGATGGAGATTCCCTGCATAAGTTGCTCACATAAAACTGAAGGATTAATGTCTGTAATGTGTGAGTATTCATATGGTTTATATGCTTTTTCCAGGTGAAGGAATCTGTCACTTCTAAGTGATGATATTGAGCTGGCAAAAGAGGAACTTATTCTCTTCTTCTAGTTAGAGAACTAAGTAGTAGTTCAGTGTGAGGTTGAAGGTATGATAACTCCGAGATAAAATGTAGGATTATTTAATCATGTGTTTGCTTCCATTTATATCTCATAATGATGGGATAACTGAGAAGTCGGTCAAGAAAATTGACGTCTAACCTCTCTTATGACTAGAGATACTACCTGTTGCACCAACTCAGCCACCTTACGGGTATGTTTGCTAATAGTTGATTTGTTATATACATGCAATGACTATGGTAATTTCAGGGCATAATAACATGGAAATTACACTAGAATTGCCAATATAGATTCCAATACACCTACCACATTTGTATTCTACATATACCTTTACAATTGGTACACACCACGTTCTCCAGACTCAACTTGTGGGATTATACTGGTTATGTTAATGTTGTATTGAGTACAAGTTATACAATGTTAATAGTTAATACAATCAATTTTTGAGTTCATAATCCACAAATTTGTAGGAACTGGGCATAAAAACCCAAGGGATATTATTTGCTTTGTCCAAAGATGAGCTTTTTGCTACAAGTATAGTTTTAGCTAAAGATTTGTAAGACAATCCAATGAAATGATACTAGCATGTTTTTAGCATTCAAATATTTAGTACACATAATTGTTGTTATAACCTTTTCTTTATCACTTCGCTAAGAAAAAGTTCAAGTATACATGATCTTAATATGACAATATGCGGTCGTAGGGACCTAACCTACGTATAATACAGAGTATCACTGAGGTTAGAAGATACAACGTTCGAATATTATGGACCTCTAAAAGCACAGTCCGATAAACATCACCTCATTCTTTATCCGGCGAGGCAGGCTAGCCAGGGGCTACTAGACATGTCCATCGATGGTCCAGAAGTAAGCCGATGACGAATAGCTAACAACCAGACTAACATGAAGCACTCAGAGTTCAGCTGTCATTGAGACATGAATGAAACCATAGCTACACTGGGTAAGTTGTTGTATATCGCTGAAACTTCTCGAGGAGCCTCATTTCTGTTTAGGTTATAGAACTATTTGGATGCAAGAAATACTTCGATTTGGACTTGATAGTTCCCTTATATTCTCCACATGCTGTGAGGACAGTAGCAAGGATATAATCATCCACCTCAATGCCCTCTACTTGCATACGATACATGAGTTTCAATGCCTCTCCACAGTTTCCGTTTTTAGCATAAGCAACAATCATCGCCTTCCAAGAAACCAAATTCTTCTCGGGCATGTTATCAAATATTTGAATTGCCTCAGGAAGATGTCCACATTTTGCATACATATTGATCAATGCACTACCGACAAACACATTTGACAGAGCAGGTGTCTTGCTTATGGAGGAATGGATCAGCTTCCCTCTCTCGATATCTGCCAGCTTTGCACATGCTTTCAGGGCTGATGAATAAGTAAATGGATTCGGGGCTACGCCTTCACCTAGCATCTCCTTCAAGTATTCAAGAGCCTCATACTCATGTCCTAAATGGGCACAACCAGAAATCATTGCAGTCCATGAAACTACATCCCTAATAGGCATGTCCTGAAGGACCTTATGTGCTGCAGAATTTTCACTGCATTTGCAATAAAGCCACACTAAAGTACTTCCTAAATAAATATTATCTTGGAGAGAATTCTTGATAATTTGTGCATGCACTTCCTTTCCAGTTGGTAAAGTCCTAAGTAGGCCACACGCTCGAAGGATGCTTACCATAGTCAAGTTATTAGCAAAGATCTTTCGCCTTTTCATTATCCGGAAGAGTCTTATGGCCTCTTCCGCATGACCATTACGAGCATATCCTGCAATAATAGACGTCCATGTCACCGTGTTCCTTTTCCCCATCCCATCAAACACTGTCCTAGCATCATCTATCTCACTACACTTCGCGTACATATCTACCAATGAAGTGCCTACGAAGACATCCATTCTAAATCTATTCTTAATAACTGCAGCATGTAGTTGCTTCCCGAATTTTAACTCCCTCTCCTCCCCACACGCATTCAGGATACTACAGACAGTAAACTCATTAGCATCAAAACCATCAGAGAACAACTGCAAGAACATTAGTAAAGCTTCCTTCCCTCTCCCATGCTGAGAACAAGCAGTGATCATAGTCGTCCAACAAACTACATCAGGGCGTTTTATCACATCAAATACGCGGAAAACACTTTCCAAATCCCCACATTGCGCGTAAAAAGACACAATCGAACTATCTAAAATCAAATTACTAAATCCACCCTTTATAACACCAGCATGAACTTGCTTCCCCAGCTCAAAATCACCACACCTCCCAGCCATGCTTAACACACACACATAAGTCTTTGAATTCCACAACAAACCACATTGTATAAACTCTGCGAAAAAATCCAACGCTTCATCATCTAACCCATATCTCAAATACCCATTAAGCATAGCAGTCCAAGAAACTACATTCCTCTCAGGCATATGATCGAACACCTTACGAGCATCATCCAAACGCCCAAATTTCACCAACACACTAATCAAATTATTTTCAACGAATATAGTACTACTTCTCAAGCACTTCAATACAATCGCATGAAGTATTTTAACTTCTTCTAAACTAGAACTAGATTGAAGCAAACGACCAAGCAAACTTGAGTCAGCCACAAAACGATTCACTGAACAAAATTTATCATCTGGAACTTCCAATTGACTAACTAATTCGGCATCTCTACAAAAACTTGCAGAAACATCAAAACGAGCTGAGAAAGATGGGTCTTTCAAAGAGAAACAGGGGAGTTTTCTGTCATCAGTATAGCTTTTACATTTGTGGGTTCTGAAGCAGCTTGTGTTATCTGAAGAGTAAGATGGATGAATTTGAAGAATTGTTGTTGGAAAGCAAATTGAAGGTGAAAACATGGCCTAGTATATGCTGTTGGTAAATTAGCAGCAAGACTTCAGCTTTCTCTAAATTTCCAAGAATTGAGAATACCCCAGTAAAGTGTCCCAATTTTCTCAAGAAAGAAGAACCCCAGCTGATAAATTTCAGGAACAACCAAGAAGGAAGAACAGAGCAAAGCAAGAAATTTATGAAGTTTCGACAAAATGCGTCAGCACAGCACAGCACAGAGGAGAAAAGTTGAAAGGCCCAAGATATTTTTGCCTTTTAATTCATTCCCTCTGCTGCATTTTCAGAAGGAGTCGGAGCTAGGTGAGGTTTTTTGTGGGTTCGTGACAAATTCATAGCTTTTGGATAGACTCTGTATTTATATGTGAATGTCAGACAAAATTGATTGACCGTGCAGTAGTAAAATAGGAACCTGAAAATGTTTTTCAGGTAAGAGTTGTGGTTGGTTTCGAACCCCCTCTCAAGGTGAAAATTGAAAATTTGAGAAGGCGTGGGGACCGTTTTGTTTCCAAAAATATGAGTAGATATATCAATTTCTTAGTGGTGGTAGAACAAGTGAAGGGGATGGGTAAAAATGATTTTTAGAGGGCTAACTACATGATATTCATCTCATCAAAATAAAATTGTCACTTGCGATTAAGTGTCCACCTTGAACATCTCTAACGGAAGAGGTATAACATTTGATAAGGTACAATTATTGTCATTTTCTCTTCATTATACAATCAATTTTATGTCCAATAATGACTCAGAAATAGTAGAAAAAAGAGCCTTTTGGATTCCAATTTTGAATCATACAGAAAAGCAAAGAGTAGTTGGACGGCAGCTCTGTCTTTAGCATCAAAACCACTTCTCTAAAACAATGTAGTAGTGCCAACAACAAACGTCAAGACAAAAAAAAAAAAAATAGATTCTTTTCAGTTCTTTACACAAAAATATCAAACCAAATGGACTGCTTGTCTCATGTGTCATCTGTTTTCTGCTGCTATAAAATTCTGGTCCTTCTCATTTCATTCACCTCACTTTCAATACTCATTCATCTATTTCTTTCTAAAGTTTCAATCTTTTGCACTATGGCGGCCTCGAACTCGTCGTTTGATCAGACATCAGGTACTTTCTCTTTTTCTCGAAGTTTTAATGAAATGTCAAAAAATAATTTGCTCTTTGGTGTTTGTGATATGGTTTTCCTGAGAAGCAGCTGTAGCAGCAGAGGCTAAGAATGGGGAAGATTTCTCAGTTCATGTGTTCTCGTCCTCCGCCGAGGTAAAAATTGTTAAATCCCTCTTTAAATATGTTTTCATGATATCAGAGTCAAGTTCATCCTGTTTTGGCTCCCAGTCCACACTCCAGTTGGGGGCCGGGGCGTGGAATGGAGTAGTGGTTTGCATATATAGACTTTGGCAATCCTACTCCGGCTAGCTTTTGGGGTGGAGTTAGATTTAGGTGGCATATTTTTACAATCTTTAGCTTGACTAGTTAATGTTGAAATAGGAATTAAAAGGAAAAATAGTAAGATTAAAATGTTGAAAGAGCTAATAGATAATGGTTTCACAGTACAACAGATGAGGGAGAATGGAAATTGTGTTGCTCCTTTCAATTGGTTCAAGAGCTAGTATAGTGTGACGTCCATGGTGGAGGGTGGGCTGACTAGAAGGGGTAAAAGAGGAGGACTGACAGACTTTTTTTTTATCACTTCACGCATTTTGAAGAAAGGGGCATATTAACATCAACACACAAAATGAGAGAAATGAGAGAGGAAAATTAAGGGATTTTTAAGGTATAACCCAAGTTCACAATGGTATACGCGCTTCTGGGCTCAATGATTGGTATCCCAAGGGACAAATCTGTGAGGTCTGTTGGGCCAAAGTGGACAATACGTATCATGAGCTTGGACTGTGACATATAGTTATGGCAAACTCCAGTATAGTTGTTGTGTGCTCCAAAACAAGTTTGAGTTTAAAACATATGTAGTCCAGCGAACTTGATTGCTGCCCAACAAACTTAGTATTGATTCTTGGCATTTCTTTTACGGTACTCTTTTTCTCAAATTTAAGCTAGGGTCGACTCATGTCTAAGAGTCAAGTTAAAATTATCTAAAAGCGAAAGAAAATGAATCAAAGAAGTTCCCCTGTATGTGCAATTTTTCGACAATTGCCTTTGATAGTCATCCACATTTTTAGTGCATTGTGAGTTGAGTTAGATGTTTTTTGCTGAAACAGTTACTTGAGAAGTTGCACGAGAAGTGGAATTTGGTGAAGCAGCAACCTTATCCGGCGATGTATTCTAGTGTCTATGGTGGAATCATTCTTGATCCAGCAATGATGGTTATTCCAATAGATGATCACATGGTGCATCGAGGACATGGCGTCTTTGACACAGCTATTATTTTTGATGGGTATGAATCTAGTCTAGTTCCTTAAACAATTGTTATACTTTGTGATTTGATCTCTGAAAATATCAACTTTATGTAAGACTCCGTGAATAACGTGCTTCATTTCCTATCAATGCCGATGTACAATGCATTCCCCTATAAGTCAACGCCCCATCCTCCCCAACAACACAACAACTCGGTGTAATCCCACAAGTGGAGTCTGGGTAGCGTAGTGTGTACCTTGGGAGGTAGAGAGGCAGTTTCCTATAGACCCTCGGTTCAAGGACTCCCCAAACAAAAATAAAGTAAAGAAAAAAATGTGCCTATCATTAAGTAGCGATAATATGGAAGTATATGCTAAAATCATTTTACATATGATGTATTCATAGTGTCACTAAAGTAAGAGAAGCTTTATCGGAGCTAAGATCCTAATCTATAAGTCTATGGTTGATTCAGCTTCTCTTTGGTTTTCTAATGCAGCTATCTGTACGAATTGGATGTCCACATTAACCGCTTCCTTAGATCAGCATCCAAAGCCAGGATTGCGTCTCCATTTACATTTTCAGAACTTAAAAGCATTCTTATTCAACTTTCTGCAGCATCGAAGTGCAGGAAAGGCACTCTGAGATATTGGTTGAGTGCAGGGCCTGGGAACTTCTTACTCTCCCCAGCTAAATGCCCGACATCTGCATTCTATGCTGTGGTGATTGATGAAGATTTCGCACAATGCAAAGAAGGGGTAAGAGTAATAACTTCTGCGATCCCCATGAAATCACCTCTTTTTGCTACTATGAAAAATGTGAACTACCTCCCCAATGTACTCTCCGTAATGGAGGCTGAGGATAAGGGAGCATTTTCATCTATATGGGTTGATGAAAAAGGTTATATCGCTGAGGGTCCTAACGTGAATGTTGCTTTTATAAATTCTGATAAGGAGCTTATCTTGCCTAGCTTTGATAAAATCCTAAGTGGGTGCACTGCTTTGAGGCTTCTTCAACTCGCACCCAAGTTGGTCGAGCAGGGACGTTTGAAATGTGTCAAAACAACGGACATCACAGTCGAAGAGGCCAAAGAAGCTGCTGAAATGATGTATGTCGGAAGCACACTTCCTTTGTTACCTATCATCATGTGGGATGAGAAACCTATCGGAAATGGTACGTCCACTTAACAAGTTTTTCCTCACTTCCTTTAAAACAAAGTTGTCAAAGTACACATAATATGCAATATGCTACTCTTTCTGTTTCAATTTGTTTGTCTAGTTTTGACTTGACTTGACACACAGTTTAAGAAGTAAATAACACTTTTGAATCTTGTGATCTTAAACATGTCACGTAGAAAGTTGGAATAAAAGAGTTGCAGAAAGGGGAGAAGCATTCCTTTTCAAACTAACTATAAAGGAAAGTAAGACAAGCAAATTGAAACAGCATAAAAAGAAGCTGGAACCCCTTGATATTAAAATGAGCTAGATATCGATAATTTGCAAGTTGCAAGCATAGGAGAGAAGAATAACATAATTTATCGTGACAGGGGAAGTGGGAGAAATGACAATGGCACTCTCGGATTTACTTTGGGAAGATATGGCAGCTGGTCCGGAATCACAGAGAATTCCAGTTCCATATGCATAAGAAATTAATCTCAAATCGAAGAACAATGCTGATAGAGTATGCTCTAAATGGATTTGAAATTTGAAGTCAGTATCATTCTGTTTTCTTCGTAGCGGGTGGTAGCAGCTACATGTTCTTGGTTTGTTTTGTATGTTGAGCTTCTCCAGCATTGCATAATGTTGCTTTTCAAGTATTGATCACTACCTGAAGTGAGTCAACAAAATATCTTGCAATGTATTGGTAATTGGTACATGAACTTTTTTCGAGTTTTATGTTTGGAATAAAATTATTAGACAAAGCTGAAAACGATGCCAGATCAACTCTGAACTGGTAAGATGAAAATATGGTACAAAGAAAAGTTTCTCTAGTTCTAATAACAAGGTCTGTATGGAAAAACTCTACTAGAGTTTCATTTGAACTTATACAAATGAAACTTCAAAACTGTGTCATGAAGTTCAGAGACGAATCTAGAACTTAAGTTAGTATACAATAACCATTAGGTTTATATATAAAAGTTTGTTCAAAGTGTTACAAAAAGTAATTTAGTGACTTCCAGTGTAATAAAATAAAAGTTTAGTGGTTTAATGGAATTTAAGAAAAATGATTAAAAGATTTTAAAAAAATAATAATAACCGTAACGCTCAAATCGTTTCGATATTTGCATCTGTTAAAAGTGAAAACCGTCAACATTTTCAAATGCAAAAAGCTACACTTAAATCAATTTTCAAATACCAATCTTTTTCAACTTTTATAAATTACTCCTTTAATTTATTTCATTTCAGAAATAGCCTTTCTTCCTTTCCTATTTATCAAGAAGTTAATAATTTACTTGGTGCAAAAGGTGGAAGAAATTAAAGAAGAAAACAAAAATGGTAGATTATTATCATTGCAAGCCATTGGCATTCTTGTTTGCTTTGCCTTTTGCTTTTATCGCGTTGTTTCTATCTCTCGTCGGAGCACTCATATGGCTCCTCGGGTTCGTTTTCTTCTCTTACTTTCTCTCTCTCGTTTCCTTTTTTTTTTTAATCATTACATTTCACTAGAGTCACTAAACTACTATTGTTTACGGAAAACATTCAATTTGGCATACCAAATGTCACCATAGTGGTTTTTTTTTTTAAGTATATAACAACTTAATAAATTCTTATCATAAACATTAGTAATTTATTGATAAACGTGAAGTAATAAACCAACTTGTTAACTTGTGATAAAATTCATCAATATTATTATACTGTCAGTGTATATAATTATTTTAAAACATTTTTTAGAATATGATTCCCCTATGCATTTTGATATTTTTGTTATGAATATAATGCAGGTCCTTGTTGAGTTGTTTGTGTCCTTGTTGTTTTTGTTGCGCCGGATTTGGAAGAATGGCCGTAAAGATGGTAAAGCTGCCTGTTAAAATTATCATATGGTTCATTCAAAAGATCCCTTGTTGAATTCAGATTTAATTTTTCAGACGTTCGATCATTCAAATACAATAGCCTTTTCTTTTTTTTTTTGTACTATATAAAATTGAGTGACTTTCTAAGATATAATTATTAGAGCAATTTTCACATATAGCAAACATGAAATCATATTTGTATGTTATAATTATAGTTTGCATAATTGCGCTCCATAGCAAATTTTATGTTTGCTATGGAACTTGTAAATTGTATAATTCGTTATACATATACGAATGGCTATTAATATGTATATTTTGCTATACATATATGAATGGCTATTAATATGTATATTTCAGTATACATATACGAATATGGTTATTAATATGTATATTTCGGTATACATGCATACACGAATCAATTGTATAATCTGTGTTTGTATAATGCGAAAAAGAGAGAAAGACAAAAGAAAATTGGGCAGGGGAAGATCTATATTTGTATAATTTTAAGTGTATATGACGAAAATATATGTATTTGTATTTGTATATACAATTTTTTCTCGCTTTATACAAACAGAAACACAATTTATACATTTGTGTTTGTATAAAGTGAGAGAGGCGAGGCGAGCGAGATTCGCTGGGAGAGAGGCGACTGGCAAATAGTTTGCTACGGATTAGAGTTAAATGAAACTGTGTTTATAACATTTAATTTGAATTAATAATTTGATATTTTATATAATTTTCCCTAATTATTATTAGTTGAATGACTTTTATGTTACAAAACACAAAATTAAGTGATTTTCTAAAATAAAGTTGTTAGTTGAGTGATCTGAGAAATTAGCCATTTGGGCATATATAGGATTTTTTTGTTCTCAAAAAAATATTATTTAGTGATTATAGTTAGGATTGATTTTACTAGTCCATCCATGATTAATCTAGTTAGAACTTAGAACCATTATCTATTCAATGGTGCTTTACATCCAAAATGCTCTTTTTATTATTATTATTTTAGATGGACAACAAGTACCCAATGCTTGATATTTTTTTTGTTCTATTTTTATTCTTTGTCCAAAAATAAAAATCATAATATATGGTTCAAGAAGTAAAAGAAGCCAATCAAGCAAGTAGACATTCTAACAAGTCATGTGATGGATACTTTTGTTTAATATTCATCATAAATGATTGATTTTATATATTCCTAATCCAATATCTCCCACCCCACCCCACCCCCGCAGATTAACCTAACCTTATGGGCACTCTGAAAATATAAGTACTTTAGTTTTTGTTGAAATTCGAAATTTATAATCTTATTGGATCTCCATTATATTATCTTCTTTTTGAACGAGCTGAACCAAATTTGAGATTTAAATTTTATAGTTTTGAATTTTCTATTTATGTGTCTGAAATCAATTAGTTGACATCTCTTCGCATATCAAAAGTTATTATTATGTAGATAGATCAATCTTTTTTTTTTTTAAAAAAAAAAACATGTATTAAATGTTGATTTTTCTTAAAATTTTGTTCAAGATCTTGAATTTTATCACTAGTCATATCAATAGCAGTAAATATAGTCTTAGGTGCAGCATGGACAAAGATTTCAACCACTACACCTTACGTAGTCTGAAATGAACGAAAGTGTCCTTCCACCAACTTACATTTTTGACAACTATTAATCCAACCTAACAGATCACAATACATAAAAAAGGACTTCAAAATCTACAACAAGCTAAGTGTGTTCATATTATTTTGATTATCATCTCCTCCATTTCAATTTGTTTATCTTATTTTAATTTGACATAAAATTTAATTAACAGAATAAAAGAAGACTTTTGAATTTTAAAACCCATGTTGATATATATTAAATTTTGGAACTACGTACGTCCCACGGGAAAGCATAAACATTGCAGTAAATAAAGGATTTTACAGTAATTATTTAGCGATAATAATAAATATGTATTTAGAACCAACCCCTTGTACAAAAATTGCTCTCTAGATACAATGACGTTAACTTAATTTTCGCTAAATTTTTCATGACAATAAATATTATTACTTAAAAATTATTATCACTATATTCTCTCTTAGCTTATTAATATAGTGTAATGGTCATAACATTAGTTCAGATAGTTTTGTTTAATTTTCTCTTTGTGCGCTTTCGTTCTTTCTCTAAAATAAATAATGTTGTAGTGGATCATAAAAAAGATGTCCAAGTACATTAAATCAAGATTGGAACTAGATTGATATTAATATTTTTTTGCTAAAAAAATATAGGATATTGTTACTTTATTTGATTAGCAACTCCTTAGTTCGTAATGGATAAAATTAAATACTACAATTACATATTAAAATCAAATAAATAATACTATTCTTTAGTTCTAAGTCCTAACATTGTAGGACCAACTTCACGTGAACACACAAACCTAACTGCATGAGAAGTCAGCCATATCCATCTCTTCGTATATTTCTTTAATTTATTTAATTTACAAAAATATTTTGAAGCTTCCCCATGTTGATTAAACTAATACTATGAGTCTATGACAATATATAGTTTAGTATAACAACTTGACATATTTATGCGTGAATCCAGTTCAAGTCATGCATCTGATTTTAAAGTTACATGTTGTATTAAAGACTTTGCACATATATATCCTATATATATATATATATATTAGTTGTGGTAAAATCAGCTCATTATTAATAACTTAGTTTCCTTAATATCATCTAGTTAAGTTAGATTAATTATAACTTGTCTACTGATTTGATTTAATGAATTGAAATTGAAGTGAGTCATCAAACTATATATTGATTTGACCTAACGAAATGATTTCGATACCCAAACAAAATCAACTATTTATATATTGAAATTTATGTAACGTAACTTACACAAATAATTTATGAAAGATGCACTACAATAAAAATCTCTTGGAAACATTTGTTGATAAAAAAAATTACATGTTTTTTTAGTGGTGAAACATTAGCTTTCACATTTATTTTATTTTTAAAAAAAAGAGGGAGGGGGGGGGGGGATCAAGTTGAGCAAATTGAATTATGACACGTTAATTAACTATCTCGATTTAATCGATTCTGAACCAAAAACAAATTTTAGAGTAATTAATCATGACTTGTTTATTGATTTGACCCGTTTTAATATGCACAAATTTAAATCCACCCCTCCATATCTCACCTGATTCTTCTATATAAATAGATGCCAACAATAGAAAACCATAATCATTTCATTTCAAAGTCCCATATATACTCTTCCTATATAGGTAGCTCCATTATTTTTCCTAACATGAATAGTTCCTTCAATTCCCAAAACTTGCAAAAATACTCAAAACACAACAAAAAAAGGCTAAATCAAGAACAAGTGAAACTTTTAGAGGCGAGTTTCGATTCAACCAAAAAACTCGATCTAGAGAAAAAACTCCAATTGGCAAGAGAATTAAGGGTTCCACCACGAAAAATTTCGATTTGGTACCAAAATAGGAGAGCACGATGGAAAAACCAGTGCATGGAAAATGACTATAATGCCCTTCAAGTTAAGCTTGAAAATGCATTATCTGAGAAAAGGCAACTTGAAAAAGAAACTGAAATTCTTCAAGGAGAATTGGAAAAAGCAAATGAAATGTTAATTGGACTGAAGTCAGGTGCACAAGGGCAAATTAGGGAATTTAGACTATCTAGTTCATGTTGTGAAGATGTGATTAGCTATAGTACTAAATGGTTACATAATTATGAGGTTAATTATTGTAATTTGCAAATTGATGAACTTTATCCTATGATAGGTGTGGAAGAAGGGACCAAAAAATGTTGTTCAACTTGGTGAAGTGAATGAGAATTTTGGGAAATCTAATGAGAAAAAAAATCTCATTTCTCAATTGTATTCGCACACCTAATAATTTCTCTCTCAAACAAATTTTACATGAGCCATTATATGATGATTTTGGGCTTATCTTGTAATTTAACCTGTGACGTTCACATCATCTGATTGTTTATGAACACCCAAGTACACATGCTACCTTTTTATTGTATGTGTGTCTCGAATCAAAACTACGAGTAAATTCAGTAAATCAGCTCGTAAACAAGGAAAGATAGTAAGTCAAGCCTCACGTACGCCATTGTTCCACCATCTATTTGTCTTGGTAAATTATTGACTATGATATCAAGTAGTGGGTTAAGTCAATTTCAAAATATTTTCAATGTAATACTAGGTGATAGTGTGTTTTGTGACAACTCTACAAAAAAATTTCGTTAGACCTCATTCCATTAAGAGTATCACTACACTTTATATATATATCTTTTTCTAATTAATTTTTAATATGAAACTTCGCACTATTTAATGATGATTTATTGGTAATTTATAAGTTCAAATATTGATACTAATTGCAACTTTCCGGTGTGAATATTGTTTAAGATGATATGGGGAAGAAACATCATAAATGGAACTTTCAGGGCCTTTTTGCAAGCAGATATAAAATTAATGCCTAAATATGTATTTTCATAAAATAGTTTTCTGCCCTCGCGCTTCTACTACAAAAAGGTCACTCTTTTCCCTCCAAATTTCAGAAAAAAAGGAACGAACAAAAGCTGGTGTTTCAGTTCAAAGGACGCCGTATAATACTCAGAATGGCGTCGACGTCCGGTGCAGGCAGCGGCGTAGCTGCCGGAAGGATCAGATCTCATACATCGGCGCTGTATTCCGACAGTCAATCCCTCATCCTTGTATTAAGCTTGCGCTCGCAACTTTTGGAATTAAACTTTAAATTTCAATTTTTCTCGTTCTTAATCGGACTGCTTTCGTTTTCTATTGCAGGAAATTAGGAAGTCTGTGACTATGATGAAAGATATCGCTGTCCACTTGGAGAGAGATGAGAGAACCCAAATGGTACTTCATGATAAACCCTAGTTATATGTTCAATTTTTTTAATTCTTAAATGTTTCCCTTGTAATCAGTGCTATGTGAGCGGTAGATGTAGTATTGAACTTGAATCTCACCTTAATTTTTTACTTTTACATTGGTTAGTTTGAATGCTTATAATTATCTTAGTTTGTGCTCCCTTGCCCCTTGGTCTCAATTTATATGGAGTTTGACTTGGACTTTTGAAATTTGTGGTTTAAAACACTCGTTGACCATTAGTGTGACTATGAATCAATCATGAAGGGTCAAAGGAGAATTTTTAAGTTAAATTGTTTTTTTTATTATAGAAAGGTGTCATTCTTATTAGGATGGACTAAAAGGAAAAGTGTCCCATAAATTGGGACAAAGGGAATAGTTATTTTGGTAATTTGTACGTTATCTTCGTCTGTCCGTCCCAATTCCAAACGGTTTTGCTTTAACTTGATGTGCTTGTCAAATGACCAAGCTTAGGTTCACAAAAAGCTTTTGAAAATAATGTACTAGACAAGCTTTTCTTCAAAAGAAATGGTAATATTGCTATTTGGGGAGTTGATGCAATATTTCTTTTGGCTACATAATTCATAGTAGTCTCTATGTAGTTTGTAAAAAAAAAAAAAATTTTTTTAAAGAAGTTAAGAAATTTATGATTGAATTCACACCAAAAATTTGATGTGCTTACACCTAATACTGCAAATCTGACATTCTTTAGGGACGAGGGGGTAAATTTCTAGAAATACTACCAAATTTTGAAGCTTTGTTAGAATAATCATGTACATAGTCCATTGTGTTTCTTTTGACTTTTGGTACCAGTGTAATCTGCAATAGGAACTGAACCTCTAGTCAGAAATTGAACAAAATACCGGTTCAATGAAGCTATTTGAAGGTTATGAATATCCTAACTAATTGAAGAAAAAACTGGCTTGATAGTACTCAATTCCACCTATCAGAATGTAATGACTGATGATAGGTGAATTATATGTTGATAGCTAGCAGATGATGTGTTATCCTGTAAAATTGTTGATGTTAACAAGTTAAAAACTGATCCAAATATTGTTCAATATTAGCGGGAACCATACAATTTCTTTCTTGATGGAATGTAAATGAGTTTGGCTTATTCTGTTGCAGGTAAAGGATCTTGAAGATGGTGTTGTTCAGTTGTTGGCAGCATCTGATGAGTGCATGCATCTATCTGAGGCAATTCAGTCTATAGGTGATGAATTAGAGCCTGGGCCAGAGGTGACTTTTCGTTCAATATATGTATATATTGATCTTCTGCTGCTCAGCTTGGACTGTTGAGATTTCAATTATATGCATTCCCTATGTCATTTGTCTGCAGCCAACGAATTTTAAGAAGAAGTTTGACGAAGAAATTGCAAAATCAAAGGCTAGATCATCGTCTCACACTCAGAACCAGTCTTTGTTGAGAAAATTCCGGGAAGCCGTCTGGGTATGTTTTTCTTGTTAGTTGTACAACTTTTTGCATTCTTGTTTGGAAGAAAAGCAATCTTACTTATATTGAACAAGAGCACTGAGAAGAGAACTCAACCCTCCTGTGCTGAAAAAAACAACAAAGAAAAAGGGAAAAAGAGAAAAGAGCGGCAAAGAAGATGAAAGAGAAAAATAATAATAAAGAAGAGAGATGGTCCCAGCAAAAGGGGAGACTTTTTCCTCTTGAATGCCACCATCTGCTTTCTCCATTTAACCATGTCCACTGGATGACTATTTCCATTTGAAATCTCCATTTATAATTTTGATTAATTTGTATTCTAAATTTATTAACCCGTCCGTTATATTATTTAAGGGTTCTGTTGAGTAACCTCCTATGGGTAATTGAGCTCTTTCTTTCTTCTGCAGCATGTTCATCACGAAGGACAGCCAATGCCAGGTGACGAGCAGGAGGACATTGTAATGACCAGTACACAATGCAACCTTCTGAATGTGACTTGCCCATTAAGTGGAAAGCCCGTTACTGAACTTGTTGAACCAGTTCGTAGGTATGGTGAATATCTTTCTTCCATTTCATACATATCTAGGTTTCCAATGGAGAGGGTGCTTTAGACACGAGCATTTGTAGATAGTTACCCATGTTAGTGCTTTACATTTGCATACATATTTGATATGATCTATTCTCCCACTTGCCACTATACTAAGGTTCATTGCTCTGCGTATTCTTGATTCAGATGCTATAACCTCAATCCAGTACACTGCTTCTGACTCAAATGAGGCTTTTTATCACTATATTGTAACTAACTCTCAATAGAACTGTTGAGCCCAACAATTGGCTTTATTATAGTTTCTTTGAGTTATCAAGTTGTAATGCACATCGGTAATTAAGGTGCATCAAATTCTATTAGGGTGCGGGAATGCTTATATTTTCTCTTCTCTCCATCTCAGAATTTTACACACCTCTGTTTTTTTTCTTGCATTCTTAGTTTTCTACTTTTTACCCAGTAATTCTGTATTTAGGTGTTACATCAGTAACATGCTGATTAAAATTTGTCTTAGAAATTTCCTTTCCGCATGTTCATCTAAATATATGGTTTTCATATTTTGTTCCTTGCAGCATGGACTGCAAGCATATATACGATAAGAAGGCTATTATGCAGTACATGAAGTCCAAAAGCACACGTGGCCAATGTCCCGTTGCAGGTATTTGTGCTTTTCCTAACAAAAATGGGTTCCTATTCATTCAACAACTAAATGCAAGTTAATTTTCTTTCAGGTTGTCCGAAAATTCTTAAGGCGCAAAGGGTGTTATGTGACCCTTTCTTACTTATAGAAATTGATGAAGTCCGCTCTATGAGTAAGCAAAATGCTAGACCTGATGCGATAGAAGATTTTACTGCGCTGGATGAAGATGAAGATGAAGATGAAGAAGATTGAGGGTTTTGAGGCCCTGATGGATTGTTGACCCTCTAGAATCTTGATATCTAAATATTCAGGGTTCTACTCATGAACAGCTTATGTTTTTTGTGGAAAAAGAAAGCCTTGTTTTAATCTTTTGGAAGTTTGGAGCGGAACTATTTTGGTTCTCTTTCCCAAGAAGGGGACATGAATATTTTGAAATTCCTAGAAATGAACAACTTGTGCATACTTGTATAAATTGCGAATGGACCATTTTCTTTCATAACTTTGATCCATCTTTGCACCTCACGACCGACCTAGTAGTCAATGAAGTGGATTGAAAATTGTGTTGGTGAAAAGATAACAGGTAGGTACCTTGTATAGTGACAGATGTCGAATAGTTTGAGACGTTCCAAAATAAATATGCGATGTTAGATTGAGATGGAAGAATTACAGCTCTTATGTCCTACATGGTCTTGCAATAACATACATAATGACAGTATCTGGATCAACTTTCATAAAGAGATACAATCTGGAACAAGATGCATTTACCTAAAATAAAATCTCTCAAAGCTCAACAACAATTAGTTCAGAAACTTACGTAAACTAGAAGTAAACAATAACCCGTCCAGCACCTCAATTACAGCAGCAGTTAAAGAAACAGTACAGAAAATAGACGCAACAAAGAGTCGAGCCACCGATTGTACAAGATTTTTTTTAAAAAAAGAATTAAAAAAGAACTGAAACAGAAAGTCAAAATTTTGATTTTTTACACCTCGGAGTTCAACTTATACTATTACACTGCAGTTCATAAAAAAATTTCCAGTATACGCCAATAAATCAAGTGGTTTTTTTTCTCATTACTATCCACTCTACAAGAGAACAAAGGCACAAAGTCTCAAATTTACAATGAGTAAAGACATCCTTCTCATCTAAATTGGTCAGTACACCATCTCTAAATATAAACTCCAGAGACAAATTCTGAGAAGATTTGCATTTCTCAGTTTGGACACTGCTTTTCAAATGGCAGTTGCATTCTATCAGCTTGATTAACCTGTTCTCTAAGTTTCTACATTCACACAAGTTAGTTTGCTTGCATTCAAAGGATTCACTGTACCTTTCTTGTACTCGCTTCTCATCAAACGAAGTTGAATCATCAGCCAGCAACCATACCCTCAAAGCCGAATGAAGATTTGCAGCTAACGAGGCCAGAAAGTCATAAGCATCCTCTACTATACACTCGGCCTTTTTAAGTCCCCACTCGTAGGAAAGCATTTTTTTCAAGGTGCGCCGTAGGTTCAGCAGGCACTGAGGACAGCACCGATATAAACACACTATGCTAGAATCAGTAGAAAGATTGGAAGATATATTTGAACATTCAAGATCTATGCTATTGCCAACAGACTTTTGGTTGCTATCTCCGATTTGAAGGTTGTTCAGAGTGGACAATCTGCCATTTGAGTTGGAACTCAAAGTATAATTAGAATGCTCAATGCCACAACTGTCCTTGGAATAATTACTACCATCCTCTTGAACATCATCAATGTTTAACCCCATGAGCCCATTAGATTGTCTCTTTAATACACAATCTCCAATATTTCCTAAATGTTTGTCAGTATCATCTGGCATGCATGAATTATCATTAAGAACACTGTGCACAGAACAAGTAACTTGCCTAGAAGGGGCAGAATGGTTTACAGCCACCAAGTGGAGAGGCTCGTGTTCTACAGCTCTGATATCTGGAAAATTAGAAACACCATTTGCTTCTGGATTAGCAGGCGTACAATTTTCAGCAGTTAATTCTGGACGACATGTTTCTAATGTCTCTGCTTTGTCAAGGGGTTCTTCTAGCTCGCAACCTCCCTCCCTCAGAGGTGTACTCTCAGGAGCATCAGCGCTTTCTGGAAGTCCAGCACAACCAATCTTTGGGTTTGCCTCTGCAAGTTGAGAGTCTCCCCCTAAACTGAAAGTAAAGCCATTTACATTAGATGTAAGGCTGGCAATAAGAAACCAAAGAAAACTGTACATGAACTACAGTTAGAGCAAAACTTACCTCTGCAACGAATAAACCCAGCTATTAACCATGTCATCGAGATAAGCAATTTGGGATAAAAGACGAACAAATTGATACCTATCCCTCCCATTCCGAATTTTATCATTGATCTGTTCAACCAGAAGCTCAAGAACTTTTCGAACCTCTGCAGAAACTTCTCTGACAGATGAGTATTTGCCTCTGTATGCTAACAATCCAATAGCTATCAGGCCTCGCACCATACAGTATTTCTCTTTGCCTTTATTATTGTTGGGTGGAAGGGTAACATTTCTCGTTGAGATAATAGGACGAATGACACAAGAATTGAACGGCCAACCCTTCCAAGGTCCATTTATGTCAACACAAGGACCTTCTCTTAACTTGGATGTAAACCAGCAAAGTTCAGCAAAATGAGGATATCGCAGAATTTGATAGCCAAATGTGGTAATTGCTAACATCAAGTTTGATTTCCCTTTTACATTTCTACTGTTGGCTATTGCAGAAGTAGGAAGTGGACATTGTTTATTCACAGGCTCAATGGTTGATCTAAGATCTGACCTCTGACATTCTATGGCAGCATTGCCCTCAGATTTATCACTAGCTTCATCATTGCATGTCTGCAAGTGGACATGGTTTGTACGATGAATCAGCTGAATGAAGTGCTGAACTATATCTTTTGACAACTTCGCGGCTGAGGAATCAATCAGACATTCTTGATCAAAATTTCTATCAAGCTGCTCAGAAAATCTAGAAACTGAATCCTCCAAGGGAAACGGGATACTGCTGTTCAACGCCTGATTTTTAAAGAACTGCCTCACTCTAACAGGGAGTGCTTCCAATGGTACATCAGATGTAGCCTGTTTAAGGGAAACAGGAAAAGGGCGTGGGGTGCAAAAGAGTGAGTTCTTTAATTAAAGTTGTAAAGTACTTGCGCAATCTAGGATAGTCTTCTTAAAAGAATTAAAGAGAATCATATTGTATGCCACAAGTGGCTTTCTTGTTTCCACATGCAACCTTGCTGATATAATATGACAAAACATCAAGGTGTATTCCTTTAACATAATGTTCAAAAAAATATAAAGGTCCCAAGGCAAATTTAAGGACAAAAGGCACATACCAGAAGCATCACGGATGTGGCCATGCATATACTTTCCACTTGCTCAACAAAGGAGCTCCACAGATAGGAGGCTCTTTTGACAGCATCTCCAGCCTGGTCAGCACTATGGTTAAAGCTCTTTTCCTCGTCCTTGCCTAATGATTCAGGGTTTAATAAAGAGCAACCATCCTCTTGACAGACTAGGTCAGGTGTCTCCATGGCCCATAAATCAACTCTTGGCATAAATATCATGCACTTCTCCACACTAGCACATCTCACTGCACAAGAGATACAAATTTACTACTTCAGTAAGATGTTTAAAATTTAACAAATCAATTTTAAAATAGAGAAAATACATAAAATCCCCCCTGAACTTAGCAGCAAAACTTACTTTAGTACTTTAACTTTACGGGTAATTATTTACCCCCGTGATCTCTTTTCAAGTGAATTTAATATCACCCTAAAATTATAATACCAATCTCACATTGGCAAGTGTATTCCACACGCTCCAAGTCATTGATACGTCAGCGCCACATCATTGCCACAGAACATTATTTAAATTTTTATTTTTTAAATTCTTTTTTTGTTTCTTTTTATTTATTCACAAATTTAGAAAGCAATTTTTTTTTAAAAAAATCAGCGCTTGTTCCTCAACTGTCACAATCCCCGTTGGTTAAAAAAAACAACTCAGTCACAATTGCAATTGAACAAACTCAGTCAGATTGATCCAAGATCTCAAAACTATTCTCACAATCTCACAAAAGCACATTTAATTTTGAAGACATTATCAAAACAATAAATAATGACTGAAAATTTAATTTGAGATGAAGAAATTGTAGATTTTTAATTAAAAAAAGCTTCAAGTTCATCACATTCAAACTCTGCGATAAATAATAATTTAGAAGCAAAAATAAATTATTGGCTTTTCTATTTTTTTTGTGTTCATCACACCCTTTTACTGATTCAAAGAAAATGGGGGTGGGATGGGGGTGTTTCAAAAAAAGAGAGAAGCTGGAAAGTTCTTCGAAGAAGAAAAAGAAAAAGGCGAGGCAAGTGGTGTTTGAGGCGGCGAGTCCAAAGAAAAAGAAAGAGGGCCGCGATGGGGTTTCAAAGAGGAGATATAGGATCAAGATGGGGGTTTCAAAAAAGGAGAAAGAGGGGGGGGGGGGTTCAAGAAGAAGAAAGAAGTGATGCAAGTGGGATTGAGGGCAGGAGGGGTGGTGGGGTGTGAGGAAGATGAAGGGGATGGTGGTACTAAGAGCTGGGGGTGGTAGGGTATGAGGAAGATAAACGAAAGAATGATTATTGGCTAAAAAGAAAAAATTAGGGCCCAGTTAGTCTTTTCTACGCACAGTGACTTTTTTGACTTGCCACGTCAGCTATTCGGGTGTATTTAAATTCACTTGAAAGATGTTAAGAGGGTATTTAAACACCCGTATAGTTTAAATACTAAAGTAAGTTGTGTTGCCAAGTTTAGGGGGGTTTTATGTATTTTCCCTTTAAAATAAGTAATCCCTCAAGCATACCAGCATAGTTTCAAGGGCCTTTCGTGCACACAAATAACCTTCCTTCTTACAAAAGGTTATGTACACAAATGACCATTTAGCACCCTCAAAAAGACCAATGAGACAGAGAGAGAAAGAGAGAGAGAAGAAAAAAGATAGAAAAGCCAAAGCACCTTCACCACAATGATTATAAAAACTTTATGCGGATTTATTTGGCTCACAAGATATAAGACGTGCTACATGTTATTTGTAGCAATCACATTCAACCATGATGGCTATACTCACCACAATTTCTGTATGGCACTCATTGTAACAATACAGAACAGTTATAATTACCTCAAAATTTAAATACTTTTCACATGATTTTTGATTGCTAACACATTTAATCAGAATAATATGGTGAAGGTACTAACAATGTTGCAAACCTGTGGTGCTAACAAGTTCGGAAGATAATGTAAAAGGGAAACTTTCACAAGATGGAGTCCATTAATAAGGGATCTCTCTTTAGAATGGAACTGAGCTGTTGGGTATAGAAATACTTGAGAACTGATATCACAACTTGGAGACAAGGTATCCCGAACTCATAAAGGCAAGTTCAGTAGACATTTGTACTTCAAGTAAGCACTTTGAGCCACTAGAGTGAGATAAATAAAACAGAAAAGAAACATACTCAGTATCTGCATCAACCCCTGAACGACATCTCCATGTCCTTCTTGAGAAATAGTAGCCAAATCCACCTTCTGGACATCAACATTACCAACAAAACAATGAAGAAGAGAGGAAGCAAGATGCCTTTGGCCAGATCTTGGGTTTCCAGAAATTAGTATTCTAAATCCCAATTTCTTTCCGGCCATATGAAAGATATTCTTCAACAATTTAGGCCGAGCCCCTGCCCACTGCAATTTTGATGGTTGAGAATTAGAGAGACCATGAACATTGCCATCATCAACAGCATCAAAACCACCAATATTAGCATCTCCATCCAGAATGTTGGCACGTACAAAGTGATTCTCAATCTGATTGATGACATCTGGTTCTTGAAGCAAATCATTAACATAGGACTGCCAATTATTGCTTGGTAATTTCTTCTCAACCATTGCAGAAAGAACAACATCTTTTACAAATTCAGCAGCTTTGAAGAGTAGAGGCGGCAACCAGAGGCGTTCTTCCAGATAAAGGGATACAATCAATCTACTAAGGGGTTGCAGCAGACATGGAACAAGAAAGGTGTGTAGAGGTGCTGAAACCACATCGTTTGCAGCCATTCCAGCTTCTCTACGTGAACATGGAGGTGGTGCACATGTAAGAGCCTCTACCCAATCCCTCTCCTCCACCTTAAAATTGGGAAGAGGGGGACATGCAGCATTGGGCACCTTCACAACTGCAGAGAGTCGCTTATGCAAGGGAAAGCTCCTTTTTAGAGCAATTATGGCTGCCTGAGTACACAGAGCCTGCAAATCAGCACCAGCAAAGCCCACTGTCTTGCTAGCTATCCACTTGAGTACTGGTCCAGACACTGGCTTAGGCCATTTCTTTGTATGCAATGAAAGAATAGATTCTCTGTCCTTAACAGATGGAAGTGGAAAATAAATCTCACGATCAAACCTACCCGGACGCCTTAATGCGGGATCAACAGCATCCGGACGATTTGTGGCACCTATTACAACAACTGAACCTCTAGATTTTAAACCATCCATTAGAGCAAGCAAAGTGGACACGACTGAACTATGTGTCTGGTCTTGCTGCCTACCACGGCAAGGTGCCAAACCATCTATTTCATCGAAGAAAATGACAGAAGGTTGAGATTTCTCGGCAACCTGAAAAAGAAGTCTTAGCTGACGCTCAGCATCCCCGACATACTTTCCCAAACAATCTGCCCCTTTACGGGCAAAATATGCTATTCGTTTATCACCGCGTGCACATGAACCAATCAGTGCCCGTACTATCAGAGTTTTACCTGTCCCAGGATATCCGTGCAAAAGAACTCCTCTAGGAGGTGTAAGCCCCAGAGAACTAAAGAGCTCAGGATACAAAAGTGGTAAGATGACAACCTCTTTCATACATTGGATGACATCTTGGAGCCCGGCAACAGAGTCCCAACCCTGAAACTGTACACCAGCATCGGAGTTTGAGCCTCCAATATATACAGGCGCGATTCTCAATAGATCTCGATGAAGTCTCTTGCTTTCACGTTTCAAAAACTCCTCATCCTCTCCACAGTTCTCTAACCATTTTTCCTCTGCATCAACATCCTTGCGCAATGCATCATTTGACAACTTTCTCAGCTCAAACTTCATTTTTCTAGCTTTCAATTTCTTTATACGTTGCAAATAATTACTTCCATCTGGTTGGAAGAGATGTCGGTGATCTGTACAGGCAATGAGAAATTTACGATGGTCAAAGATGCAGCCATTTGCCCGTGCACAAGGCTGCAAAATTTAACACCTGCTTAGTCAAAATGTAATATTACAAAGACAAAAAGTGATGTAATGAAGATATACAGATGCAATAAAAAAAGCAATGACCAAAAAGTAAGTAAATACTATATTTAGGCATCAGGAGATGCCAATGGTGGTCTGTGCTGAGTTTTTGAAGTATGAAATGATCCAGGAAATTTAAACTAACCAGGTGATAAGTTTTGGGACATCTATCAACACGGCAACCAATTGTTGCCCCAGGCCTTCCACAGCGGCTGCATTTTAAGACCCTTCCCCTGCAGAGCGCTGCTCTAACGTTTTTCAAGCATCCCAAGCCAGCAAAATAAACCTGAGAGCACAAGTAGAAGAAGTATTGGATCCTTGCCCATGAAACTATGACTTGGAAAATTGAGTGCCCAAGCAGGAAAATAATCCCAGATAGTATGAAATTCCATGAATGCCATATACCAATAGAAACTGAATCAAACAGTTCAGTCTGTTGCTTACTTTATACTAGTATATCCATCACAATGCATCCCACAGATGATAACAGCAAGGCCTAATAACTTTTTAAACACACCATTGAGCAGAAAAAATGAAGAAATCAATCAATCAACTATGCCTTGGTCCATAGCTAGTTGGAGTTAGCTATTTTCAATATCCATTCCTATCTTTTTGGACACAAATATTTATGAAAAGATAATCGATTGAGAAAAGATTCAAACAACTGGTAAAATTGTCTCAAGTATGCCATGGAATTGATAATTAACTCCTCATCCATGCTAAGAGCAACACGCTGGCCAGTATTATAGTTCAAAAAACCTTATCCTTCCTTAAGAAGACATGCCTATTGCACTTGTTTCAAATCATCTCTTCTAAATTAACTAATAACTTTTTTTTGAAAAGGAATAAGAAATATTGAAAAGGAAATGAATGTTCATTCCTTCTTTCTGAAACAAAAATTGGAAATGCTTGATAATTTTCTAGTATGCCCAGTTGGATTAGGCAGTTGGATTAGGCAGTTGAATTTCAACAAGTATTAAATTTGAAGACATAGATTAAGGAAAATACAATTGAGAAGGGAAACGGATCATACCTCTGGACTCCATACAGCACATTGCTGATGTACCCAAATCCCAGCTATACCATACCGATCATTTATGGGCCCCAAGAGGCGCCCAAGCCAGCCAGGTTCATCACCAAATCCATCCCACGTGTCATAGTTAGGTTCATCAGAAGCAGAGGACCCACTGTGTGCTTCATCATCACTGGCAGCCCCATAAACTAGCTTTTTTGGAGGTTTACCATCAGTACCTCCTCCACACAAACTACAATGTCTTCCCTCTCTTATTCGCCGCTTTCTCAAAGTACTATCAGAAGCACATTCTTTCTTGACCACCTTCTCCATTTCGTGAGCTTTATCACTAAAAGCACCTTCATCTTTTTCCTGGGCATAATCAACTCTGTCAACTTCATCTTCAGCTTGTTCCTCTGTGCCTCCATCTTTTTCCTGGGCATAATCAACTCTGTCAACTTCATCTTCAGCTTGCTTCTCTGTGCCTCCATCTTTTTCATCATTAGGAAGTAAACCACCTTCCACACCATCCTTTTGGTCAATCACCCCAACACTCACTTCATTTCTTCTTTGCAAATCCTGTTCCAGCATACTCACCTGGTCAGTCGCGTGGCATTCTTCTGGCTCTACACAAGTCTCTAACTGAGCCTTGTCTTCGTTATCTAATGGCAATGCCGCATTGCCATCCTCAACCCCCTCCTTAAATCTAGTTGTTGAAATGCCGTCATCTGTTTCATCCCTCACATGTAGCAGCTCCTCCTGGTCTACCATCTTACCATCCTCCACACCACCACCTGTACCAGTTTCTTGCTGCTCAGTAACCATTACATTTGAAGCTTTTATTCTTCCAGGTCTCTTTGACTTAACTATAGTTGACTTTTCACATTCACTATCTTCTTCTTTATCCAACTCTCCAACCTCTAACTCTGTTTCTTCCTTCAGCTCGTCAACATCCTGAAAAATCTTCCTTTTACCCACCGGAGACGAATCCACACTATTCCTCACTCTATTAGTCGTTCTCTTACTCCTAGCTCTCAATCTCAATCCCCAAGCACTAGTGCCTTCTTCCAAATGGTTGGAAGTTGAACAAGGTGACTCCACCTTCGCCACATCTCCTTTCTCCAACCTGCTACCACTTCTCACCCCACTCCTATCTAACTTCTGACGCTTCCTTGCAGGAGGAGGCGATGCATCAAGCACAGCAGGAGCTTTTCTAACCCTAGAGCTCCTCCGTAGCTCAACCTCACTCTCCTCACCATTCCACTCACTTGTTTCAACTTTATCAACACCATTATGATTCTGATTATACGTTTCTTCACAAACTTCATCTAGTCTTTTATGTTTCTTCCTAGCCCTAGAATACACCAATTTCGTATCCGTCCTACTCCTCTCAACCGACGCTATCCGCGAAAATCGCATGACAAAATCAACCACCAACCTCCTAATATATATCTCTACGTTAATTTAACAGTCCCCACACCTATATAACAATATATCCTCGTTTCAACAATCAAATCAAAATCTCGATCTAATTATCATCCAATAAACACCAATGACAATCAAATTTCCTCGTTTTTTCTTCAATTAAACCTCTGAAAAACCATAAATTAGCAAAAACAATACAACTAACCTTCGATTGATTGATCAAAAACCACAATACCAACGGAAAAAACACTTGAAAAACATCGATTTTCCTTCTTACTCTTTCGATTAGGGTTTCGTTTGCTCCATTTCTCTCAATGATTTTGCTGAAATTTCTCTGAATTTCGCTGTTGTGAAAACGAAAACAAACGAAGACTGGGGGCGGAGGTATATAGAAGAAAGGGTTCTCACTTGAAAGCGTAGTGAGATAAATCACTTTATATCCACGCGTGTTAAGTGAACGTGGAAATCACGTACAGTAGGTGGTTTTCATTAGAGTTGATTTGTGGAAGTGTATAGAACGCTCTTAGTTGATGAGCGTGGGTTATATAAAACGGAGTGATTTGCAAATTTTATTGGCATTTCGCACCAATCGTTACCGCCAAATAGATTTTCTTTTCGTATATAAAGGCAAGGGTGTTGAGTTTCAATTTTTTTTCCACAATTACGGAAAGTTTTTAAGTATTGCGAGGGTAGGAGAGAGCCTGTACAACAAAAATAAAAAGGAAAATGTCCAAATTACCCTTGATTTTTGTGAAATGGTATAAATTTGCGTGTCATTAATATAGTTGAGTTATATCGTTATCCTTACCAGATTTATTTAAATATATTAATATTCACTAACGTTAAAAAGGTTCAACGCGTGAGAGTGTTTCTAACAAAAATAAAAGGAGAAAAGCCCAAATTACCCTTGACTTTTGTGCAATGGTCTAAATTAGTGTGTCGGTAATATAGTTGAGTCAGATATATCATTATCTTTATGAGATTTATTTAAATATATCCTTATTCACTAACGGCTAAAAATGTTCAACGTGTGAGACGGTTTCTAACAAACATAAAAGGGAAAAAGTCCAAACTAACCATGACTCTTGAAATGGTCTAATTTGTGTGTCGTTAATATAGTTGAGTCAAATAAACCTTTACCATTATGAGATTTATTTGAATATATTCTTATTCTAATAATTAGAGAGTTCACCACACAAAATTGTTTCACGAGGAAAACTAGTGTCATCAAACTATGTGATGTTATCTAGATTTGTTGATGAACTTTGTGAAATTGTGCATGTTTCATTTTTCTTGATCGTAGTCTATCTTCATTTAAAATCAATTATTAGCGAAATATTTTTCTCTGCACTCTTAAAAACACAATTTGAAGATTATACTCCCATCCTCACATCACCTCAATATCTTTTTTTTTTAAAAAAAAAAAACATAAACATTTCATATAATTAAAATCACCAACCCAAAATCATTTGAACACCATCTTAACTGCCAGAATACTAGTGTAAATAATCAGAAGCTAAATATTACGTACTTAGGTCTATTTTAGCATTAGGAGTTTGATGTTGATCTTTGGCAACGCTATTGATTTGATAATAGGAGAATGGTAGATAATGAAGTTTTGACAAAGATAATTTTTTTTAATTTAATGATGCTAATTATTCATTATTCGAGTTTTAATGATTTGAAGCGTGAAGGTGATTAATTGGAGCTAGAGAATAGTGAGCTTATCTATTAAAGGTTTTAGTGACGTGTATAATTAGCCCCAAGGATAAATAAAAAGACAAATTTAAATTATTCGGCAAAGTTAAGAATGGGAGATGTTAACGTTTTGTTTTGGAAGACATTTTTAAGGATTTATTTATTCAGATTTCAGATTAATTTTACAATGAATATGTTTATTACTTTCTTGGAAAAAATTGTTTCTTAATCCAATCGCACGTGGTTATAAATTTTGAACAGAATCTTTTCTTGCAAATGTACATACGTAATGACAAATTAAATAGTGGAAAGCTATGGTACTCATACCCTTTGCCGGCTAAAAAGGAACATGTTTACAAAGATATAGGGAAATGAAAAATAAACAAATAAATGAACCAACAAAAAACTCTTTGGAACTTTCAAATTACACATTAGAATAGGCTTATACAAAATAACTTTAGCTCAATTTGGGTTTAGTCTTCTCCAACAGGAAAAAGGAAAGAATCTTTTCGCCGTGTCTAAACTGGGTTCGATAGAATCAAATAAACTACCTTTTCTACAACTCAGAAGATTCTGAATTTGTCTCCCCTTTACGCTAAATTGTTACAATATGACTATTAGCTATGTACATGAAAAAGGACAGATAATATCACTGTTT
Organism: Solanum pinnatisectum; assembly: GCA_035578085.1. NCBI lineage: Eukaryota > Viridiplantae > Streptophyta > Magnoliopsida > Solanales > Solanaceae > Solanum > Solanum pinnatisectum. The sequence goes on along the minus strand of CM069082.1, from coordinate 42,744,041 downwards.
ATTAAGTACTAAAGTGCAACTCCAAGAGGCAGCCTTGGATTAAAAGGAACTCTAACTAGTTTTTAGCTCAATTAACTGTTCTACCCAGTTACAAAGAACAAATATGCTAATACACGCATATACATTTGATGATTGCAAGAACAAAGGGGAAACAATTATAAAAAAAAAAAAAGAACAAATCCATAGAACCAGCCCAAGTGCCCAACTAATCAAGAAAGATTTGTGATTTTCCATGTTAAGAACTCCACTAACAATTGAAAGGAAATGATATTAATGTACAAACACTGATGCAAGTCTCCACCAATAGTCTTTTTTGTTTACCTTTTTGGTCTTGGATGGGTCCGGTGCATGGGTGGGTGTGATTCTTCGCAGCATACAACAGACCTCAACTGAAGCTTGAGAACATTCGGTGATGTTACATAATGGTTCAGCAGGAACTAGTTATACAATGCGATTCTTAAAAAGAAATTCAACTTTTTCAGGAGAACGGGGGTTTCTTTTAGCTGTAAGCTGCAAAAGGGCACCATCAGTTAGCATGTGGTGTATTACTCTTGCTATGTTGTTTGAATCATCTATTCCAAGGTGATGGCTTCCAGACAAAGGAATCTGGAGTTCCCTCATCATTGAGAGCATTCCTGGTGCCTACCATCAATGAAGTAAAACCATACTTGCAGTTATACATTTCAATAAGTATACAAAAAAGAAGAGGAATGTAAGAGAAAAATTGAGAAAATCTGAAGTTCCTAAATCAATCAGAAAGAGTGGCATTTTTAGAAGTTTGCATACTCACCCTCCTCTTGTAGAAGTTCAGAAACACATCCTTCAGATTAATCCATTCCATGAAATATGGTGGCAATTTCATCCCTGCTACGGTGCACTGCTGGGGAACTTTAGTCTTCAGATCCCAGTTCCCACTGCCATATACAAATTGAGATCAGTCACTCAGAAGTACTTAGTCATACCCCCTCGTGTTTTACATTGGATATAAATACAAAATATTAATTTCAAAATACTCAAATATGAAAGATGGGGTTAAAGGTAGTGTTTTTCTGGCATCACATACAAATCTTTAACTTCATGATATACCCTTAAAATTAATATGTAATCCAAGTTGTGCACTAACAATGAAGATGCATGTGCTACCAAATATGAAGCTCTAACATCGGCTAGTACAGCTAAAAACAGGTAATTCTCCGGTTAGTGACAAATGCACCACAAGAAAGTAGCTGGAGCACCTTTTAGGATATAAGCAACTTCAAGTCATCCACATAGGACACAACAAACCCAAATGACTTTTCTCACCCATTTAAATTTTGCATCATTAACTACAATATCAGATAACAGTTTAACTATCAACTGATACTTTCAGTTAACCAGTAGCATTTATTTAATATTTCATACTTTCATAGCAACGACTCACCAAGTAACAAAGGCAGCATTATTGAGACAGCCACCCAGTTCATTTCTCCACAACTGGCGTTCACCTAGCCAAACTTCAAACTGCTCGATAACTTCCACAAATGGTATAGCTGTATCATGCCAGACACTGCATGAATTGACATACATGCAAATGAACAACATTAAGAGTTAGATCCAGGAATTAACAACTGTTGCAAAAATGATGCGTGCTTCCATGGTTAACGAGAAATTGGAATTAATTTCTATCAGCAACTAAGCATGCATAGTGATCCAATTTTTATCTTCCTCACCATTGTCCTTCACTAAAAACATCCAAATATAGAAATCCTTTTAGCTATCTTGATGATTTAACAACAGATTTGGATCTTGCAAGTATGTTTCCTATAGCTACACTTCTTGATGCCAGTTTTCTCATGAATATATCTTATTAAGACGGTAACCTAGCTTATAAGAATTGGAGCATTACAGGGTGTGGGAGGATAATGTGTCCACAACTTTATCCTAAGCATACATGCTGCTTCCATATCTGAACCCATGACCTTGATGCCATAATAAAAAGCTATCACAAAGTAGTGAGGAACTCATTCTTATGTTCATGGAAAAGAAGGAAAGATAATGAAGACTTTGAAAACGGTAAAGCAGACCCAATAATAGACTCAGCACACACAATTGAGACCCATAAGAGACAAGATCCATGTGATACAACTACACTGCAATTCTTCATATAAAAGCAAACGATGCAAAGTGCCAAGCGCTGAATTGTATTTCAATCTAATGTAGTAGTTACCATACCGATCAACTCCTAGCTTTCCATACTTCCCTTCTATATATTGATTTATTCTTTCTTCGTGCATTTTTGTTGGCCTCACAAACCTGTAGCAATACCAAAAAAAGAAAGAATTAAGATGGATCTAGACAAATAGAACGCAACGCCATATTCCAAACATTGAAACATAGTCTTTCACTGATGTGAAAAATGTTTAAACACAATAATCTAACAAACAAGTGGCGGAGACAGGAATTCAAACAAGGGGATTTTAAGAAAAGAATTCTTTTGGGGATTCAACAAACTTATATATATGCTAAAAGAATCATTTTTGTCTATTTACAATCCTATGCCACCGTCCATGTAACAAACCTTAATACGCCATATAATCAATAATATGGACTTGTTCCACTTCATGTTGTAGCAATATGATATGACAGATTTCATCGAACAGCTTCCAGTTAAAGGTGGCAAATACATACAAGTATTACACACAACATAACATAAAATAAGATAAAGCTTGGATGAGTTTCTAGGAAAGGGTTATGCCACCCATTGTATGTGAAGAATGGGTCGCAGACTAATTTAATAGATCTAATTGATCAGCACCACAGTTTAGAGAAGAAGATTATGTTATTAAGGTAACAAACTTCCCCCTCCTTCAACTTTGTGAAACCCTAACAGCCCATGGCTTGTTTCCGGTTTCTTCCTCTGCTTCCTAAGTGAACCAAGACTTATCCAGGCAGCTAAATTCGTTTGCAAAATTTTAATGCACATGTAGCTCATCACTCCCTTGTAGATGTGCGTTTGAAAAGTATATGTGACATTCCCTCTCAAAAAATTGTAAAAAGCTTCATCGACTCTTTTACAGTGTTATTCTCATTTGACCCCCTAGCAATTATCATTTTCATATTCAAAGAGAAGACCTCCCAAAGCAAATTTATTAGTTATACTAGCATCAGAAGTGCATCTTTATGACTTTTCCTACCTCAGTCTTGCTTGTGTTTCTCTACAACTATTTTATCAGTCAAATTATTATTGAAGAATCCACTTCGATCATTTGATTACGTGTGCATTCCGGGAAGTTCTACTCTCCATCCATAGGTGGTTATCCCACTACACATAACATCAAATAGTCCTAAACCTATTCCATCCTATCCTCCGGGAAAAAATGCAACCTATATAGGTCCTTAAAAGTACCCAAGCCAATAGGACATTATTACAACTGGATTTGAGATTTCAGACACACATAACTATGGAATGCTAGCACAAGTGTTTCATCCTTCCAATAATAGCTCAAGCAAATAAGACACTTGACATTGCGTTTAATAGGAATTAAAGCTAAGAAAACGAAACTGACCTATGGAACAAGTCAACCACATCCATGGTTTTAGCATCAAAAAGTAGAACAGGAAACTCCAGAATCTCAACTTTACCCTCCAAATCAAGCACCAAAAAGTACTCAAACTCCTGCTGCTTCAAATTCTCAAGTCTAGCAGCATTTCGCATAAGCTCTAACGAGCAATTATGATTAAACGTATCAATATGCATAGGATCATCCATCTATACAGTTCGAAAACAAATTTATCAATGTCGAACTCAATTGAAAAGCTAAAAACAAATTTATCAATGTCGAACTCAACTGAAAAGCTAACAACAGAGGTGTGTATGAGAAGGTTGAGCTGTATTACCTTAGTGCACTTACCTTGAGTAAAATAGAGACACATTGGCTTCCATCGGGTACGGACTGGTGTATGCTGAATTAGGGAAGAAGTAGATTCTTCGGTTGTAGAAAGAGAGGCGGAGATGTTGATTTTACGGTTGGATTGAAGTGATGAAGAATAAGGTAGCGCCGGAGAAGAAACGGGGAACCGCCGGAGCAAGGGGACTCTAGAAAATCCCATAGCCATGGAAACGGCACTTTGAGGAACTGAGTTACTGAGTTTTGTTCTGTCAAGAAGAAATTGAAGGATACAAGGAAAAAAATAAAAATAGTCAAGGAATAATATAAACAGGAAAAAAGAGAGGAAATTTTTTCAAAAAATGAACATTTTTTGGGTTTTCTGAAAATTTATACACTTAAGTACATATAAAATGTATAAATAATAAAAAATTATAAGGGATTGTATTTATTGTCCTAATTTCATTTTATTCATTTGTTTTTGTATATCAATATTCAGTTGTATTCATTCAATCTAATATCACTTGTATTCGTTAGTGTATTTAAATTGTATCAACGAATATATTCTAGGTATATACAAGGATACAAAAAAATATAGAAAAATGTATTCATTCACTTTAATTTTTCTTGTACAAGTTGTACTCACTTGTTCGCTCTAATTTCACTTGTATTTATAAGTACATTTAAGATGTATCAACAAATACATTTTCAGTGTATACAAAACAAAACAAATACATGAATACATTGAATTGTATTTATTTGTTCTAATTTCATTTATATTTGCTCTTGTGTTATTAATATTCATTCATTCTTGTATTGTTTGTATTCATTCGTGATATTAAAACACACAAATACAAAAGAGAGCGTGAAAATACAGATAGAGGAAGCAAAATACATAAAAAAGGAAAAATATGTACCAACACTAGGGGCCAGAATGACAGCTTCCAAGGGCTCAGAATATGGGCCAAATTAATAATAATGGGCCATAACTATAGTGATACGGCCCAAATACAAAAAAATGTTTTTTTACTTCACTAATCACCAATGCCTTTTCAATGAACCAAAAGACTAGGTAACCAATACTTGGAATATAAACAAGGAGAAACTACATAATTATATATACTCTACTATCACATATATTATTATTATTATCTATATTTATAAAATATTATATATTTTATCATTATAATAAGAGTTTCATATCATACATTAAGGAAGATACACTTACATACATGTGTGTTTTATACTAGGTACACTAAATAGGGAGAGAGGCGAGCGAGATAGTCATATATCTTAGATACATGAAAATCACACTAGATACACACAAAATATATGTATATGTATGTATCTAGTATGATTCGCATGTATTTGGGATACTAGATACATATGAGAGTGGCAAGTGAAATGGGAGGTAGGCAAACGAAATTTGTTATGTATCCCAGATATATGCAAATCCACTTGTATGTAGTGTATCTAAAACATATTATACCTAATTTTGACTCATGTATATGAACACACCATGCAAACTCAGATATTTTAAATTCATAATATTGCGAAATAGAAAAAATATAAGTAACTCCTATACTACTGAGATTTTATGTACATTTTCCTTCTTTATTACTTCACCAAGCACTATTCAATGAACCAAAAGACGAGGCAATCAGTACTTGGAATATAAGCAATAAGACCAAATACCACAAAATCCAAAAAATAAATTAATTTGGTTAACATTAGTGCATCTGTTAAAGGTCCCAATACATTTCGACGGCTGCACATGCTCATACTGCCACTCATATTAGACCGGTAGCCAGTAGATACGGCCTAAATATGGTAAAATATTATTTTGATTTGAACTTAGCTATATAAAATTTCAGATGCAACATATCTTAAACTTATTTAACGTAGGTAGACACGTAGAACTTTCTAGAAATTAGATGTATATTAAATAACGATGTCCAAATAAGATTTTCGTAATTTTTTTACCAATTTATGGGAAAGGGCAAAATAGAGATCGAAAAGTTAGAAGGTAATAAGAGGACAAAGTGTAGATCTATTTGAGATAGGCATGTTGGCTGAGGCCCAAACAAGACAAACCGGATCTAAACTACACTTAGATCCAACTTGACTATGCTTTTTCTTGGGTTCCACAAAGCTCGACTAAGTTCGAATCGCGTACCGCAGATTCATTTGTGATCAACACTTTTAACAAAATTTTCTCCATATATTCAGAACCCGGCCACAACTTATATTAGTTACACTTACACAGTTAAATCGTAGTTAAGTGATATGATAAAAAATATTATATCCAAAATATAGTTTTTGCATAATCTTTTTAGTGGAAGTGGAGGAAATACTACAACTGCTAAATTCCTGTCCAAACAATATGAACATAAGCTATCTTTTATCCAAAGATAAACATACAAGTTTTTACCATCTAATTTTAGGGGTAGAGCAGTAAAATACTCTTTCATTCTTAATTAAATGATTTTGGGGTCAAGCTATGAGTACGGAGTCATTTTTCGTAGGAAATAGAAGTAGAGTCGAAATTTAAAACTTATAAGTTCGAAATTTTAATTTATCCAAGTTACATAGTTCTAAATTAATTGATCAATTTTATACATATTCAATGAATTTGTTAAGATAAATATAAAATTCGAATCAATTTTTTTAGCTCCAGCTAAACTCGTAACACATATTCTAGCTCCGCCCCTAGTAAAAAGCATTTAATCTCCAAAAAATGACATTCGATGCATATTTGAACTAGTCATGATGTTCAAAACAGATATCAGATATCGAACGAGATACAAAGTAACTTTTACATATGGTCATGAGCAGTCCAACTAACTAAACAAACCTAAAAGGGCATCTTTGATATGATTGAAAAAAATTAAGGTCTCTTATTAAACAAACGTCAAAGAAACACCATCATCAAATAAGACTTATTCCTTCTTATTAGGTTGTCCAACTAAAATAAAACTATTTATTATTAGTAAAACTTAGCTGTTACATTATTATGTAAAAGAAGTTAATAATATTCTAGTGAATTCTAAATATTTGTTGAAGCAAATAATCAAACAAAAAAACAAGTCCATCACATGGGATGTGCTGGCATTAGCAAAGTCTTTCCTTTCACATCCCTTGCATTTTGTTCATAAAAACTCTCATATATCCTTTTTTTGTTCCAATTAAATGCATACACCTCCCTTTTCTATTTTTTCTATCTATCACACCACAATTTTTATTTTATTTTTATAATTTAATGTCTTTTTCTTTCTCTCCATCATAAAACATTTACACATATTTTTGTCTATTTAGTTTATGCATACGTTGAATAAATAATAAATATTTTTTTCATCAACATATATATCATATTTATGATATATGTATCTGCTATCGTTCATCAACATATATATCGAATTTATAAAGATTTAAATAAATAAAAATAAATCACCTAGTATTTTTGTTGAGTCATTAAAATATATGTCCTTTTTAATGCTGATTTTTAGTTTACCATTTTTATAACAAACAACTCTTTGTGAGGCATTAATTAATATTTTTGCATCATAATATCTTACACGTTGCATCTCGTAGGACTAACAAATTTGTACCCGCTAGCGGCTAGATATAAGTTCAATAGCTGAAGGACAAAAGTTAAAGAATAATTCATTTAAAAGGCGAAATTAAAGACTAATCCATTTGTGGAACAACACAATACAATTTAATGATTTTTTTCTTCTATTAAATTTTGAACTTGAAACTTGAAACCTCATAGTTCGTAACCTAATGCCATATTCATGTCTTTTTCTTTTCTCTCTAATAAAACACTTACACATAATACATGCAGATTCAAAATTTGAAGTTTTAGATCGATATGCCAATGAACCAATTAACAAGTTAAGTTACTAAGTTCAACCTCTAATATTTATACATAACTAGTAAATCTTTCAAACATATACACATAGTCATGATCTAAGTTAAAGTTACTGTGTTTGATTGAGCCCGTAGATCAACCCTACCACATATCTCTGTCTTTTTTTCTTCTTCAAGTCTTTCTGTCCACATTGTACTGATTAAATACGCAACTGTTATATATGCACATGACACCCAATCACACAACATGGCCTCCCTAATCAACCCCATTTGACAGCTTTTTTTCTCTAGATAGACATATAAGAAATAAAGTATATAGGACACCTCAAGAATCCCATGTGGGGGGACTCTTTAACTTATATTTGTGAGGCCAACAAGTTGATTAAAACTGTTAATTTACAAATTCTGTAATAGCCATGTATTTGTTTGATGAAATGTCTGTTCCAACTTCTCCCAAAAATGACAAAATGGAACCTGGAGTGCTTCTTGAAGAAAGTTGGTTTTTTGGGAACTTACTTGATAGAAAATCAAGAATGTTGAGATGTTATTCTGATCCTTGTTCTTCTTCCAAGAAAACCCAAGATTTTTTAGCTGGAAAATCTATGGAGGAAACATTTTCTTCACTGCAAAAACTCCCACAAGGTGAAAAATTGAATCTTGATTCAAGAAGAAGTAAACCAAGATTACAAAGAGCATCGTCGTCATCATCTGAACAGAGGTGTAATCTGCGGAGGGCACCTTCTTTGCCTGTTTTTGTGGATTATAAAGAAGAACCTCATGATGAAGAAAGTGATTTTTCTATGGGGAAATTGATTAGACAAGCATCTATAAACGAAGTAAAAATTCCACCTCAGAAAACATTACAGAGGAGCAATCTGCAGAGGGCACCTTCTCTGCCTGTTTTTCAAGAAAGTGAACAAATCCGTGATGTAAAATGTGATACTTCACAAGTATTGTTACCAAAAGCATCACAGACCAGGGCACCTTCTTTGCAAGTTCTTCAAGAAAGTGAACTAATTCATGATGAGGAAAGTGATTTTTCAATGGGAAAGTTGATAAGGCAAGCATCTATAAACAAATTAAAAATCTCACCGTCAAAACATATTTCACAGGCACAGGGCAATCTGCAGAGGGCACCTTCTTTGCCGGTTTTCGCGAAAGTGGAAGAAATTCATGATGAGGAAAATGAGTTTTCTATGGGAAAGTTGATTAGGCAAGCATCTTTGAACAATGCAAGAGTCTTGCCTCCTAAACATACTTCGAAGGTATTGTTGTACTACTTACTTACTTTCTGCTTAAAATTGCATGTTTCTCTTAGTTTTTCTTGAACCTAATTGTTTTCGAGTAGCTTTTTTACTAATATGGTTTAGACTCTAGGCGGATGAAACTCTCATCGAAAAACTTAAGTTGTTTGAGAGAGTTCTCTTTTATTTTGCTTAATTATATCTTCTCAACAATCAACTAAACTTGAATTTAAATACATGTGAAAAAAGACACTAACTTTCAATAAAATCCATAACCATAATCTCAAAAGTACACTTATTAGTGCTAGGAACAGTTTAGGTTGAACGCATCAAGTTCAAATTCTGAATCCGCCGCTAATTTTTGTTTTGTGATATGTCACTGATTGAATAAGTAGGATCTCTCAAGAAAGCTTAAGTTGTCAAAGAGAAACACACTTATATTTTACTTACATATAAACTAAACTTGAATTTGAACATACATATAAAAAAAAACACTACATTTCAATAAAATCCATAACCATAATCTCGAAAGTACACTCATTAATGTTAGGAACGTCATAGATTTAACTCATGAAGTTCAAATTCTGAATCTGTCTCTGATATTTGATTTGTAACATGTCATCAATTGAACCACTTTAATGTGTTTGTTATATATCAGGGTCTCACAAGAAGTCCAAGCATATCTAGCATCACAAAGCACCAACTAAGGAGAAAACAAGGTCAAGAAAGAAAGACTAGAAATAGTTCAAATGGCTTAGAAGTTGAAGATTTGCAAGGTTTCATGAACTTAGACTTGAACAACGAAAAGAAGGATTCGATCTCAAAATTTGCAAACACAAGTACTCCAGGCTTGATAGAGAAGAACAAGAAGAAACCAGATGATTTATCAGATTTAGACAAGATACGAAGACAACCTTATTCACCAGAAGATCACATGAAAGAACAGATCAAATATTGGGCTAGAGCTGTGGCATCGAATGTTCGCTAAAAGTGGCTATTTTTGCAATTTTTTACTTTAGGATATAAAGCTCATGATCTTCTAACTCTCTGATTATAACAGAAACAACCTCTGTTTCTGCATTTCATAAGACAAATAATTGTTAATTACAAAACTTGTTGTATAATCAAAGTGTTCATTGTGGGAATAATTTTGTAAAAAAAGATTTGGTGACTTCTATATGAAAAAATTGACTTTTTTTTGCAACATTTTTATGTAGAAGCATCTCATTGTTATTTATAACATGTTTTTTTTTTTCTGGATTTAGTTCATTTTCAAAGATCAATTTCAGTTTATATAAGCCTAGTTAATCTAATTGCGTCTTGTGAAAAATAATGTGCTAAAAGTTAATTACTAGTTAAAATGTGCAAAGATCATTTGAAACTCTATTATTAACGTTTCATTGCTTAAACGGTTTTCAACAACAAAATATTTAGCACAGTCTCACAAGTGGAATCTGAGTAGGATGAGGTGTACACAAATATTACTTCTATCTGTAGAAAAATTGTTTCCTATAGAACTTCGGCTCATGATTACTTAAATGGTCACAGAGTATTATACCTTGGTAAACAAAGTTATTGTTTGTATCAAAAGAATAACTTATCTTTTGTTAATTCATTCAGAAGGTCACTTAAGTAAGAAAATATATATTTACCCATCTTTTTTGTTGACGGGACACCTTATTTTTGTTAAGCTAAAACATATAAAATATTAAACATAACCTATTTTAACTAAAGAAATTCTAGGATCAACTCGATCGTAAAATCCCTTTATATGCTAAGCATATATGAGGAAAGGTGCCAAATATATTTTTGGGTCCCTAGGGTTATTTCGGTGCACAAAACATTTGGGAAGAGCCGCACTTAAGAGGTGTGATGCAAATTGTTTACTCTAATACAAGTATTATGAGTTGTTTTGATTACTCGAATCAGTTACCTATAGATCACACAAAGACAATTTTACTGTTGCTTCAAGACTCTCTAAAAAAACAAAAAAAGAGAGAAATTAAGAAAAAGATAATATTAAATTCAGCCAAAAAGTTTAATATGGCCTATCGCTTTATCCTTTTCGATAATTAGAAATGTAAGATTCACGATCTAAAAGGTTGTCATATTAATCCAAAAAGAGGGAAAAAAGGCAAATGATGTATGGAAGAGAACAGCTTAAATCATGTGTTTTTGTGAGTTACTTTTTATTTTTAGGTGACAAAAGTAGAGAGGTTGTGGATACCTTTTTGGCTTTTGCTCATTTTTGTTGCGAAGTAGGTGTTATTGTTTTTAATTATAGGACACGTAGGCGGTAAATCGGATTGAAAGTAAAAAGTCATAAAAAATGGTGAAAGTGCTCTCAATATTAATTTACTTGAGATTTTTCATGTGTAGGAGAAATCTAGAGATCTACGAAAAAATGCTAAAAGCGAAGGGAGCTTTAATTTATGGATTCTTATGAACGTTGAAGTGTGAAAGTATATGGAACGAACATATGATTAAATACATTTAATTTCCAAAAGTAACATTCGTTTAGTTTGTAAACTCTTCATTCGTTTTTTTTTTTTTTTTCATTTTTATTCTTTAATCTTTTTTAATCAGTGGCATCTTATTTATTCTTATATAACGTCAACATTTTCACTACAAGAGGTGTTTCTTATGTCATGAAATTATTTCTCAGACAATATCTGTTTTCCCTTGATTAAATTATTTTCATATTTTTCAGATATTTGTTTAGATTATAAAGAAATTTTATTGGTTAGATATTGGGTTGAATATGATTTCTTTATTTGACGGAGATTGAGTTCAATATTTTTTATTTTTTTTACTTAAAAATTCAAGTGTCACGTCATTAAGAATGATGGTCGACATATAACTTTTCAAGTTAAGTGGTCTTTAAAGTGAAATAACAAAAGATCAGCTTTGTGATCCAATCTCTAGAACTTTGTGTTGATTGTGTCTTTTCAAGACAGTTGTTTAGTAAATGATCATCTTTTTATGTTTCTTATAATTTTATGGATCTTTTAGATCAAGATCTACAAATTCACTTGAACGAACTGAAAATCTTATGAAAAAATGTTATAATGTCTAATATTTTGTCAATTCTAAATGCCATTTACAAAAAAAAAACTCAACAAACGAAATCCAAATGACAACTAAAAGGGGGGAAATTATGCAGAATAACAAACATTTAGCCTATATTAGGTACTGAACCTACAGTTTAAGAAAATTGTAATTCACAGCTACAGTTTTCCCAATTCTTGCTATTCGCATGATTTGTATAATTCACCCGATTTGTATAATTCGTCCGATTTGTATAAATTCAGAATTTGTCTAATTCGGCTCTTAGTTGTATCAATCCAGAATTTTATATATGTTTACTCTAGCTATTTATATACGATTTATGAAAAATTTATAATAAATTATCATGTTTGTATATTGACAGGCGAAATATACAAACGGAGTTCTGAAAAATTTCTAAATGTATAAAAACAAAATTTGTATATACTTATCCTATTTGTATATTAGCAAGCGAAATATACAAATGGACAAAAAAGTATTCAAACCATAGCCTCTATAGCAGACAAAACTATAGCTATAATGTCTTATCATGTTTATTATGTTTGATATTTGTAAAATTTTCTCCTATAAAAAAGGTCATTTGCATAAATCAACCAATGACATTTGCTAATGGAGCAGGCCCAATTATTTCTTGACAAAAAGTTAAAGGCCCATGCTGAATTTCTCTATTTATTTTGTTAGTCCAATGGACTAAATTTATCTGCAAAATGCAACTTTCATACATCTACTTTCAAAGAGAAAAATAGGTCATTTGGACTTCTGTTCCTACTTAGTGCTGGTTTTTAATTTTATCCGGGTAAGTACGTTTATATTTTCACATTATAATATTTTACAAATGGTGTCTCGATCCTTTAAGAACTTAGAACTTATATCCTACTAGTAGGGGTGACCGAATTAGTTCGGGTTTTTCAAATATCAAATCAAACCATTTGTGTCGAATTTTTAAATTTATAAACCAAACCAAACCAATAAAACTTGAGTTTTTCAACCTCGGATTTTTTCAGATTTTTTTGAGTTTTTCAATTTTTCGGGTTGATTCAGGTTTTTCCTGTAAAGTATTCATACAAACATATAATTTACTTGTACTTCAAATATTTCTTTAGTCCTACCAAAATACAACTATCTAAGGTGTTTCTTAAAAAAAACACAAAATATGATATGATTAATGACACTAAAATATCCAACAAAAATAATAATAATGAAATCGCGTAAAACAAATATTGTAAATTAACAAGTCATAATGAAAATGATCATAATTTAAAAGTACTAAATCATGCTAAAATAAGTTCAATAAGTATTAGTTACATGACTAAATATTAAAGGAAATTAAAATTAGATTATGTATTTTAATTGTCTAAACCAATGTAGAACTAAAGAACAAATATTCAATATTATTGTCATTCTTAGTGTTGAATTGATTTTCTTTTTGCATTAGTATTAATTTGATTTTGATTTAAGCTTTATTATAATTACCAACATATGTGGACTATAATCTTTATTGGACCATTCAGAATTCTAAGTTTCAAACTTGAAATAATATATTAAAAGATAAAAATTATGAAAAAGTATAAGAAATATTTAAAAATTATATCAAAGTAAATATTTTTATGTATAACATAAAATTTTAAAATTATATATGTAATGTCGGGTTGGTTTTTTTTAGTTAAAACCAAACCAACCCAAATATAGTTGGATTTTTTTTTCAATACCAAACTAAGTCAAACCAAACCACTAGTCGATTTTTTTTTTTTTGGTTTGACTCGATTTGAGGTTTGGTTCGGTTTTGTACACCCCTACCTGCTAGGCATAGGTTTGATTCTAAAGGCAAAAATTAAAGAACAACTCATTTGAAGGACAAATCATGCAATTAAATAGAAAAAATTAGCTTGCCATATGGTGCATTTAATCTGAATATTCTTAATGATGTGAGATCTTTTCAAGAAAACTATTCAAATTTGACTCAAAATGTTTGAGTATATGTGCTTCCTCTAAAAGATGAATTAATCTTGGGTTTGGGCATGATTTGACTATGGATATATTTAGAGAACGTTTTACCTTGCTTGTGATACTTTCCAGACACCAAATCTGAATTTAGTCAAGCGCAATACGAATATCAAACGCAACTAAAAATATATAAAAAAAAAACTACTAACCATATTGCATAACAAGTAATAGTTATATACGTAAAAAAGTGTGTCAAAATTACTTACAAAACTTGTTTTATTTAATTTAATTTCGTTTTCTTAACATGTAGGACAGCCTGGCACATAGGTGTTGTTTTTGTCACAAAAAAAGTAATTAATGTTGTAAAACTTAAGAACAAAAGAACAGTATAAAGAGGAGGAGAAGCAGACTATAAGACAAGAGGAACAATATAAATTAACTTTCTTTCTTTCAAGTGTGACTCCACCCAAGCATTAGAAGAAGATGCACCATTTTTATTTCTTTTTCTTTTCAAGGAATCTTGATAAAGCCTTACAAAATGCTCAGCTGCTCGGCATTCATTCTTTCAATGTCATTTCATGCCACAACAATGACAATTGCCTCTTGAAGGATTTCTTTGAGAACCCATAGTGTTCTTCCTTTTGTGGCGACCACCACCACGATAATTATTATATCGTCCCCTGCCATTGCCACGTCCGCGCACATTTTTTTGCCCTGATTTTTATTTTGTCTTCTCTCAGAGTGGCCATGTGCTTCAACCTCATTTGCTTCCGGTAACGGAATAGTTCCCGTGGGACGAGCCTCATGCTTTAGAGTATTATGTTGCTCAGCCACAAGAAGGCATGAGATCAACTCAGAATACTTTTGAATCCCCTTTCACGGTATTGCTGCTGTAATACCAAATTTGAGGCATGAAAAGTTGTGAGAGTCTTTTCCAACATATCCTCATCTTTTATATCTTCCCCACATAATTTCAATTGGGAAGTAATTTTGTATACAACAGAATTATATTCACATATAGTTTTAAAATCTTGTAACCGTAAGTGAATCCATTCATAACGAGTCATTGACAATACTGTTGCCTTAAGGTGGTCATACCTTTCCTTCAAACCAGTCCACAATTCAAGTGGATCTTTCACCGTAAGGTATTCAACCTTCAATCCTTCATCCAGATGATGACGAAGGAAAATCATTGTCTTTGCTTTGTCCTGACTCGACGTCGTATTACCATTGGTAATAGTAGCACCAAGACCTTTAGCGTCAAGGTGAATTTTAGCGTCGAGTACCCATGACAAGTAATTATTTCCAGAAATGTCAAGTGCCACGAACTCAAGCTTTGATAAATTCGACATGATAAAATAGAAGCTTAACTTGGAAAAATCGAAATGTTATTAGAGTTTCGTGCTGATAACGTGTTGTAAAACTTAAGAACAAAAGAACAATATAAAGAGGAAGAGAAGAAGACTATAAGACAAGAGGAACAATATAAACTAACTTTCTTTCTTTCAAGTGTATTCAACATTATTCTCAACACCACTATTTATAGGATTACATTGAGGAATACCAAAGGGTGTCATAAACATTACATTAAACCTTGAGAATTACTATCCATTAAGGAGGAAATAAACCTAGGAGTTATGGTCATCCAATTAACCATATTATCAACAACATTACTACCAATAAAGGATGAAATTAACCTAGGAGTTATGATCATCCATTTGACCACATTATCAACAACATTACCACTCATAAAGGAGGAAAATTAACCAAAGGAGTTATGGTCATTCATTTAACCACCAAAATGATTTACAATAATTAAAGATTTCTCATTTCATGTTAATTAATTTGGTATAATAAATTATTAAATCTCGAGTACATAACATTAAACAATAGCCTGGGAGTTGTTTTTGTCAGAGAAAGTGAAGAAACATGCATGATCCTTTGTATCAGAACAACAAAATAATATACTACTAAAGTGTAGCATTTGATTAAATGAATTTAATTTATTAAGGTTTATTTTATTATAATAAAAACAAAAAATAATAATAAATAAACTTTGTGTGGACTCCTATAAATTCTGTCCATCATAACCAGACGGGGTACTTTGTATCCCAAGTCATCCATGTGGATGACCACCCTACAAACCAACTGAGTCATCTTGAAGGACCATCACAAATGTTTGATGATGCAATTTCAATCCATGTTTCTAACTTTGACAGTTTTCTAATTAAATCTTGAATATCTTTTTAACGAAATCTTCATTTTTCTTCTCCCGTTGATGATGTACATTCATATTGATTTTCAACCAACATACGCAATTTTCATCTTTCTCATTTTTTTGTTGTTTATCAATAATAATGAAACAACTTATTCTTAAAGTATATATTTCGAATAGAAGTAATCATTTAAATATCTTATACGTACCATATATCTGTTGAAGCACATATTAAGTGCATGTGAAGTAGGGCATGAGTATCAGAATATGACCCCATGATTAAGGAATTCGAGTTGCAATATGCTTTGAATGAAATTTTATAAGAAATATTTTAGACCCCATTAGTCATACGTCACCAATAAAATTTATAGTTTAATATGCAGAATTTTCGATTTTTGTATATTTGTATACTATATATGTCATATGCCCCATTCGAATCGAATATGTGGGATTCAGATGAATTCGATATCGAAATGCTACGAATCAAACTTATAATAACATCTCCTTTTCAAACATTCACTTTTGCGGATTTCGCTTTTTTTTTTCTTTTATATCTTTTTGGGTTTTGTTTTATTTGTTTCCATAATTGACATATATTGCATGGTTTCGATTGGATTAAGTTTCTTTATGATTTTTTATATATTTAAAAAAGTGCATAAAAGTGAGCACTTGAGAAAGCACTGAAAAGAAAAAAGCAAATATAATCTAAGGTTGGAAAGAAATATGGGAATCTCTGACCAAAAAGATAATTTTTGGTCGGGTCATAATTCCTATATTTTTTATACGATTATAGTTACGCTTTAATTTTAAATAAATTATATTAATTTTTATAATTTTATTTAACCTCAACTCATATTATTATCACACCAAATAAAAATAAAAATAAAAATAAGTTAATTGATTAATTGAGACCAAAATATAAATTTAAGTTAAACAATCAAAAAACTAACTTAAGAAGTCTCTTAAATTATTTGCACAAAAAAAAAGGTTATTATTTAGTTTTTCTCCTTCTTTTGGAACTTGTATATTTATACCTCTTGAAAAAAAAAATATATTTATACCTCTTGAACGGACAAAAAATTAGAATATCCTTGAAAGCTAATATAATTTTAAAAAATAGTCCCAAGATATATAATATATTTTTTATGTGATGAGATAAAAACAATATTTTAAATAATTTTTTAAATTATATATGATGTGTCATTAATCACAACAAGTCAACAACCAAGAGAGAAGATAAATGGATAGGAGCCGGATCCAACCAAAACTAAAATTTACCAATTATCAAATTATCAAAAATTGTATTAACTCAAAGAGGTAAAACTGTATAAGAATGTTTTTAACTTTAATATACTAGTGGTACAAAGTTGAAGAAATAAATAGAGAGGCTCCTTGTCACATGACATTTAAACAAGCCACAGATAAGAACACACAAAAAAAAAAAAGCCAGCTGTCCATGTAAAATATCTTTTCGACCATATAACTATTCTGTATGGATATTTTATACAACAACGAATTAGATTTAACGAGAATAAAATGTACGTAGATTTTATTTCTACGTGAATATTGCTAGGAGCGTAATTGAATTTCCGTCCTTACATTATACTTATACTGATAAATCATGTTATCATGTGGGTATCCAGATTGCTCCATCAAGATTAGTTCAAGACATAAAACTATAGTACTAATAATTACTAATTAATTATAGTATTCATTGAAATTTTGGCTTTGATTGATCATTTTAAGATTCAGTCAAATGTTCTTTTGGACATTCAATTATGAGTCTTTGATTCATATAAATGATTACGTGGAACTACTTAATGAATAAGTACATAGATTGCATGATCTCTCCATATGCTTAAAGATTGACTTTAATACCGGTTGTGGTGCAGTGGTTGAATTGCTTTATCCTTAATTAAAAGTTTCGAATTCAAGCCAGAGAAAATTATATTAGGAGCATCACCCCTAAATGGGCGTGATTCGAATTTAGTATATTGCTTAGCTTGTTTGGACCTAGTGATTGCTTTTTGTTAACTAAGTACTAGTGGTAAATAGACTAGCATTTTCATTTTTGTTTATTGGAACAACAACGTACATAGGGAGGTTATGTCTGATAGATCATCGACTTAAAAAATGTGTATCCGAAACAGGATTGCAAGAAAATATAACATCAAAATGGCAAGATACAAAGTAAGTAGCAAACAAATATGATAATGTAAGATCAAGGATGTGTTTGCTACGGAGAAAAATATCAGAAATGTTTTCAAGATCAAATTTTCGAAAACATTTCTTCAAAATGACAGAAATGACTTTCCTTGGTACAATAACACACAAAAGGGAAATCAATTTATGAAATGAGGCATATTATTATGTATTGGTAACTGGTAAGTATTTCTCTATCATTGACTCACTAAAAATTTCGATTTCAACCATGAAATGAAATTGCCTTTGGAGAGAATGCTTTATACATAAATAAATTCAAATTAATCAGACTTGAAATGGTATCCGAATCGGAAAAAAAAACAAAGGAAACACCAACGGAAGGAGGTGACATCTCATCAGTATATCAGAAAAAAACATTCATATAAAACCTATTCTCAGTCCTTATCGTCTACCTCCCCAACAAATTGATGTTAATTCAGACAACAGTCGCCATTATCATTTGGACCAGTATAGCCTTATAACTATTTATTCATTTTTTCCAGCTGGAAATTAAAGAAAATACCAACTAAACTGTTCACCTCAAGGATCGTAACAGAGTGATAAGTACTTTTTTAACTCTTAATATATGTAGCTGCGTTTGTTAGATAATGCTTATTGCACCCTCAATATAGAACTTTTCAACATGAATGTACCGGACACCAACTGAAAAATCAAAAACCAAAATTGATAATTTCAACTAAATAATTTCATTTAAAGAAAATGTACAAGCTAGACACACAGTGCTAGACTACTGTATTCAATAGTAACAAACAAATCGGGTCAGCTCAAAACCCGACTCCAGCTGCCCCGACGCCAAATGTAGCCGGTCGGTGAGGCTCAATTTTTCTGTTTTTCCAGCAACAATTCTCCGTGGTCAGCTTAGCTGCTGCTGTCCTCATTGGCTCCGACTTGCACCTTGTCAGCACAAACGGCTCGTAAGCTGCTGCATTCACTAGTTTCTGCTCAATCATGGTAGCCATGGACATCCCCGTGGCTGCTGGTAAAGAACAGGATGATCTTGGTGGTTGTAATAGGTGTTTGTTCCTGTGTTCCGTAGGTTTAGTGTCAGTGCTCCGCCGCCTTTTGGGTTGTTCTTCAGGAATCTCTTTCTTGGGTGGTTTGGCGTGTTGTTTTCTTTCGGGTAACCATCTGAGAAAATCCCTTCTACACACCCATGTTTCTTTCGAAACTTCCATTGATAGCTTCGGTTCACACATCATTAGTAACAAACACTCCGGCAAAACAGATTCTTTTTCTTCGTTTTCAGGCTCTTTGGGTTGTTCAATTTGCTTCTCTTCTTCTATTTGTTCGTCATTTTGCACCGGTTCTTCCTGTTCAGATTCTTGTTGGGGCGCTGTGGAATTCATTTCTATGTTACCCTGCATGAGAATTTCTTCGATTTCTTTCATTACGGTTGACTTGAATCGTTCTTCTTCTTCTTCCAATGCAGCTTCTTCAGTTACTAGTTCTACTTCTTCGTCTTCAATTTTGATACTTCGTCTATTTGAGCTTTCTGATAAAGATAAACGGGGCGAAATGGTCCGTCTTTCTCCTTCTTCCGCAATCTCTTCAACATGGTTATTTCCAATTTCTTCATTGTGTTCCGTATGATTAACCAATTGGACTGATTGTTCAAGATACTCGTCTTCTGCTACAAAACACTCTATTTGATCATGTTCTTCCTCCATTTCTGCGGCTAATTCACAAGTTTCATGCTTTCTTTCTTCCTCAGTTTCCTCCGGATTCTCTTCGATTTCATTGAGATCTACTGAAAGACTAGCTTCACCTGGCATTTTGCACAATTTCTCCGTTGCTTCAACTTCATTACTTGGTTCACATTTCTGACAATCTACAATTTCCATACGCTTAATTTCTCCGAATTTTTCCAATTCTCCAGCATCTTCTTCTTCGTCTTCCTCCTCGTCATAATGTTTCAAAACAGGTGACTCCCTGAACCGATTAGTAAGGTCAGCCATTTTCAAAGGATCGGATCTGCATCTCATTAGAAGCAGAGCATTTTTCGGCGGAATACAAATACTCACTCTACCTTTCTCTTCATTACCTCCTCCGCTTTCCATTTCAACAATCTCATCCTTAAATTCAATATCTTCAAATACATGTCTTCTTGAACTCCTCATTGTACTACGCCTTGCCTCCTCTTCACCACTCGCTACCACCAACTCAATATCCCTCCTTTTCCCTCCTTCCCCATCTTGTACTGCTACTAACCATCTAGCGAAAACCGCCCCACACGATCTATGCTCATTATTCTCCCCTCCTTTTTCCTCCTTTTCCCTTTCGTTCGTCGAAAAACACGACGAACGGCAAGGGAACAAACAGCTAAACTCAGCACCAAAAGCCCTCAAAGCCTCACATATCGTCAATGGAAGATGAACCCACCTTTGATTTCTATGAGAAACGCATTCTTGTTGCTGATAATGCACACTCGAATTCCCTTGCGAGTATCTCTGATTCCTTAACAATAGCCTATCATCTGTTTGATTAAATGCCTCAGTGGCTTGCTCTATTTTTCTGAAACTCACCTCACCGCTTCCACTTCTTCTCTTCGACAAACTCCGTGTCTGTTTCACCTTCTTCTTCGTCTTCACTCGAACCTGACCAATACAAGTCACCTTCGGGGAAGTAGGTTCCGGGTTTTCAAAACCCGACCCGCGTTTCTTCCCGGTGGCCGGAAACATAGGAGAAGCTTGACCACCTTTTATACTACCATTTGCTCTGAGTCTCCGGCTGAGAGAAGTGGGAAGAGAAAGAGGCCCATCACGTGCACGGCCAGGACTAAGAATTGATTTAGAGAACTTCATGGAAGAAGATGAAGAAGAAGAAAGACGAGAAGTAAAGCAAATAAAAAGCTCACTAGTTGTACTATTGCTTGTAACGGCTGCTGTGCGGTGATGGGGTCTAGTGTCTAAGTCCATTAAGCCCTAAAATTGACTGTTGTGGAGCTATGATATTTTGCTTTCATCAGTACAATACAGAGTGTAATAGTAAGCCATGGACGATAGTGGCCAACTGTGAAGGCGCAGAAAAATTGAAGAGAACGACAGAAAAAAGAGTGGGTCCTAACCAGAAAAGGGTTGTGCGTGTGTGTGGACTATGGACTATGGGTTGCAGAGTGATGTGAAATAAAGAAAAATAAGCCCTTCGTAGCCCTTCTCCGAACCCACGCATAGCCTGGGAAACATGGGAAGTTCCATTTGGGAGAAACGATCTTTATTTATATTTGAAACTTGAATCTGAAACTTCTAATTAACGAAGAAGCGACTTCGTTTAAGTTGGTTTACCGTTTTATTATATATCATAATCAATTTTTCAAGTTTAGTTAACATACATTAGTGCAAAAAAGTTGTTATGTTATTACATCACAAAGTTAATTACAAGTGAGTACCACGTCTAAATCAACGTCGGATTCTGGCTATCTGAAAAATGCAAACTAAACTGGAAAATCATAAATACAATTATAGACGAATTAAATGTTTGCGTAAAGAAAGAAATTAATCAATTGAAATGAAAATAGAAATTATTGGTGAAATAGAATTTATCGACCCTTCAAGCAACGAATAACAATATTTGCTCAATTTTTAAGAAGATTATTTAAATAAATACTAATCCTACACTATACTACCCAATTGTATCTTGGTTGCTTCTAACTCCATAAGCCTCACCAAAAAGACAACATATGCTAAGGCCTTTGAGCTTGTGATATCGTTAAAGTTGAAACTCCTTCAGTCTCTAATTACTTGTTTACTTTTGAGTTGACGTGCCTATTAAAAAATTAATAATTGACATAATAAGTTTATCATTTTATCTCTATTAATTTTGAAGTGGATGAATTAAAAACTTAATATTTTCAAGAAGTTCTACTTTTTTCAAAGTAATTAATTGAGGGTATAATAGGTATAAATTTTTTATCCTTTCTTGATTTATCAAAATAGGCAGATAATTAAGAACAACTAAAAAAAAAAATGTAGACAAGTAATTAGAAACAGAGGAAGTAACCTTTCATTTCCCTATTAAATCTAAAAAGAATAAATGATCTAGGATTGAGACAAAAACAAAAAACAAAAAGGAAAAAGAATTGAGCTATAACCCACACCCTAACAAAAGGCTTTCTCTCTTACTAAGGATTGTGGTGGAGTAATTAGTATTCCTTTATCCTTAATTAGATACCTTAAGTTCGAGTCCCTTAAATATGACATCATCTTTGTTAGAAAATGTTTTAGCTTCAAATGTGAGACTTTCGTCGTGAACCTAAATTTATGGAAGTTCAATGTAAAAAAAAAAAGAAAAAAAGGAGGCTTTCTCCCATATTTTTAACCTTAGGTAATTGTGTCATTGTGGACAGAACATGTTTTACACAAAAAGTTTTCAAGTGATTTTGTCAATTAGTTTCGTACGTTAGCTTCATGGCATTGGACCACCAAATCATTTTCCAACTTTTGGTCCCATTTAACACTATCTGTAGCTTGCATACCACATGGTTGATCCTTTTATATTTTTTTTTGGTTCTTATCATATTCAACAACTAATTAAGACATATTGACTTGATGAAATGATGACAAGGTAGTGTAAATGTTTTCTATTATGTTATCTCTAATAAATCCCTCCATGAACGTGGCCAGATCATGACTTCATCAATTACTAATCCAGCTGCCAATGGACCAAAATTACCATATGTTTTACTAGGATTCATATGGTAGGGGTGTGCATGTCTTGTATTATTTTTAATATTTCTTATAATAAGGTCTCTTAATGCTCTAACGCCTCACGCTGGAAATGGAGTGAACTGTCTCACGTACCATTATATTAGGCAAACAACTCAACCCTTGAAAATGTAATATAGTTTCAGGTGACGAGGAACTGACATAGAAGTGTCAAACCTTCTTATTAATGTGAAGCAATTGGACAAGATCAACTTATTATCCACTAGTAACTTCTATTCTTTGAGCGACGACCTTTCATTTGTCATCGTTGAATCATTAAGACTAACTTTTGCCCAAATTCAATGGTTGTATCTTTCAGACAAGCTCCCTTCTGATTTTACACTCGAGGGCCATTTTCCGCCATATCCAAAGAAACATTTTCACGCTTACATCACATAGGAATTGTTGTCTAGTAAATCCATAGCAAATAGTCGTTGACTTAGTTGCTTTAATAGTTTATTTTAATTCTAATATTGATCCGATGCAACTTACCGATGATAGATAGTCATAGTACCATGTCAAAGAAAAAGCATAATTCCCCAATGTCATAGATTACCTTTCTATATTCTTGTGGTCAAGTTCCCTTCTAGTTTTACACTCAAAGGTCATTTTCCACCTTATCAAAGAAACATTTTTACGTCTACGTCCCATAGAAACTGTCTAGTAGTTTTAGATATTTATAAAAAAACAACTCAAGTACAATAGGACCTATTTGGGCAAAACCAAACCATTGTTTTCCTCTTAGTTTGACTAATTAGGGGAATATAATTGTCCTCTTGTGAGTAAACAATCTATTGTAAAATTATCTAGTGTAGGCTCCACCATCTCTTTTTCACCTGACATTTTGTGCTTGGATTAGGTGGCATTTCCGTTATTAAATTGAAGTTTAGTGTCAAATTGTGGACCGATCACATGTGGAGTAAAGATCGATAGAGACGAGGTGAAACAGAAAACTACAAGAGGTGCACGTGACGTGACTAGTGGACTCCTAAAAACATTTAGAAAGAGAACATAAATGTTTCACCCACGCGCCACTTGTGTTCGTGAATTACAATCGCTATTTTTTTATATATTATTTTTAACGGAAAAGGATCAAATATACCTTGTACTGTTGGAAATGGCTTAAATATATCCTTCATTATACGTTTGGGCTAAATATATCCTTTTCGTTATACTTTTGAGCTAAATATACCCCTCTCGTAATACATATACCCTTATAACTAACAAAGTGACACTTGGAGGGCCAGGATTAAAAGAACTCATCTAATTTTAAACTAATCAAGTGCTAAGCTTAACCAGTCCCGCCCGATCAATATTACCCGACCCAAAATACACTTCAAACGTGGAAACCTCTGCTTTGCGCAGAGATTTTTGCTTCACCATTACCAAGCTTCTTGCTCTTGGATGCTTGAGACACGTCAATATTGCTCAATGAATTCTCCTGTAACATTTCAATTTTTGCTACAGGAGAATTCATTGAGCAATATTGACGTGTCTCAAGCTTCCAAGAGCAAGAAGCTTGGTAATGGTGAAGCAAAAATCTCTGCGCAAAGCAAAGGTTTCCACATTTGAAGTGTATTTTGGGTCAGGTAATATTGATCAGGCGGGGCAGGTTAAGCTTAGCACTTGATATAGTTTAAAATTAGATGAGTTATTTTAATCCTGACCCTCCAAGTGTCACTTTGTTAGTTATAAGGGTATATGTATAACGAGGGTGGTATATTTAGCTCAAAAGTATAACGGGAAGGGTATATTTAGCCCAAAAGTATAGCGAAGGGTATATTTAAGTCATTTTCAATAGTGCAGGGGTATATTTGACCCTTTTCCGTTTTATGTTTGAAGTGTAATTAGGGTTGGGTAACATTGATCGGGTGGAGCGGGTTGGCTTAGCACCATATATAGTTTAAAATTAGATGGGTTCTTTAAATCCAGGCCCTCCATGTGTCACTTTGTTAGTTATAAGGTATATATGTGCCAAAGTATAACATGAGGGATATATTTAGCCCAAAAGTATAACGAGGGGTATATTTAAACCATTTTCAATAGTACATGGGTATATTTAGCCCTTTTCCGTATTTTTTAAAATTGATTTTCAATTTGTAATACCCAATACTATTAATTATTGTTTTTTAACAAATGTGCATAATCCAAAATAAACAAGTAAAAATGAACAGAGTCATTTAAAACAAATAAAATGCTTCCTCTATTAATTTTTACTTGTTATATTTGGATTTAACATACCTATTAAGAAAATAATAATTGACATAACTATTTCATCACACTATCCTTGTTAATTGATGTTTAGTATTAAGTCTTTATGTATGTTTGGTCATGTGAAATTAAATCCTGGTATGAAATCATATGAGATGAAGTTAAAGTTTTATCTGGATACATAATTTGAATTTAGTATTTTTGCTCATAATAAAAATTTCACAAATGAAAACTATCAAAATTATCTCAGCCTTTTAAAATATAATCTTACCAAATACGAAAAAATCATAACAAAAGTATAATACACATCACAAAGCTATTCTTAAAAAGTTTTTAACATTTTATTGATAAAACTTTTGTTCAATAAAAAAGGTAAAAATTAAAAATGAGTTGTAATGTATTACTCTCTACCAGAATCTAACATGGTTAACATCATTAATAGCTATATCATCATGCTCATATTTCGTAAATATTTTATCACTCATTTGATATTTTCATAAAAAAAAATATATAAAATAAGGTTTTTTTGATAAAATTGTCAGTTAAATTTTATATTTAAAAAATACAAAATTTTCAAATCAAAATTTTGAGTGAATTTAGAATTATCAGTTTCACGAGATGAAATTGCATATCGAAGTAGGAGAATGGATGCACACAAAGCGAGAGTGGGCAAATTGTTGTTCCTCGTTTGCCGCATTTCCACTCACATCATAGAAAGCTGCGCAGTAGTAGCGCGTGAACTTTATAAAAGGTCTGTTAAAAGACGTAATTACATGTACTAATTTTCCACTAATAAAACCATAAAAAGAATTAAAATAATATTTGGTCTTCAATTTTTTTACTTTATTTGCCTATTAAACTAGAAACTTCAAGTACAAAAAATGATTTTCACTTTCAAACTCACTTCATGAGGTAAGTGGAAGTGAAAAGTACAAAATTTACTTATTCTCAAAGTTATCATGTGTAGTTTCCTAGATTTTATGGACTATGAATATCATAATAGAGCTACACTTTCAATTTTACAGATTCTAAAAGTTTTTAGAATGAAGATGTCCATTTATATAAATGCATAGTTGAGTAAAATGTGTTGAGTTCGATCGAACGCTTGCTACAGTAGTAAAAATATTTTTAGTGGTAATAAATTAAACATGCATATTAACAAATAGAGTTAAATTTTTTATCAATATTATTTAATTATCATTAAATCTGATATTGATATAGGCTTTTGAACAGTTACAAAGTATTTTCTATCTCCCGCTAAATATATACACTAGTATAAAAACTAATTTAAATTATATATTTTTAACTTGTTATAATAAGTCATTTACTTTGTTTTCAGCTTGCTAACTGGTTATAAATGATCTAATAGTATGAAATCTTACTTTATTGATGTATAATACTTGGTTAAGATCTTTTGTTTTCTCTTATATATATAATTTTGTTATTATTTATTATATATAAGAGAGAGTTGAAGTTGAAGTGGGGCACGTCTTCACCGACGTCAATGAAAATAGAACAAAAGAAATAATTTTTAAAAATTTTTCCAGAAATATCCTTGCTGAAACAGATACGTCAATGAAGATGTGCCCACTTCAGCAAGGGTATTTTTGGAAAAATCATTAAAAAATATTTCTTTTGTTCTATTTTAATTTAATTAGTGTATAATTTTTTCAAAATTATGAAATCTGTTTAATCTATGACTAGATGTCATAGCTAAACAGATCCTATAATTTCAGAAAAAAATGTGCATTAATTAAATTAGAGTATAATAAATAAAAATATTTTAATTTTTTTCAAAAATACCCTTATCAAATCAGACACACGTCAACAAACACTATAACAAAAATAACTTTTAGAGGCAATAAATATGGACACTAATAAGGAGTGTTAAAGTCTTTATCGATATTAGTTAAGTGCCATTAGAACTAATGTTGCTAAAGGCTCTAGGAACATCTATAAAGAGTGATAATTACCGCTAAAAATATATTTTTAACAAAAATTAAGCTATTATTATTAATTAATTTTTGCTAATCATCATTTTTAATGCAGTGAAAGTGCTTCAACTTCAAACTGAGAAAATTCAGGGTTAAGCAATGTTAACATACTTGTACTTGTAAAAGTTGAGTGAATTGGCTTTCTTTGGTGTGGGCGTGGGGTGGGGGGTTGTTAGCCTAATTTAAGTCAAGGATTACTGGAAAAGAAGGGCTTTGACCAACATTTATTACATCAGAAAGGGACAAAAAGACAATTGAGTAATAAAGAGAGTTTCTAAATATTTTATTTATGGTGATTTGATTAGATATGAAGAAAGAGTTGAAGGATTTAGTTGGGTTGTCAACTTGTAATTAATTAGAACTAGATAAGGTGGTCCAATCCAATGAAGTTGAAACCTCCTTTGGTGAAGTGATAGTGACTCTTTTTAGTCTTTGGGCCTTCCTTATAAAGTTTTAAAGTCAAGGTTGAACCTTAAAAGCCCCTTGATCTTAGGAATAAAATCCAGCCCACTTTTACTTGGTCCTACCTTAGGTCTTTATTCTTTTTTTCTGTTGTGGCCTCAACAGAGGACAAGATGAAGAGGTGAGGCTAAGGTTGTTCAAACATATGAAGAGGAGATGTGTGTCTCTCAGTGCAGAGGTGTGAGAGATTTACTTTGGTAAATTTAGGAGAAGTAGAGGTAGGTTGAAGAAATATCACAAAAGATGATTAGATATAACATGATACAACTTCAGCTTACTAAAAATATGGATTTAGATAGAAGGTTATGTAGGGCGCGAGGACCCTCTAAATCTATCAATGGAAATCCTAGAAAAGATCAATTGATGCAGCTCACACATAACAAAATACTAATATCATAATAGCAGTACCTCAAACTCCAATAACGACCGAACACAGAGACACAATTTGACATTGAACTGAATAAATTTGGGTTGCATTCACTCAAGATCCAACCCTTAAGCCCCTAGATCTTAAGAGTAGTCCAGTCCACTTAGAAATGGTCCAGTCTAGCCCAAGGCCTTTATTCCTTTTATTATTATTTTTCCACTTATTATTTTGTTGTAAAATTTTGATATTTGTATTTGGTAAGTGATGTAAATTGTAGGGAAAGGGAAGCACAAATATATTTTCATAACATTTATTAGACGAAGCCCAAAATAGTCCCTTAAATTTGGATATAAACTCAAAATAGTTTTTTTAATTACATAGGAGAACACTTAATAGTCTTCCTATTCAATACATTGTTAATATCATCTATTATTTAAAAAACGCAAAATAGTCTCTTAAACATAAATTCAAAATTGTCCCTTAAATATAAGATGAAATACTAATAGTCTTTCTATTCATATTGTTTAAACCATTGCTTTAACACACTGTTAATTAGTTAATAACAATAATTACTTAAATCCAAACTAATTCATTAAGTTTGAAGAAAAATGTAAAATCTTAATTTAAATTTATGATAAAATGATTACAATCCTCCTAAACGATCATCATTTGTATCGAAGATTATTAAAAATAATAATCCAAAACTCAAGTTTACATTTAAACTTAAGGGATTATGTTGATACTAACGACGTTCTTGTATAAGGATTATAAGCATTCTATCATATATTTAAGTGATGATTTTAAGTTTTTTCTTCAAACTTAAGGGACTAATTTGGATTTAAGTAATTATCATCACCAACAAAGTAACAATGTATTGAGAGCAATGGTTTTCAACAATGTATTGAATAAGAGGACTATCAGTGTTCTATGATATAAATAAAGGATAATTTTGAATTAATAACCAAATGGAAGGGACTATTTGGAACTTTTTTAATAATCAATGATAATAAAAATGGGTTGAATAGGAGACTTATTAGCCTTCTACCATATATTTAATGAACAATTTTTAGTGTAAATCCTAACTTAAGGGACTATTTTGAGTTTTTCATTTTATTTTAATAATTGACGATATTAACAATGTGTTGAGTGAGATGAGAGGACTAATGGTGTTACACCCTATATTAAGTGATGATTTTGTGAGCATTTCTAAACTTAAGGGACTATTTTGAGTTCTTGGAACAATTTGATGATATTGAGTAGGACTATTTTATTTATAGTAATTATTTTTATCACGAACAAAATATTTTTGTATTGTCTATTTTTAATGTAAAAGAATATTCTATTTCTATAATATATGTATAAATATTTGAAACTAAACCACTTGAAATCTGGAATATAGAAAGCACAATATATTATAAATTTATAGATTTTGAAACTTCAGGATGATGATGCGTTAGGCGAATTAGAAAATTTAATTATGGGTATCACTAAGATATTTAAGATGAACTCAATTTTGTTTTGCCATTTTACTTTTTTCATGTTATTATAATATTATGTCAGTATAATTTCTTAATTTATCAGCACTATTCAAAGTCAGAACAAATCCTTCTTTGTTGCTTCTAAATAACATAAGAAAAGAATAGGAGAGTTTTCAACTACTCGAATTCAACTACAACAAGCAATGATGAGGAAGCAAAAGGTTAGAGAGAAGAACAAAAGAGGAGGAAGACAAAAAAGAAGAGGGAATAGTCCAACATACCAGTCAGGAGCACCAAATCTATTCAGCATAAACTATTTTCAATTTTTGGAGCAAAAATCTAACCACCTAAAGAAAAAGGATTAGATCGATGTGATATAATCAAAGAGAGAATGAATCTATAACAGTAAGAAGATAGTAAAAGCTTCACTTGTGTAGTCCATGACATCAGCACAAAGATCTCCCAAAAGAGAAGCCATTCCAACTTGGAGTTTCATTGACAACAGAAAGCTTCAACTACTCAACTTCAATTACAACAAGCAATAGGAAAGAAACAAAAGGTTAGGGAGAAGAGCAAAAGATGATGGCGACTGAAAAGGAAAAGAGAATAGTCCAACATATCGGTCATATGTACCAGATCTATTCAACATAAATTGTTTTTAATTTCTGGAGCAAAAATCTGACCACCAGAAAAAAATGATTAGATCGATGTGATATAGTCAAAAAGAGAATGAATTTGAAAAGACGTTTACCAAGTAATAATGAAGAAGATAGAAAGATCTTCACTTTTGTAGTCTTGACAACAGTACAAGTACAAAGATCTCTCAAACGAGAAGAAATTCCATCTTGGAGATCCATCATATAAGTGTTCAATCCCAAAAGAGAATAAATCTTTCATCGTTGCTACAAAACAACATGAAAAGGATAAGAGAGCTTCAACTACTCGAATTCAATTACAACAAACAATGAGAAAGAAACAAAAGGTTAGGGAGAAGAGCAAAAGAGGAGGAAGACTGAAAAAGAAGATGGAATAGTCCAACATACCGATCAGAAGTACTAGATCTGTTCAACACAAACTATTTTCAATTCCTGGAGCGAAAATTCAATCACCTAAAGTAAAACAATTAGATCGATATGATATAGCCAAAGTGAGAATGAAACTGAAAAGACGCTTACCAATTAGCAGTGAAAAATGTAGAAAAAGCTTCACTTGTGTAGTCCATGGCATAAATACAAAGATCTCCTAAAGGAGAAGCATTTCCAGCTTGGAGTTTCATTGAAAGAAACAAGGGAGGATATTTAGACAGCGGCGGCAATTTTGTAGAAAAAGTACAACTTACTCTCATATGATTTCTAAAGCTATATATAGACTAGGTTTTCATATTTAGATCGGGTCTGGTGTTGGGTTTGACCCTTTGGACTTGGCTCCTAATAATTTTTTCATTTTCACAAATAATCGATAAAATAGTCCATGGACCACAAAAATCATTTAAAATATAGATAAAAAACTAAAGTCAAAATATTATATTTCTTTGATTCAAAAAATGACCAAATATACCCCTGTACTATTGGATATAGTTTAAATATACCCTTTGTTATACTTTCGGGCTAAATATATGTCACGATCCGTGCCTACACCCTGGACGTGACTGGTACCCGAAAACCATTGTTGGTTCTCAAGCAAACCCTCATCGTGGTTGGCTACAAGCGGAAGACTAACTCAAGCATACATAAGCTTAAAATCGAATTAAATTTCACTAAACTCAAACACTCAACCTTTTAAAAAGTTTGTACAATACTCAAAAGAAAGTAAATATAGAAAAACTCCTCAACTCTGTCTATCATGAAGCCTCTACTATAACAGAAGGATATGGGGACAAGACCCACGACATCTCAAAACTACTAACTGTAAAGTAAAGGTGAAGTCCTCCGGAATATAAGAAGGCTCACCAAAGCTGACTGGAATACTACATGACCTCAACGAAATTCCTGTTGATGATCCTGAATATCGATATCTGCATCATTGAAACGATGCAGGCCAAATAACGTCCATACATGGAATGTATGAGTATGTAATGGAAACTCTAATGCATATACACAAGCTTGAATTTGGTAGAAAAGAAACATACTTACCTCCTCTCAAACTCACTCAGCTCAACTCAAACTCCTCTCAAAGATAGGATACTCAACTCAA
The DNA here is from genome assembly GCA_035578085.1 of Solanum pinnatisectum. Classification (NCBI taxonomy): domain Eukaryota; kingdom Viridiplantae; phylum Streptophyta; class Magnoliopsida; order Solanales; family Solanaceae; genus Solanum; species Solanum pinnatisectum. The sequence goes on along the minus strand of CM069082.1, from coordinate 42,712,208 downwards.
GGATAAGATACTCAACTCAAAGGTAAAATACTCAAATCGAAGATACTCGACTCAAGATACTCAACTCAAAGATACCCAACTCAAAGATACCCAACTCAAGATACTCAACTCAAGACACTCAACTCAAGATACTCAAGAATAAAACAACAATAAAAAATACAATATATGGAAAACTTTTAAAACAGTAGATAAAAACTCAATTGCATGTAAAAATACCATAATAACTTAATTGTATGTAAGAATACAATAATAACTCAACTGTATGTAAAAATACAATAATAACTCTTATTTGGGAGATTCTCTAACCGAGACCCATCACTATGAGCTATGTGATGATACAACGTCTCGCCCACGTTGCCAGAGCTGTCATATACCTTACCGGAGTATAAGCAATCCTCAACTAAGTGGATCCACTAAGCTATGTGAAAAAGCAATAAGGAATCATCTAAAAAGTATGACCCTTTACTCATGTTAATATACACAGTTTATGAGGGCTGTGAGTTGTCTGAACTATCCCCCATATCGGTGCTAATACTACTCTCAAAATATAACTCATGCTCATATGTTTAAATCATTTTGTCATCCTTAAAATTTGAGATTATTACTCAAAATGGTTCTATTTAAAATAGATAGTGCTCAAAACTCCTCATGAACTCATTTGGAAATCGTAGTTTCCTTCCTCTTAAATGTAATAACATTTACTCTTGAAAATACTTAGTTCTCATATATTCATTTAAAAAAAATAAAAATCAACTCTCCTCATCCTTATCCTCATTTACTCAAGTCTTAAAACAAATTATAAATAATTGTAAAAGACTTCTCAAAATAGGGTTCATGCCGAATTATGGAAGTGAATGACTCAATTCAACATTTTCATCAACCATATATAGAACTCAATACTCAAAATCTCAACAACTCCAGAACTAAAAGTGTAATGACCTCCTCGGCGTCATTTACTTCTTTTCGTGTGTCGCTTAGAGCATTTAGAATACCCCCGTCATTTATGACAGTTTTAGTGTTTTGAGCTTACGAACTTTAAACGATCGATTCGATCAAAAGTTTTGAGTTTGGTCTAGAACAACCTTTTGACTCCGAGGCCTCAATATCGAGTTTAGTGGGATAGCATATCTGTTTTATTTTTATCGGGTCCGTCCGACTCCGAGCCCCCTGGAACGGGTCCCGATCGACTCCGAGCCGCTTAAATATATTCTCATTTCTAGTCCAAACTTAGTGATCCAAAGGTGGTTAGATTTCATATTCAAAGCTTCGTTGGAGGTAAAATTTGTGTTTTAACTGCTGTCTCAGCCATTTTCGGGCTCAGTTTTGGGCAGTTTTGGAAGCTGATTTCTTTTAGGTTCGATTTTAGTGATTCTTGAGGCTATCTTGAGTGGTTTTTCGAGGAGAACGTTGTGGTGTTGTCAGATTTCGCTGTAGACCCCTAGTTTCTGGTATTTTCTCGTGAATAGCTGCTGCTATTACTGTTCATTGTTAGTATGTTTTGTGTTTTTCATTGTATGTCGTGTTGGGCTGATTCGAGAGTAATTGTGTTCCATTTTGGAACACAAGTTCGAGAGGTGTTTAAGAAAACGTTGTGACTCTATTTTTGATAGTGTGTCGCGTTTTCGAGGCTGTTTTCGGGAAAGACTCAATGATACTACTCATCTCACGATTGCTCAAATCATAGGGTTTATACAGAATTATGGGCATGACCAACTCAACTCAAGGACCTCCATGTATAACATATGGTAATCCATAATTATAAAATATAGCTTCATAAAGGGTTAGGAACTCAATGCTCAATAACTTAGAACTCAGCGATACTACTTCTCTCAAAGATACTCAATTTATGGAGTTCATGCGAAATTATGGACATGAACAATTCGACTCAAGGGTCTCAATGAAAATATAGAACTCATGGGTACAAATCTTCTCATTCTCATACTTACTTCTTAAAAACTTAACTCAAATCGATAGTTGATCTCAATGGATTCAGAACTTAACTCAAAGACGTTCTTGAACTCTACTCTTAACTCTTTCTTGAATTTGAATTATGAATTCAAGAGTTATGATTCATGATATATAGGATCTTGTGATGATTAAATGTGATTTAGAATAGTTAAATCAGGGAGGGTGTGAATGTACACTTTAAAAGAACTCAGACGGGATGAACGATGGAAAAAAGACAGGGCAGGTGGCCCTGGCGCACTGAGTGGCGCGGGGCGCCAACCCTTAAACTACAGAGCAAACTTTCAGGTGCGCCAGCCCCTTGCCCAGAAAAAATTGACGAATTTTGTTTCTCGTTTTCTGACCCTAAGTCGCCTAGAATCGAATGGTTTCTTCCAAACCCTCTTAGATTCGTTTGCCCAACTAAACAACATGAAAATGTACTCAAAAACCCTCAATAACAAAGCTCATTAACATGATCCTCGCCTCAAGAACTCAACCTAACATTGTAATTCAAGTATGAAGAACAACACCTCAAGAATTTCATCAAGAACCTTAATATACTCGATCTCATGGATGAATTTGAAAGTGAAACTCATGATTGACGTATGGGTGAACGAACCCAACACTATGAAAACTTACATACCTTTTAGGGATCAAACCCATGACGAAATTCCTCAAAAATTCTCAAAAACCTTGACAAACGCCTTGAACCTCCACTATTTTCTCCTCTTGAACTCCTCTCAAAACCCTAAGTGTGATTTAAGATTATGAAAATCAACCCAAATCAGTTTATACCCCCAAAACCTTACTAAAAATGTTTTAAGCTTAAGGGGTAAAGGAAAGACCAAAATACCCTTCATAATTTTGGGTAACTTTCCTTAACTGGACATGCTGATTTCAAAGGGGCATATCTCACTCATCCGAACTCAAAACTTAGCAAACTCGGTGGTGTTGGAAAGAAGATTCCAATACCTTTCATTTGATATGTTATGGGCTACCTAACTCATCTTGTACCGAAAGTTATGATCGTTTGTAGTTGACCCAAAACTTAAAAAGAACTTACGAATGACTTGAATGAATTCTCTTTAGTTCTTTTTGGAAGCCAAGGTGCTACATCTAGTGACAATAACACTTATGAAAATTTAAATTCCTCGGTAAAATCCTACTCACAATGAAGAATGGTTTGAGTCTTAGCTTAAAATTTTTTTGGGGTGTTACAATATTGTATGAATCTTATGAATGTTGTATCTTGACTATTATGTTTTTGTTTTGTAAGTATTCACTAGAGTATGTGTAATTTATGGATGAATTTATGTATGTATTGATGTCGTGTTCATTAGACATCAATGTTTGATACTCTTTCTAAGAGGCCAATATTGTCCATTTTTTGGTTGAAGGGCCAATTCGTCCCAACCCGTGATCCTCTTAGGGCTGGGTTGGACTGCTATTTTATAGGCCTTTTAATTAAAAAGAACAGCCCGTTCTAACCCATTTACTCTATCCCGTTAGGGACTCATCCGAACTCAAAACTTAGCAAACTCGGTGATGTTGGAAAGAAGATTCCAAGACTTTTCATTTGATATCTTATGGGCTACCTAACTCATCTTGTACCGAAAGTTATGATCGTTTGTAGTTGACCCAAAACTTAAAAAGAACTTACGAATGACTTGAATGAATTCTCTTTAGTTCTTTCTGAAACCTAAGGTGCTACATCTAGTGCCCTTAACACTTATGAAAATTTAAATTCCTCGGTAAAATCCTACTCACAACGAAGAATGGTTCGAGTCTTAGCTCAAAAAATTTCAGGTGTGTTACAATATTGTATGAATCTTATGAATGTTGTATCTTGGCTATTATGTTTTTGTTTTGTAAGTATTCACTGAAATATGTGTAATTTATGGATGAATTTCTGTATGTATTGATGTCGTGTTCATTAGACATCAATATTCGATACTCTTTCTAAGAGGCCAAGATTGTCCAATTTTTGGTTGAAGGGCCAATCCGTCCCAACCGGTGACCCGCTTTGGGCTCGATTGGGCTGCTATTTTATAGGCTCTTTAATTAAAAAGAACATCCCGTTCTAATCCATTTAACTCTCTAGCCCATTAGGACTGGATTGGGTTGGGGCAGCCCATTTTGACAGCTCTAACCATGTGAGTGTGTACAATAGTTGTCATACGTCGATGAAAATTAATATTTATTGTATTAGTAATGAGATCTTATTTTTAATTATACAATATCCATAATAATCTACTTGCTATAATCTTACATGTCACATGTAAAATTTGAGAAAGGTAAAGTGTAAGCACTGTAAAAAAATTCTCAATTGTAAAATAAAGAACATAAACAATCTAATTAAAAATATATCTAATTAAATATGATTTTAGGATCGTAAAATGTAATAATTTTCACACAATTTCGTACTATAACTTTACTTTAATCTATAATTTTTGACTGTGATATTTTCTTGAATTATTTTCAGCAAAAGTAATTGAACTTTAAGAAAAATTGATTTCTCTTCTTTGTACTATACTCTTTCTCATGCCACTGGGTGAGAATACTTGTGAATTGAACCTAAGAGGAAAATAGTCTCGCAAGGCTAACTTAGACTCCAATTATACATAATGCAAATGTATATTATTAAGATTTTATTTTTTTTTCGATGTGTAACAATTAAGTCATACTAAGCTATTTATAATTAGACGTTGATTGTGCAAAAGAAAACGCAGAACTAATGTGTCAGAAAAAAATTGTGATTTCTCCTGTCAAAATTAAAGCAACACCTTTTATGCATCATGTTTAACATGTGTCATCTATGCAATTCTTCTATTGCATATGCGACACATGTTAGATATGCGTGGTAAGGGTCATGCGTGCTAACATGTGTTGTGTTGGTCAATTCATATCATGTTTTTCAATCACTTTATCGTATATAAACACCTTCTATTAATGAATTAACCACTTAATTCTTACCTTTCATCAAAGTGGAAAGTTACTTTATTATCTTAAAATTTTGTTCATAAATTCTAGTCAACTTTCTTCTATTAGCCTATTTATTTATTAAACTCAATTTAATTATGTTCGCCATATATTTTACAAAGATCATCTTATTTATAATTTGTAGAGGTAAGGTAAAGAAATTGTTTTCAAAATATCCTCGACTTAATTACAAGGATATTCAAAGTAAATTTAAAAAGAAAAAAATAAATGAAAACATCGCAAATAATTATAAAGAAATTAAATCGCTCTAAAACGTGTTATATTAATTTTTACATCTTATAATTGTGACAATTAGTGCTTCAAGAGTTGCATGATACACTAGAATACGTTCAATTAAAGCAAATTTGGACTTTGAAGTTTGTTGGTTTTCAATTTTCACAATGTGCAATCTCAAATTATCACTCGATTAATAGTAATACTAAATTCCTTAGTGTGTGTCTATATATATATAATTTGAATAAAAATTAACAGATTAATGTGAATCCGTACTAAATAATTAACAAATTAAGATGATAAGATCACTATGTGAATTTATAATGATTGAATCTTGTGTATTTGTTTCAATAAATTTCTATTATTACTGCATGATACTTAACCTATAATATTTGTAATTATGATTGTATACTTAAATTATGATTGTCTACTATAGATTATTCTCCTTATACACATCGTCCATCGAATGAGTTTTAAGATAACTAAAATTTAAACATTGCTTTAAGATTTCCTCTTATATTCAAGTAATAAATAAGAAAATGTAAACAGAGTTAGAAGTCATTTATTTTCTTCTTTCTAAGAATATTAAAAAGATGAAGTAGAATACTAAAATTTTAAACATTGCTTTAAGATATAACGACAATAATAATGATATATTTCGTGTAATTTCACGAGTAGATCTAGAAAGGATGGTAGAGGCGAAGCTACAACATATAAAGAGTGATTAGGTGAATATCCTTCGTCGAAAAATTATATCGTATATATAAATAAAATACTACTCAATATGGTATCACACTTTGAACATCATTGATACAATTGAGTAAGAATGTCAAAATGAGCCCAAATATAAGTAATCCGTCCAACCCGCTATTTTATGGGTTGGGCTCAAGATAATTTGAACTGAGTTTAATCTCAATTTATTCAATCCTTAACCCATTTTAATAGAATCTTCAATTGAGCCCAATATAATCTCTAATTTCAACCTGTGTTAATACTCTTTATTTGCATTGATGATATCTATTTTATATATTTTAGGATTTATTTATCCATTTGTAACTCATTTTAATTTTATTTTGTTGAGTTGAAATTCAGATTATGGTTATAAAAGTTAAATAACAAGATGTTAAAATTATTTAGATTAAGCGAGTCAAATTGGCAGGTCATGTCCAATTCGATTTTTAGCCCGTTTGAACCTAAAGTAAACTTGAGCAAGTCATGACCCAATTCAATTTCTATTTCAACTTATTTTAATATCTTTAATTTTAACTCAATCCACCCATTTGATACCCACCATGACAATTGAATAATGTAGCCAGCGCCCAGCAGAGTTAGGTGTTTAGGACTTAGGAGAAGCCTAAGGCACACAACGCGCTCATATTTGAATTTTGATGTCTGCTGATCTTTTTTTAAAATCATAATATATTTACATTTTTTCAAATAAAAATCCATCTTTTATTGTTCATTAAGAACAATAAATTGACAAGGACTTGGGGTGTATTTGGTACGGGAGGAAAATATTTTTCAATTTTCTCATGTTTGGTTGGGTTAAATGTTTTCCAAATCAACTCATTTTCCTCAAATTTAAGGAAATGACTTCCCTTCAAAACTTACGGAAAGCATTTTCCAAAATTCTCTTCCAACTTCAAATTACAATTATTTTTTTGTTGAAAAAATCAATTTATTTTGTTCCTATCCTCAAACCAGCCCCCCCACCCACCCCCCCAAAAAAAAATAAAAAATTAAAGCTTGTTTTTAAATTCAATTTTTTTTACCCCACCCCCACCCCCTACCAAAAAAATATTAAAAGTTGTTTTTAAAAGATATTTCTAATTTCAATATTTTATTTTTTTACCCCCCACCTCATCAGCCCCTATCAACCCCCCACCCCATTCAAAAAGAAAAAAATTTAAGTTTGTTTTTAAAAAATATTTTCAACTTCAAAATTTCATTTTTTCACCCCTACCCTTGACCCCCCCCCACCCACTCCCTACTAGCCCCCTCCCCCCACCCCCCCAAAAAAAAATGTAAGTTTGTTTTTAAAAAATATTTCCAACTTCAAAATTTCAATTTTTCACCCCTACCCTCAACCCCCCACCCACCTCGCCTACCAGTCCCCCCCACCCCACCCCCACCAGCAAAAAAAATTTAAGTTTGTTTTTAAAAAAAATTTCAATTTCAAAAATTATTTTCTACTCTATTAAAAATAAAAGATATTTCTCAAAAATATTTTTCATTCATAAATCAAACACTAAAAATCTTTTCGGAAAAATATTTTCTATTCACCAACCAAATATGAGAAAATAAGTCAAAAATCAATTTATTTTTCAGGAAAACATTTTCCTTCATACCAAACACACCCTTGATCCTTTATTGTAATGATAATTCATCATCGTCTATTTTATGGTATAAGTATACAGTTAATAATTTTTTTATTTTAAAAATAATTTTAATTTAATATTACTTATTAAAATAATTCAAAACTAGAGACCTATAATTTAAAAAGAAAATAGTTTTGCGGCTAACTGGATTCCCAATTGATTTGTCTGACTTTTTTCTCCTTTAAAATTCTAAACTAATTACATCTTAGTCCGGTCTCTGTCATTTTGTCTATTATTGATGCCTCTCTTATATTGTGTTTATTCGTTTCTAAGCCTATCTTTTTTAGTATGCCCATAGTTTCATCTAAATATCCTTATTTACATTATTTTTATCTTCTGAATGTGCGAGCTCTTAATTGATTATTACTTCATTTCGATACAACATAGTTGGTCTATTAATCACTTTATAAAACTTACCTTTAGTGGAGTTCTCTTATACTATCATGCAAGACATTGGCTAGATACGAGCCTCTTTTCATTTATCCCACTCTGATATAATGTGTTACATCATTGTCAATCCCCAATTTATTTGTTTATTGACATAAGATTCATAAAACTTTTTTTTTTAAGAGATAATTTGTGCATCAATTCTTACTTTTCTAGTAAGTAACATTATTGCACTTACATTTGGTACTCTATCTCATCAATGTATACTTTGTGTCTACAAATAGAATGCACCATGATACCTTCTTTTAGATATGTCACATCAGTTAGACATTAGCGTGATATGATAGATACCAAATACCACATTGAAATTAAAAAATTTAATGCTTCAATTTCAATATTATAATATTTGATATGTATTTTTAAAATTTTGATAATCGATATTTATAAAAAAAAAAATATTAAAATCATATAGAAGTATAGAAATATATATATATAATTAATACACATCTTGTTATAATATTAGAAAATATATAAAATAGTAATAGTACAAAAAATAATTATTTAGACGTTCAATTTTGACTACTCTAATCTTAATTGAAATATTTTTTTGTATAATTCATTGACACACATAATAATTACTTATACTTTCTATTAATATTCTTACATGTGTAATGTTAATAGTAGTATGCCTAAGATTACCATATGACCTTCTCCCTTTTGAAACAGTGCTTGAAAATACAAAGAATAATTTATTCAATTGCTATTTTTTTTCATGGCATCAAAGACTTGATATCACCTCAATTACATACTTGTTAAAGGAATTTAAATATCTCTTTGCCCAAACCTTCATTGTTGCATACAAATAATATTAGTGAAATACATCTAGCGGTCAATCCCATGTTACATGCTCCATGTTGAGTTTGATTATCACTTCGTATGAAAAAAAAGTTGCCCAAAGAGCTATGGTTATCAAATTTGTTCCTTCCTTACGACAAATCACCAATATTAATTTATAATTTATTAGACTCTAATAAGTTAGAATTGTGATCTGCAAGGATCACGTTTGTGTATATGTGCTTCTCACTACATTAGCTTGTGAGACATGAGTTTTATCATCGAATTTACGGAGAATAACTTGTTTCAATTGTCATTTTGTTCAAGTATGATATAATTGAATTTTTTTTTTTTAAAAGGCGAAATGATAATTTTCTATCATATGAGTTTATATAAGTCATAGTCAAACAAATTATAGCTATTGATTTACCATACTGTAAGAATCAAAATCGAACTTAATGGTTTTGAATTGTACCGAATTAATTTGATATTATAATGATATAGTATTTTTAAAACTGCAAAATTACGAAATCAATTTTTTTAATACCGTACCATATTATACCATGTCCATCCCTAGTATTAGTTGACCTATTTCAAAGATAAATAAAAATCGGTTAGGAGCCGATACCGGAAATAATAATAAAAGTACTTAAAATAACTTAAGAATATTAAGACAAAAAAAAATAACTAAAAACTAAAAACAACTATGGACCCAAATCTTGATTTCTTCGTACATATTTTAATCGACCTATTATAAATATTGTGTTAAGATTCACTCTTATATTCAACTGAATTAGAAAATATAAAACAGAAATAAAAACATTTTCTTTTCTTCCTTCTATGAATACTAAAAAGATAAAGAATACTAAAACTTTAAACATTACTTAAGATTCCTCGTATATTTTAGTGAATTGAAAAATGTAAATAGACATAAGATGAGTTTATGTCCAAATATAAGGATTTGTAAAAATAATCAACATTCGACAATATAAATAATGTGTTGAATAAGAGAATTATAAGTGTTCCACAGTATATTTAAAGAACAATTGTGAGTCTGTCTAAACTTAAGGATTACTTTTTTAAAGAAAATAACCGACGATATTGAAAATGTTGAGCAGGAGAGAACTATATTCTACCATATAGTTAAGAGACAATTATGAGTTTATGTCCACACTTAACGGACTATTTTAGGTTTTTAAAATAATAATCAATAGTAGCGATGTACTGAGTAGGAAGACTATTTGTGTACTTCATATATTTAAGGGACAATTTAAGTTTATATCCAAACTTAAAGGACTATTTTAAGTTTTTTTTTTTATAATCATCGATATTAATGATGTCCCTAGTAGGGTGATTATAAGTGTTCCATCATATATCTGGGAATGATTTTGTGTTTATGTTCAAATTTACGAGATTATTTTTAGCTTTCTTAAAAATCATTGATATTAATGATGATTAGTCAGAGGATTATTAGTGTGCTGCCAAATACTTGAGGGACGATTTTGAGTTAATGTCCAAACTTGAGGTAAAAAATAATCTTTGATACTAATGATGTTTGTGTAGGAGGACTATAATGGTTCTATCACATATTTAATGGGCGATTTTAGACTTTTGTTCAAACCTGAGAGATTATTTTGGATTTTCTAATAATCTTAAAGGACTAGTTTGTATTTTTTTTAATAATTGTCGATACTAATGATGTTCGTATAGAAGGACTATAAGTGTTCTATCATATATTTATGGACAATTTGAGTTTATGTCTAAACTAAGGGATTATTTTAAGCTTTTTAAATAAATATTGATACTAACGATGTACTGAATAGGAGGACTATAAGTGTTCCACCATATATTTAAGGGACGATTTTGAGTTTTAAACTTAAGAGACTATTTTTGAATTTTTTAAAAATATCAATATCAACGATGTGTAGTATGAGGACTATAAGTGTTTCACCGTATTTTTGAGGGACAATTTTGAGTTTACGTCCAAACTTGAGCTAGGGATTATTTTGAGTTTTTTTTTAATAATTTTTTAAACCAACGAGGTTCATGTACGAGGACTATAATTGTTCTATTGTATATTTAACGGGTGATTTTTAATTTTTCTTCAAACTTAAGGTACTATTTTGTATTTCCTAATAATATTCGATACCAACGAGGTTCGTGTAGGAGGACTATAATTGTTCTATAGTATATTTAATGGGAGATTTTAAATTATTCTTCAAACTTAAGGGACTATTTTGTATTTCCTAATAATATTTGATACCAACGAGGTTCATGTAGGATGACTATAATTGTTTTATCGTATATTTAACGGGCGATTTTAATTTTTTCTTCAAACTTAAGGGACTATTCTGTATTTTCTAATAATCTTCTATACCAACGATTGATGTTCATGTAGGAGGACTATAATTGTTCTATCGTAGATTTAACGGACGCTTTTTAATATTTCTTCAAACATAAGGGGATATTTTGTATCTTCTAATAATATTCGATATCAACAAGATTCATGTAGGAAGACTATAATTGTTCTATCATATATTTTACAGGCGATTTTAAATATTTCTTCAAACTTAATGGACTATTTTATATTTTCCAATAATCTTCGATACCAACAATGTTAGCGTAGGAGGACAATAATTGTTCTATCATATATTTAACGGGTGATTTTAAATATTTCTTCAAACTTAATGGACTATTTTATAGTTTTTTAATAATTTTCGATACCAACGAAATTCGAGTAAGAGGACTATAATTGTTCTATCCTGTATATAACAATCATTTATTTTTTTCTTCAAACTTAATGGACTATTTTGTATTTTTTAATAGTATTCAATATCAACGAGGTCCGTTTAGGAGGACCATAATTGTTCTATCATATATTTAATGAGCGATTTTAAACTTTTTTTCAAACTTAAGGGCTATTATGTATTTTCTAATACTTTTCGATACCAACGAGCTTCGTTTAGAAGGACCATAATTGTTCTATCCTATATTTGACTGGCAATTTAAAACTTTTCTCAAAACTCAAGGGACTATTTTATATTTTTCCAATACTTTTCGATACCAACGAGATTCGAGTAGTAGGACTAGAACTGTTCTATCGCATACTTAACGCACGATTTTGAGTTTTTCATTAAAATGAAAGGACTATTTTGTATTTCCTTATAGTTTTCGATATGAACAAGGCTCGTTTAAAAGGACTGTAAATGTTTTATCCTATTTTTAACGGGCGATTTTATTACTTTTTTCAAACTAAATGGATATGTTTGTAATTATTTTTTACTAATCTCGTTCAAAACAAAGTAAAAATACATTAAAGTTAATTATTTTTAAGTAGTTGAGGGGTGAGAGTAGTAATTAAGAAATAAATAAGGTAAATAATGACAAAATGAATTAGCCACGTTGCAGTTAACTCCAGGAAAAATACACAGGAAAAACAATACCAGTGAGTTCATAGTTTTTTCATAAGAGCATAAAACATGTGTTAATGCTTCATTTTTTTTGAGGTAATCAACTATTTCTCTCTCTAGTTTTCATTTGCAATTCTTGATCAAGCTCAATTTAGGTTAGTTTTTCTGCTTCTTTTGATGGTTTTAATCGGAATTTTCAGTTTTTTTTTGCTCATAGACGTGTTTTTTTTTTGGTCGGTTACAATTTTTTTTTCTTGCTAATTAATCTGTGTGGAAGTGTGGCATTTGGTTAGAAGAAGAAAATTTTTGTGGGGTTTTGTTGGAGTTCATTTTTATGATCATTGATCGTCATTTTCATTTTATATCTAACTTGAATTTAGGGCTTTTTGTTTGTTTTTGTAGGTGTTTCCAGTTGTTGTGAAGTTTTTTGTGAAAGGTAAAGTTTTGTTTTTATTAGTGAATTGCATTTTTTAATGTTTTTTTATATCAGTTGCATGTTGATTCTCACTGAAAAAATCATAAAGATTGTTTTTTTTATGTTTATATCTAGTGTTTGTGTGTGTTCATTTTGGAATTAACTTAAATGGGGATATAGAAGAGTGGTTTTTTAAAATGGGGATGCTCTTGGTTGTTTTGGAAAGAAAAAAAAGGTGAAAAAATTAATCTTAAAAGTTTTTTTATATATATATATTTTTTCTTTATGTCTATATCTAGTGTTTGTGTGTGTTCATTTTAGAATTTACTTAAATGGGGATACTAAAAGAATGATTTTTCAAAATGGGATGTTCTTGATTGTTTTGGAAAGAAAAAAAGGTGAAAAATTTGAAGGTTTTAAATTTATTTACCGAGTGTTTTGTTTGAATGAAATGGTGTCTAAATGGAGTGAAATGGTGGACATAAACACTTGATGGTTTCTTCGTATCTATCTGTGCATTGGTAAGATTAATCACCTGTGTTTATGGGAGGGTAGGAGGTAACCGGTGAAACAATCAAGGTCTGTGCAAGCTGGATTGAACACCACCATTTCTAAGAAAGCTGGATTGAACACCATTTCTTGCTTGATCGAAAAAAGAAAATGAAAATGAATAAGAAAAAGGATTTTGAGAGTCAACCCTAACTAATTTGGGAGTGAAGATTTTGGGCGTTGTTTTCTTGACTAACAGTTATTGAATTTTACTTGGAACTTTGAAAGGTGTTTGATCAGTGTATATTTGTTTTTTGGTTTTTTAGTTTTGAGATTATGCCTTATAAAGAAAAGGTTTCCGAAGTTGTTTTTGCCTTGGTAAACCTCAGTTAGCAGGATTTGGAGAATTTATAAACTACTGGTTTGAAATTTAAGTGTGTGTTCTTGTTACGATTGTTTATAGGCATTTCCCTTAGGAACCTAACTTCCTATCTGCTGGACTTTTCTAAAGCCTTTTGTTCTATGAGCTAACAAGGAAAGAAAAGCAAATCTTCATCCAGCTAGCTGAACTCCGTGATAAAAGGTTTAGCTAAAAGTCACTCTGTGTGGGACTACTACAGCTAGCTCAACATCGTGATACAAGTTCTTTATCTAGTATATCTCATACTGAGTCTGATGACTTTGAGTTTCTAAACATCTTCATATCAATCCATGAATGATGTAGCACACCTTATGCGGATGCTACTTGTTCTGACCTTTCTCTACTCGTTTGTAGTTTTTACTAACCATTTGGCAAGTTTGACTTAACCTGTAAGGGAAATCAGTAGCTTTGGTACCTGATAGTTACCTCTATACTACCCAATGCTTTTTTTCTTCTTGTCACTTATACAATCATTTATACTAAGTTTCGTATCCTCTCTATGATCATTCCTTTTTTCTTTGTTTGTGCTCATCACTGTCATGTGGACTTTTGTAGACTTCAAGAGTCTTTGGTTTTTGACTGGCTAAGGGAGTAAAAGTGGCCTTTTTACAACTGTGAATTGTGAAGGTTTATCTGGGTTGTCAAATTTGTCACAACTTCTTTTCTGAAAGACGATCAAGTAAACGAAGGGTACTCTTTCATGTTTGCAATTATCTAGTCCCTAGGAAGTTTCAAGGAAGGAGGTCTTGTCACGTTAACATGTATTTAGGGGAAGAGTTATTTCCCTTATTTAATCATGTTTCCTATGTCCGGTTTTACTATTTTCCTTGTTAAAGTACATTGCAGTTGTCTGTAAGACAGATTGCTTGACAATAGTAGATGCATGAATTGCTTCTACTTATCGTCTCTGTTGTCTGTTTAAGAATGGTATGAGTATTAATTAGTGCTTATAAAAAGGAAGGATGGTGAATAGTTACATCTAGGCTTAGCTGGGAAGTTATTGCAGATTACGAGCATATTATTCATCTGGAGATAAGACTATGATCTGTAGTCATTGCAATGTAATAATGTCAATGATACGTATCTAGGTCAGAATTTTGGTTTCTAAGAAAATTTGGTAAAATGGTATGATTAGTGAAAATCTTTAATGCTAGCTGCAAATGGTCTAGTCAGTCAGTTGAACTTCACAAGGCTACATTTTGATGAAGCCTTACGGCTGCTGCTTGAGTAATGGGAGTAGTAACGGAAGTAAATATGATTTATCTCTTGCCCCTTTCTAAAGTAAAAAAAAAAAAGAGGGCAAGAAAGTTTTCCATCTTAAAGATATTCCTTTCATGGCTAGTGAACTCTCTGTTCTTAGAGCCGTAATAGTAGCTTGCTGTCTATTCACGTGCCATATTCGCTTTGTCTAATTCCCGCTTCTCTTTCTGCATGGTTTGGTTACTCTTTACCTAATGTAACAACTGCATATCAAGAAAACAATTTATACTCGGGTTCTATTGTTGCATGGTGTATGTCTATGATGGTTTGTGTTACGTAAGTAAACTTCTGAATTTAAGAGGATAATCCTAAAACTTTTGAATGGGATCTTGTTAACTTTACAGTTACTTTTGAAGTGTGCCTTTTGAGATGAATGCCAAGAAAAATTTACATATTAGCATTGAACTTTAAGTTTAATTAAATTGGTATCATATCAGCTGGCAGATACTGAGTTCATGTGATCTCTTAGTTAATGTATGTATTGGCATGTAGTTTTGCATGACGGCTTATTCTTCTCTGACCAGATATTATCCACAAGATTGTACTCGATATCATGGGGGAAAGGAATACGCCCCACAGTAATCACTTCATGAATTTGGGAGCAGATCAGCGGAGTCAAGCGTATATTTATCCAGAGCCTTGTATGACGTATGGGAGCTTTACAGCTTTTCCGCATCCAAACGTTAACACCACTGTGCCAGCTCCAGGAAGCCTTGGTAATTTCTATACGCCCCATCTACCAGGCCATCAAGAGGGTGCTCTAATTTATGGGATGCCACCGGCCAATGGGATTCAACAGTGGCATCATCTCACCAATGTTGGCGCAGCGTTTGCACCACCATCAAATTACTTTTACCCTTATGTGGCAGCTCCAGCTGCATTGAGGACTTCTCCAGTTCCAGCAAATCATGGGTTACGTGATAGGCTTCCAGTCTCAGGCACTCAGGGCAGCATCGGAAATAATGCAGATAACTTAGGTAGGAACGATCTTCGTATGGACAGTACCAGAGGGTCATCTAAGCAAAAGAATGTTGCAGGCAACTCTGGAAATCTTCAACATCATTCTGCCCTGGCAGGGCCTAGTACTTCCGCTGCTCCCATCATCACAACAGCAAATGAATCTGATGTTTCTTTGAATGATTCTGTATCACGCGAGCATGGAGGGAGTGACTCAGCACCACTCCTTGAAAATGGTACTACATCTGCAACTATGGATTTGCCAGTTCCAGCAAATCATGGGTTACGTGATGGGCTTCCAGTCTCGGGCACTACAGATGATGCTGTGTCACGCGAGCATGGAGGGAGTGACTCAGCACCACTCCTTGAAAATGGTGCTGCATCTGCTACTGTGGATTCGCCAGTTCTAGCAAATCATGGGTTGCGTGATGGGCTTCCAGTCTCAGGCACTACAGATGATTCTGTGTCATGCGAGCTTGGAGGGAGTGACTCAGCACCACTACTTGAAAATGGTGCTGCATCTGCAACTATGGATTCGCCAGTTCTAGAAAATCATGGGTTACGTGATGGGCTTCCAGTCTCAGGCACTACAGATGATCCTGTATCACGCGAGCATGGAGGGAGTGGCTCAGCACCACTCCTTGAAAATGGAGTACAGAGAAGTGGGAGCAGATTTGCTAGTGGTCCAGATACTGTATTGCAAAATAACAATAATCATCTGCTTCAAGGAAACTATGTAGGCCAAGCCTATCAGTTTCCTGGCAATCCTTGGCTGAACATGCCTTTCAATAGTAGCGGTAGTGCAGCTCAATCTTGGACCTGGAGTCAGGCTGCTCCTTTAATCTATCCTCCCAGTAACTACTCTTCTTGTTTTAATTTACATTTATGACTTTTGAGTGTCTATTTAGCTTACTTTATCTTTTTGTTCTTCTAAATTTTGTTTTCTTATGAGCTATTAGCATGCTGCCAAGTTGAGCAATGCCTATGTCAGGTGTCCTTTCTTCTAACAAATTTAAAAGCGACAATCCACTTGAAACACATCTTATTCTTTCCTTTTGCATCTTCACATTTTATGTGGCATACGTCTCTTTTTTTCCATGTTTATAACCTAATGGTTATTTCATTTCATTTTCTAATAATCCAGGAAAGCCTTTGTTTTTCTCTTTCCTCAAATTAGCAACAGCAATTTGTGATTTTTATTCTAAGTGTCAGGATAACATATTAACTGATTGCATCTTTCTTCTTCTTTCTATTTACTTTAGTTGGTGGCGGAGGCTATGTAATAGGTGCTGGAAACATGGCTATACGAGGTTATCAAGTACCTTCCAGCAACGGGGGTTTGACTGGTTTCATGTATCCACCCATTCCTCAAGGACCACCGCAGTACCATCCTCATCTGTCACCTAATATGCATACTATGGCGGGCCACACAATGAGCTCCTATCCTCAGATGATAGCATCTCCAGGCAGACAACTACAACTTAGTTCGTCCAATATGGGACCCTTGCTTCCGTCTGGCTTTAGAATGTACAGACCTCATCAAAGGGAATTCATGATGCATGGAACAAATGCTAGCCACCACAACCTCCGTAATGTAAGAGTTTTGCCACAAGATGTAAAATTTATTGCATTTGAATAGTTCTTCTTGCTATCTTTATCGTAGTGCAGTTTCGTGCAGTTGAAGTAATGGGATTGGATGTTGTATCTCTTTCTTTGTGAATTTACTAGGGAGTGTCAATGCTGGGTGTTCCAAGATTTCGTGGAGTGGGTGTTGTTGATCAGCACAGAGATATGCGATTGGATGTGGATCGCATGACGTATGAGGTAAGTGCAATTGTAGGTTATTTCATAGTTGCATGTTTGATATTTTCGGCAAACTTATCCTGCAATATCAAATATCTATCCAGGAGCTTCTTGCATTGGGGGAGCGAATTGGCAATGTGACAATTGGTTTGTCCGAGGATATCATCGTTGCCAATTTGAAAACGAGAATATTTTTGTCTACCGAGACTCCTAGCCCTCTGGAAAATGTTGCTTCTGATCAAGACCAGAAAACTGTCTGTGTAATATGCCAGGTATTACTCCTTCGCTGACTTACACTCTACGTAATGTTTATATTTCCATTTTCTTCCTAAGTCTTAAATTCATCAAAACATTGTCATGAATCTTTATACGGTTTCCTTATCACACACAATCTCACCTCGGCCTCTATGTTGTGATTTTCTTTCTTCTTTGAAGTTTGCATCTTATGTTTTGTTTCTTTGAGATAGCTCTAATGACTTCATATTTACACGCGTTATTGCAGACCGACTACAAGGATGGGGAGAAGATAGGGATTCTCAATTGTGGCCATGAGTACCACGAGGAATGCGTGAAGAAATGGCTGGGTGTGAAGAACAGCTGCGCGATCTGCAAATCTGCAGCCTTGTCTACCGAGAAGAAGGACAAGGAGGTGGTGACTACAGGAGGCGACTAATGTTGCCATATAATATTTAAACCTCCGAGATGTGGAGTTGTTGCTGAAACTGTATTATAAACTTGTATATACTTTGCGCAGCAGTCCATCTCTCGAAAACATTTACCTGTTGAACCTTAACCTTAAATCTGTAAAACATTAAGTTGTACAGACTTGTACTTCTTGTTCATTCTTGCATGTTCGTTGTTAAATCTTGCATGTTTGTTGTATCTATGTGTTCTGTTGATATCATGTGTTGCAGGGAGGAATGTAGGTTGTACATCAACCTCAACTTAACAGTATGTAGTCTTACTCCTACCTTGTGAATGAATGGTTGATAGATTGTTTCTGATAGATCATTGGCTCAAGTAGTTTATATAGTAGTGAAGTAGCCATATATATTGAAGTAGAAAATAATAGTTTGTTCCGTCAAGTTTCTAAAATCAACTATTTTAAAAGGTTTTTGTTTTTTGGTAAGAAGTTGTTTGTGTTTGGTTAATTAATTTTAAAATTACTTTTGAATAGCAATTTATTTTTGACGATTTTTTTCCTAATGCTTCTAAAGTGTATTTTTCTCTCTACAGAAGCATTTATTTCCTTTTAAAAGTTTGATCAAACACCGTACTTTTTTAAAATAAGCATTTTGAAAAGTGAAGTAGCCATATATATCGGATAAAAAAATCATAGTCTGTTTGGTCAAGTTTTTAGATCAACTATTTTGGAAAGTGTTAAAAGTGCTTCTTATAAAGTGTATTTTTCTTAAAACTATTTTTCAAAAAATAATGATTTTGGAATTTGCTTTTATGTTTTTAGCTTCTGAAAATAACTGCTCTACTTCAAGAGGATTTATTTTGTCCCATAAATTTGATCAAACGTCTTACTTTTCTAAAATATTGAAGAAAAAAAAAGCTCATCCTTTTAAAAGTTTGACCAAACAAACTATTATAAGTTCGCTTAAATATTGAAGGATTTTTACAGAGGTAGATATAACTGGTTATTTATTCAGAGAAGTGATGCTTGAATTGAATAAACCATAATCCAAGTAATATATACCCCTAATCTAGTATATATATAAATATGAATTTAAACATTGCACTTAACTGGCCATAGTGGAAATATAACTTTTATTCCTAACAAGTAACAAAAGTATTATTTTTTTAAGAACTATAAAAGACATTATAATAATTTATATAAAATACAGATATATTCCGTAAATACAAAATACGTCCATTTAGAATAAGAGAGATCATAAATATTCTATAGTTACAAACATATTTTCCATTTAGAATAACATTATATTGGAATATATTTCTACTTATATGATTTTATAAAAGCTAATCTAAGGATATTAACTAAACATAAATGTAAAAGAGAGACGCTGTAATTTGTCTTTATGAACATAAAGGCGCTTAATAGTGAACTAGAAGACATGAAAATGAATAATTTGGTAAGACACTTCAACTATTCAGAGCATTCACGAGCATGAGAACTATGACATCATAGCAATAATGCAGAATTCCATCACAGCTCAACAAGCACCAGACCACACGTCCAAAGACTCAAATACTAAAGATTTATCAAACCAATATCTTAAACTTTGAAGTGATGGGTTAATTGTCCAAAAAATTAAACTGTTTTAGACCTCTTATTTACCTTGATTCTATCATGATCCAAAAGTGATAAAAAAAACTCTTCAATTTCTTTCCTAAATCATCTTTCTGCCCTTCTTTTGCCCTTCTTTTTCTTTGATGCAGGCTGGGATTGCTGCATGTCTGTTGTCTTCTGTTTCAAATATAAAAAAATCATTAGTATTTACACAGTTACAAAATATGAATTAATTGAACAAAACAACATAATAAATAAATTCTTAATTCAGTATAGATTATTGTTTTGTTTGTTGACTATCTTTCATGTTTTGTCTTGTAAAATGATTTAATTGAATCTTGTACGGTGTCTAACTTATGATTTGGTTACTGTGCTTTTTCATTTGGCCGTCACAAGCATCGTTGCTTCAAAGTAGAATAGAACGATGCTTCAAAGTAAAATAGAACGGGTAAGTCACAGTAATTTTTAGGCTCAGATTGCTTCTTGAAGCTTGTTGTAATTACTCATTCATTTCATTGTGTTACAATCTGCCATTAACACTCTTTATGTACTTGTCTTAAAGTTGGATATATGTCGCAGGACTTAATGGCTTTATTAGCTTATAATGAAGCATTTACTTGGTCTCTATTTTTGTATCGTAATTTCTAATGACCTTTAGTTCTCCCTCTTTTGATGTCATGTTGGTGGCAGCAAATTCAAACCTCACATGGAAATCTCAGCAGAAGTTGTTTTTTTTAAGGAGATTTAAAAATTCTAAGCGTGTAGTTTGTTTTACAGAATAATCAGTTATCTTCTCTGCTACTTAGTTCTATCCATCTGGCATAACAAGTCTCTTAAATGCTCTCTCGCACAAGTTTACTTAGTCTGTTTTTTGGTATTTTTTATGTTAATTTCCCTTTTTTGATGTCATATTGGTGGCAGCGAATTCAAACATCACTACAGAATTATACTAACTTGCATATTGTTGTTGGGATTGTTGCAACTGAAGCTTCATGTAAGTGTGCACTTGCAGTTGTACTCAGATTGGAAAAATATTTGATTGTAGAACTTTTTTTACACACATCGTATAAGATGTATATTTATGATATGATAGTTCAAATAATAATCACACTCAACTTTTAATTAATTGTGAATAACTTTTTGGGACGTGAAATCAAATTGATTGTACGTTGGATAAAAGAAACAAAACTCTCAAAATTTTATACTTATCAAATGCAAGTTAGAGTTAAATAAATATGACATTTAATTACTTTTGAGTAACAATTGTTATATACTTGACCTCTAGTAAATGCTTATGTCAGCTAATTTAGAACTTTTATAGTAAGTTGATATGAAATCAGGATATGAAATTATGAGATGAAGTTAAAGTTTTATTTAGACATGTGATTTGGAGTTTTTGTGTTGTATAATTTCTCATAAATACAAGAATCTCATAAGTTGTAAAACTATTAAATAGTCTCAATTATTTATTCAATCTTACTAAACAAACAAAAAATTATAAAAATTGCATAATAAATTATTACAAAGTCATTGTGGTCCGTCTTGTTCACTCAATATAGATGAAAAAACTATTTTTTTTATTAAACATTATAGTAGTAGTAATAAATTTGGTTGATAAATAAATTTGATAAAAATAATGAATTTGATGAATATGAATGATAAAGTAGGAATTGATTTAAAGTAGTAATAAATTTTATGTTGAGAATAATAAATTTTGAATAGTAATGAAATTATTATAAATTTTATTTAGAGAAAATAATTGTTTTCGTCCCTGTGTTATTGTCTTATTTTGATTTTGGTCCCTATGATATCTCACTAATCATACCTAACCTTTAATTAATTAAAGTAAGTGATTTCGGTCCTTCTACTAACAGTGAATATCAATTTAAACAGATCACTTACTGCTGTCAGGGGTAATTTTGGTATTACAACAAAAAACACTTCTATGCAAAGAATAAAACCTAAAGCTACAAAATATTTATAACTTCTCCCGTAACATCCTTTCTTATACACAAGCATATCCCAGCCCTACTCCCTTCTTCAATTTGAATGTGAATTCAATCCTCTCATACACTACTTTGTGTGTTCGTTGGTTGATGAACAATTTTTCTCTTTAGTTGCCTCCCATTTATATGAGAATACAATCCAGACACTCCTCCTGCAATACAGAAAACAACTCAGCACACTTCTTGAAGAAAAACAATATCATTCAATTTCACAATGAAACTCCGAAGCAAGAATGGTCTACAATTCACGCCGGCATGTAAGTACTCAATTAATTTATTTATAGCCTAAATCTTTGATTATATGGAAATCTGAAGGAAAAAAAAGTTGAGTTACAAAACGCAACAACTAACATTTCACATAAAGAATAAATATCCACTTTTTTAAAAATAGTTATAAGAACTATAAAAATTAAATATTTGTAGTGTGTATTCTAAATTTGTATGACATATTACATTTTGTGTTTGTTCCACTTATTAGAATACCATAAGTAAACTTTTTTAAGAACTGTAGTTTGCATAATTCAAATTCAAAATTAATTTAGATTTTCATTATTGGTTATATATTTTTGTGTTGGATTTGTATCATTTACATTTTCTATTGGAGATGTTTATTGTTATAAGACTAATAGAATCTACTTTTCTTTTACACGACAGATGAAGGTGAAGATTCATATATGTACACCATTAAATTACACTATAAGGGTTGGTGGGTGTTTGAGCCAGTGATGAACTATGTTAATGGACATATAGCTTATTATGACTATTGCAATGGAAATGAAAATTCCATTATTCAGATGAGGCAGTGTATGAAAAAGTTTAAAGTCAATGATAAAAAGGTGAAATTTTGGTTCAAGTTTGGGCCTTATTTTGAGACGAGTATAAGACTTTTGACAACTGATTTTGATATATATAACCTTGTCTACGAAATACCTGATAGTAGAGTAGTTGAAATATTTGTTGAGCACACGGAAGAGGACCAATGGAACTATGATGTAGCTGATTCTGAGGGCAACCCATTACAAGGCGGAGAAGATTTGATAGATGTGAATGTAACCGAGAAAAGTGATGATGATGCCACATGTGAAGAATGTGAGTCATTTAATGACTCTGATTATTCCTTGGAAGAAGATGATATGATTTTTGATAAAATTGTTGACTCTACTGTAGAATGGGTTGGCCTTAATGAGAGAAACAGAGAAAATCAAGTTAAAGAAAAAACTATGGAGGTTGGAGTTGCCTCAAATATGTTGGCTATGTTTCCCAATGACACTCAAGAAAATGATTGTGCTACATCAGACGAAGAATTAATGAGTTTACATGGAGATTCTGATGATGAAAATCTTAAAAGATCCACTGTTTTTAATCCAACTAGGGATTTGGAGGATCCAAAATTTAAGTTTACACTTAATATGATTTTCAGCAATAGCAAAGAATTCAAGTGGGCAGTTGAGGTACATGCTGTGTTCCAAAAAAAAGACATCAAGTTTAAGAAGAACGAAAGTACAAGGTCGAGGGCCATTTGTAAGGTGTCGAGTTGCAAATGGTTCATATTTGCATCAAAGTCTAATCAAGATGAACCTTTCAAGATCAATGGTTAATGGTAGAAAAAGATTTTTGAGACTTTATATATGTTTTGCAGCTTGCAAACAGGGCTTTTTAGCCGGATGTCGACCAATAATAGGGGTTGATGGATGTCATTTGAAAGGGCACCAAAAGGGGAGTCAACTATTGACAGCAGTAGGCATTGATGGAAACGACAACATATATCCTATTGCATTCGCAATTGTAGAAGGTGAACTAAAGGAAACATGGAAGTGGTTTCTAACACTTCTTGATGAGGACCTAGGAATATCACAAAACCCTTTTGCATGGACTTTCATTTCTGATAAACAAAAGGGTTTAATTCCAAAGATTGATGAGATAATGCGGATGTTGCATGATTTTGTGTGAGACATCTACACAATAATTTCAAAATCAAGGTTTTGGAGGACAAGATGAAGGATATCCTATGGAAAGTGCAGAGCAACTACCGAACTCGAATTCTCCAAGTATATGAAACAGATGGAAAAAATAGATTCAAAAGCTTGAATGGGTTATTAATAAACCACCAAGTCACCGTCAAGGGCTTTTTCTCTTCTTTTCCAAAATGTGATGTGTTATTAAACAATTTGTGTGAGTCATTCAATAGTGTACTTCTACATGTAAGAGACAAGTATATTTGGACAATGATCGAGTCGATTAGGATCTATATGATGTCCAAACTTCAAAAGAACAGAGATAAATGATGAAATCGCTGCAGAATCATTCCTAAAATCATGTTGAAGCTAGAAAAATAAGGCTAAAGCGGTGAATGTATTGCCACTAAATCGATCAATTCCACTACCATCGAGGACATCTATCTTAGACTATTCTCCGCTGATCTTAAAGAAGACATGTTCTTGTAGGAGATGGGACTTAACGCGAATACCTTGTAATCATGTTATTGCAGCTATATGGGTTAAGAAGGATGAGCCCGAAATATATGTTCATGAATGTTATACGATTGATCGATACGTAAGAGCTATAGTCCATCCATCCCGCTAATCACAAGATTGAGCAATGGCCTAAGACAGGTATTGAACCACCATTGCCACCAATATACAAAGTACAACCAGGGAGACCAAGAAAACTAAGGAAGAGAGGGATTGATGAGACAACTAAAAAAGAATCAGATTCTGGAAAGCTTACCTTGTTAAAAGCATCAAGAAAAGCGGAAAAAGAAGTGTGGATCATGTGGAGCATTAGGGCACAATAGTAGAAAGTGCCCTATTCTTATGGGGAGAATCCACTCTGAAGTTCAACAACAACAAATTCATCAACAAGTCGAAAAGGAAGGCCCTTCTACACCTAATAATGCAACAGAAGTAAGTAGTCAAATAAATTGGTTATTTTCAGTTATTGTTGTCTACTTAATAATGCAACAGAAGTAGTCAAACAAGTTCAGGATAATGATACAATTTTTTTTTATTGTAGGGTTCAAGCACCATTATTGAGAATGCGACATCAATGCAGTTCAATTCTTTTATAGCTGAACAAACTGTAATTACCTTTCTTGTTATCTACTAATGTTGCTTGTATCCGACTTACTATCTACTAATGTTGCTTGTATCCGACTTACTATCTGACTTATTTTCTTATATATATCAGAGGTCAATCAACTTAACCAACCAAGGGTACCAAAGAGCAATTGAGAAGTTCGCTTCATTTTAGAAGAAATTGGTGAGCATTCGGAGAAGTTACAAGACCACTCTTCATCGAGAGAATGGGAACACAATACGCACTAATATCAAAATTACAAGAAGTACTTTCTCAAAGTAGAAAGAGGGTGGGAAGTGATCCACGGGCCAAGAAAAAAAATGTTCCTTAAATAAAGAAGCACATACACAAGTTTAGATCTAGTTCTTTCATTATGACTTTGAAGTTATGCAAGTTCATGGATGATTTTGTTTTCTTTTTTGAAACTTTATGCAACTTAAATAGTTACTTTCCCATTGTCAATCTTCATAACAGTTCTTCAATATGACGCGAGAAAGAATTTTTATTGAGTTCCACAACGATAAAATCTATGAAAGACGAGAATCAATTATTGAATTCTCATGAGAATTTGAAGTTACTAATTTAAAATTTAATCGATCTTCTTTCTTTAATTGCCAACCTCAGAAATTCTATTATCAAATATTTGCCAATAACGAACAAGCTTCTTAGTTTTAAATATGGTCAGTAAACACAATTTTTAAATACTAAATTCATTCTACAAAGATTATTTCTGTTAGAGAATAAAAAATTAAAGCTCTAATAGAATGACATACCTTTAAGGAGATTGAGATTCAAATGTAAACTTTGCTATCATTCACTATGGTTGTGATCAACTAGTGCTTCCAACCATCATCTACATTTGCAGTTTCAGGGAAAAGCAACAAAATTTAGACCATTTCAGGGAAAAGCAACATACAAGGACCCATATAGCCGACTCCAACTTTCTTGATCGACACATGATTTTGTACATCGCCATTCCATGTGGTATATGGTTCGTTTGATTTATATGAAAATGCTAACAGCTATAGTTGGCAAATTGAAGTGCATTTTAATATTTGCAAAGCTGTTGTACGATCAAAAGCCATGACTTCTTATATTTCTAAGAGCCCGAGCAACTAAGGTCGCCACTTGTTTTCTCCTTGTTGAAAAGTGAAGCGAAATGATTAAGAGTGTATTTATCTTTATACAAACATTCCGTTTCAGATCTTAGTTGCGGATGAAGTTATCCAAATGCTCAAAGTTGTCCTAAGGAGATACCTTGGACTAGGAAGGCGTAAATGTCACGAAAAGCATCATAATACGAGAAAAATTTTGCTAATCCAAAGGCAGTGAATTTAATGTCACCATGTATAATTTTTTGTAAGCAAAAGCTTCATATATCAAATCGATAAAACTTTTATCATAAAGCTTAATCGTAAATTCGTAAAAACAACAAAATTCAAGAAACAAAAAGGTTGGACCGCTTGCAAGAAAAAGATCAAGAGGGATGGAAAAAATACCTCTAGCTCAAATCAAAAATAGAGAAGAAAACTCAAAACTTGATAAAACTGAGCAAAATTCCTTACGATATGAGCTTTGCCTTGAATTTTCTCCTAAAATTTCATCAACAATTTGTTGAGTTCAGCCATTCTAAAGCTAAGAAAGACACGGAAGAGAGAGAGAGATATCATTTTGAGAAATGGGTTTTACTTTGAATCTTCACTTTCCCAAATGAATGACATTACTTTAGGAAGTTGCAATTCACGGTGAAATGGGTTATTTCACGTGAACTCTAACAAACAATATTATTATTTATATATGTGATTATTGTAATACCAAAATTACCCCTGACAGCAGTAAGTGATCTGTTTAAATTGATATTCACTGTTAATAGAAGGACTGAAATCACTTACTTTAATTAATTAAAGGTTAAGTATGATTAGTGAGATATCATAGGGACCAAAATCAAAATAAGACAATAACACAGGGACGAAAACAATTATTTTCTCTTTTATTTAACATATGAAATAAATGACCAGTAGATATAAATTAGGAATTATTTTAACAAAATTTAAATTTGTAGATCAATTTACATATTTGAAAAATTTCAAATCATGATATTTGGAGAATATATGATTCATCTCATCATGATATAAAATTAACGTACAATCACATATCAAAAAAACACTTGAGTTGGTATATTACATTGTCTCCCCATAAGTTGATGAAATTATGCTAAGATAGGACCCACTCTTTTATTATTTATACATTTAACACCCTTTGGTTTTGTGTGTCCCCTCAACAAAAAAGTTAATTGTCGGAATGGTCCTTCAACTTTTGGGAACTTTTCATTTAAGTATATAATTTGTGATTGAAATGAACAAGTAGGGTCCTGCTGGCTCCTCCCACGTGCAATAATGTTACTTTTGTGTCCTATGGGCTATACTATTTTCATGTACGGACCCCTCTTTGAGAATTTTCTTGGGATCCTCACCAATCCAAAATTTTAGAATTTTTAAAAATTTTTTAAAGACAATTATGGTGAGGAATATTAATTATTAATTAACTAAAATATATTAGCCAAAAGAATCTTTGTTGCTTAGTTAACAAAAATGGTATTTCTTTCTGGATTGCACATGCTAATCTCCTTGGATTGTCATGACCTAACTATCTTTTGAAATCTTTGTTATATTAATTTATCATCATTCAAAGAATATATGAAACTTGCAAAATAAGGAGTAATAGTTTGGAGTTTTATGTGGTAATTATAAGTTTAAATGGTTGAAATCAGTAAAAACATTTGTTCTAGTCTTGTTGGATAGAGTAATGTGATACTTTTTTTTTTGCTGACAAAAAGTAACATGTATCGTTTGAAATTAGTTAAGATGTGTGCAAGTTAAACCGGACATCACAAATTATCAAAATAATTAAAAAAAAAGTTCAAATGACACATAAGGTGTCAACACATTTTTTAAGTATCTAGGAGTATGAAATACACACATTAACAAATATTGAGTTGATGGGGTTTTAAACCTAGAAAGTTATAATATATGGGCTAACAAAAAATCCAATAATTGAAGCATGAATTATAAAAACGAGATAGTTTTATTGAAACTTTTAGTCATTATTTTCTTTATCAAATATGCCATTTAAAAAAAAATAGAAACCTATGTGTAACCACTGGTGTTTGAAATTGCCTGATTCAATTAATTTAAGTTTGTGTCATAAAAAGTTCACTATGGAAGATTATAGCCTTCAAAAAAAAAAAATGAGAGATCAACTTAAATTCTAACCCTCTGACTAAATTTTTATTGTTCTTTCACAAATCTTTGACGGTGAATATTTTTTATACTTTCTTTGAAATATCACTCTTTAACACCATAATGAGATATAATATGAATTTAGTGGAAAGGAAATAATCCCTCAAGATTCTAAATTAACCGCGTTCGAATATAAAAAGTCGTGAACTTAAAATCAAGAATATGCTCCAAGACTAATATATAATGATAATATAGACAACTTACTCTAATACAATTACTAATTATTTGCATGGTCGAACTCACAATATAACATAAAAAGGTAGGTTTCGTATCGTAACATATATATTACATTAAGATAAACTTTCATTACTTCAACGCTCCGCTTCTAATATTTTACTCAAAAACAAGAATAAAAAGGATGGAAAAGAGAGCAAATTGATTTAAGACGTCATATTCAAGTTAACTTGAACAAGGGGTTGGTTTTTTTTTATTATTATTATTGTTAATGCATGACAAAGAGGGAATCAAAATTATATATAGAAATAATAAATCAACGATCTCAAACTTTACCAAAACAGAAGATAATAATACTATATATTATATTGAAATAGACATATAGTAAGTAGGCACATGCAGTAGACAAGTTTTCTGCGTGACAGAGCTATTTAACATGCCTTTAGAACTTATCACTAATCATTATTAATGTCTCCCTTATTATTTATTTCTCTTTTAAAATAATATTTTTTTTAATACTAAGAAAAGAAAAAGAATCATTGATAATAAATGCATGTAGGGAGATGGTGCAAGGAAACTACCCAAAAAATTAAACTATATATTTAGGGATTTGGTTGAAGTCTTTTATTTAATGTTAGAGGTGGGTTGTATTGGACCACCAAAGGTTTTGTAGGGGAGTACCCTTCAATTATAGACCAGATATTTCGTATCTAAATTCTGAATATGAAGCGTTTTTGATACACATTACTAAAAATATGAATTTTTGATGGATGTTTCTGATTGAAATTATCAGAAATGCGTCGAAAATATTATCAACGAATTAAATTTCATCTGATATAAAATAAGCTTCATGAAGAATTTCCATAGTGAAAGACATATGTATCCTCAAAGTGTGAAACTTCACCGTGCAGAATCAAATTAATCGAACTTCAAAACAAGCGGATGAAACAAAAGAAGGAAGATGGGGGTTTTGGTCCACCACCAAAGGCTATATGGAGTGTCTCATAACCCTATCCTCCATCCTTAATCAATTATCACGATTTGAGGATATTAGGAAAAAGTTTATTTTCAAAGTGAAACTTCACGACATGAACTTGTAGTAACCTAACTTCAAAATAAATATCGAACATCAGATAATAATATATAAAAATAAAAACAAGAGGTGGGCTAGGTGTTTCTTCTTTTATTTTTCTTCCCAAAAGGGACATTCACATAGCCTCCATGTGAGTGTGATTTGGGACAAAAGAAAGAGGAAGATAGGGGTATAACTATTACAAACAGTTCACATGGGGGAAAGAAGAAGACATGATTCTAATATCCTACTTTTTATTTTTCCATAAATTCATCTTCCCTACATACCCCCAATTATACCTTTATCCTTTTATTTTAATTTTATTTATCCCATATAATACTATAACTTCTTTTTTCTTTATCCAATTTGTAAGGATTTCTCCTTTCTATACCATTCATTTTGAGTCCCTTATTTTATTTACAAAAATTGTGTAAATGGTAATGGCAAGGGTTCAACTATTTCACCAAATCAACCATATAAATGATATTCTTTAACCAAGTCAAATCAAATCTTTTTTTTTAAATCTCAAATTCGAATCTTAGATATGAATTATCTTGTTAGTGTGTGCTTTGATATGAATTACTATAATTTAATCAAACTCTAATATAAATATAGTGAGTGGAGTTTAAAATAATAACAATAATTTACTTTATTACTGCTACTTTAAATAAAAAGAGGAAAGGTCAAAAGGGTCACATCGGTAGACACGTGGTGGCTGATTCCTCCAGTTAATAAACCGTTGAGAAAAGACTAATTTCCCTCTCTTCACAGCTGTTGCTAGCTGTCCTTGAGCCCTTCCCATGTGACTCACTATTCCTCTCCCTCCAAATACAAATAAAAAACAAAATTAAATAGTTTATCGAAGACATAACTTTAGATAATAGAATATGGAGGTCTTGAATAAGAGTAGAAAGTTAGTAGATAGTTACGAGTTATCTTATTACTAGTCTATTCATGTATGTGACTTGGTGCTAGTATAGAACACTGTGTCGATCATAGTATTAGCGTATTCATATATAGTAATTGGCTTTTGGTATCTAATATAACCATTCATGTGTTATGCTGGTCGCACCTTCTTGTTGTTGTTACAATAGTTCCTTACATATGTGTTCTGCATTGCATTGTTTTGTACTAGCCGTATAATTATAGTTCTTGCTTTTGACATCCAACATCGTTAGTTGTTTATTATATTTCATTATCGCACTATTTTGATGTTCTTGTTCCTTCTATACAGTACTTGAATTTGTTGCTCTTGCACCGAAGATATTTTGAAAACAACATTTCTACCTTCATAAGATAATAATAAGGTCAGCCATCATACACCCTACAATTTCACTGAATACGTTATTCATATTTAAGTGGTATAATAATGCATGCCAATTGCCAATTAAGAATCAAGTACTACATTTTATTTTATTATGTATAGACACATATCATATCATGCACTTATTTATATGATATGAATATCAAGTATAGGAATAAATTTTTACCAACTTTACCTCCTCAAATAGATGTTACTCATAATACGCCTTATTATATATACTTTCTTCATCTTCTCTACATCCCCAAAACCTCAATTCCTTCAACACAAAATTCAACTTTTTACCAAAATTTTATTATTGCATGGCTCAACTACCACCTAAAGTTCCTACTATGGCACACAATTGGCCTTTTCAAAACATGCCTCCTTTGCCTAATTCCTCCACCATAGTCGCCAATCACCACAGTACTAATTCCTGGGTCGACGATTTCCTCGATTTCTCTTCCTCCCGGAGAAATTCTCACCGGAGATCAGTTAGCGATCCAATTGCATTCGTGGAAGCTCCGTTTCTCACGCAATGCCGGGGCAACGGGTTGAATAACGGATTCGATAAATTGGATGATGAACAACTTACTACTATGTTTTCTGATGATAGTGGTGCCGGTGCTGCATTTGCTGTTACAGCGCCGTGTTCGAATCCGTCGAGTACGAATCCTTCTACGCCGTCGGATCAAGTCAGTGAAAATGAAGATCAGAAATCGCCGGTCCGATTGGAGGTTAATCAAGTGGTTCAGCCGAAGAATGAGCCCGGAGAAGATGATAGTGATAATCAATCGCCGGTGGCTAGTAAAAATCCGGTTAATGATTCTTCTGATAATAATTCTATTGTGGATCCAAAGAGGATTAAGAGGTAATAATTCAGATTATGACTAGCCTAATTGCTAATTAAATCATTAATCTTTTGCATTTTCCATATGTAAATTCTGTTAGAAAGATAATAGTGGTATTGTTTAATCTATATTTATTTTTTCAAAATAATAAATCTTAAGAACATAATATATTTAAAAAATATCCTATCAGATGAAAGAAAAAATAAAAAAAAAAAGTTATTTAGCTTTTTTTTTTTTTTTATTTATTTTTACTATACCATACATTATATAATATATACTAAGAATAAAATAGATAAATAATTAATGTTATAAAGTTAATAACAAAAACGCAACCAAAACAAAAAAACCAATTTATAATTTAATATTATTTTCATCTCAACGTGCTAGTAATACTCCTTTATCCTTATCCTTAATACTATGTTTCAAGTTTGAGTCTTTTAGGTACAGAATTATCTTTGTTAGGGAGCGTTTTTCCAAAATGAGACATTTTAGCGTATATTCAAATTTAGTTAGGCTCCAATATGAATATCTGATGATGTTGGATGGAAAATTTAAAAAATATGTTCAACAAATTGTAGTTATATATATTGAAAGTTTTACTCCCTCTGTCCCAATTTATGTGACTTGCTTTCTTTTTTAGTCCGTCCAAAAAAAATGACACATTTCTATATTAAGTAATAATTTAACTATAAATTGTCTACTTGACCCTTAATGTAATGATTTATAGTCACACAAATTTCTATAATTCATTTTGGACCATACGTTTTAAAAGTCTTTTTTTCTTTCTTAAACTCCGTGACGAATTAAACTACCTCATATAAGAGTAATTAATTGATTTTTTTTTATTTTTTTTAGAATATTAGCTAACAGGCAATCAGCTCAGAGATCAAGAGTTAGAAAATTACAGTACATTTCAGAATTGGAAAGAAGTGTAACTACTCTGCAAGTAAGTGTATAATATATTAATTTAATTACTCAAAACTAATTGTTCATTAATTAATTAATCATGTGCTTTTAATTAATGAATAATTAATAAAATTAATGCTAATTAACTTTTTTTTTCCTCCTTCAGACTGAAGTATCTGCATTATCACCAAGAGTTGCATTTTTGGACCATCAAAGGCTGCTTCTTAACGTTGATAATAGCGCACTCAGGCAACGAATTGCAGCTTTGGCTCAAGATAAGATTTTTAAAGATGGTAAGTAATAAAAACCCGAACAGCATATTATCATACAATCACTTATTCATTAACTTCGTATGGAAAAAATATTTTTCATCTCTCTCTAGGAAAAATATTTTAGTGATAGATTCTATAGAAACTGGACATTTATATGTGGTCAAATTCCTATAATCCTTTTATTATGGTATTTCTGAATAAGTTCTAACAAGTCTAAGGGTTTCTTTCTTGGTGAATCGATATTGATGATTATAACAATATTGATGCTAATAACGATACTAATCGTGACCTTGATATAATTAAACGAACGACATGCATGCAATTCATGATTGTTAGTACTAATAATTAAGTTGTACACCTGGTCAAGCCACAGCCCACAAAGCAATCAATTCACCTAATACTCCCTTTGTTCCTAATTACTTGTCTATTTTTTTTTTTTTAGTTGTTCCTATTTACTTGTTCATTTTGACAAATTTAGAAAGGATAAATTTTTTTTGCCTATTATACTCTCAATTAATTACTTTAAAAAATGTAGAACTTTTTGAAAACCTCAAGTTTTTAATACATCTACTTCATAATTAATTGGGGTAAAATGGTAAATTCACTATGTCAATAATTGTTTTCTTAATATGTGTGTCAATTCAAAAGTGGACAAGTAATTAGGGACAAAGGGAGTATGATTTAATTTAGGCAGACAATTATGTGTACGATTAATGCACTAATTATTACACCCTCCGTCCCATATTATAAGTAACCCTTTTCTAAAAATAGTTGGACCACAATATATGTCATTTTATAAAATTTATGCATAAATTACCATATTTTGCCCATTATACCCTTGATTGATTAATTAATTAATCTTGAAAATGTATTTACTTTGACTAACCTAGGAAATCTACAAGTAATTAATTTTATTGGGAGAGTACTTCATTCATTAATTAACTACTTTCTTTATTCACTAATTATTCTATAAAATCTGATTTTGAAAAAAAATATCAACAAACAAATTAAAAATAAAAGATGAAAAAAAATTCAAAAATAATCTTGAAAATTGAAGCTTCAACAAATTTTATCAAGGAAGATGACATTTCAAAAAATTTGAAGGATGTAAAAATAGAAGACTCAACCAAAACATGTGAAGGCCAAATTGAGAAAAATCAAGATCCAAATAAAGGAGTTATGCACCATTTAATAAAAAAACAAATGATTTGTCGAACTAGAACTAAAATTCATTTGTCATCTAATTTCATTATCAATAACATCAGATTCAGCAGGAAAATTTATTTGAAGTAATGAAATTTGAATATTTTGTGATGTTGTCATGTTTGCTTTAATAATTTATATATAAAAATATAAGAAAACATTTTAATTTTTTTTTGGATCAATTGGTGAAAAAATTTGGCTCCAAAAAGTATAATTTAAATAGTCATCCAAATGCATTTATATTTTTGAAATCTAACATTTTATCATTTATTACATAGTTGTCGTAAGCAAACATTAAATAAGGACATAAGGATAAAATTACCTTATTTCTTAATGCAAGTGCAAATAAAAAAGGTGACTTATAATATGGGATGGAGGGAGTACTCATTACTTTTGACTAAGAATAATTAACCATAGTGTAATGACATAATTAACTTGTTCAGCCAAAATTTTAAAAATTTGTAGCATCTATTTAAGGCTCTACGTAACCATAGTATTTAATTGTTGTAAACAAATGAGTGCTTTGCCATGTCTAGAGTTTAAATAAGATGCAAAATATTCATCTGAATCGAAATATTATATTGTATATATAAAGTTGAACATAAACGCGATTTAATTTAATTTTTTTCGTGTGAATTTTGTAGCTCATCAAGAAGCATTGAAGAAAGAAATTGAGAGATTAAGACAAATTTATCATGAACAGAACATGAAGAAAATGAATACCGCCGATGCACCACCGTCAACGGCGGCGCGGATGAGTTGCACGGAAGAAGCGTAAGCTATTTAAAAATGCATTGCCTTTAGCTAACTTGCGCCTTCACGTGGTGTGTTTCTCTTTTCTCTTGTGGACCCCTGTGATAATTTAACATGATTTTAGGAAATTAATTCCTACTATTTAATTTAAAATAGTAGTAGGAAATAATTCATTTAAAATTTGGAAGAAAAATAAAAGCAAACTCAAGAGTTTGCTTTGTTTGTATTTTATTGTGTGACTAATTTATTTTACTAAGTATTATTTTAATTTTTGTTATGTTAGGGTTGAGATTGAGTCGATTTAATCTAATTTAATTTGTGAATCTTGTATTTTATTTGATTGTACAAGAAAAAGGGTGGTTGGGAATTTTTTAACATTTTGTAATTTGTAAGGGTAGTTTTGGGTTTTAAATTTTGATGATTTTTTTTTTTTTTTTTGTATTGTAATTTCCTTATTATAAGTTCTGGTATAATAACTTGTATACCTTCTGAATTTGTTCTTAAGGAATGTAACGACAAATGAGGAAAAAGAACATAAGGAAAATTTGAATGAAGAAATTGTTTTAGATGTTTATATATTTACTTTTGTTTATCAATTTCTTAATTTGTGTTTATATTTTGCATATATGATAAATAATTGGATCGATAAAATATTCTTCTACTTGTTTCGTTCAATGTGTTATCTACATTAGAAAATAAGATTGTTTAGTAGGTTCAAATACAATAGGTAAGGCAATTAATCTTACTTTTGTTCAAGAAACTCGATCATTCTTCTCAATAATAATGATTGAGTAAGTATTTTAATTTTATTGAATTTGAATTTTAGTATAATTACTTCAAATGCTAATAACTAAATTCTAAATTCAATACGTACATAAAATTATTGAGTTCGATTGCTCCAATTGAGTAGCACCAGCACATTTGCCTTTTTCACATGTTATTAACTTATTAGTTAATATAATACATTTGTTTTTCACAAGCTATTGGCTTATTAGTTAAAAATAAAATAATACTACATATTATTATAATCTCAATTTATTATTTATTTGTGGATTTGGTGCATGAATCAATTTGCAATGAAAGAAGGCTAAAACAGCGGAGTAAATTGAGTAAATATTGAATCAAACATATTTACTGTTTACATAGAAATTAAACGCAGAAAAAAAAAGAAAAGGAACAAGTGAAATATGTAGAAATAAATATACCTTGTCTGGATAGTTGTTATTCGTTATATTGTTTGGTTTAAATATAATTTTTGTTTTGATTGTTACTTAAATTTTATTATATCGTATCGTTTAAATTCATTATTAGATAACAACAAAAAAAGTCATTTTGTGTAACGATTGATTTGGTGTGGTCGAGTTTTTACCTTTATTGTATATTTATCATTCAGATTATGAATATATGACATTATGTAACGACAAAAAACAATACAATATATTCAAACATTGCATTCATTAAAACAATACAATACAATACAGTACGATACATTATAAAACAATTCATAACTACCATCCAAACAAAGCTAGAATATACTTTTTTTTCTTTGCATATGTTTTTATTCTCCATTGTTATAATACTATTTTCATTTTAATAGTCTTTATAAGAAATTGAGTGAACAGTGATGTCGGTTGATAAAGCTCCTATATAGTTTTGTAGTAATTTTTACAAATTTTGATAATATTTTTGGTCTCCATTATTAGAATATATTTTTGCTTGCTTTGCCGAGATTTGTTAAAAAATTTATTCCATTGAATCTCTACGTTATTTTAATAATTAATAAATGCCTTTTGATATATCTAAATACTGGATCATAGCCCAACTTATCCACTCATACCAAATTTTTATTTTTTGTGTTTGTATTTCTATAATTTATTTAATTATGAAATCAAAATAGTAATTTCTATAATATTATGACTATGTATAATATATCATATAAAAAAATTATATATATATATATATTAAGGGAAGTTTCTCATGATCAATATGGACTACTTCTTTAACTTAATTTAATCAAGTTTCTCACTTTTTACTCTCACACTTAGCTATTTATCAATCCGAATCTCAAACATAACCACTTAATCTGTTGTTGAACTGCTCTGCCAATAGTGGTCCAGACTCATTCATGATGTTAACCATCTCAAATTTTAAGCAGGTTGGGTGCAGGGATGTAGCTACATTTGACTCCAAAAAATATGTAGTGCATATAGAAAATAATATTATGTATATAGGTCAAAATCAACTTTTTAGAGATAGATATTAAAATTTTAAACACGATTAATAAAATTTCTAATTTTGCTGCTTATTAGGCAAATGAATATTTTCATGGGCTAATTTTGTAATCCTTTGTTTTTGAAAGTGAAATTTTATGCATTTTTTAATTTGGGCATTCGTAGAAAGGCATATATCTCTATATTGAGATCCAATGGAGCTAAACTAACAAGGCAACCCTAGTTTTAGTATGGGCTTCTCTTTCATTGGTTGATAATCTGATCTGCATTTTTGACAAAATACTTGGAAAAATTATCTAATTAGATATAAATTAACTCCTTTTGTGGTCTCAAATATAGACATTCCCAGTATACTGACGGTGGTAATTAGTTTGGGTGCACTTCGATTATTGCTCTGAATCAACAAAAGTACAAGATAATTTGTCCCTCAAAATTTAGACGAAGAAAGTAATTACTCCAAATGATTTTTACTTTCACCAAAGTATAAACCTATAATTAACTTTCGTGATTCTTTACCACTTGGTTACATTGTTAGCCACTTTCCATGAAGCAAAGTTATGTCACATGAGTCATGCGAGGCTACATGAATATGATATTTAATTCTTTATCTAAGCGGTGATCCCAAAGTGTCACTGAAATTAATACTATTAATAGCACGTTAGTTGAAGCCACGAGTATTATTTAAATGGAAAAATCTTGTGGCCAAAAAATTTAGTTAAAATTTAATCAGAATGATATTTTATTTATGTTATTTTATCTTTTTAAATATTTTTACCCTTTTGATTTTAATACCTTTTAACTAAAAAATGGTAAAAACATCAGTTTATTTTAAAATAAAAAAAATTTATAGTTTTTTTAATTTTCTGGCTAAATTCTGATCAAATTTTCTGGTCATTTAGCACTTCCCTATTTAAATAACCCTTGTTGGTGTTTATAGTGGATCTTATTCATTTGTTTCATCATTCATGTACACTATATAAAGTAGGTAAATTGTCTATCGAACCTCTTTTATCTTCACAGGTTTATATAGTGATGTGGGTAGACATTGAAATTTTGTGATACTCTACAAGATGCATTTAATTTGAGTTGGGACTCTATAAGGTGAGTTTAATTTCAATTGGGATTTTTGGAGGCTACTCAATCCTAAATCCTAGTTCATGCCTATATAAAAGGTATTATATTCCCCTGAAAAGGGATCTCGAATATCTCACATATTCCATAAACTCATGAAATATTCATAAAGAGATCAAATTAGAATCATCTTAATTTGAAAAATATGTCACTAACGTCCCTCAAATTATGTATATCAAGTCCAAATCATCATAGTTTGAGAAATACACCATTAACGGCCCTCGAATTATAGAAATCAAGTCAAATAAGCCACAAGCAACCCTCGAATTATAGATAAATATCTTATTGAGAGAAGAATCAAGGGATCAACAGAATTGTACCCACAATCTTGATGAATAAATATATTATTTGTGATTGTAATTTAATTTCTGTCACTTTAAAATTTGTTACAAACAATGTGTATGTTATCTTTATGAGATTATCCTACGTATATTATTGTTGGACTACATTTTTAAGTTTAGTTTTTTACCGGTCTTTTCTAGAAACTTCTACCTTGTTTTCTTTCTTGATGACTCAAATACACAATCTTAAATTTAGAGATGCATAAAAAGTGTTTATCACCCGAGCAACCCCTCTTATCATCTGGACGTAGTATAATTGAATAGGATTATTTCATGAAACATGCATGAATTATTATCTAATCCATTTTGCCTCCAAACATGATTTAGTAATGTTAATTCTAGCAGCGGTTAATTCAGTCAATTCAAAATTTGAGACCTATAATGAAGCTCTTCTATTCCTTTTTCATTTCTTTCTAGGATGTCTAGTCCACTTCTAGATTCTTTTTCACGTTTTGGTTTTCATTGAATATTTAGTACCCTTTGAACCTCATAAATTTTATTTGAACTTCACTAATTCAGTTTCGTATCGAAAAATCTAATTTTTAAGGTAAAATATCGCTTAGTTACCAAGGCCAATTTTATTATTTTTAAGGCTCGTATTCGAATTTGAACTCCTCCAATCTCCTGATAATTGTTTGAAAGTATTCGTTGCGTGAAGTTATTTTAATTTCCATATATTTATGCTCAACGGTACATCTTATCCAACAAATTGGAATTTACCATGTGGACAAAAAATTCATCTTTTGTCAAAGAGTGAAGATATTATTTTTTATAAAAAAATGGTGCTCCTACGATTCAAACATTTGAAAATCTTTGTTCTTTTCACAAGGTTCAATTTTTATTTCTTTAAAGTTGAAAAAAGTTCAGGCAAAAAATCTTTGTGCACTTGCAAGTTGTAACACGTACGCCCATAGTTCTTCAATAAAACTATATGGAGTAACTATATATCTAAACACATTTTTAATTCCTATGATTATTATTTAAGAATAAAATTTCCAACTTTAACTGTTAGTTTAGAAGTATCTTTGACCAAAAAAAACAATTTAATACTTCCTCTGTTTCTATTTATATGTCATCATTTTAAATTTCATGTCCCTTAAGAAACTAGATAAGTTTATCATTGTACATTTACTTGATATTTTCTTGAAGTCAAGTTTTCAATAAATTAACATAAATTAATTTATTTTCAAGACTAATAACTCTCAAAAATAAAATAGGAAAAAGAATATTATTTATGTATTGAAATTATGAAATGATAATTATTTAGAAACATCTGACATATAAAAAAGAACGGAGGAAGTAAAGTACTTTAGTCCAAATGTAGCAAGGAAGAAAATTGGCCAATTGGTCAGCCAGTGTGCCGCGCTGCGCCATCCACAGTAGAATTTGCATTTTCTATATTGATGGCAAACATATCACCAATAGTTATAGGAGTAGTAAAGTGGTAATACTTTTTTTTATTTTTTTTTATTATCGTTTTCAATTCGAGCTATCAAAATAGAGTTGATTTTGATAGACAACATTTTATCTTCCAAAAAGTATTTGTTGAAACTCCAAAGGAATCTTGAATCTCAAGTGTATAAATTCTAAATTCAAAGACAACATTATTTATCTAGTTCGGAATAGAATATTTATACATATTAAGCATGAAATTTTTGAAATAAATATAAAAATTGATCTAAAATAATGAAGTTCTATCAAACTCATAACTAATCTTTACATAGATTCGCTCATGTGAACACTCAATGTGAAATTTTTAATTCTTCTTATTTGATCCAAACTAATCAGTCAAGCTACGAACACATTGAAAAGAACCGTACGAGCCTTAAAAGGATTAAACCCGCATATACATGATAAAAATACAAAAATAACTTGTACCTAACAATAAAAGTCAAATTAAGAATTGAATAATATAGTTACTATTCTACAAAATCTATTTTAATATATAATGTCAATAAGTCAAGATAGATCACTCAATGAATTGAGTTAGAATGACCCCATTTTTGCCACCCAATTTAAGGAAATTTGTGTAGAAAACCAAAATAAAATGATGGGAATGATGCAAATTGGCCAATGAATGGACCACCAACCACATATACTTGGAACGTCGATAAGATTGTAATTAAGATCAAGATTTAGAGTGATATCGACATAAATAAAATATTAAAGTTCGTACACGGTATTTGGACGTGGCGATATGTTTGCTACATATCGACGTTATGACAAACTTTATGGGACCATATTATTGATGTAAAAAACAAAAAGATAATTCAAAGCTAAACTTATCCAATCAAACAATAATATTTTAATAAATGTATATTTTTAGAATTAAAAGTCTCGAGTTTGAAGTTTTAAGACCTTGGTAAATATTGTCTTTTTAGGCAACATTTTACCTTTAAAGTGTGTTCCGTATGAAGTAATTATTTTTCAGAAGGTAAATAAATGAATTTCTTAGTTATTTTTTTGTGTTCGGTACATTGTCATAAAATTATTTGTTTATAATATAGACAAATACTATGAATGACATGGATGGAGTGAATGCTTGAGGTGGTAAATAGATATTTTTCTTACTTTTTTACTAGAG
The DNA here is from genome assembly GCA_035578085.1 of Solanum pinnatisectum. NCBI lineage: Eukaryota > Viridiplantae > Streptophyta > Magnoliopsida > Solanales > Solanaceae > Solanum > Solanum pinnatisectum. Next base: position 42,671,239 of record CM069082.1, on the reverse strand, counting down.
AAGTTTCCCTATAAAATCTTAGTAGCTTAGTTTGTTGGCTGCGTGAATTTTCACCTTATTGGTGAGGGCTCGATTGAGAATCCCCTCTCCCTCGAATTTTAAACAAAAATAAAAAAGGAGAGGTTATTTTCCTCATCTTTTAAAAAACATGTGAAATTTTTCGATGCGAATTCACATTAGATCGAACTATTATTCTATAAAATTGAGTACCATGTGAAGAAAAAAAAAATCAATTTTTGAGTATCGAATTAATTATGTAAATTGTCCACATCATTCTCTCTAAAAAAAATAAACTTTTTAATGCAGAATTTGTGTGTTCTGAAATCATGTAAAAAGATATTTTAAATTTCAAGTTATTAAAAAATACTTTTTGAGATGTTGACAAAGTTTTCAAAAACAGATGGATTCATTGTAACATATTCTCAACGGTAAAGCAAATATTTAATTTTCTATCAAGCTCGTTCACTCCTAAAACTTACCTAATTGGGTTTACTTTTATATTTTCATGTAAAATAGTATCATTAAGTCTTTTTAATAATCTGAATGATAAACAATTTCGAGATATCAAAATAAAAGTACTCAGAAATATTCGTAAAATTTCACGATTAATAAAAGAAAATTAAATAATCAATATGGGTTGTTGCAAAATAATGAAACGGTTTAACTCTTGACAAAAAATTTAATGTTTAATGACATTTCGTTAAGCATAAAAAGAATAAATGTCACGTAAAATTGGATGAAGCGAATATTATTACATATTTTTTTTCAGAGATAAAATACTACTCCATTATACAAGTGGCAGAACTACAAGGGAAATCTACCCCTTGAAAACATATAAAAGCGTCAAAATAGGTGGCATTGTAATTGCCCCACCAGCCCACAACAATTAAATTCTCTCCATCCTAATTTAATTGATTTGATAAAAAAATTGAAAAAAGAATTTTTTAAGCATTTTGTATTATAAAAAACAATATTATAAAAAATAAATATTTTAAAAATATGACACATAAATTAAGAGGAAAGATTAACTAATTCGACACCAAATAGGGTTGGGAAGTTGGAAAAAATAGTTGAAGGAGAAATTAGATATTATACAAACAACTGAAAAATTGGACAATTTTTTCATTGAAACTAACTACTTTTTTTATTACCTTATATATAATCCAGCTTGATAAACATTTCACTCAATAAATCTTATTTAGAAAAAACTGAAATGTTAACGGTCCTTTAGCATAATAAAAAGTTGAAAAGAGGAACGCAAAATGTAAATTGTGCGACTTCACTTTTAAGTACGGCATACAGGTTCAAAAATGACCCACTCCACCTTAGGTTATTTTTAATGATATTTCAAATTTGAGTTTTTTTTAGTAGGAAATTGTTTTTGTTAGGAAACATTTTATCTTTAATGTGAAATTTTGATATAAATTCAAATTTAATCGAGTTTCAATATGAATGGTGAATGCCAAATAGAAAAGTAAATAAAATAACTCTACCGCTCCACATTCATAAAGTTTGATTCCCCATATTGTAATTTCCTCTCTTTTTTCCCTTTCTCTATCCCCAATTTTTTTTTAAAAAAAAATTGATTAAATATTGATTGTGATTTAGAAAATTTAAAATTATTAGTTAAACACAAAATACTTCTATTATAAAACATATATCCTCCGAAAAGCAGTTTTAAATATATTAATTTTTAAAAATTTGATCAAATGAACTATAAATCTTCTTTTGTCCTACTATATTAAGACTTTGTGTGTCTCGCCTGGTTTGGCCACGCCATCGTCTGACTCAATTGTCATCCCTAGATATTTAAAAGAAAAAAAAAGAAAGAAATGATTATACAAATGGTAGATCAAGATTTGGTGTTGTTGACATTGCCACGTTTGAAGTCTAATCACCCAACTACCACCTTATTTACCTATTTTTGTCATTTAAAAAAAATATTATATACTTAATAATAATTTAACTTTTAAATAATAATCTTATCTTAATTAGATAATTTATAACTATACAAATATTTATTACTTTCATTCACATTTGAACTCGACATATTTATTAAGAAAATAATGATTGACATAACTATTTTATCATACTATTCTTATTAATTGAAAGATAATATTAAGTTTTAAAAAGTAGTGTAGGAAAAAAGGTTCAATATTAAAAGGAGAATATGTCTTTTTTAAAAAAATTTGATATGTTAAACTGACAAGTAAAACATAGAAATCTATTCTAGAAATAGTAAGCAGGTAAAATATTTTACATTACAATTCTAAAAGTTTTTCTTAATTTTCATACAAAGTCAAAATATAGACAAAAAATTCACTGTTTTATATAAAATTTAATATAAAGAATTAAGTAAAATGAAACGTCTATTTTTTTTAAGAATAAAATGAAATCGAAGGATTAGTACACAGCACACACTTTCAAAAATGTCTTAAATCAGTTTTAAACGTTCATACGATACGCGTTGGCGACACGTTAAATGATTAAACTAATTAAATTTATGTCTAAATCAGTCGACTAATGCACTATAACAGATCTCTCTATATATTATTCATTTCCAAAAATATATCCTAAACATGAAAAAATCTCCAAATATGTTCCCCAAATCCTTCTTCACTCTCCTGATTTTCTTCATTTTATCTACCGCCGTGTACGGCGGCCGTGTAATCGTCGACCAGTCATCGTCAGATCTCGTCTCCGATGGAGTTCACGGCGGCGGAGGCAGAAATAGTACTAGTATTGGTCGTGAAAGAGGAATTATCTCGCTTTTTGCTGCACCAGTAGAAGAGGCATGTGAACAGAGCTACGGTTTTTTGCCGTGCACGAAAACTGCTCTAGGAAATGTCTTCCTTATTATTGTGTATGGTTACCTTATGTTTTCGGCTGCGACTTATCTCTCCTCCGGTAGTGAGCTATTGCTCGAAATTTTGGGGCCGGGTCTAATTGGTGGACTTTTTCTGCCGATTCTTGGTGCTCTTCCTGATGCTATGCTAATTCTCGGTGAGATTTCCGTCCTTTCGTTTACTCTGTTTATTGTGACCATTTATTGCCTTTTTGCTTCCAAAAATGGCAAAGTTGTTAAAATTTGGTAGGAATGAAGATACCATGTCTTGATTGTAGGAGCATTAACATTGTGAATGAGTACTGTTTTTTGTCTCGATTTCTGTGCCACTGTAGAAATTTTGAAATTAAAATTTCTAAAATTGACCATGAATTCGGACATAGATGCTTCAAGTTTTTTAAAATAAAATTTATTTAACTATGTAAAATGTACATTCTAATCACAATAATTAAGGACACATATATTTGCCTTCTGGCTCGAGCTTGTCTAGTGCGGGTTAGTTTTACATGTGCGCACCCAAAGTGTATAGTGGTTCACTTTAAGAGGAGTATTAGTTCAGAGGATTTACGGTTTTTTTTCTATAGTGGAAGCAGATCTACAACAATCATATCTTTGTGCCATAGGTCATTGAATATCCTCATGAAATGGATGAATTCCCTTTCTCCTCAGCAGGAGTGGATCCAGGGAGCGGGAGGGTGTTCACCTAAACTTAGTCTGACAATACATACACTTTTATATAAGATAATTTTTTTAAGTCGGTGAATTAGAGGATTCAAATATTATCTTGAAGTTTCAAATTTAAATCTTAGGCACTACATTTTAATTTTCAAGCCCTTGATAAAAGTCCGGATATGTCACTATTAACTTACATAAATATCCTCTGAAGATTCAAAACGTGTTTTTGTCTTTTGAATAGCTAAGCCTAGCCGTCTATTATGGTGGAAAAACTCCTCCTTTTATTTCCTACCTAGAACAAGCTAAGAAAAATTAGTAGTACCCCATATGGTTGGACCCAACCAGGGGCGGACCTACTTGGTTGCAAGTGGATTCATATGAACCCACTCCGTCGAAAAAATACATTATATATACATATATATTCAATCTATTTTTTGAAACAAAACACTGTATATAATTAATTTGACCCCTCTGAAACCAATAGTAATACATACCCCAGCGGTAAAGTGGGTACGATTTGACTGATCTATTGCGGGTTCGATTCCCACCTGCAACATTAAATACTGCTTCATTATTTTTTTTATATGTTGAACCCACTTGGTAAAATTTCTGGGTCCGTCACTGGACCCAACCTAATAGGTATTTTCAACACTTGTATTGAAATTAAGTTACGTCTGTGAGGACTAAAATAAACAATTCAAATCACAATTGTTTGTAGTTAAAAGTTAATTGAAATTTATTTTAGAATTGGAAAATCATTTTTTAGTCAAGTAATTTGAGACAAAGGAGTATTATTATAGGATATTAGAGAGATTCAGAATTGCATCAGAAGGAACAGAGATCCAAAAGTTTCGTTTGTCTTGTTTTATTTGATTATTCTCTCTAGATTTAAGTTTTTGTACATTGACTTTTAAGTTAACTTTTGTTGACATAATCATTCATGCTTTGAATTCCATTTTTTGTGAAATTTAACCCATTTTTATAGTTGGATGTCAAATTTATTTGAAGAAAAACTTTACCATTTTATAACAAATCTCCTGAAAATCACACTAATATGAGCATGTAGTTATAGAAAATTGTTATCATTTTTATTTTATTAATTTTAGGATGTAGAAAAATGGATTATATTTGAAGTCAAAGCATCACATCATTGATTGGATTGATGATTTTCCTAGAAAAACATCTAATAAAAATGTGTTGTGATGCTAACATAAATTTGTATTTAGACATTGCAAATACAAGACCTATTGTAAATGTAAGAACAACTAAGTTTAAGTTGAACTAGTTGGTATCACTTGTATAGATCAGTTGCTTCCATTGTGTTTTGTTCTTAGGGAAGTTCTCCTTTTCATAATAAACGTTGGTTTGATATTATATCGTAAAAATCGTTTGTTGCAAGCCATATTAAGTTCACAATTTTTTTCTTTTCATCAGTATCCGGGATTACTGGAAGTGCTGCAGAAGCGCAGAGCCAGGTCTCTGTAGGAATAGGCTTGTTAGCTGGGTCGACAGTGATGCTTCTTACTGTGATATGGGGAACCTGTTGCGTTGTTGGCAAGTGTGATGTAGAAAATTCTACTGCTGTGGACTTGAAAGACACTAAAGGGTTCAGTTTGACTGGTATGTCTCTTTACTTTAGAGTATCTGCATGAACTTGCTTTTCTCTCACCCTCCTTTTTTAGCAAGTTTTACGAATAATTTTGATGTGTGCACTATATTATCAAATGTGAACTATTATGAATGATTGGTTTGCTAGTTAACATAGGGGAACTTTCATGAAACACCATTGTAACCATCTGGTACCAAATTGCAGGAACAAATCATGTATATTTTGCTCATATTCCATATGATATAAAGGATTAGGATGTCGTAAAGTTTAAGGCTCAGACATTTTTATGGTGACAAATATGTTCCTCGTAATTCTTCTTACAATATGTAGGCTTTTGAATAATGCATGTCATATTTCATGCTACTAGAAGGCAGGTTCTATCTATCAAAGTATTTCTGCTCAAAAAGTGGGTCTCTCTGTCTGTAGGTTCTGGTGTTACCACTGATATCTGGACAAGCTATGCTGCAATGATCATGGCCATATCTGTTCTTCCATTTATTGTTGTGCAGTTACCACAGCTCTTCCATTCAAATTCAGGAAGACATTTAGCTGTCTTGATAGCTCTTATCATATCGTTGTCGCTGCTCCTCTCTTATTGTCTTTATCAGGTAATTTTTAGGTTTTCATTTTTTTTTTCTCCATCAATCTTGATGAGTTTTTCTTCTTTCACGCCACTGACATTAATGGCGGAGAATACGCTTAATCCTGGTTGGTAATTGACACTAATGCCTGGTTGGTAAATCGATAAATCCTGCTGAACTTCCTTTAACTGTTGATGCAGGTCTTTCAGCCTTGGATACAAACACGAAAACTTGCTTATGTAAAACATAAGCATGTCATATCAGGAATTTTGAAGCATTTAAAAAAGCACGCATTGGGGAGGCTTTTCACAGATTATGGAACACCAAATATAGAAGTTTTAAAAACGTGAGCTTTAAATTCTTTCTGCCTTGTTTATATCACCGTAGAATGATGGCTGATGTGATGAAGCATTGTTTTACAGGCTGTTCAATGCAATTGATGAAAATGGTGATGGTCATCTTTCCCATTCTGAATTAAGAGCTCTGGTCGTAGGAATCCGTCTTGAGGAGATTAACTTAGAAGAAGATGATGCAATAGCAAAAGTACTGAAGGACTTTGATACGTCCTGTGATGATCAAATTGATATGCAAGAATTCATTGCTGGAGTTGAAAAATGGCTTTATGAAGCCAGGAGTTCTAATGGTTCTTCTGCTCAGGCTGGTCCTAATACAATCAAGTACATCGATGATTTTCATGAGGTATGTTGTGACCTGATGACATTATTTATATAGTTATAGTTAGGACGATTATGATACAGTGTAGATGAACGTTGCAGGAAACAAGGAGAGAGCACAGTCTCTTGGGGGAGGATCAAAGTGATGAAATTGTTGAGGGTGTCGAGAATCCTCGAAAAGTTGCTATAAAGGCCGCGTTACTGTTGTTGTTGGGTACCATCATTGCTGCTGTCTTTGCTGATCCTTTGGTGGATGCTGTTAATAATTTCTCCAGTGCCACAAGTATTCCATCTTTCTTCATCTCATTCATTGCACTGCCTCTGGCAACAAACTCCAGTGAGGCAGTGTCGGCTATAATTTTTGCTACCCGGAAAAAGAAGAGATCTGCGTCATTAACATTTTCTGAGGTTTGTTTTTCTTGCTCGACTTCCACCCCTTTAGTATGAGAATTTAATTGATTTTCCCTCCAATACTTGCATTAGTTAATATAAACGATCAAATTTTTAATAATCACCGACGATTTAGACTTGAACTGAAGACTTAACTTGTAAAATCCTTTGTCGTTAGCAACTTTAGCTGTTCCAGCACTTCACTAGATTTAATGGTATAGAAGCTTGAAGCAAATAAAGAGACCTCATTCATCACAAAAAAAGAAAAAAAAAGTAATAGTAAAATACAGAGACCAAGAACCTCAACTAGAGATTCTAAAGCTTTCACAGCCATTACATGTGTAAATTTCTGTCAGGACTTGGTATTACTCTAGTTTTCATGCAATAATTACTCTCCTAATTTTCTTATTCTTCGATCTTATTATTACATGTTCTTTCCTTAGCTTCGCTTGGCGTATTATTTGTTGTTGCTGCTGTTCACTTCTCCTTTAGTTTTTAGTATGTCTTCTTCACTACTACATTTCCTTAAGATACTTGATTTTGATATGCTTTACTTGAGCTGAGAGTCTATCGTAAACCACCTCTGCCTTCACAAGGTAGGGGTAAGGCTGTGTATACATCACCCTCTCCAGACCCCACCTGTGGGACTACATTGGGTAGGGGTGGCAATTGGCGGGTTGTGTTAAATTTGAGCGGGTCATAATAGGTTAACAACCCACCCAAACTTAAAAGGGATGGACGGGTTCAGTTTGATTTTGCCACCCCTACTTCACTCTTAGGTAAGCCTTGTTTGTTTTGTTCAGTTTCCCATGTCTAATAATACATATGATGCTATCTTGCAGTTATATGGAGCTGTGACTATGAACAATCTCCTTTGTCTGTCAGTCTTCTTGGCTATTGTTTACACCCGAGGATTAATATGGAACTTTTCATCTGAAGTGTTGGTTATTCTAATTGTTTGCATTCTTATGGGGATCTTAGGGAGCATCCGCACCACCTTTCCTCTGTGGACTTGTTTGATAGCTTTTGCACTTTATCCATTCTCCCTTGTACTCGTGTATGTTCTTGACTACGTCTTTGGTTGGTCATAGATCGATCATTGTATGGAACAAAGATCAGAGTTGGTGTGTATATTTTGAGCAGCAGTGCACATCAGTCGTCTTGAATGTGTCGAAACTTCTTGATTATAAATCTCAATTGCTCTTCCCAGAGCTGAGAAACCTTGTTTTTACATGTAATTTGAAATTCCAAATACTATGTTTATTATGTATTGGATTTTTAGTTTTCCAGATATACATACATGTCCATTGATGTTAAGCCTATTGCTGTTGCATTCTCAGTCTCTATCTCTCTCTCACACACACGTGCACGGATACACATATTTGTCGAACATTGGTTTACTTGGCATAGTAAAAGCAAATAATAGTACTATAGTTCGAGAGAAAGTAACAGTATCTACTCAGACAGACACTACAGTGGAAGTGTGTTGAATCAAGAACAGATTTAAGGCCATGAAACACAGCCTTTGTTTAAGACAAGCCTGTTAATCTTCTGATGATTTCGATTGTTACAAGCAAAAAAATGACTTTCATTACACTTTTCACTGCAAAAGACTCCATAAACTACTTGAAAGAAATGAAATGAAGAGCTTTTGTTTACCTTCATTTTGTTTTAGTAATAAAACTATAGTCAAACAACTATATTTTTTTTTCATTGTGAAACACCATGTTCAAGGCATCTTTTTCATTTTATAATTGATCTACTACTGCAGTTTAGAAGTAATGTTTTTTTACCTCTATACTTAACAAACCATCTCTCCAGGATATATCATATGGCATGGAATAAACTTCTATAGCTTCAGATTGAGATCAACTTTTCCTCCTACTTCACCATGAGTGTTTCCTGGTTGGCCAATTTGCACGTTCGGAGGAGGGAAGAATCTGAAAACGCGTTGTTGAACTGATCTGTTTAGGCTTGACCTAGTGCTAGGCTCTTCAGGAACTTCCTGTGGAGTTCGAAAACTCAATAAGGATACATATAAGATGCATGAAACATAAAATAAGATGTTATAGTGCTTTTGTTGCTCACTTGAAAGGGTAGAGTCTCGAATTTAAACAGCTCGATATTCTGAGGGGCTAAATTAGGAAAAACTTGCTGATTTATTGCACCAACAGCTGTAGGAGGAGCCAATGTGAGAAAATCTCCATTGAGAGCTCTATTTTGTCTAACAACATTCCTTGATTTTGCATCTGGCAGAGTTCTTGATTTTAAAGGAACTTCTCTGACAAGTTGATCAACGAGACTCGTTAGAGGTGAGTACTCAACTACTTAAACAACACCAACTTCAGGAGAGATATCGAACCTTTTAAGATAAGTTCTTGAGTCCGAATTTGCTGTGCACATAGGGGCATCATAGCGCGGAGGAAATTTGCAGTGAAATGTAGGGACAGGAGGGAACTCTGGAGGGAATGGATATGGTCTTTTTATGCCAACCCTCTACATTAACAAACAAAATATAGCAGCTATCAACCAAAAACTACTTAACTTAAATCTTCTACAAACAGATTAGAAGGTGAAACAGAAATTTACCTTCACTTCATCTGACCATAGAGGTAAATAATTATAGCCATGATAACTTTGGTTTGAAGGGGGCTCCATCTGATAATTTCTAACAGATGATGACATACATGATGAGATATTCACCTGCAAAATCCAGGATACTAATGTGGTTCAGCAACTAAATTTGACTGTCTAACAAGTTAGCCTGAATAACAAAATACAGTACTGCAACTCTGCAAGTGAAAAAGTAAGCTACTGCCACGGGGTGTGATGGAATGGTAAAGGTTTCTCTACCCTTAACTAGGAGTTTCAGGTTCAAGTCCCGGGAATGGACTATTCCTTGATAGGGAGGTAAGAACTCTATGTAGTGAGCTTTTTACAACACTACTCCAGATTAGTCGTGCTAGTGGATTGCAGACTACAAATGGTTAAACTAGAAAAGAACAAAGGTGATACCTAAGCTACGATCAACGATTGTGATGGAATTCTTTAAAGATTTCTCCATCCTTAACTTGGGGTCTCGGGTTCAAGCCCTGAGAATAGAGTTTTCTTTAACAGAAACACCAAAGCTCCCCGTAGTGGGCTTTCTTTAAAGCTAAACAGGATTAGTCGGGCTGCTAAATTCCGGACACCAGAAGAGTAAACCAAGAAAAAAAGAGAAGATAATAAGTAAGCTACCACCAAGGGTTGTGATGAAATGGTATAGATTCCTCTACCCTTAACCAGAGGTTTCTGGTATGAACCCTGAGCACAAGCCCTAATGTCCACGTTAAACCGAGCCTAAAACTCTCCATAGATACCTTTCTAAGACTCAAATCTAAATTAATCGAGCTAGTGAATTCTAAACAACAAATTGCTAAACTAGAAAAAAGAAGTGATAAGCTACCACCAAAGGGCGTGATGGAATGGTAAAAGTTTCTCTATCCTTAACCAAACAAAAGATCTCAGGTTCGGGCCCTGAGAACAAATACCTCTAAAACTACCCAACTAAACATTCCACTACACTAATCAGGCTAGTAGATTCCAAACCCCAAATAGTTAATCCAGAAACAAAAAAGTTACTACAAGTAAGGCAGCATAGCTTACCATTGATGAAGAACAAACAGGTTGTTGATATTGTGGCAAGGCGAAAATCGGGGGTTGAATAACAACACCATGATGATACAACTTCTCACCTTGATGATCTTTCTCAGAACTAAACTTTCCACTACACAATGTAGAGCAATCATCATCATACCCTTCACTCACATTCACTTGTTTTGTAGATTCCAGAGCCTTTTTTGGACTCAAATTATCAACAAATGGGGTTGATGAATTTAGTCTAAAGTCACAATTTTTCAAAACTGATGGTGTTTTCAAAGCCCTAAAAGTTGAATCTTGTGATGTAACAATTGATTTTGATGGCAAAATTTCATCTTTTATTTGTTGTTCCTCTAATCTAATCCTCTCAAGTTGAGCAACACCTAATCCTCTTTGTGGAACTCTTTTTTGCTTCAACTTTTTACTACCACTATTACTACTATTGTTGTGTTCTTCTATTGTCATTATTGCCTCAGCCATTAAAATAAAAAAAAAATTATATATAATTTACAAAAAAAAAACTATATTATATATATAAAAACACAAAATCCATCAAGAACACAAAACAAGATTTTCTTGAAATACAGAGGATCTAAGAAATCCCAATCTGTATATTGATGAGTGGATTTGAAAACAATGAAATGAAAATACTGAAATAATTCAGCAAGATTGTAACTTTGATATGAAAATAGTATGAGATTTTGTGAAATTATAGTATAGTTGATTAGATCACTAAAATATGAAAAATAAACACACTTAAAAGGAGAGTTAAAGAAAAAAAGAAAATCTAAGAAAGTTCAAATTTTAAAATGCAAATCTAAAGGAAGCTAAAAAAGTGGTCTTTCTCCCATTTTTTACTAACAAAAATATCGGCAAAATGGTCGTTCCACTCTCCATTTCTTTTTCCCTAGACCGACTCTCATGTACTCTTCTTTCTCCTTTGTTTTCTCCCTCTTGTTTTTTTCGACACATCAATATTTGACGCAGACTGAAAGTGTTAACTTTTTATAAATTAAAAAATTGTAATATAAGTGATTAATTTAAGAGGAATTTTCGTATATAGCTATTGTTTCATCCCTAATCCTGAAATATAGTGATAGTATTTATTAAATGTAGTAATGGTTTAATTTAAAAGGCAGCGGAATATATTGTATCTATGTGCAAGTGAAATACACTATATTTTCACTATAGTTATAAGGAATATTTATAATTAAACCGCAAAATCAAATATCTTGAGATTGCATTAATTCTCCTAAAAAGTATGTTTTCTATTTATTTTTACTTGTTCATTTTGGATTTTGAACGATCTTCAAAAAAGTAATAATGATATAAATATTTTATTGGCAATACCATATTAATTAATGTGTAGTTACTCACAAATAAAATTGATTTTTGAACGACAGTGTGGGACCCTTTTATTGCATGCATGCAATTCAACAAGAAAATTTTAAATTAATAAAAAAAGATCATCATGACCTCAATCAATCTCCGCGTATATATATAACCAACAAATAAACAATAATAAAAAGAAGGGAAAATTGTATATAATAGCAAACTATTAATTCAAATTAAATGCTATAAACATAATTTGATTTAATTATACCTTATAGCAAACTATTGCTATTTTCGCCTCTCTCCCTGGTGGAATCTCGCTCGCCACTCTCGTTTTGGTGGCAGTCTCGCTCGCCTTTCTCTCTTTTATACAAACACAAATGTATAAAATGCGTTTGTGTTTGTATAAAGCGAGAGAAAATTGTATATATACATATATTTTCGTTCCCCTCTTCCAAATCTCGCTTGCCACTCTCACTCGCCTCTCTCACTTTATACAAACAAAAATGTATACATTGCGTTTCTGTTTGTATAAAGCAAGAGAAAATTATATATAAAAATATAAATGCATATATTTTCGTCCTATACACTTATGATTATACAAATACAATCTTTCCCTGCCCAGATTTCTTTTGTCTTTCTTTCTTTCTCGCTTTATACAAACATGGATTATACAATTGATCTTTTGTATATACATACCGAAACAGATTATATGTTGCTTTCTTTTGTATATGTATAACGAATTATGCAACTGCTTTCTTTGTATATGTATAGCGAATTATACAACCGCTTTCTTTATATATGTATAGCGAAATATACATAGTTATGTTTGCTATGGAGCGCAATTATGTAAACTATAGCTACAAATATGATTTTTATGTTTGTTATATGTGAAAGTTGCTCTAAAAAGAACTCTTCGTTGGGTATCTTATTTTTTTTCCTTCCTCGAGTTGTGATTTGGCTGTTTGGGAAGTCGTTATATATATATATATATATATATATATATATATATATATATATATATATATATATATATATTCAATTTGTACGATTTACTTGTCTCCATTTATATGACATTATTTAAATTTTAAAAATCAAACAAGAAATTTGTCACCATATTTTCTTTGTATGTCCTTACTATAAATTATGTCTGAATACATGATCAAAATAAGAAAATCTTACTAGAAATATGAAGTATATCGTATAAATTGGAAATATATATATACTACCTTAAAAACATGAACTCCTAAACTGAATGTTAAATTACTATAATACCCTCAATTAAAAATACAAAATTTATTTTATTTATTAATTTAATTATTTGTATCATATTAAAAGTAGATACCCTTTCATATTAAATAGTTTTGATTTTTTCAAAGGGTTGTGCCTTTTCCGATGAGTTGTGTTTTTCAAAAGGTTGTGAATTTTCCGATGAGCAATGACTTTTTCGAAAGGTTGTAACTTTTCTGATAAGACACAATTACCACGTATTCATACTACTATTAATTTGTTGAGCAGTGACTTTTTCGACAGGTTGTAACTTTTCCGATAAGGCACAATTAGCACCTATTCATACTACTATTTGTTAGCTATAAATAGAGGGGCTTCCTCTCACTTTTAAACTATGATTTTTTAAAGTTTTCTACTCTTCTTCTTTTTAAAAAATCTCAGGGTTAGTTGCAGCGGTTGATTAAGTTCAAAGTTCAACGAAATTCGAGGTACCACATAAGAAAGAGTTGGTGAACAAATTGTAGCAAATCATTCATAAATTCACACTCGTATTTTTTCTTACGATTCCCATGAATTAATAGTGACGAAAATTTGCGGAAAAAACAATAATAATAAACAAATATGAAAAAAGTCACATGATTTGGGTAGGATATTTCTTCTTTGTTTTTTATTTTTTTACCCTCAAATGAAGGAGTTTCTTTCTAATTTTGCTAAATCAACGGGCGCCAATGTAGTCTATTGAATCACTAGTTTTGATGTTAATTTCACTATTTTAAGAATAGATTTTCACTTTTACTTATAATATGATAATTTAGTCATGATAATAATTATTTTTTGATAGATATGTAAGTAAAAATTAATGGAGAAAGTAAAATGTTGGTGGCAAGAGATTTTAATCAAATGGAACATTGTAGTGAATATAGTATAAACATATATTTTTGTCTTCCTTCTTTATTGGCTATGTATCATTCCATATATGTTTTCTTTTTAATATTTATATTGAGTAAAGTTACCAAGTTTCAAAAAAAAAAAAAAAAAAATTATATTGAGTATGAATTTTTTTAAGTATGAATTTCGTGTTATTTTGTGTTCATTTTAATTTGAGAAAATGTTATGTCACAAGATACACTCCTTGCTAGCTATATAAAAATAGATAAGTAAATAGTGATTGATCATAAAATAATTTTAAATCAAATTAAAGATTCTATAAACAATATTTTAAATTTTTTTAATCTATTAATTTTTATTATTTAAAAAGTTTAATATTTTTTATCACGATACAACTTCTATGAGATACTAGATACTTTCAATAGACAACAACTATATGATATGTATGCAGCAGGAAAAAGAAGAAGACCACAATTCTACAAAGATAAGGTAGAAACTTAAAGAAATGAAACATTTTTCACCGAAGGTGATGTTGTTCATACATTAAAATTAAATTATGCTACTGAAATATATACGTATATCTAAAACAAAGAATCGGTCAAGCTAAATATTTGACATACACTCAAACCTCAATTTAACCATCATTCGTTATAACAATAAAGTACCTTTTTTTTTTTTGTAGAATTACCTATCTATCATAGTCTTTCTCAAATATTAATTGATAAAAGATATATTACGTATAAAGATAAAATATTGAAATATTTATGGTAATTCTAATCAGTGTCATGCACATACTAAATTTCAAGTATGAATATTTAAGTGAAAAATTATACTTAAATGGTATCCATCATTTATGTTCATAACCTCAAGAGAAAAGACTATTGATGACATTTTTTGAAAATTTTGTTGGTTAGATTTGTTTACAAAATTGAGTGAAGTAAAAAATAATACTACTAAAGAAATGTCACTTTCTCCCCATATTTAAGCTATGAATGTATTTTGAAATGTTTCAATGATATCTGGTCATTTTGATCTCAAAATAAAAGTAACTCTATGACAATTTGTATTAATTATTTAAAAGCACTTGTCCTAGATTGTTTAAATTATAATTGTTTACTAAAAACTTTAACTTAGTAATATTAATTCTATTTTACAACATCGCATACTATATATATGATACGTGCAACACACGTGCCGTGAAATTAGTGTATATATATATATATACACGTACTATCTTATGTAAGTTGATCTTGACTTTTAAACTATTTGTTATGATGAAATATAAATTATGGTAATTATTGTTGTCATTCTTTCTTGGAAATGATTGATGATCCAAAGCGGCTTCGGAAGGTCATCAAGTCACTCGTTTTTTTTCTAATGATATTAGGAATTTAAAACTCCGTGACGATTGCTATTTGCAGCGTGCACCTTATAACTTTTATAAAAAAAACCATATATATATGTATAGATTGTTCATAAACAATTATATATTTAATTGTGCACCTTTATAACTAAAAATCACTTGGGTGAATAGGTTGAAGTCACCCACTTGTAGCGCGATGGCACGAGTTCGTTCTGTAGAAGGTAATGTTTTTTTAATTTTAAAATCAGCTTTTTCTTTAGAGTCAAACCTTTTTAAAAACTGCTTTTATTAAAACTCGTTTTTGCCACCTCATCTAGCCCCACCCTGTCTCTTAACTAAAAGCAAATAAAAATCCTAGCACAATTCTAAACAAAATATAAGACTACTAGAAAATCTACAACTTGCACAATTCTACACAAAATATAACACTGCTAGAAAATCTACAACTTACAAGAATTCTTCACTACATAATTAAAGTCCTACTCCTATTATCTCTGCATAAATTGGTAAGTTCTTCTTTTTAAGCGTTATTTTGTAAGAATTTGTTGTTGATTCTTGTGATTTGAGATGGATATACTTATGTAAAGAGAAATGCAAGTGCTTTTTTCATGAAAACTGGTTTTAAGACTTGAAATCATAGTTTAGAACGATTCATTTTACATGGTGGTGAAGTAAATAACGTTCACAATAGGTGTTTCAACAAGATGCTAGATTTTGAGAATCAATCTCAATCCATTCAAGTTGCTTTTAACAAGCAATTTGAGAAAACAAGAAGTGAGCATCGAATTCGTTTAGAGGATTCTACTACTGTGGCAAGGTTCCTCTTGGAATTTGGATTGTCTTTTCGAGGTCGAGATGAAAGTGAGTCTTCAAAAACTAAAGGTATTTTTTTAGGTTTTTTGGATTGGCTTGGAAAAATGCTTCCAAATATGAATAATGTTATTTTAAAATATGCTCCAAAAAATGCTATGATGACTTCTCCAATAAATGTTAGCATTACCCTTGAGTTAGTAGTTCCCCTATTTTCAAATCTTGGGGTTCATCTCTGGCTATTTGTGAAGTTAAAATAAAATAGGAGTATCATCGAAAATGCTATTTCATCGATGGGGGTTGAGGCCAGATTTAGTTTTTACAAAACACGACTTTAATCTCATGTCATTTATAATATATTGGAATTGGTGTATAGCCAACTAATTTGGAAGAGGTGAAAATGGTAAAAGTATATCCGTATTAATTTTTCGTAACTATGACATGTATTTGAACATATGCAATTATCATTAATCATATGATTAAATAACGTATATCTTTACTTTATTAGATTACATAAATTGGGTATTAGGCCAAATATTCCCATTTTTTCGAAAATTCGGTAAAATTTGAATAAGTCAAAAAGCTGAAAATAGAAGGTCCCGTAGCTCAGTTGGTTAGAGCGTTGGTCTTATGAGCCGAAGGTCGCGGGTTCGAGCCCCGCCGGGACCATAATGTTGGTTAATTTTTTTTCGCTTTTCCGATTCGGTTATTTTTTTAGACTTCTTGTTTGGATGATTATTACATACCATTTTATATTGTTCTGATGAATACAATGTTATGAAATAGATTGTCTTGTTTCTCATTAGTTTCGTCCCGAACTATTGACAATTCTAAAAACATCCTTCTATTTGATTAACTAAACTTAGATACACCCCCAATCACCCTCCCCCCAATGTGCTACATGACCTAGCAAATGGTTACAAACTCTTGTAGGAGAATTAGACTCTTAATAAAAAACCAAGAGAAGTGTTGAAAACACACCTAAACTTGACGAGATATTAGGAATGTATTTCACTCATTGAAGAAATTAGGAATGTATTTCACTCATGTAAGATCGGGGTGTATTTAAGTTTATTAGTCAAGTAAAGGAGTGTTTTTAAGATTTGATAATTTAGAAATTAAACTAATAATTCACACCTAAATTAGGGGTATTATGAGTACTTATCTCTAAATGAGTGAAGTACGAGGTGAATCTATTATAGAAAAGAAAATTAGCTAACAAATAAAATAAAATTAAAAAAAATATGTGATCATACCAAATTGTTCCTTAGATTAAAATGGAACATTGGTAAACTATCCAAATATGGTGTAAAATAAAAGAGAAAGGAATAATTGCATTGTTCTTTTTTCAATTTTTGCTGCTAACCACACGAATCCTACAATATTATATTCCGATGAATATTCAGTTTTTACAAGAAAATCTTGGATAGTGAGTGTCCTGATTAGGTAATATATTCTCTAGTCGAGTCAGGTCCAAAATCGAATTAGTTATCGTGATATGAGAGTGAGATCCACTCAATTTTCTTATCATGATATCAAGGTGGTGTTAGAAGCCCAACATCTGAGTGAGATGATAATTTGTTATTTTGAGCAATACTCATCTCTTGAGCTAACTATTGAATTGAGCTAGATACAAGGTCAAGAAAGTAACTTCTGGGTCCAGTCTAGCTCAATTACTTTCATCATTCGATAATTGAACTTACAATAATTAACACTCTAAATGACAAAGACTAAAAAAGAATAAGCTAAATTCAAAGCTCTTTGACAAATATCCTGTTGGTAGTGTATCAAGGTGAAGAAAAAGGAAATTTCTCCAGTTGCAAAGAACTTAATAGGCCACATGCAGTTGTGATGGGATAGATAGAATCAAATGTCTCGTGTTTGAGCTTCAGAAAACAAACAAAGCCTGACAAGGAGTGTTTTCATCCCTATAATGGGTCTTAAACGCATGAATCAATCATTCAGAGGGTGGCATATGAGTTGTGACTTCTTGGACAGTAAGTAAATGAACTTGAACTGATTTTTTTGGACCTTTCTTATACTGTTCTATATTTGACATTTTCATTACTCCTATTAAACTTTGTGGTACAAGAAAATAGATATATGCCAATGACAACACTATTGGTTGATGACATTGAAGTTCTTTTCACAAGATTTGATTTTTGTTTTCCTTTGAACCAATAATGGCATAGAAGTCATCCCACATGGGGTCAAGTAATAACACACTCGATACAAAACTGTAATATAGAAACAAAATACAGCAAGCTCCAACTCATGATATAACCATAAGAGCATTAGGTTCCTGTCATTTTAGTAGGCCATCCTAATTATAAATGGTATTGAAAACATAGCCACCACAATAAACTCAGCAATAAAATATTAATCCCTTATACTACATGTTTATAGTATACTTTTCTCGCGAAGGGTGTTCAACTGACTACATTTAAGAATATTTAGCTCCATTTATCTTTCTGTTTGACAGTACCAATCAATCATAAAGAAGTGACAATAACTACTATGAAGCAATTGTCAACATCTTGATGTGTCTAACTAATATTTTCCCAAGGGAGTAAACTATAAACCCCAAAAAAAGAAAAAGGAAAACAAAGAGAGAACATCCCACTAGACAGTCTTTTATTAGGTGTGCTGAGATTTGCAGGGCAGGGGACCAAGAATTCATTGACAAGTGCCATACTTTGGTGTATATGTGTTTGGTAGTTCTTTCTATTATTCAGCTTCTGCTTCATCTTTAATAGCAATTTGATTGGTTCTCTTCACTTTCTCAGTTTTATGAAGCCTAGCTTAGCACCACTTAGTTATTCTACCTTTCCTACATTCATCTAAAATTATCATTTTCGTAACTTCCTGGGGTTGTCCTTGACAAGTTTATATTCCTAGCAACTTCATCATTGTGTGATAAACTACCCCTGTGACTTGTGCTCAGTGGGGATATGACTGTTGACTCTAATCATCACTTTGTTACCATAACTATGTTGCTCGAACTCTCCAAATATGTTGCCACACCCATCGATACTTTTGAAGAGTCCAAGCAACATAGACCATAAACATGAATCATCTTTTGACACAATTAAACAAGAGAGTAACTTGGTTTCACAAAATTGCATTCCTATCTAAGACATTATTTCCATTGTACTTGTAAAAAGAAGAAGAGCAACTAACTAGACAAAAGGAATCAATACATAAATAAAAATGTTAGCTAGGACTTGAATGGCTGCCAAACCCTTCAATGATAGGAAATTAGGTAGATGAAGCTTTCAAGACTATATACTTATCTGTAAAGGCTAGTCTAGACAATTTAGGTAACAAAAGTCACTAAAAATTAGTTTAAAGCTGAAGCTGGCATTCACATTTTACCACTCTCTAACCCACCCTCAATCAACTCTACTGTTCATAGAAAATGACTTACCCTTTAATATTCACAAATATCCTACAAGTGATGGGGATGTTAAAAAGGCAATGTATTTCTTTCAATCCCCTTTTGAGGGCTTGAGGAAGTTGTTGAAACATGAACTGGTTTTATCAGAAAGTAGTAAAGCACCTATCAAACGAAAGAAAGATCTCTCTTTCAACTTGACAAATTGACCCTTTTATCTAAACAGCTGAAAACAATCACATTTTTCAATCCATTCACATTTTTAAAATAGGAAAGATAGCAATCAACCCAAATCAATGAAACAGTAATCAGGGTAGCAAGGAATTAAAGAAACCTCCATCACATTCAGGAACTATTACTAAGAATGACTTTCAAGACTTCAAAATATCTAACAAAACATTACCAATTCTAGCTTGAAAGTCTCCAAAATCATGAAATAAACCAAACAGCAGCGGCCAAACACGTAACACTCCTAACGTAGCTTGTTGAGCTAGAAAAGCTCAATTACACAAGAACTAAAAATCAAGAAAGTTGAAAAACTAATAATATTAGACCGGATCGAAGAACCTGAAACAAGGATCAGGATTCTTTTCGACACGGTGTATGCCATTGAATCAGACTCTATAATGAACTCTGTCATTCTCCATCTCCAGGCTCTTTGACAGCATCACTTCTGTAAGTTCCAATTGCATTCAAGTAGAGCATATCCCTGCAAATTGAGCTCAACAACGTTTCAAGAACATTAAAGTTAAAGAGGAAAATTAAAAGATTGATCAATTATCAAAGTGAATACCTGTCAGGGATTGAGAAAGATCAAATTTTTGTAGCTAATTCAATGGCGAGAATCAGAGGAAGCAGAGGATGGCTTTTCGGAAATGCCATCGTGCTCCTCTTCTTCACCTTGGATTCGAGCAGGAATACGAAACCCAGAGAATCCGCCTACTTCAGAGGCAAATCCATAACCAGGAATTGTTGATGGATACATTGGTAAAACAGCTTGATGGTGATGACTTGGATCACCTGAGGCAATTGCTATAGATGATGGGTCCATCCATGCTCGAACCGAAGATGTGTTACTGGACTGAAGGGGTCCCCTCTGAGAAAAAAACTGATTTTGGCCAAATAGCTGCTGCAGCAGCGCCGACGCTGGTGGCGAATTGAACAAGTACCCACCAGGTCCTGTTACTGCTCCACCACTACCACCAGGGCCAGTGTCTCTGCTGTCACTCCAAGAACCAAGTCTCTGATGCATAGACCAGCCAGAGGTGTCAAACCCAAGTGGGGTGTTTCCTGTAAAGTGGGCTGGTGCTTGAACCTGCACTTGCTCTTGTTCCCTATGGTTAGTTTGGTTATGGTGTTGAGCTTGCTGGTTTTGGTGGTGAAGCAAAATAGGATCTTGAAACTGTAAAGAGAGACTCAAATCTTGGTTCTGGCTATTGGTTCTTGACAACATATGGGGTTCTTGGAAGCTGTGGAACTGCATAGCTGAAGAGTTACCTGAGGTTGAAGAACCCATTGGAAAAAAGGACTTAATGGTATCAGCAATAGCATCAGATTCTAATGATGGAGGCAGAAAGCTAGCAGTATTACTCTCCATTGCTCTTTTACTTGAAGTACCAGCAACATTGTCAAACAAACTAACATTTCCTTGTTGAAATGCAAAGCTGTTATCTTCTTGCTGCTTTTGAGCCTGCTCTTGTTCAAGATTAGTATTAGTTGCAGCAGCAGATACAGAACCAATTGTAGGTTTCCAGGCTGGTAACTCAGCTAGCTCATCAATGGCGGGTTTCGCCTTTTTGATAAGCCAATCCACAGCTTTACTAGGTCTGTCATAGCCAAGGCGGTCTTGAACATCGTAAAACTGAATAGCAGTATGAGCAGAGAGACGCACACGGCGGTCTCTGGGGCCTTTGGCTGTGCAAACCTTGCTGTGGCGGTCTTTCCGCCCTGTAGACCTCACAATGTGACCTCCTTGAACTTGTACAATCTCTCCTACAGTATTCCTTATACCCAATCTTGACGTTTCTCCCATTTTTCCACGCAATGTTGCATGTTCGACGTTTTGCCCCAATGAAGATGAAGAAGGCAAATACGAACGTTTCTTCGGAGGCGGAGGCTGTGGTGGAAGTAATTGTTGTGAATCTAACCTTCCATAAAGCAAGTGATGTTGATTGAAAAATGGTTGTTGTTGTTGAGGATGAAGATAAAGCTGAGGTTCGTTTTCTGATTGTTCTTGATTTTCTTCTTCTTCTTTGCCAACTGAATCTTGATTTTGATTTTGGTTGGGATGATAATGGTGCTGCTGATTCCTCTGAGGATCCAGACTCAGACCCTTGTTCTGCTTTTCTCTTTCCAGTTTTTGTTTGATTACACTTCTTCCTCTTCTGTACTATTGTTCTTCTTCTTCTTCTGTATCTGGCACCCCTCTGAAATCTGAAACTCTCTGCCATTCAACTTCCCAAATTCCATAATTTATTCAACAAATATGCCTAACCCATATATGTTTAAACAATTCTATTGATTTGGTTAATAGAGAAGAAAAAGTAGAGGATGAGAGTTGCAGAGCATTTAAAAAGTGGCAAACAAGGATTCCTTTATTTGAACTTTTATGATAAGAGCCAACTAGCCAGCCTTGTTTAGATGCCACTGGTTTTGGTACTGCTATGGTTAGCAGTGTTTTTGTCAGTTATAAGATTAAAGGTCTTTGTAACCTCATCATCACTGCCATCTCTCTTTCTCTTTCTCTTTCTCTCTCTGTATACTATACTGTTGCAGCTACTGCTGCTAACCCTTGTGGTATTTTTAACTTTTGTACTGCCCAAAAAGCACATATATCACCAATCCAAACACTCTTTTTTAACCTTTTGTCATTCAACCACAACCAACTTGGTTCAATTTTAACCCCCTTTCATTTCTTTCTAGTTCTTGGTATCCCAATTATATTTACCTCTATCATGTTCAAATAAGGCGTAATATGTAAATATGTTGTTTAACTTGATTGATTTATATTTATGTTCTTCAATTTTAAATATGCACGAATGAACGAGGTGGTGTTTGATGTCCCACTTGTTAATGTTGTCCAAAGGCTTTTTTTTTTCTCTTTTTGTAACTTCTTAGTTACATGTTACAACCATTTGGTTACTTAGCTCAAATTGACCTTTAAAATTTACTTTTCTTTTGTTGAAAGTGATATATTACAGCTTTTTTCTGTTTTCTAGATCACACCTTTTTTCCCTCTCTTTATTTTCTGAGTTTTTTTTTTCTTTATCTGTATTTAAATTCAATTAATTTGGATTCACGCTATGTAGAACTCTATATCAAGAATTTTCTCATATCGTTAATTCGAATTTGAAATCTCTTATGAAGAAAAAAATAGTCTCATCTACTACGCCATATTCGTCAGCAGTGACCTCTCTCTTTCTTTATTGATTCACTTCAATGAAAAATTGCATTCTCTTAACTCACTTTTTTTTCCTTTTGTCTTTTTACTATCTACTTTTATTTTTGGACTATGTAATTTACAGTGCATATCCTTGTGTCTAGTTGCTTTCCACTAATAACCAATAAATTGCTTATCCGTTTCTTATTTATTATCGAAAGTACAATAACTCTCATTATCTATCGGAGCGTTTGAATATGAATTAAGTGGTGTTTTTTAAATTAATAATATTTAAAATTACATTTATAATGTATTTAGAAATTGAAAGTTATTAAGTCGTAAATTGAATATGTGAATAGGAAATATATAATTGTGGTGCCATAGTGAGAAAGTGTGCAAGATTATATATAGTGGAAACCAAAAGAGACTAGTCAAATCAAAAAAATATTAGGAAGAGATATTAAACTACCTCTCTACCATAGTACTAATTATTTTTTTAAAATTATGATAAATAATTTGAGATATATACATATTTTGAGAATAGGAATTTACAATCAAATATTTTAGAGAGGTGAAAATGAAAAGAGACAAAGTCAAATCGAAAAATTATTATGAAGAGCTGATTAAACCATCTCCTTACCCTAGTATCCTTACAATGTAAAGATAAGGTTCGATATTTTATTCTTTCCAAACTTCAATTATAAAATTATACTATCACAAATGTACCATATTGATGTTTATATCTTGAGATACTATTATATTTTCTCTTTTTTTTAAAAAAAAATTACGATAAATAATTTGAAATAAAAGGAATATGTATATTTTTTGGGAATAGATATGAAAAAGAAAAGACCAAAAAAAAAGGTAAAAAGAAAAAGGCATAGATATTGTCAAAAAATCTTGGTGAAGGTGAGGAAGCATTACTGTTCCCTATAAATCCATGTCTGCCTAATTGCAGTCACACTGCCCATAACACTTACTCTAAACTCTCATTTAGGAGACAAAAAATCCCCCTCTACAAAATCCATCTTTTATACATTTTGGAATTAATTTCTTATGTTTTTTTTATAACATTTATATTATGGACTAGTGGTCTTTTTTATATTGGAGAAGACAAACATTCTTACAACAATTCACCAATCCACCTTAAAGTTTTACTACTACCTAATATAAAAATACGATAATAATATATTCAGTGAAATTTAATAAGTAGTATTAAATTTTGTCTTTTGGAAGCTTTAGGATAGCTCGTAGCATTATAACCTCTGTCATAGTTTCTATGTTTTGAGTGAGTATTTTGTGTGCAGTAGGAACACTGTGTAATAATCTATAAATCACATATAAAAGTAAACTACACTAGATAAATTCTATGCAACAAGCTCGATTCAAAAGACATTTAAAGTTTGAAGGTCACACTGTAATATCAGAGGCAATATTTGCGGATCAACCCATCATCAAATATCTTACTACTCCCCTCAACTTCACGTTGTTTGACTGGATACGATTTTTTTTTAAAAAAAAATATTTTAAATTTATTGTTTCAGATAAATTTTAGATATTTACTCCCTTCTAATTTATACGACATAGTTTCATTAGATATGAAATTCTACAAAAATGATGGATTCTTTTTTGAAATTTATAGTTTAAATTAAGTAATAAATGTATGTGTGGTTATACATTATCTTATATTAAAACTAATAATTAATCACAAAGACGATATTGAATCATGCGCTCATACATTCATTGAGAGAACAAGGCCCATTGGGAGCACTAAGCCTGATTAGCAAACTCGGATAATAAAATAATAGAGAAATATAGGACCAATCCGACTAAAAACAATGAATAATATCAAACCAATTATAGAAATATCGATCAAAACATGCTTAATATCAATGAACAACAACCAAGCCCTTCAAAGAAATTAAGGCTAAAATATGTATCTTAAAATTAAATATAAAAATATGTCTTTTTTTTAATACTCAAATAATTCCAAAATTAATTTTTGTAATTCTTTTTTATGTGATCTAAGTATTTGTCCTGTATAACAAGTTGTGCCACCGCCACTTCTCACGCGTAAGGAAAAAAAATATATGCTATCTTTACTGACAAAACTTTTTTAAAATCCAGTGCAAATGTGCAATACTTTACTATATGTAAGATTTTGTAATATTTTATACTTTTACTTTAACCCTTTATTATTTTTTATATGTAGACACACTAGTGCACCTTACACTTCATCTTTAATAAACGTTATGTTAAATGAATTTGAATTAGTTTGATATTAAAAGAAAATATATAGAATGAGAAATTAAAAAAATATATTTTGATTAATACTAGGTGTCGATTGTTTTGTAAGTTCTTTATCAGAGGACCAATTTTTTGAGTTACAATATATACAGTACGTATACTAATATTGAAAAAGACTAGACATTGAGGTACTGTACTACTACTACAATAACAACCTGCAAGCTAAGGAGTTTGAAGGACAAAATGACAGGTATAGGCAAAATCATTAATGAACTTTTTGCCCTTTTTTTGAATGAATAATCAAGTTAGTACACATGCAAATTAAATGAGGAATCACCATTTAAATTAAACCAAAAAGAAAAAAAAATGTAAATTAGTAATGTAAACTTATGAAAATCTTTTATGAATGTCGTGTGTCAGACTCGAATTTAAGATTTACAAAAATGCCTGATCATTTGTATCATTATACTTAAAATTTAGTATATATATATATATATGGTATAAGTCATTATGCTTAATATTTAAGACTTGTGAGTTCGATTCGATATGATCGAACTCATAACTTCTATATGTGCATGCGCCCAGAAATCAGTTAATTCTGCGCGCATGCAATGTATAATAGAAGTACTAACTAGCAGCAAATATTGTCAAGTGCACAGGCGCCGCTGGGTCATTGTCATGTGCTGTGTGAGACTATGACATATAAAAATATGAAAACTCCATCACATATATAAATTAATTAACTATGGTAGAAATTTGGTTCCACTTTCAAACATTTCACTCTTTTGCCTCAAGAATGGAATCATTTTATTTTTTATGCTTATGACATGATTAAATTCGAATTCATCAAAAAAAAAATTATGTGA
Source organism: Solanum pinnatisectum (assembly GCA_035578085.1). Lineage (NCBI taxonomy): Eukaryota > Viridiplantae > Streptophyta > Magnoliopsida > Solanales > Solanaceae > Solanum > Solanum pinnatisectum. The sequence goes on along the minus strand of CM069082.1, from coordinate 42,645,317 downwards.
GATTGTGTGGTAAACTATTTCTTAATACAGGTGATTTCATTATAAGGTTCAACTCTAAAACTTTTGAATAAGAATTAAGGAATATTTATCATTCTACCACCACAATCTTTCTTGTGCATTTACGAATCGATTAAATTTGAATTCGTATTAGAAAATCACATGAGATTGTGTGGTAAACTGCTTTTTGACAGAGGTGATTTCATTTCAAGGCACAACTTCGAAACATCTGAATATAAGAATTAAAGATTACTTATCATTCTATAACCACAACCTTTCTCGTGCATTTATAATGCTCTTCTTCTTTTTGTATTCATATTGGACATGACTAAATTTGAATTCATACCAAAAAGTCACATAAATTCATTTCAATTCAAAGCACCACTCTGAAATTACTGCATAAAAACGATGAGCACTTATCATTCCACGACCCCATAAGTGCATTTACGATGCCTTCCCTTACACAACCTGAACTCAATAACTATTCCCATTATACTCCTTAATGTGTGACAACAGAAGTGATTCATTCAATAAGTGGTTGTTTGCCTAATTGAAGAAATTTATCAAATTAATATGGTGCAATTAGTGAGTTTTGAGTGGAACAGCTAGCTAGCATGTGACTTACCCTTACTTGATATTCACTCCTTTAAATAGGAAAATAACATTTATAGTGCTTTTTCTATTCAACAACTTTGATGTAGACTTCTACTTTTCAACTTTAACTCTTGGATCGATCTACGGTAAATGCACTTACAAGAATGGATATGTGTTTTTTTTTTTGTTTTGTTTTGTTTTTATTGGATATGTGTTTGGTACCAAGGAATAATTTTTTTTTCTTCTAATAAGTTTAGAATGTGTTTAGTCACAATTTAATTTTTCTTAAAGTATTTCCTCTCATGACTTGATAATATGTTTGACATTGATCAATATTAGATTGTGTATGATAGCTACAATATTTCGCGATGTATAATCTATATCTTTTACACTACTTTAAAAGTATGAATTTCCTAACTTGAATGTTAAATTTATACCCTCAATTATTTCGAAGGATGGTAATTAACTTTTTCGATGAGTTGTGATTTTTTTTGAATGATAAAGACTTTTTTGATAAGACATGATAAACACATTTCATAATATCCTTTGTTAGCTATAAATAGAGGAATCTCCTCTAACTTTTAAATTAGGAATGTTCTAAGTTTTCTACTCTTCTTCTTCTTAAAAATCTTAAGTGTGATTTGTACACGTTGAATGAATTCGAAGTTTATTGAAATTCGAGGTATCACTATTCTTATTTGATATACACGTGACGGAATTAATTTTTTGACGCAATTATTAATTAGTCTTAGATATACACATGCAACGCACTTATCACATATTAATTTCACAAGGATAAGAGCCAATGAGGTCGTCAGTGCTGACCAAATCAAACACTTTAGACTTCAGTAAATACAATCAATTCCAAATTTTTTTTCTTTGCCTTTAGACGTAGACATCCTTTGAACCATTATTTGTGACAATATGGAATCTACAAGTCACACTCACTTCGTTATTTGAATTTTGACTTTGAATTTTTGAAAATTCTACTTAGACCAAGAAAAATCTAAGGTTATGGTGGAGCGGTAATTCAAATATTCTTTTATTTATCATAGGTTTCAGGTTTGACTCGAGGGTCATCTTTACTAGGAAACACAAATGTTATCCCTCAATGTGGACTTTTATTCGAATAACAACACGGATATCGAATATTGAGTGGGAAGTCCAGAAAATTCTAATGACTTTTGTTTCCCCCAACTGTGTTAATGGAACAACCACTTTGAATAAGTCTTCTGAAAAATGGTCCATTGCAATTAACGTTTTAATGTGCATGCCAAGCATTGAAATAACCTTTTACAAAAATAGGCAAAAGGAATCTTAAATGTTATAATTAGCTTGTTTATTAGCTAAAGTTATTTGATAATTGTGTTGACAAGAGATAACACATACTTACACGGCAAAATTACTGAGATGTATATAACACGTAAGTTGAACTAAGCATCATCATTATAAAAAAATAAAAAATTAGGTTGTTTATTCCTCTACCACATGCTTGGTACTTCCTCCATCAGAATTTGTTTCTTACTCGTCGCTTATCAAAAGTTAGATTGATAACGATCAAAACTTAGCGAAAAAGCAAAAAAAAGTATATAGAAATTACACAAAAATACTATATGCATACATGTCAACTTTTATTTGGAGTATACCATAATCTAAAAAGAATATTAATTTAAAAAAAATTATCGATCAAAGTTCACGTAGTTTGATTCTCATAAAGCGAGAAAGTTGATTTAAGACACAAAATGAAAAGAGTTGCCTATGGAAGTTGGGCTTATGGGCCTCAAATTACAAAGTAGTTCAATTTCGAATAATAGTTGTATATATATGTCATTTACTCTTCAATTTCAATCACAAGGGCTACGTGGGCTTTAAACATTAAAGCACTTTGCAGGTCTTGTATATAATACTCTCATTTTTCATTATAAATTTACAATCATAATCTTGAAAATAGATGTTCTAAAATTTTCGACCCCACCTTATTTTATGAGCAAACATTCAATGTCAAAAATCAAAATTTGTTAAAGTTGAAGTTTTGCATGTGGGACCCATTCATTGGGAAATTGGACTATTTGACTAGTTTAAATTTATAATTTTATGTATATATGTTATATGTTGACTTCCTTTAATTTTTTAGGTGTATTATATTCTTATATTTTGACACCCCGTAAATTTCTGGCTCCTTCACTGCGAGGGTGTATTTCGTATTGGTGAATGATGCTGAGAAAATGAAATTACATGATTGGGAAATTTGAATAAATTCATGAGCCAAGATAGGTTAAAAGAGGAGGGTTCATCCAAAGCCTTCGTCAAAAGATTACATAGTATACATAAGTTAAAATTATTTGTTATATATATATATATATTTATTTATTTATTTTTCTTTTTTATGTTGAATCCGTTTTAACTTTTTTTTTATATGCATACCTTCATGCATACTGGATGATTTGTTAATTAAGTGGGGAACGGAATTATAATAACTAGATATTGAAATATAGCTATCATAAGATTATGATTATGAACATAAACATATACTTAGATATGGAGATGCATCATAACGATGTATACAATGAACATATATAAGGACTTGTTTGCTTAAATTATTAAAAAGTAAGGACATGAGCTTTTAAATTTATTATCCACAACTAATAAGTTAAATCTCAATCACATCAAGATCACTATCATTATTATGAGGGGAATTGCAAATGTCCACTTCCAATTATATTTAGGAACACAATTGGTCTTTTTTTTTTAAAAAAAAAAACACATTTTAAATTCTCTCCTTTTTTCTTCGTCTTTTACTTCCCTTTTCACTTGAATAATGAGCCTCTCTCTTCTACATAAATCTCCATTGAGTAATCCCTTTGAAGGAACGGAGTTGATAACCTTACAATGAGTTCAATATGTGTTACTCAAACCCATCAGGTTTAAATCCTAAATCAACCTCAAACCCTAATGATGTTTAGGGTCTGGTCCACCAGGACTAAGTCGGTTGACATCATACTTAATTGAACGTGCTTTAAGCAATCGTTCTTTCAAAATATTTCGAGCAATCTCCATCATTGTCTCCTTCCTCTTCCCCGAAAACGCCTCTAGAGGGCGACTTTCGGAGCATAAACATGAAAGCAAGATAACAAAGAAACAAAACCAAAATTTAAAACTTGCCATTTTTTTGAGTTTGGAAGAATGAGGTTTGCAAAATATTATACCAAGTTAATTAGGTGCTCTAAAGTTGCATGAAATATGTGGAGGGTTAAGTGCTTAAATGGTTGGGTTTATATAGAAATTAGTAGTACTAATTTTTACTAATATTTAAATTGTAGGGGCGGCGCAAATAAGGCACAAGTGTTTAAAGAAAGAACTAATATACTACTTATTCTGCTTTTTAGGTAAAATTATAATTTCAAAACTATAATCTCGAAATAATTTTGAGAACTTCAAATGCACGTATATAGAGTTGTTAAATTAATAAATTAGCAAATTTTGAAGAATTTAGACAATTTATTTTCTAAAAAATTGATTATAATGATTGATAGCTCTTCCAAATCCATGAAAATAAAAGGTTTTGATGTGTATCAAAATTGAGAATATGAATCAGATTTATAATAAGCCTATGCTCACTAAACAAAATTTGATGCAAAACATACTTTATATGTGTCACTAATGTAGTGACTTGTTATACATTTGACAAACTCATACCATCCATTTCAAAAATAGAATTCATCCTCCAAACACACAAACATTCAACTCGTATGATTTCCTTTTATGAATAAGTGATAGGATCTCGATAATGAATTAAACTCATAATTCATTAGATATTCGTATAACTAAGTATCATTAGTAAATTATTTTCAATTATTTTATTATATGATAATCACTTTGTATGTTGTCGTTCATGCAACTGCCCAACCCGAGTATCAAGTAACCGATGTGCATTTTTTTATGGAAAAATTACTGAAATATACGTCTTATGTTTCTCTTATTTCTAATATTCCCTTCTATTTCTAAAAACCTCTAAAATCCCTTATTTCTCTCCTAATTCTAAATTATTTTATAATATATCCGAACTAGTTTTTGATGTATTATTTTATAATGTATCCAAGCTACATATTATGTATCCGGTTTGTTTTACTTTTTCAGGGATTAATGTAATTACAAACTAAATAGGGATATATTGTAATTCATATTAAAACTATGTGATTCCTAAAATTTATACTTTTTTTATAGACCTTTTTGTGGATTGTAAATTGTATGCGGCAATTCTTTTAGTGCCGCCTTTGGAAACCTAAGTCACAAGTCATAATTAATCACAATTAATTTGCATTAATGCTATTGTGGTCCAGAGTTAACGTAAAATGCAGATTTAAAACTTTAAATCAATGAATGTATACCTTAGTTTAAAACTTAAATTATAACGCTAGAGTACGGAATTATACAAATATTAATTGTATTAATATATAGTTCAAACATATATATAACATTAATTGGAGTGTGACCATAGCATGCTACATAAGCCAATTTAGCGTGTAACAAAAATAACTTTAACTCATAGCTTATTATAATTAATTAATGCTTATTTTGATCACTTCAAACGTATATTTCATTTTATAATTCAACCTGAATGTTTTGGAGTGTGATACACGTGTTATTGACATGTTACATATTTGACACATAGTATAAAAAAACATTTCTCCGCATCAACAATCCAACATATCATTAGTAGTTTTACAAGTAGAGTCTGAAAAAAATAACGTGTATGTAAGCTTGCTCCTATCTAATGAAGATAAAGAGGTTATTTCTGATGGATCATCAATTCAAATAACACATTTTTAATTGCTAATTTGTCGAAAGTGAGGTGATAATTAATGACTAATTAATTAGTCATATGAAATAAAAGGAATATGGGTGTGTCAAGTCATGAAGATTTGGATTCTAGTTGTTGCTGATGTGGGGAAGCTCAAGTATTGGCTTTGAGTAAATAGAATTTCATATAAGTTAGTTGTTTTTGCTCTTTTTCATCTTATATTTCCAATTAATTATTTGGAATAAATAGCAAAGTCTATATTATATTTCAATCGGGCTTTTAATTTATCTGTCGATTGAAAACATGCTCTCTATTTTATAAAAATAAAATTAAAACGTACGTACATTATGTTAAATGGAAACTACTCATAATTTTTGGGTAGATAGAAGATATATGTAGTACAATTTTATTTTCCGCCATTAGTAATGAAAGAATTTATTGGTCTTATTAGGTATTAAGAAGTAAGGATTCATATATAGTTGCATTAAAATAAGCGTACATTTGGAGTCCTAGATAGATACATAATATATGTGTTAATGATTTTTAGGCTATGTTCGATACAGAGAAAAACATTTTTCATAAAATATAAATTAATATAATAGAAGGTGGGTGGGATATGATCATATGGTGTAGGGTGGTGGAGATGGGGCTACGCAGATGATTGAAGATGGGGGCGTATTGGAATGTCGGTTATGAAACTTTTTATTTTTTATTTTTAAGAAACTTATTTTTCTATAGAAAATATTTTCCAATTCGGTTATTAAACTAAACCTGAAAAAATTGAAACTAATGACGTTACATACAAAAAAGATAAATTAAGAATATTCAACTAATCCAACTTTGAAGTGTAAATATACACTATCAATAAATTATTATATATACAAAGAGAACTTTAATGTATCCAGTAACAACACATTTATTTATATTATTAAAATAATTAATAATGTGATGGAGGCCTATTTTTGGTAGTGGATTTATATATTTTTTACTTTATAATTCATGGTATGCTAGCCTGACCAAACCTATTTTGATATATATCCAGTAACAGCACATTTATTTATTATTAATTTCTAATCACCACTTTCATTCTTACAAGAATTTTTAACTTTAAGGATGTGTTTGTGATGCAATAGGAATATGAAAACTAAATCATAAACTAAGAACAAGAAAAAAGAAAGAAAGATCACCAAAATGTAGAAAATAATTGCAAATTATAACTTTTAGATAGCTAAAGTTTTCAATTACTCTTCCTGTCCCATTTCATATGAGTTACTTGACTTGATACGGAGTTTAAGAAAGAAAATAAAGATTTTTGAAACTTGTTTTTTAAAAAAAGTGATAGATATTTGTATAACTATAAGTCACTCATTAAGGGTAAAATGAACATTTTAAAGTTAAATTATTACTTAATATAGAAATGTGTCATTATTTTTAGAATAAATTAAAAAAAAAAGTAAGTCATATAAATTGGAATAGAGTGATTAATAAAATTCAAACAAAACACCTAATATTGATCGATCTCCAAATACTACAAGGTTGTTTTTCCTGATACTTTTATAGTTTTATTAGAAAATTCATTTTCTTAATGTTTTAAAAATTATTTTTCTATAAAAAAAATATTATTTTCAATATGTTTTGACCAAACAAACTAGACAAACTAATTTATTATGATAATAAGAATACTCCAATTATTAATTAGTTAGACGGATAAATGGTCATTGCTTTATCAAAAAGGTTAATGGATTTCATTAATTAGTACAAACTATATATTTTATTAGTTTAGTGGTCGGTGTATTCAATCATTTGCTTAACCGACTAATTCCAAATTAGCATTCGAAGATGCTAATTAAACGATAAAGATAATTAATTAATTGTTTAAGGAACTTTTAAAACCATTATGGATTTTTATAATACTTGTAAAAATTTGTATGTTTTCTGTAAAAGTTATAAATAGTTTTTATTTATTTATTTTTCAAAAATGATTCCACTAGTTTTAACAAATAGACAAATGTTTTCCTAACGAAAATGACTCACCAAACCCAGAAAGTGTTAATTTTTTAATTAATTAAAATTTGGTCAACCTTAGAGCCACCCCATCTTTCGGTTTATATATTTGATTATTCATAGATAAGTTATCCATATATTATGTTTGACCAAAACATCCATTTTTACAAACAAGTGTGAATGAAACTGACTTTACTAAGGAAGTGTGGTACATCAAAGTAAAATATTTATTATGCTCTAATTAAATATAATTTATTGAAGAATCAACTTATTTACCTTAGTAAGGTAGAAATAAGACAGTGCACAAATCATTATCTTTCGATCTTATTTATATAATTACATTGAGTTGCAACCTAGAGATCAGTTGACAACTTTTTATAGGGATGGGATAGAGCACACAATTCTTATTAGAGAAGGGTGAGTTATGGTGGTAACTAGTATGTATTCCTTTATTCTTAATCAACGATCTTGGATTTAAGTTCCCTACGTGTAGAGTCGTCTTTCTTAGGGAGCGTTTTACCTCAATGTGGAACATTGCAGCACGAATTTGAATTTAATTGAGTGAACAATGGGTGGAAAACAAAAAAAATATAGTGTAAGAGTTGAAAATACTCCTAAAAAAGAATGACTTGTACCCAAGATCCATTTTATGAATTCAAATAACAATCTACATTTTTTGAATTTTACTTATTGAGGGATAATATATTAAACTTACAAATAAAATCAAGTTAAGCACTTAATATTGCTTTAAGATTATTGCTTCAAGTGGAAAACAAATGCAACCTAGATACTAGCTAGTCAAATGAAGAATGAGATTAATGTAAGAAAATGCTAATTAATTAAACTACCCCCACCCTAATTTATTTATAATGTGAATTGTGAGGGGTCTTTCTTTAAGATTATTTCTATGAGACATTAATGTGTTAATGACATAACTAATATTTCTTGTCAAGATAATCTTCTAGGTAATATAGAAGTACCAAGTTGCCTTTTTTTTTCTTATTAAATTTGTCATTAACGATTCTATGGAGCACTTTGTGTTGTATTATTCTTTTAGATGTTTTGTTTTGCATGAAAAAAATTAAGATTTTGCAAGATCTTGCATAAAAAAGAAATACATAATAAATAAAAAAGAAAAGCCCACCATCAAACTTCAAAGGTGGCATTTAGCCTGTCCAGCAGAGATGGGTTGCAAAAACAGCTAATGAAAACCTTATCCCATGCATGTAGTCCATAGAGAGTGAGAATGAGTGAGAGATGACATAATGAGTGAGGTATCAATTCCATTTTTTTCATGTTTGATAGGTCAAAATATTTTGAAAAACGTTTTCTTGAAATTTTAAATTTTTTTAATAGTAGAACTGAAGTAGGGAAAACGAGTTCTTGAAATAGCATTGCATGTTTATTGTCTAATCTTCGCCCCAACACTGATCCCCACTCCCCCGCCAGAGGCGTATGCAGGAGAGGGTCACCGGGTTCACGTAAACTCATGCTTCCCTCCCGAAATTATAAATAGTAGTGTGATATTTTTTTAGTTTTTTTTGTTAAATATAAATGTGTGGACTCACACTTCAAGTATCATATAATGCGACGATGATTGGGTGCCCTCTTAGTGAGGTTAGAAATTTGACTTTTATATCTATCTTGTTTTATTTTTCTTTCTAAAATTTGATAGCATTTCTCTAAGTGGTTATTGATAACACTTTTGGCGTTTTAATTTATTAAGCATTTCAATTTTGGAACTATAATTTAAAATTTTAACTGTTCTCAATGATAAGAACCTAAATGTCAAGACGATAGATCCCCATTTTCATAATAAAGCACCCATCATCCCGAAATCCTGAATACGCCTTTGCTCCCCACTTCAGTAATGTCCTATAAAATCATGTGCAAGTATTAAGTGCTTGTTGATGAGGTATTATCTTAATTTCAACAAAATATCGGACAACGCATGTGATGTAACCATAAACACACACACATGATGATTGAGCCCTCATCAATAAAATGAAGGACCGAAATTTCACTAAGTTAACCAATTGAGTTATTAAGATTTTCCTAATTCAATAATAATCACTTAATGGTTTTTTTAAGCCTTTCCTAGGAGTATGACTGGGCACCGGACCTGGTTGTACTGGTACCGTTCTAGTCCGTTCTGGTTAGGTAGTATTCGGGACGGAATGGGATACAGGGAACCGGTGCTTGAAATGGAACGGTATCATGATTTGATACCAGTATATCGGTACCGGTTCATCTCCATTCCATTCCGGTCCGGTTCGATCGGTCCCTGTAAATTATTTTTAATTACTTAAAAATAGGTCTGCCTATTTGAATAAATTGAATTGGTATTTTTTTAAATTTGTGTCATTGTTTTATACTTTTATTAGCATTTCTTTTTTGTTTATTTAATTTTTTAAAATTACAAACTTAAGTTATTTAAATTACAAGTTATAAGTATAACTTAACTTATAAACTTCAAAAGATTCAAATCTTGAAAACTTAAGCTCAAAAACTTAAAAATAAATAATTTATTAAACTTAACTTACGAAAGTAAAATTACATTATAAATTTCAAACCTTAAATTTAAAAACTATTAAATTTAGAATTTTTTTTTCTTCATATTTTTGTATTTCAAAATAACTCAAAAAAAATTATTATTTTTGAAATAGCTATATGTGTCGTCCCGTTTATCCCATCCCGTTCCATTCCGGTCCATTTTGGTCCGTCCCAATTCTATCCCGGTATATAGTGGGACGTGACGGAATTGAGCCTCCATTTCGGTAATTCTGGTCCGGTTCATCCTGGTACTGGTCAACGACCCGGTCAAACCATCCCGTTTTGGTCTGGTATCGGTTTGTTCTGGTCCGATGATCCCGTTCCGATCCGGTGCACAGTCTTACCTAATATCTAGAAGCTTCCATCTTTTTTTGCTCCATTAGTGACTCAACAACCTTAGGATTAAAGACGAGAGATTCTTAGCATATGATCAGCAACCCCTTTTATCTTAAACATATATGATTCTAACTTATAACGAGGTCTAGAAAAATAAGTAATATAATTTTAATTGAATCTTTAGCCTAGCTAGGTTCATTAAACTTCTCATTAGTTGGAACTTTCAGTTATACAAATCTTCCTCTTTTATAAGAAATCATGATATTTTTGTGTGGGATTTATGTATAATATTCTTATATTTTTTTTCAATCTGTTTTTTATTAAAATTTCTAACTTCGTTAATGATTAGAATCCTTTGTAATTGTTTCTATAAATTTTAGAACAGAAAAACGATGTTGGGCCTGGAATTGGGTATCTGTTGGATCAAGCTAGGATTTCTTTCCCATAAAGTCCATTGAAATTCTATCAAACTTCTTTTTAAAGTTAAATTACTAATTTCATGCTACACAAGTAAAATTAAGAAGAAAAAAAAAAGCATATGCAATTATGCATAACTTTTTATTTATTTTTAAAATATTTATTTTCGTAATGGGGTTTGCTACATGAATAGGGAAAGGAAAAAATAATCTTTGTTGATATTTGAACCTTGCACTTAAATAGAGAAAGATAAAAGTTATAACAATTAGATTATACCTTCATTATAAAATTAGCTAAAGTTCTCACACCTCTTATTTTTCATTTTAAGAAAATGTAATCACGAAGTAAATGTTGTTGGGTATATAGCAAGAGTCAATGGGAAATGGAGGGAAGATGAAAAGAGAGGAACTTGAAAAGTTCTCTTATGCTTTAGTAAAAAGGCATTTCTCCTTCGTTGGTGGTGGAAAGAAAAATAGAAGGGTTTTAATAGAGAAACACTTCTATTAGTTGTTAAAAGGGTTGGAAAGAGGGATCCCCCTCGCGCTGTTGTTGTCGCTCAATTTCGGCTTCAGCTATGAAAAATGATCGAGAGATTATTTTTTGGACAAACGTTCCGACCCGACTCGGATCCGCATTTGAATTTCCCGCCGTTGGAGATAACTGTTCTGAAAGGTTGCAACTTTCCAGAACAGCCATGACCGTTTGAAAGGCTGCAAACTTTCTGGTATGGTCGTATGGTTTCTGAAAGGTTGCAACCTTTCGGAACCAGTGCTTCTTGGCTATAAATACCACTAATTCTTAAGACTTTTAACTTACGAAAAATTCTAATTTATTCTTCTTCTTTTGCACAAATATTTTTCATATACTTTACTGTCATTGAGTGGCTCGTTGACACCAGAGTTTTGGGTATCAATACACTGGTGATTGAGATCATTCTATCTTGGGAGGACATATTCCAAATCAAACCTCGGATACTAGAGGGGAATAATTTCCTTAAAGGGACACTATGTATTCAGTGGGCTTGATTTTCTTCATATTCTGGTTTTTCAGATTCTGGTACGTTTTTACAGATTTTAGTTTTGTTAATTAATTTATGTTCTTCACTGGTTCATTGGAAACTTTGGTAACTTTGTGTTTCTGCAAAGTTTCTGGTAATCAGTATTACTGTTTTTAAGCACAGATTGACATCAATCTTAAGGAAATTATATTTTTTTTAATCTGTGTTTCTGGTGGAGACAAAAACTTTCGTGGTTTTATGCTCCTATTAATTTTGCAATTTAAGTTATTGCTTACTGAGTCATTTGTATCAATCTTTGTTTATTACAGATTCTGAAATGACAAATGATAATGTTACGGTGGTTGTCGCTGCATCAACTCGAACTGTTGTACCACCAGCAGAGAAATCGGGAAAATTCTTTGGTGTGAATTTCAAAGGATGGCAGCAATGGGTATTTTTCTAGCTTACCACACTTGGTCTGCGGAAATTTACCAATGAAGAAACTCCAGTGCCTACTGCTGATATGTCAGATAGAGAAAAGTTCATGATTATTGAAGCATGGAAACAGGCAGACTTCCTAAGTAAAAACTACATTCTAAGTGCTTTAGAGGATGAATTATATAATGTCTATAGTGTAATGATAATTTTGAAAGAATTGTGGGATGCACTTGAGAAGAAATATAAGACAAAAGATGCATGCTTGAAAAAGTTTGTGGTCAGAACGTTTTTAGACTATAAAATGTCAGATAGTAAAACTGTTAGATTACAAGTGCAGGAACTTTAACTTATTTTCCATAATCTAATTGTTGAGGACATGGTAGTTAATGAAGCATTTCAAGTGGCTGCAATGTTTGAGAAGTTACCTCCTTCGTGGAACGACTTCAAGAATTATCTAAAGCACAAACATAAGGAAATGAAGCTTGAAGATCTTGTGATTTGGCTCAAGATTGAGAAAGATAACAAGACCGCTGAAAAGAAATCTGGTAAGAGTTCGACAATAATTAGAGTTAATATTGTTGAGGAAGCTCCTGCCAAAGTCAAGAAGAGAAAGAAGTCCAATGGTCAAAATTCAGAACAGGCCAATAAGAAATTCAAGGGCAACTGTTGCAACTGTGGTAAGGCTGGTCAAAAGTCTTCTGATTGTCGTGCTCCATGGAAGGACAAAGGCCAAAGTCAAGCAAATATCGTGGAATTGATATAAGATGCAGATGACCTCTGTGCAATGATCTCGGAGTACAACTTAATTGGAAATTCCAAGGAGTGGTTTCTCGACCCAAGTGTCACTCGACATATTTGCTCTGTGAAAGAAGCCTTTGCAACGTACACTCCTGCTGAGTTTGATAAAGATTTGTTCATGGGGAACACAGCAATAACAACGATTGTAGGAACTGGGAAAGTAATATTAAAAATGACATCCGACAATGTGTTGACTTTGAACAACGTTCTGCACGTTCCTAATATTAGAAAGATGTCACGCCCTGAGCCTACACCTTGGGCGGAACTGACACTCGAAGACCATTGCTGGCCCCAAACGAACCCTTGGCCTGACTTACTTAACTCAGTGAAATATAATATTCATACTTATAATGATTAATAACACTTAACTGAACTAAATAATAAAATAACTGAGAATGTTTAAAGGTTAAACATTCAACTTGGCCAAAAGTGGCAACCCAAGTCTTAACAATAAGAAATGATAATTAAAAGACTCAAAGGACTAACATTTGACTGTCTATGAAGTCTCTAAAACAACTGATATGGATGTTGGGACAACCCCACAACATCCTAATGAACTAACTAGAAAGCAATGAAAATAGATCCTCCGAAATGCAAGGAGGCTCACCGACTGACTTTGAACTGCTCACTGGATCAACGGTGCGCTGAAATGTCGATCCTAGTTACGTGTATCAGATTACAAGACGATGCGAGCCAATCGACATCGTATATCAATGTACGAGTATGCGAGTTGGAATGCTAAACATAACTTAAGCTTGAAAATGATATGAAAGAAACACTTACCTTGGCTCTTCTCAATTCATGAATACTTAACTGAACTCATTTCAATATAAAACAATTTTAAACAAGTGCAATATAAAGAAAAGCTATTTAAAAAACATGATGCCAACTTTGTGTATATTCAAGGATACAACTTAACTTTCAAATGTATGTAAAAATACAATAAACTGATGTATATAAAAATATAATAACTTTTGTGGGAGTTTCTCTAACGATAACCATCACATAAAAGCTATAGTGATGATACAACGATCTACATCACGCTGCCAGGCATCCTATACCCAGCCAGAGGTATAGGACCTGAAATTCTAAGTGGATCCACTAGTCTATTATGAAAAGGGTTCATCTAAAAAGTATGACCCTTTTCTACCTATGATGGCTACATGATTTATAGCGGCTCGGGGTTTTCTGAACCCTCCCTCATATTGGTGCTTAATACTACTCCCAAAATATACTAGCTCTTTATGTTTTAAAAACGTACTTCTTTCTGTGATTTTAGATTATTGTTCAAAAACTTAGCTCAAAGGCTATCTTGGAAATCAAAGTTTCCCCTCTTGCTTCATTTAGAAAACGATTACTCGTTTCTGAAAACTAGCCCGAAGGCTCTTTGGAAATCTCAGTTTCCATTCTTATTTAAATGTGAAAACATTCTAAATCTCTTTTGGAATACTTAATCCCCATATACTGTTTGAAGAAAAGAACTTCAACTTTACTCTTTACTGAACTCAAAACTTAAGTCTTAAAACAAGTTAAAACGTTTGTGAAAGACTTTTGGAAAACTTTATGGACTTCTCTTAACTTAACTCTTGACTTTGATCTTAACTGCTCTTGACTTGACTCTTTACTGGTCCTTGAATTGAATTATGGATTTAAGGATTGTGATTTGTGATTGTAAAGATCTCATGATGTTTAGGAATAATTTTAGATAGCTAAACATAAAAAAAGACCAAAACTCAATATTTTAGGGTGGGTCTGCGACGTGGAGACATATTTAATTTTTTGTTTCGAAAATGTCTTTTCAGGTAGAACGGTCCGTGACCTCTCTGCGACGCGAAAAAGAAATTCCAAAATCTAGGAGGTAGCTCCGAGACGTGGAGGTAGTGCCAAATTTCGACCGACGAAATTTCTTCTTCGATTTTCAACTTCAATTCGCCAAAACTCGATTCTTTTTCTCAAATTCCTTTTAGATATAGATACTCAGCAAATGTACCTAAGAACCTAACTCAAAACGACTCTATAATATGACGTAACGATTTCAGAAACTTTCCATATCAACCAAATTTAAGAACAACATCAAAATCAAGTATAGATATAGATATCATCAATATTCAATCTCTTTTAGGTCGAATCCAAACTGAAATTAATATACTTGGCGCATGGGAGAAGGATCCTAATGTTATGAAAGCCTCACCTACCTGGTAGGAATAAATCCTTGGCAAAAACTACAACTAAATGGATCAATCTTGATAAATCTTGCCCTTTCTTCTTCTTTCTCCTTTCTCCAAGCCCTAGCGTAAATTTCCAATTTCTAAAACTGGCTAAAATTTGATTTGACTCATATTAAACTTCTAAGAACGGATTATAATAATAGGGCAAGGAAAAGACTAAAATACCCCTTAAAAATACGAATTGGACAATTCCTTATTTGAACGGCCCAACTTCCAAATGTCATATCTCACTCATACAAACTCGGAATTGCGCAAACTTGGCGGCGTTGGAAAGATCATTCCAATAGCTTTCCAACCATATTTAAAAGTACACCTAACTCATCCTTAGCTAGGAATTATGGCCGTTTAAAGTTGATCAAAAACTAATTTTTCCTAACTTAAACCAATTTCCATATTTGTCACTATTTCCAAAAATAACTATTTTCAATTCTTAGCTTCTTCCTAGCTATTTCAAATTGCGAGATGTTACAATATCTCCCCCTTGGGAACATTTGTCCTCGAATGAGATTACTCCTAGTAGGTTAAGTGTGGTAATATCAAGTTCAAACACCCAACAAGTAAATACAAACAAATAATATGCTCACTCATAATTTAAAAAGTACTAAGAAGAGAATTAGTACATTGGTCTGCATTTTCTTCGGATTGAAAGAGATGAGGATATCTCTTCCTCATATCCTCTTCAGCTTTCCAAGTAGCTTCTTCAACAAATTGGTTCCTCCAAAGGACTTTGACTGACGCAACCTCTTTTGTCCTCAACTTCCAAACTTGGCGATCTAGAATCTGAACCGAAATCTCCCATAAGATAAGTCATCCTTGATCTCAATATTTTCTGTTGGTATGATTAATGAAAAATCGCCCATGTACTTCTTCAACATGGAAATGTGAAACACCGGATGAACCGCTGCAAGCTCTTATGGTAGCTCCAACTCATAAACTACATTGCCCATCATTTTGGATATTCGATAGGGCCCAATATATCGAGGACTAAATTTCCCCTTCTTACCAAACCTCATAACACCCTTCATGGGTGAAACCTTTAGATATACCCAATCATCTACTTCGAACTCTAATGCCCTTCTCCTAGCATCAGTGTAGGATTTCTGACGACTATGTGTCGTTTTCAACCTCTCTTGAATCACTTTCACCTTCTCCATAGCTTGATGAACTAAATCTGGTCCTATCAACCCTACTTCACCAACTTCAAACCATCCAATAGGAGATTTGCATCTTCTCCCATAAAAAGCTTCATATGGAGCCATTTAGATGCTAAAATGGTAATTGTTGTTGTAAGCAAACTCAATGAGAGGTAGGTGATCATCCCAATTCCCTTTGAAATCAATCACACAAGCCCTCAGCATGTCTTCTAAAGTCTAGATAGTGCGCTCTGTTTGCTCATCAGTCTGAGGATGAAAGACAGTACTTAAGTTCACCTTTGAACCCAAGCCTTTTTTAAATGACTTCCAAAATTGTACATTAAATTGTGCACCCGTATTTGATATAATCAAAACATGGACTCCATGAAGTCTTACCACCTCCTGAATATATAACCTGGCATAATCCTCTGCTGAATGGATAGTCTTTATCGGTAAAAAATAGGCTGATTTTGTCATTTTGTCGACAATCACCCAAATAGAATCATGCTGTCTGCGAGATCTTGGTAAACTCGTGATGAAATCCATATTGATCATCTCCCACTACCATTCCGAAAGTTTTATATTCTAAGCTAAACCATCGGGCCTTTGGTGCTCTACAACAAATTTAGCAATGCCCTTTTTCATGTCATTCCACCAATAAACATCTCTCAAGTCACGATATATTTTGGTGGAACCCAGATGAATGAAATATCTGGATTTTTGAGCTTTCTCCATGATCCTCTCTTGGAGTCCATCCACCATTGGTACACACAACCCACATCGATATCTCAATACACCATCTCTCTCTTGTTCAAAAGTTAATACATTTTGCTTATGAACATTTGCTTTTAATTCAAGCAAAATAGGATCTTGGTCTTGCTTGCCTTTTACTTCTGACACTAATGATGATTCAGCCCCATTCGTCACCACTATTCCTTCTTCTGTGGAATCCATAAGTCTGACTCCCAGGCGTGCCAGTCTGTGCACATCTTTCGCTAACTCTCTCTTTTCTTCTTCAACATGGGCGGTGCTACCCATAGACAACCTGCTTAAGGAATCAGCAACAACATTAGTTTTACCTGAGTGGTAATGAATACTCATGTCGTAGTCCTTGAGTAACTCTAACCACCTTCTCTGTTTGAGATTAACCTCTTTCTGAGTGAACACATATTGAAGGCTCTTGTGATCGGTGAACACATCCACATGAACACCATACAAATAATGGCGCCATATTTTCAAAGCGAAAACTACAGCAGCCAACTCTAGATCATGGGTTGGATAATTCTTCTTATGAACTTTCAACTGTCTGGAGACATAAGCTATAACTTTGTCATTCTGCATTAAGATGTTTACATCCCTACTCTATTCAAATAGTGCGAAATGTCACGATGATTAAAAAAACAATCAATTGATTTGATTTTAAAAGAATTTTAAGAAAAAACGAATATTAAAAGAGTCGCCACCTAATTTTAGGAAAAAACTAGAAAACCAATTAAAAATATCTACGAAACCATTAGATTCTAGATAAGGGGTTCATGTTATTTCGAAGGAAATGTGTTAGGCATCCTTCGAAATCCACAATTGTGAGTGACGACTAAATTCATTTTTTCAAATTGAGGAAGAGAAAAAAAATATTCAAGAATAATAAACACGCAAAATACACAAGTAATAAAATAGAATAATGATATAAGACACGGCCTAAAATTTGTTTAACATTGATATATACACAATAATGAATAAAAATATTGTTTGAACTTTGTTCGAATAGCTTCAATGAGAAGCAACTCCGAGTACCTGTGAAGACACTTAGTAAAAGTGTTGGTACTAAATAAATATGAATAAAAATAAATGAATTAAATAATAACTTCAAAATAAAAATCCACCTTATTAACATGAGAGACCTTGAAAATCGACGATAATTTCTTCATCGGCCAATTTAAACAGACAAAAAATATAAACTTAAACTAAATTTTCATCTTTTATAATGCAGATGCCTCAAAAACCTACGGAGTGATTTTTTTATTGGCCACTTTAACTTATTTTGCTCGAATTAATGAAAAAGAACAATAATACATCAAAGATATATAAATTATCCACCCTTAAAACTGGCTACAAAAATATAAAACAAGGACATAATAAAATATAAAAAGAAAAAAATTAAAAGCAACATTCAATAATAAGAAAGCTTAACAACAACATTAAACAATAATATAATTAAGAAACAACAACAACAAAAGGTTAACATTGAAATTTGTTCATCATGAATATTATAAAAATGCTAAAAGGTAAATTAATATTAAAATAATAAAATAGTAGTGAACAGGTAACACCAAAATAGCAAATAATAATAAAATACGTTATTAACAATAACAAAAAATGTTCAAATTCAGTGCAAACCAGAACCTAAATAACAGAGCACAAAAATATCAATACAAACTAGAAAAGAGCAAATCAAATAGGAATCAAAATATGGTGAAATGCAACCCAAAATAAGAACAAGAACGAAATAATAGCAGCCCAACAAACCATAGAAGCAAACATTTATCAAATTTAATAATAATAATAATAATAATAGAAGCTTTAAAAATGTACCAAAAGGGGAAAAACGAGAAGTCACAGTGGTTCCTAGTTGTTGGAGTTGCACCGGAGATTGAAGCTCCCAGTAGTTGATTGTTGTTGTGTGGCTGTGTTAAAGCTGGAGATCTAGTTTCTCGGGTGCTTGCTAGATTTGTGGTTTTGTTTGGTCTATTGTTGGTGGGTGAAGCTGTTGAACTCGGAGTTCATGGATGGTTTGAAACAGCAATGGGGGGAGAGAAAACGACAGCGTTTGGGGTGGTTGTTCTCTAGAAGAGATCTGGTTCGCCGGCAAAAAGGAAAGGGGTTCTGGGGTAGTTTTCGTGGCTGTTTGTTATCTGTTAGTAGCGTTGGAGGTGGTCGTTTGGTCGTTGCTTTCAGGTGAGTTAGATAGTTGTTTTCAGGCGAGTTTGATGGTTGTTTTCGGTGGGGTTTTGGATCGGGTTTGGCTGAAGTTTTTGGCTGTATTGTTGGTCGATTTTGTTGACTGTTTCAACCACTGTTTGATGGTTGTTTCAGCTGCTATTTCGTCACAGCGAAAAGGAAAGAGGAGGAAGAGCGGCTTGGGTGTTTTGGTGGTGGAGAAAGCAGTGGGGAAGGTGTTGTTTTGTTTGCTGTGTATATGGGTTTGTTTTCCATCTGAGCTTGTGGGTTGCTCTGTAGGCAGTAACGGAGGAAAAGGAAGAAGAGCACAAATGGGTTTTTGGGTTGACCATTGGGGTCTCATTTGGTAGTGACTGGTCGGAGCTCCGGCGAAAGTTCGCTAGAGAAAGATAATGAACTATAGAAAAATCAAAATCTGAAAATTAAATCCCCAAATTTTAAATTAATTCATCGCTTCTATTTTTTAACCTAATCAAAACTTATATATGAAATTATTTTATAATGAGCTCAAATTATGGACCTGAGATTATGACAAAAAATTGTTGGTTAAATAAAATATATGTGTATATAATTATTATCCTAGTTTAATAGTATTTCTACATTGTGCTAAAAATGCTAAAATTGATATTAATAAAAGTAATGAATAAAATGAATATTAAAAAATGTAATGAACGTAACTTATGACGTGTGAAATAATGCAATTTAACAGAAATAATGATTTAATAAAAATGAATAAATATTTGAACGTATTCAACCGTTTGTGACAAAAAGTAATGTAATTAAAACTAACTGATAAAAAATCTAAATATTGACAAATAAGGATGGTTATCGATAAACTTATTCAAAAATTATAAAAATGTATTTTGAACTATTAAATAAATAAAACTACAAGTTTTGAAAATGTTAGGCCAAAATTGAGTGTCAACATAAGACACAACCCAAACCAACTCTAGATGCATCACAATATACCACAAAACCTTGAGTACCTTCTGATAAGGTTAAAACTGGGGCAGTAGTCAACCTCTTTTTTAATTCCTGAAAGCTTTTCTCACAAGCTTCAGACTATTGAAATTTTACTATCTTCTGAGTCAACTTGGTCAAAGGAGACGAAATAGACGAGAACCCCTCTACAAACTTTTATAATAGCCAGCTAAACCCAAGAAACTCCTAATATCAGTTGGAGATGTGGGTCTAGGCTAATTCTGCATTGTCTCAATTTTCTAAATATCAACTTTAATTCCTTCTCCAAACACAATATGGCTTTAAAATGCCAAAGACTCAAGCCAAAATTCACACTTAGAGAATTTAGCATATAATTCCTTATCTTTCAAAGTCTGAAGAACTATTCGGAGATGACTATCATGATCTTCTTCATTCCTTGAATAGATTAGTATGTCATCAATGAATACGATAACAAACATATCTAAATAAGGTTTGAAGACTCTATTCATAATATCCATGAACGCTGCTGGTGCATTAGTCAAAACAAAGGACATGACCAAAAACTCATAATGACCATATCGGGTTCTGAAAGCTGTCTTTGGAATATCAGATTCCCTTACTCTTAACTGTTGATAGCCTGATCTAAGTTCAATTCTTGATCTGATAAAAAAGATCATCGATTCTTGAAAGAGGATACTAATTCTTGATGGTAACCTTGTTCAACTGACGGTAATCTATACACATCCTAAGAAAACTATCCTTCTTTCTCACAAATAAGACCAGAGCGCCTCAAGGTGAGACACTTGATCGAATAAACCTTTTCTCTAAAAGGTCTTTCAATTGCTCTTTAAGCTCTTTCAACTCTACTGGTGCCATTTTGTATGGCGGAATAGATATAGGACGAGTATCTGGAAGAAGATCTATGCCGAAGTCTATCTCTCTCTCGGGAGGGACTCCGGGAAATCATTAGAAAAGACTTCTGGGAACTCTTTTACTACTGGAACTGACTGAATAGGAGTACCTCAACACTTGAGTCATTAACTCGAACTAAGTAATAGACACACCCCTTAGAAACGAACTTCATTGCCTTAAGGTACGAAATGAAATGATCCTTAGGCACTCCTGAACTGCTTTTCCTCTCTAAGACTATCTCATTTGGAAACTGAAAGTTGACTACTCGAGTTCTACAATCAACTGATGTATGAAGTTAGTCCATACCAAGAATGACATCAAAATCTATCATGTCTAACTCAATTAAATCAGTCATAGTACTCTTGTGATTGACGAAAATGGGACTATTACGATAGACTTTCTCTGTTAGAATAGACTCACCAACAGGCGTGGAAACACTGAATGGTTCACTAAGTTTCTTAGGAATAATATCAAAGTTCATAGCAACATATGGAGTTACAAAAGATAAACTCGCTCCTGGATCTAGCAAGGCATAAACAGTAAAGTCAAAGACTTGAATCATACCAGTGACAACATCTGGCGAATTCTCTTGCTCTTGGCGACTGTTGATAACATATAAGCGGTTTGTTCATCCGCCAGTACCAGAAGTAGCCCCTCTAGGTGCTATTCTGTCTGGTGGAGCAACTGAAGAAGACTGGGCTCTATTGCTCCCATTACCAGTGCCCTGCTTATTCTTTGGACACTCTCGCATGAAATGCCCAGTCTGACCACAATTGAAACAACCAGTGGAGCCCTCACGACAAATACCTGAGTGGTTCCTACCACACTTGGCGTAGGCAGGAGGCTTACTACCCCCTTGCGCCACACTACCTTGAGAATAAGCAGGCTTAGCTCTGGAATTCTGACCATAGTACTCACCCTTGTTCTTAGGTGTAGGTGCACTAGCAGATGATGGAGCAGGTCCTTTCTGTTTCTGTTGGAGCGATGACTGGTTGGCATTACTCTTCTGCTATCCGGACTCATTCCTTGTCTTAGCCTTCTTATTCTTAAACTCCTTTCTATATCTCATCTTCTCTTCCTCTATCTGCTACACATAAACCATCAACCTCGAAATGTCCCATGTCCCCAATAAGCATTGCTGCTCGGCCCTCTTTGCTTGATAGACGGCCCAACCCAGCAACAAACAAGTTCATCCTACTCCTCATGTCCCTAACCATCTCCGTAGCATAACGGGATAGTTGGGTGAACTTCAACCTACATTTATAAACACTTAGGGAATCCCGCTTAAGTGGAAGAATTCACGTACATTAGCCTCTTTCAGTTCTCAAGGAAAGAAATCCCCCAAGAAAGCCTCTTCAAAACATACCCAACTTGCAGGTGGTGTATCCTCAGCTCTACCCCCTTTCCACTGATCAAACCAAGTCCTAGCAATATTTTTCATCTGATATGCAGCTTGCTCAACTCTCACAGTATCTGTAACATACATCACATCGAACACTTTTTTCAGTTCTTCAATGAAGTTCTCTGGATCCTCTACAATGCTCGAACCAATGAAACTTGAGGGATTCATCCTCAAGAACTCACAAATTCTTGAAGTGTCAGCATCTTCTTGTCGAGCTCCTCTTTGCTGCCCAACTCGGTTGGTCACAACTTGACTGAACATCCTTATAGCCTCTCTGAACTTAGCATTAGTAACTTCTCCTTGTGGTTGCACTTCAGGTGCATTGGGTAACTCTTGTTCCTCAACATTCCTCCTAGCTGGACGACCTCTGACTGCTCTTCGTGGAGGCATGATTATCTGAACACGCGTAAGCACGAATTAGAGAGAAACTTTTTAGAGATAAACTCTAACGCACGAAATGAGTATGAAGTAAGTGAAGGATTCCTAAATGTTGCAGCCTCTTAATCATAGATATGTCGCGCTTCACACCGATAAATAGGACTCTACAGACACGACTCATAGACTCCCTAGGACTCTTGAATTCTGTGCTCTGATACCAAGTTTGTCACGCCCCGAGCCTACACCCTTGGCGGGACTGGCACTCAAAGATCATTGTTGGACCCAAGCAACCCCTTGGCCTGGCATACTTAACTTAGCGGAAGACAATGTTCATACTTATAATGATCAATAACACTTAACTGAACTGAATAATAAAATAACTAAGAATGTTTAAAGGTCAAACATTCAACTTGGCCAAAAAGGGCAACCCAAGTCTTAACAATAAGAAATGATAATGAAAAGACTCAAAGGACTAACATCTAACTATCTATGAAGCTTCTAAAATAATTGAGATGGATGTTGGGACAACCCCACAACATCCTAATGAACTAACTAGAAAGCAATGAAAACAGATCCTCCGGAATGCAAGAAGGCTCACCGACTGACTCTGAACTGCTCACTGGATCAATGGTGTGCTGGAATACCGATCCTAGTTACCTGTGTCTGCATCATAAGACGATGCAGGCCAACTGGCATCAGTACATTGAATGTATGAGTATGCGAGTTGAAATGCTAAACATAACTTAATCTTGGAAAGAATCTGAAAGAAATACTTATCTTGGCTCTTCTCAACTCATGAATACTTAACTGAACTCATTTCAATATAAAACAGTTTTACACAAGTGCAATATAAAGAAAAGTTGTTTAAAAATATGATGCCAACTCTGTGTATATATAAGGATACAACATAACTCTGAAATGTATGTAAAAATACAATAAACTGATGTATATAAAAATACAATAACTTTTGTGGGAGTTTCTCTAACCGACAACCATCACATAAGAGCTATAGTGATGATACAACGATCTACCTCACGCTGCCAGCACATCCTATACCCGGCAAGAGGTATAGGACCTGAACTACTAAGAGGATGCACTAGTCTATTGTGAAAAAGGTTTATTTAAAAAGTATGACCATTTTCTACCCATGATGACTACATGGTTTATTGCAGCTCGGGGTTTTCTAAACCCTCCCCCATATTGGTGCTCAATGTTTTTACCCCGATTTTTCGCAAAAATGGACTTTTCTTTCGGATGCACGACCTAACAACTCCTTTGGGCTTTGGGTGGATTGAAGAGTCGCCACCTAACCAATTAAGACACATTAGGGCACCTATCTAACCTAACTGATTCTAACTATAAGTCAACGAACCAGAGATCGGGTAAGGGTTCAAATTACCTCGAGGGGAAGGTGTTAGCCATCCCTCGAGGTCCACAAATGTGGGTCCCGACCGTCTCTCATGCAATTTATGTGGGGGTTACAAGTAGCAATTAAGGTCACTTCATTTATTAGTTTAATTAGCTAAGCATGTAGAGCTAAGTGATAACATAATATTAAATATATATATTATACATGAAACAATTATAGAAGATAAGCAAAAAGACAGAAATTGCACAAGTCGATAAGCAAATAAAATTTATTTATTTAAGATACCCCAAACAAATGTAATTATAAATAAATAAAGGGACAAAAGGAAAGAGAGACTCTGAAGAACTTTGCGGATCAGCACTCGGCGTCTATATAGGGACAAACAAAACAAATGTTTGTCATTTACGGCTCGAGGCAATGTCATCATCTTCGTAGGGCCTAAACTACCCCTACCCCACCTTTCGCATGCATTTTCGTCTCTAAAAGGTGCCTAGCGTCCCCGCTTAATGTCCAAGAGACATTAGACTACTGTTGGGATAGTTTTAGACGAGAAATAAATATAAGCTTCTAATAGGCCCCATAGACACCAAGCGAAACAAATAGGACAACACTTAGCACGTAAAGTCTCATATTGGCCTCTTAAGTTTTAATTAACGTGCTTTCGAACTCACATAATGGTTAAAGGTCTCATACTGAGTGTGTGCGCAAATAGACAACATAACACATTATCGAATTTAGAGGATAGAAAACGATCATAAATACAGGAAAGTATTAATTGATAAAAAAAAAAGTGGCATAACAATGATTTAAATGCAGAAAACACTTTTCAGAGCAGTAACATATATATTAATGATGCAGAAATTTAATTAAATGGCAGAACAGTGCAGAAATTAATTAATCCGAGCAAAATTTAATCATAGCAGCAAGTGGCAGATGCAGAAAATTAATTTAATTGGCAGAACAAGTAATCATGTAGAATGGATTGATTTTAAGTAGCATAAGAGTGTTTAAGTGCATAAAATAATTTCATTATGTAGATTGGACAAGGAGATTTCATGTTGGGCAATTATTATCTTATTTTTAGTGTCAAAAATAAATGCATTGCAGAAATTATTTACTAGCGGGCAGAAAAAAATTATGACATTATGCAAATTTTATTTATTTATTTTAATTGATTTCACGTGGCCAACAACTGATCATAATACAGAAGCTAGAATATTTCAGGCAGGGTTTAATTAGGTCAACTAATTTAAGTAGCAGATTTTAAAAGACACACAGAATGTCATTAATAATTAATTTTAGGTGATTAGAAAATAGATCACAAAATACAGGAAATATTTCTTTACAAAGCATGCAGTAGATCAGAATGATTTAATAGCATATTTTCAATAGCAAAATAGAGCAGAAATTAATGATTTGAGCCAGATTCAATCCAGGAAGCAGATTTTAATCTTAAAACAGAAATTCTCTCTTTTTATTTATTAATATGCTGATTGACATCTCAACTCATTAATTATGTCCTATAGGCATGATATCTATTTCGTTTAAACAAACTATTAAACCCTATAGGCATGACATTTATTTAATATGTAACAAATTTTAAACCTTTATGCATGATTTCTAAGCCCAAAAACATATTGAAAGTTATTTAGATCCTATAGGCATGCTTTCTACCTTTAGTTTACTCAATACAGATAGATGATTTTAACAAAGCTTTGTTTTGTTAATTTTTATTATTATTATTATTTATACATAAAATGGGTAATCAAAACAAGCAAAGTAGGGAGACATGTAAAAGTTTATTTATTTAGTTAGATCAAAAGCAAAGTTACCAAACTATCCAAATAATCACAATCCTATAGGCATGCTTTTCTAACGCAAATAAGTTTGCAATAAAGTAACAATCAGCACGTAAACCCCTCCCCCATTAAACAGTCCCCTGAAATTTAATTCATATATAGGAGAGTTAGAGTTACAAAATTATTACAAAATCGACAAAAAAAAGCACTTAATAAAAAATCCAAATATTAAAAATAAGTTAAAATAAAGGCTCCGTCCAAGCATCCCTTCCCATGGCGACTCTTCAAACTCCCACACTTATTATGAATCTGTTATATAACGGATATAGAGCAGCACAAACATATAATACAATAAAATTTACTTAACGGGCAGAAGATGCGAATATGGATTAATACACGAATCAAACACTCACATTCACACAAAAATATACTCAACCAATATAAACATCACAAAAGAGGGAGAAAGAAACTAACCCGCACGCTTTCGTTATTATTTCAAGCATACATATAATACGAACAATGCAAAAATTAAAATAGTGGAAGGAACTAACCAATTATGCAGAATTATTTATCAGCAATGAAGACCAAACTTAATCAGATACTAGACCCGAACACAGCAAACCGAGTAGAGGAGCACTTAGAATGTTCACCCAATTTTAGATCTTTAGAGTAGAGAGTATTTTATGCTCTTGTTAGAATATGTAAGCATGAGTGAGAAGTCAGTCTGTAAGTCCTAGAGAATGAGAGAAGGCATCTAATTTATAGTAGAAGGAGAGGGCACATAATAATGGAAGAAAACAATTTTAGGATCAATTAAATATTTTCCTTATTTCAAAGGAGCCAAAAATTAGCATTATTTTAATTTATTTTATTTACCAAATATAAAAAAAAGCAAGAAATCTGTCCAAATTTAAATTAAGGCAAAGGAAATCAGTCAAAAATCAACAACGGTAAATAAAAACCAAACTTAAATCAAATTAGAATATAATGACATTTTAACAAATCTAAAATACACATGCTTTCGGAGTTCAGAAAATCACCAGGAAGTAGGCCAAACCAAACAAGTAAGATTTTTGCCAAATATGACCCGAATAAGAAATCTGTCTGATGACTTTAAATAAGGCAAACAAATCAATTAACAATATTCAATTAAGCAATCAGCCAACTCTTTTTTTACCAAATGAAATAAGTAAGAAACTGCTATTAATGAAAATTTACCATAATAGCAAAGAAAATCAATTAAGATTTGACAAATAAGAGGAAGAGTCTCTAATCAAACAAAATCACCTCAGGGATATATCACAACAGTACATATTCAAAGAAAATCTTGATATTTAACATAAGGAACAATGACAAAGTTTATATACGCAAAGAATCAGTCCAGAGCACTAAGAATACAAATTCAAGCAAAGGAACGGATCAAAAATGGAGCAAACATAATGCAACATAATAGAAAGATCTCCAAAGCTTTAAATCACATATACACCATAATATTTCAACAGTGAACGCGTTAAGCATATTAACTAGCAAGAAAATTTATTAAGTAAAACTCATATGTTAAACATATGGGGTAGCATACAAACATTTCAACTAAATCAGAATGAGGAAGAGAAATTAGGATGATAAATTGAACAAGAAAGCAAACCCAAGCGGATCTGAAAAGATTCGCCTAGAACTTTAACTTCCCCGAAATTCTTGCGGCCTCATTTGCTTCGCCGGAGCTTTGTTGGTTTCGAAACTACTGCTCGCCTCGTTGAGCTGCTTTCCACCGAAAAAAGTAGAGAGAGGCAAATGACGAACGGAGGGAGAACGCGGTGTTTTGCCGATGATGCTCGCCGCGAGTTCTTGGTCTCCGCCTTCACGGAAGCTGCATCTTGAGGAGTTGTTGGTTCTTGGAGGCTGGCTGTTCTCACCGGGCGCCGCTTGTCGCAACTATTGTTGGTGTTGTTCGCCGGTCGGAGCGGAAGAGAGGAAGAGAAAGCCTACAGAGGCGACAGGCAGCTGCTAGCCTTGTCGGTGGTGTCGCCTGTCAGCAGTAAGGAGGGAGGAGGAGAAAGTTGCGGCATTTTTTTGGAGAGGAGAGGAATGGAAGAATCAATCTCACATGATGGACGCTCCAGATTAAAAGATGAAATCTTAAAATCAGATTGGATTGGATTTGAACTGGCCAAAAATTGCAATACAATTGGCTAGAAGTGAAATGAAAGGTGGTTATAATTGAAATAAAAATTGGACTGGAATGTGCTAGAATTGGAATGAATTAGAACAAAATAGGCAACAATTTTAATGATTTTGAGGAAAATTAAACAAATGTTATCCACTTAAAATACTACAAATATTATAATATTTTATATAATAAACATCACATAAAATTTAAAACATTTGAAATAAAACAAATATTTTGAGTTTTACTAATAATTTTTACGATAAAATAAATTTTTTTAGACAAAAGCGATTAAAATTTTAAAATTGAAATATTTTTTTGAAAAATACGTACTTACTCGAATACTATTCTAAAAAGAATTATACGTCGGTCAAAATTGGGTGTCAACACTCAATACTACTCCCAAAATATACTAGCTCTTTATGTTTTAAAAACATACTTCTTTCTATGATTTGAAATTATTGCTCAAAAACTTATCTCAAAGGCTATCTTGGAAATCAAAGTTTCCCCTCTTGCTTCATTTAGAAAATGATTATTTTTTTCTGAAAACTAGCCCGTATGCTCTTTGGAAATCTCAGTTTCCGTTCTTATTTAAATGTGAAAACATTCTAAATCTTTTTGGGAATACTTAGTCCCCATATACTTTTTGAAGAAAAGAACTTCAACTTTACTCTTTACTGAACTCAAAACTTAAGTCTTAAAACAAAGTTAAAACGTTTGCAAAAGACTTTTGAAAAACTTTATGGACTTCTCTTAACTTGACTCTTGACTTCTCTTGACTTTGATCTTAACTGCTCTTGACTTGATTCCTAACTGGTCCTTGAATTGAATTATAGATTCAAGGATTGTGATTTGCGATTGGAAAGATCTCATGATGTTTAGGAATGATTTTAGATAACTAAACTTGAGAAAAGACCAAAAATCAATATTTGAGAATGGGTCCGCGACGCAGAGACATATTTAATTTTTTGTTTCGAAAACGTCTTTTCAGGTAGAACGGTCCGTGACCGCTCCGCGACGCGAAATATAAATTTCCAAATCTGAGAGGTAGCTCCGCGACGCGGAGGTAGTGCCAAATTTTGACCGACGAAATATCTTCTTCGATTTTCAACCCCAATTCGCCCAAAATTGATTATTTTTCTAAAATTCCTTTTAGATACAGATACCTAACAAATGTACCTAAGAACCTAACTTGAAACGACTCTATAATACGACATAACGATTTCATAAACTTCCCCATATCAACCAAATTTAAGAACAACATCAAAATCAAGTATAGATATCAAGATCATCAATATTCAAACTCTTTTAGGTCGAATCTAAACTGAAATTAATATACTTGGCATGTGGGAGAACGATCCCAACGTTATGAAAGCCTCACATACCTAGTAGGAATAAATCCTTGGCGAAAACCACAACTAAATGGATCGATCTTGATGAATCTTGCCCTTTCTTCTTCTTTCTCCTCTTTTCTCCTTTCTTCAAGCCCTAACGTAAAATTTTAATTTCTAAAACTGACTAAAATATGATTTGACCTATATTATACGTCTAAGAATGGATTAAAATAATAGGGCAAGGAAAAGACTAAAATACCCCTTAAAAATACGGATTGGACAATTCCTTATTTGAACAGCCCAACTTCCAAATGGCTTTCCAACCATATCTAGAAGTACACCTAACTCATCCTGAGCTAGGAATTATGGCCATTTAAAGTGATAAAAACTCACATTTCCTAACTTAAATCAATTTCCAGATTTGTCACTATTTCCAAAAATGACTATTTCCAATTCTTAGATTCTTCCTAGCTATTTCAAATTGCGAGATGTTACAGAAGAATTTAATTTCTGTTGCACTGCTTGTTAAAAATGGATTTAAGTGTGTCCTAGTTAGTGATAAAACAGTAATAAGTAAGAATGAGATGTTCTTAGGAAAGGGCTACCTCACTGAGGGCCTCTTCAAACTAAATGTAATGATTGTTGACAGTATTAATAAAAATTCTGCTTCTGTTTACTTATTGGAGTCAAATGATTTATGGCATGCCCGTTTAGGACATGTAAATTACAAAGCCTTGCGAAAATTGATTACTTTAGAAGTATTGCTTGATTTCAAATGTGATAAATCGAAATGTGAAATTTATGTGGAAAGTAAGTTTGTTAAACATCCTTATAAGTCTGTTGACAGGAATTCAAAACCTTTAGACTTAATTCACACAGATATATGCGATATGAAGTCAATACCATCTCGTGATGGAAAAAAGTATTTTATAACTTTTATTGACAATTGCACTCGATTTTGTTATGTATATTTGCTTAATATTAAGGATGAAACAATTGATGCATTTAAACAATACAAAAATGAAGTGGTAAATCAATTGAATCTAAAGATAAAAATGATTCAGAGTGATAGGGGTGAAGAATACGAATCTCCTTTTGCAGAGATATGTTTGGAATATGGTATTATTCATCAAACTACTTCACCCTATATACCACAGTCAAATGGTTTGGCAGAACAAAAGAACAGAACATTAAAGGAAATGATGAATGCCTTGACAATCAGTTCTGGTTCACCGCAAAACCTGTGGGGGGGAAGCCATCCTTACAGCTAACAAGATACTCAATAGGGTACCCCGTAGCAAAATGCAATCGATTCCATATGAGTTATGGAAAGGAGAGAAACCTAACTTAAAATATTTTGAAGTATGGGGGTGTCTATCCAAGGTAGAGGTTTCTTTACCCAAAAGAGTGAAAATTGGACCCAAAACAGTGGATTGTGTATTTATTGGATATGATGTGAACAGTAAGGCCTGTCAATTATTGGTTCACAAATTTGATAATCTTGAAATTCATGTGAATACGATAATTGAGTCAGATAACGCTGAGTTCTTTGAACACATTTATCCGTATAAAACTGAATGTGAGTCGACAAGTGAAAGACCTAAAAAATACACTACCTAATGAGGATCCTAGCCGTAGTAATCGCCAAAGGAAATCCACTTCTTTCTGACAATATTTTGTGGTATTCTTACTTGAATATAAGCCTCAAACATTTAAAGCAACTATGTCTTCGTCTAAGTCAATTTATTGGAAAGAAGCAGTCAATAGTGAGATCGAATCAATTTTAAGTAACCATACTTGGGAATTAGCTGATTTTCCTTCAAAAAATAAATATTTAGGATCAAAGCGGATTTTTAAAAGAAAAATGAAAGTCGATAGGACTATTGACAAATATAAGGCTAGGCTTGTAGTCAAAGGATACAAACAAAAGGAAGGTCTGGACTACTTTGATAAACACTCTCCAGTAACACGAATAACATCAATTAGGATATTAATAGCACTAGCGGCATTGCATGATCTTAAAATCCACCAAATGGATGTAAAGACAGCCTTTTTAAATGGAGAGTTGGAGGAAGAAATTTACATGGAACAACTTGAAAGGTTTGTGGTTCCTGTTAAAGAAGAGAAAGTGTGCAGACTTGTGAAGTCGCTATATGGGCTCAAGCAAGCACCCAAACAATGGCATGCTAAATTTGATCAAATAATGTTGGCAAATGGATTCAAGATTAACGAATGTGAGAAGTGTGTTTACATTAAAACCGTTCCAAATCATGAAGTCATTGTTTGTCTGTATGTTGATGACATATAAATAATGAGTAAAGATATTGACGATATAAATGCTACTAAGCGCATGTTGTCTAGCAAGTTCAATATGAAGGACTTAGGAGTTGCTAAGGATTCTCAAAACTCCTCAGGACTAGCATTATCTCAATCTCATTATATTGAAAGAGTATTGGATAAGTTCAAGTACTTGAATTTCAATGTTGTCAAAACTCCAATTGATTTAAGCTTTACATTTCAAAAGAATGAATGTGAAAGTGACTCTCAATTGGAATATGCCAGAGTGTTAAGAAGTTTGATGTATATTATGAATTGTACGCAATATAGCATGTGTTATTAGCAAATTGAGTCACTTCACTAGTAATCCTAATCAAACTCACTGGATAGCAATGAAACGTGTGTTGGGGTATCTGAAACATACACAACACTATGCTTTCCATTATAATAAATATTCTGTCGTGATTGAAGGATATAGTGATGCAAATTGGATCACCGGGTCAAATGAAGTAAAATCCACAAGTGGTTATGTGTTTACACTTGGTGGAGGAACAGTCTATAGGAAATCATCCAAACAGACATGTATCGCTTGCTCCATAATAGAATTTGAATTTATTGTTTTAGATAAGGCCAGTGAAGAAGCTGAATGACTCCGAAATTTCTTAGAGGATATTCCATTATGGCCCAAACCTGTGGGACTTATTTGCATACATTGTGAGTGTCAAGCAGCAATAGGTAGGGTAGGGAACGTCATGTACAACGATAAGTCTCGTCATATATGATGAAGACATAACACCATAAGACAACTGCTCTCTAGTGGAATTATCATAATTGACTATGTGAAGTCAAGCGATAATGTGTCAGATCCACTAACGAAGGGCCTAGTGAGAGAGGCAGTTGAAAGATCATCTAAGGGAATAGGTTTACGGCTTAGGACAAGTCAGCATGGTAGTAACTCTATCTAGCAGACTGGAGATCCCAAAAGCTAGATTCAAGGAGTAAAACAAAGTTGTGACTGACGGTTCAACATTGTCAATCAACTAAATCCATTCTCATGATGAAGACAATGTTCAGGAACAAGGTTAAGACCTTAAGGCTTGTTAATAAGTTAATAATGATTAAAGTTTTTAATGATTGCTAAGTTTGGCAGATTTGACCAAATAATGTATCTACGCAATAACACTGTTAGAAATCATCTATGTGAGTGTGAAGTGTAAGCTGCTTCAAAGAGAATATTTTGTCAAAAGTCTATTCTCTATACACTGATGAAACTAGGAGGTGTTCATGACTGAAACGAACAACACCGTAAGAACCATAAATGGAAAAGGTTAATTGTGTGACATATGGTTGTCTAGGTATACACCAAAGCTCAACGGTTCAAAGATATCACATCTACCAATTGACCGAGATATCCGACATATGTTCACTATGGAAAAATCCAAGGGGAAACCTACTTATCCAGATGCAATTGATCACTGCTTGTAAAGTACACACTCGTTCGTACATTCCTTATGTTATAACCATTCCCTATTCATGTGGGGGATTGTTGGGTATATATCAAGAGTTAATGGGAAATTGAGGGAAGATGAAAAGAGAGGAACTTGAAAAGTTCTCTTATGCTTTAGTAAAAAGGCATTTCGTCCTCATTGGTGGTAGAAAGAAAAATAGAAGGGTTTAAATAGATAAACACTTCTATTAGTTGTTAAAAGGATTGGAAAAAGGGACCCCACTCGTGCCGTCGTCGTCGTCGCTCGCTCGGCTCGACTTTGGCTTTGGCTTTGAAAAATGATCGATCGAGAGATTATTTTTTGGACAAAGTTTGTTTTAATTATTTAATTAATTAAATTAAATAGCCAAAACATTTCAATTATTTAGTTAATTAACCAAAATATTTCGATCCGACTCGAATCCGCATGAACCCGTTTCATTTAAAACACTTTTCCGTTTTAATTTGAATTTCCCGCCGTTGGAGATGACTATTCTGAAAGGTTGCAAATTTTCAGAATAGCCATGACCGTTTGAAAAGTTGCAACCTTTCTGGAATGGTCGTGTGGTTTCTGAAAGGTTGCAACCTTTCGGAACCAGGGCTTCTTGGCTATAAATATCACTGATTCTTCAGATTTTTAACTTACGAAAAATTCTGATTTCTTCTTCTTCTTCTGCACAAATATTTTTCGTGTACTTTACTGCCATTGATTGGCTCGCTGACACCAGAGTTTTGGGTATCAATACACTGGTGATTGAGATCATTCTATCCTGAGAGAACATATTCCAAATCAAACCTCGGATATTAGAGGGGAATAATTTCCTTAAAAGGACACTATGCATTCAGTGGGCTTGATCTTCTTCCTATTCTGGTTTTTCGGATTCTGGTACCTTTTTACAGATTTTAGTTTTGTTAATTAATTTTTGTTCTTCACTGGTTCATTAGAAACTTTGGTAACTTCGTGTTTCTGTAAAATTTATGATAATCAGTATTACTGTTTTTAAACACTGATTGGCATCAAATATTACTACTAGCAAGTATATAAAACTATATTAAATTTCATATATGGACACAATCTAATATAAATAAGTAATTTTTTTTTAATCTCTATATATGACCTACTATGGGTAAGAAATTCAAGTTCAATTATTGACATCTTTACTACAAATTTCTTAACATCTTGATCCATTAGTTAGCCATATAAATTAGAAACATTAATAACTTAATCATAGTTTAAATCCTCATGTAAACTAAAAAATGCTAGGTGGTATTTTCTTATTCAATTGAATAGCACTTGCTAACTAATTATCGATTTTGTCTTTAAAAAATACTTATTATCTCAGAACTTTAATTGAAAAAATATAACTTCAAGATATTGATTATCTTTTTTAATTATAGAAGCTGAAAAGTAATTTTATGAATATTATCCTTGTATTTGTCTAAGCTTTGAATGATCGATTACTCAATATCAAAACGGTAAAAAATATCAAATATTTGATAAAATAGTCAAAATATACCCAAGTTGATAAGACGTCACTATTATCTAAGCCATTATCAAAAATAGTCTTTAAAACTTTTTTGGATTATAGATAATGCACATGACTAGAGTCTATTTGGAGCCGACATTTAGGTTATCAAATCCAATATGCCAACAACTTCTATGATTTGAATGGTTAATTTATCACTTTTTTTTTTTGGGTTTCCGAATAATTCAAATCGCACATTGTAAGGTCTATTTGGGGGTGACACTCTCAACATGATGTTTTTTCATTACAAGGGCTTGAACTGAGACTTTTGATTAAGAATAGAGCAGTCCTGTCACTGCAATCAAAACTCATCCCGATGACTAATTAATTTATTACTATTTCTGGGCTCTAGTGTCATATATCTCTCCGTTCATTTTTATTCATCTAATATATTAACAATAATTATTTAATAGTTTACTTGTTTATTTTCAAAAATTAAGAAATAATTTATTATTTTATATTTATTTTTTAAAAATATTATTCATTTCCTAATAGTTGATGACTTATCATATCATATCATTAATATAAACAAATAAAAATGAATTGGAAAAATTGGTGTGTATATATATATATATATACTAAACAAACCAATGACATTTCTTCATTACGTAGACTTTCCATAATTAGTACGAAACAATTAGTCGATATTTTGTTTTCCACTACCTATCCACAAGAGCAGAAATACGAGTTCGACAAAATTTAATAGTTTTATCTCAATTATATATAAATTACAAAGTTTACTAAATATGCACATATAATAAGTTGTTAATCCAATAATATAATAAGGATTAAGGGGTCCAACGATCAATATTTTAATTTTTTTTTGAATTTATAAATTTTAAATTCTAAATTCGTCATTTGATTAACTACACATAAATTAGTTGATGATGATGGTGATAATGTAAAATAACTTCAACTTAATCCATAGTGTCATCTTCCTTATCTTTTTTGCCTTTATACATAAGAAAATTCTCTTTACCACGTAATTAGTAATCAATTACTATTTGACTCCATAAAAAAATGATTTTATTTTCACTTTTTAATATTTACGTATCTCTACATTTGGTACATTGTGCCACACCCATATAATGTCTGCCCAAAAATTGTTGATTAAGGGGATGACACATACACATTGACAAGTTGAATGAAGTGTGTAAAATAATAGTAGTGACATATTGTGGTACTAAAAATAAATAGACAAAATGAATCAAAAGTCAAATGAATTAGATAATTGAATTGAAGAAAAATATACATAATGGGAATAAAAAGCTTTTTATATCTGAATATAGTACAGTGCTTGTCGGGC
Source organism: Solanum pinnatisectum (assembly GCA_035578085.1). NCBI lineage: Eukaryota > Viridiplantae > Streptophyta > Magnoliopsida > Solanales > Solanaceae > Solanum > Solanum pinnatisectum. The sequence continues at coordinate 42,609,168 of CM069082.1, read as the reverse complement.
CATCTTTTTTATTGTTTATCTTCTTTAAAATTAACTCATTAATAGAGGAAAAGATGACTAGATGGTTACTAAATAATGTGTGTGTTGACAATTGTTCAATGAATGAGTAATATTAATGATCAAGGAAACAGTAAGCACTAATTATGGAGGTCAAATGGATAGGTTGAATTTGGACGGATCAAAATGTTTTACGCTAATGTAAGAAATGCGCTCAATAATGACTTGAATTAGGATAGGTTAAAATAGGTTAAGTTATCAGTCATAATCTAATTTGTTCAATTCTTATCAAGTTTTGATACTATTATTTTCTTTTTTTATATAGGTAATTAATTTTGTAGAGTGATGGTTAAATCTATATTGTTGCATGTAGCAAAGTGTTGATTGGACAAAATGCTCACATTCAGAAGATGAAGGCAGTAGAGATGAAAATGCTCATATGCATGTGTGAGCATACCAGGAGAGATAGATTAGGAACGAAGTTATACATAACAAGGTGGGAGTGACCTTCATGAAAGATGAGATGAGAGAAACGAGGTTGAGATGGTTCATACATGTGAAGAGGAGGTGCATGGACGCACCAGTGAGGATATGTGTTTGGTGGGCTTTATGAAATTATAGGATGGGTACAGGTAGGCCAAAGACGAATTGAGGTAGGGGAATGATTAGATCATAGGACATGACGCATCTCGAACTTACTAAAGGTTGAATATTAGGATAGTTGACTAGTGGATAGCTGAGTGTTGTCGTAATTTTACGAGGGAGACGCAGGAGGCTAGTCTTCTATTGCTCATCTCCTCATTTAATAGTTTTAGTATCTTTTCTTTTACTTTTACTACCAACTATTGTTTCTTTTGCATTATTCATCTTTCTATTTTGTTGTCGTTATTTAGTTTTCAATAATATTTTGATTCTAGTTTTTTTGAGCCGAGGGTCTATCGAAAACAACCTATCCACTTTACAAAGATAAGGTAAGTTCCCCAGTACATCCTATTCTGATCCCCAAGTCTCACTACTACAAATCATTCCAATCTTTTAAACAAGTTGAATTGAACAGATCATTAACCTGTCCAAACTTAAGCGAACTAAATTGATAATATTTTGTGGACTAATTTTACCACCAAGAACCATCATCCCCCTTTGTTAATGAATTATGGATTTTCTTAACTTGAACAAACAAGGCAAAACACTAGTCTTTAATTTCTAAAAATTGGCAATGCTCTAGTATTTGGACAGCAAAAACCTTGTCCCATCACCTTCTTCCCACTAGTTAATTTGTCTCACTTATTGTCCTTTCTCAATTCATTGACCCTAAACTCATTATCCAAAATCTTTTTGTTTGGTTAGTGTATAAAAGGGACTAAATACTCACTCACATTTTTTACACACATTCCTCTACCTTTTTCTTGATTTTATTCTCAAATTCTATTGCACATATTCATACATATAGTCCTCTATCATGTCAACATTTAGCAACAAAATGGAACTTGTACTCATGTTACTATGTATGTTGATTGTTACGTCGATGATTCTAGGATGTTGTCACGAGGCTGTAGAAAAGCCAATTATTAGGCCTCATCGTCTAAGTTTACGTGAATTTGGTTACGATGAATCAACATTGGAGTATTACAAAAGAAGGGCAATGTTGTTAGATGTAGGAACCATGAGGGTGGCTCCACAAGGACCAGATGCTCAACATCATTCGCAATCACCAACAATGTCATAAGATACAAGGGTGAATGAAATTGTGTGTGTATCTAAATTGATTAAGACATATGTTGTACGTGTGTATTTTGATTGCAACTACGAGTGGAATTTAATCTGTTATAGCAAGTTATCGCTCTATTTTTCGTGTTACAATATGTTGTTAAGTTGATATGTATATGGCAAGATTGTGCCTGCTTTTTCCCTCTCATGTTGGCTTGTTGATCCATGCAATAAAAGTAAGTTCAAGAAACTTGATTTTTATGGATTTCACGGAAATTAAGGCATACATTTAAAAGGATTTTGCACTTAAAAAAGAAAATTAAATTACCTTAATATGTTATAAGGATTTATACATAATTATAATTTTATCCAATTTAAAAATATATATTATAAAGATAATTAAATAATTATTTGAGAAAATTAGTAAAAAGCATAACTTAAATTTTACAGAACTTATGCTGATAGAAAGATAAAATTTCAATTTCAGAACTCGCAAGTTAATTATGTCATGAAAAGACATAACTTAATTCCTACAGAAATCAAGTCGAACAAGATAAAAATTCTCTAAACTTGACGAAATTCGATCATAGAAATACTACACAACTTATGGTGCATAACTTAATTTTTACAAAACTTAAGTGGAGCAAGGTAAAAGTTTTTTAAAGTTTATGTCTAGTGATCCATTGCTCGTCAAGCCAAGTTAAAGGGCATAATTCCTACTATCCATTGCTCTAGGCCTGTATTATCTATCATGGGCTTAGGTGAGAAATGTTAATTTGGGCCCTATTGGGGTTCTAGGCATGTATTTTCTATCATGGGCTTTGGTGACAATTGTTGATTTGGGCCCTGTTGGACTTCTAGGCCTGTATGATATCATGGGCTTTGGTGACAACTGTTGATTTGGGCCATGTTAGGCTTCTAAGGCCTGTATTATCTATCATGGTCTTTGGTGACAACTGTTGATTTGGGCTCTGTTGGGCTTCTAGGCCTGTATAATCTATCATGGGCCGGTGATATCCCTGTCTCTCTGGTCCAAAAGTATAGTTTGAAGAGGATAAAATATATACAAATTTTACATTTCATCTCAAAAATAGAGAAGTTGCTTTTGATAGACCCTTGACTCGAAGGGAAAAATAGCCCAAAACATTTTACATCCATCTTAAAAGTAAAGAGGTTGCTTCTGATAGATCCTCAACTGGAGGGAAAATAGCGCAAAACAGAATAATATGACAGTCGAAGTACAAAACAACAAATAATAGTAACAGGCTATAGCCCAAAACATTTTACATTTATCTCAAAAGCAGAGAAGTTACTTCTGATAGACCCTCAACTCAAGGGAAAAATTGTCCAAAACAGACTAATATGATAGTCGAAGTACAAGACAACATATTTCGAAAGATTAAAAACTAAAACTAAGCTATCAATATGGCGGATAACACGGCAACACATTGCTACCTACTAACCAACCTTCTATCTTAATTTATGTCCTCCATAACCTCCGATTTAAAGTCATATTTTCTATAAGCTAGAACTGCTTCATATTCTATCTAATCACTTAATCCCAAAACTTCTTCATAAAAAATAATATGTATATATATTACTCCCTCCATTTCAAAAATATTGATTTGGTTTGACTTGACACGAAATTTAAGAAATTAAAGAAGACTTCTGAATTTTGTGGTCCTAAATTAAAGTTATATCAAATGTACAAAATTGTCCTTAATCTTGTGATCTTAAATATGCCACGTAAAAAGCTAAAAATAAAATATTGCCAAAAAAGGAAAAATATCATTTTATTTTAAACTAACTAAAAAAAAAAGTTCATTCTTTATAAAATGGATAAAATATTATTTTTAATACATCGTACCAAACAACACGAGTACATACCAAGTAGTTAAAAGAAAAGTAGGTGAGTACAGTTCGGATCGAGGACACTTTCTCTCAGTTGCTTTTCCTCTTTTTCCCCGAAAAAAATAAAATCTCCAATCTCACTCCCCATATTCACAAAATCCTTAAAATTTAGTTTTCTTATTTTCTCAATAGATCCTTCAACTTTTCGAAATTTTTGTTTTTGTCTCTCTGTTCGGAAAAACCCTAGTTCCCTACTTCTTCCATTTTCCCTGAAAATATCGATTCCGATCCAGCTAAGGTTTCCAGTTTTTCCTTTCAAATTCATGGGGTTTTAGGGTTTTAGGAGGAAAGTTTCAATTTTTCGGCTTTTCCAATCCCAGTTGTTGTGTTTTGTGTTTCGTGCTTCGCTTGTTTTAGGGTTAGGGTTTAGTTTCTTCATCCCTTTTGGTTGTTGTTGGGTTGTGATTACATGTATGGATTCAGATGCAAACGATTTGAATTCAAGAAATAGGTTGCGTTGGGGCGATAATTACAAAGTTTATACCCGGAAGCGCCGTAGAACCCTAGAGAATACTAGTACTGACGTTGCTCCGGCCGCCAAAGCCACCGTTAGCTCTACCGCAGCTGCACCGGAGGTTACCTCAAACAGCGGGAGGGATACGAACGAGAATGATGAGGTGCCGGAGCCGTCTTTGCAAACCCAATTTCGGGATTGTTCGATTCTTAAAGGTGGGACAGGGGGTGAGCAAGTAGCTGTGACTAATGGTGGGGAAGTGCGGGAATTGACGGAAGATTCATGTGGTAGAGATGAACCTAGAGATGGACGTGTCGGACCACTGGTGGAGCATAGAGATGGGGAATCGGCTGAGGGTTCATGTGGTAGAGATGTAACTGAAGTTGGCCGTGGCATTGGCACTGGCGCAGCGGTGGTGGTGTCCAGTGGTGGAGAAGTCCCAGAAGGCAGCAGCGGAAATCAGCCAGCAATGCAGAATCATAGAAATGAACCACAAAGTGACAATCTTGAAATGGAGAATGGGTATGGTAAGCCGGTTATTTCAAGAATTCAAGATAGAATTAGGATTAATTTAACTGGAGTGAGGTCCAGCGATGAGATTAGAGAGCTCGGTATGAGCCTAGAGAGTGAGCTTGATCAAGTTAGGGGCTTGGTGAAGCAGGTTGAAGCTAAACAGCTTCAGCTGACAACATATAGGACTAATATAAATGGTGGTAATATTAATGCTGGTAGTGTTACTACTTTCCCTGGTAGTATTACTACTGTCCCTGGTGGTTCTATTAGCTCTTACAGTCATCCACAGTATATGGATGATGGTGTGATCAAGAATAGGTCTTTAGCGCGAATGAATTCAGAGGTGCGTTCTGCTGGGCACGTTGGATCAAGACCATTCCAGCGACCTAATTTTCTGATTGTGGAAAACAGCAATGGTTCTAGTGACTTTGTGGAGAAGGAGAAGAGGACCCCAAAGGCTAATCAGTTTTACAGGAATTCCGAGTTCCTCCTTGGTAAGGATAGACTGCCTCCTGAAAGCAATAAAAGACTGAAGACTAATGGCTCTGGGAAGAAGCACAGTGCCAATTCAGAGAATGGGTTTGGGCTTGATAAGCATAGACTTCAGATTTTTAGGAATTGTAGCAGCTTGCTTCAGAGGTTAATGAAACACAAGCACGGGTGGGTGTTTAATGAGCCAGTGAATGTGAAATCACTTGGGCTACATGATTATCATGACATCATTAAGCATCCTATGGATTTGGGCACCATTAAGACTAGGTTATCTGAGGATTGGTACAAGTCTCCAATGCAATTTGCGGAGGATGTACGACTTGTCTTTCGTAATGCCATGACTTATAATCCTAGAGGGCAAGATGTACATGTTATGGCTGAACAGTTATCAGAGATTTTCGAAGAGAGATGGGCAGTTATAGAGGCTGAGTACAATTCAGATTGGAGGTACCAAACGTATCATGATGTTGGTGCTCCAACTCCCACCTCAAGAATGACCTCTTATGCTCCTCCTTTTCTCCACACCCCAGTGTCTTCTCGTTCTCTTGCTCCACATGCCCGCCAACTTCATCCTTTGGATAGATCTGAGTCAATGACTAGACCGGTTAATCCCAAGATGAAGACTTCAAATATAGCTCATGTTACTAGGACGCCAGTTCCTAAGAAACCGAAGGCAAAAGATCTCAATAAGAGAGACATGACGTATGAGGAAAAGCAGAAGCTTAGCACTAATCTTCAGAATTTACCTTCAGAAAAGCTTGATGCAATTGTTCAGATAATTAAGAAGAGGAACACAGCACTTAGTCAAGACAACGATGAGATTGAAGTAGATATAGATAGTGTTGATGCAGAAACACTCTGGGAGCTTGATAGATTTGTAACAAATTTCAAAAAGAGTTTTAGCAAGTACAAGAGAAAGGCTGAACTTCTTCGAGCCAGGGAAGGAGCTGCTCAGACTGCTCGAAATGTGGTGAGCTTTGTTCTCTAATGTATCCTTCTCTTATCCTCCCCCCCCCCCCCCCAACCCAGTAGTCATTGTGTGTTTGGTTGAGATTCTTAATGTGTGAAAATTACATTGCAGAACCCTACATCAATGGTTGTTGATGCACTGAAAGAAAATGGAACTGGTAAGTGTCTCATAGGAGGAATTGTTGCCTCGGATAGGTTTCAAAGATGCATTGGGTGAAAAATACTTATTGTTCTTGCTGTCATGTATGAGTAGGTGAAAAAGATACAACTCCTACTACCCTTGAAGGTGGAAGACCGGTGGATAGTGCAAGTAGCAGCTCAAGTAGTTCCAGCAGTGATTCAGGCTCATCCTCTAGTGGTAATTATGATACTCTCCTCCAAGTCTCAATGCTGCACACATAATGATTGTTCATTGTTTAACTAATTTTCGGCAAGTTCTTCTCAGTATCTCTAATTTAATTTGCTACACTATGTGCAGATTCTGATAGTGATAGTTCTTCGGCATCTGGATCAGAGGCGGCACAATCACCTAGGACATGACAAGCTCTTGATGTGAGTAAGACTGATTTAGCTAGTGCATGTGATCTTTCTATTGTTGTGACCCCCCAACACCCCTTTCTGATGAATGTGAACTTATTTTTTCCCTGTAGAAGCATCTTTCTTTGTTTTTATTCTTATATTTATTTGAAATGTGAAGTTTGGATTATGTGCCATGTGCTTTTATGAGTATGCTGTTTGTGTTAAGTTTTCTTGATTGCTGCAGTTGTTAGGTTGATGTTTGATGAAATGGTATGATTAGGAAAATACTCTTTGGCATTGGTTTGATGGTGTCTGTGATTCCAGTTCTAACTATTTTTGGAAATATGGTTGAGGACTATTACTATGTCTAATATGGTGTTTTGCAAAATAACATATGAGATGAACAGAACCAATAACCACTTGTTTTGATGGAAATTTTTTGTTGGATGTGATGGAAAATTTTTGTTGGTGTAGGAAATGGAAGTCTTAGAAACTCTTCATTGTGAGGAGGGGCCATTTTAAGTCACCATAGATTAGCTTTGATAGAGTAGCTTGACAATGAATGTTACGACTGCATGAGAACCGTAAAATAGTTTGGGTAGGACAGCTTCTGTGTCTGATAGATGTGGAGTTGTTGTTATATCCAGTGGTGTAATGAGACAACTTTTCATGACAAGTGGAGAGGGTCTTTTTAGAGTTGCACATTTTCTTTTCTGGTTTCCGACAACTCTGTAGTGAATGAAGCTGACAGTTTGAAACTTCATTCCTTATGGGCTCATATAGCTGATGATTAACACACTTAGTATTAGGCGTCTCAACTTGGGCTCCATTTTCGTGGTTGCTCAAGTTGTATCAAACTCTGTGAAAATACCAGCCTAGTTTGAACAACTTGAGCAACACTACTTCTCTTTGCATATCTAATATGGTCAACTGCAACGATTGATTTCAGAACCTGACAAGATCTGATATTGGATTTATTCAATAAGTTCGATCATTGCATTTAATTCAAACAGATTGGTGATATATGTGAACTGTGAAGAACCAATGCTCACCTACTTTCTTAATAACAAATTAATAAGTTGAATTACCAACCGTACAATTTTATTTAGCAATATGATTATTTTACCAGATGAAAACATTTGTCACTTGAAAACCACTCAAACTTTGTGTCTTCTGATCAAGAAAAAAAAGAAAAATTTGAGAAAGCAGAATGGGAAAATTACTAAGATATATCTATTTTATTTTGGGTTCTTACTCCTGTTCAATTTTTTAGCTACTGTTTCCAGTTTTGTTATGTTAAAAGACGAGTTGTTCTAATATCCTTTAAACCATCAGCAAATCATGCTTTTTATCACATGAAAACTCTTGGTTCTAAGGTTCTGCTTTTTACCGTGGTGGTGCATTCACTTTTTGGGCCTTTTCTTTACCGAACCACCATGCAGATTGGCCATTTAAGGAGGGCATTTTCATAACCATGGTTATCCGTTGCTTCAGTGACTTAGTGAATGTACTGTCAGTATGAAGGAGGTGTATAGAAACTTCCATAATGAGCTGGTTGATAATATTTAAAAAATGGCTACATTTCTAGGACTTGCTGCAGATACAAAAGATGTAAATAAAGTCTGATCAAGAAATAGATAAATAAATGTGTTGTGCCCCCTCTCTAAGAGTGGGGATGGATTTATGCTTTTTCTTGAAGTAACCACAGCCGAAAGGGAATTAGGGTAGAATTGCAGGATTATATTTGGTAATCTCATTGTACTTTGACCGAAAACAATAGAGTGCTATGTGAATAAACTTCCCTTATTATTCTACAAGGTCAATGAGAATAACACACTTTTTTTGTTGTTGAAAATCTTGTTTTGTATTACACCCAAGGGTGTTGCCTAGTGGGATAAAATCATGGGAGACTGGTTCAAATCACAGTAGATGCAAAAAACACCAAGTGATTTTTTGCCATCTGCTTAAGCCTTATTCAGCAGGAACTACTTGGTCCTGAGCAGGTGGTAGGTGGTAGGTACCCAGGGGAATAGTCAAGTTGCACACAAATTGGCCAGTCATTAATAAAATTGATCTTGCTTTGTGTTTCTCTTTTACAACCTAGATGTTTGGTTTTGGAACTGTAGTATGTTCAGCTTAATCTACAAGGGAAGTCGATGGATTTCAATTTCTGTAGAACCCTGCAATGATCTCTCTCCATCTTTCCGCGAAAAAGAAGGAAGAACAGGGGAAAAATCACTGTACCTACACAATTTTCATTAGTTGTCCATGAGTAGCGTATAATTAGAACATTGCTTATTGAAATTAGAAAGGAAGAATATGTCTAATTTAATAGTGTTTCTGCCAGATCTTCCCTAAGGAGAAAATAAAAAACTTTTTAGTAGTTTCGGAGAAAGTTGAATATCACTTGATCCAAAAAAGGAAGAGGTTATATAATCAGCAGCAGATACACCCATTTTCTAGCCCTGTTTCCTTAGGTATCCTACTCTACCCAGCAGGGCAGCATGTGCAGCAAGTTTCCCCTCCATAGAACTAAGAATTCCTGCTGTTTTCCTTTATATCCTCTATCCACTCTGTTATTGTGGCTCCCCGGTTGTTTCATGCGCCTAGGGACACCATTTTGTAGTGGAAAGAAGGGGAAGTTTTGTTACTTTTTTTGCTTGTAATGCTTCTTTCCCCTTTGAATTTATGGCTAAACTGCGGCGGAGTAATTATGATGTGGAAGAAGTCAGTGGAGGAACTGTTACAGTGTTATTTCATTGACTATTTCTTGATTTATTTCTGTTGGTTTGAGGCTCTTTTATATTCTATGATTCTTTGCCTTCTATTTTACCGTTGTCATGGTGTTTCTTGCCTATGATGAGAAAGTGTTGTGTAAATTTGTCTATTTTATAATTCTTGCAGGAAATTTTGATTATGAATGCATTGGAGCAGGCGCCTGTTCAAACACTTGTCTGAAAGACGTCTTGTGGCTCTTGCATGATAAGTTTCTTTCAAGAACTTCAAGTATGGAAGGAAGTCCTAGTGATTCTGGGAGCATGTTAGCTGTTGGCTCTCACATTCTTCTCGTCATATAGCTTGTCAAGCTGTATACACAGGAACTGGTTATGGTGGTAGTGTGAGATATTTAACACCTGTTTGTTGAATTAAAATCTTGTGCTGAAAAAATCTATCTTTTCAGTATCGTTGTCAACAATTTGGCAGGATCATGCAAGGTCCTGCAGCTGTAACCTAGGTGTACAAAGAGCATAATAGGCTGATGTGTATTGTTTGTTTGCTGTGGGAGTATTTATTGCATTATAATATCACCATCAGGAATTTAAATGGAAATAACAGTAGGGTGTACATATTTTCTCAATTCTTGTCTGGCGGCAAGTTATTAACTTAAGAATCGATGGGAGATTTTTCTCGATGTATTTGCGTGTTTTGAGCTCTTATAAACGCACTGTTGGCTTGCTGCGTACTTGTGAAGTTGGGTGTCTCCTGGTTCCATGTTTTGTTTCTCGTGCTTGCATTTTTGTCTGCTTAGTTCCAAATTGGGTCCCCCTTGTCATATTCAAAAGTATAACGACAGAAAATGGTTAATGAATTGCAATACAGTAATTGGTCATGAACATTCTTCATTTCAAATCAATTGTCTGCTTCTAACCATAATTGGAAAACGATCCATGTGAGAATAACACCTCCACACCAAGGCAAATGGCATAGACGCCAGTTTACCATATATTATTTTGTAGAAATGTTGGGGTATATATCAAAAGAGCTAAATCTAAGCCTCCGGCTGCAAGAAACTTGCTAAGGATACAACACAATTGCACAAAAAGATCCAAAACTGTCACTCTAGAAAACTAAACCATAATTTTGTTTTCAGTTCTCTTTGGCGAATTTGATTCCCTTCTCAATGGAGGAGAGCAGCTCTGGCTTAAGAGCTTCAAGTCCTTGCTTCTCGTAGTCGTTAAGTGGACCCAACCCTAGGACTTCCTCCACTCCATTTTTCCCAAGTCTTACCTGCAAGGGTAAAAACCATAGTGATCAAATCAGAATATGAAATAAGGGATCAAATTGAATGACATGCATCCTTATACAGTGAATTACCCACTAGTCAGTCGATAACAGGAAGTACCAAATTTAGCCCATGATTCAAACTTAACAAGCTATCTACGTTCAGATGCGTGTGTGACTAACAACAAATAATAACCTAGGATGTCAACTTAGTTCTTGACACATTCGACTTGCACCCATTCCACATGAGACACATGCTTAATCAAGATCAATCAATGACTCATGATGTCAAAACTATCCCTCAACACATCCAGAATAGACACAGCTTCAGACATGCTTAAGCAAACAGAAGAATACATCCTGTTTCCCAGACCTAAACTTGAACTATATATTTATATTTTTTTTGCATTGCAGTGAATTTCACACACACACATGATAAGGGCATAATGAAATGATGAAATGAGTCAGAAGAAAAAAAAAAAAATGTTTAGGAAAATGCAATGATATCAGATAGAAGAAAAAAAAAAAAAAAAATCCAGCAAGCAGCAATTTCATCAAGACACGTTTGCAGTAGACATGACCTCCAGTGTCTTTGTAGGATAAGAAAAGGATTATTACCTTGGATGCAAAGAAGGGAAGCTCGGTGACATTGGACTGCACAAAAGCACATTCAACAACATCGGGAACTCCATTCAACCCCTTCAAGCAAGCATCGGCAAAAATAGCCCCAGCATAGCTGCAGAAGTAAAACTAACTGCTTAGAACCGAGTTTGCAAACAGGGAAGGACAGTAATTGAAGTGGTTTGGGCCAGTTAATGTCAAAAAAGATTTTTTTTTTTTGTTTCTCTACATCCCTAAATATTTGATTAAGGGTATTAGGCAGCATCACAACTTAACCAGGTATTCGTACCCAGATATAACAAAATCTTGCAATTAAAGTGAAAATCCTTCAGGGGAAAAAAAAAAATCAAGAAAAACATGGAAGTGGAAACATACGCCATTGAGAGGGTGGCTGAACCCTTTCCAGCCTTGGCCTCAACAACTTCCGTCCCACCATCTTGGGTACGCTTTGTGAGTGCAACAATTTCCTCATTTGACAGATTTGCCTTTGGAGTGGCCTGTATCCAAAATTTAGTGATGAAAACAAGACTCAGTAATGCCACAATATGGAAATCACCAATAACAACCTAGATAATGCATACTAAAAAGAGTTCAATCAAACTCTTACAACATAAAAAAGATAATAATACATACTAAAAAAAGAAAAAGCTTTATAACAAGGGACAAGAAAAGAAAAATTACTTGAGAAAATAATGGGAGGATAGTTATGCCAGCATGACCACCAACTACCGGGAGATTGACCTCTGAACAACGAAGCAAAAAGTAAGTAAAGTAGACAGACAGCATTGTATGAATTTACAGTTTCATGTAAAGCGAAACAAAATCAATTCAAACAAAGAACTAGACAAGAAGACGCACCAGCAACATTTACTTTAGCTTTTCCAGCATAAAATGTCTTGGCCCTAACCACATCAAGCATGGTAACTCCAAAGAGCTTCTTTTCATCATAAGTTCCAGCCTTCTTAAACACCTCAGCAGCAATTGGGACAGTGGAATTCACTGGGTTGCTTATCATATTGACCAGAGCCTTTAAGTTGATCAGAACAAGCAGCAGATGAGAGGAGAAATCAGAAACTAATCTAGAATCTCCTATATAACCCCCAAATACAGAGATAATTACACAAGCTTACTCACATTGGGGCAGTACTTAGCAATGGCCGTGCATAGAGATTTAACAATACCCGCATTAATGTTGAACAGATCATCTCGGGTCATACCAGGCTTCCGGGGCACACCAGCAGGAATGATAACTACATCAGCTCCTGCCAGAGCCTGCCCTAGCTGCTCTTCTCCTGCAAAACCGACAACCTGCAAAGTCCACAAATATATTTACAGATCAGAATTGCAGGGAAGAGAACCACGAACTGGCACAAACACTTTTTAGATAGGTTTAGGACACAATAGGTAGATGGGCTTCGAATCGTTAACTACTGGACACCTCAAACAACGTTGTAATCAAATCATCTTGAAATTAAAACAGGCTACTGATGCAAAGAGCAAAATGATCTCGTGTTAAACTCTTCATTGCTGATAAACACCTAGTTTTCAGCACAAAACCTTGTACTTGTGTAACTCATTCACGAATCTATGTATATTTATGTGATACACACTCGAAAAAAGAGTAAATAGTGGAATGAAATAAGCAACAAACTCGAACTCAATAGTGAACTTGACTAACGTAAATCGGATCGGTGCTCGAGATTCAGGAGATCAGAAAGCATGTTTACAGAATCAATCAACCTACCAGTTACGTCTTAGTTCCAATTTAGCTAATGCTCATACAAATGAACAAAAATAGAGAAATCCAAGCAGAAAACGAAAGGGAGAGAGAGAGTAGAAAACAACCTCAGATCTGGTGTTGATGTGACTAACATCGGCGGCAACACCGGGAGTGCCGGCGATATCGTAGAGTGAAAGGCTGGATACTAAAGGGTTAAGCTTCATTAGAAGAGATAAAGGCTGTCCAATCCCTCCGGCTGCCCCCAAAACTGCAACTTTCCTCTCCGGTGCGGATCCCGATGCGAATCCACGGCGGGATACATAGGATGCTCCGGCAGTGGAGCTCCGGCGGACGATGGATTTCAACATGGAGGTCCTCATTTCGGAATATACAAAAGAAATGAGGAAAAGGTAAAAGCTACGGCGGAGAAAATAAATTAGGAGTTGTGGTGTGTTACTGTGTGCGCACTATTTATTGGCAACAAAAAAAGCCTGTCAAGACCTTCATTTGTGATTTCGACCACATCTTATTTCTTTTATCATATTAGATCTCGATTAAATTTGAAACTTTATATTGAGTAGTGGATCCTTGTATGCAAAACTTGAATTCAAACATGTGATTAAAGAAGATTGTTCGTATGTCCAGGGGATAAATCTTGTTTGAAATAGATGGTATGAATTTGTCAAATATTTAACAAGAAATTTCTCAGGTTATAACCAAATTGGTTTTCTCTAAACCTGATTGGTTTTCTCGCGTTGTTTAATTTTCTTGCTGGCAACTACAATAACTATATCTCAATCCCATAATTCAACAAGAAATTGTTCGGTGATCATAAATAATTATTGATTTCTCAGGTTATAATCAAATTGATTTTCTCGTGTTGTTTAATTTTCTGCTGGCAACTACAATAACTATGTCTCAATCCCATAAGTATACTTAGTTTTACACTGATTATCATCTTAATTGATTACACATGTATTGTTGAAAAACTTCAAAGCAACATGGTACTTCCAAGAACAAGAGACAAGCCCCTAGATATGAAAGGTGGAGATCAAAGATTGGTTGGAAGTCGAGTATCATCACACTTTGTGTGGGAGGCAGGGGGTCAACCTCCTCTATGCTTCTTTTCTTTTCTTCCGTGTATTACTACATGTTGCTTCACTTGCTTTATATTTTGTTGTCATACATACTTTCTTTGTCATATTTTTCTTGCTACCATGCTTTGATCGTTTTCTTGTCTGTCGAATCAAAAGACACTATCAAAAACAATCTCTCCACCTCACAAAAGTAGGGGTTAGGCATGCGTATTTTTACCCTCCTTACGCTGGGTGTGTAGAAGCAGTAGTAGTAGTATACTGACGCAAAGAAGGAGAACAAAACATAACCACTGCATATAGATTGACATTAGAAATCTGGGCACATTGCTTAGAATCAAGAAATAATCCTCAAAACCAGCTGGCCTCTTTGATCATGTCTCCAAAACCTTTAGCTGAGACAATGTCACTAGTGAACAGAAGAGATCAAAATGCTCATAGCAACTGAGAAGAATGATATTTATCCAAAATTGTTTTCATAAGCCTTGACAAGCCTGTAAAGGGAAAAATAAGATGTAGTTTCTACCATTTAACTCACAATAAGACTAATGATTAGCTCAATTATGCTAACCGTTATCGCGGAACCTTTACAAAGAGAGAATTCTCAGCAGAAATGATTATCATGGGGTTGTTTTCACAGGAAAAAAGGCTCATTTACAGGAGCTCCCACTCAGGTTCACAGATGTTGCATGTGGACGATTCCGTTGAGTGTAAACATGGTGAAGGAAGAGAAGGTAATTGAGAGAGCTCAACGTGCTGGCTCGTTTCAGCATCCACGTCTGCATACAAAACAGCCAATTGCTCGTATTCCTTTATTCTTCTATTTCTGGGAGCAAATGCCTCCTGTATCAATTCCTGTAGTATGGCAGATAAAGTTGAACGCTAATTGAGTTCAGGATTTTAAGTAGAAGGGAAGCTTACAAATAGAGAGGCTACCTTGTACGACTTATATTTTCTTGGCCTAGAAGAAACGAGATGGTGTAATTTATAGTCAACGAGGGCACAACTTTCCTTGGGCATTTCCTTATCAGTTAGATCAATTGTTTCCATACCCGGAAGATCAATGGGGCTATCATTCATACATCCTGCAAAAAAACGTCAAGCAGTAAGTAGACCTCAGATGAAAAGCAAAGATACAGATGCTCAAATTTGAGAAGCAAGCCGTCAATCTGAAGAAAGTAGTACATATGACCATGTATAATTCCACGTTATCTGCTCTCAACCTATAAACCACCAATTTTTTTCTAATGGATCCGCATCAATCCACGCTGTTACATTTCCAAAGAAAGAAAGAAATAATTTATACCTCCGTGAAACAGATCGAACCTTATTCATGCACACTTGGCCAACTACTGATATTAAATCTCAAAATACTACACGTTCTATGAAATGATGAGGATATAACATAAATGAAGTAGTGATCAACTGGTATGATCTTTCCAAGGAAGGTATATCATCCATAAATCTTCTGTCAATTCTATAAAAGAACAACCCTTTTATTCTTCAACAACAATATACCCGGTGAAATCCCACAACCCTTTTATTCTTCCATAAGTCTTTATAGTTGAAGTGATACAGTTGATCCAACAATATTCATTTCAGTATACTGAAAAAAGGTAGACAAAGCATTCGAGTCAGTATCATCCTTTCACCCTCAAATTTCCTTTTTCATTTTATTTTTTATATGGGAGGGGAGGAGAGCAAGGAAAATCTGGGACTGATTACTTTTATTTTGATCATATGATGCTGCATTATAGAGCTCAAATTTGCAAACCCACAATTAAACTGTGAACTCTCCTTCCGGGAAAATGATATGTTGTAGCATCCCTGCAGCACACACAGGCAATCAACTACTAGGTAATAAGCATGTATTGCAGCAAAAATCCGAGTTTGCACTCATTTCTCATTATTCTCATCGTTTAATAATGCATCATCATCTCGGCTACATTGCCACAGTTTAATTTTAACTTTGTTAGAAACACATGAATTTCAAAGGACAGAAAGAAAAAAAAACAAAGTTCCTCCATGTAGTACCTATTTCTGCAGGACATATCAGCTGAGAGCTTGGACAACACTCGAGGTCATTTTGAACTGACCTACCATTTCCAACCAACTCGTGAGAACTCGAGGCATTTACTTCTGCAAAAGGAGAAATCTATTGAAGCAATGGATACAACAGAAAGAAAAAGGAAAGTAGAAACAGAGAGAACAAAAAATTGGACAGTGTTTATCGTTTACTACTAGACCAGAGGGTTGAAAGAGGAATCCACTTACCACTGAAATCTGTCAACAGAGTACTTGAGAGAGCTGGAATAGCTGGAATGACAGAAACAACATTGTTTGCACTCACTAAGGAAGTAGACAAGGCAGATGAGTGGCCAGTGGAGATACTTAAATCAGACTCTGCTTCCTGCATACAGTTTCCAATTGAGGAAGTTGACAGGCTTGAAGATTCTTTTAACAGAGAACAGTTTGATATTCCAGAGTCAACATCCATGCTTTTGTTCTCCATAACTCGAGAAAGTACAAGTTCAGATGACTGAAGTGTGCTTGGAGCATCTTCTAATGCCAAGGTCGTACTAGACTCTTCAAATACAAAAGTAACATCACCCAAAAAACTCTTATTCACGGTAATGGACACCCCAAATCCTGCATCATTTCGTGAAGGAGGTATAACAGATGCAAATGCTGGGGTTTGTGGCAAAGTTTTATCTTCGACAGAACTTGATTCCTTGGATGCAAGTTGATCCTCACTGGTGATATTGTCTTGCAAGTTCGTCGGAGTTATTGAAGCATTGGAAATGCTCTCATCCTCTGGGAAGGTCCTAAGTTCTGTATCATAATTTGAAGTTGGATGCCGTAACTTAGTCATGGTGGAATTTCCTCGACTTTCCTCCATTGAAAATGGTAATGATTTTGATAGAGCCATCTCTCCAAAAGAATTTGATTGATCAGCGACTGGTTCCACCTCCCTAGTGATGTTCCGTTGCAAAACCATTTGACTACTTGGTAAATTAGAAATACAGTTGATAGCATCAGGAGAACTATCAAACATTTTTTCATTCATAGAGGCCGTGAGTTGTGATAAAGACAAAATATCCAAAAATGAAGGTTGTTCCTCCCCAACCATATCATCTTGTAGTATACTCTGAGAGCTCGATACATCAGAAAAACACTTATCATCATCTGAAAAGCTATAGCACATGGTATCTTTTGAATCTTTGTCAGCACGGGATTCAGATGGAACTCTGTCTTCTGAAGTACTTGGTTCGTCAACTACCAGTGCTTCCTCCCTTATTATATACTCTTTAAAAACCTTACATGAGTTCTTACAAATCGCAGTGGCACATTCATTTCCTACAGAAAGATCAATTTCTGATTCTTCAGAAGCTACCACACCATCAAGTTCAGTTGAAGTTGAAGCAGCGTGACGTTCAAGGGAATTCTGATTCTGACATGATTTCTCTTGGATAGGGTTCTGCGTAGTGTTGGCCACTGAACTAGTATGAGTGCCAATGGCGTGCTTTGGCTTCTCATTGACAGCTTGTGCTTCTTTTTTTACATGACTGTCCACTGGGATAAGAAAATCTGGCACCACACCAGAGTAAAACTTTTTCATGTTTGCACCAACAGTTTGCACCTGATTCTCAACATACTTAACTGTGTCCTAATATTTAAGAAGTAAGTCAAATTAAAAACCGAACTACTCGTAAGATAGTTACAAAGTTCTGTCCATTCCAACAAACTATAAACATATAGATTCCAAGGAAACAAAATAACCAGAGAGAAGCAGATATACCGAAGTATTGGAAGTAGTAAATGGCCAAAAAGGATCACATTTACATACCTTAGTAACAAATTCATCAACCTCCTGACACACAACCTCAAACTTGTGGTAAATGTTCCCAACCCAACTTTTGCTTCTGCTTTTCTCCATTGGTGCAATCTATGAATCAATTAGGAGACTATATGCTGATCATACTTCACGATCATTTAAAGACTAGGCAATGTCCTAATCCAAAATAGTAGTGTCACCTGACAAAAGCAATGATCTGCATAAACATCATGATTAAGCATTTTGACACATAACTCGGGAGACATAATTCTAGGCAGCCAAGCACATCACTGAGCAAACACAATGCAGCTTAATTCAGCTTGCTCGAAAATCTTCAAAAGGCAAAAGTTACAGACATAATTTTAGAAGTTATGGCATCATCTTAAAATCCTTAAGGGAAATTTCTTTGCAACACAAGACAAATCAATATCGACTACCTTGGTATCTAAGTACAACAGAAAGCTGGAAACTTCTCAGACTTATCAATTAGAAACCACTTAACAAGTAACCAATCTATAATACCATTAGCAGATAGAGTACAGAGAGATTTCAAGCACAAAAGGGGTACACCACACTACTAAAAATTGAATTAATATCTCGCAAGTCGATGGCCCAATATCAAACTAATAAGAACAAATACTACACACTATTAAGGGATGAATAGATTACAAGTTTGGGGTGTTTGAGTAGGAAAAAAAAAAGAACTAGGCCGTACAAAATTAAGAAGCAAAGTGGACAGCAAAGCATTTGTAATGATCAACCTCTTACAATTACAACAAAGGGACAATATGAACAAAGATTCAATCTTTTTTAACAACAACAAAATAATCACTGTAGTCCTGCAAAGTGGGGTTTGGCGAGGGTAGATTGTATGCAGACATTGCCCCTACCTTAGAGGTAGAAAGATTCCATCTTTTCAGGAACACAAAATCTAATGTAAAACAAAACATCAAAGCCAACAAAAAAAACATAATCACACATCAAAAACCAATGATCATCAGCTTAATGAACTAAATTACAGTAGAAGCCAGTCAACTTCATCATCTGAGAATTCCCAAAAAAAGAACTAAACTATCACAAGGTCTCAACTTTAATTTCTATACTAACCTAACAAAAGAAAATAATTACCCATATCCTCTACTACAGTATACACCAAGAAAAAAGTATCAGATAAGAGTACAGAGAGATTTCAAGCACAAGGGGTACACCACACCATTAAAAATCGAATTAATATTGTGCAATTCGATGGCCCAATATCAAACTAATAAGAACACATACTACACACTATTAAGGGATGAATTGATTACAGGCTTCGGGTGTAAGCATTTGTAATGATCGAGCTCTTGAAATAACAAGAAAGGAACAATATGAACAAAGATTCAATCTTTTCAACAACAGCAACATAAGCACTTTAATGCCGTGGGGTCTAGAGAGGATAGAGTGTATACACGGACCTTAACCCTACCGTAAAGGTAGAAAGATCCTATCTTTACAGGAACACGAAATCTTACGTAAACAAAACATCAAAGCCAAGGAAAAAGCATTAATCACACATCAAAAACCAATGATCAGCAGCTTAATGAACTAAATTACAGTAGAAATCAGTCAACTTCATCATCTGAAAATTCCCAAAAAAAGAACTAAACTATCACAAGTTCACAACTTTAATTCTGTACCAACCAAACAAACAAAAGAAAAAAAAATTACCCATATCCTCTACAAGGGCTTTAGGCCCCAAAAAATAAGGGCTTCTCAAAGAACCAAAAAAAACCCCAAATTCAGTTGACTCAAATACGAAAACATACCGAAGATGCACAAAGAAGACATAAATTCGACCAAGCGGCAAAGATAAAACGAAGAACCAAAAGCACTGAGCAGAAAAGATGAAGGAGATACATACATATAAAAGAGAAAAATATTATTAATGGTGACAAGCACCGTATTAACAAAATACTTTTGCTACACTGACTAATAACGGAGCAATTAGTAATATAAAGATTAGTAAAAACTTTACGAAAAATTTATTTTTAATTGAAAAAAAGGATAAATATATTTTGAACTATCATAATTGATATACAAATAACCTCCGTCATATATTTGGGACATTGATGTCTTTGCTGTCCAAAAACTAAAGTGTATATGCCCTTCACTCTATAAAGGGTATATATGCTCTAGTTTTTTGACGGCAATGTCCTATAAATATGACGGAGGGTATCTGCATACTATTTACGATAGTTTGGGTGTATTTGTCCTTTTTCCCTTTCCAATTATATACTTAAAGTATTATGACGTTTTCTATTTTATGTAATTGGATGAAGGTATAATATTGTTGCGAAATAATGTTATTTTTTTATGATGTTCTAATTAGCTAAGAGAAAAATAATTTTATTGGGATGGTGGTTATTTTCTTTAAGAAAAATTTTGATAGTTGTTTGTTATTTCTTACTTAATTTGAGAGTAAATAATTGTGATCTTAGTAAATTGATCACTAATAAAACATTAATTTTCAATTGAAAAAAAGACAGACCGTCTATTTTTAAAATCAAAAAGACAGTAAATGATAGTAAAATCTGATAAAACATCTATGTTTAGACGTAATAATTGCAACTTGTAGTTTTATTATGAATGCAACTTTATAAATTGTTCAAAATACAAATAACTAGAAAATCATATATATATATATCAACAAATAATACATTCAATTAAGATCACAAATGTCGTGCGGTGATATACTTACATTTTCAATTAGTAAATGTTAAACAACTCACATTTCAAATATTGTATTGATTTGTTTTGGATTTATTTATCAACAAACAACTTTCTCTAAATAATAGAATTTGTAAGTTAATTTATATAAATAAATTTATTAGTAAATCAAAAAAATAAATAATATTCAAAAGATTTGAGGGGTATTTTTATCTTTACATAGATTAATCACGCGGTATTAATATCATCAAGTGAAAAGTATTAGTTATACAGTCTCTAATACATTGTAAACTATATAACTAATTCATGAATTAGTCATGCATAGGCCAAAAATTCCTATCAAGCATTGTGGTAAATAATACCATACATAATACATGGTCAATTTATCCCAATACTCCCTACCAAAAATATAAAAAAATTATGTATTTATTGTTGCTGTTAATTAATTTTTTCTCAATAGTTTTTTGCTAATCTCTTGCTAATTATGCACATAGAAATTTTATTATTGATGTAATTATATATAATTAAACATAGTACACAATTAAATCTGTAGTTACTTTTTATTTCTTAATTTGTCTAATTCACTCCAATTTGAATCAACCATGTTTTAATACTAACCTTGTAAGATTTTCTTCAATTCTTTGAGATGTTTCACTAAACATTTCAAGCTCAAACTAATTAGATTATTAAATAATTAAAAATTAAAAAGATGTTTTCTTAACTTTGAATGTCTTTTAAAAGGTAACAATTAGTATAATATTGATTTTTGTAATTAAAAATATTACGAAATACTATATAAGTAAAAAAATGATGCTTTAATTCAATGAAGTGAAGTCTTAATTTTATTTTTAAACACTTTTAGAATAATTTTTATAGTTTGTGTAACAATTGATTTTATTGAAAAAGTTTTCAAAACTAATCAATTAGAGAGATTTAAATATTTGTCTTATTATGTAACGTACAATGATTTATATATGTTTATTCTTGTCTTACAAAATATTACAAGAAATGTTATAGTGCTAATTGATGAAAAAAATAATTATTAAATTATAATTAATCATCATAAGTTTTTTAGAATTTATGAGAAATTAAATAAACACAATTCTCTTTTTTAAATTTTGACATCTATACTATTGAACAAACTGATGAATTAGGAAAAGGGATTTTGAGTTGTGCAAGAATTTCTCTTATATGTATTTTTAACGATTCCCTGAAAGTTTCAGAAAAATTTGTTGGAGTTTTGTGGTTTTATAGAGTAAATGAAAATTTTCAAGCAATTTCCTTATGTTAATAGGAACTTCACTTTTTGTTTTATTTATAATATTGTATTATAAGTAGGAATTTGATATCTTTTGACTTTTTGGACCACTCATCAACTATTCCTTTTTCGTTTGAAGATAAACAGAAATACATATTGAAGTAACAATGACAATTAAGTATTAAAAAATTATTTATAAACAAATATATTATTTTAGTATCTTTTTATTTAATATACCATACAAATATTGTGGGCAAGTAATTTTCTGACGGATTCCCAACCTTTATTTTGGTGCAAAATTGTTATTCTCTTTTGTTGATAGTTATAAAATCGCCCTCTAATTAATTATTTATGAAAAATTTCATTGCTACATTTTCTTAAATTTAAAAAGTAGTACAATAATTTCGAATAATAGATTACAATTTATAGGTAATATGTTAGGAGATTAGATAAGATCTGATTTAACATTTTTCACGTGGTATTTTCAGAATTTTGATATATCTTCATTAACAATAATAATGCACCCAATATAATCACACAAAGTAGGATTTGAAAAGAATAGTGTGTACGTAGACCTTATATCTACTTTCGAAGTGAAGATGTTGTTTCCAATAAAATCTCAACTCAAGAAAGAACAATCCAAATCAATATAGTAGATAAAGAAATAACAAAAATAAAGGCAATCATGGCCAAATACGATACTCCCTCTGTCCCTAATTACTTGTTTACTTTTGAATTGGTACACCTATTAAGAAAACAACAATTGACATAATGACTTTACCATTTTATCCCTATTAATTATGAAATGGGTGAAATAAAAATTTAAGCTTTTTAAAAAGTTCTACTTTTTTCAAAGTAATTAATTGAGGGTATAATAGGTTAAAAAAAAATGTCCTATCTTGATTTGTCAAAATGGACAAGAAATTAGAAACAACTATAAAAGAAAAGGTGGACAAGTAATTAGGAAGAGAGGGAGTGTGTAATAATCCCGACAAATCATTCTAAACAATAATCATAACAAGATAAAATTATAATTGAAGTGTAAGAGAATCTCAAATAATAACCGAACTCAAAGGATAATATACTATAGGAGTAATACTATGATGAGCCTACTATGATTAATAGCACAACTAACATTATAGAAGAATAAGCCAAATAATGCTTAAGTACTATCTTTAGCTTGTAACAAAAATGTGGTAAATTAATAAATACCTTTTTATTTTTAATTAAATATCTCAAATTTAAATTCAAGATATGTAATAACTTTAGTAAGGAACACTTTACCTTAAATTAAAAACTTTTCAAAATAAATTTAAATTAGTTGAATTTCAAAATGATTATCGAATCCAAAAGAAAAAAGACAAGTTGTTGAAGTCATTAGTCAATACCAATGAGTGTGAACGTGTGCACTTGTGTGTCGATTAACTTGGCCTACAATTAGTAGATAAACTTTTTTAATAAAACAAAAACATGTGATTATTGAGTTACAACCATGTCAACTTTAATGTCCCATTTGCTTAAGAATGAAGCAATTGTTGATCGAACGTATGTATAAAGCCTTTCAGATATATATAAATGATGTCAGAAATAATTTATATAACAAAATGAGTATCAAGATAAGAGAATAATAGCATGGACAACAAATGAAATCATCCTTCTATATTTTAATATTGTTAAGGGTCAGACTTATTTTGAGACCTAGCATCATCGAAGATCAGACTTAATAAAATATCTCACTTTGGGTGTTATACACCTTTCTTAGGGTCAACGTTGTCCCCTTCATCTTAAGTTGGAATAGCTTTTCTAACTTTTTAGTTTTTGGCTTAAGTCATCTGCGGCCCCTTAAAGTTGTCCGCATAATTCACTTAGACACCTCAACTAGGAGTTGCACATATTGAACACTTTTACCGTTCTAAACACGTACCTATTGAATACTTTTTGGTGACATGGCATCATGAGTGTAATACACATCCCATAAAGCGAGTGAAGCAAATTTTCTTTTTTTGCGAACGAATCAAAATTGGACATATCACCATTAGAAAAATCATAATTTGAACCTATAAAAAAAAGTTTTAAAAAGAATCCATGTAGTCATCTTCCCCAATGGACTTCTCAATTCAATATTTTCATCACACAACTTCCTTTGCCACCATCCCTCGACACACCCCCTTTTCCATATGTTCTTGCATTCTTTCTTTCTTTCTAGCATCATTCCGTCGTTATCAATATCGTCGTTGTTTTCTTCATCAGAAAAGTATCAATTAAAGAAATAAAAATTAAATTGAGTAAAAAAATAATTCCAGCGAAACTCCATTATTCCGACAAGACTAATACGAATTTAAAATTATTTTCTTTGAAATCGTTAAAGAATTCAAATTCTGAAGAACACACAACATGAAGAAGAAGAAATATCAAAAAATATTGATTGTTGTTCGAAAAAGAGAATGAGATTGGAAAAAATAACAACTACAATATTGAATCAAAATAAAGGAGAGGGGGTAGGTGTCGTGTTATCTGAGTGTACGATTTTAACCGAAAGTGATTGTACGTGTTCCGGCAAAAAAGAAAATGAGGAAGAATGGACTTTGGGGGTGGTCGGTGCATAGTGTTTTGGCGAAGAAGAAAAGGAGAGAGGTTTTTTTTATTTTTTTTTGGTTGATAATATAATTTTTATTTTATTTAATTTTTTAATTGTTATTATGGATTCAACGCCACATGTCTTTTTCTAATTAGTTATTATGTCACGTCATTGCGAGCGTATGACACACAATTTCTATTTTCAGTTGATTGTAAAAAAATGTTCAATAGGTAATGTTTTTAACTAATAAAAGTGTTCAATTGAAACAAGCCTAAGATAAGGTATCCAAGTGAAATATACAGACAACTTTAAGCGGCTACATTTCAAGTTTTGACTTAAGCCTTTTTTTTTTTTTTTTTAATTTCTCCTACTGCACCATAACCACTAATGAGCCCTTGATGTGACCAAATTTAGCAATTCTATCGTTCAGAAGTGACAGATTCGACATGTTAGGTCTTTTCACCCTTTGTTGACTTGATGCATCAATATCACTTTTTTCATCCAGACCCTAATGCTTGTACCAAAAAATAATAAATTGATTTTTAAGTTATATATATATAGTGTAGATAATTCTTTACACTATTAGTTCGATTTAACTTAGCTTTAGCAGGTTATTACTCTATTTTTCATGTTTACAAGAAGTCTCATTATTATAAACTATACATGTTATTAAAAGCCAAATGAACGTGATGATGTGATTTGTCAAAAATCTAAGTACTGAAAATTTACATAACTTAAACGTGGAAACAATCAAGTAATATTCTCTCTATCTGAAATTTTTTGTCACTCTTCATATTTCATCAAATTACATGAATTTGTAGCGTGTATTTTTTTAGAAGAACATAATACTTTTCAAATATCTAAATTTTAATTTTAAAATCTTAAATCAGTCAAATCGACTCATTTGCTTTGTGTAATTATTATGTTGTTGTCTATCAGAAACATTCTCTCCACCTCACAAAGGTAGAGGTTCTGTCTAGGCAAATATTTTACCTTTCGTAGTCTTCACTTATATAATTACACTAGATATGTTATCATTATTGTTTGACTTTTGTGAAGCGAAAAGTAATAAGTATTTTGAGATGGTGGAAATATGGAGCAACAAGATGCTAATGAAAAACATTAATAAATCTTCATAACCAAGTTTCTTTCCGAACTTTGTAAAAGGAAACTACCTAGCTAGTACACTTTAATTAAATAAACCTACTTCATTCATATCTAGCTAGCAAAATATTAAGAATAAAATAAAAATACATAAACAATCAAAACCATAATGGCTTGGGCCTTAGGAATTCTGAGGCCCAACGGCTATAATCTGCATAGCCCATATTTAGAACAAAGCCCAGAGCCCATATGGTTTTGATCTTGAATTATTTAGCCATATTTCTAATGCATTTAGGAAATGCAAACATTTAAGAAAAAATATTCTTGAAAGATCTTTGAGTTTTGAAGTGAAAACAAATTTAAGATTTTGACTCATTTTTTACAAAGTCAAAAAGGAAGTAAGTACTAATGAAGAGATAGATAATTTGGTTCTTAGGAGTATTTTTCTCTGTAGTTTTAACAAGGTTTATAAAGAGGAATGATTTAAATGTCAATGTTTGTCTGATGTTGATGGGATTCTTTTTTGTGGTTTTCAATACTTGTATTGGGCCGATTAAATTTGTATTTGTGCATTGTAAGATTCCTTTTTAACGCAAGCGCTCACAATAAGATTTTTCCATTTGCAAGGGCTCGAATACAAAACATCTGATTAAGACAGAATATCCCAACCATATCATTGCAACCCCTATTTGGTACGTTGGTGGGATATTTCTTTTTTGATTTTTCATCCTGGGTTTGATATCCGCATTGGAACAGACTAAATTTGTATTCGCACATTACAAGATTCATTTATGGGACTCCCAACAAGACTTTTTCTATTTTCAAGGTCTTAAATTCGAGACATCTAATTAAAGACAGAGGATCCTAACCATCCCACCACACGACCCTTGTTTGGTACGTTGGTGGGATATTTTTTTTTCAATGTCCACTATCCATATTAGAGTCGACTAAATTTGGATTCACCCATTGTAAAACTTATTTCTAGGGATTCGCTCCCAACAAAAAAAAAAATATTTCGAAAGACTCAAATTCGAAACACCTAATTAAGAACGGAAGATCCTAACCATCCCACAGCAACCCCAGTGTGGTATGTTTGATGGGATTTCAAATGTCAATTGCAGGTCTAGGCAGTCAACGTTGCAGAATATAATTAATCATATTAACTAGAAAAGCAATTGATTTTACATATAATCGAAAAGCTGATGAATACTTATCAGTTTATAGGGTTGCTAAGCTATTGCATTGTCAAATCCTAAAAGATCATCCAGATTAGATTTTGATTAAATTATAAAGTAACAACAATAACAATTACGTTTCAATCTCAAACAAGTTGGGATCAATTATAAGAATAAGTACTGAATATATCGCTTCATCTTGAGTCAATGTTAGACAAAATTCAAAATAAGAAACGAAATTTTACTAGCATATAAAACTCTGATACATGAGTTTTGCTCATATTACCGATTTCAAGTCTAGAGAAGAGTTATGATAGGCTGATGAGTGTGAACTTGTCAATTTATGATAAATCCTCATAACACATTAATCAAGTAATAGTGACAATAAATATTTTTAGAACTTGTTTTATTTTTTTGGTTCTTTTCATGCATTTATGGGATTTCAGAAGGGGCAATTTTACTTGCCTTTCCTTGCAATTTCAGTAGCTCAATATATTTCCTACTCTTTATTAGCTTTGATACAAATTTCAGAAAAAGATTCTACAAGATTAATGGAATTAAATTTAGTTCATAAATGTTATTATAAAATGTGTTATGTGTGTAGTACTTTCGTTTTTTGCTTGTAATTTGTTGGACATAAGCAAAAACGATTTAAAAGCTCATCGTCAAGATTATTTATATGCCTTTATAGGTCTGTTTCATTTTATATAAAGGTATTTTAAAAGGAACTACTTCCTTTACTCTTGATTAACTAGTATCTATTTAATATGATTTCTTCATTATATAAGATTAACTTATTTAAATAAATGTAAAATAGAAAGAAAAATTTAGTGTCTTCTTGATTAGGAAAAAATACCGTCCCTATAATATAATATAATATAAACCGGAGAGAGTAATAATTATTGCTTTCTACATATCTGCAAAATTAAATTTGGTAACAAAAATGGAAAACTTACAGAAGTAGACTGTTGGCCTAAGCAGTCAACATAGCACTAAATAGGATTTGCATATGATGGGAAAAAAAAAACAAATGAAAAATTGATCAATTTATAGGGTTGCTAATTAAGTTATGGATTTTTCGAAAATCCTAAAAAATAATTCATAGTTTAAACATTTTAAAGAGAGTTTAAATTTGATCAAGCAATAGTTGATAGTATATATAATATACCTCTAGTGCCTTTTATATTGTTTTGAGATTTCATAAAATAGTTGTGATATTCATATTTCAGGTCATGACTCCATGTTTCACGTTCACTATATTGCAATAATTGCATAATGAGATGAGATGATAAAACTACAACTGCAAATTCAAAATTTAGACGTTTTGAATTAATGATCCAGCCATTTGACGAGCAATATGGTGATTAATTAATTAATAAATAAATAAATAATTGTTATATGTAGTGTAGATAAATGAAGTGTTATGCGGCGATTAACACAATAAAGGAATTATTATTACTACTATAAAGATGAGATTTACTCACAGTTTTCTCTTAAATACTCTAATTCTTATATTGCTACTAAGTAATACCTATATTCTTATTTCACATTTTATCGCGTATAAATAATACGTAAATCCTTCGTAACTCAATGTGAGTGTTATTTGATACCGTCAATTAAGCACTGCAGTAAACTACGCAATAATTATTTTTTCTTATTCGACCAACTAAATAAATATTATAAGTAGTAATTTATGAAAGACTTTAAAACTAAAACTAGCTATACCACATATATAATCAACCAAATAAAACCAAATTCTTCTTAGTTCCTTGGTATGACTTTTTGAGAAGTTACTCAAGTTATAACGATTCAACAACTAATATAAATGTATTACAGTATAATAAATGATATTTTCTTATAGTAATACCCAAAAAAAATAATAATCTAGTTTCTGATATTTTCAAGTCATTTCACCTTAATCATTGGGCTATATAGAGGGGTTTTTTTTTTTTAAATGACCGTGGTGTTCGGGCTAGGATAGATTTCCCTAGTGGCATTTAATGTCTTTGTTGAGAATTCAACCTGAAATCTTATGATTCTCAACCACTTTATTGATTGCTATGTCAGATATTTAGGTGCGGGTCCCTCCATTGTTTTGATATTCATATGTTTCTAACCAGGGGCGGAGCCTGCCTTTTGTTAGGGGGTTCATCTGAATCCCCTTCGACATAAAATATTACTATTTATATATGGTTAAAATTATTTTATATATATATATATATAATAGATGTCATACCTCCTTCGGTTAGTTCGTATGTTTAGCTCTTCAGATTTTAAAGTCCTTTATTAAAAATTCTAGCTCCGCCAATGTTTCTAACTATCTATGCCCTTCCCTTAACAAAGCACATACGTAAGCCTAGATTTGATTACTATTTATCCACTGATACTTGTCAAGACCTAACTATTGAAAAATATTATTGAACCCTACAAGTCCAAATTGTGACTTTTTTTTATTACTACTGTCTACCTAAAAAAAGTGCAGAAGAATAATATCTGCATTACCATTACTTTGTTTCTTCCAAATTCAAGACAAGTACAACATCTTTTATCTAATAGTTGTTTATTGTCATGGTCGATGAGGTGGAGAGAATCATTTCAAATTCTAGCTGAGACAAAAAAAAAATTAACAATTTGTGTGGGTGATAATTGTTTTGTATTTGTCAAAGTTTTGATGGATAAAGGCAGTGTTATCATTTTGAATTTATGAGTTCTTGATTCTAGAAATGACAATTTAATGTGTTCTAACTACATTATTTATACATATTAAGTATATCTTTTAGTACAAACTTATGGTCTAGGCCAAAACTACTCCTTTTGTCGAACACATAAGTAGACTTACAACGTTGCCTTTATTGGTAGAGAGAATTGTCCGATATTCATGTTGGTTAAATACATGACAACAGATATCAATGAAATAATCGAGGTACGTGCAAGCTAGTCCACGTACCATCGCGATTAATTAAGAAAAATAAATTGTTTACTAGAGGGATGGCTTGCTTGGACACGTCATTATTTTGCTTGGATGAGAGTTGGTTTGGATTTTGATGTTTTATTTACTGTTTATGTTATGCTATTATTGTTAAAGCGTGTGGAAAATATGTAGACCTAATTTAGGAATGCATTTTTATTATTATTTTTTTCTTCTTCTCTCTAACAAATTAATGAATAATCATAAGATATTTATGGACAAATTTGATAGTATGACTAACGACTAATCATTATGGAATTATATTAAGATTAACTAAACAAAGCAAACTCATATTAGCAAAATATTCATTTAAGTTGTACCAAGAATATGGTATGATTATTTTAATAATTTGAATCTACCTTTCTTTTATGTTTTTATTAATTATTAAATATTGATGGATGAAGAGACACCAAACTATACTAATTAATTTTCACCCATAGTTACACCAAACTATACTAATTTATCATTGTTAACTTATAAAATAAAATGAAAATATGTATCAATTATCTATAATTTCGTGTTAAGAATATATTAACTACATGTGTCATGTATTAATTACGTTATGTGTATATAAGTTTTTACCTTAATCCTGATACACAACGAATGTTGCTCGAACTTTTTAAAACTATAGGATCCGATACTTATTGATTAATCATCGTCATTAGTGAAGAGTTTGAACAACATAGCTCATTGCATGACACAATTTCCTTACTAGGGAGCAGATATTTGATTTAATAATTCCTGAACAATTGTGTGATTGTAAATGGATTTAAGTGTCAAAAAGAAAATTCAAAAGGAAGAAAAAAATATTCCCTTCGTCCCATTTTATACGACACCTTTTTTTTAGTCCATCCCAAAAAATATATCACCTTACTATAATTAGAAATAATTTAATTTTAAAATTCTCTTTTTTATCTAAGAATTGTTTTAGACCACAAGTTTTAAAAGGAACTAATTGAGATGCGTGAAAGCTCACCCACACCCGGACACCGCGATAATTTAAAAAAGTCTTTTTTTTCTTCTTACCCACCGTGCAAAGCTAAACGATGTCACATAGAATGAGACGGAAGGAGTAGAATGGAGACAAGTAGAAAGAATAGAGGTGGCAGGTAGAGAAGAAAGACTAGTTATGCAATCAAGAAAAGAGGCTGCATGGTCAACAATACAGTTTACCTGCAAGACTAATCACAAAGAAGAAACCTCTTTTTTCTCCTTTGTGCTTCAAACACATTAGCTTCAATTCACCAAAAAAAAACTTCATTTTACTTCTAATAATCAACAACAAGAAGAAAGCCAACATTTTACTTTTTGGGAAAGCCAAGAAGTTCAAGAAAGCTCCTTTTTAACACTTATAAACTTTATTTTCTTCCCATACAAATATTACACAAAGGGACTATTATGGTTGGTGTGTTAGCTCATCTTCTCTTGTTGTCATCTTCTCACCTCCCTCTCTAGATTTTGATTCTCTACCCTCTTTTCATCTCATTCTACTATGGAACTTCCGGTCACGACACCGGATTCTGGTGGCAAGAAGAAAGGTTCTTATACTATAGAAACAAAAAATCTTTCTTATGCACTTCCTAGTTTATATGATGAGTTGAGTTGGATTTTTTGCTGCAAGAATCGTAAGAGACCTCAGAAGTTCATCATAAAGGATGTAAATTGTGAAGCAAGGCCAGGAGAGATTACAGCTATTGCTGGTCCTAGCGGGGCTGGAAAAACAACACTGCTAGAGATTCTTGCAGGGAAAATATCACCAACGAAAGTTACTGGAGAGGTACTAGTTAATGGTCATCCTGTGAATGCCAAGTGTTTTCGGAGATTATCCGGTTATGTGACACAAGAAGATGCCCTGTTTCCTCTGCTCACAGTTGAAGAAACACTCATGTATAGTGCTCTTCTGAGGCTACAAGGTGGGAAAAAAGAGGCTGCAAATAGAGTTGGAGTGTTGATCAAGGAGCTTGGTTTGGAACAGGTTGCTGGTGCAAGAGTTGGGGGAGGATCAAACAGGGGAATTTCGGGTGGTGAAAGGCGTAGGGTGTCGATTGGAGTTGAGTTAGTACATGATCCTGCTGTGATTCTCTTTGATGAGCCAACTTCTGGGCTGGATTCAGCATCAGCACTTCATGTTATAGCACTTCTTCAAGTGATGGTAGCTCATCAAGGCAAGACAATTGTCTTGACCATCCACCAACCTGGTTTTCGTATTATTGAACTGTTTGATAGACTTGTTTTGCTCTCGAATGGGGGTGTTCTTCACAATGGTTCGTTGGAGTATCTCGAAGAGAGGATCAAATTTTCCGGTCTCCAGATTCCACCCCACATCAATATGCTTGAATTTGCCATTGATGTCACAGGCAGCATTGTCATTCATACTTCAGAAGCTCCCAATGTCCATTTCCATATCAAGGATCATGGCGAAAAGAAGGAAGGTCTAAGGAAAGATGATGAGGGATTTACAATTTCCAACCACAATGACATGGTAGAGAAGTGTCCTTCCTACGCAAATTCCTACGTGGAGGAGATTTCAATACTAGGAGGAAGATTTTGCAAGAACATATTCAGAACCAAGCAACTTTTTGCAACCAGAATAATACAAGCATTGGTAGCAGGCTTTATACTGGGATCAATATTCATGAATGCTGACAACAATCTAGGGCAGGTTGCTTTACAAACAAGACTAGGATTCTTCGCGTTCAGTCTAACGTTCTTGCTGTCCACCATGACAGAAGGTTTACCCATTTTCTTACAAGAGAGAACAATCTTTATGAGGGAGACTTCAAGAGGAGCATACAGAGTATCCTCTTATGTTGTGGCAAACACAATTGTCTTTCTTCCATTCCTCTTAATGGTTGGGCTTCTCTACACTGTCCCGGTTTACTGGCTCGTTGGTCTGAGGGGAAGCATGGATGGGTTCCTCTACTTTGCTATGGTGGTTTGGATGGTTCTCTTAATGTCAAATTCTTTCACTGCATGTTTCAGCGCACTTGTCCCAACCTTCATCATGGGAACATCTATTATAGCTGGTTTGATGGGGTCTTTCTTCCTGTTCTCAGGCTATTTCCTTTCAAAAGAGAAGATACCTAGTTACTGGATCTTCATGCACTACCTAAGTCTGTTTAAGTACCCATTCGAGTGCTTCTTGATAAATGAGTATGGAGGCAAAGGAGGGAAAAGATGTTTAGAAAGTGAAAGAGGAGAGTGCAAGTTGTTCGCGATTGACTTCTTAAAACAGCAAGACCTCAAAGAATCACTGAAATGGACCAACTTAGCAGTGATGCTGAGTTTCATCTTGGGTTACAGAGTTACCTGTTATCTAATTTTATGGTGCAGATGCTACAGAACCAGAAATTAGGCTTTTCATTCTTTTGTATTTTTACGGTTTTCATTTGTTCTTTTTCTGATGATTAAATTGATTGGGCAAGTGCATGTAGTTTACACTGAAGAAGATGTATTAGTCATTGAGGTGAATATTCATTTTTCATGTTCTGAGTTCATATGAAATAAAAGTTTCCAACTGTTGTAAGGATTAGGTCCTATAAACTTTGGTCCAGGAGCAAACCAACAGCACAAGGAGACCCATTTCTTTGTCATTCACTATCCATGTCATCTATGTCCTTCAGGCTAAGTTTGCTAAGACTCTTCAAAAATATTGTCGGATCCTCCAAAATACTGCAGTCCAACACAGGTGCAGCACCACTTTTGAAGAATCCGAGCAACATAGCCTTCAGGCATAGGTATAGTTTAGTGTGTACTGCTGGTGACCATGTGAATACTGTTGTAAGATAATAATGATGCTGGTGACCATGTGAATAGTATGGGAAGATAATAAATGATGTGCAAGGAGAAATTGCTCAAGGCATTTGTTCTGTACTTATACACTAATACTGGAATTTCCATGGAAGCTTTATGCTTACAAGTTACAAATGATTGCATTTCCAAGATAAATTCTCTCGTGGTACAATTGCGACATGTACTTAAATAGAAAGAAAAAGGAAATAGTCTCAATGAATACCTAATCTAATTATACAAATTCCAGGTCATATGTACAGCTTAGAATATAAATGAAGTGAAAAAGCTTTGGAGCAAAATCCTAAAAAAGGAATAAACTCAACAGATATAAGGAAGATAGCCAAGGAAATGTGATTTACCATGATGAGTTTAACTCAGCTTTTACGGTCATCTATTGTCGTAAAAGTCATTGTTCCATGTGTCGCTGTTGTGTTCGCAGATGAAGAAGAGTCAACTTGTTTTCCTGAGCCAGCAGATAGCGAGCCTGATGATGTATTCTTCTGATTCCTGAGACTCACTAGATCTGATAACATGCCTGGCTCAGATATCTCTTCATCATCCACTTGCATCTCACCAGTCAGCAATTTCACCACAGTGGACATGGATGGTCTGCTTTTGGGCATGACTTGGGTGCATAAGAGAGACACCTTCAAGAATTTGCAAGCATCATCAACATCGAAGTCACCTCCCAATAATGCATCTACCAATTGAATGAGCTCCCCCTTCTTGAACAGTCTCCATGCCTGCATTTCAAGTTATGAATGTAATACAACTTCCTCTATAACTAATTTCTATCTGAATTCCATTTTCAATGGTTGGATAAACGTTTGCTCCATCAACTGTCAAAATTTCTATTTTCTTTTTGTTCTGTTCTTGAGCAAGCAATTATAATTTTAACAATATATTGATAAGCCCGCTCGAGAAAAACAATATACAAACAATGGATTAGATGGGCTTGGGACTATATAAGATGCTTCAGCTACATTACTTGCCATTTTAGAAGGTTAGGTTCAAGGATGTTGTCTGCACAAGGGCAAACAAGAATGGGCTTCTTTCATTTTTTGTCTTGTCGACCAAGGCACTACCCAACTATACAAAACCTATACATTTGCAGGCTAGTTTGTAAACTAGATCACCCAAAGGCACTGGACTGTATTTATCACAATAAAAAGAATGTCATAACCATGCAAACATAGTGTCAGGATAATACACTTTCTTAAAGAAATGACCAAATAATTTAACAACCCCTGCTGATCTACCCATCATGTTCTATGAGCAGTTGAGACTGCAATGGCCATAGATCCCTCATATTTATTAATGTATAGAAACAATTATGTTCTTCTTAGATACTTTCGTTCTGTAGGTAATCGGGATCCAACAGTAACAGAATATGTTAAAAGCAACTCCATACCCGTTCAAGAAGATATTGTTCCTCAATAGGTAAACGCTTGTTTGTGTTGCATCTTCCACTAACGATTTCCAAAAGAAGAATCCCAAAACTGTATACATCTGCTTTCCGTGTCAACTGCCCTCTCATTGCATATTCAGGGGCCAAATAACCTCTACAAATAAATAAGCACGTTAGAATTTATACACAATGATAAACAAGTAAATAATGATATACTATTTCCAGTTTTAGCTGAATGTATCATAAGACTATCAATAGCCTTTCTACATTTTCTTTTACAACATTGCTAGATCAGGAAAAATGGGAGCTCTATAAATAGGAAAAAGATGATGCCAATGAGTCATCATCTTATTCTTTGGATATTATTAGCCAAAACATTCTCGATTGTTCCTGAATGGCTTACTCATTTTAATTCATAACCTATAATCCACCTAGAGAAATTTGTCTAAGAAGATAAAAGAAAAGCATAAGAATATGTAAACTTACAGCGTTCCTGCCACACGGGTGCTAACATGGGTCAAATCAGCTGGAATAAGCTTAGCAAGACCAAAATCTGAAATTTTTGGGGTCAGGTCTTTGTCGAGAAGGATGTTACTTGCTTTAATGTCTCTATGAACTATATAAGGCTGGACTTCTTCGTGAAGGAATGCAAGTCCTCGTGCAACACCAATGCATATTTTAGTTCGTGTTATCCAGCTAAACTGGATGCTACTGTGTGCACCACCTGTGAGTAAGCAAACATAAGTATCCATTGCCACAAGTACAAACCAAAGAAAAGTTGAAAATAACAATGACAAAGGACTTCAACTCACCAAGCAGAGTTTGGGAAAGACTATTGTTTTCCAGGTAGTTATACACCAATATTCTATGATCCCCTTCCGCACAACAACCGTACAACTTCACCAGGTTTTCATGTTCTATATTTGAGATCACCTTTATTTCTGTCAAAAACTCCTTTACACCTTGTTTTGATTCAACAGAAAGTACCTTAATAGCAGCCATTTTTCCATCTCTTAGCCTCCCCTAACAACAGAAACTTAAGTTAGCTTATTTATTGAATGGAATAGCATAATCGAAAAATCTTTTTGTAGAGAACAAAATACCTTGTAAACAGAACCAAACCCTCCTTTCCCTATTTTGTTTACAGGGCAAAAATCTTCGGTTGCAGCACGCAATTCCCGGTAGCTGTACACCCTTGCATTCTCAATGGTTGAAATTTCTGCAAAAATTCTAAATCTAGTGAGGAACCTTAACATGTCTTGATTAATAGCAACAACTTGAATCATTTTTATGAAGGTGGTATCCTAACCAACTTGCATGCACCTCTATTATTCCATCGAGTACCTGTTACCTCCCACCAACACAGGTACCGGATAACTCTTCCCACCAACGAGGCAGATAAGAAGATGGTGGCACCTAGTGATTTTTGGCCTCAACTGGAATTGAACATGAGACCTCTTGGTTCTCCCCCCATTTCATTGACCACTAGACCACAACAACTTGAATCGTTATTGAGAGATCGTGTATGGGAGAGGCAATGTCCGTCCATGCTTAAGAAGAACAAA
This sequence comes from Solanum pinnatisectum, assembly GCA_035578085.1. Taxonomy (NCBI): domain Eukaryota; kingdom Viridiplantae; phylum Streptophyta; class Magnoliopsida; order Solanales; family Solanaceae; genus Solanum; species Solanum pinnatisectum. The sequence goes on along the minus strand of CM069082.1, from coordinate 42,572,780 downwards.
TAATCCTAATTGTAACAACATGCTAAAGTATGCTATATTGTCATAGAAGCTGGCAACGATTGCCATAAAGAGAAGTGAAAGTTGAGAAAAAGCTGAAAATTTTAACCTTCATCAATTTCAACTACATGGTTGTGAGGGGGAGATGCCTTCCCTCCTAAGCAGAGACCAAAACAAGTCATTACACCAGTGTTTTTGTTTCAACAGAAAGAAGGGCAGGTCAACCCACAGAAAAAAGAACTCTGCTGCCAATCCTGTTACATAACATAACAACATATTAACAACACTTCATTACCAAAATTTAGTTCCCTTAAATGTTGGTTGAGATAAGGCCATGAAATTTTTTCACTTTTTTCCAAAGTTGAACTTCGGGTAAACACGTTTGGCCATAAGATTCTGGAATTCTTCAAACTTGACTGTTGAATTCCAGAATTTTCAAGAATTTGAAAAACAACAAAAAGTGTTCACCTTTTTGCTCCAAATTACTCAAATTTGTATTCATGGTCAAACACAAATTGTAATCTTCAAATATCATTTTTCACTTTGAAAACAAGTACTTTTTTCAAATTTTGCAATGAAACATGACGAAATGCTTAACATCTTGCCCCTGAATCTACCCAAAAAACGCATTGCATAAGAAATAATACGTTTATTTCCTCTATACCAAACCCTAAAAACATTCTCAAACCAGCATAATTTTGAACCTACTGCTCAGAAGCTACATTTCATCACTTCTAACAATACATCTAACATTGTAACAAAAAGGAGAGACAAACAGAAATTCCAGACACCCATTTCCAAAACTCAACACGACATACCAACAAAACAAACAGAAAGCAATCACATCAATAACAATCCAAAGCTTCAAAGAAAAAAGTTCAAAATTTACAGTAAAATTGCAGCACTAGTAAAATGAAACACAATTCCCGAAAAGAGAAATGCCCCTTTTATTACAACAAACACAAAACCAGATCCATGGCTTGAACAGTTACGAAGCTAGCTTTTCGCAGCTGGTTCGAAAAACTTTCAATTACTAAAATAAAGGAAAAAATTCAAACTTTTACAGATAAAATAACTGTATGTACTCCAAAATAATCCATTAACTTCTTCTTTTCAGATCCGCCTAAAGAGAAAACACTAACCTGATTGATCAATCAAAAAGCACAAAAATCTCCTAAAGAACTGAAATTTAGCTCGTTTTAAAGGCAAAAAACAGCTAAACTTAGCTTAATTAAAGTAGTGAAATTACAGGGAAGAGAAGAAAGATGAAAATTTAAGAGAAAAAGGCACAAAAATGAATTTACGTACTTGTTGAAGCAGGCAGCAGAAGAAGATGGAAGAGATAAAAAGTTTTTGTTTGACTATTGGGAGAAATGAGTTTGGTTGCTTTATTTATAGACTATAGTTTGGTTTACGGATAAAGTTATATCCAAATTAATTATGTCGGAATTAGTTATAGCAAATTATTATTTTATGTGAAATAAAAGTAATATTATAATCACAATCATACATAAATATAGTTATTCTTTCTAAGATTATAATTGGGATTAGTTGTCCCCATCCCTTATAAGTAGGGTTGCGTATTTGTCGGCTTGGTTCGATTTTGAAGGTTATTGATTTGGTTTATTGGTTATCAGTTTGTAGAGAGGTTAAATTATTATAGAACCATTAAGATATTGATTTATCGATTCGGCTATTGATTTAACTGATAAGATTTGACACACAAAAAATCATTGAAAATCTCTTAGAAACAAAGTGACAAACCAAATGAACCATGCACGTGAGTTCACAAATTGCATTTTGCTCAAAAGCAAATACTTTTACATTGTAGAATAACTAAGAGTTTGTGACCACCAAAAATAAAAGTGAAAAACTAAACTCTAAGTCAAAGACTTTATATACAAAATTGTATGAATATAATGATTTAATTTACTATCGGACTATCAGTTAACCCGTTTAAAAAAAAAGAATTTCAAATCATTAAGAATCGATAACCCGATAACAAAAAAATTAAAATTATTATCAAAATAGCTAAACCAATAACCTTTTTTCGATTCGAGCTATTGGTTTCGCTTCGATTTTGAACCACCCCAGTTGTGAGAACTTGCTTGATTCAAAGATAAAGTTACATCGAAATTATAGTCTTGAAATTATAAAATATATACTCTAATTGAAGATATAAATTTATCCCAAGCTAAACTTATAATATCTTTTAACTAAATAAAGTATAATTTTAATTTTAAATTTAATCCTGAAATATCTCTCCTTATTAAAAACCCCCTTAAAGAGTTGCAGGCCATTGTTGTTATGTTAGCACGTCATTAGCAAGATCTTAGAAATATCCCTCCCTTATTAAAAAAATAATATTAATATTCAATTGTGTCTTTTATTTTTTACGTGGAAAATATGGACAAATGTAAACATCAGTAAAGTCAAAATAATATATGTTTAATTCAAAAGTAATACATTTTTATTATAACAAGAATATATTAGCAGCCACTAATGATTTGATTAAAATTTAAAATCGGTGCAATGGACTATTGACTATTCGAATCACTTAGAAAAGTAAATATTTTTATTTGTTGACAAAAGATTTTTACTAGGATTGGGTTTGGTTCATTTAAGAAAACGTGATTTGAAATCAAGTAATAATTTATCTTTACAATATTATCTATTTATATAAAATAATGATAAAATATAGGTATACTTTAAGCTCCTTAATTATTTTTGTTATTGAAACTAAACATTACTAAAAAGGAAAAGACAGGAGACATGAATCATTTTTCTGATTTTTTCTTTTATTTAACCACTTTATCATGAAAGAATAAATTCAAAAATAATAATTTTTGATGAATATTATTAAATACAATCTCATATTTATTACACATTTTTTTATCTTTTAAGTTAAAAAATAATTCAACTCTAATTTTTTTTTCTTCTTCCATTTAGATTTGAAAAGTCAGGTTAGACATTGTTTCTTTGTAAGAAAATTCTACTTTTCACTAATTTGACTAGTGAAAATATTTTAATTATAATTTTCTATGAGAAACCATTGAATTCTCTTGAACTTTTTAAGTCTACCACCTAATTTATTCTTCTTTTTCAACTAATCCTTTCAACAATTAATTCAGTAATATTATTATCCACTTGCCCCAATATATATTTTATAATAAAAGAAAAAATATATAGAGGAAAAAAGATAAGGTTGGCTGCACCAATCATTATGATGACAAAATTCTATATACTCTTTCTTTATTTATTTTATTTTTCATGATGTTTTGTATATTACAATTTGAATTCACACACACAAAAAAAGTATAATTCATTGATAAAGCGTTTTTTAAATAAGGGTAAATTAAAAACTAAAAGCGAAAAATTATCCATTGATATCATAAAGTAGATAAATATTAATGGAGATTCTGAAATAGTATAATGGACAACTATTATTGAACGGAAAAAGTATCAAACAAATACTAATCATAATTAATCAAACAAAAAAAACATATAACGACATCTTCCCTCTAATCATTAAGAAGAAGAAAAATACATTAAAGTACTAATTAAGTACTGAGATTGTGCTTTAGTACCGCACGATTGCCACCTTCATCTACTTTTACATGCTCATAAGTCATAACTCATAAGTAGATTCTGAATTTTAGCATTTTAAAATTATTAATTTTAATTTATAATCTACATAATAATCCTCCTTTTTAATTTATCTCTCTTATTCTGACTTGATACATTGTATAAAAAAACAATTATTAAATCTCATAATATTAAACAATTCTGCACATGTAAAATAACAAAGGCATTTTCCTAATGCTTGAAGAATAATTCAAGATTAAAGTAAGGTTGAGTGAGTCATAAGTGAAAGCTTTAATAAATACATACACACTGAAAATCACCTGTTCTCTAAAGTATTTTTCCTAATCGATCGTTGACTTCACTAACTTTTATCACTCCTTCCGTTTTACATAGTTACATATTATTATTTATACATTCAAAAAAAAATCATAAATCATAAATATTTTAAACTATTTTATCCGTATCTCTCTCTTCGATAAATTATACTTTATTTAAGAACAAAACTAAGTTAATCTTATTTCAAAAACATCTATGTATAATAATGTTGATAAGTTGGAGTAACTTACAAGTTACAAGTAGTTGAATCAGTTATTTGGCTTCAATAATTCAACATGACAGACACAAACACGATGTCAACTCAATTAAATTTAACGTCGTACAAGAAAGGGTTGAATTATTCTATGAACTCAAATCAAACTACAAGAATTCTCAATCTAGCTATTGAAGACTCTTCTCGAGAAACAACAATAAGAATTCTTTTTATCCTTAATTAAAAGATTCAGATGGATAGAGTCGCATTTGGTAGAAAATATTTCATTCACGAGATGAAATTTTTCAACGTGAAGTTGGATCAACAAGAAAAAAAAAATGAGAGAGGAAGAATACACAAGCCTTGCATGCAAATCAAAATTCTAAGTAATCTTCTAATTAATGGAAATTATAATTAGCACATGGGACACTAAGTAAGTTGCTTAAGTATCTAGCTCCCTTTTGTCCAGGTTATCGACCTAAACCACAAGTGGTCATAAATATATTATAACAAAACTTAATAAGAAAACATCTCACGAACTTTATGACGATCAAATTATTATTTTTATTTTGATGGATTTCAACTTCTTCAGCAAATAAAGTCGATTGCCTAGTAAACATTTCACTATTTTATCCTCCAAAGAGTTTCTTTTTTCCTTTTTGGTTCATAAGGCTAACCCACTACTAGATAAAGTTTGGTGGAGTGGTGGAAAAGTAGTAAATGAGATTCAAGCGCATCCAAATAATTTTAATGTCTTTGGACGTCTAATAAAATATATGTCTATCTCAAGTTATATATATAATTTTTCAAAATTAATGAATGCACGTACACCCTCACTAGGACACATGGGTCTGCCTCTGACTCCAAGTGGAAAGATTTAGAGTCATCACAATATAATTTTTCCCGCCTATTCATTTTACTTGACTTGTATATAAAAAATAAATTACTTTACCTATCCATTTAGTAAATCAAGAGAGTTATATTATTTTTTTAATTTTCTTACTACTCAAATCTTTAAAACTCAAATTTAAAATTTCAAAGCTATCACTAATAAAATTAGCAGGCGTAAATTAATACAGGAGGGAGGGAATAATTGACTATAACTGGGGCCAATTTGGAATCGATAACAGTGAGTTAGGTTCTAGGTAGTGCCATAAAACGACAAAGAAATTCATTAATTGGCACAAATTTTGAAGACTTGGAATAATCAGGTCTTTTCCTACAATTAAAAAGATGGTAGGGCAAAGGCATTTGTTCATTAAAGAGTCGAGACCTACCAACATGATTGTGGTGCGGTCATCAGAATGCTTATTTCTTAATTAAAAATTTCGAATTCGAGCCAAGTATAGAGAAAAATCTATTGAAAGCGTCACTCCTGAATGAGCCTGTAGTGCACAATTCAAATTTAATTAAGATTTCAATGTAGGCTTCAGACACACAAGACGAAAATCAAATAAAAATAAAAAAGAATCAGGACCTTTTTTGTCAACTCAAATTGATGGAGAAGACCATCACCAAGTGTAATCCCCATCACAAACCTATCTATTCTCACCCTCCAACCACACTCCCATGGCCCTCATCCCACCACCCCTACCTCTCGTAGTATTTATCTAAATTATATATAAATGTTTTTAGGATGATTATTTTTGCTTACTTACCGAATATAAGAGATAAGTAAAAAAATCAGCTTATTTTCCTTGAAAGAAAACAAAGAAATATTTTCTATGGAGAACATGTTCCACAAACCAAACACACCCTAAGTAAAGGCAAAATGAGGGGAAAATATAAGATAACTAAGCAATCACATTCAGTTACACAAAAAATGAAACTTTTTTGTCATTACCTGAAGATGAATTTAACGATACAATAAAAAAAAAAATTAAATAACTAACAAAACAAACATTGTATTTAAACTAACAACACAATACAATACGATATGATGAGTAACAACCATCCAAACAAAGTTGTAAGTGCACACTGATATAGCAAAGTTTATTATACTACAAGTTTACAACTATGGGTGTGTATGATGCTAAAGACAGGAACACAGCGGCAAAAAAGTTAGTACTTAGAAAAGCATCTCCTTTGCTAGGTCTAATGTTTCCTTGTGCCCAATAAACTTATCTGCAATGGCCAGTGCGAACTCCATGGTAGTTCCTGGTCCTCTGCTGGTAACGAGATTTCCATCAACCACCACCCTGTTTTCTGCTTCGCTTGGATCGGAAAGTTTGTTGCACAAGGCTGGAAAGGCAGTAGCCTTTTTACCCTGGATGGCAAGAAAAGGATGCATGTCAATTAACAGACGAAATAAAGCAGTCAAATGCATAAAAGTGTAATGCAAAGCATGCTATGCTGCAAGACTTGCAACAACAGGCCCCTTGTATATTTAATAATGTAATACTGTTACTTTTTTAAACCTATTAAGATGAACCAATATTGCCTAGCTCAATAAGGTTAAGGCCAATCAAGACCTTTAAGTCGTGGCCTTTTTATCCTGATAAACCAAGGTAACGTACAAATTACAGTACTCGAGGTAATATTCACTTGCTTTAAAATAGTTTTAACTTTCAAAATCGAAGAGCATGAGTATGTCTTCTTACCTTGAGAAGCCCATGGGGCTCTAGGACTAGAGCTGGAGATGCACACATTGCTCCATATGGTTTGCTCGACTCCCTCTGCTTTTTCAGCATGTCAACCAACTTTTCTGATTTGGCAAATGTTTCGGCACCACCAAGACCGCCCTGCATATTCATATATTACAGTAAGACAAGAACTTCAAGGAGCTTTAGAAGCAGAGTTTCAGAGGATTGCACTCACTGGTAGGACAATGAGATCGTACGACTGTTTAGCAGCTTCATCAAGGAGCACATCTGCTACTAGTTTAACTTTTCTGGAAGCAACAATCTCCAATTTATCTTCCAGAGATGCCACAACTACTTGAGCGTTTGCTCGCCGAAGTACATCAATAATAATAGTAGCTTCCATTTCCTCAGAACCATTTGCAATAGGTACAAGAATCTGTCAAACAAGTAACTCTAAATAATTTTGGAAATATTAAGAACTTAATATTTTTTTGACAAGTTATGAACTTGCATATTAACATGGTGGTGATTCAGCTCCAAAACTCGAAAGAATAATTCATAACATACTATAAGTACAACACATTGCTGTTACTTCATAAGCTAAACATTCTACATGGGACACTGCTATTACTTCCAAAGGTAAAAAGACATCTATTAATGATGATTTACATAAAAGTTTGCTAACCCTTCACTCTGGGGACATGGTTATACATGGATGTGCATAGAATACCTCATCCTTTGCTTTTTGAGCATATATATTATGACTCACAAAGTTCTCCTACAACATTTGCCAGCTCAACAATGTATGTATCAACATACACATACTTATAAAAAATGTATCAACATACACATGATAGTAGAAGATCTTAATATATGCAAAATCCAAGTGGTCACTTGTAGAGAAATGATTAATATATTAAGTACATAAATGATTGTCTAGAGAAACTGACAGAGCTGCACCCCTCAGCCAAAATCTTACCCGTGGCTTACTCGTGAGTGTCCAATTTACTGAATTAAGCTCCGCAAATGCAAATTCTTCACTGTGATTTGGGCGCATCAGCTGAATAAGAATAATCCCAAAATTTCATTAATAAATGGCACCGAGCAAATACCAGACTACCAGAACTGCAAAATGAAAACATCTGCAGGTCTCCGATACCAAAGCTAAAATGATTAAGACGAAGCTTTGACAGAAATATGGACTATGAACAAACATAAGATTCAATACCAGAAGAAGAACTAGCTAAGAACTGATTTCCACAACTGTACACATAAAAATAATCATCAGGACAAGATAATTCAGTGGGCCAAGATGATATATGATGAGAAAAGCTATGAGGCCACAATGTTGCATTCTGCATCTTGATCTTGAATAGAAATCAGCAAAGGTGAGACCGGGCTCTGATTTTCAACACTATTTGTCATAACCACTCGACTCTCCTCCAAAAGATCAGATTCTAAGAAGAAGAAGATAGCGCTTTTGCTACCCCAACCTTCAGCCAATTATGCATCAGTTGAACACCTGCAGTTCCTCCAGCTACTTGTTCACATAACTATGACATAGAATAGAAACAACCTTCTTTTCTTTTGCAGCATAGTAGGATACATTTTAACATTTCAGTTAGTTTATCTCCTCCAAAAATAGAATCATACATAGAAGAGACAGGAATATACTTTCTTATTTCAGCACATGTATGCTACTCCCTCTGTTTCAAAAAGAGTGACCTGGTTTGACTTGGCACAGAGTTTTAGAAAATAAAGAAGACTTTTGAATCTTGTGGTCCTAAATTAAAGTTATGTCAAATGTACTAAATTGTCCTTGTGGCTTTAAACATGCCACTGGAAAGCTGAAATTAAAATGTTACCAAGAAAGAGGTCATTCTTTTTGAAAGAGACTAAAAAGGAAAGGAGGTCATTCTTTTTGAAAAGAAGGGAGTAACATAAGACACAGATGCAAATCCAAGTCTTGAATATTTTTAGGTCTACAACACCATGTCCCACATCATGCCAATACATTGCTTCCACTTTTATGATAAAACGAAGAGATGAGATTGGAAATATACCAGTGGGCTAGAAACTTCATTAGCCTTCTCTTTTCCATACAACTCCTCAACCAATGCAACAGCATACTCGATGGATGTTGCCGGTCCACGACTTGTCACAACTTTCGCATCCTTTTGAACTCTTGACTCAACAGCAATGGCGTGAGATGATAGTTCCTCCATATACGATGGATAACACGTTGCCTATAAAAGAACAAAGGAAAAACACAATTCTAACTTTCAGTCCCTTCAAAAGAAAAAAGAACATACTTGAATTTTAAGCAGGGAAAGAAATGAATGAGCTCACTTTCAGCCCCTTCAAAAGCCCCCATGATCCAAGTGCTACCGCAGGAGCAGCACATATTGCAGCATATAGCTTTCCATTTTCAGCTTGCTTTTTTACAATGCTTTCCAAAATTTTGCAGTTCCCAAGGTTGGCTGCACCAGGTACCCCTCCCTGAAGAATGGTGAAAACATTAACCAAAAAAAAGATCGTCATGTGTCCCTGAATGAGACTTGACCAGTATCAAGAAACATTTAAGCATCATACATCATGTTGGCTCAGGAAAAGGGACAGGACATGTAAGAAGAGATCCTTCTTGCAATATTCATCATTTCCAGTTACTAACCAATACAACTATAAAGGATTTACTTGCTTTTCCAATACAAAGATCTGGAAAATGGACAAGAATTGTGTAGGCATCCTCTTTTGCTTCTTTTAGCACGTCTCTTTTAATATCATTAGAAGTAACAAAGATAATGTAATGCAAAACTGTTAACTCTTTAATTAAATTTACAATTTTCATGGACACACACAAAAATGGACATGATAAAATAATCATCATAGCATCTGCCTTCTTCCACAAGTGATTGCAATGGTCTTGCTAAAACTAAATCACATAATAATGAACATATGCTTCTATAATTCATGAGTAGTTTATACTGACTCTTCCACCAAAATATCAGATAAAAGAACTAACAGACTAGTAATACGAGCAGGCTCAAAAGAGAATGATCCATGTCCAATCAAACTAAGACACATAAACTAACAGGAGAGACTATAAATTATGCAGGTAAAGCTATTCCAAACTTAACACCGGAAACTAAACAAATAATTTAGGACAGATTGAACCTGTTCCGCTAACCAATGTTCAATTCAGCAAAGCCTAATTTGTGAGCTTGAACAACAAACATACCGGAAGCGAAATAAGGTCGAACTCAGTATCTACACAATCCGAAATTAGAGCGTCAGCAACGATCTTAATCCCATACATTACTTCAATCTGAAGCTGATTCTCAACGGAAGCAACAATAACCTCCGCACCAGCTCTCCGCAGTATATCTATCGGCACTATAGCCTCAATCGGCTCTGTACCATTCGCAATCGGAACCAATACCTATAACGAACAAATGTATAAAGGAACCCTAAATAAATCTACAGTTATTATCATATAAAATAAACTTCAAATTCTGAATCGGTCTCCAATAGAGAAAAGTATAGATAATACGAACCTTCTTAGTAGCAGAAGCCATGGCTGAAACTGAAATTGAAGTTCCTCGAGAGAATTTTCTAGAGTTGGGATGAGTGGAGAGAGTGAAAAATGAGTGAATTTTGGGGGTTTGGTTGAGTTTTATAAAGGAAGGGAAAGGAGTAGTGAGGTGTCGCAATATTGGTGCTGCCATTTTTATAATACGCTTGAGCTAAAGAAGGGTCAAGCCCGAGGATAGAAATGGCTAAAAAAAAAGTTGATCATGTGTTCGTTGTGTTAACACGTTATGGGGATAGTTGTGAAATATCATTTCATAGTGTTACACGTGTATGGATTCGAATTATGGTGCAACGATGAAACTTTTTCAATAACTAAGGATCGTTTAGCCTTGGGCATAGAGAAGCAATTCGAAAATTAAAAGCCTGAACATAATATATTTTTTCTTAACTAATATATTTTATTTATATATTAAATTAAAAATACAGTTATTATTATGTAAAGTTATCATTTTATAATTTAGAACTCATAAAGTAAAATTTCTCGTTACGTGAGATCTATTGTTACATACTAGTGAGAATTGCTCCATAAAATTATGGACATACATGCTTATAATATGTGGCTTAATCGCTACGTAGCTTCCTAAAGTTGGCACAATGTTTCACTTAGATACCTTAATTGAGTTATGTTTATTTTAGACACCTCATGTAAGGTTTCGTTGAGTCTTTTGACACCTTTTTTAATATCAACAAAAACATATAATGTGTGTGAACTACACTCGCCAATGACATGTAAAGTGACAAATTAAACGACGACATTTGTCATTTGTTTCAAAATTTTTTTTTTTAAATAATTAATATTGAGTAAAAATAAAAATTGACCAATAAATTAATGACACATGATATTTTCCCCAAATAAAAGTAAAATAAAATTTAAGCCAACTAAAAGAAACCCCCCAAGGCACCAACAAAACATCCCACTCCTGACTGTCTTCTCCCACCCCGGAAAGTCTTCTCCAACCCCCACCCCCCACCCCCCACCCCCCACGATAGTCTTCTCCAAACCACCCCCAGCCCACAACCCCCAATCGCCTTCTCCAAATACACTTCCTCCCAACCCCCGATCACCTTCTCCAAAATTTCCAAACAAACAAATCTCCTTTCCGATTTGAGTTTCTGTTTTGGGGTCTACAAAGTAACCCCTGGCTCCCCCGCTTTGCTTTCTCCAAATTGCAGTCCCTTTTTTGCAGAAATTATCCCCACCCACACCTGTATGCTGCGCTTCATTGAATTCACTCCCCGCAAATTATCGAAATAAGCTTTTGTCTATCTTTCTTAAATTCATTTTGTCGGAAATATTAAATTTTTCATGAAAGAATTTTACGAATGAGTTTATTCTTAAATTTAAAAAATATTTTCCATCATTTTTATTGAAAAACCTTTCTTCACAGTTGATGAAATCTAATTTGGTCAAAATGGTGGCTGGAAACGAGGAAGAAGAAGAAAAAAATAATTAATAATTAACTAAATAACCCTTTCACTCGCCTATCAATGAGTATGTCACACTCATTATGTCATGTAAGCAAAAAGTGTCAAAATGACATAGTGAGATTCTATGTTAGGAGTCTATAATGAACATCTCTCAGTTAAGATGTCTAAATAAAATATCGTATCAACTTTAAGGGATCACCGATGAATTAGGCCTATAATATGTTCATAACAAAATCAGAAAATTTTAATTTACTGCAATGAAGTAAAATATTGGATTGAGAGCTTCAAATTAATAGTTTAAAATTTGATGCAACTACTAAACTGAAGTATTGAAGTTTAAAATAAATTTTAAATCAGTGTTTTAGAAAATAAAGATATAAAATAAAATATTTTATTTAATACAAATAATGAATAAGCTTCGAGGCATGAAGTGTAAACCTTATGAATCTTTAAACCAATTTTATTCACTTCTTTTATTTTACTTCTTCTTTTGATAGAAAACGATAGTAATTTATATTAATCAACAATATGCATCATATAGTAGGGTGACCACCGGCAAGCATAGTTTCTAGTAGTTCTCATAATTGGTACGGTAGTAAAATTATAGTTATTCGATATACATATAGCAGTAACATTATAGCTATTCGATATACATATTAGCCTAAATGGGTTAATAAAAAGAGTTTCAAATTCATCTGATTCAACGTCATCATTTACAAATTGAGTTCTTTTTTTAATTTAAAAAGGTATAATAGAAACTCAAAAACGTAACATCACTTAAAAGTTAAAAAATTATTAAGCGCCCTAACAAAAAAAAGTAAAAGTTAACTCTCTTATATTAGAAGTTGCAAATAACTGCATAAAAAGAATTGTGAAGGAGTAGATCGATCGCTAATTTCATTTAAAAAAGTAGTCAAACAACAAAATTCCTTACTATAATTCTTATTATTCAATGTATGCTTACTTAGGTCTAGTTAAGTCATTGATCCAATTTGAAAAATATCCCCCTTTTTTTCATATAAAAAATGTCACCTTAATTGATATTATAATATGTTGACTTCTATCTAATCTTAAATTTTTATTGTCATGACCTAAAGTTTGACCTATCACATTTCACTTTTTATACTAAAATTTTGTATTGTACTGTTATTTTAAATTTCACTCTTATTAATCTTGATTTAATAAATACTATATAATAAGCTAAGTCATAGTCACATATAATTAGTGTCTCAATAAGTTATAGTTCAATTATACTTTATTTTTTTCATAACTCTAATTATTTACTTCAATATATCAATATATCTTCATCGTATAGTAATAAGCTAGTCTAAAGTGTAAGACACATATTAATATAATTTTGTTGTTTTTAAGATTTCACCTATAAAACTTATCTAATTTAAAATGAAAGAAATTATGAAAGAAAAAATTGAAAATGAAATTATTAGAGGAGAAAAAGGAGAGAAAGACAACAAATAAGACAATCAAAGTGCAAGGAAATAAATGGTAAAGGGTATATATATATAAAAACTAATTAATGGAGTAGCAGATTAGTTAGCAAGAAAATGATGCGGACTTTATATTTTTGAAAGTTTGATATTTTAACCTAATCCCCAGCCCTCTTGTTATTTCTATATTTGAAAGGAACAGAATAGGCACTATGTTGTCTAGGTTAGTTTCCTTATGTAATAACTTATTAATCTGATTAATGAATAAAAATCCTCTATTACTGAAAAAGGAGAAGGGAAAGAGAAAGGAGGAGAAAAGGTATTAGAAGAAACAAAAAATGAAATAAACAAGGATGAAAAAATAAAAAATGAAGTCTCCTTTATTAATTATGATCATCGTCAATTATTACATTACAATTATGTTATTTGTAATTGTCGACCAATGATATTTATAAAATTTTAAAATATGTGTTCATTAAATAAAAACAATCTATACAAACATATGCAAGGTAAACTAATACTCTATTAAGCATCTTTGTAAATATGATATTCATTACTAGTATTAATTTACTTTTGATGAGTTTACTAGTTTTCAATTAAAAGTAACCATATTTACGGCATGAGTAAGCACAAATTTTAGTTATTTCATTTTTAGACCTAAAGTATAATATACTATGTAACAATTAAACTGAAGTCTCTTAACATTAATAATGCAAATCAACAATTAAATTATTATTTTTCCGTAGATCGAAGAACTAAATAAATTTTTCAACATCGTTCATAAATTAAATGACTTAACTCTACAAAAAATAAACTTCATAATCTTAGATGTATTTTTTCTTATTAGTAAATTTGCTGCATATTTATGATTGTCGTTCATCCAAAGATATGCATATTTGTTTGCCTTCTTCAGATGTAAATGATAGTGATATTATTTACTTTCAACAAATATAAACAATCTTTAATAATGAATGACATTATAAATTTTTCTCTTCAATTAGTTAACGATAAATAATAGTCTATTTTTCGTTCTAACTTTTGATAGCCCCTTTCTTTTGCTAATTTGAGACTTTATTTAATACTTCAATCATTTTTCAATAAGATTTGTTATAAGCTTTAACAAATACCAGAATATCCCAATCTTCATTTACCCTTATAGTTCCATCCATGAGCAACATCTGAATCTTCTCACTATCAACATTATTAAGTTTTTTCTTTCCTACTCAAGGAGACAACCACAACATTAGTTTAACTTGTTTAAAAATAGAATCATTAATTTTCTTAACAGTTTACTTGCATATAATTCAATAGGCATTTTAAATTTTATTTTCTACATATACTAGATAATAAAAAACAAAAATATAGCATCACATGAATTTCGCTACGAATTACTTATGATGTCAAGTCACTTTAATATATCTCGATTTGCGTTCACATAACGACATGCATCTTTGTCCACACTCCTACAGAAGAAAGAAAAACAAGTCCACATAAACGCTCAATACAACAATTCCACTAAAAAAACCATCCAACTCAAATGGTGAACACACGTCAAAAAAGAAAAACAAGCCCACAAAAATATTTAATAAAACAATTCCACTAATAAAACCATTAAACTCAAATTAAGCAAAGCGGTAAATATTTTTTTCCTATTTTTTTAAAGGAAAATAATAATAAATGCTCAAGCAGAAAATTTAACAAACAGACAAGCAAGTGCTAAGTGGGTTAACAGTATATAAGGCGACTCACGCACATGGCGGACGAAGTAGAGAGAGAAAGAAGAAAGTGTATTCAGTTGTTAATGGTGTTTATCTTTTTGTACTTTTCAGTGAGCGATTCGTTCATTCCAAAGCCAAAGCCTTTCACACAGTTATTTCTTCACTTCTGAGTTTTCCGGCGATAGGATGGTAAAGTTTTACCGATGAATGACCTTATCATCAGATCCTTTTCGCCCTTAACCGCACCGGAGTTTCCCAAACCCTAAAAGTCATCGGAGAAATGCATTTCTAAATTCAGGTATGTTTTCTGGTGAAGCGGTGCAAGCGGCGCTGCGGCGGATTTGTTGTTTTTATGTTTTAATTGAATACTTGATATCTATCTATATGGATTCAACTTTATGGATCCGGAAAATTACTGAATTTTGTGCGTTTTTGATTGAATTTCGATGAATTGTTACTTTATATGTTTTCCTTTTCGGTCATTTCCGGATATGTAAACTTTCTCGGAACGGTTTTCTCCTTTTTCGGTTATTTTGCTGAACGATTGAACAGCAGCCGCTCTTTTTGTATATGTTAGATTATTCTTTTGCTAATGCGGCTTTTGTTAGATTTTTGTTTTAAATTTGATTTATTTTTCCCTTTTGTGTTATACAAATGCATCAAATTAGGAAAGGTAGTATTTGAGTATCTGGACTTCTCGATTATCTAATTCTGTATGGCCTAACACTTAACAAAAAAGAGCAAAAGGTCTATATAGTATATTGTTTTATGAGTTTATGCGTCTGCTTGAATTTAACTGTAATCGTTGTCTACTTTAACTTTAAAGACATTGCATAAACAAAGAAAGACTTGATTTTGATGCACTGGTTCTGTGCCCTGATTAGGAATAATTAGTTCTCCTTAATTTGGCAGTTCGTTACTTCGTTAAACCCTTGATGTTGCCTCATTTGGTTTCAGATGCTTCCTGCTCCTGCAATGTTTTCTTTACTTGTTATGACAGCCGCCTCTTATAGAATTAAACGAAACATGTCTTAGATGACATCCTTTCCTTGATAATGATCAAGCCTCATATATAATTCTGAAGAATCAGACAGGAACATCATATTCCTTGGTCCATGAAACACTACTTGCTCCATACTAATTACTCCAACCCTCTCCCTTCATCTGGAATCTTTTGTATCGTGCTTATGACTTAGGGATTGAAAGAAATGATAATTTAACCTTGATATTGGAGGCAACAGGCAAGTAGCCATTGTGGCTAAATAAGTTTCTGGGCTTTGTTTTGTAAAAGCAACCGGCATTTGATTTTTCAGAATTGCATTAATTTAGCGTGGAAAGAGATCTGCTTGTTGACTCATTTGTCATGGATTTGAATTATTGCACTGCTGTGAATTTCTTAGAATTTTGTGTTTCTGTTTCTGTGCAGAAGCATACAAGTGGATATTATAAGTCCAGACTAGAGATCATTCCGACGATGAGGATTATATTGTAGTGAGGCTTGATGCTGGTCTTTCATTCCTTTTTGATGGTTAGCATTTGTCCAAGGATACACAAAGAACTTTAGGATTGTGGAGAAGTAATAAGTCAGCAAAGATGCTGTTCAACAAAGACATTGAAGGTCTGCGTGATGATGGCTTTGATGGGTCAGTGATTGAGACACAGATATTTGCAAATGTGTACTTTGGAAATGAGGGCGATACCAAAAGGTGTCTTGTGACCGGAATGATCAACTTTGAGGGCGACCTTACTAGCCAGACAGATGAACCTGGACATTTGTGTGGTGAAGATTTTGGTTTGACAGTACATCATGATTCTCATGACATAAAGGAAGATTCTGGAGAAGACCCTTGTGAACGAGAGCTAACCAATAATCATGTGGAAAAGGAATCCGAACCATTACCTTCCTTGGACATAGTACCTTCAGATATAACTCCGCAACCTTCTTCCTGCCCTTCTTTGAATGTAATTTGTCATATAGTTGAATCTTCAAACCAAGGTGTTAAATCAAGTTCTTATTTGCAGAAGCAGCACAATGTGCTGGACAAAAGTCATGTTCTTGGTGAAATGGAGTCATCGGTATTAAGATCATCTAAAATAGAAGGAAATGGATGGAAAGATGTTGTTGGTAAAGCAATTGCATCACCTGCTTCTCAGGAGAGCTATGCAATTGGCAGTGCTGCGAAGTCATCAGGAATTCTTCGACCTAGCAAGCCAAAGTGGAGGGACCATTGCTTTGTAGAACTGGATGAATCTGAATTGCTAACGATTAAGGATTCTCCAAATGACCCTCGCCCTCTTCTACGGCACCACATCCATCGTTTGCTCAGAGCAGCAGGCTGGGTAATCGGGAGGCGTAAACGCAATAATAAATTTCATGGAATTGGTGAGTATGTTTACAAATCACCTGAAGGAAGACCAATTCGTGAATTCTGGAGAGCCTGGACCTTGTGTGGACAGAGTTTGCTTACTTATGCAGATGGTATTTTTCCAGAAAAGGATTGTAGGTTGTGGTCTGATATGACACAATTTTTGAGTGACCTCTCAGTTTCAGTGAAGGAGATTGATAAAGAACTGGCTAACTTGGAAACAGCTTCTGCATTGGCTCGGCTTTGGAGTCTCCTCGATCCCTTTGTAACTGTGGTGTTCATTGACAAGGCATTGCGCTCTCTCAAAGAAGGAAAAACAATTAAAGCCAAAATGACTTTGGCCACCGCTCCTGTTAAAAATAACATAAAGAATGTAGACGACACAGGAAATTTGTTTGCTGATGAGAGGACTTTGCAGAATCAGCCTTGCAGCTCATCTTTTGTCTCAGATAGTGCATTGACAAGTACTGAGACAGATAAATGGATCCACGAGGAGTATGGTGATGAAAGTTCTCTCAACTTAACAGAGCCCCAGATGGGTGAAGGCAAATGTATGAATGGTGTATCTTGTTATTATCCTAATGAAAGATCCATGTGCTTAAGGGATACTGTCAGTGAGGGTGCTGATAAATACAGAAAACTCTTAAAAAATGGTAATGATATACTGGGATTAGCTCCTTTACCATCTTGTGGATCTGAAACAACCAGTGAACATATGGAATATTGTTTGTTTGAAGTTCCTATTTGTTCAGAAAATGCACTAACCTCGATTGGAGGATCTGATAATATGACCAAATCTCTGACAATAATTTCCGATGGTATACCTCATGCAGAAAGTTCAGTCTTGAAAAGGAAGGTCCTGAAGAAATCAAAGAAGTTATCAGAAATGGAATTTGCTAATGGTTACCAAGATGACCAGTTTGATCCATCTTATAGGAAGAGTGGATTTCATGAGGTAATTACAAGCAAGCACAAAATTGGGCCAAAGAAACGTAAGACATGCCGTCTTAGTGACGATGATCTCTTAATTTCAGCCGTATTTAGAAACACGACATGCAAATCTGGCAACAAAAGGTCCTCTGGTAAAATCAAACCTCTAAGGAAAAGGAAGAACCAGAAAAGTGGTTGTAAGTTGCTTTTACGTAGCCTCAACAAGGGTGGAAAACACTTCCCCGAAGAAAAATGGCCTACCTTTGCCTCAAGGACTGTGTTATCCTGGTTAATTCATTCTGGGGTTGTCTCCCTAAATGAAGTGATCCAGTACCAGAACTTGAAGGATGATTCTGTGGTAAAAACCGGCTTTATTACCACTGATGGAATATTGTGTAATTGCTGTGACCAGGTGTTATCCATCTCGGAGTTCAAAAATCATGCTGGTTTTAAGCTCAATCGTCCCTGTTTGAATCTTTTCATGGAAAATGGTAAGCCATTCACCTTATGTCAGCTTGAGGCTTGGTCAGATGAATACAAGGCACGGAGAGCAGTTTCTCAAACTTCCCAAGCTGAGGAAAGGGACCAAAATGATGACAGTTGCGGGCGATGTGGTGATGGAGGCGAACTGATTTGCTGTGACAACTGTCCAGCTACGTTCCATCTAGCATGCTTGTTCACACAGGTTCGTCTTTTGACCCTTTTCACTTAGTCTACTTGTTCGAGTCAGTTTGATGCCTTTATCTTGCCTTGAATAAATAATTTTCTTGCTCAACGTTTAAGTTTAATCCACTTGTATATTGTAAGATGTCAAAAGATTTGTCCTTGCGCTTTATGCATGGGTTCTTATATGATTTTAGCTGACGTTATATTGTGAAAGTATTTTTCCCCTAGGAAGGAGATATATTCTCTGAACCAGTTTCTAATCCGTCTTAATTCTTTCAAAGATGCTGATGTGTTTTATCATCAGAGTGCTGGTGAAGGCATCAACGTTTAACTTTCTAAATCAGCTATCCCATATGTAGCTACAGGTTCCTTGGACACCCTCAGTGACCAACATATAGTGGTGGTAAAGTTTGATTTTGAGGAAGTAATTGACCTCTTAAAGTTATCATTGATCTGTTGAAGGTGAAGCAGTATCGTATGCATTTCAGTTGCACCTTTGCCATGAACCATTTGAACCATTTCAGTTGAAATGGATCTAAGATACTTGATATTTCCTTTCTTGGGTATGACTTGAGCATCTATCTTCACTTCCACCTCCGTCTCATGCGTCATGTCATTGAACTTGCACTCTAGAGAGTACTAGTAGGCATCTTATATTATACTTTAGAAAAGGAAGATTTTGGTCCTTTCAAGGGGTGACAACGAATATTGCCTGAAAATTGTTTTGCAGATAAATACTCCCTACATGACCTAAATATAGTATATCTTTGGCAAGTTAGAGTTCTAAAAGAGCATGTTTTTAATGATTTAATAGGTGTTTGACATTGGAAAAGCCCCAAGTTTCCAAGTATTATTTTGTAGACGCTTAGAATTATCCAGCTTAGGTGTATTGGAGGTGATTTTGGAAGGTCAAAAAGTTATTGTGTGTCTCTTATTGAACAGTGGACTACATTTTTGGACATCCAGAAAGTAAAGTATTAAACAAATGTTGGATGGAGGGACTGCTTCCTTTGTAGAACTTAAAAGAAAGATGTTTTTATATTATATAGGACAGTTGTGAAATGAACAAATAGTATGCGCTTTATAAAAAAATAATAATATCCTTTACTGTTTTATGCATATAAGGACTGTTGTAGTGCAAAGACTCCCAGTGCTTTTCTGGTGGTAATAGCGCAATGTGTGATGTATGGGTTACATGTACGTACATCATAGGCTCGAACCCTGCCACAGAGAAAACATGGTGTTTGAGTGGATAAGAGTTAGAGGGACAGGCTCATTATCCACCAAGTTTCGAATGTCTGCCATGGAGCCTCGGGTATTTCTCGGTTATAAAGAAAAGGACTGTTTTGGTGGAAAGCCGAGTCCTTAAAGGGAAATAATTGAGAGTAAGGACTGAACAGGACATGCAACTTCTTTGGTGTTCTTTTTATATGTACGCAATTTCTTTGATGTATGGAAAGGTGGACTTAATAGTTTCAGAGCTTATTCCTTTAACAAAAAATTGAAGTCTCCTATTTCTGTTGCTGAACATCTTAGGATCGACGTCAAAATTGATTTTGCATTTCATGTAATTACTTGTGATCTAAGTTGTGCGGATTCTTCACTCGATGCAGCACAGGTGTCGATTCTCCAAAAATACACTTCTTTTGGAGAATCCAACACACATCTGCTGATATTTTTGAAGAGTCCGAGCAACATAGCTTGTGATCCTATTATTATGACATTTACAGGTTGATCAGCTTTAAAATTTGTCTTACATTCGGTGGTATTACTTGTAATCCTAGTGTATAAAGTTAACAGGTTAAAAAAATTATTTATCTAGTAGTCCTATGAGATACTGATACTTGGTCCTAGGACAGTTCTCAACACCGATTTGGTAACTGTTGGCATTTCCTGAAAACAAACATTTAATTGTTCTAGTTCTATTCTATCAAACAGATTGTTGAAGTTGTGCCAAATTGAGCTTTACTCTTTTTCTGGAATTAGCAAACTAGTCCTGCTTGTCTTTAGAGGTTGTTTGGTTAACATGCTACTTCCATGGTGATTATCTTTTGGGGACTATGCAAAGGCAAATTATAAATGAATTTTTATGCTGCTATTAATAATGTAGAGATTGTTATGTGGTGATCAATAATGATGGGGATTGGTTTTTTAGGAAGGTAACAATAATGATGGGATTGCTGTGCATGGATTTCTTGCTTTAATGACATTTTTGTCTTTAGTACTTTAATCTGCATATTACTTTACATGAATTCTTATTTCTATTCTATTCCCTATAAAATAATAGAAAGGTTTCACATAACTAAATGCGGGTATTTGTCTAATATCGCCAACCAAATGCTGCATAACATTATGCGAAATGGAACATATTTGCACTGTATTTAGTTGGGGTCAAATATGTCCTTGTCTTCACTTAAATGGACTATATTTGCCCTCATTTTCTTCTTAATTACTTGTTTTACTTTGTTTTTATTGCTTTTTTACCATTTTCGTAAGTCATACCATGGGTTCTCTACAAACCTGTACTCTATTTGTTTGCCACATTGTTCATTCTCAAAATAAATAAATTATTTACCAATATTGTTTTGGTTTTGTGTCTGCACGAGGCATGAATGCATGGTTCTTCTAAAATAACACATCTGCTCATATGTCTTGGTTTTCCTTTGATTTGTTGCGTATCATAAAGTTGAGTACTGAATTTTGTTTAACGACACTGGACAAGAGATATAAATTCTAGTAGATTAACTTATTATTTCTTGTTTCAGGAGCTTCCTGAAGGGAGCTGGTACTGTTCACAGTGCACGTGCCAGAAATGTGGGGACGTGGTCAAATGCAGTGAAGCAAGTTCTCCTGGTGGATATAAATGTTCACAATGTGAACATAAATGTGCGTTCTCCCATGAACTTTGACTTGTTTGGTTTCTATTCTTTTCCCATTGCAGGCCTGAAAATGTCCAAATATTGGTATTGGAGCTCTGTATTCTTTTCTTACCAGAATGCATGGTCTCAAATAATACTAAGATTTGCATTTGGCAAACTTCACAAGCCTCGATCAGAGAATTATCATGTTCTTTCACATTTGTTCAGTTATGGGGGTGGGAAAATACATCTTCCTTCCCAAAAGTTTCCTTGGTTTTCTGTTACTAAATTCCTCAATGGCTTTGATGATTTGTGAACAGATCATGAAGCATGCAGTAATTTAAGGATTACAAAAAGTGGTCTGGCCTCTGATACATGGTTCTGCAGCGAAAGCTGTCAAGAGGTGAGCTAGTCATCTCAGCTTTACCTTTTTCATTACTATAAAACAAGCTTGTTCAATGATGTAAGTCCCTGATGCAATTCAGTGTAACATAAAACAAATCAACTTTCATATTTTTGTCTCTTCGAAGGTTTTAGTGTGGAGTCTGAAGTTCTATCAATGGTTACTAGTTCCTTTGAATGTGATATGACATGGCAGGAAAATGTGATATGAAATATGATTGTTATATCGTCAATGTATCATGAGTAGGTCTATCTAGAAGTCACAGCTAAACTAAGAACAGAAATTTTTGCACCATGTATAGTAATAGTAAAAAACATCTGTTTTTCACTGCAAAGTACTGTTCTGTGGCCTTGGATTAAGTTCACCTGCTTGATCTTTTCCTTGATAAGTGAAAGATTTTAGCATGAAAGAATATCAACTTCATTGCAAGGTTGACTATGAATTATTTTAGTTGTCTTTCAGAAAAACTTAAGCGATATTCTTTTGCAGGTTTATGAAGGTCTTCACTCTCGCATTGGGTTCGTTAATCATCTGGCTGATGGATTTTCGTGGACTCTTCTGAGGTGCATTCATGGTGACCACAAAGTTCATTCTCAGCGGTTTATTGCTTTGAAGGCAGAATGCAACTCAAAGTTAGCAGTTGCCCTTACGATTATGGAGGAGTGCTTTCTTCCCATGGTGGATCCAAGAACTGGCATAGATATGATACCCCATGTGATATACAGCTGGGGGTGAGTATTTCTGCTTCCCATCAACTCTTTTCTATCTTGGCATACTGCTGTGCTTACTGCTTACCTGTGTGGTTGGGTATATCGCTTAATGCTTATTCTTCCACATTCTTCAAAAGCAGTTGTGAGATTAGCTACAGCCTACACGTTTTGCCAAAATTCCTGCACTTGATAGATAAGGCATTATTCCTAGCATGTCTTGTTCATTCAGTTCTCGTTCAATTATTCAAAATAAAATAATGGAAGGTTGAACTATAAATTTAAGAATAATATATTTTATGTTGAAATGACAGAGAAACTTTATAAGAGCAATTTTATCTGAAGCATTATGTTGTAAGGAATATAATGACAATATGCAAAAAATGGAATAAGTTTCATCTATTCAATGAGCCAAATCAAAAGGTGCCTTTGGTCTTGCATCCATGGTGTCATTTGACTATGTTCATATCAACTTTACAAAATACAATGACACTTAAGTGGTGCTGACAGACTTATCTTTAAAATCTTTACAGATCACAATTTGCTCGGTTAAATTATCTTGGATTCTACACGATGATCCTGGAGAAAGATGACATATCAGTAGCTGTAGCATCAGTAAGGTAATTCTTTACAATCTTGAATGCAATTGTCCATTGTCATTGCTTGTTCTATAAACTCCACGGTCTATTGCAATGCAGATATTCTTGGAGCATATGCATCTTTTCTGATTTGCTTTGTGCTCCTTTACCTTTTATTTGTGGCCTGTTTTCTTTTGTTTATTTTAAAGAAAAAAAATATGTCAATGTTATTGGAGTTGGAACTTTAGAAGGAAAAACGATACATTTGGAGTTGAAGCTTCCTTTAAGTACTTTAATATGACATCTTAAGCTTGCGATTTCAATTTCACGGTTCCATCTTGACCTGATCTTTTGGTTTTTTCTTACTGTACGCCTTTCAACTACATCAAGTATTTTCTGTTCTTGCGAGTATTAGAAGTATTTTCTCCTATCGACTGCTTAAAATTAAGAGGCTAGACTGTGATTTAGTAAGAGATGCCTTTGCGCATATTGCATGTGCATTGCAGGTTGTTTCTGTTATTTATGCTTGGTAGACTATTAGGTATTTTTGGAATTTCATAGAAAAAATATTTATTTTTTTTCATCTGGAGGCTTCTGGATAACTGGTGCATTCATGTCTGTTACAGAAGGTGCTTAGAAGAAACATACTTAAAGTATTGTCGACTAGTATATAAATTTCTCTGACCAAAAAAAAATTAAAAAAAAAGACTAGAGAAATTTCTTAACTATCACTATCCAATCCCTACATTTACTATATGGGGATGCCAAAAAGAGTATAGTTTACTTGAGACTTTTTTCCCCATAACCTCGATCATTAATTGTGACTAGCAAGCTGTGGCCTCCTTGCTGTCTGTTTGATAAAACCGTCTCACTAAAATCAGGATTTTTTCTGCGGCGGCGATCTTTCTCTGAATCAGAATTTGGTTCTTATGCAGGATCCATGGGGTAACAGTTGCTGAGATGCCTCTGATTGCAACGTGCAGTAAATACCGCCGCCAGGGAATGTGCAGGCGCCTACTAAATTCTATACTGGAGGTAATCTGACAGGAAAACAATGTTTTAAATGCCGGGTGTCCCACTCAGATGTTTTACTTAGTAGAGGGTGGGACATAAGCCCCAAAAATGGGTGTTAATCCTATGGAATTTTAATTTTATGTGATAAAAAATTATAGTTAGTGTTGAATTATTTTAAATAAATGTTTAACATGCTATACTTATGAAACCCCTTGCTTGTTCCCTTCTCTTCCTCGACTCTGGGGCTTGCGATGCACATTATCTTTTATTTTACGGTGAAGCAATGTTTTGCCATATATGCTTACTTGTTTCCCTTGTGATGACTTCCAGATGCTAAAGTCGTTCAAGGTTGAGAAACTTGTCATATCAGCTATCCCAGGTGTAGTGGAAACATGGACTTGTGGCTTTGGCTTTGAACCCTTGGAAGATCATGAGAAACGAAGTCTAAGTCATATCAACCTCATGGTGTTCCCTGGAACTGTATGGTTGAAGAAGTCTTTGTTTCAAGTTGCTGATGCAGATCAACCGAGTGGTGAGTATTTAGTGTTTGATGTTCTTCAACTTTAAAGATATCGATATGTTTCATTCTTGAAATCAGTTTGTCCGGGTGGAACAGTATCCTGCCATGAAAATGGCCTCACCATTATCGAGCCCATGCAACATTGCGTGCCATCTCAAGATGTCAACGCAGGAGCTGATGTCAGACACCCACCTCAGTCTGAGAGTTTGCAATTCTGTGAAGATCAAGGTGGTGGTAATCTTGCTGGTCATGAGCCTAGGCAAGGCTGTGAAGGAAACACCATTTATCCAGAGCATCAAACTGAAACCAGGCTGCCGGATTCAAATGATTTACAACCAGTGGAAGTCCAGTATGTTGTTGATGCTCTGCCTGGCAAGTGCTCAAAACTCTCCGAGGAACCGGTTCTGACATATATCAGCCATGGGGAAGCAGGTTGTAGAGTAGACAATTTGCAGATGAATGTGGATAGTCATTTTTGTTTAGATGAAGTGAATTAATGTGTTGTAGGGGAATGTGTAATGACGTTGGTAATTTATAATTTCGTAGCTATACACCAGTGACTGTCAAGCGGGATAGAAATAAGCAAAACGATGCGGAAAATGAAAATCTAGGCGAATTGCTTTTTCAAGCCATTTTCAATTTTTTCTTTTTTTTTTTAAAGTTTTATGGTTTTTATACAAAAGATTTTCATTTTTACACCTAAGATACTTGAAAAAACTATTTTCTTTTTATCCATTTTATAAGTGGTCAAAAGATTTTAATTCCCTGAAAAAAGAATTTCACTATGTGATTAAAGTGTGATGGAGTAAATTACAAGTTAAACTAGTTTTCAGTGCGTCTAGGAATAGCTACCTGATTCCTTTTGGTGGCTATTTCTGCTTTTTTCTTCACGTTTTATTGATCAGTCTTGAATTTGTTCTTTACAAAAGTTACAGTCGTTTAAAAATTAGGTGGGGTGCAGTGTCATTCTTGATGGGTACCCTTAAATCTGATTGGTTATACCACATATAGCTGGTTTCAAGAACTTTCAACATTTCTACTCCACAAGATAAGACAGCAGGAGATGTTGTTTGTGGAATTATACTTGTATGTTTTTGTTGTTGATCATAGAACATATAAGAATCAAACTGTAGCATTCTGTCTATCTATTATAGCATTCTGTCTATCTATTAGCTTACTGTTATTCATTACCTAAACATCCAAAAAAAAAATCAAATAAACAATGTTATTACTTTGAACATGAATAGTAAAGATTTTTGAAAACTCGAAAACATTTAAAAAAAATCTAATCAAATTTCATGACGAAAGAGATTTTTAAAGATATATTTACAAAATGTAGAACCAAAAACTCGCTAAATATACTAATAATTCCAGAAAGAGGACAAATATAGAGGAAATGAGATACACCTAACATTATTTGCAAGAACTCATCAAACAGAGAGTGTAACTTCCATAACAGAGCTAAAATCTCAACTCCCAACACCAATTTTGAACCTTTTTGATCTTTCAATTTCTGTAAATTATGTGCTAATTTTACTCATAATTTGAAATGCCTTCATCTCCTAAATCTTTCAATGCTTGGCCATCTTCTTCTTCCTCCTCCATCTACTCCCGCAGATCGACCGTCCTGATCCTCTGTTCCCTCATCGGTGTAGCTGGGTTTATGTTCGGTTTTATTGCAATTTCGAAGCAGGGTTTGGGGTCAAATTGTAAATATGCTGAACCTCGATCTGTTTCTGTTGTTTGGGATAGAACTGGTAGTAAGGCAAGTGAAGATACTGGTGGAGTTTCAGATGAAGGGCAAAAGAGGCATAAAGTCATGGGCTTTGTTGGGATCCAAACTGGGTTTGCTTCCACCGGTCGTCGCCGGTCGTTGAGGCAGACTTGGTTTCCTTCTGATCATCAAGGCCTTCAAAAGTATTACTACTACTCTCTCTGTAATTTGTTATTAATGTGGAATTAAAAAAAAATAATGTTTAGTTTATGATTGTGCGTTCAAAACTGTCTCTCTACCTCTACGAGGTAGAAGTAAGGTTTGGATACACACTACCTTCCTCAGATTCCACCTAATGAGATTACACTGGCTATTTTGTTGTTCTTGTTGTAGTTTATTGATGTGATTTACCTCCACGTTGTAGAAGTAAGGTTTGCATACACAGTAGCCTCCCCAACTCATACACTAGCTAAGTTGTTGTTGTTGTTGTAGTTTATTGATCTGCTGTGAAATTTCATAAAACCATGCATAATTGATACAAACTTAGTTAAGAAAAAGACACAATGGAAGGGATAGCTATGAGATTTCATAAAACCATGCTTAATTAATACGATCTTAGTTAAGAAAAAGATGCAATGGAATGGATAGCTCTGAGATTTCATAATGGAAGGGATAGCTGTGAGATTTCATAAAACCATGTGTAATTAATACAAACTTAGCTAAGAGAAAGACGCAATGGAAGGGATAGCTGTGAGATTTCATAAAACCATGCGTAATTATAATACAAACTTAGCTAAGTAAAAGATACAATGGAAGGGATAGCTGTGAGATTTCATAAAACCATGTTCAATTAATACAAACTTAGTTAGGAAAAAGATGCAATGGAAGGGATAGCTGTGAGATTTCATAAAACCATGTTCAATTAATACAAACTTAGTTAGGAAAAAGATGCAATGGAAGGGATAGCTATGAGATTTCATAAAACCATGTGTAATTAATACAAACATAGCTAAGAGAAAGACACAATGGAAGGGATAGCTGTGAAATTTTATAAAACCATGTGTAATTAATACAGACTTAGCTAAGTAAAAGATTCAATGGAAGGGACAGGTATGGGATTACCTTCATTTGGAAATTCACATTATCTTATAGATAAGCATATTAATGGAACTCGACGTGAGGTGTTTGGAGTATTTACTATGTAGTCTTTCTTCTAGTAATCATCTTACAAATCTATTTAGTTTAGTCGATTTTATGAACATTCTATCATTTTTTTGTTTTTTTCTGGTAGCTTGCTCTTGTAGTTTTATATGCTTGTGTGTCATAGGGAATAAATTGATGTGTATGACTTGCGGTTAAAAGACATTTTCTTAATTAAGTATGTGGAAATTGAGTTATTCATAGAACAATTTTATCATGCTCTTGTTGAATTGAACTGGAAGTTTCCTGCCATATATATCCAAAAGGCAATGATACCTTTTTTTGTCTCCTTTTGCGGAAAAAAAAGGAAAAAGGAAAAATTGTTTTCCTTTTTCGCTAAGCACTTAGAACCAGATATTTCACAAATGAACTCAATGTTATTCCTTTATTTATTATGTTTATATGTAGTTGTGTTTCTCTGTCTCTATGCGTTTCTTGAATCTATACTTTGCTAAACCGACGTAAATGAAATTGCAGGTTAGAAGAAGCTACTGGCTTGGCTTTTAAATTTGTAATTGGTAGAACAAGTGATCAATCCAAAATGGCAGAGCTTAGAAAAGAGGTAGCACAATATGATGATTTTTTACTATTAGACATTGAAGAAAAGTACAGCAAGCTACCATACAAAACGTTAGTTCTGGCTGCTCTCATATAGTAATTCATCATTTTTCCTTTTTTGGTTTCCTATACTTATTCAAGTTGTTTTTGCAGCATAGCTTTTTTTAAAGCTGCCTATGCGCTTTATGACTCTGAATTTTATGTTAAAGCTGATGACGACATATATTTGAGGCCAGGTAACAAGAATTTTGAAGCTTTTCTATTCTTACTGTTCTTTACTTGTGGTTCTTGTTTTGCATTTACCATGTCCGATAATTTTGATGTACTTGAGTTGCTTTAATTTTCCATTACAGATCGCCTTTCACTGCTCTTGGCCAAAGAGCGCCCTCACTCCCAAACATACCTTGGATGCATGAAAAAGGGTCCAGTTTTCACTGACCCCAAGCTCAAATGGTGAGTCTCATAATTTGCCTGCATGCGATATATTCCCAATGTAATGCTGGTATCTAGTTTATTTGCTCTCTACATGTAGAAACTTAGTCCCCCCATTTCTAGTTGAATGCCTCAGTATTATTTTGGAGGACTAATAAGATGAGAGTTGACTATGTTTTGCAAGTAAGTAGTTGCAATCTTAATCAGGTAGCCGACCGAGGTACTACACAAACTCACATTACTTAATTTACAATTTGACTCTTAAACAGACCATGGTAGCGAATAGAAAAGATTGTAATAAATTCTTGCACCAAAACAGAGAACTATATAAATGTATGAAGGGGTTGAAGATAAACTAAGCCCAGTATTAGCAGTCTTGTTTAAGTTTAGGATGCCACACTTACATGCGTTCAAGTGTAGACACTCAAGAGCTAAGCCAAGCATTGCATCACTCATGGCTCTATATGGAAAAGGATGGCACTAAACAGCAAGCATAGCTAGCAAACTGTAATATTAATTGTTAAGTAACCAGTATGAATGATACTAACTAAAAATAGGAAATTAGAAATCTAGTAGAAGAAAACCAGTTGCTAAATCTATTTTAGAAATTCAAAAATGCATCTTTGCGTTTGAATTAGAAATGTGAAGATGGTTCTTGACCTTGATTCATATGATATTTACTTCATATATTTCTCTTAATTGTTGTTCTTTTTAATTCTTTTGCCCATATAATTATTGTTTGAGTTTATAGTTATTTTCCCTTTCATTAAATATATAGAATTTTTTTCATCTGCGCATTTCTTCACTAATGTCGGGCATTAATTGTGCTGAAAACCTCAGCAGATTTTGGCACTTTTCAATGCACCTATAATCATTATAGTATTGCACCTATGTGGTAGAGCATTTAAATGTCAATGTTAGATATGGTTAAACCATCTCAGATGACCTCTCATTTTTAGATATGCTGCTATTACAGGCTCAACATTTACTACAGTATAGGTATTGTTGGTCTCACAATCGTACTTACCTTTCACTTTTGCATAAATCTTCCAACTCCTGTAGCACTCCTCTATTTCAGCCACTCTCATTTAAGTTCTATTTGCGACATCTTTAAATGTCATGCCATTCTCCTGCAAACTGAGTCGAGAAACCTGAATTGTCTGCATTTAGCACTATAATCCCGTCTAGTATCACTTTACTCATTCTTCTGGCAGGGGCTAAACTTGTAACACATTTTTTTATCTTACCTTTTACTTACCTTAAAATTTTACTCCCTTCGAGTACTGTTCTAGTTTTTTGTTGACTTCCTTTCTGGTTATTACAGTTGACACAATATCATCCGCAAGTAACATACACCATGTAGTTTCCTCTTGTATATTATTTTTTTTTTATAACCGAGAAATCCGTCTGTGACCCGCCCTTTGGACCAATCACAGCCTTCTAAACTTGGTGGATAATGGGTCCGCCCCTCTACCCTTCTCCACTTAAATACCGGGCTTCGCTTTGCATGGCGTGGGGCTTGAACCTGCGACCTAAGCCACAAATCCTCCATCTCTTGCCACTTGAGATTTGCTCTTTCAGAATTATGGTAAACAAGTATGGTCTCAAGGCAGATCTGGTGTAAACCTATATTATGTGAAACTCCTCTGTATCTTCTCCAATTATTTTCTTTCTTCTGATAGTTCTATTGTACATATCCTTTATAGCATTTATAGATTTCATATGAATCCCTGCTTTGGAATACAACATTACCAGTTGTCCAGTTTCCAAAAAAAAAAAAAGCTTTGATATGAATCCCTTTATTCTGCAACATCATCAGAGGACTTTTCTCGACTCCCTCATATGCTTTCTATAGGTGAAAATTTATCATGTGAAGATCCTTCTTCATTATACTATAAATTTCCATCCCTTTTTTTTAGCAAAAACAATTAAATATATTCTCTGTGAAACTGATGCAGGTATGAACCACTTGGATATATGCTCGGGAAGGAGTATTTTCTCCATGCTTATGGTCCTATTTATGCTCTTTCTGCTGATGTTGTTATGAGTTTGGTTGCCCTCAGGAACAACAGGCAAGTTAGTTTTGTACAAAATTCTGTAATCATCTATCCTGAAGTGCAGAATATTACTCCATACATTTTTATTTTCAGAAAGGTAGTTATAGGTCATGTTTACTGCTGTTGGGTATATTACATCTGGGCAGATGTTTATTTTTTTTCTCATCACATAAGAAGAAGAAAAAAAGACCCTAACTTCATTAGTGTCATATTTTCGCTTTTTTCAAAACGTGTGTTACATCTTCATCTATCACGCTATTATCTTGAAAGATTTGCCTTAGTTATTTAAATTGTCTGCATTAATTAATTCTTCAATTTGAAATTCTTAATAGGCGTAATAATAAATTAAGATAGCATAAGATCTTTGATATAAAAGTTGGATACAAATTACAGTTCACACTGCTTTTGCCTTTCAGTGCCTCTTTCTTTATTTTTATTCAACCTTGTGTCTCTGCTAATTCCCAGTCAAAAGCATAATAGCTAATAAGTTATCTCCCTTGCTGTTGGATTTTCAGTTTCCGAATGTTTAGCAATGAGGATGTTACTATTGGTTCCTGGATGCTTGCGATGAATGTCAATCATGAGAATAATCAACACTTATGTGAACCAGAGTGTACCCCTTCATCCATTGCTGTGTGGGACATTCCCAAGTGTTCAGGTCTGTGCTCTTGTTCTTTTGAAAATCAGTGCTTCACATATGTTCCCTTGGTGATTTTGTTCGGAGACAAATAGCCTGTGAACTTTTGCTTTGATGCATATTGAATGATCATGAATTTGAACTTGTGGCATGGGGATAAGTGACAAAAAAATCTTTTGTTGTGAATTGTGAGGCATGTTAGATCATGAATTTGAATATGCAGCACTCTCTATGGAAGCTG
The DNA here is from genome assembly GCA_035578085.1 of Solanum pinnatisectum. NCBI lineage: Eukaryota > Viridiplantae > Streptophyta > Magnoliopsida > Solanales > Solanaceae > Solanum > Solanum pinnatisectum. The sequence continues at coordinate 42,541,024 of CM069082.1, read as the reverse complement.
CTAGTTTCGGCCATTTCCTTAAATGACACGTATTTTAGTAAACACAATATAGGATACAATACTATCTAGAAATATATTATTGATAATTAGTCACAATCTCATTATATACTCCGTTCCAAGGCTATTGAATCAGTTGGGTTTAACATCTTGTTGCATCTTAACACTTGATTTCTTTATCTCTGTGTAAATGTGAATCTCAGTTGTCTGAAAGAACTGCACTTGATACTCGTGCTTTTTATTTAGGCAATTAATTCATCACTACACCAGCTTATTTCACTCGCAGTACTTGTTCTTGCCAACTAGCTGATACCGTCCTTGACTTAACTTTATCCTCTAGGGCTATGTAACCCTGAGAAGAAAATGTTGGAACTTCATGCGAAAGATGCCTGCTCAAAGAGTCCTACTCTGCCATCTGATGAGGATGATTAGAGCTCATTGCTATCAAGCACAGTAGGCTGACAGATTATTTACAGATTGATTCATTCCTTTTGGTTAATGAGCTCTGTCAACGTTGCTGCTGGAAACTTGCCTCCGCTAAATGTCACGTGCATTTTGTAAGTTACCTGTGCAACAGTAGTTCACATCCATTTTAGTACGTTATACTGTTCAACGGTAGTTAGGAATATGTTTTTTTCCGGTTGTTGTTGCATTTAGAGATCAAAGTTTTGTAGCAATAGGAGATTAATGGGAGTAGTTTGTAGGAGCCAAGAGATTGCGTTAGTTCTCCTGTTAATGAGTACATTACACAGTTGTAATTTTGAGGTCCTAGAGCTGTTTAGGCACTGTTGAGGGAAAATATAGTAGTTCTAATTTTCATCTATGAACAATCCAAAGGGTTTTTAGAATTCATATGTAAATTATGTTTATGATTGTTTCTCTAGCAAACCAGAATCATAAAAGGATATAAATTTGGAATGAGGGTCTTTCGGAAACAACCTCTCTACTATAGGGCTAAGGTCTGTGTACATTCTACCCTACACCCATCTACACCGGATATGTTGTTACTATACATTTGCAAGGAATGGGTGAACTTACAAAATGAACCTATATGCTATCTAGTTTACAAAATATATACACAATATATAGATGGTATATACCTTATACTAAATATACATATACTATATATAGCTACTTATACACAACATATACAACCAAAGTGTACATGCAGTGTACATTCTCCTAGAGAACACAATATCTTCTAAAGACGTTAAAAGGTTGAAATCATAAAGTTTACATATTGAATCTGTCTTTGTTCGGATATATCGGAAGAAAAATTATTCTAGTCCAAATTCATGTATAAGAAAACTTGACATAATGGTATTTTCGTAAAAAATTATGTGCACTCTGTATTTACATTAAGGCAATATATACATAATACTATGTATTTGTACATAGATTTTTCGTGCGTAGCCATATTCAATTTAAAGTGTATTTTCACCTCATTAAACACTTAACTATAATATAGTTATATGATTTTATCATATTATAAATGTTATTTCCAAAATTAAATATTTATTTTTTTCCTTTTTAGGGTGGTGAAGGAGGACCCCACTATATTAAGGAGTAACCTGTGTATAGATCCTCTTTATATTTATTATTATATTGTAAAGAGTATCCTAAGTCAATATTCACGAGACAATGGTCACCATATTTATGGTTTACCCCAATTGTCAAATTTCACATGACCAATTCTTTCACAATATATTCCTCTAAAATTAGCATTAAATTATACTATTAATGTCTTATAAATTAGTGATAAAATAAGGAAATATATGTATTAAGTAATTTGGTTAAGAAAGTGTTTATATAAAAATATAGACTTTTATTTATTAGGTTGGTGTAATTAGTGGTGGAATTAGGATTTCACTAAAAATTCAGTATATAAAAAAAATAAATATATGAGAGTAATTTTTATTTTGTATACTAGGCTCGATTTTTCATTGAAAGGAATTTGAATGAAATCATGCATCTTTAGTTTCACCCTTTGAGCTTGGTGTAAAAACATATTATGAATTATTTTAAAAAGGATTCTGACTTGAGATTAAGGATGTGTTCAGTATTTATTTTTTCTTATTTGGTTGGACAAAAATTTTTAAAAATATTTTCTGTAGAAAAAAGTTTTTTAAAACTATGGAAAATATAAATTCTCTAATGGAAGTAGAGAAAACAAGTTCTATCACGTTCACGTTGATTGTCCTCTTTATCCTTCAATAGACCTTATCTTCACCCCACTCCAACGTTTCATATCATTTGTCTAAATTATATACAAATAACTTTAGAATAATACTTTTTATTTACGTAACAAACACAAAAATAAACAAAAATCTACTCATTTTATTTTTGAAAATATTTTTCATGCCAAACACATCCAAAGTCTAATCTAGCCTAAGCATTTCTGACATCCAATTTATGTCCTTTGATGTACAATACAATTATGATTTTATGTTATCATCTTTTTCTCCAAAAAAATTAACTCAAAATCCAACAAAATGTCATGGCAGAGGCATCTTCTCTGAATAATAAAGATTTACATTAAATATAAATATATACAAAGTTCAAAAAATAAAAACAAAGAGTTAGTAAATTGGACCATAGTGTCCAATAGGTAGTGAAGAATACTAACCAAAAAAACACTTGATGACAAAAAATGTTCACAACCCAAACATGAGGAGAGCTCCATTTTCTTGAATAACTTAAATTACTCTGAATTTCTGATCATGCCCATACCCCCCACCCCCTAAACAATAATAATAATAAATTCTCAACAACCCCTTTTATTTTTTTTAATCTTTTTTTTGTGTGAAATTAAGAGGAATCCAATGAACCCCATGAAGAGACAATTGGGATAATTACTACACTGGTTTTAATTTTTTTATTTTTTAAAATGTTTTATCTTTGTGATTTTTTATTAGATTAATAAATTAAATCTGGCAGGGAAACAGAAGTCAGAAGAATATATACTAGCATAGGCTAGCTTCTATAGTTATTATTACTATTATATACTTCTTTTATAAGTTGAGAATTCAGATTTGTTACTATGTTAGTTAGTATATATATAAAAAAAAATAGTTTTAAATTAACTTAATAATACAGTTATAAAGAAGAAACTAGACTTAACATGATTTCAAATAAGCTAGGAATAATGAATATAGGGTTAAAAGTGTGTTAATTAAGTTATGGGAATGTTAACATTAACTCATAGAGATGGAAGTATTAATTTGAGAAAAAAAAAACATATTCATAACTAGGTTCTTTTTGCAAAAAAATAACTCCATTTTTTTTAGTTCTTTCATTTCTGGATGTTCATTTTGAATTTCGATTAATTCAGATTTTCTTGCGAAGTCTCATTCTAGGAGGTAAAGACACTCTACTAAAATCGATTTGCATATACTCTCTCTGTCTTAATTACTCCACTTTTGAATTGGCACACCTATTAAGAAAATAATTATTGACATAGTGAGTTTACCATTTTATCCCTATTAATTATGAAGTAGATGAATTAAAAACTTAAGAGTTTCAAGAAGCTCTACATTTTCCAAAGTAATTAATTGAGGGTATAATAGGTAAAAAAAAAATTCCCTTTCTTAATTTGTCAAAATGGACAAGTAATTAAGGACAACTAAAAAAGAAAAAAGTGGACAAGTAATTAGGGACAGAGGGGTATTATATTTAGGGAGTCGTTTGGTAGCTGATAAGAGTTATGCAGATATTAGTAATCTTGAGATTAATCATGAGAGAATTTATGTAGTACTCCCTCCATTTCATATTACTTGAATTGATGAGACATTTTTATTTTTCAAATTAACTTAATTGTTCAATTTTCAAGACTACTTTTAGAATGTTTTTTCAATTTTACCCTTCATTAGTTAGTATTGAAATTAGTTATTAATTAATGTTTAGTTATTTTAATCATAATTTTGATAATAATTAATAAGGGTAAAAATGGAAAGTTAAGCCTAATTTATGTCTTAATCTTCTTTTCTTAAAGGGTGTGAAACACTTCAACAATTCAATTAATATGAAATGGATGAAGAATTATTATAGCACTTATTAGTTTTATAAGGATTAGTTATTCGTGTATCAGTTATCCATATATATGTTATTTCACCTTTTATTCTATATAAAATAATACATAGATTCTCTTATAACTTATTTATGTATTAGTTATCAATTTCTAAATTTTAAACTAAATATTGTATTGATTTTATTTCTTACTTATACAGAATTTAATACTTACCTAACTTACGTCAAATTACATAACTCAAGTAAAAATTAACTATCAAACTCGATTTTATTTAAAAAAGCTAAAACGATAGTTAAAATAAATCCGAGAAAGTAACTAGCTTTCTTAAGAGGAAAGTGTGAAAACTGATGATGATCATTATATTGTCTGTAGTTTTTTTCTCCCTTGAACTTTGTGAAAAACGTACTCTTCTTAGTCCTTTCATTTCTCTTTTCTGTTCTTTACTTAAGTTTTTTTTTTCTAATTATTTTAAGGTTAAAAAGACATCCTAATTGGATCAACCTTTTGTCTTTCTGGTTCTTCAATCACGTGGCATTTCAGTTTCTTGGGAAAAGAAAAAAAAAGAAAAAAATTAAACAAATTCAGTCAAACATAGCATTGCTAGATTCTTGTTGTTCAGTATGGGAGTTTTTGGTGATGATAACAGTATCTATCACTATTTTCTTATCCTTTTCTTGTTTTTGAGTATTGGAGATGAGTCTAAGTTCTAAGTATTTGAAATCTGTGATCATTTTATCTAGTTAAATAATATTTTTAACACGCTTCTTTATGTACGGATTCGATTCTTTTTTATGAATTAAGTATGTGGAGATTTTTTTTTAATTTTGATGGCGATGAGACTGAATCTCAAGACTTCTGTCTGCTTTGATATCATATTGAATTGTACGACTATCGTCTAAAAGCTTATAAGTAAATATATTTGTGGTGATAGAATTCAAAAATATTTATTACTCTATTTTCTTAATTTTTGTATCAATCAAACTAAAATGGAAACATAAGAGTAACGTTAACTAACAATCTAACGTATATGTATCATAGATTAAATTACATAAATAATGTGTAATTGTTTTTTTTTTTGGAATTTAGGATAAGGTTTGAGAGAAAGAAAGGGAAAGTTCAGAAAATGTATGTAAGCTAAGAAAGGCACAAGTTTTTTCTTCTTTTTTTTTCCTGAAAAGAAATACCACAAATTAACAAGTCCCATTTCTCTACATGAAATCCATAATTCCATATTCCAAAAAGAAAAATTAATAATTTATGGGGAGCTTTTTGGGGTGCGTGGGTAGGTGGTGTGGGGTGGGGTGGAGTAGTTAGTTGTTACTATTTTCGTTTCAATTTGTTTATCTTAATGGAAATTTGGACATAGAAAAAGTTTAGTTTAGGAAAAAGTACTATCCGGAAATAAAGTTCAATATAGTATTTGAAAATTGGAGTTATGTTTGGACATGAATACAAATCGTGGTTATTTTTGAATTTTTATGAGTGATTTAAATTGACAATTGTGAAAACAACTTCAGGAATTTAACTTAAAACTATACTAATTCTATGTCCAAACAATTTTTGGATAATATTCTCAAATAAAATAAAAAATATTCATGATCAAACGGTTTTTTTTTTTGGTAACTGAGATTTCTCGGACACTTAGTTATTATTTAAACGGTTAAAGAATATTTTCTTTAGTCATATATATTTTTCTAAATATGTTGAATTATTTAACTATTGTGATTGACTTACAATTCTATGTACGTAATTTTAAAATATTTAAAAAACAAAAACTATAAATCTTAAATTTAAATTACATCAAAACATTAATTAGTTGGATCCTTATACTTCAAATCTAAGTGAAACAAACTTAAATTAACGGTGTAATATTTATGATCGCTAATTAACAAAAGGTACAATAAATTAACACATTCTGTATAACATAAAAATGTATATTTTATTAATCAGTAATAAAAGATCATAGTCATTCTTTCTAAAATACGAAAAAAAGTCGTAAAACATTTTTTTTGGGTACATTGGAAGACATTTAAAAAAAAAAAGTGGATATACACGAAAATAAAAACACACATTTATTTAAGGACAAAAATATTGACTACAAATTACCATCTTTAGACTTAATTAAGTTCAAACTTTTTTGGTTAAATTAAGTTCAAACTTGAAACTATAAAATTGGCCATTATTTAAATGATAGTCATATTCTAATATATTTCTTTCATGTGAGGGTAGAACATGGTGTGTTTTGCTAGATCTAATGATTATTATTGGCTATCTTTGCATTAACTTAAAATAAAAAAACTCCAAATGGAACTTACTAATTAAATAAAATATGCAAAAAAATATCCATTTCTTTCTTCCACACTCTGAGATTTTGCCAAAACCAATACATTCTTTAGTTTAGTTCTCACTTCTCCTTTCCATATGTCAATCACATGGCACCTCAGATTTTGGAATTATCAAATCATGTCTATATACCTTTCCACTCTAATAATGTTCGTTTCGGGTTCGAGTCCTTTTGAGTATAGAGTCATTTTTATTAGAGAGCGTTTTATTTTAATATGAGATTTTTCAACGTGTATTGAAATTTAATTGAGTTTCAATGTGAATACCTAACATCAAATGGAAAAAAACACAAGGATATTACTACTATGCAAAATAAAAAATTTAAATTTATGAATTTTGAATTTTTCGACATAAATATATGATTTGTGTTAAAGCTATCAAATTCCGTTGAATTCGTAATCAAAATGTTTAGATTCGCTCTTGCTTATATTACTCATTTTGGCCTAATTTATGTGGCACACATTCTTCTTTGATCTCTCCTAAAAGTTTTAATCTTTCTATAATTAAAAATATTTTTAAAGAAATTAGTTTTATCGTTAATGAACTGATTTGTAGAGAAATAACTATTTTTGGGAATTCAAGGATAACTTGCAACTGATATAACCTCTGTCACAACCTTTATCCTTCGGATGAGCATTTCGAACAAATTAGGTAAACCTCCCACTATGTAATAGCCTACAAATCACACAAGAAATATAAATTGTACTAGGCAAATATGCGAATGCGACAGACTTACCTCAAAATTTACCTACTCTTTTCTTTTTCATAGATTAATCGTTAATCAACCTACTGATTAGGGAGGTTTTGGTAGCTAGTTAGGTTCTAATCTGTGGGCTAAGGATAATTAAGGGTTCAAAAAAGCTGATTAGGGAATTTAATATTGATGAACCAATAGTTTTGTGGGGAATTTAACTAGATGATTTAAAATTATGTCTACAAATATAGGTACAGTTTGATATAACAAACTTTTGGTAACTTTCACGTATGTTTATTTTATTTTATTTACTGTCTAATAAAGCTGCTCTACTCCCTAATATTAATTCCTCTTTTAGTAGTACCTCTTTTTCTTCTTATATAGCGTATGCTTTTTTTTAATTTTATAATCGTGGTGTTCAGATTAGTTTGAACACATTTCAATTAATTTTAGGAGTTACATATCATCTTTCACCAATAATAAGTATTGTTCATTCCTTACTTCTTAAATTTGTTAGTAAAATTTATTTAAACAGTCAAATTATAATCCATGTTAATTGAATATTTGAACATGTGATAAAGTGTTTGTAATAGATACTACACGATCATATTTCGAAAAAGTTTATGCATGTGTCGCACTCAATCACATAAAATATGTCTTCTTTTTTAATTATACATATATCAACATCAATTGGAACATGCTTGATGTTTTACTGCTTATATATTGAGGCTATAATGCATATAATCAATTACGGCTATAATGCATATAATCAATTATAATAGATGACATATTTTAAGTGATTAACGTATCTATGATTCTACGCAATGGATGGTTGAGAACATACGCATAAGCTTTTTCAAAATTTCGAGTCAAAGTAACTAATTTAAACACTTTATTATGTGTTTAAGTGCTAAATATGATCAAAATATGACATAGTTCAAACATGTAAATGATTTTTGTTGGCGAAATTATCAATGTATTTTTAGATTGTAATATAGACCAAAGAAAGATTCGTCTGCATATATTTTTTAAAATTTTCTTGTCCTAAATAATTAGTGTATAATAGTAAAGAAGTGATCAATTATACTCAGCATATACTATATAATTATTAATTTGACGTGGATAAAGTACAAAATGATTTGATTCACAGGCTGTAAAAATCATCCTTCTTTATTTTTCAGGCTGTAAAATTCAGCCTTTATATATCACCTTTAGGTAACAAAAATGACATGACTTTAAAACTTTTTTAATTCACGTCAATACTTTATATTATGTTTTTGGTCGTTGTTTCATGTAACATAAGGATTATATATATTGAGGTAATATTCTTACAATATATAGTTCAACCAGAGGCGAATTCATAATTTCAAGAAAACGGGTGCACCATTGCTTTAAAGATAAGTCATCTTGAAAACGGGTTCAACAGGTTTTAATTTAATATATTCTTTAATAATTATAGAAGTAATATATCGAGTTTAGTTGGATGACCACGGGTTCGGATGACCCAAAATTTACATAAATTCGCCACTGAGTTCAACTTATATTAGGAATCCCACTTCAATGGCTAAAATTCAACATTTCACAAAAATTTTAAATAGTGTTCATGAGAATAAGTTGTTTGTTGACACGTTTGTTAGAAAAATTGATAATTTGAAAATAAAAATAAAAATAAAGAAGATTTGATGTGTGAAAACGACTTTTTTTAAAAAAAGATATTGTTTGTATAGCGAAAACATTGTTATTTATAGAACAAAAAACAGGCTTATTCAGAAAAGACATGTATCTTACTGAATAAACATGTTCAGTTTTATCTAAATTCAAACAAAATTAAATTTCAATTTTACATGAAAATATTCGTAATTAAATGAATAAAGCAGACAACCACCAATATGAGAGAATTCCACTTATCTTACTAGATAAACACATTCAGCTTTATTTAAATTCAAATCAAATTAAATTTTAATTTTGCCTGAAAATATTCGCAATTAAATAAATAAAGTGGACAACCACCTGTGGGCGATGGCTATCAACCACTGATGTTTAATTAATTAAAATCAATCATCAGTCGAGGCTAAACATGACGATTAGTTGATTACATATGGCTTAATTAATTACATGGTGCTTAAGCATGGTCATTAAGGACGACTAATAATTAGTCTCCAATTGGGATCAGTTGTTTATCAATAAGGGCAATGTCATTTTTCTACAATAGTTTATTTATACATTTCAGAAAAAAATCACTACAACACGAAAACATATAATAGCATAAAATATAAATATCATTACACTAATAATAAAAAGTATGATTTAAAATCCCAAAAAAAATATTAACTCCTGGGTGTACATTTTTACGCTCGAAACTTACGGTCCAACTTTAATACTTATTACTACTTATGGATCTAAGCCTTTAATTTGTGTCTCGAAGCGATTTTTATAAGCCCCATCCGAGACTCGCCTTGAAAATGTTTTTGAAAGCATTGATTCAGATAAGTTTGAAAATGTAATTACTCAGCCCTACAACAAGTAACAAAAAGGATAAAAATTTATTCGAATTGAGTAATTATTTCATCATATCAATAAATGAGGCATTAATGAAACGAATTAAAAACAGGAGTATATAAAATCATAAAGATTCACCTGATCTTGGCTTAATTTGGTCCCCATCATGGCAAGAATTTTATTTTATTTTTTTTTATAAAAAATAAAAACATAAACAATCAATATGATGCCAAATGTAAATTACAAGCAAACAATGAACAAAACGACGCCTTAATTAATGCACATAATCAACGTAAGCTAACTAATTAGTACTTATATTGAGTAGGCTCTTTTCGAACAATAATACAATAATTAATTTATGCATATTTGGTTAGACTTAGCTTTCTTTCTAATTTTGACCTAGTTTTATAAAAATAAAATATGCTAAATTAAAAATCATCACCTAAAACAGATTTTAAAAATAGTAAGCCTGCTCCCTTGCATCACTATACAAAATAAATAAATAAATAAATAAATAAATAAAATACGTGATAAAATAACTCATCGCAATTGTGGTCACTCTCCTCATGATCACAACCTTGCTCTTAACTCTCGAAAAACGAAACATGATAAGTATTTTGAAATTGAGTAAATACTACATTATTGTCTTTTGGCTTTTTGGTCCGTTACATAAGTAATATAACTGTAAGAAGCAAATGTACCAAAATTATTATTTTTCAATATATGCATTAAATAAAAATATATAAATAAATTTTGTTTTACAAAGCGCCTGCCGTTTTTGTTATATCATAATTAGGGTAATTAATTTTGTTCCTTTGCATGACGGCCCCTTAAATTAGGGAACACATTACAATTATTGTTTGAAAAATTAGCATTAAAAAATGTCGTTATTCAATTAACCAAAGAGTCATTTACTCTGATTAATGCAAAAAATTAAGCAAAAAATGATATACTAATTGTAATTAAACGACAACAATATCTTAATTACTTGTAACTTAAGTCACGTTTTGACTTAATTAGGTTAAAGATGCACATTAATTTCCAAAGGCAGAATAAAAATGGTTGATTATAGGTAAAGTAACTTAATCTCCACCAATAAAGTTAAAATTGAAAAAATGTATACTTTAAAAGACTTTTTTAACGATATAAATTTCGTTTTGAAAAAAGAATTCAAGCAAGAATCATTTTACCACTTACAATATAGTAATCAAAAGTCTTGTGTTCAAACTCGGAAAAAATCATGTTGGAAACGTCATTTTGAATGAGTTTTATAGTACGCGATTTGAATTTAATCGTGACTCAAATATTGACTTCGTATTGTAATCAGAAGTCTTGTGTTCGAAGTCTGAAAAAATCATGTTGAAAACGTCACTCTAAATAAGTTTTATAGTGCGCGATTCAAATTTTATCGTGGCTCAAATATTAACTCCAAACACCAAATAGAAAGCTAAGTAAATACTACTTACAAAATACTTCTCATACATTTTGAGTCCATTAGACTAAAAATGGGATAAACATGATAAAAATATAAAACATGTGTTTGATGTATATTAGTAGATGATATAAATCATGATTATTAAAAATCCATTGTCACAAGAGAGAAAATCATAAATTTTCTAAACTAGTATTTCTACAATTCTAAAAATAGGATCAAGACGAAATTAATTCTTAGTACTTATTAAATTTATTTTCAATTTCAATCTTAGATTTTTTCGAAGAACTTAACGAAAAGAGTCTTAAAGAAAGGTCATTTTTGTCACTATAGTGTTTAATCTCAAAAATATCATATCTGATATCACTTTCAATGTGAGCTAGAATAATATCACGATTATGATATAAGTTAATAATTTCAAAATTATTATTCCTTATCCCATCGATCGAATATGCATCCACGTTGGCATAATTCCAGCTGTAAGCCACCTCAGGACCATGTGGCCCAAAAGCAGCACGGGGAACACATGGCCACCTTGTTACCAAATCACACACTCCCATTTATTTGCTTGTAAAGTTCTTCACCATGTGCTTTACCTTCTTTTTTTTTTTACATCCACGTCACGTGTTAAATAAATATTGGTATATTTTAAAAAAATTTATATCATATTTAAAATTATAAAGTTTCAATATAATTGTTCTTATCATTTCCATAATTTGCAATGAAAAAGGTACTTTGAAATATTTAAACGATATTTGGCTAAACTTATAAGCTGGTCACTTTTTGTTGATTTGATCAAGTATTTTACAATTTTAATTCTACTGTTTTTTGTAATCTCTAAAATACACTTCTTAAATTATAATTTTTTTAAAATTATTTTGTTATTTTATTTCCATCATTCTCCCTTTTTATTATTATGTGAATATGTCTTTAAATTTTTTTATTTTTTTAAAATTTCTTGTGAGGGAATAACCAAACACACTAACCAATCATTATCAATTCAAACACATAATTACTTATTTATAAATTTAATTTCATTACCTCACAATAATCTTCAGCAAGTGATGTTTATCAACTGGAGTATTTTTGATGAGCTAATCGAAAAAAAGCTCTTTAGGTTAATTCATGTGTCTTAGAGGTCGTTTGATACGAGTAATATTTTCGAGATAGTATAAATGATGAGATAAATAATCTCAAAATTAACTAATATTTCGATTTATTTGCTTATTGATGACCTGGCATGGATTAAGAAGATCGCCAGGTCATCATCCCACGCCTCTGTCACTTCCCTGCTGTCCCAATTGTTAGCCTTTAACGTTACGCCTCCATCAACTAACTGGATTTTTATCCTCTATTGAACCAAAATATACTAGTACTAGTTTTTTTAGACAATAATTTAAGATTAAATTAAATAAATAAAAAAGGAAAAAACAGTATTAACAGTCAAAAGTTTTAAAAAAATGTAAAAATTATTTTTTGTGTATTGTATAGTAGATATCAAACCTGCTTCGACTAGTTGTACATTTACTTCTTCAGATTTTAAACTTTCTTAGTAAGATTAATAAGACCATACACTCGTAATCAAAAAGACAATTTGTATTAGAGAGTGGTTCCCACTTAAATGAAATATCGAATATCGAGTGGTGTAAAATCACAATAACGGTGTCGTATTTCCGCGTTATCTGCTTAGCTGGATGCCACTGTAAACACCTAAGAAATTCATTTTTCCTGTATGGGGCCAGCTGGCACTATCCAGCATATGGCCAGCTACTACTGTCGAAAACTTTACTATATTGCCCTTGTTTAAATGTGGATTTCACGAAAATGCCAAGTTAAAAGGATTTGATTAGACATATTTGACGTGGACATTTCCACGTCACTCTCTCGAGCTCATCGAACTGACCACGGGAATATTTTTTATTTTTTTTTAAAATTAAAAATAAAATAAAAAATATATATATATTTATGTGGTTGTTTTTTTTTTTTTAAATAAAAATGTCAAGATATACATAATTTTCGATATGAATTTGAGTATGAAATCTTTAAATTTTGTTTACAAATCACACAAAACTATCAATTAGAAAGTTGACATAATATTTGTTCATGATATAATAGTATTATTTTTGTTCGAGCGATTTTAATATATGTTACAATAGTTTTTAAAAAAATCACACAATTTTAGTGATAGACAAAATTAGAGTTTTAGGTATGAATTTGACCTAAGTTAATTACTTTGACAAAAAGTTTTTATTTCTATTAAGATATGTCCTCTTAGTTCCTTTTTTATTTCTTCTATTTGGTTTTAAAATTTTTCCCTTTTTATGTTTTCAAATGATGAATTTTGTAACTATAGTGGAACTTTTCCACCGTTAATTTGTGGTCATAAAAACTTGGCTGGCTCACTGAACCAAAGTTGGTCAAAAGTTGGATACGAAAGTGAGATGGAAAAGGTAATATGTATGTTTAAAATATATTGTTATTGTTATCGAATATGGTAGATTGAACATCAATATTTCGTATATTATTTCACACAGAAAAAAGGGATGTGTACCTTCAATAACAACAAGAATGATAATCTAATCGTTTAATCAAGTAGCACTTACCATGAGTATGATATATAAACTTAATGGATAATCATTTTAGTTTATATTGGCAAATCGTAATATATATGATGGATTCAAATAGAGAATTCATAGTGTGTGTAAATATTTTGTTAAATACATACAAATATTAAAATGTGAATTTAGTTAGTTTTGAAAATCTTAACAACTCAGTTGATTGTCTATATGAACTTCATCTTATTGGTGAGAGATCAATTTCCTACATTATAATCATAAAAATCTATAAATTTCAAATCTTAGATTCGGTCTCACTCTGTGGCATCACCGCATTAATCATTGATTGTAATGAAGGTTAACAATGAAATTATGTGTGACTTAAAGGGCTCCTTGGTAATTTGAATGGCCATCCCAATTCCTAGGCTTCCATGTGAAACAGTGAAAGTGAGAATAAGAAAATGAATAAAAGAAATATTTATACATTAATTTATATAAATCGATAATGTAAACTAATCAATGATTAATTTAATTAATATTTTCTTTTAATTTTAGAAATTATCTTATAAGTATTCCAATTGTATATTTTTTTCTATACCACCAATGAATAAAGTAGTAATAAAACTAAATTTGAAAAGATTACGAAAAGAGAGAACACCCCTAAACTTGACGCAAATTATTTGTTTCATCTTCGAACTACTGACAACCTTAAAATCATCCCTCTACTTGCCTAACTAAACTTACATACACCGCAGATCACCGTCGATTTGCCACAAACAGGTGGTTTCAAACTCTTGTATGGCATGTACGTAACTCTTAATAAAAAGCAGGAAAAAGTGTTGAAAACACCCCTAAACTTGGCGAGAATTTAGGGATGTATTTCACTCATGTTGTAAGATCAGAGGTATATTTAAGTTCAGTTAGTTAAGTAAATGAGTGTTTTTAAAGCTGTCAATAGTTTGTGGATAAAACTAACAATTCACACCTAGTTTAGGAGTGTTTTCAATACTTCTCTCTTACGAAAAAAACAATAATCGAAGAAGGAAAATATAATACTCTTCTTTCTCAATATCTCGTATTTCTCTTTTACACGTTCTTTAAAAATTATAAATTAAAAAGGATTTTGACTATTTTATCCTCATTTAAGATTTTTGTTATGAACTTCTAATATGACAATAAATTTCAGATAATTATTTTATAAAAATCGCAATAAATAATTTGAGATGGAAGGAGTATGTGTGTCCAAGTCAAACTCAAAGTCTTGGTTAGGTTTCTGTTAACAACAGAAATTAACGGAATCATTGTCTCCAAATTACATAGCAAATTCAGTTTTTTCGTTCTTTCTTTTAATTTTTTATTGGAAATATATTATATTTTCTTTTTAAAAATATGGCCCCTGTGATATGATGGAGTAGAGATGCTTTATTAATGCGTAATCTTTAAAACATTAGTAATTTATATCATGTCAATAGATTGATGTTATATTTGTTTGTCTAATAATTTATGTTTTGTTTGTTGAATATAAGAAGTTAAGTTATAACATGTATCAACCCTTAATTTTTTAGAACAAAAAAGTTGAAAATTGAAAAGTAAATTAAATAATGATATACTTTACTGTTTCATTAACTATAAAGTTCATGTGATTGAGAATTTTGTATTGTTACCTTAGGGTGTGTTCAGGATGAAAAAAATTTAATCAAACGCATAGTTTGCAGAATTATTCAATTAGTTTCACTTGCTAGTTTAATAGTACTATAATCACGTGTTTATGAAATTTGAATTACACGAAAATAGTCACGGTCTATAATCATGTACCTATTACAAAAGTTTGTTCTTCATTTTTGGGAAGAATCTTCAGTGAAATCCGTTCACAAGAACTTGAGAGATTGAGAGAAGAAGAGAGGATTGTTTATAAAGTTTTTTTCTCAAAGAAAAAGAGTTGTCAATTTCTGTTACGACAATCCTTTTATAATTTTAAAGGGATACGACTTTTCAGAAAAAATCTCAATAGTTGTATCTCTTCCCTTTTATATATAAAAATACATAATTGTATACATAATTTTTTTTACACATAAATTTGTATTGAAACATATAGGAATGAAAGATGTTTTTCAATAACGTGTGTTCTTGCAAAAAAAAAAACGTATTCTTACTTATTTTTCAATGTTCGCTAAGTAAAACAAATAAATATAATCTAAAATGTATTTATACGTAATCTAACAAAATATAATTGAAGTGGAATGGGGTGGACAATGGGGTTCAAAGTTGACGAGGGGTGGAATGGTCGAGGCCTCGAGGGTGGGGAGGCAATCATGGTCATCCAACTTTTCTCAGCTTGTATTTAATTATGTCTTTTAACTTTGAATGTGCACAGGTAAACACTTAAATTTATATAAAATTAAATAAAAGATATACATATCCTATGTGATATAATACACTTGTAACACAAATTGCCAGATACTAAAAGATGACTAACAAAACTATTTATTTACCCATGCTATTAGGTTAAGGTGTGTTTGAGGATAGAAATGTGTTATCCATATCCATCGCTCGAACTCATGACCTCTGATTAAGGAATGAGTAACTCCATCTACTAAACCACATATTTTTAGTAGAGAGCACTATCCCTGAATGAAAACCTACCTAATGCATATTATATGTTTACACATATATACACACGTACTTTTCTCACTTAAAATAATTACTAATATACATAGATTCTCATCCTAGACATACTATGGATAATTTAAAATTTATAAGTTTTGAATTTTAAGATAAAAATTTCATATATGTCGGTAAATTAGTTTGGGAATTTATTTTATTTTTAGGTCAAAATTACTAAAAATAATCCCATGTACAAAAATTGGGATGAAAAGGACTCGGACTACAATGATACATCTGATGATACTTGACTTTCTTGATATGAGAAGTTGGTTGAAGAAGAGAGCTAAGAAGGGTGAGATTCCTTGTGCTAGGGTGGGGCGAATAATTCAGAGTGAAAAATAAATGTTAAGATAGAAAATGTTGAAGTGATCAACAACTTCCGAAGAAATAGAAAGAATGGAGTTGAAGAGTCATAGTCAAAACAAAAATTTCTCACTTTTTTTTTGTTGAATTATATAATGAACCCTATATCAACTCTTAATCTTACCTCATTAGGTCACTTAATTATAATATATTAATATAATTTGATGTAAATACTTGATACGAATAAGTTTATTCTCAACTCCACTCTATTTACCAAAATCGAGCAATATAGTCCTATTCAACGTTTATATTTTTCCTTCATTGCCCTAGCTTTGATTCAAAATTATATAAGGCAACGATAATTGATATTAATAAATGAGGTTATTTGTGCTAAATATTCACGAATAACCAAAATCGAGCTCAAAGAGAGAGAGAGAAGTGTGAATGTAATAGCCTTATGTTATGGCCTCTCCCTGACTTACCGTCTTTATGCTATTACTATTATAATGTGAATGGTTCAAATTCATCAAATCTTTCTCAATCATCTGAATCGGCTACTATATTATGTATAGAGTATGCTAAAAGAAAAGTACAATCCAAGGAAATGGTTAAGATTTTTTTTTTTAAAGGGAAAAATGATTTATCTTTTCATTATGCTTATCCAATACAAATTTGGATTAGTTAAATTAATGCGCTTCAAGTGAAGAATAGGAAAAAAGTAACTAAACAAAATTTTAAAAAGAAGAAGAAAGAATGATGAAGTTGAATTGTTCTATTCTTAACTATATCTTTAAATTATTTGAGAATAGAAAAATTCTTTATAAAAATGCCACTCTCAAAAAAAGATTTTTCATCTCATAAATTTCAATTTAATTAGATTCTACTATTAATATTGAATGATTTAAAATTCCTTTACTTTAAATTAGAAAATTCAAGCCTTTATAAAAAAAAATCCCCTTAATATATAAATTTAATCAAATCTTAATATAAATATCACTCAAAATTATTTTTTTTTAAAAAAAGAAGTTGAAGGGGTAGGATTAGGAATATATATATATAAAAGAAACAAAATAAAAACAAGGAGTAGTAAATTATTGAGGAGGAAAAAGAGGGGGTAAAAGGAGAAGAGTAAATGAGGGAGATAGAATGGAGGAAAACAAGAGTGACAAAGGCAAGGTTGTCTCGTGAAGCACCATCCCATGAACCCCCAACAAATTTTGGTTTCATAACTTATTGTATTGTATTGTTTTAATAATATAACTAAATAGATTATATCAATTTTTTTATTAATATATTATGAAATTAGAAATTTAAATGATGAATCTATGAGAAAAATAAAATACGGAATTGAGCTATTATAAAAAATATAGGATAAAAAACACAATGAAAAGAAAAATATCGTGATCATATCAAATCGATCCTTACATACAAAATGACTTTTTATCGTGTTATCTATGAATGGATTTAATCAAATACGATACAATCAAATTAATGTAATAATCTAAACAAACATTATAAATATCTCATACATACTAAAAAATGACAAGTAAAAATGAACACACCGCAATACATAAATCAACTTCTCTTTCTTCATCTTCTCTCTATAAAAAAAAAAAAAACTCCATTTCTCTTTCTCTCTCTTTCTTCCCAACGCTCGCATTCATTCTTTGCTTCTTCCTTTTATATATCACGAGATCCCCATCTCTGTTCCTCTCTTTCTTTCCCCCATTTTTTTCCTCTTTTACATGTCTTCTTCATACGCTTTCTTTCAATTGTTGAGGTTCAGTTCATTATACTGAAACACTCGGCTTTACTGGGAACTATTCAACTTCACATTTTTCCGGCAAAAGAACTGAAAGGGGTTTCGAAAATGTCGGAATCTGGAAGACACATGTCGGAAATAGGACTTGATGGGGTAACTGATCGCTTGAAGAATTCATTGACTTGCGTTGAAGATGGAAATGGAGTTGAAATTAACAAGCCCGATTTTCGAGAACTCGATCTGGGTTCACCTGTTTCTCCATTACGGAATCGACCGCGTGGATTCACCGCTACTACTACTACGACGACGACTACTACTACTAGTAGCAGTTCTAATTCATCTGGATCTGGATCGGTATCGGGTCGGAATGGATCTCATTTGGGTCCGAAAAAGTGCGAATCCAGTCACTCCGGTGAGCTTTCAGGTTCAGTTGAGAGCTCACCGAAGGCGCGTGGGTTTAAGCCAGGTCACGCGCGGTCTTATTCCAGTGGTGGCATTGCCGTAAATTCACCTCCGTTAAATGTGCTTCCCACCGGAAACATCTGCCCGTCCGGGAAGATTTTGAAAACCGGCATGGCTAGTAAGTCATCGAAGACTGACGTTTTAGGTTCTGGAACGGGTTATTACGGTCACGGAAGTATAATGCGTGGAGGTGCCGGTGTAAAATCTGGCGGCGGTGCTGTCGGTGGGGCTGACGCCGGTGCTACCCAGACGGCGAATTTGAGAGGGGTAATGGCCGGAGACACAATGAAAAGAGGAATGTTGAATACTGATCCAGAGGAGTTGAAGAAATTAGGAAATGAGAATTATAGAAAGGGTTATTTTGTTGAAGCTTTAAATCTGTATGATAAAGCTATAGCTATTTCTCCAGGCAATGCTGCTTACCATTGTAACCGGGCGGCATCGTTGATCGGTCTGAAGCGGTTACCGGAGGCGGTGAGGGAGTGTGAAGAAGCCATTAGGTTGGATCCATCATATGTAAGAGCACACCATCGATTGGGATCTTTGTTACTTAGGTAAGTTGAATAAAGTCTTGATCTTTAGAATGTTTATGAATGTTTTGCTTGTTAATTAGTATAAATCTTGGCAATGTGTGAATAATTTGTAGGTTGTACATGTCTAATGCTATAATTTAAAACTTCCTGTGTGTGATTTGACCTATAAGAAGTCCAAAATTTGTGTGCTTTGATGATTTGATCCACTTGTGCCAAGGGGGATGCACCTTCTTGTTTACCAAATCTAGTTGTTTTAGCCGATCTGGAGTTGATGGTTTGGCCTCTTTTGGATTGTTCTGGACATATTACTGTTACTTATTCCCTATGTTTGCCCAATTTTTTCTTTTTTCACTGTTACTTATTCCTTATGTTTGCCCATTTTTCACAGGACATCCCATTTCTCACAGGGTTATCTTTCCACCATTTTTCCTGTTATTTTACCCCCCTAAAAACTGTTTTTTTCCTGGTTCTTAGCGGTCGAAACACTATGTTATTGTTCAATCTATTTGTGATTGCTGTAGTGGTTTACTTTGTGGTTTATTGATCATCTTTTGTAATCGGTGGCAACATCATCCTAGTTCAAGTTTATGTCTTATGATAACGCTTGTTTGCATAAATGCAATGGTGTTAGCAGGCCAAGTGTTTTTGTAGTCATCTTTATTTCCATTTGACTTCAGCTTAATAGTTAAATTCTATTCCTTTTCAAATGTATGTACCTCTAGTTAGATGTTGATAGTTTTTCCACTAACAATTCTATTGTTGAACACATAATTTTCTTCATGAATTCCCAGTTGCATGCTTGTTTCAGCATCATGTGCGTCCTTATCTGAATTATGTTCTTGAAATTCACCTTGCTTATTTTGCATTGTGATGTAAGCAATCTAATTCTTGCAGTTTCGGGCAGGTTGAGAAAGCCAGAAGTCACATTTGTTTCCAAGGGCATCAGCCAGATCAAGCTGAGTTGCAGAAGTTGCAAGCAGTGGAAAAATATATTGGCAAGTTCACTGACGCACGAAGAGTTGGTGATTGGACAAGCATGTTAAGAGAAGTCAATGCAGCCATTGCTTCTGGAGCAGATGCATCTCCTCAGGTAAAGCAAGACTAGTGGTTCAAATGTGGAAGAAAATGATGCATGGAAGTTGAATGCTGATACTGAATTACTGAAATTGAATTTTACAGCTATTTGCTTGTAGAGCGGAAGCTCTTTTGAAGCTACATCAAGTAGAGGATGCAGAATTGAGCTTATCAATTACTCGGAAGCATGAACTATCTGCTGGATCACCACAGTCAAAAATTTTTGGGATGCTTTCAGAGGCATATGTGTTCTTTGTTCAAGCTCAGATTGACCTGGCTATGGGAAGGTCAGTATAGAATGATTTGCTAAGTTTTTATAAGGTTGTGCGGGAGTAAGAGAAGTTGGATCATGGATATTTGCAGGTTTGAAAGTGCAATCAGTGCAGTAGAGAGAGCTGGACATATTGATCCTCGAAATATTGAAGTATCAGTTTTTCTCAACAATACGAGGTCGGTGGGACGGGCTCGTACCCGTGGCAATGATCTATTTAAATCCGAAAGGTATACTGAAGCATGTGCTGCTTATGGGGAAGGTCTCAGGCGTGATTCTTCAAATTCAGTTCTCTATTGTAATAGAGCAGCTTGCTGGTATAAACTCGGGCAGTGGGAAAAAGCTGTGGATGACTGCAATCAAGCGCTCACTTTCCAGCCACACTACACTAAAGCCCTTCTTCGAAAGGCTGCCTCAAATACCAAGGTAACATGCCATATTAAAATCTTTTCTAGTATATGTGTTCCTAGAAGAATATTAATATATTATTGCTTGCTTGTTCCCTTCGTTATGTAAAATTAATTTTAACTGTTAATCAATTATAGCTTGAGAGATGGGCTGAAGCTGTCAGAGATTATGAGGTTTTGAGGAAAGCACTTCCATATGACACTGAGGTTGCTGAATCGTTATTCCATGCTCAAGTTGCATTAAAGAGATCACGCGGAGAAGACATTCACAATATGAAATTTGGTGGGGAGGTGGAATTGGTTTCTGGTCTCGAGCAGTTCCAAGCTGCGATTTCATCACCTTGTATGTTTTCCTGCACTTGTAGCTTGACCCTCCTTATTCATTTTCTGCAATTCAGAGATTAATTATTATATTGGAAATTGCAGGTGCATCTGTGGTCCATTTTAAAGCGGCATCTAACCTACAATGCAAGCAGATATCCCCTTTCTTAGATTCTTTAACCACCAAGTATCCTTCCATAAATTTTCTCAAGGTAAATTTTTTTAGCAATGCCCTGTCTTGCTGCAACTTCTGATTATTTCATATGCACAGCATTAACCTTATATTCATTTCCTCTTTCGCGTGAAGGTGGATGTGGAAGAGAGCCCGGCAATTGCTAATGCAGAGAATGTTAGAATTGTACCAACATTTAAGATATACAAAAAGGGAAGCCGCGTGAAGGAGATGATCTGCCCAAGTCAAGAGGTGTTAGAATCATCAGTGAGGCATTACAGTATTTAAGTGCCATGATTGCAATGTCATCGTGCTTCTTCGTGTTCTCTCATCATTCCAAATCACCCGGTATTCTTGCCATTACCTATGACAAAATTGAGCTACTACTACATAATAATCAATCTCATTAAGGAGCCAATGCAGCAAAATGCCAGCAACCTTCAGAGGGATTAGTTTAGTCTCCTTTTTTCCCTTTTAATTTATTCATTCATTGCTGTCTTGGTTCCTACTTCTTCCCATCTCCATTAATCTTTCTCTTTTCAAATCACTTTTCCTATTATTAAAAAAAAAAAAAAAAAGACTGCCTGTCCTTGGTATAAAAACTTAAGTTGTGAGGAGAAATAGTGAACATTGTAAAATTGATTTTTATGGCCATTTTAAAGAGATGAACAAGTGGCTGTGGCTTTGGATGAGGATCATAAACATGTATATATATGATTGATTATATATATACAAAAACCATTGGAGGCCTAGTTGGGGGGTTTGGTGGGGCGGGGTGGGGTGGAGGATGGATGTATGGTGGCTATTTATGGTTTAGTGAAAGAAGGGTGAATATGATGATGTTATTGATACTATGTTTCTTTGCTCAACTATTCTATCAATAAAATTTCTCATTTTTTTACCTTTTTATTTCTTATTACGTTGGATTATATGACGTAGTTATAGAAAGGTTTGATTGTACCCCATTTAACCATTGCGTTATATGTAATTATCTGTGTGGGGGCTACAACAAGTTGGACAATCTTGGTCACTATAATATTAATTTCTCAATGATAAGGTATAAGGGGTAATATGGTCATTGAACATAAAGATTCTAAATTTCCAGCTTGTCACAAGTACACAAATTTTAATTGATGGTCGGTTCTAATGACGTGGTAGGTCTTGTGAATAGAGGGTAGTGTCAGGGTTTGATAGAATTCATTACTCTCTTAAGGGGGGGTTGTTGCTCTTGTCCCTTTCTTTGGTTTGTCTATTTTCATCCTTTAAAATTTTGTGGTGTTCGAGTCATTTTGCATAAACGATTATTTTATTGAGTTTGTTACTAGTTATATACTCAAGTAACTCTTGTCATTTACATATGTAACTATTTTATTGAGTTTGTTAACAGTTATTGATATAGATATTAGATAACTCTATTATTATCTTATCCATGTTAGGTTGTAGTTGGGATGGCTATCATTTTCAATGCAAGGCATGCTTGTATATAATTACTCACATGAAATACACACACTCCTTAATCTCCTTAATCTATTGTCCCCTTAACCTACTTCATCTTGGCTTTAAGTGGGGATGGGTAGGATTTGACATTTGAATATGGGGTTCCTATATAGTGTTGACTTAGTAGTCAATGAAATAGGTCGAGAACTTTGATTTTAAGTTTCAATTCTAATAAAAGTAAAAGCAATCAACTATTTTGTTCCATATGTTCAAGTCTTGATGGACAATTATGTCATATTTGAACTAGTGCGAGGTGGTAAGGGGTAACAGATACTTATGAAAACTAGTCGTAGTATACTCAAATTGATTTGAACACCTTAATTATAAAAATCTCTATACAATCAAATTTTCTAAAAAGATGTTTTTCCAAATAATTTTTGGTTTCTATGCCAATATGCAATAATAAGTAACTTATAATATAACGTAACATGAAAATTTTATTTCAAGAAAACTTGATTATTTAGTGAAATAATGTTACAAACAATGAATGCTACAACGAACTCTAATGGGTCATTTGGTTTGCGAACAAGATATAACACCAAATTTGACGTACAAATTACTCTAGAATTTAGTTAATTTAATCTCAAACTTAATTTTGAAATATCTCAGATTCGGAAACATATCTCATGTACCTGCAAATTGGATAAGTTTGGGATAAACTTATTCCCATTTATTTGTATGTGGGTTGAGTAAAGTTGCCCTCTTCTAGAGGGTTATACTTTTAAGATTTCATCTTTTTTTCAATTGTAAAAAAAATCACATGTAAGCATTTAATTTGCCAACTTCCAAAGAGTCCCCACTCCCAATAGTAATAAAAATTGTGCAAAATTTGCGCCGACTTGCTGGCTTTGCAGACTTGTCAGTCGTAAGCTCTTTTTTTTGTCTATATATTTCTAATTTCTATGACTATAGGAATTTTGTTGACTTTGTAAGAGATTTTGAACAAATATTCGAATCTTGAAAATATATTTAAAAATACATATCAATAAATAAAAATTTAATTTATAAGAGTCGATGGTATGAATATATCAAGAAGGCTAATAAAGTTAGAATGGATAGTTATGTACATGTATCATCAAAGATTAGATAAGATAAGTATTTTTATGTTTTCTAAAATGATGAAAAACATGTTTGGAGTTAATTGTGTAGCGAAATTGAAGCTTTTGAAACCTGGTTAGCTCCTTTTTTTACTCTTGTTTACTTAAATATCAAAGTTAGTTCGATTGGTGCAAGGTTCGAATTTGTGACTGAGGTTAAGATACAAATCCTCAATTTTTACCAATTGAGCTAACCCGTAAGCATATAAATATGGGTCCGGAGCCAAAATGATAACTTTTTTCTTTCAAAAAACTAAAACGGCACATCAAAAAACAATTTAACCAAAAGGACAAAATCGCTCCGTTAGGAGCAATTTTCTTCTGACAAAAGTTGATGTCGTCCGTTAAAAAAAATAAAAATCGCTGCTAAGGCAGCGATTTTCTCAAAAAATAATAATCTTTTTTTCTTCAAAATCGCTTGGTTAAGAATTAAAAAAAATGTTTTTTTTTTAAAACCGATATACTTCCAGCAATTTTGATGAAATTTAATAAAAATCAGGATTTTTTTTTGATGTGTTTAATCTTGCCAATGGTGGTGATGGGGTTGAGTCTTGAACATTTGAAGACATTTAATTTGAAGAACAAAAGAGAGAGCATTAAGAATATGAATTATTTTACTTCTTAAATGGAAGAAGTAAAAAAGAGGAAGATAAGTGATGAAAGAAGGTGGAAAAAGGAAGAGCAGTGACATGGATGAAGTAAAAACGCTGCCCCTGCAGAGATGTAAGGAAAAAAAATTTGACTTAATAGCAGCGATTTTTAGTCATTGTGTTGGAGGGAAATCGTTTCGTCAGGAGCGATTTTGCCCTTTTGGTTTTAAAAAAAATTGATGTGCTCTTCTAAAATTTTTGACAATTTTTTTTTGCCCTTTTGGCTCCAGACTCATATAAATATTCTGTCATTCCTCTGATATGTAAATTCGTAAGGAATCGAAGGTAGAAATAATCATCTAGGTCTTATTGTGAAAGAAAAATATTGCCCCACTACAGTAGACAGATTGCTTCTTCTGTCATTGCCGGGGAGTTCTTAGTGAGGAGACCTTACGATAAGTTGCTAAAACAAACAAGATGGAAGGATCGCCCCCGTTCAGAGAATTCCAAAGAAAGACGGTTGACAACAGATAGAGAGAATTGTTTTCCTCTTCAAAACACAAGGAAATGCAGACAGGATAAAGCTCGTCAAGGGGTTTGAGACTAGATTAATTCTTAAGATTCAGATAAGAAAAGAGTTTCAAGTCTTTATGCTCTGTACAAATGATGCATACAAGTTCCGGCGAGGATAATTGAGAAAGAGGGTCTTCAAAAAAGGTACTAAATTATCTTAACAAGCAAATTCTAATTGAATCTTAAAAATAAAGTTGTTTTTAAATTTTTTTTAAGCAAAACTATTCAGTAAAAATCTAAATTAATCAAGCTCGAAACCAATATAAACATATGATTAGGGGTAATTTTGTTCTCAATAATTAGCTCATGGAGGGTCCAAGACAGTATTTTGTGCCCATATACTAGAACTAAAATGCAAAAAGGTGGTTGAATAAGTATTTAAATGTAATTAAAAAAAAATATTTGGGCGGCTGAAAATGACAAATACCTTTCGGCTGGGGAAACGTGATATTCTTTAAACTTATAAAATCTTATTTTATGTACTTTAGTCTATATATTTATTTATTTTTTGCATAATTTTTTTTTTTTCATTTTATAAATATCACTACTCGTATACCTAATACCTCCACCTTGTATCCACTGATATTTTATTTGTTTTCTTTTTGCAATTAAGAGAACGGCATGTCTGCGTCCCTACTATCGGCGTCTTTATTGAGTTTTAAATATTTGTATGATTATGAATTATTTCACTAAAGCTAAGAGATATTTTAACGTTATATTGATTCTAATTATAGAAATATATGATATTATTTTTGGAAACTAAAAATAAATTGCTATAAATTAAGACAAAAAAATAGTTATTAATACACTTTTTGCGTTAATTAACAGCTATACCTCAATTTGACATTCAACTATAAGTATTAAATTAGCTAAAATAAGTTGATGCATAAATCAATTTTGGATAAGTTTTTTTTTTTTTCCCCGTTGGGGACAAGCAGAACAAGGAGCATTTAGGACAAGAAAAAAGACAATATAAGCTACAAGACAACCTATAAACTCCC
Organism: Solanum pinnatisectum; assembly: GCA_035578085.1. Classification (NCBI taxonomy): domain Eukaryota; kingdom Viridiplantae; phylum Streptophyta; class Magnoliopsida; order Solanales; family Solanaceae; genus Solanum; species Solanum pinnatisectum. Next base: position 42,514,750 of record CM069082.1, on the reverse strand, counting down.
CTGTGTGCATCAGTCGATTCGATTTTATATATTATCGATTTATTTTATCGGTTTTTGATTTTTGAATACGCTTTACCAATAACCAAACAATAAGATATTTTTTTTATCAGTTTTCGACTTATCGATTTTAATCCTTAACGGTTCGATTTTCGGTTTAATCAATAAGAAAATGCTTATAAAACAAATATATGACTTCTCTAATAAATTTGACGCGACAAGACAATAATGTAACTTTACAAATGTTCATAAAATAGAAACAATAATAACAAATATGAAAAGAACTATACATGTGTAAAGAGAACTTAAGAGGAATATAATTCTTACTTTAGGTTTTGACTATTTGTATAATTTGAAGTTGTGAACTCAAAATCACAGTGAAATATGAATTGAAGGCTAAATGACAAAGACATAACTAGTAAGATATTGAAATTAATATTTAATATTTATGTATAGGTAAAAGTAGTAAAATACTATAGTCTTAATGGGGCTATAGGTTTACCCAATAATCTAATATTAAAAATCAATACCGAATCGATAACCCGATATTTTTTTTTATAAAACCATCCAAAAAGAGTTAACCCAATAATCCAATAGCAATAAATCAATAACATTTTTTTCGATATGATTTATCAATCAGTTCGATTTTCTCACACTCCTACCCCCTATTCAATAACGTAAAAGAGATTGACATGACTTGTGAGAGATTATGTACGAAGTATGTAAAAAATAGAAGTATGATAAATTCGAATTCAAATCATCCTTCATTATTGCCCTCTATAGCTCATACAATAACAACATACTTGGAGATACGAAAACTAATTTTGATAGAGTATCGACTTACAAAGAAATATACTCAAAGTAGTTCCAAAAAGAAAATAACAAAACCAAAGAAGTCATGATAAAATGTTAAGATGACATAACACAATATTCTAAAAGAGTAATCATCTAAAACATGATAATACTATAATTGAAGTAATAAATTAATTATAATATTTATAAGGATAAGACACAAGTATTCCTAAACTATTACCAAACACACACCTTGTTAGCGTGAAATTTTAATATTAATAAAAATATATGGCAAAAGGTTTTAGTGGACATGTACTTGTATGAGTTTCTGTTGTGCATCTTATGACTGTTGATCAGACTTATGTGGCATTAGAATGTGTGAGTTGGCAAAAGTGTATAACTACACGCCTCTTAAGGCGAGTGAATAACATTTTTACTTAAGAAATATTAAAAATTATAAAAGAAATAATTTTTTAAAAAAACAATTAATTAAAAAACCCCTTCTTCTTCACACATTACACCTATTTTTCAGCCATCTCCATCCCCTGCCTAAACCTTTTTCTTTCTTTTCCACAATCTATTTAGCAGATCTTGGGCACCTCCTTGAGTCCGTTAATTCACCGACAGAGGGAGAGAGCGACACTGGTGGTGATCGCCGAAGACCACTGATGCGCAGTGGAGTGTGAGAGAGAGGCGCGGCTGGTCAGCGAAGGGAAGAATGAGGTCGGTGAGGGTGCAATGATATTCTAATCATGGCGGCGAAAATGGTGATGGTGTGCGGTAGAGATAAAGACGAAAATGGTAATGGTGTTCAGCCCGATCTGGTGGTGCTGTGGCTTTAGATTTTGGTTTTGTGGAGGTTGGAGAAGGGAAGGAAAATGGTGATATGTACAGCGGAGATGCAGGCAAATGAGGGAGAGAATATGGGTGGTTTCGCCGGCAAAAATGACGACGGCAGCGACGGCATTGGCGTGAAACAGTGGGAATGGGAGAGAATGTATGGAGTTTTATTTTAAAAAATAAATTTAAATTTTATTATTTTACCTTTAATTAAACAATTTTGATTAATAATTTTAAAAATAATTATGACATGGCATTAATATATCTGATGTGAATATGACATGTCATTTACGTAAAGGAGAGTGATCTACAAACATGGTTGTAGGGGTTTAAAAGACTCATTTTAATTGAGCTTAAGAGTACAATTGATAAATGATTAAGTAGAAGTGTTCACAATACAAACACGCACAAGTATAAGGGTCCACCAAACTCTTTTGCCAAAATACAGCATATGTCACATTATGTATCACATTATTTTCATTGGTGGACATTACATTTGTGTCTTTTTATTCAAGAAAGTGATAATTACTTGTTAAGTAACTTATGCACCACTCTTCATCTTTATTCTTGTAATTTATAGGCCATTCACTTTTTCTATTAACTATCCCATAATCTTTCTATTCATTACAATGATGATTTTCTCCCCCTCTATAAATAATGATTATCTTTCTTTGAATTGAATGCAACAAGAGATGTATAAGGAAATATAGAGTGAAAAAGATGAGTAATATTATATTGTGTATATTGAGTTAGTGTAGTGAAACAAAGAATTGAGACAAATTTTTTTTAGAAGTGTTAAACTATATTAACTATACAAATGAGAGTATTTATATGTTGAAGGAAAGTGTTCTTTTGTGGAGGTTTAAACTCTTCAACTAATTCAGAGTTGTTTGAGTTGTACGACGTTGTTGAGTTGTTGTATCCTGGAGGGGACAAGTCAAGAGATATACTGCTGCATCAATGTAGATTATGCCACAGTGGGCTTGATCCTTAAGAGAGCGAGAAATATGCGCCTCAGTCTAAGATTATTTATTCATTTTTTGTCATTTTATTTTCAACTGTAATTTGTTGTATTTGTGGTATATTTTACCAACACACCTTAACTATACTAAGAACCTCAACTCATTATATTTTTTGGTTTATGTGGCACACTTCGTAACTCTACATATTTGAGACGCGTGAGAGATGTTTATGTGCCACGTAAGCAAAAAAAATGTACAAAATTACAAAAAAATGAATTCGGAGGTAAAAGAACTTTAATTTAATTAAAATGTGTCTCTGAGATTTTGATCATATTCTAAGGGACTACTTGTGCCTTATCCTATTTTATATAAAGATGTATGTCATATTTTTATTATTATCGTGTATGGATAAATTTTTACTGTGATGCTCCACTATAGTAACTCCAAACGTCATAATCCTTCTTTTCTATTTGCTTTGATTACTATTCATTCTACTTTCATGACATGGCACGAGTCATGACTTACACAAATTAGTAAAGTTCAACGATGCACATTATATTATGTTTGTTTCCACAAAGTTGATATTCGTAGCAATAATTGTGGCATATAATAAGTAAGTCGACTAAAAGTGTAACTTATATTTGCAATTAGTGTGGCTGCTAATAAATTGACTTAAAACTAGATACCAGTCAGCACTAAAAGTACTAGTGGAAACAACTATAGTTGCCACCAAAAGAAAGCATTAGATAATTTATATTGCCACTAAAAGTTAGTATTAATTGCAAAATAGCGCCAGTCGCAATCAAAAACTGAAGTGGCAACTATTGTCGCCGCTAAAAGATGTACTCCTACCATTACAAAGTAAGCATTAGTAGCAACTTTAGTCGCCGCTAAAATATATAAAACTCGCCACTAAAAGTAATTATTCGTGGCAATTGTAGTCGCCGCGAAAGGGATACTTGCCGCCACTAAAAGTCTGTATTGGTGGCAACTGCAGTCGCCGCTAAAGGGTATAATTGTCGCCACTAAAGTACGTATTGGTGGCAACTATGATCGCCGCGAAAGGTTATATTAGTCGCCACTAAAAGTAATTATAAGTGGCAACTAAGTCGCCGCTATAGGGTATAATTGGCGCCACTAAAAGTCAGTATTGGTGTCAATTACAGTCGCCGCGAAGGGTTATATTTGTCGCCACTAAAAGTATTTATTAGAGGCAATTACAGTCGCGGCTAAATGTTATAATTGTCGCCACTTAAAGAAATCATTAGTGGCAATTACAGTCGCAGCAAAAGGATATAATTGTCGCCACTAAAAGTTTGTATTAGTGGCAACCAGTGTCGCCGCCAAAAGTTCGTATTGTGGCCACTAAAAGTGTTATTATGTCAACTTCTGTCGCCGCTAAAGATTATTTTAGTCGCCACTAAACATTATTATTATTGGCAACTACCGTCGCCGCTAAAGGTTATAATTGTAGCCACTAAAAGACTAATTCATTACTAAAAATTTGTATTAATAGCAACTTTTGTCGCCTTGAAAATATATATTTATCGCCTACAAAAGTGTATATTAGTACCTTCTCTAGTCACAATTATTCTTAGCATTATTAGCAACTTTTGTTTTAGCATTTATTTTGCTTAATCTATAAATAATTGCCACAAATACATTTATCAGTTGCCTCTAAAAGTATGTTTTAGTAGTAACTCTAATCGCCATTAAAACATGTAATATGTGATCTTTAATTGCGACATGTCTGAAATTTTACAGCTTAAGTAAATGGGGAACATTTCAACACATGCGCAACTAAAAAGTTTGAAAGATTAAATAAAAATGCTTTATCAGTTGTTTAAATGCTCAATTAATAAACTATAGTTTGACTATAAATGAAATTAGACAATAGTCTATCCTGTTAATCAAAATACTCCATTTGATTGATCTCGGAATTTAACAAATTAATTTAAAATAATTTTTTAAAAATATAACAATTGCAATTTATTGTTTTTTTTAAGATTAGTCATGTCATTCCCTTGACAGCCTAATCACTTGAAAAGGACAGGTAATATGAATAATATAGCAAAGGTGCTTTTACCAAACCAGGGGAACTACCAATAGATAATGCATCCACTATAGTCATGGTAGACCTTATAAACCTACTTCGCCTTGACAATATAACCAGACAAAAGCCCATGGGTGCATATTTACTGTACGATTATCGTCGTTTCACATTGTTTTGGGGTTTATGTACCCATATTAAATTGGGAATGGTAGGACAAAAAGGCTGAATGAAGGACAATTTATCTGAAAAAAGGAGAAAAAGCAGCATGCAGAACCCGAACAAACAATGCACGGGAAAGAAAGAAAGAACAAAAAGGGTCAAACAAAGGATTTCCCTTCGTAAATTCAATTTCCTGAAACAAATCTACGGAGGTTGATAGCAGCTGCAGCAACACTAGTTTCCAATTCCAACCCACAGATCTGAATCATTTACACTCTTTGCAGTGACAAAATCCATACCATTTCCAGTTTTGTTGTAACAAAGTTCATTCCTGAACATTTAAAAACCAAAGGGTGTCATGTTCAATTATACAATTTCAAGGGTGCTATCCGGGTGTCATATTGATAAGCCAGTCAATATTGATTACATTCCATGATTTTTGTTATTTTGAATATTTCGTTGCTATATCTTCATGCACCACTAGCATATAGGCGTGTCCACTCCTTAGCTGGATCATTGAAGAAAAAAGAAAGTCAAATTAAGGATTGAACAAGAATGTGTATACAGATTTGCATAACCAAAAGATGTTAATTTTCTACTACTTTTGCAGCTCAACATTGAAAGACCAGAACACAACTTACCCGTTTCAACAGCTTCAACTTCATTTGACTTCCAGTGCTTTGCAATATTTTCAGAGAGTGGATCATCTGGATTTGGAGCACTCAAAAGTGCTTGAATGCTGAAACAGTAGTAAGCTTTTTAAACTTCTAACAGCTTAAAAGAATCTGGTTCTCATTTTTGTAGTATTCATCAGTCTTGCATCTTTTGATGTACACGGAGATGAGAAACATATTTCAAGGCATGATAAATTATTTAATACCTCAAAAGTACTGTACGGATCTGAAGAGCAGGACTCCATTTGTCTTTAAGAATATCAAGACATATCCTTCCAAGCTTCACATCAAAAGGCATAAATAAGCAAGGTATTTTATTGCTTATATATATGTATGGATATGAAAGAGTTGATAAGGACAACAGACCTTATCGATGTTCGGATGGTAGATTTTGGTGAGGAATCGAACCTGTTGGGATGCAAATTGATCAATGACTAACAGACACTATACGCATAGCAAAACTTTACAACATGTTAAATGCGTACAAATAAAAAAAGTGTGCACAAGCACATAAAATCTACAATTATTAAGATCAAGGGTACATGTCAAGTTGAAGTAGAAGTCCAGAATAATTTGGAAAAGTTTCCAGCAAAAGCTAAGCAACACCAGGTACTACTTCATCTAAAAATCTACAATGAAAAGCACCCAGGAAAAGTGGCAATATTTTACCCCAACAGTCTTTCCAGATTTAGTATCTTCATGCATCTACAAATAAAAGTAGGGAACCCTAGCATTTTAAGGACTGTGTAACTGTGTCCACGGCAGAATTAAGGTCATGACATCCTTTATCTTCAATGATTCAATGGATTGTAAGTCTGAATACCAACTAAACATAATAAATCCAAGAAACCCTCACACAGCACATGTCCGTATGAACCACTGTCCTAAGACATATTTGTTCGAATATCTAAATTAAAAAACATAGAACCACTCATAACCCGGGTTTTCTTAGTCCTATCCTTCTCAGCCCCCAGGATTCCAAATTTTTTGGTAGAAAAATCTACTCCCAAATAATAAATCTCATCACAATTCTGTTTAATGGCTGAACCAAAGCTGCAACCTAGTTCCCAAGAGAAGAACAGAGGATATGCCAATACATGTAAGCCAAATGAAATAGGGTTTGCAAAGTTCATAAACAAGCATCTCACTTATAAGTTCAATTGAAACCAAAGGTACAAACAACTGTGGCCAAAAGCGGTCTGAATAAACCTTAACCATGAACGTGAGATTTAAATTTGAGATTAGACAAGACGGGATTAAAAGATGTCAACCATGAAGAGCAGTTCAGCAACAAAAATAATAGTCTATGAGAACACGAGCTACAATTTTCCTAATCACTATAGCAACCAGTTAATTTCCTTCAATAGCTGATATCCTGATCATGGACAATCAAATCATTTTCCAGAAGAAAAATCTAATCAGAGTCTTGGATCAAACCAGTCAATAATACAAAACAAATTGATCATTTTTATATTTGGGTTTAAATCAAATTCCTAGATGAAAGTTCCAATGGTATTTGCACATTGTCACTGCCACAGAGAAACAGACTTTAAACATCACAACATTTTGATAATTTTGATCATTAGTACTTTATTTATTTCAGCACTAACATGTATCTTGACTCATAGTTCCAGTTAAACCAATATCCAGGTAGCCCAAGTGTACTATATTTTCACAACCCCACACTGCATATAAATGGAAGCAGAATGTGGGGGAAACAGTCATCTAACCAGTACTTCTAGAAAAGCAACCTTAACATGTACAAGGTTGTGAAACATGATCCTGGATCAATACGCTTGTCTCTTAGTTTTTCAACTGTCATGAGCTTCTTTGTCAATGCATCTCACATCAAGCTTGAGCATCTATTAACAAATATCATGATCAAATTGCAATACAAACTGAATAGATTTTTACTTTCTTTTCCTTGTCAAGAAAAAAGTACAAACTACATAAGCATTTCACCTAACATATTCACTTAGTCAGCAGTAAATAACAGATATTATCAGTACATCAGTGTTTACCCTAGTTGGGAGAATGATAGCTAGGGTGAAATGCTGGACATCAAAATTCCTTACTTAAAGTGGCAGACTTCAACTCATAGAGTGTCCTATTTGAGATGCAGACTTATTGGGCATGTGAGAAATAAAGGAGAAAAATATTATTGAAATTGTGTATCTACATAATCACACTGAAACCTTATTTATAGACACTATATTAAATTCCTTTTCTAAATAGGATTCCTATTCCTATTCTAACACTCCCCCTCAAGCTGGTGCATACAAATCATATGCACCTAACTTATTACAGATGTAATTAATACGAGGCCCGGTGAGGGACTTGGTGAAGATATCTGCAAGCTGATCATTTGACTGCACAAATTTCGTAACAATATCTTCTAAGAGTATCTTTTTCCCTAACAAAGTGACAGTCAATTTCAATGTGAAACACGGGATTTGATGCAATATGAAGGACCGCTTGATTATCACACACGTTCCATCTGATCGATTTCGCCAAATTTTAGCTCTCTCAACAACTGTTTGATCCAAACTAGCTCACAAGTTGCTGCAACCACTGCTTGATATTCTGAGTCTACACTAGATCAAGCAACCACACTTTGTTTCTTACTCTTTGAACTATTACTTTAGCCAATGGGATCCATACAAAACCAAAAGGGGTTGGAAAAGCCAAACCCCTCTCTTCTGTCACTTTAACTCTGTTCTTTATGTCCTTGGTTCTCCTTTTAATCTAGCATTCGGTAAGTCGTTTGACACGTGCCCTACATTGTGGCATAACCTTTTTTGATGATTTCTTTCTCATGCAGGACCGCAGTACAGGACAGATGATTAGCACAGGATATGAATCACAAGGCCTTTACTATCTTTCCTCTTCAAATTCCTTCACAACATGCTCTGTTACAGATCCTCCAGCCTTAATTCACAAATGTTTGGGACATCCGAGTCTATCTAAGTTGCAAAAGATGGTGCATAAGTTTGTCTAGTTCAGAGTCTATTTTTTCATTAGTTCATTCTAATATTTGGGGTCCTAGTACAGTCAGTTCACCATTAGGTTTTCATTATTTCTTGATGATTATTCAAGATGTACTTGGATTCTCTTAATGAAAGATCGTTCTGAGTTATTTTCTATATTCAAAAGTTTCTTTGCTGAAATACAAAATCAATTTGGTGTTTCTATTCGTACTTTTCGTAGTGATAATGCCTTAGAATACTTATCCTCCCAGTTTCAAGAATTTATGACTCACCATGGAATTATTCACCAAACATCTTGTCCGTACACCCCTCAGCAGAATGGTGTAGCAAAAAGAAAGAATAGGCATCTCATTGAGACTGCTCGCAATCTCCTCATTGAATCCCATGTTCCGCTGCGTTTTTGGGGCGATGCAGTCCTTGTATATTGTTATTTGACTAATAGAATGCTCTCATCTTCTATTCGGAATCAGGTTCCACATTCCATACAATTTCCTCACTTACATCTTTACTCAATTCCCCCTCGTGTCTTTGGGAGCACATGCTTTGTTCATAACTTGGCCCCTGGTAAAGATAAATTAGCCCCTCGTGCTCTCAAATGTGTTTTTCTTGGTTACTCTCGAGTTCAAAAAGGGTATCGTTGAAATTCACCTGATCTTCGTCGATACATAATGTCTGCATGTCACATTCTTTGAATCTCAACCTTACTATACATCTTCTGATCATTCTAAGGTCTTACCTCCTTACCCATACCTCAAGTTTTACCTGTATCAACTTTTAAGGAATCTATAGTTACTTCTAATCTCCAATTGTAGTGCCACCACTCCTGACTTATTATTGTCGTCCGCGCCCAACACTAGTCCTAAATGATTCATATCATGCATTGGATCCTGCTCCTACTGCGAACTTGCCTCCTTCTAGCCAACCGACTGCACTTCAAAAAGGTATATGATCCACTAGAAATGCTAAACCACATTACACTTTCTTGAGTTATCATCGTCTCTTATCACCCCATCATGCCTTTGTATCATCTTTGTCCTCTGTTTCTGTTCCTAAGACTACATGTGAAGCATTTTCTCATTCTGGATGGAGACAAACTATGCTTGATGAGATGTCTGCTTTACATACAAGTGGTACTTGGGAACTTGTCTCCCTTCCTGCAGGAAAATCTATTATTGGTTGTCGGTAGGTTTATGCAGTCAAAATTGGTCCAATGACCGACTTAAGGCTTGCCTTATTGCCAAAGGGTATACTCAGATATTTAGGCTCGATTATAGTGATACTCTCGCTCCCGTGGCTAATATAGCATATGTCCATCTTTTTCTATCTATGGTTGTTGTTCGTCATTGGCCTCTTCATCAGTTAAACATTAAAAATGTTTTTCTACATGATGATCTTGCCGAAGAAGTCTATGTAGAGCAACCACCTGGTTTTATTGCTCAGGGGGAGTCTAGTAGTCTTGTATGTCGTTTGCGTAAGTCACTCTATGGTCTGAAATAGTCTCATCGGGCCTGGTTTGGAAAGTTTAGCACAGTAATGCAGGAGTTTGGCATGACTCGTAGTGGAGTTGATCACTCTGTGTTTTATCGACATTCTACACTAAATCGGTGTATTTATTTGGTTGTTTACGTTGATGATATTGTTATCACTGGCAATGATCAAGATGGTATAACTAATTTGAAGCAACATCTCTTTAAGCATTTCTAGACTAAAGACCTTGGCAAACTAAAGTATTTTCTAGGTAATGAGGTTGCTCATCTAGATCAGGTATTGCTATTTATTTTTTTATAACTAAGAAATCCGTCTATGACCCGCCCTTTGAACCAATCACAGCCTTCTAAACTCGGTGGATAATGGGCCCGCCCCTCTACCCTTCTCCACTTAAATACCAGGCTTCACTTTGCATGGTGTGGGGCTTGAACCTGCGACCTAAGCTACAAATCCTCCACCTTTTGCCACTTGAGCTAGGCCTTGGGGGCGGTATTGCTATTTTTTAACATAAATATGCCTTAGACATTCTTGAAGAAACAAGAATGATGGGATGTAAACCCATTGACACTCCTATGGATCCGAATGTTAAGCTCCTTCCGGGACAGGGGGTGCCACTCATTAATCAGAAAGGTATAGACGGCTGGTTGGAAAGTTGAATTATCTCACAGTGACCAGACCTGACATCTCTTTTTCTGTGAGTGTTGTAAGTCAATTTATGACTTCCCCTTGTGATAGTCATTGGAATACAGTTGTTCGTATTCTGCGATATATAAAGTCAGCTCCTGGTAAAGGACTATTCTTCCCAAACTGAATAGCAAGTCTGGAATGGGCGAAACAAGGGCATCAACTTGGAATCAATAGATCGCCATAGGAGACTATATAATTGAACAACCCTCTCCCATTGTGCTTTGACTTTTGCATGCTCCTCACTAATCTTTGCCTTTTCATCTACCACAAAGGCCTTGGTTGTTAAATGGTCTTGGACACCTTGACCCTTGCACCACAACTCAACCGAGGAAGCCTAAGCTAAATAGTTTGAGCTTCCCATTAATGATTCTGAAGTGATCATAGGGCTGGAACTTCCACTTTTCATGCCAAAAATATCAATCCCGAAAGACATTGTAAAATCAGGCAAAAAAAAAAAAAGATTTGCCACCGGAAAGTGGACAGAAATCAAAGAAGAGAAAAACTTGGTCGGAAACAGCCTGAAATTGCCGGAAAAGTGGCTGGAATCGCTGAAATCTTGAAATAAATAGATCTGATTGCCAAAAAATGGTCGGAATCAGGAAATAATTGAATGGGTATCCTCGAAAAGGAGATCCAATCCAACTGGGAAAAGAAAAACTGCCGGAAAGTGGCCGGAACTGACCTCGCACGCCGGCACGTGGTCAGATCTCGCCAGAAAATTCACACCTTTGATCGGCGCGTGAGGGCGTATTTTCCGGTGGGTCTGATTGGGGTTTTGTCGCCGGAGAATGAGGGACCCAGTTGTGGTGTTGGTTTTCACACAACACTAACGGAAAGAGATGATGACAAAATTCAACTTCGACAATCACCGAAAATTTTTGTAAAGGTTTCTCACCATTGCTCTGATACCATGTGAGAAATAAAGGAGAAAAATATTATTGAAATTGTGCATCTATATAATCACACTGAGACCTTATTTATAGACACTATATTAAACTCCTTTTCTAAATAGGATTCCTATTCCTATTGTAATTCCTATTCCTATTCTAACTGGGCACACATCTTTTTATTGCCAAAGAAGATTACAACAATGGTGACACCTGTGTGCAGGACCTTCCTCTGGACTGGTAGCAACAATTGTTCAAAGACACACTGGTAGCACGGGAAAAAGTTTGTATGCCCAAAGCAGCAGGGGGACTAAGTGACTGCTGGGCATATATGGAACAAGGAAGCTCTATCTAAACTGTTATGGGCACTAGGACAGAAAAAGGACAAGCTGTGGATAGTGTGGGTACATACTTTTTACTATGACCACCCCAGTTGAATGGGAACATTTGGTGCAAGTCAAAGGTCTGTTGCCAAGACATCAATTCCTTTTGTGGATGGCATTACAGAGGAAACTATCAACTGTGGACAGAGTGCTGAAATGGAGAATTTTGATCACCTGTTCTATTAGACCTGTCCTTTTTCTTCTTATATATGGACACCAATACTGAACTGGTTAGGTTATAACAGACAACTAGGCAGCTGGGACTGGGAAGTCAAATGGATGATAGATAGGATCAAGAATAGTAGACCAAGAGATGGAATTTTGGGATTCTGTTTTGCAGCAACCATTTACAACATCTGGACTGAAAGAAACAAAAGAAGATTTACTACCACAAGGGCCAGCACAGCACAGAGACTAAAGGAGATTGCCATACGGGTGCACATTGAAGGCCAAAGACACCACAGTTAAAGCCTCATCTGGAACAGCTAATAGGATATCCTAGATAAATGTTTTCTTTTACATAGTTGATAGGTTACTACCTGAATTAGCTAAATTGTATAGCAAGGTTCTGTGAGAGCTAGCTCCTAAGTCCAAAAAGAGCTTGCTGATTTGTATGGATAATTTTGGTTGAATGAAAATGTTACTAGTTGACCAAAAAATAAAAAATAACAGATACTAACAGTGTAAAAGAAAGCAGCAAAGTTTTAACATCTGAGAAGTTTCAAATCCAGAATGATACATCAGGAAGTTAAAATGTCGCAACATATTTCCAGACATAAAGACAGACATCAAACTATAACTTCCAGTGAAAAGGCATATTCAAATTGAGATATAACACTCCACCAGGAGAGAGATGGCAATATCAACAAATAATAAAAAAGAGCCAAACATAGCTAGAAAAGGGAAATCGAAACAAGGAAAAATACATATGCAACAACTGCAACAGCCATGTCGATTACAAGACGTTTTAAACTGTATCTTGATATATGCTTTCAGAAAATATCAGTCAAAAACAAATAAATCTTTATCCATTCCAAAGCTCTGAGATACCATTTCAAGAACCAAAAATCCAGAACATCAACTGGAATTTGTTAAAACATCCATTGCCAGAAAAATTGTCAATCCTTCATGTGTGTACATACCTTAGGAGCAGCCATTGGGTACTCTTCAGGCAAAAATAGTTCGAGCTTGAAGACACCTCCTACACAAAGAAGGTAAGGAGATTAGGTAAAAGGAGAAAACGAGGGGAAAAAGTGTGCGGCGGTCAGAACAAATATTATTCAAAATACACCTCTAGTGGTATCCTCTAAATCATTATTCAACAAAACGAAGGAAAATCAGAAGAGCTAAAAGAATGCTGCACACAGGCATTATCGCAAAAACATTACAAGGTAGTTGATGGGTGTCTTGCAGCTGAATCCTAGCTATTAGCAACAGTTTCTACTAGACAACAATATTCAACATTTTAAAGTAAGAGCAGACAGCTTTCTGCTATGCTCCTGAGGATCCAAACAACATTAAGACGTTCATAACAAGCATGCATACAATGATGCTCATATTACCGGGACTCCGGGAGTTGCAAATGTAAGTATATGTAACTACTTTAAATTTTCCAAATGCAATTCCCATCTCACCATCAATAGTGTTATAAACTAGTCAAGTTAACTTCATATTCTGCTGGATTAATTAGTCCAGAAAATTAGCTGGTTTTCATGATTAGTTCATTTAGTATGCAGCTACTGAAAAGGTAGATAAGTGCCCAAGACTATATAAAGAATGAGAATAGAATAAATTAGAGGGAAAAGGAGATCAATTTGGGCCAATTAATGCACAAGTAAAATGCTAGAACAAAAGAAAAACGAGCAACAAAGACAAACTTTAGCCAATACAATACACCAGCCAATATAAAGGAGTCAATTTGCACGCTGCAAGCATATTTCCCTGCTTACTCAAATCTTATAATTGAGCTCATTCATTACCTTCATATGGAGACTGTGTTGGACCAAGTATCATTACATTAAAGTATCGCATATTTTCTTCAGACGGCGACGCACTTATCCCAGGCGCTGCACCACAGTTAAATCAGCATTAGATCCTCCTAAACCTTTACTACCACCATAACTAATATACATCAACACTTACTGTAAACTTCAATTAAAAAAAAAAAACTCATACATACTGAAATCAACAATACAAATTACATCACCGAGCATTCAAAACTCATAAACGAAGCTCAAAATTCCACACAGCTATACGAAAAGAAAAATTCAAAACAAAAATTCCAGAAAATTTACCAGGTTCGCTGAGAAGACGTTGAGTTTCCTGTAAGATGAGAATAATAAATTATCAGCTAAACCGAAGTTAGATCATAAACCCTACCGAATGAAGTGATCAAAACCATCAATGGATTACAAAAAACAAAGTTTATGTATGAAATCGATATGGATCGAGCGAAAAAGAGGAAGATCAACATGAAGGAAGAAGAAACCTTGATAATTCTTCGAGGAAGATTGCTGTTAGCCATTGAATTGAAAGCCTTTTGGGGTTCTTCGGTTCGCAGAGTTTACGCTAAGGGTTCTTCTTTTCTAGAGAGAGAAAGGGTGAATGGGGAGCAAGTGGAGAATAGTTTGTGAGAATTTGACTACTCTTTCTCACACTATCACTAAAATATATGTGGTGAAAAGGATTGGTTGAGAATCTCTAGGGGTGTATTTTATAGTTTTTACGTAGTAGTGGGGGAGTGGTGCCAATTTTTTTTAAAATGTAAACCATGCATGTTATTTTATTTCAAGTAGTAATTTTTTTGGTCCTCTATCTTTTACCAACTTATATCTTCATACATATTTTTTGCTTTTTTGAATCGAGATTTTGTGAAAATAGTCTCTCTATTTAATAAGATAAATGTAATATTTATATACATCCTATCCTCTCTGAATCATGTTTATAAATATTACTGAATATATTGTTATTATTTGTTTCAACTTGATAACGATTCAATAATACTAATTGAAATTTGCTTATATAAATGATCAAATAGAGATGTGTATGGTAACGACAAAAAGAACCATCAATTGTATAGTGAATTAACATATTTTTAATATATATTGAATTGTTTGTCTCAAAACAAAATAAATAGTAAAAAATGTGTTAGTGAATTTCAAGCTAGAAAGATACGTGAAACATAAAATATATTGAATTCAACCATAAATATGAAATACCTCAAATGATAGTTCTTTGACCTAATCTTCACACATTTACCATCACTATTACAACCAATTCTTATTACATAAACACATACCCACCATTACAATTAGCAATGTTTTATGGTCATCATCATCAACACTATCACTAGTAACATCAACCAACTTCACCATTACAATTACTACCATACCACTAATATCACGTCAAGTCAGTAATGCAACATCACCAACCTCCATATTACAACTATTACCATCATTATTACTACTCCGTCCGTCCACTTTTAATTGTCATGATTTTCTTTTTTAGAGTCAAATTATAAGAACTTTGACCAACATTTTACGATTTATTTTTTCATCATATTGATATGCAAAAAAAAAATGCAATTTATAGTACTTTTCGTATGGTTTTTGAATATCTATTTTTTTTAAAAAAAATATTGAATTAATGTAATATAATTTAACTTTAAAAATTAGTCAAACTGACTTTTGAAAAGTGTAACATGACAAATAAAAGTGGACGGAGGGAGTGGTTAATAGTCACTAACACCAATTATTGCTACCACCACTACAAGAAACTATCTCCATCATCAATAACATTTTTTTAAATATATATTGGATTGTTTGTCTCAAAATAAAATAAATAGTAAAGAATATGCTAGTGAGTTTCAACCTAGAAAGATACGCGAAACATAAAATATATTGAGTTCAACCATAAATACGAAATACCTCAAATGATAGTTCTTTGACCTATTCATTGTCTTCACACATTTTTCGTAAACATCATCACTAGTAACATCAACCAGCTTCACCATCACAATTACTACCAACCACTAATATCACGTCAGTCAGTAATGCAACATCACCAACCTCCGCATTACAACTATTACCACCATTATTACTAGTTAATAATCACTAACACCAATCATTACTACCATCACTACTAAAAACTATCTCCATCATCATAATCAACATAAATGTTTTAATTATTTTAATCAAATAGTGATTTTATTTTATTAAATTCATATATTTTTGCT
Source organism: Solanum pinnatisectum (assembly GCA_035578085.1). Lineage (NCBI taxonomy): Eukaryota > Viridiplantae > Streptophyta > Magnoliopsida > Solanales > Solanaceae > Solanum > Solanum pinnatisectum. The sequence continues at coordinate 42,498,607 of CM069082.1, read as the reverse complement.
AGTATTTAATTACTTTTATTTGAAGTGCATATTTATTATGCTTACAAATAAATAAATTATGGATCTTCAAATGTTGAAAAACAAAAGTGTTCAAATTTATGGATAAAATTCTAATTATTCAGATATACATTCAAATTCAAATCTCGGATCTAGAATTTTAATATGATGCTTTCAACATTTAAGTTTTTTATTAGAGTATAAAGATCTCTACGCTTTTAAAATTTATCTTTTCAGAATTTAACATCTATGATAGTTCTAACGATTTTTCTTATATATCTGTACTTTAGTTCTGTCTATCTGTTTCTCAATATGCTACTTGTGTGCACAACTTCAATGAAAGAGAATTTATTGACACAAGAATCCAATTGTGCAAAAAGGCTTAATTTCACATGATCATAATTTGTCAAATGATCGCTCAATTACTAATTAATTGAGTGATTATCTGAGAAATCATGTCATAGTAAATATATACAGAAAAAAACAAACTAGTCGAAGAAAGGGGAGAGGGTTTAGAGTTGAATTCTTGGTATGGAGGGGTTCGAGTTCAATTCTCGGTAATGAAAGTAATTTGGAAAATTATACATTTGATTGGGTGCCCAAAAAAATTACATGCACTAGTCAAACATAATACAAAAAAAAAATAAAATAATAAATTATACACTATTTTGTATATATGTATATCAATTTTTTATATACAAAAAAAAATATGTTTTATCAAGTATTATTTCGATGGGTGGCTATACACTATACAGTGTAGAAATAGCAAAACTATCATTAGAGAAGACTATATAATCAATCAGTCTTTGTTGTATATATCAAACATCGAGTGAGAAATGAAACAAAGAAAAAAAAAACGATTTGATGATCAAACACAAAAATTTCTAAGAAGCTATATTGATGATCTTCTCATTCGAAAATCACGGAAATTTTTTAGTTTTCCGTGTTGAGTTACACATCGAGGAGAAATTATAACAGATTTATTCTTCTTCTTAAAAAAAATCGCGAAATAAATAAATGATGAAAGATGCAAAAGCTTTATATATATTCTCACTTAGTTCTTTTCTTTGTCATTTTCAAGAATCAAGAGATCAACAAGCTCCATCTCCTCAACAAGTTCTCTGCAACCATTGATAGGTTTGTCCTTTTGGAAGAATAATGGGTTTACAAAACGAACAGCGTTGTGCATCCCCACATTTTTACTGCAAATAACTCTGTTGTTAACCATATCTGGAACAATTTCCTTGCAATCATCTTTTGGACTGTTTACCAAAGTAACCTCACAAATGTCATTTTCATGGTCACCTTCAACTGTCAATGTGTATTTGCCAATATAATCTGTTTTGCCTTCAGTTGTAAACGTCTCGTTGTGTGTCTCCATGTCCTTGCATGTCAAACGCACAGTGGCACCTATGAACGTCAATATCAGAAAACGAAAAGTGTCATATAAATTGGGACAGACAGGAGACAGAAGGAGTAGTAAAATTAGCAGTACAAGAAGTATAAGTACCTTCAAGGGTATTGCTGAGAGACGTGACGAAACCAAGACGGCATGTATCACAAAAGACTTTGCCTTCGACGTCGAAGATTTCCAAGTCGGCGATGGCGAAATTGGCGACGGCCAAGACGCAAAGAGCGGAGAGGAGAATGATAGCTTTTGCCATTTCTTATTTTTTTGTGTGATTTTTGTTTGTTTATTTATTATTCTCCTTCTCTGATGTGTGACTGCATTTTGTAATACAATGAAATACCTTATTTATAATTAAATGATTTGGAGGGAAATATGGTTGAGCGTTATTCTTGGTTTTCTTGTTAGTATATTGGATGGTTCTATTTTTGTTATGAGATTAATGAAGCTAATGACCCGTTCTTTTTGTTTACATTTTTATTTTTTGTGGCTGAGGAAAAAGTAGTATATATACAATTATTTACTGCAAAATTGGAACAAATTGTGTACTCTAATTTGCATTGGAAGGGCGTCCATATATACTTATTTGGTGGTTATATAGCTTAGTTTTGTGCGTTACGTACATATGTTTATGTGCAGGGATGGATCCGAGTTTATGAATTCCTTAATACGAATATATGGTATGAATAAAAGTGATTAGGTTTGGGTGAACTCATACATATGTGTATGATCATTTTATAACATATTTTAACAACAATATATCGTGTGAGATTTCATAATTTAGTACAGTGATAGTAAAGTACAGTATATGCAAACTTTACTTCTACCTCATAAAGGTAGAAAGGTTATTTTCGGAGAATCCTCCTCTCGAGTACAACAAATTAAAGTAGATATAAAAAGGAAAAAAAGGATGGTGAAGAAAACATAGCAACTAATCAGGAAACAATAACAACACAGAATACCACAAAGTAATTTTCTAAAACCACCTGACCTTTTTGAAATTAAAAAACATTTTAAAATATTTTTTCTAAGTCATTAATGAAAATAGTAAACATGCACATTTGTTATGGGCATAATACATAAACATCATGACTCTTAACTTGGCTTTAGTGGACAACTATTTGAGTGTGCACAAGTAGAAATTTAAACTTGTATAAAACTAAACAAGTAGACATACATATCCTAAATGACATAATACATATATGACGCCATGTAGGATTGTCATGTAGAGTGCCATGTAGGATGAATGTGTGTATTCGTTTAATTTTATACAAGTTTAAGTGTCTACTTATGCATATAAAAAATTAAAGATCATAGTTATCCGTTCGCTTAAAGGTCATTTTTAGCCTTTGTTATGCGACAAACATACATACGGGTTACATTTTTCCGCGAACCAAAGATACCACAGGTGGGTCACACACTTTGTTGCTAGCCGTTCTCTTCAAATTCTGCAATATTGATTCTGTTCATCAATGGCTTCAAAGTTCAATCTTCCCCAATTTCTCCCACCACCTCCAAGAACCGAACTTTACTTTCCCCAAAACCCAAAACCCTTTAATTCTCCTCCTACAACTCTCATTCCAGATCCAAAACTTGTTATTAATGGTGGGTCTACACTCTCTGGGCATGTCACTATTAATGGGTCCAAGAACTCTGCTTTACCTATTCTAGCAGCAACCCTTTGCTGTTCTGGATCTTCGAAGCTTAAAAATGTACCCTGTTTGTCTGATACTACAACAATGGCTTCAATTTTGGAGTCTTTGGGTGCTCGGGTTACGAGTTTTGGTGGATATATTGTGGTTAATACAGATGGAATCGTGTCTGTAGAGCCTGATTTGAGTGATATTGGGAAAATTAGAGGTGGGTTTTTTGTATTAGGGCCATTACTGGCTAGATTTGGTGAAGCTATTGTTGGGTTGCCCGGTGGGTGTGACATTGGGGCCCGACCCGTTGATCTTTATATTCATGGTCTCCGTGCTCTTGGTGCTACAGTTGAGTTGAGGTTAGTGAATTTTCTAATATTTCATTTTTCACATACTAACTAAAAGGAGAAATGTAGATGTCTCGGTGAGGAGGCGTGAGAGGCTGACAATGATGGGCATCAGGAGAGGTAGAGAGGCACGTCGAAGAAGCTATCAAAGACTAATAGGAAAATTTCCGTACTTAAGAGTGATCAATCAACAAATTTTGCTCACGAAAAGGTCTATCGTCTAGCATGAACACTTGAGAAGCTAGCTAGGAATGTGTATATCTTCACTCCTCCTAGCTTGAGGGGAGTGTTACTTGATATATATGTACAAAGGGAAACTACTAGGTAGTTTCCATGTATTATGATTAGCTAGTTCACGACGAAGAATATTCATGATCTTTGGAAAGATTTACGTGCATTAGCTCTAGTCCCAAAATGCAGAGTTAGTTATTTAGCTAACACTGATTAGTTCCTAAGTTAGGTAGTTTAGAGGTGGTTAAACCTAATTAATCAGTCCATCTTCTATCCCCTCATTAAATAATCCACCATTTCATTAATTTTGTATTTTTGTACATGATAGCTTACCTTCTAACTATCAAACATTGAATAACTTATGTAGAAATTAATACATGAATAGTTACCAAATTATTGGTTACCAAAGGACCCTACATGAATTTGATGATGTCAGATTTGATGCAATAACGCACTGATCACATGAAAATAACATGTAAACCTGAAGATACTGTATACTGACAATAATTCATAGACATTCTCTTCAAACTTCAACTCCTCAATATCCCAGATTTTCTCTTTGGGTTTTCTCATTTTCTGCTTTAGTTCAATGGGTACATTTTGTTTCTGTTCATCAATGACTTCAAACTTCAATGTTCCCCAAGTTCTTCCACCTTCAGACCCAAAATTTGTTGTTAATGGTGGGTCTACACTCTCTGGCCATGTCACTGTGAGTGGCTCCAAGAACTCAGCTTTACCTATTCTTGCAGCAACCCTTTGCTGTTCTGGATCTTCCAACCTTAAAAATGTACCCTGTTTATCTGATACTAGAACAATGGCTTCAATCTTGGAGTCTTTGGGTGCTCAAGTTATGAGTTTTGGTGGAGATATTGTGGTTAATACAGATGGAATTGTGTCTGTAGAGCCTGATTCGAGTGATGTTGGAAAACTTAGAGGAGGGTTTTTCGTAATAGGGCCATTACTGGCTCGATTTGGTGAAGCTAGTGTTGGGTTGCCTGGTGGGTGTGACATTGGGGCCCGACCCGTTGATCTTTACATTCATGGTCTACGTGCTCTTGGTGCTACAGTTGAGTTGAGGTTAGTGAACTTCATTCGAGTGAATTCTATTCCTTTTTCACATACTACCTAAAAGTAGACTGTAGATGTTCCGGTGAGGAAGTGTGAGAGGTTGACAATGACGAGCATCAGGAGAGACAGGGGCAAGTCGAAGAAGTAGTGGGGGAAATGATTTGACATGAAATGACACATCTTAAGTTAACCGAGGACATGACCTTATATATGAGGGTTTGGAGGTTGCGTATTAGGGTAGAAGGTTAATTGCTACTTGAAAGTTCTCTTGCTTTTATGCATGATAAGATTAGTGATAGTACTTGGACCTTCTTTCTAACCAGTGGTATTAGTACTATTCTCGTAGTTTTGTTCTTCGATTTCGATTATCACTGTGTTTTTTGGTGCTTCAGTTATCGCATTAATTTGTAGTCATTACTATTTTTTCCTCTATGTTGTGTGCGTCTCCCATTTCACATCATTTCTTTGTTACTTTTCTCATTTCGGTAGTCCCTTTTTTCAAGTTGTTTGAAAATGTTTTATTTTAAGCTGAGGGTCTATTGGAAACTCTCTATCTCTACAAGGTAGGGGTACGGTCTGTGTACACTTTATCCTTCCTAGACCGCACTTGCGGAATTACACTGGCTATGTTGTTGTTGTTTTGTTGTTACTAACAGGGGTAGGTGAATTTTGTGAATATCTCATCTAAAAGTTTTAGCTATTAGACACACTTTTAGTTATATATATGATTACCAGTTACCACTGTAGAAAGGTCCAACTAGGGACTGAAATTGGAACTCGTGACACTATAATTTGAAACTGTACTATCCCCCTTGAGGACGGTTACAAAACTCAATGAGGAGCTTCCGTTAACCTTTTTTGAGATGGTATTATGTCCATTGCTTCCAATTTTGGTTGAGCCAATACTGACAGCAAGTGAGTTCGTTCATTAAAATAAGTAGTGACTAACTTTGTGAGTCCACATAGGGATGGAAAAGTGCAAGCACATGTATCAAATGGTAAAGGTTTGACTGGTGCAAGCTTCCGACTTGGCTACCCCAGTGTAGGAGCTACAGAAACTCTAATGATGGCGGCGTGTATGGCTGAGGGAAAGACTGTAATCTCAAATGCAGCTCAAGTATGAAAGTGTACCATCTTTTCAACTTCTATAATAGTTTCTTGAAGTGCCTGTTTGATAAATCTACAATCTTAGTTACTAACCCTCAATAGTATGTACTTTGATATGTACCACACAGGAACCAGAGATTATTGACCTTGCTAGCTTCCTAACAAATTGCGGGGCAGTCGTGGAAGGAGCAGGAACAGACACACTCTATATTACTGGAAGGAGAAAGTTGTATGGTTCCGAGTATAGCATAATGCCAGACAGGATCGAAGTCGGCACCTATATGTTGGCTGCTGCAATTACTCGATCATGTATCTCAATTTCACCTGTGCCCCACAGCAATTTAACTTGTTTAGTAGACAAGCTTTCAGGGGCTGGTTGCAAAATATTACAGCTCAGTGATGACACTTTGGAGGTATACTAAATGTAGCTAATCTCTTGCTTTTCTTCCATTTTGTGCACTGAGTTCTTATGATTATTGTGGTTCACGAGACCAGCTTTCAGCAGTACCTCGGACGATTGGAGATGATTTGCAGGGGTTCAATATCAAAACAAATCCATTTCCAGGATTTCCGACAGATCTCCAGCCGCTGACAATGGCATTGCTATCAACATGCAAGGGTGTCAGCGTCATCGAGGAATCTGTCTTTGAAAATCGTATGAGCCATGGTATGTGATAATCATGACGCCTGACTACTTTTAGTTGTTCGTCTACAGTCTAGTTTCTTTCCAAATTGCCTTCATAGCTCATGTTGGACATTTATCTCCATAGAAGTTGTTCTACGGATCTGGATTATTAACTTGCCAGTCTAGTTAACTCTTACCTAATGTACTACAATGGGTCATAACTCGGATATTTCCTAATGCACTATGGATGGGTCATAACTCAGATCTTTCATGATCAACTTAGTCTCACACAATTGATAAAGAATATCTGGTCAGAATGCCTATAGAACTGTTTGCTATTTTTTCCACAGATAATCGTATTCGATTTTTCTTTCAAAGGTTTCATGATCTTCTTTTGTGCAGTAACTGAGCTGCAGAAATTTGGAGCTAAATTTCAGGTCTGTGGAAGCAGAGCAACTGTTTTTGGGACGGGAAATGCAAGGTATGTTTCTAGTTCTTGCTTGATTTCCTGAATGATGTACACAAACGAGATTGCATATTGATGTTGTCATGGATCTTTTGCTAGTCCACTCTGCGGTTCTCAGGTCAACGCAACTGATTTGCGTGGGGGAATGTCATTGGTTTTGGCTGGTCTGGCTGCTGAAGGAATTACTGAAATTAGTGGAATCTCCCATGTTGATAGGGGTTATGAAAGTTTGGAAATGAAACTTCAGGGTCTTGGTGCCAACGTCATAAGGACAACAACAACATTCCCACCGGGTGGGGTCTGGAAAGGGTAGTGTGTATAACTTCCGGTTTAGTTCATATAAAACTTGCAAGTAAACATCAAGTTATGGGAGTGCTTCCAAAGATCAAAGAGCAAGCTTGAAGAATAGCTGGGGATGTTGAAATTGTGAGATTATTCATTGCATTTCGCAATAGCAAGGTAGTGCAACTATGGCCAATTTTTGCAGCTTAAGACAAGGCTCATTTGTCGATTTATGTAATTAGCTTATTTGTCACTATACATCGTAATTCATAACTGCTTTGACTTACCCTCACTTGAGCCAAAGGTCTTTTGGAAACAACCTCTCTACTTCCACGAGGTAGGGGTAAGGTTTGCTTTCATTCTACCCTCCTACGCGGCAATTTAGGTGAGATACCCTTGAACTGATTTGTATATGCTACAAAGGACATGTGTGTTTACTTACTCAACTTTTTACAAGTTTGAATCTCTGCTTGTGCACAACCAAAGTTGAAGGGCATATATGGCAACTGAAACCAAATTAAACGACACGACACAATTTCAACGATGCCGACTATTTGCTTCCCAATCAAAATTTAAACATCCATCTGTGTAATCTACACCAACAAAAGAAATAGTACAAAATCTGACTTCCAAAATTAATGGAAGATCCATTAACTTAATTCAACTTGCTATCCTCGAAAGTGTAGGCAGTATCAGACTACAAAAACTAAACTAGACAACATTAGCGTACTTCTATACCCGGGAGAGTCAAAAGTTGCTGGACAACAGAAAATTCAGCGTGTACATCTGCAATCACTTTTGTATTCTCCTAAGTAATCTGTACTGGCCAAAGACATTCTTTTGCTGCCATTGATTTGGAATAAAGAATGACCGATACAATGGAGGAGATAGTTCCCTGTCCAGATATGGAAGTGCTGCAACAATCTGTAGGCAAAACACTCACAAGTTAATAACATGCTGCGCAGGAAAGGAGAGAGAGATGAGCTTATGAGGTTGAGCCAAGTACCTCCCATGTAGACATGTCACTCCCTCGCGTAGGATAAGGACGTTGAAGTTGCAGCTCTATCAGCAAAGTGCATTGCTCAGGATCCGTAAGCTGTAACATTTTTAGCAGAAGAAGCTGAGTGTCATCCCATAGTTGAATACATTGCACACTAAAAATAAATGGACACTCTTTCTGGTTAAACATTATAGGAGAGTCTGCTTACATATTGCCTCTCTGATGCCTTGTTCTTATTATTGAAGTAAGACGGTGCTGCCGAGGTACCACCCAAGCTAGAATTGAACGGAATTGGGAGAAGGCCTGTGAATCCATCATCCAACCATCGAACTTGGCCCACATAATCAGGAATGAAGAAGGAAGAAGGGAACCGGTGCCACTCACTACCAACGCAAAGGACAGAACCTGAACCAACATGGGGAAGTTTAAAATATACACGGGGCAATGGATACTGCATGAAACTTTCAGAACATGAAAAGATGATGTTGCATCCAGCTTCATGCTAAACAAAGCACCAGAAATGCACCCATCTAGCAAGAACAGAATAAATGGAGGAGCAAGAACATAGCAGTGGCTGTAAAATGGGGGGAAAATCACATACAGATGTCCTGAGGAAACTTTTTGCTCACATTTGAGAAAAAGCTCATATTATAGGGCGTTAATCTAAAGACCAGATAAATGGAGAACCACATGATAACAGAAAATCAACGTCTCATATCTTGACATGGACACCTTTTTATTCCTTAATAAGTCCATGTCCATCTAGGTGCAAATAATTAAATCAGGTATTCACTTTCAAGTTTCAACCCCATGCATGAAAGGCACATCTTCAGCTCCAAAAAATCAGATTTACAAGAGAAATCGTTTCATCTTTTCGGTTATCCAGTATTGGCAAACGTTACTGGATAACAATACTCTTTACAACAAAACTGAAGTTCAAAGAAAAAATTATATGGTCTTTTAATCCGACAAGTATCTTAATGCCGAGATCATACAATGCATGTCATCCTCTGAAAAAAGACTAATTAAGATTTATACACCATTCATCAGAGTTAAAAGTTCTGAAGATGAAAATTTAACAAGCACATATTCAACTTGTCATTAAATAGGCTAACCCTCACCTGGTCCAGCATCATCATGGTAGTCCAAATGCTTGTAAATCTCAATAGGAGCTGAATAACCATTAATAAGTGAAAATGTCCGAGCGTGGGAGACACAAAGAATCAAACCAAGAGCTAGAGGTCTGAGAATTTTCGCTATCTGCATAAGCAAAGCAAGTGAAAATCTATAGGCACTGTTATTGAAGCTTGTCAATTTCTCTGTGGACATAGGAAATTACCTTAACTAGAGTGGATGAACCATTGGGATTGTACTTATCCCTGAACAGATCAGGAAAGCTTTCAATCACAGCAGAAGCAGCAACACAGATAAGTGGATATATTGGGTACAGAAATCTGCACAGGCAGTAAACAATGAGTTGCTACATCAGATTTTATTTGCAATTCATGCTACTTTCAATCTCAGATGCAGTAAAACATAGCTTCATGTTTCTTGGCTACAGAAATGACTTTGACCAAGGAGTCTTATCATGAGCCTTATCCAATCTGTTTTAGCAATGACACTAGCACCTTCCAGGCAATTATTATTTCGGGTAAAAAAAAAAAACTAATACATCAGATATCAAGAACAGTTCCCAAAATTCAAACGATAATAGGTGGATTCCAGACAACGAGGAGAGACATACAAATTCCTGATGGGATCGAATTTCAGTATAAAAAAAGAAATCTGAAGAAGACAATTATAGCTTCAATTTTACTAAATAAGGATTTTAGTAGAGCATGTTGACCAAATATATTTCCAGCTAGCACACTTGTCATAGACGAGCCACTATAAAGGTCTTTTTGGGTTGAACTCAGAAAATCAGGAGTTTTAGCATAATATTCAAGTAGACATATATATGATATCTATATATTGTCGTGACAAGAAGAAAAACTCAAAGAGGATTAACCTTTCTTCTTTGTGTGGCTGCAAGGACATAAAGGCAATCCAGAGATAGACAGGTGAAACAACAACGAGCAACTCAGGAGCATACTTCTTCTTAGCAACGGGTAGTATAGCTAAGAACAGTAGAGCAAACACAAAACAGAGGTTGAAATTGTTAAAACCATTCCTCAAATAAAATGATGCTCCTTCAGTACCATAGAGATGACTTTCACCACCCCCTAAAACATTGTACACCAGCAAGTTGATAACAGAGGATGTCCACTTCTTATAGTAGTCGTAGTCAACAAGAACTGAGAGTACCTAGAACAATTTGTACACCAAGTTGAGTCATCAGGCAGCATGAATAGGTGGTCCAGGGAGGGAAAAAAGCATGTGAGCAACACTAAAACGGGTAAAAAGCCTATTACGTTAAGTAATTTGAAATTTCAATGTAGGACGACGGACTTGCATATTGAATTTTAGCAACATGAACATTTGGTAGATGATCTTTGTGCATTACGGTAAGTATGAATAACTCTATACATTGGAAATCCAATACTAAGTTTTTGTTCCCTTAAAAGGAAACTTCCCAAATTTTAAGCTTGAAACATGAAAACTCAACATAGCAGAAAACTTAATATGATATGATCAACTTACCATAAGGACGATAGAAGTGACAACACCTGTAAGAAACACAGGTTTGAAGCTTTTAACCAGTGAGTAAATTGTCAGTGGAAGAAAAGCAAGGATCGAAAACGGCCAGCCCAGAATCACTCCAGTGGCAGCAACAGAAACTGCCATGGCAGGCTTATTAAATAGAAATAGTGCTGAAGAAAGAGACATGGCATGCATTGAGAATGAACTCGGAAGGAAACCTGCGTAAAGGAAATGTAATAGGCATTAGTATTATGAGAAAGTCGACACAGGGTATGACAAACAACATTAAGGAGTCACCCACACATATCTAGCTCACATAGTATGAATGCAAAGAGAAAAACAGCTGAAATTTAAAAATCACTAAATTGTTTACCACCGGTAAATAAAAACCTCAAATATAGTTTACTGAAAGTAACACACTCATGCTTCATTAATTGTTTACCACCAACAAGGAAAAACCTCAAACATAGTCTAGTGAAAAAACATACTCGTGCTAGCAAAGAAACAACCACTTGCTAAGCATAGCATTGCGAGTGCATATGATGCAAGACGCTTTCCATATTTTCGGGAAAGGGCTACAACTAGAGCGGCATCACAGATGACAGACAGCCCTGCAAGAAAAATTCTCACAGCATAAAATACTCTCACCTGTCATGTTGAAAAATGGAGAAATTAGAGAATGAATAACTGAAAGAAGTAATGATGAGATTTTTATTTTATAGATCAGTGAGTAATGATGAGAAATATCTGGGGGAATAAAAACAACATCACCTTTTCCTCTCCAAACCACCAAGCAGCAGGCCAACCCACCAGTTTGTGAAGCAGAATATACAGATACGACCGCAAAGCAAACTGCGAACTGCAAAGACAAGTAACCGAATTTTGTAAAGTATTATCATAACAAACTGAACTCTAGTTACTAAAAGGGAATCATACTAATATCATCAACCAGTCAACTGTGCTTCAATCCCAAACAAAATTCAGGTTGGCTATAAGATTACTTCATAACCATTCCTCTCTATACGACCCTAAATTATTCCAATACCAGTTTGCTAATAAATATTTCATCTAATAAGGCCGGGTTCTCTAAATCACAAACATACGCCCCACACTGGCACACAAGTCTCTGACCAAATTAGAGGACCCTCGTCAAACATCGACCTAATGTATATGCAACAACAATGACTAAACCTTAACCTCAACTAGTTGATATCCTCTATACGAATCGTTGGCTGCCAAATCTCAAAATATATGTCCAGGCATATGTACAGAAGGAGGAAGCTACAAATAAAGTTCAGGATAGTTACATATATAGATTGCAAATAAGGATTAGTGACTTAATACTGTATCAACTTTGTTTAATGGAGCAAAAAAATGATCATTTTAGGGGAAATTAAACCAAATCTTACACATCAGCTAAGAAAAATCATTCCAAAACAACATTTGACAATGCTATCATTTACAGAATTGAAGATGGTGAAACCTGTATTCCCAAGTTTGGAAACCAGACTTGTAAAGCAAGTAGTGAAGAGGCTCCCAGTAATTGAACACCTCGTCACAATCGTGAATAATATTTGACGTAGCGCTCATGTGCCTCAACATCCCTAGGCAAAGCAATGGCAGAAGCCAACCTAGTCCTCTATCGACGCCTTCATTTTCACCGTCCGATCTCTCCGGCTTATCCACCTTTGTATACGCCGGAGATGACGCCGTCTCCGGAGGATCCGACGTCAAAGCTCGTCTCTGCCTCGTCGCCATAGCTATTTCACTGCTTAGCTTCCTTTTTTCTTCTCTGTTTCAATTTTGTATTTCTCCTCTACATTTGGCGGAGCGGTTTTTTTGCAGGACTTTTCGGTTGTTTTGAACCGGTTGGGGGAATCCGGTTCAGAGAGATCCTTTGCTGCTTCTTAAAGTTTAAAAGAAAATGATAATTCTGGTCCCTTATGTTTAGAAGTAGGTTCAAAATAATACATAAAAAAATATTTTTGTGTAGATTTGGTCCTTTATATTTGCTAAAAGCGAGTATGTTTGTCTCCGTCAGAGAACAACAAACTTTGATTGTTAAATTTAAGGAAAAAAGCTCAAATATGCCATTGAACTTTGAGAAAAAGCTCATCTATGCCATTTTCGTTTGAGAAAGGCTCATCCATGTCATTATATATTAACTCAAATGACATAGATGAGTCAAACTTTTAACGAATGACACAGATGTACCTTTTCTCAAAGTTCGATAGCATATTTGAGCATTTTCCTTTTAAGAAAATGATTTAATTAATAACGTGGTCGAATCATAATTGACCACGTGTAAAAATATTTTTTGCAAAACCAAATTTTTTTTCAGTTAACAAATAATGGGATGAGGCTTTTCTCAAATAGAAATGGAATAGATGAGTTTTTTTCTCATATTTGAGACTTCTTCCTGAATTTAATATGGTAAGAGCTTGTATGTATTCTTATATTCTACTATTAAATTGCATAGATAAGCCGATTCCTAAACGATTCAACTTGTTTAGGAGTTAGGACTGAGATATTGTAGTTAAAATTCAAGTAACCTAGACCTATTGCAAAGCATAAGGTGCTAAAACTGAAAGATTGGAACTGAGACTAATTGCAAAAAGGATTTGGTAAATGAAGAAAAGTACTCTTTTACAGCATAATTTTTATTCAAGAAGCTAGTAAACAAAGAGGGGAATAATTATTCATCCATTTTATGGGGTAACTAAACTAGAAGTTGCAAACAAAATGAACTTGAGGATACATGATTCTTAATGTATACTTTAGGATGGGCAAATACTTTTCCAACCATTAAAACATAAAAACATAGTAATAGATTTAACCAGTATTCTGCATTCCAGCAGCAATACCTTTCATGGTCAAGATGAGTGTGTCTTCCAAACCGGGAGCATATTCGCTTTGTGGGTTCAGGCTCACGAGTTCAGCAGCAGGTTTCGATTCTATGTATTCCTTGGTAATGTGAGGCCTTAGAGTGACGTTGTAGGTTGGATCACGAATCCTCTTTAGTGTGTAAGCTTGGCACACATTTAAAGTAGTGATATAGGAATCACGCAGCCTGAGTCGTTGTTTTAAGCAGAGGTCTCCCTCTAGAAGTTCCTTGTGTCCAGCAACCTATACAAAAGAAACATAAAGGACACGGATATCATGCGATCAAACATGATGAGTAACAACGTATGCTAAGTGCAAGAACTTGGTCAAAAGTAATTTACCTGAAGCAGGAGGCTCTTTGTCTCCTCATAGTCGGACCTCAAAAGCTCACCGAAGGACCACAAATCTTCAGAAACCAGAAGCTTGTCATACAAAGTAGCAATGCCGGGGTCTCCCTTGGCAAACACCATCTCAATCAAATCAGCAGTAACTCTAAAGAATGGCCATTTTTTGTGCATGTCCTGCAGCATATTGAGGTTTTTTTTATCCTTGTTAAGTGCATACTTAAATGCTGCCCCAAAGCCAAGCCAGACTGGCAGATGAAACCTAGTCTGGGTCCATGCAAAGATCCATGGAATAGCTCTAAGTGTTTCTATGCCTCCACTTGGTTTACGCTTTGATGGACGGCTACCAATGTTCATTCGACCATACTCCAGCTCGGGTGTTGCCTGCAATTGTGATCCAAAAGAAAAAATAACATATTAAAGTTGTAGAAATATTTGTTACCTTCTCATAACACCTATTGTTAGAGAAGTAATATAATGCATTTTTCTAGCACACTGACCAGGCGGAAGTACTCGACAAATCGGGGTTCCTTGAATACTATTGACCTGTACTTCTCTGTAGCAACGACAGAAATTTCATCCAGAAGTGCACGCCATTCTGGCTTTGGGGGGAAAGGTGGATACATTCCATGTTCTAGGGTGGCAGAAGTGAAACGCTGGAGTGTCCTAAAGCACAAGTGTTCCTCCCCAAATGATTGCTCAATAACCTCACCTTGAACTGTTACACGAAGAGATCCCTGAATTGTATCAGGTGGCTGAGATAATATAGCAAGATGGCTGGGACCACCTCCTCTTCCAACTGTACCACCTCTGCCATGGAACATAATTAGCTTCACGCCATTTTGTTTGGAAACTTTTATAAGCTCCTCTTGAGCCTTATATAGCTGCCATGCTGCCGATAGCCGACCAGCATCCTTTCCAGAGTCTGAGTAGCCAATCATGACTTCTTGCTTCCCATTAATGCGGTTTTTGTACCACTCAATAGAAAAGAGACGTGCAATAGCAGCAGGAGCAGCCTCCAGATCATCCAATTTTTCAAAAAGTGGAACTACCCGTAAAGGTTGCTTCACGTGGCATTCACGCTGTAGAAGCTCAACAGCAAGCACATCAGATGGTGCAGTGGCCATTGAGATGATGTATGCCCCAAAGCAGTCTGATGGAAGTTCTGATATGACATGGAATGTATTCAAAACATCAGCAATTTCTTCAGTTTTTGGTAGATCGGGTCCAAATAGAGGTCGCTTGCCACTGAGTTCAGAGAGAAGCCACTCTTGTCTACGTTCCTCAGACCACTCTCGATATGAACCAATTTCCAAGTGCTGGGTAATGGCATCAAGGACATCAGTGTGGCGATCCGACTCTTGTCTTATGTCAAGTCTCACAAGTGAGAGTCCAAAGGTGGAAACTTGTCGTAGAAAATCCAAAAGGCTTCCGTCAGCAATTGGTCGATCCCCACAAGCACAAAGAGATCTGTAGCAGAGCTCAAGAGGTTCCAAGAACTACACAAAATGTGCAACCACTTTAGTAACTTATTTATTCAGGCAAAAGAATCAGTTTGTGGGGCAGAAAATCGAAATACATGCAATTCTGACAGAATACAAATGTGCATGCCAATGATCATACAACAACAAAGAGACGTGGCATATTCACTTCTCTAGTCCCTTAATCAGGAATAACATGTCAAGTTGAACAAAGAATAACAATGCTGCTTAATTTTAGATGCTCCACATTTACAAACAAGGCATGGGAAACAAAGAAGAAGAAAGATAACAAAATAACGAAGTGTTTCACAAGAGTAGTGGAGTGGACCCATCATCCACCGAAAACCATTAGGCACTGGGCCACTGGCCCTTAGGGATTTCTCTGTTATGAAAAAATACTAACAATAATGAAGTGTTGCACACCTGCTCAATGCTAGTATATGTTGCCTCCTCGGGAATTTCAGAGAACCCATTGGATAACAGCTGGCGAGTACGCTCACGTGTATGATATAGCTTATCTCTCACATCACCAATAATTACACGATACGGTTCACTTGGTGGAACTTGTTTCCAGAATTCTACATCAAAAGTAAATTTTGAAGGTCAAGAGTTATGCAATTGCTCTGTTCAGCAGAGGTACAGAGAAAAATTCATGCAGCTTCTGAGGACAGACTAAAGCACCAGATGCTGAAAATCTTTTCTTTTGAAAATCATAGAGAACAACGCGCATTTTTCTCACTTGAAATGGAGAACATGCAAAAGGTTACCTTAAATCAGTACTCCGAGCAGTGCTATCAAATTTATATGGAACAAGCAAGTTATTTTAATTAGCATTCATGCTAGTTACCTATGTAGTGTTTTTCGTCTCTCTTTAATGAACGGTGTTGTTCATCTGCCCGATCACGAAGCTCGTCATTGCAACGCCACATAGATAACTGAAATAACATTCTAGTTAGAATAATCTATAGGGTGTAGAAAATGATGGCAACTTTTCAAAATAGACAACGAAGAAAATTATGCAAGCGTTGTAAATTACCTCAAACATTAGATCATCTATCTGAGAATAGTACAAATTCGCTGCCATCATTCGAGCCAATAAGCAAACATCTCTAGTGACCTCAGGAGTGACTCTTGGATTACCTGCATTTAGTGGCAGACATATCCTGAGTGACTTATGAAACAAGTATTTACATGATCTTCTATCAAAAAAAATCCATGAAGCACTATCTTTAGAAGATATCTCGAGAGAAGAGCTTTGCTTCCGTCCAATGCCCTTCAAAATGTATCATGATTCAAATATCAAAGGTTTTATGTTCTCTACTGCCAACTAAAGTAGCTGAAAACAACATTGTTAAGAGGGGAGGAAATGTACCATCACGGTCGCCACCCATCCAAGACGAGAACTGAATGAGAGGAGCGTTATAAGGAACTCGTTCATTAATCCCAATGTTTTTAAGAGCTGTGTCTACACGTCGTAGAAACCTCGGAACACCATTCCAAATTGTTTCATGGAAGTAACTCATTCCAGCTCTCATTTCATCTTGTGGTGTTGGAGGAGTCCTTCTGATTTCATCAGTGCGGAAAGCAGCTTGAATCTGCAGTGTTGGTAAGCAGGATGCATTGTGAGAAGAGAACATATCCGTCTTACAGAAGCGTTATAATTCACAGTGTTGGTAAGCAGGATGCACCATGTATAGATACACAGATATCATCCGTATTCTGGAGAAAAGACAAAAATGGCCTACATTCTAATCAAAGACAAGGAACCCTTGTATTCATATAAAGGCCATCTCATTTCTCAAACCTAAAGTTCTATAGAATTATTTTGTTTGGAGATAAAATTTGACTTCCTAACAACTGAAACGACAGATCGGTTGCTATGTTTTTTAGTTGAAGTGACGTCTCTCTGTTGGGAATAGACCAAATAAGGGGTGAGAGATGAAGACAACTTGATAGGAGATTAAAGTACTCATATATTTGTTCTAAGAGCTGGACAGTCTACAGAAAATCATCCAAATTTGAAGAAGCAAAATGATATTTATATCACATACAGCCAGAAGGTGCACACCGATACTTACTTCCCTCTGTAAAGCTTCATCCAGCTCCTCTTTATCGTCGGGTGTAATGTCTTTAGCATACAACTGAGCTAAGCAATTGCGGATCCTAAACAGTAGAAAAGTCAGCACTAAAGAAGTAAAACAACTGAACAAAAAGGGAAAAAGAAGACTTACATGAGTTATGAATAATACGATAGAAATAATAAATAAACAAAATTCAAACTTGTAAAAAAAATGCGTAACAAAAGATGCAAATTTCTGAAGTGTAAAATCTAAAGACCAGACCTTGCATGCTTCTGAAGCAAAGATCTCCGGGTAGCTTGAGTCGGATGAGCAGTAAAGACCAAATCCACAGTCTGATTCTTCAGAGCATCAAAAACTTCTCGAGGAGACTTCTTCAAGTCCACTACAAGTCTCTTGAGTGTTTCTTCAATGTCGGATTCAGTCATCAAGTTGCTCTCATCTGAAAAGTCGCCCTTTTTCGACTTTTCCCTCCCACTATTGGCAATCTGAACCTCCTCAGCCAAGTTGGCCATGTTAAGCATGTGAGAAATAGATTTAGCAACAACAATTGAATCCCCTGGATCCAAACTTGTCAACACACTGCCAAGCTCCTCCAGCTTCTTCTTATCACGCGTGTTTTCATACTCAGCAGAAAGCTCATAACATTCTTGGACCTAAAATCACATCAACAAAATCCAGCATTATCTAAGGCAAAAAAGAAAAAGTTCTAAAGTCTGTCGGAGCTTTAAGCAGAAATGGAGAAAAAAAAAATACAAACATGCATGTGTCGTCCAAGACTAATAAATATAAGCATTTATTTCAAATATATGAACAAAGAAATTGGATTTCGCTCATTGGCAAGGAAAAATATATGCTTAAGAGCCTTGATGATGACACTAAAGTGCCTACTAATCTTAGCGAGGCAAAACTCTCAACATGTTTTTGCGCCGGCATAATACATAAATATACCCTTTAACTTAGTCTCATTTTACATTTATGCCCTCCAACTTTGAGTGTGCACAAATAGACACTTAAACTTGTATAAAGTTGAACAAATAGACACACGAGTCCTACGTGTCACAATACACGTAGGACACCACGCAGGACACAAATTTCCATGTAGGATGCCATGTAGGACGTTTGTGTCTATTTGTTCAATTTTATACAAGTTTAAGTGTCTACTTGTGCACACCCAAAGTTGGAGGGCATAAATGTGAAATGAGGTCAAGTTAAAGGGCATATTTATGTATTATGCCTAATGCCTTTTGCGCCTCACTTTAGGGATTAATCACATATTAAGTGCACCTCTGATAATACTAAGAAAATCTACTATAAAACTCGATCAGTTTTTCTCAGTATATCCCAATGAAGTAACAATTAACTCAAGCTACAGTTAGTGAACTTCTTCTAATCCTAAGATACTTCATGATTCTTTCAAAAGAAAGAATTCACAATCACTATCTCTATCTGAATAACTAACTTGTAAGATCACCACCATTGAAGACAAAATGTTCAACTGAGACTGTAGTACTATTTTTTTAAAACTTCTTTTTATAACCATTGTATCCAAACCAGCCTGCGCACACCTCGACTAATTCCACAAAATACCTGTCACCTCCCACCATTTCATTCACCACTACGTCACACATAGTACTATAACACATAAAAATCAAATCTTTAGCTAAAACACAGTTAAAAAAAGATTGATTTTTTTAAATGCATTTACATACTGTTTCTTTGATACCCTCTCCATGCAAATCCTCAAGAATATCAAGAAACCGATCCAAAAGCAAAGCATCATACTCAACAAGCTTATCATCTTCAGACACCTTAGTAGGTACCAAAAGCCTCAACTGTGCATCTATAGATGCCAATTTCTCCAAATTACGAGTAGCCATCAACCCCCTTTATACTCCAACTACAAAATCAAGATCCTGCAAAAAAAAAATAATGTGGGACATAACATAAAGATCATAACTTTTTAATACAAATTACTCCACAGTATCTTCATCATGACCCCATCAAAACAGAATATCTTTTTAAAAAAGGGATTTTTAAGGGGTCACATGAAACAGAAAAAAAATCAAATTTTGTATCAATGGAAAAAAGAGTGTTATAAATAATGGGGTGCCTGAATCTTGATATATTTCAGAATCCAGATGATGAAGAAAGGAAAAAAAGAAGCTTTTTTCCAGTAAGAAAAACAAAAATCAATTTTTTTTACATAGAAAATATGATTTGGGTTTTTCTTATTTGTTTAAGGGATGTGTGATCTAAATAGACAGAATTGGTTCACTATATAACAGAGTGGAACTCTTTCACTCTACTTTGTCTACTAATCTCTCGCTTTTTCATTTTTTATCTTTACATTACATGGTATGTATTATATAGATGGGCTTATATAAAATTCTCCGTTCACATTTACTTATACTCACATATTTTTAGTTCTCAACAAATATTTTCTATTCAATTTTACTTGTCTGATTTAAACTTTGGATGACACTTAAAAAATAATGATAGACGTGTATGTATTATCATAATAACTATATTAATATTAAATCTTGAAAAGTAATTTAAAGAATAAATAATTAATTATGAGGTAATGTAGAAAAAAATTGATTTTCGCTTTATATATTAAAGGTGATAATTAAAGACGTAAATATACTTTTAGAATATATAAGTAAAAAAAAGATGGGCATGTAGTCGTAGTAGTCGGCTCAGAATGCCTCTCTTCTTTACTAAAATACTATTTCGGATGATGGAAAATTACGTCACTCTTTGATCTGCAGAATAAGGCTTAGGAGCTCTCTCTTTTATGGCAGAGACCTCTCCATACCAAAAAAGCGAATCACAATGGATCGAAGCCCTCCCTTTCCTTCCAATTACTGAGATTCTATCTCTTACTTGGGAAATTGTGGTCAAGCCCCTTTATTCCTCGAAATCGAGCGGTTGGAATGGGAAGAACTACTCATCCAACGAGTTGGCATACCTCTTAGCAGTCCCCTAAAACCGGTACTAATGAATATAGAGTTCTCCAATTTTCATGGGCCGGAGGGGTTTGCAACAAGTGAAGTGCAAATTCAAATCATTACATATTAGTTAGTCTATAATCTTTAATTAATTTGGAAAATAATTTGAAATTTGTGAAACACTAAGGTAATCAGAAAAAATAGTTATATTTTATATGTGTTAAATAATTTATTTTTAATATAATAGATAAATAAAAGTAAACAGTGGACTAAGTATATGAACTAATTGTAAATTTTGCTAGTTTCACGCCCTCACTCAAGAGAATGGTCAAACGAAAATTGATTAACTATCCTGAATATACCAATATGAGATGTGTAAGGAAGAAATTTTGGGCACATGTTTGGTAAAATAATTCGAGATTTAAATTTTATGAATTTAAATTTAAAAATGACTGGTATAGTACAAATATTTTGGGTGTATTTTTTCAAAATTTTCAAAAAAAGAAAAATAACTTCTTCCTTTGAAGAAGAAATTCAATAAGTGTTTTTTACCGTAGAAATAATTTTTTTTGAACTAAATAGTAAACACACCCTAAATACTTGCACTTATTCATCCTCTATTGGCATCTTTAAGTAAACATATAAAAAATTCACTTACATAATTACATTCAATATTATTTATAGGTATAATACATAGATATGACTCTTAATTTGACGTCAGCTGACAATTATGATCTTTAACTTTATATGTGCACAAATAGGCACTTAACCTTGTACAAAATTAAACAAATGAACACATTCGTCCTACATGGAAATTTTGTGTCCTACGTGGCGTCCTACATGCATTATGCCATGTAGATACGTGTGTCTATTTGTTCAATATTATACAAGTTTAAGTGTTTACTTGTGCACACTCAAAATTGAAGAGCATAGTTATCCGCTAAAGCTAATTTAAAGGTCATGTTTATGTATTATGCCTTATTTATATAAAAACAAATAGAACCGAGACTTTGTTGTATTCTTTTTATAAGTTTTAATCACTTATAATCATTGGTTAAATAAGGACCTGTGAACAAACGACGTAAGGGGCAGTGACGGCCCAAACTAAGTTGTGGTCAAAAGTAAAAAATGAATTGGAGGCTTAATTTTTAATTATTTTTTATTTTTTATTTAAGATTCACAGTTATTTCTTTCTTTTTAATAAATAAATTTTATTTTTTTATATTCTTAATCTTGAGGTCTTAAATATATCATGTAGAAGTTAAATTTAAAAATTGATCCAAAAAAGAGATATTATTTAATGTTATGAAACAAACTAAAAAATACAAATAAATATATTTTTGTTAAAAATGACTTATAATAATTTTATTATTACTAAAAAATTAGGCCCATTCAAATGTGGGGCCTAAGGCGTATGCCTCATTTTTAAAGACATTGAGTCACCCCAGTAGGGAATAGTGTTGAGATCTCAACCATCTCACCACAGTCATTTTCAGGAGTTTGAACTTGGGATTTTTGAATGTTGGGATCTCGTACCACCTCACCACAATCCATATTGATTGCTGCTAGAGGAGGAGCTAGGTAGGATTAAAGAGTTTATTTAAATTATCCATTTGACGAAAAATTACACTATTTATACATAATTAAACTTATATATATATATATATATATATATATATATATATATATAATAGAATATATCCTTTTGACTTCTTCTTATGCTTACTTCTTTATATTACAAAATTCGTTTAATGAAAATTTTGACTCCGATATTCATTATTGGTTTCTTATCTTAACATAACATTGCCAAATCACCACGAAAAAAAAATTAGGTTTTCAATAGAATACAAAGTTTAAGCCAAGGAAAAACACTTTTAATTAAAGAACTGTTGTATGACCAAAACAGAAACTGATTGTTTACTAATGTTCTAAAGTTCTATAAAAGCACAAGTGACACAACTCCAACAACCTCACTTTTTTAATTTGAGAATAATACAATAATTTATAGACAACGTGCGTGATCCAAACACCTGTTCTAGTGTTTAGATTACGTGTCTCTATTTTTTAAAAATGATTTTATATATATATAAATATATAGACAAGACACGTGGTCAAGTTATAGCAAACACGTGGAAGGTCGAGTGTGCAATAGTCATGAAACACCGAAGGAAGCAGGCATATATACTGTGTTGAATATTGGTAATATATAGAGGTCTTAAATTGAACAGACATACGTGTTCGTGAAAGAACATGAATGTTATGAAAAATCATATGTTTATGAAAAAACATGACCCTTATGAAAGTCATTTGTTTATGAAAGAGTATGTCTTCTATAAAAAGTCTTATGTTTATCAATTTAGTTCATAAAAGAACATGACTCTTGTGAAGAGTCATCTCTTAAGTTTTATAAATATAAGAAATCTCTAGAAGTAACCTAAGAAAAATATGCATGCATAAACGAAAGGTTTGTTGTATTATGCAGTAATTTGTCTGTATTTTCTCATATATACGTGCAATATCACCTTTTTAAAAAGTGATTAATTACACCCATATTTCCTACTATTTTTTCTAACATATTCTACCTCAAAGCAATGGCGAATCTATGATTTAATGATTGTGTATGCTCAAATCCTTTAACTTAAAGTTGCTAGTTAAAAAAATTCTTTCTAGAAGCTTGCTGATATTTTTATAGTTTAGTTAATTATGAAATACAAAAAATAGAAAAATTAAAAATAAAAAAAAATTAAGCAAAAAGTCGACAATAAAAATGTATAAAAAGAAAAGTTGAAAAAAAAAAAATGAAAACGTTGAGTTAGTTTTTTTCAACAAAAATATAAGCTATTACTGGGATTTGGACCCTCAACTAGAGACATCAATGACATCAAAGTTCTACTCTTGAACCAAAGTACCTACAAGATATATTGTTTAAGGTGCTCGCGAGATGTTTATATCCATTTTTCAGTATTTTCGATATATATTTACAAAAAATTTATCGAGATTAATGAGTGCTTGAGCATCCAAAAGTCTCTACGTGTGTCCATCCCTTCTTGAAGGAGTGAACCGGATCAAGACTCGAACACTTAAGAGGAAAATGTTAGTTTCTTTTTATGAGCTAACCTCCTTAATCATGTATTCACGTTTCTATATGCTATTAAGAGAAGTTAGTCGGTATAATATGTAACCATGAACCCGAAATTCTTAGAATTTCAATACGCTTGTTGAAGTGTTCCATACTTAAGTTGGAATTATTTTGTCCGTAAACTTTTCCGTGTTAAAAGATTAACAAAATATTAATAATGATCAAAGATAACTAAAGAAAACTAGTGGAAAAGACATGAACCATAGTTTTTTAAAAGCATTGGCAAGTGATATTTGACATGATAAGTTAAATGAAATATTTGCAATAATTGATGACTTATTTGAACATGTTACTCGAAAATTTAGATATAGAATCTTTAAGATTTTTGAAAATTATGTAAAAAGTATTACCCCATAAATTACAATAATTGATCATTAAAATTATTTAAAAGACATATACAATATTACGGTTAAAAATAAATTTATTTGACTTTCAAAATTCAAAAGGTATTATATAAATTGAGACAAAACGAGTATTATTTTACGTGTTACGTAGGCAAGGGAATTGAATCTTAAACTTAAAACCTTTAAAATCCACAAAATAATGCAAAAATACATTTAAATTTGTTTATTGCAATGGTGGTTGATTTGATGGGAAATTGAACTATATGCCATAAGTTTCAGATCCGCATTAACCGGCACAATATCCTATAAAAAAGACAATAAAAATTATCTATTTGATATTTATGGTAAATATAAATAAAAATTATAGTACTATATGTATTTTTCGCTCTTTTAATTTGTATTTTTTCCAGTCCACATTATATGTTTGTTTTTTTTTTCAATTTAGGTTCACACTTTTTTTTTTCTCTCTAATCTTCTTTTCCTTTAGTTGGCTCCGTCTTTTTGGTTTTATTTTGTTTTCTTTTTTTCCTCTTAATTTCCTTTTCCCTTTTTGTTTAATTTATCTTCTTCTTTTTGTCCCTTTCTCTATTTATTTAAAGATAAAAACAAAAAACAAAGATAAAATATTGGCTAAATTTTTCAAAGTTTAAAAAAACACACGACAAACAAAATAATTAGACTACGACAAGAAATAATTAAGAAAAATACTAAAGCCAGTATTAGTTTGATTGATAAGAAACGCGACAGAGTTAATGATATAGTTGGAGGTAGATCCTAGAGTCTAAAAGGTTTAAGTTCTAATGTAGAAGTGTTGACTGAAATCAATACTAATGCTCCATCAAAAGTTACTGAGTTCATCGAAATCTATATTTCATATTGCAACTGCGCCCCTGATTGATTTGAATAAACTCTTATTAAATTACAAGACACCTCCCATATTTCGTATTGCAACTCCACCCCTGATTGATTTGAGTCCGAATAAACTCTTATTACATTACAAGACACCTCTCACAAAATACCAAATTATAGTTTGTGCAAAATAAGTGGAGCACCATACTGAGGCTGCATGGTTACTATGGATTTAGGAGCATGCGTGTAGGATGGAGACAATTTAAAAGAAAAGCTTTGTAGGATCATACACAAAGCCATCTTTGCTTCTGTCATGGCAAAATTTTGTCCAATGCATATTCTTGGACCCCATGAAAATGGAAAATATGTAACTTGACCCTTTGTTGCACTTGATATTCCTTCTCTAAATCTCTCTGGATTGAACTTGTTTACATCTTCACCCCATACTTCTTCATCATGATGCAATAAAATCACTGGCAAAGAGACTAGTACACCAGCTGGTAGAGACAATTCTCCTAATACAATGTCTTCGTTAACCTGTCGGTTAAGTGTTATTAATGGGGGATATAGCCGTAATGACTCGCACAAGATCATTGTTACCTGCAAAAAAATGCTTCTCCTTCAGGTATATATCTTAGCATGAATCAGACATGTAAAAATTTAATGTTACATTTACGACCACCGTTCACTAGAGTACTAAAGTCATGTCCTCGGTAAATTGAAGTTGCGTCATGTCTTGTCTAACCACCTCTACCAAGTACTTCTTCGGCTTACCTCTACCCCTCGTTAAATCCACCACCGTTAACCCCTCACAACTCCTTACCGGGGCTCTTCACATGTCCACACCATGTCAGCCTCACCTCCCTCATCTTGTCCACCCCACGATTATTGACAGAAATTCACACGTGCTTGGAAAAAATCCCCCCCTCCCTCTTTAATTAGGAAATCATGGCATCTTCTAGTCCACAATCAAACGTTAGTATCACAAAGCTCCAATCTTTTCACATTTATGTAATCAAGCAATAGCAATAACAATGAGAGAAGGAACTCATGGCACATGAACTAAACCAAAAAAAATAAAAAACAGAATACTCACAACTTTTAGATGATTTAATCCATCAAAATCTGGTTTCCGATTCCCAAACACTTGCAAGACTTCTTCTCTGGCCAGTGTCTGCCAATCTTGATTCCTACTCAACAACACCAGAGTCCACACGAGCAAGACTGATGTAGTTTCTTGGCCAGCAAAATAGAATAACTTGCATTCTTCGATGACTTCTTCGATGCTCATTCCAAAATCCTTGTTTCCGTGCTGTTCAATTTCTTTAAAATTTGATTCAAGCAATATGCCTAACAGATCCTCATTATTGGCATTCCCTGCTTTCATTGCCTTCATTCTTTTATTGATAATACCTTTAACTGAGGTCCGAACTTCGTTTTTTATTTCCTTCATTCTTCTGTTCCTCTTTGTTGGCAAAAATCTTAGAAATTAAATTATAAGACAGAAAACCAAAATGCATTAGATAAGAAAGATGAAGTGAAAGCTATGTGCATTTCCTAATGAACTTTGTAGTTTATAATAGAGCACTTTGACTCTATGTTGTTCGGACTCTCCAAAAAAAGTTACTGCACCCATGTCGGATCCTCCAAAAATGCACTAATTTTGGAGGATCCAACTTGCAACCGTCATCATTTTTGAAGAGTCTGAACAACATAGCTTTGACTACAGTTTTCCGATTCCTAGGAAAATTAATTTACCTCCGTCCTGGGATATAAACTTCGCGTACAGCGTCGATAAAATTCTGAGCTTGTTCCTTTTGAAGTTCAAAAATCTTTCTACCTTCTTCATAACTACTTCCAAAAGCTGTCCGAGAGATTACATCACAAGTTAATTGCTGAAGGTGAGGCCATACATCTATCTCATGAGAGCTGCCAACTGGAATAGCATCTTCTAATTTGCCCAGCATTTCAGTACAGCTCAAGTGAAAAGCTGGGAGCATATGCTGTTCAACAAATGTCGATGACACAACACTTAAACAGAATTAGGAATACAGATATAGTGATACCATCACCTTCTAGTTCAATAAAAAGAAAGAGTTCAAACAACAATTAAGGTGAAACATGGTCAGGAATATCACAAATCTCTTTATAATAAAACTAAGACATTATTCCACCAATGAAATTCTCTCTGCATAAAGAATGAGAAAAATGGACTAAATGCCCCGTTCTCGAGCCTATGAACTTATGCAGAAGAATCTTGACAAATGGTCTAGACAAGATTCAACATTTTTGAACCATAAAATAGGAAGCAGAAATCACTCGAAATAGTTATATGTGTTATACATGCAAGTCCAGACTGAAAAATAAGGCAAGTCAAAGCGGAAAAAATATCTTTAGCTGGAACAGTAGCCAGAGAAGTAAGAGCGAGCATTTTATCGTTTAGTGGATAAAGAATCTAGAACATTGAATGATGATGCAGACAAGATTTGACACTGAAGAACCATAAGACCCTTCTATACTTGTCTAACTCAGGTTAAATAGCAGGATTTACTTGAAATAGTCATATGCAGAATACATAAAAATTTAGATTGAAAGATAAGGATAGCAAATCAAAGGGGATAGAAAGACTTAGAGGGAGCAGTAGCCAAAGAAGCAAGAGCCTGCATTTTATCCATCGTGTCCGAACATAATAATTTCTGGTTGACCAATCACAAATTTTGAAGGAGGGCGCGGAAGAAAAGCAACCTTAAGCTTCTCTAGATGGAAAGCGGGATTGATAATTTTTCGATGTTTGGCCCATTTATCTTCTTCATAGGTTGCTAGTCCTTGTACCAATAATGCTGCAAATGGATTTCCACCAGGCTTTTGATACAAATAGGTTTTCGAGAGTACTTCCTTAATAAGCTCAGGGTCCATGATTATTACTTGTGGTTTTGGACCCAACCAAATAAAAGATTTTTTCCCTGCAAGCATATGTCTCAAGATTAACTACTAGTACAAATCATTCTCAATTAAATCAGCTTCATTAATCACAATCATTGTATGATTCACTTTAAGAACCAAACATGTGTATATCCTTTTGATAATAGGTGTGTGGCGGTGACACTCAAACCAGGACCCCTATAAACATATGACACCTAAGCCTAACTCAACAGCAAAAGCTCATAGCCATATAAGCAGACCACCAGTCTAATCCCCAACCAATGTGGCACTTTGACCTATCCTAACACCCCATCACGCCTAGGCCCAACTATAGTGTGGGCCGACGCTCAAACAGGAATGAACCTGACTCTGATACTACAACGTGCAAAGATATAACACTGGGCATAACTCAACCAAAAGCTAGCTCATGATAGGAGGATTGCACAGGTCAACAACCTCTACCTGATCGTATATCAGGTTGTGATTGACCAACTCATCCGAAAGTTTAAGATATTAAAAAAAGCACACTTTTTATATAAAATTGTACAAAACTTTAATCCATGATCTAACGTTTTCTTACAAGATCTTCAGTTTTCTCAAAAGTATCTAAAGTCAATGTATTGCAAAAGAACCAAAAAGATGGTCATTTACTAAACAACTATTCCACCAGAGACTTTTTCTCTTTAACATACTCAGTATAATTCTACGAGCGCGGTCCAGAGAAAATAGAGCAATAAGCGAAGTATATACCATATTTCTTGATGGTCTCAAGAAAGAAAGGCACCAATCTTGGAGCTATATCATCAGACAAATTCATAGGCTTTGAAGTAGCTTCCCTAATCATCCCAATAAAATCATTCAAATCCCCATACAATATTTTGTAAGAATTCCCATTTAGCCCTTGTTTCCTCAACAAATTCTCCAACTTTTTTGGATTGAACCAAACCCAATTTAGTACTTTCCATAGACACACAAACAGAGCAATTGCTATGGCAGAACAACATACTCTTACAATCATTTGAATTTTGTCCATTTTGTTTTGAGTTGAATTTCTGTGTCACTATGAATTATTTATATCTACTATGGTCTATGTCTCTGGGAATTAACAAACGACGTCGTCATCAATGATGAGCAAAGGTAAATATTTTGAGGTGTTTTCGTAATTATCCAAGACACAATGAGTGGCTCTGATTTAATATTATTTTTTACCATTTTCATTCATTTTTACTTATCATTTTATATCGTATATATTAATTGGTGTATGCACTCACAACATATTCTGTAAGGTGAAAAATGTTTTAAATTTTATAACGTAGAATCACTCAACTTTTAAATTTCCTCTTACAAATTCACAAGATAAAATTTCTTAAGATTTTTCAATTATGAACTTTTTTCTTAAAAAATCATTCAACTTTAAATTTAAATTCAAAAGTCACTCTAATATAAAAGTCTTACTTCCAAAGCTACTTAACCTATTTAATTATTTTTTCACTAAAATCTGGTGACATAAAATTTTTATTTAAGAAACCAAAATTTTTAAAATAAAAAAAATATTTTGTACAAGTATATGTAGTGGTTTCAGTGGCCGAAAAGGCCGGCTGTGCTTACTGCTTACTAGCATGTCCCATGTTTTTGTTGTGACCTAAAGGACAATTACTTTTTCCACAAATTCTTTAGCTTATGTTTTGTTTGTAGAATATCCCAAGGGCTCTTTCTAAATTTGTCATAACAATAAGCTTCTCATTGGTTCTTGAGCTGAACTAATTTGCAACATGATATTAATCAACTATTTATATTTGTTTAGTGGATTTTATGATACAGATACAAGGTTTAAACAAGAGTTATTGACTTTGTCTGAACAACAACATATCCAGTATAGTTCTACAAGTGAGGTCTGGAGAGGGTGGGGTGTATGCACATCTCACGAAATATCACATCATAGTTTGTGGAAAATAAGAGGAGCACCATACTGAGGCTGAATGGTAAGTATGGGTTTAGGAGCATGTGTGTAGGATGGAGACAATTCAAAAGAGAAGCTTTGTAGGATCATAGACACAGCCATCTTTGCCTCTAACATGGCAAAATTTTGTCCAATGCATATTCTTGGACCCCATGAAAATGGAAAATATGCAACTTGACCCTTTGTTGCACTTGCTATTCCTTCTCTAAATCTCTCTGGATTGAACTTGTTTGCATATTCACCCCATATATCTTCATCATGATGCAATAAAATATTTGGCAATGAGACTAGCACACCAGCTGGTAGAGACAATTCTCCTAATGCAATGTCTTCGTTCGCCTCTCGATTATGTGTTATTAATGGGGAATATAGCCTTAATGACTCGAACAAGAACATCGTTACCTGAAAAAAAAAGGCTTCTCCTTGAGTTATATCTTAGCATGAACGACCATCGTTCACTGGAGTACTCCACTAGCTTGTAACCAACATAGAGATAAGTTCTGGAAATGAGATCAATCCCGTTGTTAAAGAGATGGTCACATAATTCAACATAGTTTCAGAACGAGCAGAAATTTTGAGTTCCAAGTCTCACCCCATGATTACAAAAACAACATACTTACATACCCAATGTATTCCCACAAGTGAGTTTGGGGAGGGTAGAGTCCCTACCTCGTGGAGATAGAGAGTTTTTTCTGAAAAAATTCTCCGCTCAAGTAACATATAACACAACAGTTTGAAAAAAGACAATACAGAGGTAGAATAAGGCATAGCAAATAAGACAAAGAAAATAGTAGAGAAAGCGTAACTGATCGTCCAAAGCAGAATAATGTGATAAGTGAAGCACAAGAAACAACATGTATTAGCAGTAACCGAAGAACAAGAAACTACGCAAATAATGCTAGTACTATCTTCCCACCAAACCTCCCTGCAGAGGAGAGAGACAATCCTCAACTATCTTCTACACTAATTTACGACCTCCATATCCTCGATAAGTTGAAGTTGTGCTATGTCCTATCTAATCACCTCTCCCAAATACTTCTTCCGCCTACCTCTATCCCTCGTTAAACCCATCCGTGTCAACTCCTGACACCTCTTTAATGGAGCATGTGCACATGTCCAAACCATTTCAGTCTCACCTCCCTCATCTTGTCCACCTCACGATTATCAAAAGAAATTCACACGTGCTTGGATAAAGCCCATCCCCCCTCTTTTATTAGGAAATCACGGCATCTTCTAGTCCACAATCAAACATTAGTATCACAAAGCTCCAATCTTTTTAAATTTATGTAATCAAGCAATAGCAATAACAATGAGAGAAGGCACTTATGGCACATGAACTGAACCAACAAAACCAGAATACTCACAACTTTTAGATGATTTAATCCATCAAAATCTGGTTTCCGACTCCCAAACACTTGCAAGACTTCTTCTCTGGCCCGTGTCTGCCAATCTGGATACCTACTCAACAACACCACAGTCCACATGAGCAAGACTGATGTAGTTTCTTGGCCAGCAAGATAGAATAACTTGCATTCTTCGATGACTTCTTCGATGCTCATTCCAAAATTCTTGTTTCCATGCTGTTCAATTTCTTTAAAATTTGATTCAAGCAATATGCCTAACAGATCCTCATTATCGGCATCCCCTGCTTTCATTGCCTTCATTCTTTTATCGATAATACCTTTAATTGAGGTCCGAACCTCGTTTTTTATTTCCTTCATTCTTCTGTTCCTCTTTGTTGGCAAAAATCTTAGAAATTATATTACAAGACAGAAAACCAAAATGCATTAGATAAGAAAATGAAGTGAAAGCTATGGCCTATGTGCATTTCCTAATGAACTTTGGTTCTATGTTGTTCAGACTCTCCAAAATAGTTCCTGCACCCATGTCGGATCCTATAGAAATGCACTAGTATTTGGAAGATCCAACATGCAACCATCATCATTTTTTAAGAGTCCGAACAACATAGCTTTGGCTACAATTTTCCGATTCTCAGGCAAATTATTTACCTCCATCCTGGGATATTAACTGAGCGTGCAGCGTCGATATAATACTGAGCTTGTTCCCTTTGAAGTTCAAAAATCTTTCTACCTTCTTCGTAACTACTACCAAAAGTTGTACGAGAGATTACATCACAAGTTAATTGCTGAAGGTGAGGCCATACATCTATCTCACGAGAGCCTTCAACTGTAACAGCGTCTTCCCATTTGCTCAACATCTCATTACAGCTCAAGTGAAAAGCTGGAAGCATATGCTGTTCGAGAAAATGATGTAAGGGAACAAATGTTAATGACACAACACTAAAACAGAATTAGGAATACAGATATAGTTATACCATCACCATCTAGTTTAATAAAAAGAAAGAGCGTTCAAATAACAATTAAGGTGAAACACGGTCGGCAATATTACAAATCTCTTTATAATAAAAAAGATCCATTGTGTTGTAATATATCTTAAGACATTATTACACCAATGTAATCCTCTCTGAGTAAAGGAAGAGAAACATAGACTAAATGCCCCGTCCAAGTCTATGAACTTACGTAGAAGAGTCTTGACAAATGATGAATTTACTCGAAATAGTCATACGCAGAATATATAAAAGTTTAGATTGAAAGATAAGGATAGCAAATCAAAGGAGATAGAAAGACTTCGAGGGAGCAGTAGCCAAAGAAGCAAGTTCCAGCATTTTATCCATCGTGGACTAAAAAATGTAAACATAATAATTTCTGGTTGACTAATCACAAAGTTGACCTAATAATTTCTGGTTGACTAATCACAAAGTTGAAGGAGGAAAAGCAAAGAAACGTATGACAAACCTTTAGCTTCTCTAGATGGAAAGCGGGATTAGTAATTTTTCTATGTTTGGCCCATTTGTCTTCCTCATAGGTTGATAGTCCTTTTACCAATAATGCTGCAAATTGATTTCCATGAGGCTTTTGATACAAATAGTTTTTCGAGAATACTTCCTTTATAAGCTCCGGGTCCATGATTAGTACTTGTGGTTTTGGACCCAACCAAATAAAAGATTTTTCCCCTGCAAGCATATGTATTAAGGCCATCAAACTCAATCCAAGACCTTCATTAATCACAATCAATTTGATTCACGTGTATATTCTTTTTGATAATAGGTGTGTGGCCGTCAGACTCAATCCAAGACCTTAGTAACGATATAATACCTAGTTCATGAGAGGAAGATTACTCAAGTCCATATAAGCAGACCACCGGCCCATTCCCCAACCAATGTGGGACTTTGACACTGTAACAACCTCTACCTACTCGTACATCATGTTGTGAATGACCAACCCATCTAAAAGTTTAACGTATTAAAGAAAGCACAGTTTTTATTTACTTAAATATATCTTCAACTCTTGAACAAATACTTCCTGTCCTCTACCTAAGAAGCGTCTTTGAGTACACTCCATACATGTTTTGCTTATATATTACCTAATCTTACAGATAAAACATAAAATTGACTTGTAACATTTGCATTAATGTACAAAACTTTAGACCATGATCTAACGTTTTGTTATAAGATCTTCATTTTTCTCAAAAGTACCTAATATTACGAAACTTTGACCAAAATAAGCTATTTTAAAAACCAATTCACCTAACTAATACGTTTTTAATTTTTTTTTACAAAAGTAGTATAAACGTACTTCATGGTAACGTTTTAGGTTATTTTTATTTTAAAAATTCAACGGAGAAAAACTGACGGAGCTGACGACGTTAAATGAATAAACGTTACTGCGAGTAACATTTTAGGATTAAAACGTTATTCACAATAATGTTTATTGGGAATCCAATCACATCCAACCCTGCAAATGCAGAATCAAATCCTGCAAATTTAAAATGTTACTCATAGTAACGTTTTACGCCTAAAACGTTACTCATAGTAATGTTTTATTACTCATAGTAACGTTTTAGGTGTAAAACGTTACTATGAGTAACGTTTACTAAGAATCCAATCACGGGTCTTCGACTCCTGCAAATTTAGCCTAAAAAACGTGACTGTCATACCTGGTAAAGTTATATTCCTCCATTTTTTAAACTGACCACAAGTGATTATAAAATAAATGTTGTTGTAAGGAAGGTTTTGCATATTCCAACAATTTTCAACAAAACTTTTAATTGTGTTGCCCATTGTTAAAATAATATTCACAAAACTTCATCAGGTATGAATTAAATAAGTCAAGTTTATCATATTATGTTAAGTTCTTACTATAGCTTTAAAATTATTTTTCTAATTTATTAATATTATTTAAAAAAATATCTTATTTGTATGTGTAGGATAAAGATGACGAGCTTTGAACATAATGTGATGGTTGCTTTGTATTGGGGTGGCGAAATAATTACGGATATGAATGGATTTAGGTATATTGAATGTGCTAGAATGATTATTAGCATGTCTACCTCAACTAACTATGTTGAGTTGGTTGGATTGTTGCATGAGAAAATGGGAACAAATAGTGAAAATATTCATATGAATATTTCTGGAAAATATCCATGTTCAATTCAAGGTAACAATACAAGGTTGATTGAGTTTAAAATTAAGAATGACCAATCTTTGTTACAGTTTCTTTTCATACCTCAAAAATTTGCGGATAAGATTGATATAAATGTTTTGGAGATGTATGTAAAGACCAAATCAACAGATCAAAATGTTGTATTTCAAGTTAGTGGTCATCATGGTTATCACATGAATTTATTGGCTCAAAATTATGGTTTTACCACGGCCAATCAACATCATTTTGTAGAACCGATTGTTCAACCACCATTCCAACAATTGTCGATGCATGGTGAAGGATCAAGTAGTCAAATGCATATTGATAATAGTCAAAGGGAATATGAGGCCAGGTAAAACAACAAATTTATATTTTACTGAATTTTAGTGTAACAATTCAATAAGATAATTTTTATTGTCAGTATACACAAATTATCTCTTATTATTAGAAGAAATAACCTTTTTAGAGTATAAATTATCGCTTTTAAAACAAGCTTCTATATTCATAATTTTGCTAGAATTTAACTAATATTTTTTTATAGAGATAATGAGACCAACGTTGATCTATATAATGATGTAAATGCTGAAATTAGTGATGAAAGTTCGGAGGAAGATGAACCTTCAAAATATGGTGATGAAAGTGAACCTGATGAAGATATCGATGATATTAGATATTTTTCTCAGAATGGTGTAAATCTTCATAATCATGAACAAGGCGTGCCTGAAATACAAAATCATGACATACCCTATTTCAGGGCATTAGAGAATGAGGAAGACATTTTCATGTCTATATGTGAATCTGAGATGGAATATTGTTCAGTTTGGTCTGAGAAAGCAAAAAAGGATTTGAAAAAAGGTATGTTTTTTAGTAGTAAAGAAAAATTGAAACGGGTAGTAACTATTTGGAGTTTGCACAAAAGTAAAGAGTTCAAGGTGGTAACATCTACCAAGAGTCTGTGGGTTGTGAGATGTAAGTTTTATAATTTATTGGGTTGCTTGTGGTTTCTTCGAGGTTGAAAAGTTGGAGATAACCTTTGGAAGATAGGAAAATATGTTGAAAATCATAGATGTGAGACTGAAGGGCTTTCTAGTGGTCACGCCAATCTAAATACCAATTTGATTGATCATCGCTTTCTAAATCAAATTAGAAAAAATCCTAAGTACTTGGTGGTAGATGTCATTTCAAAGGTTCATGAAAAATTTGGTCATCAAGTGACATACAGAAAAGCGTGGCTTGGACGTCAACGCGCATTTGAATTGGTGTATGGTGACTTTGAGAAATCATTTAGTGACCTACCTAAATTTTTTGCAGTTTTTCAACACTTTAACCATGGAACAGTTGTGGAATGGAAACATGAAGAGTCTATGAGTTCATCAGAGGTAAAAACTTTTAAATTTGTATTTTGGGCTTTCAAGCCATGCATAGATGGACTCCAAATATGTTGCCCTGTTATTTCAGATATTTATGAAAAGTATGAGATCAAATTATTAATTGTTGTTGGAATTGATGGAAATGATAACATTCTTCCTTTAGCGTTTGCTATTGTAGACAAAGAGTCAAAAGAGGCATGGAAGTGGTTTTTTAAAAATTTGAGTGCACATGTAATAAAAAGTAGACAAGATGTATGTGTTATATCTGATAGGGCAAAAGGAATCTTGACTAGTTTACAGGAGTTGCGGCGATTTCAAGAGCCTCGAGCCTTCCATCGATTTTGCATAAGGCATCTGAAGAGCAACTTTCAATCTATATTTCCAAACAAGGACCTCGTGATTGATGTGAAGAGGCAACCGTCAAGTAAGGAAGTTTGAATCCTTTATATGGCAAATTAGAGAAGAAAATGTCGAAGCACATGAATACCTCATGGAAATTCCCTTGGACAAATGGACTGTTAGCCATGATGGTGGAAAAAGATGGGGAGTGTTGACAACAAATCTTTCAGAATCGTTCAATGGAGTGTTGAAAAAAGCACGAGGTTTGCCTGTCACTGCTATGACTAGACTTTCATTGGAGCAAACTATTGAACGGTATACCCGTAGGTCTCAAATAGCGCACCAACTTGTAGAACAAAATGAATTATGGATTGGGAGATTTAAAATAAAGTGGGAGAAGAACTATGAAAGTTCAAAAAGGCACTTCATTTTTTATTGGAATATACCCACAAGGGTATACGAGGTTAGATCTATACAGGTTAATGGTACTAGTGGTAATCCTCATTGTGTTTCACTGAATGAAAGAAAATGTGATTGTGGAAAATGGGTTAATTTGTAGTTCTCATGTTCACATGTCATGAAGGTAACTGATAGAATGGGAGGGCTAGCTAGAAATTTTGTTAGCGAGCATTTCACAATAGAGAATTATGTTGCAACATATTCTGGGTCATTCTCACCAATTGGTGATGAGGCATATTGGCCATCTCCAAGTTTTACAATGAGAAGTAATAAATTCTATCATCGTCCTAATCTGCCAAGGACAATTAGAATACCTAATGAAATGGATCGTGGTTCTACAGTGTATGAGCGAGCTTGCGGATTATGTAGGCAGACTGGACATGATAGGCGTCGATGTCCCAATCATAATTAAATTTAAATGAATGGTTGTGGGTCGATGTCTAATTGTGTTAATTTCCTTTCAGTTAGCTACTGCAATGTAACTAAATAATCATTAATCTTTTGCAATTATGTTATTAGTGCATAAATTTTTTCAGATTTCCAGATTGCTAATAGAGGAAAAATTATTAGTGTTAATTTTCAGATTTTCAATTTCCAGATTTCTAGATTTCCAAATTTCCTTTTAGTTATCTACTGTAATCTGTAATGTAATTTCCAGATTTCCAGATTTCCAGATTTCCAATTTTTAGATTTCTAGATTTCTAAATTTCTAAATTTTCAGATTTACAGATTTCTAGATTTCCAGATTTTTAGATTTTCAGATTTCCTTTCAGTTATCTACTGTAATCTGTAATGTAATTTCCAGATTTCCTTTCAGTTATCTACTGATATGCTCAGATTGCTAATACTTCAAACAACTCGAAATGTTTGATATTATACAATGCCACCTTCAGCAAGAACTCAAGTCTGCCCAAACAATACATTTCTCTAGAGAAAGTTTATATCTAAACTTAATAGGGAATTGGAAGATCAGAAATGAAGGAAAATGGA
This sequence comes from Solanum pinnatisectum, assembly GCA_035578085.1. NCBI lineage: Eukaryota > Viridiplantae > Streptophyta > Magnoliopsida > Solanales > Solanaceae > Solanum > Solanum pinnatisectum. The sequence continues at coordinate 42,461,182 of CM069082.1, read as the reverse complement.
TGCTGAGAATATTGAGCACAATCAAAACATCTCCCAATTGCATTGACATTTGAATGGAATTAAATTGAACTCTAAATTGCCCAGTTACTAAGAGACTCTTGGCTAGATTTCAGAAGATACTGGAGAAGTCAATGGCCACTGATAAAAAGAAGATTGGGAACCAAAAGACATCCCAGTTTCAGAAACAAATTCCAACTCAAAATCCACATTGAACTCCAAAAATGTATTTGTAGTCCATCTTGTCAACAACCCAATATTTCAAACAATACAAAATTCAAAAACCAAACTGAATAAGATGAACAACAACACATATTCCTCATATTTTGTCCCCTTTTTAGAAAAAAACCACCATATGGGACATCTAGTATTTTCATATTTCCAGATTTCTAATTTCCAGATTTCTAAATTTTCAGATTTCCAGATTATCAAATTTTTGACTTCTTTCTCTTTGCTTGTTTCTTTTTGTCATGCTGCTAAAGATAGTGACTCCCTGACAAGCAAGGGTAATTTTCAATTATTCAACTAAAAAGAGGAGCATTTATGTCAAAAAATAATATAAAGATGTTAATAGTACCAATCCCACAACGCTTAGGAAAAATCGTACGCTTCTCCTTTACTGATGGTTCACCACATTCGTTTGCATTCTCCACTTCATTGTTGGAATCATCCAATTCATTACTTTCTATATTATTGTTGGAGTCCTCTAAATGATTAACAGCATTAGGTGTCTCAATGGACATTGGCAGCCCAGGTGATGAATTAAAGTTGGGGGCATTCTCAAAATGTTGAGGTCGAGAACCACCAAATACATTTTCAAATGACGAAAGACTTGGATTTCTTAATATTTGTGACGTCGTGTATGGAACAATATCAGTATTTGTTGGTTAATATGTCATACCTGATGCCCCGAGAGTGAATTCCTGAGTTTGGCCCCTTGAAATGGAACCAATATCAGAAGTTGTGTGATCATCTTCGGAGACTGATTCATCCATTTCAATAGGCGCTCGTCTTTTCTCAACAACACGAGCCATTCTACCAGCAACACCACCTTTTCCTCACCTACGAACAGGGGGATGTAAATGATCATCATGTACCTCATCTCTTTTATAATCGGCTTGTACGCCTCGTGCACATATGTCAAGCATTTTTCTCCTTCATTCCGAACCATTGCACGAAATATGTATAAATCCTCCATTGATGGATGATCACCAAATGCTTTTGCTCTATCAACCATAGAATGAATATGACGCACCTACACAAAGATCAATTCTTTTTCTAACAAGCATTTTCGATTCTTTTTTATAACAGATGCTCAAACAATGATTAATCTGAAGCACTTATATAATATTTTCTAAGAAAAAACATACGTAACAATTTTCCAAGTCAAAATTTTCGAGAAGAAGTAATATTTACCCTGCCAATGATATATCCTCACAAGATAAATCACAAACACACAGAATCTAATACATACCATTGTTTCATATGCCGTTGAATTTGGCACATAACCTTCTTGTTGTTGAGGACGCTGAGTAGAATTACCGATAACAAGACGAGTAATGCGTCTGAACCAAATAAGGTAAGGGTCATCATATCGAAGTGGTTCACAATTGACTGGTGCATCACAAATATATTGAAGCCATTGGTTCCAAAAAGGCAACCATTGTGCATGCTCTATTTTCCAATTTGTATTTGGTCTGCCCCTACGATCATGGTGAAAATGTGTGGCGTCAAATAGAAATGGAGTTGGTATTGTTTGTTTCAATCCAAATTGCCTCATAACTCGATCAGGCAAGTGAACCTCGACGACATCCCAACAAAAAATTGGAGCTCTAACACGCCACATGTCTCGTCCAATTCGACAATACTCAGGAAGACTCTCAATTAAGTCATCTTAATATGGTTCCCAAATAAACTACATAAAGAGAAAATAAATGAGTTTCAACTACAATATATACATAAATATTTTTTAAAAAACTGTATACCATCTTACCTGATCCTCTGTCATGGAATCAAGTGCATCCCTAAAACTTTCAACACATGCTTAGTGGTATCAATCCAACTAAAATGTGCAAACCATCTAGTAGCACGTGGACCCCTAGGTAAACCAGCAAGAAAATTATTTTTGATATCCCTTTGTGCTATTACTTGAGGTCTGAGGACAGTAACTCTCTCCCATGCCCAAATCTAAACATAATATATAAATATATAATTATGAGATTATAAAGTAGAAGAAATATTTATAAATAATTGATGTAGTTATTAAGTATACCTGGAGTAGTGGTAGAAATCCAGCTATCTCGTTTTGGTTACTCTGTGAGGCCTTACAGAGAAAGCAATACAAGCACGCTAAGGTCACACTACCCCAACTATAAGAGCTAACTACATTGAGATCCTCGATCATAGGAAGGTATATAAGCTTTAAATAGTTGCCAGATGTATCTGCCATCATCATACCAGCAATCATCCAAAACATATAACTTCTAGCCATTTGATTGATTATATCTTGTGTTGCCAAGTCAGGTAACTGTAGTTGCTCGAGCATATGCGCATTAAGTGCAGTTACCTTGAGGCTACTACGGTTGAAGTCTTGAGGAAGTGGAATAAAACCTAACAATCTTTGACAAATATTTTGCCAATCCCCTATGGTCCTCATCGACTCATCACTAAGTATTGGATCACCATTCACAGGTAAGCCATACAACACTTCTATATTTTGCAAGGTGATTGTCTCCTCACCCGTCCTAAAGTGAAACGTATGAGTCTCAGGATGCCATATCTCTACTAGTGAAGTGATCAAGCTACGATCAATAATAGGTCGATTTGATCTATAAACACCATATAATCTTGATAATTCAATCACTTCTAAAACTCGTGGATGAATGAGATATTTCTTTACAAGGTCCCATAATTTTCCATCACACCTCCTCGTATTTAAAATCATATTAACACTTCCATCTCATATATATCGTGACCTATGGGTATGTTGTTGAGTTAATACTGATGGTTCAAGTGGACCGGGATCTAATTGGTATGCACTATAACCAGCCATATACGTATCTATTAAAATGAAAAACACATATGAAAGTAAATTAACTATAAATGTTAGTCCAAAATATATCAAGCAAATCAAAATAAATGTACTGTCACCTAATGTTTCATAAAAAAATTGGAAAATGAACTCAATTTTAGTAGAGGCAGATTGCAGGTCCACCTGTTATAGTCTTCCCTTCCATTTTCATATGAACATTTTTTTCATTGTTTCTCTTTTCATTGTTTCTCTTTGCATCAACAAGATGCATGAATTCAAAATGAAAACACAACATACAAATTATAATTTCTTGAGTGATTATTCTATATAACCAAAAAGATATAAATTCGAGAAGATAGAAATTCGAAAATTCAAGCATTCGTTCTACTATTTTGTAAGAAAAAAAAAACATACCTCAAGGCTCTAACACAGAAAAATTAACGTGATTCCAAGCTTTTTGGAAGATTTATAGCCATAATTTATCGTGTAACTCAATATAACAAGAAATCCCCAAAATTGATTTTGAAATAGAAGAGCTATTGTTTATCCACGAAATTAGGTTTTGACCCATTCATTGTCTTTCTATGTTTTTGTTCTTTCACACATCCTCTACATCCACAAATTATCGGCCAAAAATGGAGTTATGGGGCTGAGAAATTTTTCAATCCCGCTGCATAACTGTTTTTACAGCAAAAAGGTTGAAAGGGTTTAATAGCCAAATGATTCAACATACTTTGAGGGAGGGGAACAACTTAGCAGACTTCATAGCAAACACAATAATAGGATCAGTAAGAGTGGTTCAGTTCGATACATTCTCAAGTCTACCTACTAAAGAAAAATGCATTCTCAATTTAGACAAGGCGTAGATACCTACATTAAAGGTCTAAACAAGGCCAATCAAGAATCAGTGAACAGAGCATACAGAGGGATAAAATATGACATTCATACAAGGATTCAAAGATAAAATTGTTGATCTCTCCGTCTAGTTGCAACAATAGCAATTAAGGAAAAGAAGGCAAAATACAAGACATGGTGGAGTACAACACAACAAAGATTAAAATATAAGCTTTTCTCAAGTACAACGTAAGTTAGAAACTTTCCTCAAATGCTTCACCACAAACATTTTCAATCATATCGATTAAAATATAAGCTTTTCTATAAGAGTCGCAATTGTTGAGGAAATTGAATATCATCACTCAAATAGTTTCAAGTACATATAATTTCTTATTCTCATAAAAAAGGGGAAAAAACAGAAACTAAAATAACATTTTTTAACAAAAAGGAAAACAACAAATTCATCAACTATAAGATAAACTATATCAGTGTATGACAAAATTACCTCAATCACAAAAAAAATCTTCTTTTTCAAAGATTTTTGACCCTTTTTTAAGCAAATCTGCAGACGTCCTTCAAATTTTTGAAAGTTTCACCTTCAATCTCTTGTAGTGTGTCTAATCTTCAGTAGTCGAACAAAACTCTCAAATCTCTTGTATAGAACAAAAGGGTTTCAAATCGAGTAAAGATTAAGCGTCAATTCTTTAAGAGCAAGAAGATGGCTTTTTGTTTATTGCCATAATTGCAACATGAAGGTAGGTTAGGAGAAAGAAGAGGATTTTTTTGGGTCTTCCGTGAATCTCCCCTTTTTTCTTCCGCAATTAGTACGACTAAATTGGGGTTTTTTGTTCTAGTATAGGATTAAAAGATATATGCTTAAAATGTTATTCTCAATAACGTATTAGAGTTAAAACGTGATTCTCAGTTACATATTATTATTTAACGTCGTTAGTAGTTCGTCCCTTTTCTCATTAAATTTTTTAAAATAAAAATAACCTAAAACGTTACCATGAAGTACGTTTATACTACTTTTGTAAAAAAATTTAAAAACGTATTCGTTAGGTGAATTGGTTTTAAAAATAGCTTATTTTGGTCAAAAAATCTAATATTACTAAATAACCATTCCACAAATGGACTTATTTTTTCTTTAACATACTATAAGTAATCCTACAAGTGGGTTCTGGAGGAGAGCATGTGCAAACCTTACCCTGCCTCGGGTAGAGAGATTGTTTCTGATAGGCAAGAAAAACATATCAAAGCAGATACTAAGGAAAGCATGACAAATCATTCTCGAAATAAACAAAAAAAAACTACATACCATATTTCTTGATGGTTTCAAGAAAGAAAGGCACCATTCTTGGAGTTATATCATCAGACAGATTCATAGTCTTTGAATTAGCTTCCTTAATCATCCCAGAAATCTTTCATGTCTGCATACAATAATCTGTATGAATTCCCATTTAGCCCTTGTTTCCTCAACAATTTCTCCAATTTCTTTGGTCTGAACCTGTTGAAATCTGCCACATGAGCTGTTAATTGATGTTGAGTTGGCATAATGACATGGCTGCTGATGTGTTTTCTGTTTTCAGAAGATAGATGTTTTCTGTTTTAGTCTTTCAGTTGTGAGTTCCTAGTCTTTAGGCATGTAGAGTTGTTAGACTTAGTGCCTAGTTAATAGGAAGATTTTGTTTTTCTGTTACTGCATTGTTTACTGCAGATTGTTAGGAGTTCTTCTATTTAAAGATTTCTTCTTTCAGCTTAATAAAAAATATCTCTCTTTTTCTTCTTCCATCGTATGTTTTTCTTTTAGCTATTAGCACCAACAAATTGGTATCAGAGCCCTCTTCTTAAGGGACTTGTGAGTGACTTGTGAGTGTAGTCTGAGTGAACCATCAACAAAGTCCCTACCTGTTGCCCTGAAAAGCCATCAGAACACATGGATTCAGAACAATCTTCTGGTTCTTATGCTATTTCTCCACCAGTTTTTTATGGAGAGAACTACCAGGTATGGGCTATCAAGATGCAAACTCACATGGAGGCATGTGATCTCTGGGAAGCAGTAGAGGAGGATTACGAAATTCTTGTTTTACCAAGCAATCCAACAATGGCTCAGATCAAACTTCACAAAGAAAGGAAGACAAGAAAATCCAAGGCGAAATCTTGCTTATATGCTGCATTTTCACCTACAATCTTTTCTAGAATCATGACGTTGGAATCGGCAAAAGCAATCTGGGATTTTCTAAAAGAAGAATACCAAGGAGATGAGCGAATCAAAGGTATGAAAGTTATGAATCTCATTAGAGAATTTGAGATACAAAGAATGAAAGATTCTGAAACTATCAAAGAATACTTAGATAGGCTTCTTAGCATTGTGATCAAAGTAAGAATGTTGGGCAATAAGCTTCCTGATAGCAGAGTTATTGAGAAACTTCTTGTTACATTACCTGAGAAGTTTGAACCAACCATTGCTTCCTTAGAAAATACTAAGGATCTGTCAAAGATCACTTTGGCAGAATTACTAAATGCATTGCAGGCACAAGAGCAAAGAAGGTTAATGAGACAGGAAGGGTCGGTAGAAGGTGCACTTCAGGCCAAGTTGCAAAACTATCCTGGAAACAACTACTAGAAAATCAAAGAGAAGAAGAATTATGGTGAAAATAATCAGGTTTCCGCTGGTAACGGAAGTAAAAACAATTCAGGCAGCAACAGAGGAGAAAAATTCCCTCCGTGTCAATATTGTGGAAGGAAGAATCATCCTCACTTCAAATGCTGGAGAAAGTTCGATATGAGATGCCGAAAATGTCAAAAACTTGGGCATGCTGAGATCATTTGCAAGGAAAAAGGACAGCAGCAACAAGGAGAAGCTCAAGTTGAAAATCAATATGAGGAAGAACAACTATTTGTTGCATCATGTTTTGCATCTAGTATTTCAAGTGACAGTTGGCTTATTGATAGTGGTTGTACAAACCACATGACTAGTGATGAAAAGCTTTTCAAAAGGCTTGATAAAACAACAACATCAAGAGTCAGGATTGGAAATGGAGAATACCTCCCTGCAAAAGGAAAGGGGACTGTGGCTATTGAGAGTTATACAGGTACAAAACTTATTTCTGAAGTTTTGTTTGTTCCTGAACTTGATCAGAATTTATTAAGTGTTGGACAGCTACTTGAAAATGGGTTCAAATTATTTTTTGAAGATAAGGCCTGTCTGATCATTGATCCAAGTGGTCAGGAACTATTTAGAATTAAAATGCAGGGTAAAAGCTTTTCTTTGAATCCAATGGAGGAAGAACAAATAGCTTTTCCAAGTCAGTCCAGTGTTGCAGAAACTTGGCACAAACGGTTGGGTCACTTCCACCACAGGGCGCTTTTGTATATGCAGAAAAAAGGGTTGGCAAAAGGTTTACCTCCACTTGAAGAGGAACTCCCAAGTTGCGAGGCATGTCAATTTGGTAAGCAGACAAGATTGCCATTCCCAAAATCAACTTGGAGAGCGACTCAAAAATTGCAGCTGATTCATACAGATCTTGGAGGCCCCCAAAGAACTCCATCATTGAAAGGAAGCAGGTATTACATAATATTTATTGATGATCTAACAAGGATGTGTTGGATATACTTCTTAAAATTCAAATCGGAGGTTGCTGGAATTTTTTGGAAATTCAAAGCCTTGGTAGAAAATCAAAGCGGCTGCAAACTACAAGTGCTCAGATCAGATAATGGGACTGAGTACACTTCAGATCAGTTCAAAAACTTTTGTGAAGTTGCTGGAATAGAGCATCAACTTACTACTCCATATACTCCCCAGCAAAATGGAGTAAGTGAAAGGAAGAATAGGACCATCATGGAGATGTCAAGGTGTATGTTGCACGAGAAAGAGCTTCCCAAAAAGTTTTGGGCAGAGGCAGCCAATACTGCTGTATTTTTGTTGAATAGGCTGCCTACAAAGGCAGTGAATGGTCAAACACCTTTTGAAGCTTGGCATGGGTACAAACCTTTACTAAAGAATCTCAAGATTTTTGGTTGCTTATGTTTTTCTCACATACCTCAGCCGAAAAGGGATAAACTTGACAAGAAGGCAGAACCTGGAATTTTCATTGGTTATAGCCTGCAGTCAAAAGCTTTCAGAATTTTTCAACCACAAACTGGAAAAATTTTGGTAAGCAGAGATGTGGAATTTGTAGAACAAAAGCAATGGGATTGGGATGGAGAAAAGCAAGAAAGAGAAGCTAATGAGTTGCACAATTTTGAGGAACGAGTAGATCATCCTCCCATTCGAGTAACCAGATCACTCTCAGATATCTATCAAAGATGCAATGTAGCAGTATTTGAACCTGCTGAATATGCAGAAGCTGAAAGAGACAAGAAATAGATAGTTGCAATGCAGGAGGAGCTCACCATGATCGAGAAAAATGACACATGGAAGCTGGTAGAAAGGCCTCTAGACAGAAAGGTTATTGGTGTTAAATGGGTTTACAGAACTAAGCTAAATGCAGATGGTTCAGTGAACAAACACAAAGCTAGGCTTGTGGTGAAGGGTTATGCTAAAATGTTTGGTGTAGATTTTTCTGAAACATTTGCACCAGTCGCAAGACTTGACACAATCAGGCTTCTTTTGGCAATTGCAGCACAAAAGGGTTGGAAAATCTACCAACTAGATGTTAAAACAGCCTTTTTGAATGGTTTCTTGCAGGAAAAAATCTATGTTGAGCAACCTGAAGGATTTGTTGCAGAAGGACAGGAAGACAAAGTCTACTTGCTGAAAAAGGCCCTCTATGGATTAAAACAAGCTCCAAGGGCTTGGTACAGTAGAATCAATGATCATCTTTCTGACTTAGGTTTTCAGAAAAGCCCAAGTGAATCAACTCTTTACATAAAACATGTTAACTCTGACATTATTATAATTTCTTTGTATGTTGATGATCTTTTAGTAACAGGGAGTAATGTTGTGCTCATAGAAGAGTTGAAAAAGGAGATGATGAAAGTCTTTGAAATGACGGATCTCGGAGAGAGGGCTTTCTTTCTTGGAATGGAGGTTAAACAAATCCAAGATCAAATATTCATTTGTTAGAAGAAGTATCCAAAAGAAATTCTGAGGAAATTTAGAATGGACAATTGCAAAAGTATGAGTACGCCTATGAATCAAAAGGAGAAGTTAATGAAGGACGATGATGGTCTTTGAGCAGTACAAGAAGGAAGCTACGAGCTTGATAGGATGTTTGATGTATCTTACGGAACAAGGCGGATATATTGTATGTTGTAAGTGTACTATCGATTCTTGAATTCTCGATGAATTACATATGCAAGCTGCAAAAGAGTACTCGGATATGTCAAAGGCACTGATGGACTATGGAGTCAAATTTAGTAAATGCGAATTTTAAACTTCAAGGATTTTTACGATGATTGGGGTGGTTCTGTGAAGATATGAAAAGTACTTGAGTACTATTTTATTTTTGGCTGGATGCTTTTCTTGGTGTTCGAAAAATAAGAGATTGTTGCTCGATCAAGCTGCAGAGGCGTAATTCATTCTTTGCTACATCTGCGGTCAATCAAGCTTTATGGATAAAGAAAATCTTTTGCGATCTTGGGTTGGAGATGAAGGAAAGCACTGAAATATTTGTGGACAATCAAGCTGCCATTACTATTTCTCACAATCCAGTTTTTCATAGAAAGACCAAGCATTTCAATGTGAAGCTATATTTTCTTAGAGAAGTGCAAGAGGATGGTTTAGTGAATCTGGTATATTGCAGAACGGAAGAGCAGTTGGCCGATATTTTTACAAAAGCTCTTCTGGCAAGTAAATTTGAGTTCTTGAGAAAGGAACTTGGAATTTGCAGCTCTTGATGCAAGGAGGAGTGTTGAAATCTGCCTTATGAGCTGTTAATTGATGTTGAGTTGGCATAATGACATGGCTGCTAATGTGTTTTCTGTTTTCAGAAGATAGATGCTTTCTGTTTTAGTCTTTTAGTTGTGAGTTCCTAGTATTTAGGCATGTAGAGTTGTTAGGCTTAGTGCCTAGTTAATAGGAAGATTCTTTTTTTCTGTTACTGCATTGTTTACTGCAGATTGTTAGGAGTTCTTCTATTTAAAGATTTCTTCTTTCAGCTTAATAAAATCTCTCTTTTTCTTCTTCCATCGTATGTTTTTCTTTTAGCTATTAGCACCAACAGAACCAAACCCAATTCAGTACTTTTCATAGACACACAAACAGGGTAATTGTTATGGCACAACAACATGCTGTAACTAATATTTGAATTTTTTCCATTTTGTTTGAGTTTAATTTCTGTGTCCCTATCTGTGGGCAGATATCTGAGGTTTTTTTCGTAATTATATATCCTAAGATAACAAGAATGACTTGGATTTTATTTTTACTTTCTAATTACTCGTTTCACTTTTACTTGTCCACTTTGCAATTCACTTCTCCACATTTTTTTTTTGTGTGTTTTAACCCAGGACGTTAAGAAGATGGTCCCATGTCTAATCAAACTAGTCCTTTAATGCAAAAGCTGTTGAATAAAAAAAAGTAAAAAAAATAAATGAGAAGGATCAAATGTATTCCATGGGGAATTTTAGTGGCTCAGTTGATTGACTATTTGAACTCCACCTTGTTGGTGAGGGTTCGATTCCCCACGTTATAATCTCCTCCCCATTTCCTCTACCCCAATTATATATATATATATATAGATATATGTGTGTGTGTGTGTGTGTGTGTGAGAGAGAGAGAGAGAGAGAGAGAGAGTCACTTTTATAACGAAAGGACTACTTTGATTAGGCATGGGACAATCTTCTTAAGGACCATTTAGATTAGACAATAGACATGAGTGTCATTTGTATAAAAGTAGGGATATATATATATATATATATATAAAAAATAAATGTTATATCAGCTCTAAATAGCAAATATGAGATATATATCAAGCATTTTCCCCTAGAAATAAAAATGAGGTCAATTTAGTCTGAAATCTTAATTCTAACAAAAATTTCAATACAAATTATTAAGTTTAGCACTTTTTTCCATGCCATTCATGAAACAATTATCTTTAATGGATTTCCTCATATATTTATATATAAATTTATTGGATTTGTTGATACAAATACAAGATTTAAACAAAGAGTTACTGAATTCGTCCAAATATTCAACAAGTGGATTTTGTGGGCATAAGGTTTAAGTAGATGTTACCTGTATTCTTGTGAGGTAGAAAGGTTATTTCTTAACCCGTATCTAAAGTTGTAACTCCACCCCTGAACTGAGTTTGAATAAACTTTATTATATTACAAGATAGCTCTCACAAAATATCAAATTATAGTTTGTGGAAAATAAGTGGAGCACCATATTGAGGCTGCATGGTAAGTATGGATTGAGGAGCATGTGTGTAGGATGGAGACAATTCAAAAGAGAAGCTTTGTAGGATCATACATAAAGCCATCTTTGCCTCTAACATGGCAAAATTTTGTCCAATGCATATTCTTGGACCCCAAGCAAATGGAAAATATGTGACTTGACCCTTTGTTGCACTTGATATTCCTTCTCTAAATCTCTCTGGATTGAACTTGTTTGCATCTTCACCCCATATCTCTTTGTCATGATGCAATATGATCATGGGCAATGAGACTAGTACACCAGCTGGTAGAGACAATTCTCCTAGTGTGATGTCTTCATTAACCCGTCGGGTAAGTGCTGTTATCGGGGGATATAGCCGTAATGACTCGTACAAGATCATCGTTACCGTAAAAAAGAAATGCTCCTCCATCAGTTACATCAAAGCATGAGAAAGATCAGACCTGTAAAAATGTCATCAGTTTTGTGTCTGATCCTTCAAAAGTAGTGCATTTTTTAAGGATCCGACACAGGTGCGACAACATTTTTGGAGAGTCGAAGTAACTTAGAATGTGACCCCCTTTGTGAGGAGGCACCCCTGATCCCAAAGTTACGAGGCTTCTTTGCCAACATAGAGATAATTTCTTTAGGTGGAGTACTCTAGCTTGTATAGCCAACACAGAGATAAGTTTTGGAAATGAGATCATCCGATAATTCTCTAATAGCTCAAACGTATTAGATTAGATGGTCATACATATCAACATAGTATCAGAGCAAACAGAATTACTGAGTTCAAGTTTCACCCCACCAATAATCAAAAGAATTTATACTTGTTGGTAGAGTAGTTCCCCCTTCCTAAAGAAATCATGGCATCTTCTAGTCCAGTGTCAAAGCTCCAGTCTTTTAAAATTCAAGCAATACAATACAATGAAACCAAATACACCCATGCCACATATATTGAACCAACCAACGAGAATACTTACAACTTTTAGATGATTTAATCCATCAAAATCTTGTTTCCGACTCCCAAACACTTGCAAGACTTCTTCTCTGGCCCGTGCCTGCCAATCTTGATACCTGCTCAACAACACCATAGTCCATAGGAGCCACACTGATGTAGTTTCTGCGCCAGCAAGATAGAATAGCTTGTATTAATCTTCAATGACATCTTCGATGCTCATTCCAAAGTCCTTGTTTCTCTGCTGTTCAATTTCTTTAAAATTTGATTCCAGCAATATGCCCAATAGATCCTCATTATCGGCGTCCCCATCTTTCATTGCCTTCAATCTTTTATCGATAATACCTCTAATTGAGGACCGCACATCCTTTTTTATTTCCTTCATTCTTCTGTTCCTCTTTGTTGGCCAAAATCTTTCACAAAAGAGAAAACCAAAATGCATTCACAAAACTCGGAACCTTGATGAACTTTTGTAGTTTGTAATAGAGAAATAAGTTACCTCCATCCTGGGATATAAACTGAGTGTACAGCTGCGAGAACATGCTGAGCTTGTTCCTTTTGAAGTTCAAACATCTTTCTACCTTCTTCGTAACTACTGCCAAAAGCTGTCCGAGAGATTACATCACAACTCAATTGCTGCAGGTGAGGCCATACATCTATCTCATGAGAGCCTTCAACTGGAACGTCTTCCCATTTGCTCAGCATCTCACTGCAGCTCAAGTAAAAAGCTGGAAACATATGCTGTTTGAGAAAATGGTGAATGAGGAATGATGTCAATGACACTAACACTTGAACAGAATAAGGAATACATATATTGGTACCATCGATCACCATCTAGTATGGCTTGAATCAAAAGAAAGATATTTCATATAACAACTAAGGTGAAGCAACGTCATGAATAAACAGAACCATTTGGCCATAAATACGTCTCAGAAACTATTCCACCGAACATTGTCTTCTCTGGATATAGGAATACAACATGGACTAAATACGTACTCTTTCCAAGCCAAGGAACTTACGCAAAAAGAGTCCTGACAAATGATGATCTAGACAAGATTCGACTCTTTTGAACCATAATATCACTCTCTCATTGTCTAACTCAAGCTAGGTAGCAGAAATATCTCAATATAGTCAGATATGGAATACGTGCAATTCAGATTGAAAATATAAAGAAGGATAGTCAAAGCAGAAAGAAATCTTAAGCTGGAACATTAGCCAGTTAAGCAAGAGCTAGAACGTTGAATGATGATTCACACGAGATCTGTCACTAAAGAACCATAAGATCCTTCTATGCTTCTCTAACTCAAATCACATAGCAGAAATTACTAGAAATAGTCATATGCAGGATACATTTAAGGTTTAGATTGAACGATAAGGAACGCAAACCAAGGGAGATAGCAACACTTACCCAGAGCAATAGCGATAGAAGCAAGAACAGCGAACATAACAATTTCTGGTTGACCAATCACCAAGTTGAAGGAGGAAAAGGGGAAGGAATATAATGACAAACCTTTAACTTCTCTAGATGGAACGCGGGATTGATGATTTTTCTATGTTTCGCCCATTTGTCTTTCTCATAGCTTACTAGTCCTCGTACCATTAAGGCGCCTAATGGATTTACACCAGGCTTTTGATACACATAGATTTTGGAGAATACTTCCTTTATAAGCTCAGGGTCCATGATAAATACTTGTGGTCTTGGACCCATCCATATAAAAGATTAAACATATATAAATTTCATGATTAACTCCAAGTAGTACAAATTTTGAAATAAAACATTTATACAACCGAAGAGAACGAAATGAACAGAGTGATCTTCAGAAGATAAACAAATCAGGAGAACAGGTTCATTACAACTTCATCGAATTCAAAGAAAGTCAAAACAAACTACATACAACAAGCAAAAGTTTCCTACCAGAAAAGGTGATTTCAATACAAGGAAATGAATGAGGGATTTGTGAATGGATTCGAGTTATATACACACACAATCAGCAGGTGTTGTGATCGTGCTTCAAATATCTTCTCTTTTGAGCCGAGGGTCTATTGGAAACTACCTCTGTATCCCCATACCTCACTTGTGGGACTACACTGAGTATGTTGTAGTACATATCATTAACAGGTTAGCCCTTACCCTCACTCCGAGCATTGATTCCACCAAAACAAAACTCACTTGATTGATTCATGTACAAATACCTACCAATTCAATATAAAATTCAAAGTGTAAAAGTTGGTGCATTTTAATTTTACAATAACAAATTAGTTACCTTATTTTAGAGGTGACAATTGAGCGGGTTAGGTTAAATTTAGGCGCGTCATAATGAGTTAAAACAAAAATTGGGTGAACACCCAATCCAACCCAAATTTAGTTGGGTCAAAATGAGTTATATAACGGGTCAAGACCCAACACAACCCAATTTTTACTAAGCTTAATTGTTTTACTTGGTCTCTTTTAAAATATTTTAGCACCCATTCAAATTATTTTTTTCTTTATTATAATTTATGGCAATGTAAAAACTATCAAATTGAAAAAAAAAAAATTAAAAATATTTTAATAAGATTTCTCATAAGCCAATTCGGTTACATAGCAACCCAAACTTTTAGTGGGTTAAAATGGGTTGGGTTGAACTCATGAATGGGCGGGTCACTAAGCTCCTACATTTCTGCAAAAAACTGTTTCCACAGCTCGAATCTAGGACTTCCTCATCACATGCCTACAACTTTACCAGTTATCAGAGTTCGAAAACTCACCATATTTCTTGATGATTCAAGAAAGAAAGGCACTATTCTTGGGGCTAAATCATCATCAGACAGATTCATAGGCATTGAATTAGCTTCCTTAATCATCCCAGAAAAATCTTTCATATCACCATACAATATTTTGTATGAATTCCCATTTAGCCCTTGTTTCCTCAACAATTTCTCCAACTTCTTTGGTCTGAACCAAACCCAATTCAGTATTTTCCATAGACACACAAACAGAGTAATTGTTATGACACAACAACATACTGTTACTAATATTTGAATTTTGTCCATTTTGTTTGAATTAAATTTGTGTGTCCATTATATATTTATATCTGTCATGTCTGTGGGAAATTAAGACAATGACGAGCAAAGGCAAATATCTGAGGATTTTCTCGTTAATTATAATCCTAAAATACATTGATGGTATCCGGAAGCGGAGCTAGGTGGGGTTCAGGTAGCTTTTCCGTAGATCCTGTATTTATACTAAAAAATTAAATAAATATATATGTATATTAACTTGTGAACCCCTAATAAAATTGATTGACCGTTCACTGCTAAGGAAGTGACTGTGGAAATGATTTTCACGCTAGAGTTGTGGGTTTAAACTCCCTCTCTCTCTTTTCTCAAGGAAATTTAGAATTCCTACACTCTTAATTCTGGCTTCGCCTCTGATGGTATCCCCTCCGTCCGACACATCCCATCAATGTGAAATAGTCCTACACTAAGAGGCGGAGCCAGAGTTAAGAGTTTGGAGTTTTAAATTTTAGGACAAATAAGAAAAATATTGCGAAACATGCTTCTTCGAATCCACAACACTAGTGTGAAAAACATTTTCACCATCTTTTCTTACTATTAAGTTGTCAATCAATTTTGTTAGGGGTTTACAAGTTAATATACATAAATATTTATTTAATTTTCTAATACAAATACAAATTCTACAAAAAAAAGTTAATGGATTCGTTCGAATCATTCATGAACCCCACCTAACTCCGCCCGTGCATAAACATAGGCACTGGAAAAAAAATCATCGCATGTAACACATGCCTACGTTCAGACATCTTGTTTTCTTGAAATAATAGAAAAGCAGAACCTTAAATTAAAAGGTGACATATAAGTGGGTTTATAAAGTCAAAAAAAAAATAAAAAATGATAGAGCCGTTGAAAGGTAGAATGGACCATGGGGAACAAAGGATACATTTCATTTTTATTTTTTTTCTCATCTATTATTTTTAGACGGGGACATTAAGTTTTATTTATTTGATGGAATCAGGATTAGTTAGGTTTGATTTTTCGATTTGAATATACTAGGAAAAATATATATCTAATTTATTTTCTGAATAGGAAAAAGAATCGACAAAGTCAAAAATGATATATGTCTTGGAACTTGGAAGAGAGCATTTTCTTATTATTTTCATAAAGAATTAACTATTGAACAAATCGTTCAATGAAAACCAAGGGTAATTCTCTAAATTTCAACTATATCACATAAATTGAAACTGAGACAGCAACATATATTGGGTTCATGCTAGCACGGGTTCTCACGTCTAGTATATTTAATGAACTTCCGGAAACAAATGCAAGATTTAAACCGGAACAATTGAGTTTGTCCGAACAACAACAGCCACATACCCAATATGAGGGTCAGGGGAGAGTGGGGAGTACACCACATAATCCCCCATCTTTATGAGGTAGAGAAATTGTTTCTGAACCCATATTTAATATTGTAACTCCATCCGTGATTCGAGTCTGAATAAACTCTTCACAGAATATGAAATTATAGTTTGTGGAAAATAAGTGGAGCACCATACTGAGGCTGAGTGGTTACCAAGGACTGAGGAGCATGTGTGTAGGATGGAGACAATTCAAAAGAGAAGCTTTGTAGGATCATACACAGAGTCATCTTTGCTTCTAACATGGCAAAATTTTGTCCAATGCATATTCTTGGACCCCAAGAAAATGGAAAATATGTAACTTGACCCTTTGCTGCACTTGATATTCCTTCTCTAAATCTCTCTGGATTGAACTTGTTTGCATCTTCACCCCATATATCTTTATCATGATGCAATAAGATCATTGGCAATGAGACTAGCACACCAGCTGGTAGAGAAACTTCTCCTAGTGTAATGTCTTCATAAACCCGTCGGATGAGTGCTGTTGTAAGGGAATATAGCCTTAATAACTCGTACAAGATCATCGTTACCTGCAAAAAACTTATGCTCCTCCATCAGTTATATAAGCATGAACGAGACCTGTAAAAAGTTAAGTTTCTGGTTCCCCTATCATCAGGTCACCAACTTAGTTGACCTTATGGCACTAAGCAGGCGTTAGCCCCCACACATGGTCTTACAACTTTGTGGGGACCTAAGTTCTTGTAAATGGTTGCACAGGCCTGGTTAATGCGGCCCCCTTTGTGAGGAGGCACCCCTTATCCCTAAGTTATGGGGCTTCTTGCTGACTTCCTATGAATGGAGTAATACTCTTGCTTGTAACCAACATAAAGAGAAGTTACGAAAATGAGATTATTTCCGCTATAGAAGACATAATTCTCTAATAGCTTAAACTAATAGAAGAGATGGTCACACAACTCAACGTGATGTCAAAGCAAGCAGAAATCCTATGTTCAAGTCTCACACTACTGATAATCAAAAGAAATTTGCACGTGCTTGTAGAAGAGTTGCCCCTTCCTAAGGAAACCATAGCAATTGGCATCTTCTAGTCTAGTATCAAAGCTCCAGTCTTTTAAAATTCAAGCACTCGAGCAATACAACACCATAGTCCATAGGAGCCATGCTGATATATTGAACCAACAAAACTAGAATACTTACAACTTTTAGACGATTTAATCCATCAAAATCTGGTTTCCGACTCCCAAACACTTGCAAGACTTCTTCTCTGGCCCGTGCCTGCCAATCCTGATATCTGCTCAACAACACCATAGTCCATAGGAGCCATGCTGATGTAGTTTCTGCGCCAGCTAAATAGAATAGCTTGCATTCTTCAATAACTTCTTCGATGCTCATTCCAAAGTGTTTGTTTCCATGCTGTTTAATTTCTTTAAAATTCGATTCCAGCAATATGCCCAATAGATCCTCATTATCGGCGTTCCCAGCTTCCATTGCCTTCAATCTTTTATCGATAATACCTCTAATTGAGGACTGAACATCCTTTTTTATTTCCTTCATTCTTCTGTTCTTCTTTGTTGGCAAAAATCTTTCACAAAACAGAAAACCAATCAACTTGCATTTCCAATAGCTACACTTTCCAAATTATTAGGAAAATTAAATTTACCTCCATCCTGGAATATAAACTGTGCGTACAGCTTCTATTACATGCTGAACTTGTTCCTGTTGAAGTTCAAAAATCTTTCTACCTTCTTCATAACTACTGCCAAAAGCTGTCCGAGAGATCACATCACAAGTCAATTGCTGCAGGTGAGGCCATACATCTATCTCATGAGAGCCTTCAACTTGAACAACGTCTTCCCATTTGCTCAGCATCTCACTACAGCTCAAGTAAAAAGCTGGAAGCATATGCTGAACGAAGAAAAATGTCAATGACACTAACACTTGAATAGACTTAGGAAAATATATATCGATGCATCACCATCTAGTACAAGTTGCTGGTTACATCAAAAGAAAGATCGTTCATATAACAATTAAGGTGAAGCAAGGTCAGGAATAAACAGATCCATTTGGTCGTAAATTCATCTAAAAAATCATTCCACCGAGCATGGTCCTCTCTGAATTCATAAAAGAGCAATATGGACTAAATGCTCTGTCCAAGCCAAGGAACTTACGCAAATAGAGTCCTGATAAATGATGATCCAGACAAGATTCGACTTTTTTGAACCATAAAATCATTCTCTGATTGTCTAACTAAAGCTAGGCACCAGAAATCACTCAATATAGTCATATGTGGAATACATGCGCGCAAGACCACATTGAAAATGTAAAGAAGGAAAGTCAAAGTGAACAGAAATCTTTAGACAGAACATTAGCCAGATAAGCGAGAACGAGCATATTATCGATTGGTGGATGAAGAATCTAAAACATTGCATGATGATCCACATGAGATTTGTCACTATAGAACCATAGAGTTGTCTACTTCAAGTCAGATAGTAGATATTACTCGAAATAGGCAAATGACATAAACGTTTAGATTGAACGATAAGGAACGCAAATCAGAGGAGATAGAAAGTCTTAGCCATCAAGAGCACACATTTCATCCATCGTTAATTAAGCATTGCCCAATATAATAGTTTCTGGTTGACCAATTGTGAGTTGAATAACAAACCTTTAACTTCTCTAGATGGAACGCGGGATTGATGATTTTTCTATGTTTGGCCCATTTGTCTTCCTCATAGGTTGTTAGTCCTCGTACCAATAAGGCGCTTAATGGATTTGTACCAGCCTTTTGATACACATAGATTTTGGAGAATACTTCCTTTATGAGCTCAGGGTCCATGATAAATACTTGTGGTCTTGGACCCATCCATATAAAAGACTTTTTCCCTGCAAACATATATTTATGTCTCATTTATACAACCGAAGAGAACGAAATGAACAGAGTGATCAGGAGAACAGGTTCATTACAACTTCATCGAATTCGAAGAAAGTCAAAACAAACTACAGACAACAAGCAAAAGTTTCCCTACCAGAAAAGGTGATGAGGGATTTGTGAATGGATTTAAGTTGTATACACACACAATCAACAGGTGTTGCAATTGTGCTTCAAATATCTTCTCTTCTGAGTTGAGGGTCTATAGGAAACAACCTCTCTAACCTGCAAAGGTATTTTCTTACATTGTACCCTCTCGCCATACCTCGCTTGTGGGACTACACTGAGTATGTGGATATCAACAGACACAACTATTAAATCAACTGACTCGAATTTCTTCTTTTCTTTTATTGAATTGATTCCACCAAAACAAAACTCACCTGATTGATTCATGTACAAACACCTACCAATTCAATATAAAATTCAACGTGTAAAAGTTGGTGCATTTTAATTTTACAATAACAAATTAGTTACCTTATTTTAGTGGTGGCAATTGGGCGAGTTGGATCAAATTTGAATGGGTCATAATGAGTTAAGACAATAATCGAGTGAAAACCCAACCCAACCCAAATTTGCTTGGGTCATATAACGGGTCAAGACCCAATCTAACCCAATTTTTACTAAGTTTAATTGTTTTACTTGGTCTTTTGCAATATTTTAGCACCTAATAAAATTATTAATTTTCTTTATTATGATTTATGGTTTTATAATACTATCAAATTGAAAAAAAGGATTTTAAAATTTTTTGACAAAATTTCCCGTGAGCCCAATGCGGTTACATATCAACCCAAACTTTTAGTGGGTTGAAATTGGTTAGATTGAACTCATGAATGAGCGAGTCAACTTAAACAAATTGGCAGGGTTGCTACTTTATTTTTAGTTTTCTAGCAGTTACTAATATTTATCAGGAATTTTGCTTGTAATTGCAGAATAAGTAACCTGATTGTATAATTAAACTCCTTATCTAAGTTACTTGATGATTACGGAGCTACAGTATTAGCTATGGGTTTGCACTGAGCTCCTACATTTCTGCAAGAGACTGTTTCCACAGCTCGAATCTACGACTTCCTAATCACATGCCTACAACTTTACCAGTTATCAGAGTTCGAAAACTCACCATATTTCTTGATGATTTCAAGAAAGAAAGGCACCAATCTTGGGGCTAAATCATCATTGGAAATATTCATAGGCTTTGAATTAGCTTCTTTAATCATCCCAGAAAAATCTTTCATATCACCATACAATATTCTGTATGAATTCCCTTTTAGCCCTTGTTTCCTCAACAATTTCTCCAACTTCTTTGGTCTGAACCAAACCCAATTTAGTACTTTCCATAGACACAAAAACAGAGCAACTGCTATGACACAACAACATATTGTTACTAATATTTGAATTTGTCCATTTTGTTTGAATTAAATTTATGTGTGCATATAAATTACTGGAGTACTATATATTTATATCTACCATGTCTGGGAAATTAAGATACTGATGATGAGCTAAGGAAAATATCTGAGGACTTTTTTGTAATTATAATCCTAAAAAACATTGTATCTCCACCCTCAGACACATCCCATCAATGTGCAACGGTAAAAAAAATCATCGCTTGTAACACATAACTACGTTCAAACGTCTTGCTTTCTTGAAATAATAGAAAAGCATAATATCAATCAATAAAATCATTTACTTTCTTTTCTCATCTATTATTTTTAGAGGCTGACATCGAATTTTATTTATTCAATTTGATTTTCAATTTATTAACGTGAGAATCAAAATTATTTAGGTTTGATTTTTCGATTTGAATCTACTGTGTATGAAAAATATATGTCTATTTTATTTTCTGAAAAGGCAAAAGAAATCGACAAAGTCAGAAATGATTAGTGTCTTGGAAGAGAGCATTTTCTTATTATTTTCACAAAGAATTAATTATTGAAAAAATCGTTCAGTGAATATTTTAAAAATTATTCAATACGAAACATAATAACGTAGACAACCTAAAATATTTAAAAACCATATAAAATTGGGGTAATTCTCCAAATTTCAACTATGTCACATAAATTGAAATTGAGAGAGCAACATATATTGGGATCGTGCTAGCACGGGTTCCCTGTGTAGAATATTTAATGGATTTCCCGAAACAAATGCAAGATTTAAACCAGAACTACTGAACTTGTCCAAACAACAAAAACAACATACCCAATGTGAGGGCTGGGGAGAGTGGGGAGTACACCACATAATCCCCTATCTTTATGAAATAGAGAAACTATTTCTAAACCCATATTTAATATTGTAACTCCACCCATCGAGTCCGAATAAACTCTTCACAAAATATGAAATTATAGTTTGTGGAAAATCAGTGGAGCACCATACTGAGGCTGAGTGGTAACCAAGGGTTGAGGAGCATGTGTGTAGGATGGAGACAATTCAAAAGAGAAGCTTTGTAGGATCATACACAAAGTCATCTTTGCCTCTAATATGGCAAAATTTTGTCCAATGCATATTCTAGGACCCCAAGCAAATGGAAAATATGTAACTTGACCCTTTGTTGCACTTGATATTCCTTCTCTAAATCTCTCTGGATTGAACTTGTTTGCATCTTCACCCCATATATCTTTATCATGATGCAATAAGATCATTGGCAATGAGACTAGCACATCAGTTGGTAGAGATACTTCTCCTAGCGTAATGTCTTCATAAATTCGTCGTGTAAGTACTGTTATCGGGGAATATAGCCTTAACGACTCGTACAAGATCATGGTTACCTGTAACAGGAATGCTCCTCTATCAGTTAAACAAAGCATGAACGTGCTTGTAGAAATAACAACGAGAGTACCCATGGCACAGAAATTGAACCAAACAACAAGAATACTTACAACTTTTAGACGATTTAATCCATCAAAATCTGGTTTCCGACTCCCAAACACTTGCAAGACTTCTTCTCTGGCCCGTGCCTGCCAATCTGGATATCTGCTCAACAACACCAGAGTCCACAGAATCCACACTGATGTAGTTTCTGCACCAGCAAAATAGAATAGCTTGCATTCTTCAATGACTTCTTCGATGCTCATTCCAAAGTCCTTATTTCCGTGCAATTCAATTTCTTTAAAATTTGATTCCAGCAATATGCCCAATAGATCCTCATTATCGGCGTTCCCAGCTTCCATTGCCTTCAATCTTTTATTGATAATACCTCTAATTGAGGACTGAACATCCTTTTTTATTTCCTTCATTCTTCTGTTCCTCTTTGTTGGCAAAAATCTTTGAAATTGTTTTATGAAACACAAAACCAAAATGCATTCACAAAAATTAGAACTAATCAATTTGCATTTCCAATAGCTACATTTTCCAAATTCTTAGGAGAATTAAGTTACCTCCATCCTGGGATATAAACTGAGCGTATAACTTCGAGAAAATGCTGAGCTTGTTCCTGTTGAAGTTCAAAAATCTTTCTACCTTCTTCATAACTACTGCCAAAAGCTGTCCGAGAGATCACATCACAAGTCAATTGCTGTAGGTGAGGCCATACATCTATCTCATTAGAGCCTTCAACTCGAACAACGTCTTCCCATTTGCTCAGCATCTCACTACAGCTCAAGTAAAAAGCTGGAAGCATATGCTGTTCGAGAAAATGGTGAACGAGGGAAAATGTCAATAACACTAACAATTGAACAGAATTAGGAACACATATTCCATCACCATCTAGTAAATATATCTAAGAAATTATTCCACCGAACATAGTCCTCTCTGGATGTAGGAATACAACATGGACTAAATACGTACTCTGTCCAAGCCAAGGAACTTACGCAAAGAGAGTCCTGACAAATGATGATCCAGACAAGATTCGACTTCTTTGAACCATAAAATCACTCTCTGATTGTCTAACTCAAGCTAGGTAGCAGAAATCACTCAGTATAGTCATATGTGGAACATACAAGACCAAATTGAAAACATAAAGAAGCAAGAGCGAACATTTATTATCGATTGGTAACAATCTAGAACATTGAATCATGATCCAGGCGAGATTCATCCCTATAAAACCACTATTGTCTACATCAAGTCAGGCAGCAGATATCATATTACTCAAAATAGTCATATGACATAAAAGTTTAGATTGAACGATAAGGAAGGCAAATCAAAGGAGATAGAAGCAATAGCACACATAGAGTAAGAATCGCCCAACATAATAGTTTCTGGTTGACCAATCACGAAGTTGAATGACAAACCTTTAACTTCTCTAGATGGAACGCGGGATTGATGATTTTTCTATGTTTGGCCCATTTGTCTTTCTCATAGCTTACTACTCCTTGTACAAATAAGGTACCTAATGGATTTCCATGAGGCTTTTGATACACATAGATTTTCGAGAGTACTTCCTTTATAAGCTCAGGATCCATGATTAGTATTTGTGGTCTTGGACCCATCCATATAAAACTTTTTTTGCCTGCAAACATGTATATGTCTCATGATTAACTACAACTAGTGCAAATTTCGAAACAAAACATCTATACAATCGAAGAGAACAAAATGAACAGAGTGATCTTTAGAAGATAAACAAACCAGGAGAACAGGCTCATTACAATTTCATCGAATTCGAAAAAAGTTGAAACAAACTACATACTCCAAGGAGCTTCTAGCTAAACTGCTCATTTGTATTAGCAAGTTCAGTAAAGAGAACTATTGGTACAACTTCAAGTTCAAAAAGCTTAAACTTCAAATCCTAACTCCGTCTGTGGAAATGAATGAGGTATTTGTGAATGGATATCAAATTAATGAATTTAATCTACTACTTAAATCACTAATTAGTAGTTAGTATAAGGTAGTCCGATCCACTAAAGCTCCTGCTATGCCCAGGTGTGAAAAGGATCGGACTACAAGAGTCTATTGTAAGCAAGGTTACTCTACATTTCTTAACCATTGTAATCACTTTTATCTTACATGTCTATCCACCCGTGATTACATGATATCAACTGTATGAGTTACTCAATAACTAAAAAAAGGGCTATGGATACGTGTCAAGTTCAAAACTTATAAATTTCAATTTCTAGCTCGACCGTACAAATGAATAAACTTTTTGAGTGAAAACTTACCATATTTCTTGATGGTTTCAAGAAAGAAAGGCACCATTCTTGGTGCTAAATCATGATCAAACATATTCATAGGCTTTGAATTAGCTTCCTTAATCATCCCACCAAGATCTTTCATGTCCCCATACAATAATCTGTATGAATTCCCATTTAGCCCTTGTTTCCTCAACAATTTCTCCAACTTCTTTGGATTAAACCAAACCCAATTCAGTACTTTCCATAGACACACAAACAAAGTAATTGCTATGGCACAACAACATATTGTTACAATCATTTCAATTTTTTCCATTTTTTTTTTTTCTGAGTAAAAAATATTACTATAGTTTCTTGCACTTAAAAACACCTAGCATGTTCATGTGAACTACAAAAACGATGTCGTCATGAGTGACGAACAAAGGCAAACTTGTCTAAGGTTCTCTGTTCGAGTACGCAAGTTGTACAATTATAGCAAGAAAATTTTTAAATGATGTACATGAGTGGATCTGATTTTATTTTATTTTATTATAGGGCTAACCCATTGGTGGCCCTTTAAACTTGGCACCAACTTTTATTTAGATATCTTAACTAATCTTTGTTCATTTTACACACCTCAAGTAGGGGTCCAGTGTCATTTTGACACTTTTTATATTTTTAAAATCACATATTAAGTACGTACATCCAAAAGTAAGAAGAAGAAGAAAGAGGTGAGGGCATGGATTGTTGGATATTTCAAAATAACTTTAAACCCGTTATTGACATCAATTGTTATGTCATATTAAATGACTTGGATGCCAAGAATTACTAACTGCATCAACACTTGCGTAACAACCTGGTCACCAAGTTGATATTCCCTTTCTCCCCAAGTTAATACTCCTCTGTTCCTAATTACTTGTATATTTTTAAATTAGCACATCTATTAAGAAATTAATTAATGGTATAGTGAGTTTATCATTTTATCTCTATTAATTATGAAGTGGATGAAAAGTTCTGCATTTTTCAAAATAATTAGTCATTTAATTGAGGGTATAATAGGTAAAAAAAATTGTCCTTTTTTAATTTGTTAAAATGGAGAAATAATTAGGAATAACTATAAAAGAAAAAGTGGATAAGTAATTAGGGACAAAGCTAATAGTATTTTCCTTTGCCTCCAAGTTGAGATGTTCTCCACCGCCTTGCTCCTATATATATATATATATATATATATTAGTTGACTTAGTCTTATAGGTAGACAACGAAGTGAAGGAGTATTAGTTACTTTTCATACTTGCTTTTTTTTTTAATCATTTATATTTTGTTGATACTGCTGAAATAGTTTTTCAGGACACTATCTAGCACGATTCAATATTATATTTATATATATACATATATTACTTAAGAATATTATTGTAATAGCATTTATCCTAATTCTTGTATTATTATTTTGATATTATAATTTCCCATGTATATATTTTCCAACAAGTATTGGGTCGGTGCAAAGTGTAAGTAAGGTCGGAATCGGAGTCTGTTTAAATTTGTTTAAAAGCTGATCAAATTTACTTTTAAGTTATTTTTAGTTTTTGTAAGTGTTTCACAAAGTTAAAAATAACTTAAAATAAGTTTTAAATGACTTTGAAAGAGTTAAAAACTAAAAATAAGACTTGTAATTTTCTTTTGACTTAAAAATCATTTAATTTTAATCCTTTTTTTTTAACTTAAAATCTACTCTCTTTTTTTCTAGCCTATCAAAATGAGCTCTAAATACTATTAGTAGGCGCCTGATAATAGAATTTGAAATTTGATTTTTGAGATTTAATTTTAAAACAATGTTTATTTATAAAGTTGCATAAAATTTAATTTTAAATTATGATTTTATATTTAAATTATTCAAAAATAGGAAATATGTGATTTATTAATTTGAAGTCTTTAAGATATTTAGATACTTTGTTTGTGAATTATTTCCTCTGTTCATTTTTCTTTGCTTACTTTTAAAAAATCATAAATAATTATCACTTGGTTCTTAATTTTCTCTATTATTAATTATAGTTATTTTTCAAAATATTGAATTTATTATTTTCAAAAAAGGTGATATAACAAATGTATCATTTTGTAGTACTATCTTTTATGAGATGTGTAAAGTCAAGCATGAACAAATAAAAATAAATAAACGAAATATAATTACTTATTTGATAAGATTCTATAAAAAATTTAAAAAGTTTTAATGATTTTCATAAATTACTAAATTTTCAGATTTATAAGAAAATATACGAAATAAGATATCTAAATTGCGTCACCTAAAAATTTCATCTTCAACCGATTGATTTTTCAAATGATCCTTATTATCATTTATATGGACTTCAGTTTTTATTTTGTTTTATTTGCAAATAGCTTATACTAAAATTTTAATATAGAAATTATTGTAAAGGAACTTAAGTATAATATGTTGATGTTTCAATATTAGCCAAGAAGGCGCAAATACTATTTTTACAGAATGTTCATGTCAATTTTTTTAAAAAAAAATAAATTAATAAGACCCAAAGGGTCATTTTATAAATATAATTTAAGAAAATATATAACTAATTCTGTTTAAGTGAAGTTAATACAATTTATCATGATTAAATAATTAACAAAGGCAATCGAGATCTCACTTGTTAAAAACTTCTTTCATAAATATAACAACAAAACATAATGAGGCACCACCTTCAATCATTATATATCAAAATAATAAACACACTCTTAATTCAACCAAAACATAATATTTTTTTCAAAAGGGGAAAAAGAAAAATATAATTAACAAAACATTAAATAGGAACTACTACTCATTTATTGGACTACTAGCTGTGGACCCACTTACTGCTGGACACACTAATCCTTATCTTATAGAGCTACGTTTACAACAATGTAACAACAACAATAATAATATAACCTGTGAAATTTGCTAGCAAAGGATAATGTGTATGCAGATTTAGACGTTTCGAATATGAAACGTTTTAAATCCTACTGTAAGTTACTTTCCAACGGAATTCATCTGCTTCTTCATCTCTAACGAAAGTATAGGCCTTTAGATTTCCATCAATTTCAAGTCTAAGATATGTCAATGTTGTGTTGTATTTAGTAAATGCCATCACATGTGAACTTCTCTGTGTTGATTTTGCAAATCTATAATCCAATTTCAATCTTTGATTCCCGCTATTCAATTTTATCGATTCCAACGTGTTATTCCCATAATCGAACCAGGCTAATTCCACGTCTACCTTGTTTCCCTTGTAGACAGCGAACAATCTCGGCTGGACCACCAAGCTATAAGGCCCATTCGCATTCTTTTTCACCGAGGCCCGGCTCACGAGCTTATTTGGGCCGGACAATCGGAGAGTTTGGCCCACTAGTAATGTGTCGGTGGGATAGTTGAAACTCTGCCAGACGAATTTACCCTTGGAGTCATGTAGCACCATGTTACCATTAGGCAACAACTTGAATCCTGTCACCCCCTTATTGGCCGTGTTGGTCTGCCAAGCGATTCGACCATCAGCGTCCGCTAATACGAGATTTCCGTTAGTTCCAAACGTGAGGGTCGCGTTTTCTTTAACGGGGTTTCCTCTATTTGCTTCCCACACCCAACGCATGAGTGATTCAGAACGGACAGTGCCCATTCGCAACGCTAGTGTCCATGCATTAGGAGTTGTGTTGTAAAAACAGAGCTGGAATGGATTATTGAAAACACTAAGAACGCGATAATCTGCTTGATATTCTACAACATAAGGTCCTAATTCGCCTTCATTGACGAATTTGAAGGTGTTTCCAAGTGGAACTTGGGCAATGCAAGAAAATATTTGGGAGAAAAGAAATAGAGAGGCAAGAAGTGTAGTAGGCCATGAAGGAGACATGTTTAGTTTATTGTTTTAGCTTGTTTGTTATGATACATTTGCTTCTTGAGATTGGTATTTATAGATATATGAGGAAGGATAATTAATTAGTTTTATATGTTGTTTATCAGAATCATTAAGGTATTTGATTTTGACTAGATGTAATAAAGTATAATATGGTCATAAATGTAGAATTAATTATAGACAAGTTGGGTAGTCAATGTTGAGGTGCTCTACGCGGAAACAATCAAGTGGATATATATGCCTTAACGTTATAATTTTCCCTTTGACGGTACTATGTTTTCGGGTTTAAGTCTATGTAGATATAAAATTATCAGTATTAGGCAGCGTTTTATTTTTAATATAAAATTTTGACGTGAAATTAAATTTATTCGAACTTCAATGTAAATATTGAATGTCGAGGGGAAAATTAAAAAAAAAAAGACTGTGCATTGTGCATTTATTGTCTCAAATTTAAGAGAAAATTTATCAGCACTCATGTTCATATCAAATTATTTTAGTTTTTTTCTTAATTATTATTATTATTATTTAATTGAAATAAATATTATCTTTAATTCAAAATTGAGATACACAGAAAACTAAAGATAATGTTGATAAGTTAAATAAAATTCTGTAGAGTATTATTTGATAAACTGGGAATATGAGTCTTTTAGACTAATCATAGTACATTGAATTAAAACCACAGAATAACAAAACTAACTCTCATAATATAAGTCATACTAATAGTAAATAAATTTCTATTTTATTAAAGAAGTAAACACATATTTTGTATTTTATTTAGGTATATTCTAATTTACATATATCTAACAAGATATTGTATTCAGATTTCATTTCATTTTTATTTTTTTACATTGTGTCACTGTTCAATACATATTTTGAGCAAATTAAAAGTCTCATGTGAAAATATAAGGCTCTCTATCAAATATAAAAAAAAAGTATTACCTTCTCACAACCCTAAAAAATAAAAAGACAGATAAAAAGTGGTCCTATACCACTGCCCGCTTGTGTCTTTTGGATAAAAAGGGATTGAGGTGGCTCCATGTGGAAATTGATTGCGACAGGCTTATATTTGACTATTCAATCAAAAATATTATTTCGTTGCCAATATAAATATACATTGGCTATTTCTTTTTGGCTGAATTATAATACAAATTTATATTTTATATTTATCAAACATACCAATAATTTTTGACGTTCTCCTTATATTAGTAGTAGTATATTAGTTTTTAAAATTTGTTTTGTATCAATAATATAACATCTTTTAAAATTCCTTTTATATCAACAATGTAATAATTCACTTTGTATTTATTATTATATCACTGATATGTAATGAATTTTAAAAACAACTGTAACACTAATAATGAACGAATTTCAAATTATCTATACTGTCACTATGTTAGATAATTAGGTCTCAAATGATCGTTATTTCAAAAAAAAAAATCCTTATTTATATATCATTTTCAATTTTGTCAAATTAATTTACATAGTCAATAGTGTGCACGTAATTACAAACAATCATAATTTTGTCGTAAACCAAGGAAATCATTTCACTATCAGCTTGTCACTTTGTTTATTGCAAATTTAAAATCTCCCTCAAATTTATATTTTTTGCAGCATTATTGATTCTCGATTTTATAGAGTACATATATTAAATTAATTTATAATACAAAAAAACTACAATAGTAAAAGTATTTTCTAGAAAATACAAAATTCCTATTACTGCAAAGCCTTCTCAGTTTGTAATATTAAATATTTCTACCATTTTATTTTATGTGTAGTGTTTGACTAGCTTCAGAATTAAATATGCATGTTAGTTTGACTTACATATTAATATTTTTAAGAATGAAGAAAAATAAAATAAAATTGTGGATGAAAAGAGAACAAATATTACATTAAAGTTTTAAATTGTAAAAAAAAATAATGAAAGTATTTATATTTTTGAAAGTTATGAAATCTTATAAAAATAAAATGATAATTAATATTATTTCAGAATAAAAAGAGTTTTATATTTTTTTTAAAAAAAAAGAGTTTCGTGCAAAGTTGAATGGAAAACAACAGGCACCAATGGAATGATCAAATTAAATCATCATTATTCTCTCGATCTCAAAATAACGTGTTTTTTTTTAAAAAAAATATTAAGTTTTTGACTATTTTATATTTATTCATTTCTTCGGATAAAAATATTATTTATTGAATATTTATATTTAATTATATATTCTATAATTGAAATATTTGTGGTTTTTATTGGGAAAATTTTCAAAATGTCAAGTGTTAAATAGAAATAAATACATTTTCTCTTAAAACGAGAACTACTAGAAGCCCATGTATTCATAACGACAATTCCACCTTGCTTTTTCTAGTACTGAATTCTTCATTTTAATTATTAAAATCTGATATTCCAAAGTTAGCATGATTGATTATAACATTAGTGCGTGTGCATGATGACATCTAAACTCAATTCTCTACCACAAAATGCTATAAGACATAGACTTTATTGCTAATTATAATGTGTGGCAGAATCACAAATTTATATATAATTTTTTAAAAATAGAAGAATATCACAGTTATAATTTAAACTATGTTTTTAAAGCATTTTTGGATCTTGTTTATGATAAATTTAATGTGTCAAAAAAATACTAACAGTTCATATATATATATATATAAAATTTAAAACTATTGTACTTCATTTGTATGGTGTCAATTTTCAATTGAAATACGCGATGGAAAAAAGGCATAAATTCACCTTTAAAGTTATCTCGAAAAGTTAATTACACGCTTAAATTACTGGATAGACCTATTACACACCTATTTATTTAAAAGTGAATTTAATATCACCCTCAAAACTTAAATTTTTTCACCCTTCTCCTTCATGTCACCCTACCTTTCTTCTCCGTTCATCTCGTAAAACGTAAGATACAGGTGTCACTCTTTTCCGCCCTTATCGATTAAATTTCATTTGCGCTTTGAGTTACAGACCTGCCCATTTCTCACGCGATCCTTCACTTCTCAAATCTATTAGAAAACTGTGTTGTTCTATTTTTGTTCCTATATCCGATCTATACACTTATGACTTCTAAATCTATATTTTTAATGTAACTATTTTACTGACACAGGTGTTTTGGTTGTTTCTCTGTGATGGAGGAAGAGACCTTATTATTTTTTTTCTTTAAGATTTTAATTGGAAAATTATTTCAGATCTTACTTCTTTGTCCAGATGTAATAATTTTTATCATCCCCTTTGATTTTCTCAACCATGAAAGGATTGTCTCCTCTCGATCTCGTCAATTGTAATAATTTTTTGTGGTGGGTTTGGAGATGGATGATAAAAATTAGTGATGGTATGACTTTTCATTTCAATAATGACAATGAAATTTGTGATTTTGATGTGGATGCTGAAATATATGGTTATGATTGTGATGAATTTTAATGGTTGCGATGTGGTTGTGATGGTGAATTTAGTTAAGTTTATTATTGTTGTTATCAATTTTTTATGATGGTAGTGGTTGTGGAAGCTTAATCCGGTGGTGAATTTGGGTTATGGGTGGTGAAATCTATGGTGGTGGAGAAGTGAATTTGGTGATAGTGACAACATTAATGGTCGGTTTGATGGTTTATAGGGAAGAAGAAACAATTGGGTGACATGGATTTTATTTTTTTGAAATTTGACATAATTATTGATGTGATAGTAACACGGTGATGATGTGGTGTGAGTATGAAACATTATCTCATCATGTGATGGATTGTATGTACATCAGGATTGAAATAAATTCACTTATAAATAATTTAAATGTGTAATAGATCGTCACCATAATTTAAGCGTGTAACTGACTTTCTCGAGAAAATTTATGTTTTTTCCCATAATTGATGTATAACTATAACCTACTATCACAAAAAGAAACTTATTGTTGGTATAAAATGTATTTTTTCTCTTTAAAAAAGTGACCTACTTTTTTCTTTTTAATCTATTTAAAAAATATTCATGACTCCTTTCTTTTTTTTTTAGCAATATGTTGATTTTATCTTTTTACCTGACATGTTTAAGAGTTGAGACTATAAAATCTAAGAATATTTTAATACATTTGACATAATTTTAATATCAATATTTCAATCATAATGTCGTGTTGAGTCTGCTTACCAAAATCAAATTATTGTTTCCCCATCTTTTCAAATGACAAGTTACGTGGTTACCATATGCTTGTTCCTAATAAATTCAAGTTTCTAGGATAGGAAACAAGAATATGTACGTACTTTAGATCTTGCCATAAGACACTAAACATTTGTCATTACTTTAATATCTTTATGAGTTATGGGCCCTTTGAGGTCAATTTAACTCAGAAAATTATAGGAAATAATCTTGTGAAAACGGATGATTTTAAATTTTTTGATTCCAATATTGTCTTATTTGGCCACATATTCAAGATTAAAAATTAGAGTACTTTTTTTATCTCAATCAATGGATACCGTCAGAATTTTGAGAGTCGAATAGTTTACTTTTTGGATATGAAATCTTTAAATTGGAAATTACGTAAGAAATTGTATAAGTCATAGTAATTGATAATTTAAAATATTTTAAAAATATATGAAAACTTGTAATAAAAAAACTTATTTGAATCTTTATATTTATTGAATAAGTTAAAGGCAGTAATAAATAATTTTTTATTATATTTAACTTTTAAAAGTTATACTAAATATTTTGAATTGACTATCTTTTAGTAAACATGATAGTTAAACTGGATCGAATCGCGCAGCATATAAAGCATCAGAAAATGATTATAGCCCATCACCCATGTGTCATGGCCTGGTGCGTGTTGTCTCTACTGGACAAGTTCAACGGTGAGCTGGAGCCACAAACATTTTATTTGAGTCAAATAAATATCATTTGTCATTATAATGGAGAAATTTATTTGGAGTAACAGTGACTATATATATATATATATACACACACTTTCTGTTTCGATTTATTTGTTCTACTTTCATTTTTAATACATTTCAAAGAATGTCTGTTTTTTGATAATATTTTTTTATTTCAACTTTTCACGTTGCATGTTTCAAATACCACAAGATTAAATGAAATTTTAGTACATTTAACATATTTTTAGTATAAGATCACAAGATTCAAATTATTTTTTATTTTCTTAAATTTCATGTCAAGTCAAGTCAAAACAAGATGAACGAATTGAAACGGAGAGAATAGTTTCTAGATATTTAGATATTCTTGTTTTTGATATAAGTAGATGATATAAAATCTAAACTTTATTAAAATGAACCTTAAAAAGTAGTATTGGTACAGATAATGTAACTGTTAGTGAAAAACTTACAAGATAACAAAAAATATAAGATTACAATTGAAAACAAAATTGAAGAAATAAATCTCTTCAGGCTGAGGCGCGGATATCTCGCTCTCTTTAAGGAGATTCAAGCCCACTGCAGCAAATGTTTTCACCGGTCAGCAGTAGTCCTCTTGACTTGTCCTCTCCAGGATACAACAGTCTTCACAAAGTATAACTCAACAACTCTGGACAAGAGTTGAGTCCAAAGCTCCACAAAAAAGAACACCTCCCTTCAACTAATAAGAACTCTCTTTTTTGACTAACTTTTTCACTCTATATTTTTCTTGTGTGTTATATATATCCCAAACCAAATGAAGATCACCACTATTTATACTAGAAAAAGTCTTCCTAGGAATAAATAGGAAGATAATGGTGTAGTAAATAGTGAAGATAATGGTCTTAGGAGCTCACATGGATTCTGAGGATAATGGAGGAATAAAGAATGAAGTAATTGTGTGGGTAACAAATGCACTACCGTGCAAATGCAAAACTGCCTGCCAATGAAGCCAAGAATAATTGGCATTAACATGACCAGAAAAATGGTTAGGCAGCATTAAGTCACAAATATAAAAGCTATAAAATATATTAAAATGCTTAATAACCAACAGTAACCTTTTTTTGTAGCATTTAAGCCAGAATTTGCCTTTGATGTTATATAGTCGTGTTCGTGTTTGGCGATTATCACTTTGCAATAAAACAAAGTCATAATTTTAAAGTAAATTAGATTTCCTGTTTTTGACAAAATGATTGATTTCTGTGGGGATATGATTATGCAACTTTAATTATCTTATCCAGCCGCCTCAACAGTTTGAAATAGTCTCGATTTTTTTATTTAGTGTTCGATGTTTATATTTAAATTTAACTGAATTTAGATCGTATAACAAAGTTCATCTATGAAAGTGTTACTTTTAATAGAATTTTTTTCATTCCAAAAGCTTAAATCTTAAACATATGCTTAAAGATGAAGAATTCTCTGTCATCCACCACAGTTCTTGCAGACCAAAAGGCAGTTTGGTTTCATCATTCTTAATAAGAGAGAGTTTCGTCGGACATTCGGAGGGTAGTACCGTCATTTTATCTTGGCTCAATCATAAAATGCCACTTGGCTCAATCATAAAATGCCACCTTAATAAAATTAATTTTAAAAAATTAAACTCCTAATAAATAATTCATCATTAATTCAAAACAATCAAAAAATGCCACTTGGCTCAATAAAAAAATGCCACCTTAATAAAATTAATTTTAAAAAATTAAACTCCTAATAAATAATTCATCATTAATTCAAAACAATAAAAAAATGTCACTTGGCTCAATCAAAAAATGCCACCTTAATAAAATTAATTTTAAAAAATTAAACTCCTAATAAATAATTCTTTAAGAAAAACGTCAAATTAATTTAAATCAGGTATATATTTATTAACTCGAAGTAAGTATTGAAATAAGAGTTTACCTTTGTGAGGTGTAAATACAATTCAACAATATTTAATTATTAGAGTTTATATTATTATTTAGCTTTTATATTCAAAATAATTTTTTTTTCATTCTTAATAAGTGGTGGTTCCTTGGTCGGACCAAACCAATCAAAAAAACCCACGTAGGTAAAATCAAATTAGGACCAAACCAATCAAAAAAGGCCACGTAGGTAAAACTAAGTTATATTTTAAAAATAAAAATAAAGTGGTACTATTTCAAAAAGGGCCACGTAGGTAAAACCAAGTTATATTTTAACCAATCAAAAAAGGCCACGTAGGTAAAACCAAGTTACGACCAAACCAATCAAAAAAGGCCACGTAGGTAAAACTAAGTTATATTTTAAAAATAAAAATAAAGTGGTGCTATTTAAAAAAGGGCCACGTAGGTAAAATCAAGTTATATTTTAAAAATAACCGTCCCATCAAATCAATCGAAAAAGGCCACGTAGGTAAAATCAAGTTTTAAAAAAGGGCCACGTAGGTAAAACCAAGATATATTTTAAAAATAACCGTCGGATCAAACCAATCAAAAAAGGCCACGTAGGTAAAACCAAGTTATATTTTAAAAATATAAATAAAGTAATACTATTTAAAAAAAGGCCATGTAGGTAAAACCAAGTTATATTTTAAAAATTGTTAATAAGTCGTGGTTCCTTCGTCGGACCAAACCAATCAAAAAAGGCCACGTAGGTAAAACCAAGTTAGGACCAAACCAATCAAAAAAGGCCACGTAGGTGAAACTAAGTTGTTAGGACCAAACCAATCAAAAAAGGCCACGTAGGTAAAACTAAGTTATATTTTAAAAATAAAAATAAAGTGGTACTATTT
The DNA here is from genome assembly GCA_035578085.1 of Solanum pinnatisectum. NCBI lineage: Eukaryota > Viridiplantae > Streptophyta > Magnoliopsida > Solanales > Solanaceae > Solanum > Solanum pinnatisectum. Next base: position 42,425,198 of record CM069082.1, on the reverse strand, counting down.
AAAAAAGGGCCACGTAGGTAAAACCAAGTTATATTTTAAAAATAACCGTCGGACCAAACCAATCAAAAAAGGCCACATAGGTAAAACCAAGTTATATAAGTGGTGGTTCCTTCGTCGGACCAAACCAATCAAAAAAGGCCACGTAGGTAAAACTAAGTTATATTTTAAAAATAAAAATAAAGTGGTACTATTTAAAAAAGGGTCACGTAGGTGAAACCAAGTTATATTTTAAAAATAACCGTCAGACCAAACCAATCAAAACAGGCCACGTAGGTAAAATCAAGTTATATTTTAAAAATAAAAATAAAGTAGTACTATTTAAAAAAATGCCATGTAGGTAAAACCAAGTTATATTTTAAAAATTCTTAATAAGTCGTGGTTCCTTCGTCGGACGAAACCAATCAAAAAGGCCACGTAGTACAAATCCAAGTTAGGACCAAACCAATCAAAAAGGCCACCTAGGTAAAACTAACTTATATTTTAAAAATAAAAATAAAGTGGTACTATTTAAAAAAGGGTCACGTAGGTAAAATCAAGTTATATTTTAAAAATAACCGTCCCACCAAACCAATCAAAAAAGGCCACGTAGGTAAAACCAACTTATATTTTAAAAATAAAAATAAAGTAGTACTATTTAAAAAAAGGCCATGTAGGTAAAACCAAGTTATATTTTAAAAATAACCGTCGAACCAAACCAATCAAAAAAATAAGTGGTGGTTCCTTCGTCGGACCAAATTAATCAAAAAAGGCCACGTAGGTAAAACCAAGTTAGGACCAAACCAATCAAAAAAGGCCACGTATAAATATTTCTTCATAGCTTCGTCTAATTGCTCTCCGTTGTACTTATTTTCCATCATAAAAATTTTCAACTCATTCTTAAAGTATCTTCATTGTGCAATTTACAAATATTGTAACAACTGATTGTCTAATACAAAAAATAATAACAGTTATACGAAAAGCACGGGCACCACATATCTAGTAAGCATAAGATAGTATAATTTTGGTAAAAAATTACGTATTAGTTTAATTTTAGCCGTTTAAAATTAATGTGAAAATACACAACTCGTAATCTCAATTAAGTGATAATTGCAAGTATGATCGGCAAGTGTTTAACGTTATTAGTTTCCTTTAAATATTAAGTCCGTATAAATTTTTGCCTCAATTTTAATTACTTATTCACATCAATATTTATATCAAATCTAATAATTCAACTTTATAACTAAAAATTAAAAGTAACATACATACTCCTACTTAACCATAATGTACTAGTAAGTATAAATATGCAATTTCAAAAATAATCTCTTCGCATCTACGAGATAGTGATAATTAAAATTTGCATATATTCTATTTTTTTTTCTGAATTCACTTTATGAGATTTCACTAAATATATTATTATTATTATAGTATAATTAATTTTCTTTTAAATCAGAGGACCCTAAGGATCATTGTTTCTCTCTATAATAGTTTCATATTTCAAATGCAATTATTTTTATATCATGCTAATTATTATGCTCCTCCAATACACAATGTACGGACAGCACATCAACATTGACCGGTTTTGACTTTGTCTACCTTTGAGATTTTGACCCATACTATTAATGTATTATTATATCCAAATAGTTTATCAATATCCAGTCATGCAAATATTATGAATCAAACAATAATACAACATAAAAAACTAATTAGTTATCCTTCCTCATGTATCTATAACTACCAATCTCAAGAAGCAAATGTATCATAACAAACAAGCTAAAACAATAAACTAAACATGTCTCCTAATTCATGGCCTACTACACTTCTTGCCTCTCTATTTCTTTTCTCCCAAATATTTTCTTGCATTGCCCAAGTTCCACTTGAAAGCACCTTCAAATTCGTCAATGAAGGCGAATTAGGACCTTATGTTGTAGAATATCAAGCAGATTATAGCATTCTTAGTGTTTTCAATAATTTATTCCAGCTCTGTTTCTACAACACAACTCCTAATGCATGGACACTAGCGTTGCGAATGGGCACTGTCCGTTCTGAATCACGCATGCGTTGGGTGTGGGAAGCAAATAGAGGAAACCCCGTTAAAGAAAACGCGACCCCCACGTTTGGAACTAACGAAAATCTCGTATTGGTGGACGCTGATGGTCGAATCGCTTGGCAGACCAACACAGCCAATAAGGGCGTGATAGGGTTCAAGTTGTTACCTAATGGTAACATGGTGCTACATGACTCTTAGGGGTAAATTCGTCTGGCAGAGTTTTAACTATCCCACTGACACATTACTAGTGGGCCAAACTCTCCGATTGTCCGGCCCGAATAAGCTCGTGAGCCGGGCCTCAGTGAAAAATAATGTGAACGGGCCTTATAGCTTGGTGGTGCAGCCAAAATTGTTCGCTATCTACAATAGGACTAAGTTAGGCGTGGAACTAGCTTGGTTCGATTTTGGAAACAGTACGTTGGAATCAGTAAGATTGAATAGTGGGAATCAAAGATTGAAATTGGATTATAGATTGGCAAAATCAACCAAGAGAAGTTCACATGTGATGGCATTTACTAAATATAACACAACATTAACATATCTTAGACTTGAAATTGATGGAAATTTAAAGGCATACACTTTTGTTAGAGATGAAGAAGCAGATGAATTCCGTCGGAAGGTAACTTACCAAATGCTATAAGAAAATGTTTTTTTTAAAAAAAAAAATATTAAAAATGTAACTTTATAAGATAAGGATTAATTCATTTCCAGTAAAATAAGTGGAGAAAATGAGTGGGTCCACAGCTATTATTTTCCTTTTTTTTTTTTGGTTGAAGGGTGTATTTTATTATTATGATTTCTATTTTTCATTTCTGTTGAAGGATGTATTTAATTATGTTTTCTACTATTTAAGATGCTATGACAAATGTGAAGGGTATCTTTAATTATGTTTTCTACTATTCGAGATGCTTTGTCAAATAGACATATTCAAATTAACATGGTTTTTAAAAACAATAAAAAAATGAAAAGCGTAATACTTTGTTGTTTATTAAACGCAAATTCTTAAATAAAAATAAGAATTAATCGAAATAGCTGTTCGTTCAATTTCTTAAATTAAAAATAGTCAACCAATATATAATATACATATGATTGTGTATAAATTATGTATATCGATTAGAAAAAATAAATTGTGAATCCGATCAGTTTGCGTAAAGATTCTGTTCTTGGACTTCATTCTCCTTAAAACTTGGTTGGGCTTGGGCCATGGTCCAAACAAATGGAAGGCAAAACAGAGGGAGTTGAAGCCCACAATGAAACACTCAATTAATCGAGATGGTAAAAAGGCTTGGGCTGTGTAACTAAAATTAATAAATATATTTTCTTTTTCAAATTTAAATTTATATTTTTGAGGATAACTAATTAAATGGCTAAAATTTCACTTTAATATTAAATGGAATCTTAGTCTGATCATTACTATTTTCTTGTTCCTTCTTTATGATATTGTTAATGTGAAGAACAATGACGCAATTGTTAAAAACTTATCCAGTTATTCGTATATGATAGTTACACCAATTCTATAAATATATGAAAAAAATATTTCGACATGACCACATATATGAGAACCAAAAAAATTAAGATGAGATTCATATGCTCCACAAGTTGTGTCGTTTGAGAAGAAATTTTCATCAGACATTAGGAATCTAAGCACGTTTTTGCACTAATTTTAGTAAAAACATTTGAGATGGTGGACCCATATAAAAGGAAAAATGAGAATGAAAAAGAAGATAAGTAGCATGAATATTGATGTGATTTAATTGTGAGCCATGGTCTTAACTAGTGTAGGGTAGAGTAGTATTATTGAACTGTAGGGTTCGTCTGGTACGAGAGATAAAGGATAATAATTTTGAGATAAACTGTAGAATAATTTTATACCACCCCATTTATCCTAAAACAAAACTAAAAAAGAAGATTTTAGAACAAAGCTCAAGTTCAACACTAGGGAATATCAATACATCGCGATGTTTCATGCTCCAGTTGACTCGGAGGATATAACTAAGTTGGTTGTGCTTCGCTCTTGCAATTGGGTTGTTGCGATTACGGGTTGCATTGGATGTCTATTTGTCCAAGCAATAATCATGATATATCTTGTATGTGAACTGGTGACTCACTTTTTCTCAGTAATGGGGAAAATGACCAAAATGTGCAACTTAAAGACTCTACTAAAATAAAAATGGACCATCAAGAACATAGAGGAACTATGATAGACAATTGATCAGATCTAGTATGGATCATACATCTAGTGGTAGTTGGAATCAACGGCTCTCCTAGAGTTCCCTCATTTGAGATCTGTAGGGAAGAAGATCAAGTTAACCCTTATGAACAACTCGATACACTATCTCCCTTCAACCCTTTGAACGAAAGGCGGCAAAAGAAAAGAAAGAAAAAATCATAGACCGACTCCAGAATCTCCACATGTAGCACTATGAGGTCACATCCCCAAGAACGCCTTTGGCATCCAAGGGTCACAGACTGACCATAGAACCATGTTTAATAAGTGGAACGCATGGAAATAGAACCACCAAAGTATAGAATATTGTATCTTATAAAATGAGATTTTCATGTGTGAATCTAAATTAATCGAGCTCCAAATTGAATATCGAGTGAAAACCCTAAAAAAATTTTTTTTACTAAAGTGGACATATCTAGTCAAATTCAAATACCCCTGTCAAGGAGGATGCAGCTGATACTTTGAAATGATTATAAGGGGTCATCACTTCCTATTTAACCATCATTTTTTATGATATACCTTATGGTATGTATTAATTGCAAATGAAACCATTATTTGTTTTTCGTAATTGCCCATCGACCTAATAGGTGGATTTTATTCCGTAAAATTTAATTATATATATTACGAAAAGATTTTTTTTTTACGATGTACAAAGAACTTTCACTTGAAAAGTAGTTTGATGCATAAAATATTTCGTGTTTAAATTATATATATAGAACCCAAAGAAGTGTCAAACTCTAAGAGAATGTGAAGTAGACTACTCACCTGATCATGACAGAAGCATCAGTGACTATATATCACAGTTCGAACACACGTGAAATTAAAGTTCAAATAAGATGTCCCAATGATTCTTGAACACTACATAAATACTATTTTCTCTGTCTTACTTTATATGACTTACTTTCTTTTTTTAGTCAGTCCCAAATAAAATAACACATTTTTATATTTGATAATGATTTAACTTCAAAATATCCACTTTACCCTTGGATAAAATGATTTCTACCCACACAAATATCTATGACTTATTTTATACCACAAATTGTCAAAGTCAAGCTAACTCATATAAATTAGGACAGTAGGAGTATATGATATAGCTCCTATTCAGAAAAAAAAGAACATGGTGTATAATTACTACCATTATTGTATGTTTGAATTCTCATACAAAGCTTTTTTCAACCAATAAGAGAATTGAATATTATATATTAATTGATTAGCTGGTAGTTGGAAAATTATGCATAAGCTTTATATATTAAGCTAACTATTTATTCCCCATTGGTCCAAATGCGTTTAGTGGAATAAATCTTGCTGTTTATAATTAGGAATTAATTTCCAACTGAAAGCTTGACTAGGATTAGTTCAAAGATGACACGAATAATCTAGTGCAAAAAAAAAAAAAGGTAAATAATATATTACATAATTATCACTGTAATTTTTATTTTCCCTAATTCTTAAGTCATCCAAAAAAAATATTTATAAGTAAATCTTCTTGAAATACGAATATAAAAATTAAAAGATCGATAAAAGTAATTTGATAATAAAAAGAGTTTTTGATCAAGAAGGCGTGTATAATTTAAACTCATATATTAATGATTACTAATTCAAACCACACTCCATTAGTTGGCTTGTTTAACTCCATGTGAAAATTGGAGTCATTTTAAGTAAAATGATATGATAATTGATAGGTATATCATAACTACATGAACTAAATTAGCACTCATGTTGACAAGTTAACTTGAAATAAGGAAACATGACACGAGGACAATATTAAAAATTAAAAAAAAAAACGCATATATATTTTAGACTTTAGTGCAAGTTACAAAAGAATCTCAAGGAAGCAAAATACCATTAAGATCAAATATGATGAAATAGTTGAGATCATTGGATTGATAGGGAGTGCCTTAATGAATTTATTCTATGCTATTCTGAATTAATCGAGATAATGAGTCTCGAATAGCTGATACCTAAAATGAAGATGAAGGAGGGAAAAGTAAAATAAAGAAAAAAATATTTTACTTATAACCTATTCTTCTTGCCACATATCATTTTTTAATAAATTTGACCTAAGTCTTTAAATTCAATTTTTATCTCATTCAAAAATATGGAGACAAATTAAAGAAATGAAAAGGGAAGCCAAGGAGCAAAAACAAAAACATCACTAAGACAGTAGAGTACACTTGGATAATAATATGATTAAACCATTGTCAACAGTGTTATGATGTTAATTAATTAGTGACGCTACTATTGTCTTTGCTATTAATAATATATGTGTGTTGTTAGGAAATATTATTAGTGTCACAGCTGTAACAAGCAACTATATGGAAAGTTGATTAATTAGTAGTTAATTGATTAAGCATATTTTTTTTCATGTAAGCAAAATCTTGAGAGTCAACAAGATAAAATCCCAGATAATATATGGTGATCAGTTGATACTGATTATAACAATAGTAAAATGATATAATACTAATTTGTGTTCGGTGTTTATATTATACCAAACAATTTAATTTTAATAACTAAAAAATACAGTGAGAATACATATCACTTAATCATGCATGGTTAAGAATATAAGTTATTATTGTGTGCATAGAATGTCTTGCTTAGATTTGATTGATTTCTTATCAAACTAATATATACTAAAGATGGAATACGAACAAAAATTATTCGATTCACGTGAACACATATATCTCGCATCTTCATTAGTTTTTTTAGTTTAGTATAAATATTGAGTGTGTGTAAATTTTTTCCATAATCAAATAGTAATTCTTCCACTTAATACTTTACTTTTTATTTTATTTTCCTCCCATTACCCATATTGGAAGGCAAATCCATAGGAGCCAATCAAAAAGATATTAGCAAGAAGGAGCCCATTTATTATTAAATTATTAAAATAATTGAAGCAGCCAAGCCATCACTATATATTTTTCAAATCAAATACAACTTTCATGGTTGTCTTTTTCTAACATATTAGAAAATAATGATCTTCATGATCCAACAGATTTTCATCTGTCTAATGGGAAAGTCTTTTCATATAGTAGTTCCATTTATATATGTTATTACCTAGCTACTAGGGTTTTTGCCTTATATATATATTGCCTTCTAGATACAATCAAGTCAAAATATTGGACTTATAATCAAGTCTATTCATATAACTACATGTTACTCCTAGGCCCTAGCACTTCAAATTTGTTTGATAAATAAAAATACAAATACATAACTCGATCAGTTGGTTCATTATCTGAACTTTATCTGATTAGTGAAGGTTAAATTAAAAAACAAATGTTGAATGTATTTGCTTTTTTAAAAAAAACAAATATATGTTAATGTTACCTAGCTACTAGGGTTTTTGCCTTATGTATTGCAGTCTAGATAGGATATATTGGACTACATGTTACTCCTAGCACTTCAAATTATTTGTTTGATAGATAAAATATTACTCTATACTACATCTTAAAATATAATATGCATTTAATGAATTAGATTATTTTTGTAAGCTATATAAGGCAGTATTATTATTGAAATGATGGCAAATATGTTGGAATCTCCGAATTAAAAAAAAAATCATATAGATTGAGATGAAAGAGTATAAATATACTTTGCACTTTGTGTTATTTTTAATTAATTAAAGTTGTTAGATTTCACAAATACGTTAAAGGAGAATAAAGTGAGGTTTTGTGTGACCTGTGTATTACAAATATTAGGGATGAGAAATTAAGCTTACAAAAGGAAGTTCTAAAATAAAGAACTTCTAGTTATATAAAAAGCTAAGAAGAGTATGATATGATCAAAAATAAAGTTGTCCTTAATTCTTCACTCAGATTTTAATGTTAGGCTTGCCAACTATGTACATTATTCTTTAACGTATATATAACCTTAGAAGGAATATTTATAATCGTGAAGAAAATAGTTATTTTACAATGCTTCGATCCACAAAGTTAGCAAGCAAGTTAAAATATATATATATATTTATTTTATTTTATTTTTTTATTTTATTTTTTATATTTAAAATAATTTAACTTTTAAGGTTTTTTTTTTCATATTATTTTGATGACACGATTTTGTGACATATGTTTTTACCATATATTTCAAAAACCTTTTTTAAAAAAAACTTTGTATTAAATTAAATCAAATCAAATGCATGTCTCCCATAAAATGGTGTGGAGGATATAATTTTGACCTTTTTTTTCCTTGTTTCATTCCCATTGTTCCCCCGGGTGCACTAGCAAATTACGATTGATTACACAGTAATATATTATCATATCATAAAAATTAAGTATTTTTTAGTTAGAGAAAACCATAGAGTATTTTGTTCTTGAATACGTGATAACATTTAGCAGAGGCAGAGCTAGATGGGGGTTTGTGCGTTCGGACAAATGCACTAGCCTTTTCATAGACCATGTAGAAAATTAAATATATATATATATATATTAACTTGTGAACCCTTTAACAAAATTGATTCACAGCTCAGTGGTAAGAAAGAGTGGTAAAAATACTTTTCACACTAATATTGCCTCCAAACTCCTAATTCTGGCTCCGCCAGGTACATCACACTTAATTATTAACTATCAATTGCTTATATTGTATTAATAGAGGTGAACGGTACCCTTCATTAATCCTAAGTACTCAAAATATTATGATTTCTCTATTATGACTGTGATTTAATTTCTTACAAAGTAAGTATATTATCATTAAAATGAATTATAAGTATGTGTTTATGATATAAAATTCTATATAGTTAGGAGAAATACAAGTTTCTTCACCACCTAATTAATTAAACAATGGTAGTAATTACTCAACTCCTCTTTTTACTAGACAAAATTCTAGGATTAATTGGTAATTTTTACTACTTGACTATACATACACAAGTTGTTAATTTACTGTGTTCACACTAGCTAGCTACCCTTAGTAGCTAAGGGTCAAATTAAAGTGTTAATTTTGCTAATATTCTTGATAATGAGTGCTAGGATGATGCTAACACAATTATTAAAAAAAAGTTAATTATCATTAAAGGCCATATATTTATTGCTAATGGTACAATTAAAGGAAGAAAACAATATGGTGATGGAAGAAAAAGAGGAGCTAAAGCACTTCCCCTTGGACCCCATCTCATGTCTTATCAACTACACCAATTATTTGTTTTAATTTTATCTTTTTTCCATTGCAATCCTACTCATCTCTATATAATTTTTCCTTCTCTAAGCTAAAACAATTCATTAAAACACAAAACAAACCTATCCCTCACAATTCTCCACCCAATTTATGTTTACTTTTTCTTTTTTTTTAATTTTAAAAAATAGTCTTGGTAGAGTTACAAATAATTATTCCTTTGGTTACAACTTCAGGTTCAGAAACACGCAGTTCGAGAAAAATCAAGATTGCCAGACAGAAAACCTTCTTGAGAACTTTCAAGCTATGATGTCATCAAGTGAGCAACAAAGGGAAGCAGGAGGAGAGGGAGAAGGATCATCATCAACGACCGCAATTACTCTAGCACAATCCGATGACCACCACCATCATCATCAGCTATCACCACCTCCTCAACTAAGCCGTTACGAGTCTCAAAAACGTCGTGATTGGAATACTTTTGGTCAATACTTGAAGAATCACAAACCCCCGGTTCCTTTACCCCAGTGTAACTACAACCACGTATTTGATTTTCTTCGATACCTAGATCAATTCGGAAAAACTAAGGTACATTTAAATGGATGTGTATTTTTTGGACAAGTTGAACAAGTTGGACCATGTACATGTCCACTTAAACAAGCATGGGGAAGTTTAGATGCACTAATTGGAAGGCTTAGAGCTGCTTATGAAGAAAATGGTGGATTACAAGAGACTAATCCATTTGCTAATAGTGCTATTAGAATTTATCTACGTGAGGTAAGAGATTCTCAAGCTAAAGCAAGGGGAATTCCTTATAAGAAGAAGAAAAAAAAGAGGAAAATTCAAATTAATTCTAGTAATAACAATGAGGTAAATTCTTCTTGATTTTCACAAGAGGGAAAAAAAATAAATGGTAAATTTTTTTTCTTTTATAATAAGAAGGTTACTTCAATTTGCTTTTGGAAGATTTATATATAGTCATAGTTTCAATATTATGAGTATTAAATTATTAATTGACTTAGCTTCATATATAATGTGAAGATGTAAAATAAAATATAACATTAATTCTGATTAATTATGCTGCTTTCTCTAGGATTTCTTGGATATATATTCATTGAATAATTAGCACTTGAGTTGAAGTTCAATCCAAAATAACATATATATTTATCTTCAGAAGATAGGAATAAGCTAAGGTTGATATCCGTCACTTTAATTTCTTCGAACTCCATTTATGAGATTTCACTGGTCATATTATTATTGTTATTGTATATTGGGTTTGAGGGCTCAAGGTATTTCCCTTTCATCCGGATTTCCCTAGCCCTAAACTAGAGTTTTAGAAACCCTAAAATTTAGACAGCTTCTACTGATTAGTTAATTTTGATCTTCTACTTGAATTTAGGAACAATAGGAATTAGTATCCAAGATTTTAGTAATGAATTCGCTATCTTTCAAAATTATGATTTCAGATCTATTATTTATTATAATTTTAACAATTTTTTATGTACAAAATTTATGTTCTACATCAAAAATACTGGATGAATATGATCTAATGAATACTATATCCACCATTGTCAATGGCGAAGACTTGATTTTCACCAATTTCACCCTCAACAATACCATTAATTTCAGGTTGTCACAATAATTAATTGATGAATTAAGCATTTCTTTTTAAGAGTCTACATGAAATAGACTTGCGATATGATAAGTAATTAATTACTAGTAGTAGCAATTATTATGTGTAGTTAGGCCCACTCCATAAAGAGATTTTTCCATTAGACAAATTTCATATAGTCATAATCATATCCATAAATAGAAAATAATCATGTCTTGTTGTACGCATTATCTTTACCCTTATAATACTTTTAATCTGTTTAAATTTAATTCACATTGTCCTAAAATTCAAACTTATAAAAAATCAAAATGTTCATGACTATGTCATGAAATTTAATAAAATCTTAAAGGTCGAACTTATAAAAATAAACTCAAACTTCATGGAAAATTCCTAGAGTTTGACAGAGTCCCTATATCCCAAATTTTAACTAAGTTATTTAGATTTGATTCGCGCATTTCTCCCGATTTTTATTCTATCTAAGATCAAATTCATGTTTTTCTAATTATGATAGTTGGAAAAAAATTTACTCACACCTGATATTAACTGTTTAGCATGATGGTGGATGTTACACAAATGCTCTAATGACTAAAATATATTAAAAAGTAATTTAGAGGGAGCAATATTAGATTTGGAGATCTTTGTTTATTTGATTTGGTCAACCAGAATCAAGGGTGGAATATAAACATAAAAAAGGATTAATTGGAGATTAGCAATGAGACATGCGGGCCAAATTAATGGAATAAACATCTGGGAGAATTTTGTCTTTTTTATTTTATTTTATATTATAGTATTATATATACTATTATATAACATAGTGGTAGTTGGGGTCACTGACATGATCTATTTTGCCACTTTTCTTATTTGTCTAAAATTGTTGTTCTCGTTGGCTACGTTGCTGGTACTACTTCAGAATATTTCTGTTTCTATGTGGAATTTTTTTAAAATGTGTTACTTTTAGAAGATTCAACATGTACCTGATGACAATTTTGATGTGTACGAGCAACATAAGTAATAATCGATGTACTACAACAACAACAAAAATGAGATCATTACTAAGGTTTAATCTTGGTGGCTTTTGCTTAAAATTCTTGTAGAATTTCAACCAAAATTTTCACAAGAATGTTTTTAATGTCTTCATACTTGGAATTAAAAAGGCTTCAATTGAAAATTTTCTCAAACAATTTTATGAATGGTACAAACCGCGCTAGTTTATTCACATGTTTGTCTTCGCGAACTCTCATGCAAGGGCAGATGTAGACTTAAAGCTACGGATTCAGATCAACTCAGTAGCTTTTGCCTGAACCTGTATTTCTATCTAAGAATTCACTCAATGTCAATAAACCCAATAATTATTATGTACTAACTCGATATAGTTATAGGAACCAATAAACTTCAAATTCTGAATCTGCCTCTACTCTCAGGAACATGAAAAGGGCACTGCAGTTGCATGATACTTAGAAGCTATGATACAGTATTGATCAATTTGCTACAACTATTGATCACCTTGTCATAAAGCACTGTGTAATTTGAGCTGCTTATGTTCCTGAAGTAGCAGCCTTTATCGTCGTTGTATTTGTATATCTGTTGTGTGCTCCCGAGTCCACTGTCTATCGACTGGTCCTTTACAAGCATATAGCCCTGCGCGTTCTGCAGATTGTGAACAGAGCTGGCTGAGGATCCATACTTTAACCTCTTCTCATCAAATAGCAAAGTCACATTCGAGATAGAAGCATAGCTTTTATCTCCCATCTCAACACCATCAGAGTACATGTGAAGCTGAAACTTTTTAAAGGATTCAAGAACATGAACAGAAAAAGACCACGTCTTAGCATAAACAGTGTCATTAAACTCAATAGTCTGATCAACAACTTGCAAGTTCGCGTCATTTCCCATCACCATATAGTTACTATAACTAAAACCCTGGGATGATCTCGTCGTGACTAGTCCATAAGATGATTTTACCCATCCAGTCATTGAGATCGATCTACGAGCATTTGTCACAAAGGAACCATCAAGACCAGTAAAATTACTCGTGAGAGAAAATGAAAGGGGCAAACTACTATACTCCAACAACTTTCCTTCTGTTTTTACACTCTCTTTATCCAACCAAAGATGCAAATTTGCATCAACATACCATACATTCAAAGCATTTGTAACACTAAACGAAATATTATGAGAACTTCCATCCAAGATCTTCCCTAACAACGGCGTAATTTCAATATCATATGAAGGAAGATCAAATGAGCCAATTCCACTTATAGGTCTCCACAACAGAGGATTGACACCACCAGTATAAATCACAGTAAAAGGCCAAACTGCACCAACTACAACATCATCCAAACTTACTATCACCTCTCTAAAAGCACCATTCCCCGCGATATCACTACGATTATTTGCAGTAATATAATCATTTGGCAAATTTCCATACCAAAACTCATCATTCTCATGAAATGACACATAAATTTCCAATACAGCCCTGTATACATTTTGTGGGATTTTGAACTCTTTTGACTGTACATCTGTTGAATTCTCAATCTCAAACCACAAACCATCATTCAACGGCAAATTACGCGATATGGGTACGATTAAATCAGCCACAGAATCAAATCCCTTAAAGGGGTTTCTCACTTTTTCAGTATGATAAAAATGAACAAAAATTTCTACATGATAAACCCCAGTATATTTACTATCAACAATGTTTCCAACATAAACAGCAAGAGTTTGATTAGTCATAAGCAAAGAAGAATACCTAGTAATATCCTTCTTCACAGTCCAAATAACTCCATTTGGCCTTGGTTCTGCAGTACAACTCCTGAAAATTTCAACCCCACTAAGCCAAATCCCAAAAATTCTATCAAATTGTCTTCCTTTACTTGTTGCTTTCCATTCAAGAATGATTTTGGAGAACTTTTTTGATGGGCAATTTGAAGGGGGTGTGTAATTTGTGAGGATTGGTGGTTTCCCATATGTATAGGCAAAATCATGTTTGAGCACTAAGTAGGAACAAGATTTGGTTTTGGGTAATTTTATAGGATTTGTGACTTCAAAATAGGTTGTGGGGGTGTCATTCTTGGGAGAAATGTCTTGTTGAGTGGTGAAATTTGGTCTGATTAGAGCTGTTTTGTGGATTGTTGCTGTGGAAAAAAGGGGTATTTGGAGTACTGAGAAACAAATGAAGAAGAAGAAGAAAGAGACAGCCATTAATGGCATGCAAGAGAATGTGTAGTTTTGTCAATAGCTACTCCTGGATCCGAGATTTGAAGTTTATGATGAATTTCTACGTCACATATAGAATCTAAATAAAAGTTATTGAATTCACGTGATCAGATATAGATCTACCCCTAGGAATTGGGAGGAGGAAACAATGTCCTATGAAGGTTAAATTTTTTCCTAGTTTGCCTTGTTCTTTAGGATTGCTTGGAAATTCACCAAAATGATGACAGCTTCATTCTAGTATGACCAAAAACTAACATGTAATGATGAGTCATTGTCAGTTGCAGACTTGAAACATGTTTAATAGAGTACAAAATTATTTTAACAGCTGTATGTTAGTCTTATTATCCTTAATGTTCATCTAATATAGTTTGATATCAAGTTTAATATATTTCAAATTTATCTGCAATTATACAAATGGCGTAGGATAAATAATTAAATCTAACTGATAGAAAATATGACAACATTACAATAATAACTATGGGACGTTTTACCTTCTTTTTTTTCCTTTGGAAGTTTGGGGGAAGGGGAGTTGTTAAAAAAGCTACAAAACAAATGAAATTTACACTCTGTACAGGCAGCCTCCAAGGCCTTTTACCTGCAATTTCTTGTATTATTTTGAATTCTAATATATAATGTCAACTAAGAAATCGATTCAAGACGAAGAGCAGACCGGAGTCTCCATTCAAGAAGAAAAGTTCCAAAGGTACATAAGAAGACAGAGACACTTCTGATGAGGCGAATCTGTATGTAGGCTGCAAAATCTTGCTACCTTTGGCACATGGAATAGTTAGAAGACGCGGACCAGTCCTCATCTGCCATATCTGCATGAGAAACTCAAGTGTGAAAACAAGCATAACCTCCGATGCATCTCCAGATATACAATAACCTAGAGTCTACTCGAACAAATTTCATCAGATATAGTTTTCACAAGCAATCAACAAATGGCACAGTTATGTATTTGTTGTTTTCGCTAATAATTAGTAAGCAAAAGGATGGTAGTTTTGGCTGTATTAAGTTACTATGAATGAAGTCTGAAGCGCAAAACTAAAAATGGGGATGAAATGAATGAGAAAGATGATACAGCAGAGAGTGCAGCAAACCACCTCCACAATCCCTTTACGTGGTGCGTGAATCGCTAGACAGAGGCAATAATCACTTTTCACGTGTTCATGGTAAGCAGATCTAGACGTTTCAACGTCTTTCTTAGCAAGCATCTCAACAAAGAGGCAACTTGCATCACGATAACCCTGCAAACCAATACATTTTATCAGGTGATAAACCTAAGTAGATAGTTGGGGCCTGTTTGTTTTGGATTATTTCATCAGAACTACTCAAAATCATTTGTAAACTCATGTTTCCAGTCGATATTGACATTCAGTTCTTATATGAAAAATCAATTCACTGAAGTAATAATCAAACATTCTTCTACAGAATGTGCACACGTATATTTTCTTCGCCATCCAATGATCACTTATATAATCATAAATAATTTGGATGAACCAAACAAGTAATTATTAATAGGTGAATAGAACATACCTTCCACAAACGGACCACCACAAGGGCCTGAGTGTCTAAGAGTAAAATACGACCCAGAGAATCAGTTATTGCAGCCAAAGTACCACTAGGTGATAACGTGAGCTTCTCCCCCTTTCTAGGATGATCCTTAAAGCAAGTCAAAGGAGAAGCTGCCAGAAATAGAGAATTTACAATGACATTATGTCAGCTAATTTGAAATCCAATTAGATACTCAAAGAGTATACAATGAAGTCTGAAGTACAATTATGTAAAACATGGAAAAATACAGCTAAACTTTATATTGTTAGATGAACTATTGGGAATTAGACTTCAACTGAATAAGGAGTAAAAGAAGAATCAGCGAAAGATAACTTCAGCATTCTCCACTTCACAATTCAAACATACAACCTCAATGGGGAAGTAACATGGCAGGGTCATTATTTGAGTTTTTCCACTAATCTAGTAACTACAGCATCAACTTTACCAGGTTCAGTTTACTAACAGTCAGCACAACATTGGAAAGTATGTTACCCAAAGCCCAGAGCAAACATAAACAAATTACCATGGTCCGGTCCAATATTGACCATGTTTTCTCCAAGCGAAGTCCAGAAAGATAATGGAGAGAAGTAATTGAGTTTTCTTGAAAAAGGAGCTTGTCATTAACAAAAGGCAATAAAACATAGTAACCTTTTTTTTCAACCAAGTGACACAAAGGTTGTCTCTACCTACTTGTAATAGACTCTCGGAAGCCAGTGTGGGCACCCAACACTAGTCGTCGAGTACAGATCTAGAAGTCAGATCTGTCATCACCTAAATCTTAGGATGCAGGGATACAGATTGGAATATGGGTACAGGCCTTAATGACACAACCAATAAAGTATATATGACATATATAAGTAAATATGTTTCGACAAAGAATTGAAAGTAATAAATTAAAGCTAGTATATTTAAATTCTTTCTAAGCACTTGATAATTTATTCATAGGTTATCTCGTATCAGTACTTTATGTGAATATATATGCAATAAACCAAAGAACCAATCAACCTATACTTCTTGGCCATATTGCAAACTACTTTCCAACTCAAAGATAAACTTGTAGAAAAGAACACTTCCTTCAGTCATGATCTCTAGATGGAAGTTCAAATAAGTAAAGGAAGGATGGCATGATGCTTGGAAGCGGAAAAAAATGAGCATTTTAACATGTAAAAGAAGTGATATGTGATCAACCTCTAGCTATTAGTTTAAAATAGAGAGAACTGAATAAGAAATTCTTTCAACGATGAAAAAAATACCATATACCTTGAGCAAAAGGCTGAGGCTTTGGTTCTGGTCTTTTTGTAGGAGATGGATCACTTCTCCATAACATTTTTGAGATTGAAGTTATTGTTGAAAAAGTTGCAGGCACAACCTTGGAGAGAATAGCCCCTACTATTGATCTGCTTCGGTCTACAGAAAGTCTTGAATGTGTAAAGAGAAATCCAATTTAGTAAAATAAAGCAAGAAATGGGAATGCAGACAGAAACTTTAGTTAAAAAAATTAAAATGAACTTGAAAAAAGAATCATAACATAATATACTGCAGACTAACCGATAAGCAGAAATCACAGCGTCAGCTCCAACAGTGATTGCACAATAATAACGCTGACTTGACTGCCCAACAATAAAAGCAGCTGAATTCAAATACCAGAATAACTTCAGAAAATTTCCAGAAGTCATAGGACGAAAAATAGCATTTCACTAGAGCAGTAAAAATTCATTTTAGTGTGTGCACTATAGGAGAAGGTTTAGGGGGTTGAGGAAACAACAAATCCCAGTAGAAAAGTATGCCTTGTTTAAAAGGAAGACAAGAAAGTACTGCAATATGATACAATGAGAGATTAAAATATTACCTGTAGCTCCAGCAGAGGAGGGGGCATCAGACCAGTGATAGCAGCATCAACACAGGAACCATATTTACTAACATTCCATAGCTGGTATGGAAGCCTCCCAAAAGTATCTGTAGAATTTTCAGATTCTCTCTCATCCCAGAACTGAGAGTGTCTTTCTCTAAACCACCTCTGAAGCATATTCTGCATTTTAATACGGACATTAACGGTATGGCATATGAGAACCTAAACTTCATGGTTCGACATCAGAATGGAGATGTAAAAATTGAAAAATAAATGTCCTGATATCATTGTTGATTTAGAAAAAATAACATTTCTTGTAACCGCGAGAATATTCGAATACCTGAATGTCTGATCCATCAAATCGAGCAATAACACCTGACATAACAACACAGACCTCTTCTGATGATGCATCTTGGGTTAGATCTCTCTTGGTATCACGGACTCTCAATCTGAGAATCTTTCCAGGGCTTACTATCTGCCACACAAAAGTTCGGGTAAGTTCGCTAATTATCGTA
Source organism: Solanum pinnatisectum (assembly GCA_035578085.1). Taxonomy (NCBI): domain Eukaryota; kingdom Viridiplantae; phylum Streptophyta; class Magnoliopsida; order Solanales; family Solanaceae; genus Solanum; species Solanum pinnatisectum. The sequence goes on along the minus strand of CM069082.1, from coordinate 42,407,102 downwards.
TGGCACTGCTAAATAAAACAAAAAATAATCTCAAACCAAAGGCTTGTAGGTTCCAAAATATCTAGTTTTACTACATAGCATAATCAGTTAAGATGTCAAACTAAAAGAAAAAGTGCATAACGACCATCATAAACAAACTCTTTCGTTTTCTTTGAGAATAACACTAAAAACAAACAGCAACAACAACATATCCAGTGCAATTTTTTTTTTATGACAATCCAATGCAATCCCACAAGTGGAGTCTAGGAAGGGTAGCAGGTACGACAATCTTACACAAGTGGGTTGTGGGAGGTAAAGAGGTTGTTCCCAATATACCCTCAGCTCAAGGAAAAATTTATCATAAATGACAAATGAGAAAGCATAAAACTTTTGTTGTTGTTAGGAAGCATAAAACTTTTAAATAGCAAAACTAAGAGTAGCGTGATCCAGTGACAAAAACTAATGTCTAATATAATCCAAGCACATTTGCAACTTTACTAAAATTCTTTCTGAATGTGAATTCCACAGCTTCATCAATTCCTACAACTCCCTAGGTTACATAACCCCAATTTTCCCCCTCCTATAGCTTCTTCACATAACAATCAAATTCACAACTACATTTACTAATTCCACTGCATTTGCAAACTATGAACAGAAAAGACGAATACCTGTTTATGAATCAGATCACCACGGAGAGAATAAATCAACAAATACCCACGAGAAGTGCCCAAAGCTAGAACTTTGATATCATCAAACACTAACCACTCGATCGCAGATATATACTCAGCCTCGATCGGGGAGAGATCAGGTACGATCTTCACCCGGTTTCCTACCGGGTCGGATCCTTCGGACCAATGTAGAATGAGAACAAGCGAGCGGTTGGCTAATGCAATTGAATGAGTGTCGAGAGCAGTTAGGAGATTAGGGTTGTTTACCAGCCAACCTTCTTTGCCGGCGCCGAGCTCCGACAAATCGTCGCAGGCTATGCATCCGAGCTCCGTCGTATGGTTTCGTCGGGCCATTACAGGTCAGATGGAGAGAGTCAGATCATCGGAAATTTGTCAAATGGGTCCTACTCTGTTATATAATTCTGATATTTCTTTTGTATTTTATTATTTATATACTTTGCTTGCAAGTTGCACCATGTTCAATTCCTTGAACTTTTAAAGTGAATTTTCAAGTAAATGACATAAATGGTCCCTAAACTATTTTAGTAGGTCTAAAATAGTTCCTTAATTATACAGTTAAGTTAATGAATATAGTCCTTTAACTATCTACAATCTTGTCAAGTTTGGTCTATATTTACTTTTTATTAAAAAAAAAAAAAGTTGTTAACAAACACCATTAACTTACATTCTAATTTAATCTCTATCTCCTGACTTTTTTGTACCACTTCTTTGCTCTATTATCTCACTATTTCTTCACTTTATTTTGTCCAATTCTTTTTTCCACTGTTTTACTGTAATTGTGTGTTGGTCGTTATTTTATTCGAGTTGAATCAAATTGCAGCACTAAAATACCGAAAAATCAGCATCAAACTATACATAACACAGCACTAGACAGCAACATCAAATCATTAAAAAATCAATACCAAACTACTACATCAGACTATCAAAAATTTGCACCAAACTGCTACGCAGACAGCAGCACTCGAGCACCAAAAATCAGCACCAAGCTGCACAAAAACTGCGCCAAACTACACAAGAACTGCACCAAAAAACATCACCAAGCTACCCCAAACTGCACAAAAACAACAACAAACTTGACGAGGTTTTCTTTACTATAGCAGTGTCAATGAAGAAAAGAAGAGGGAAAAAGAAAATCAAGAGAGAGTAGTTGAATTACGACGTTTGTTAACGGTGTGTATGAAAAGTAGATACAGACCAAACTTGACAAGATTGTAGATAGTTGAAAGACTATTTCTGTTAAATATATAGTTTAGGGACTATTTTAGACTTACTATCATAGTTTAGGGACCATTTATGTTATTTTCTCTGAATTTTACATATAATATAGTTAAGAATTTCAGAATATATATACATATATATATATATAGTATTTCCTTCATCTCAAACAAATTTGTTGTGTTTTTAGTTTACACACATAAAAAGAAAATATTAATTAATTAGGAGATGTTATAGTTTTAATGTACAAACTAAAAAAAAACATCTAATGAATTATGAGTTCAATCTATCATGTTTAGCAGAAAGACAAATATTCCTTACTCATTAACAAACAATCACTTATTTACAAACTTCAAGTGGGGAAAATAGTTTTCATTTCCCATCTATGGAAAATCCTTTTCGTTTCGCTTAGCCTTATCCCCTGTAGAGGATATTTTAGTGATAGGTTCTATAGGAACTGAACGATCCTATTTGATCAAATACCTAGCGAATAGAACATGACTATTGGGGTGGATACCCTCACTATTGTAGAAAGATCTCAAGTGCGAATCTACCGGTCCATCTATCTATCCGTATATAGATATGTGATCAAGCATGTCCATTTGTAAAATAAAAAAGAAAATTTCATTTCCCCTACCCAACTCCGTGTACGAATAAAGTGCGAAAGGGGTGATAATTTCAGTAGGAAAACTCCTTTTGTATTAAAATATATCATGATGCTAAATTGGCTTAATATTTGTTCTCAATCCATAACAAATGAGCGTAGGTCAACTTATCATCGAAATATGTTTTAATCCAAAGAAAGTAATAATTGAAGCATATAACTCAAAAAAAAGAAAATTATCCTTCGGATGGCTCAATTAATTTGGAAGGTGGTCATCGACAAAGATGATCGGGATTAATCCCCTCAATACCTTCTGAGTCGAGCATGTCGCATAGGTGTCTTCCTTTTTCAGTTGCTAGCTGTTCTGTAAATACACCTTTATCCTATAAAGCAACACAGCTCTCTCCTTCTCCCCAGTTGCTGTGAAAATTTTGTAGAAAAAATGCAGAATCAGAACTTGTCTGTAGCTAAAACCCTAAATCCTACCTTCACAACTCTTCAATCACCATCTCTCGCCCAATTCTTCAACCCTCTTCGCAGAACACTACCCTCAATTCCATCTACCTATAGAACTCCGAAGCCTCTCTATATTCAAGCCCAGAACCGGGAACTCGCAATTTCCCGGCGAAATGACAGTCACCGGAGGGATACCCGGTCATTTGCCGGCCGAAGCAAAGGAAAATCCGATGGAACATCACCCGGGCGCATTGAGGGAAGCGGCGAGTTCCGACGACAAGCTAAGCGAAATGCCCGCCGGAAAAGTAAGAAATTAGCAGAGAGCCTTTTCTACAGGCTAAAGAATCCTCATGGAACCTACCCGGATAATTTCTCCGAAGAAGAGCTGCAAATGATTGGTTTGGGGTATGATAGAATGGTTAGGTTTATGGAAAGAGATGACCCAAATCTCAAACATCCGTATGATTGGTATAAGTATGGTCAATTTGGGCCATATTCTTGGCGTGGAGTTGTATTAGGGGAGCCTATTCGAGGGCGATTTTCGGACCCATGTGTATCTATGATTGGTGAGGTTAGGGACCAAGAAGAGTGGGAGAAGATTGAGCAACATGAAATGGCTCAGGAATTTCAGAATAGATTGGATGCAATGGATAAAAATGTGGGGTTTAGATACTTTTGGGTGTTTGTTAGGCATCCTAAGTGGAGGATATCGGATTTTCCTTGGCAACAATGGACTTTGGTGTCTGAGGTTGTCGTTGAAGCTGGGAATGAGAGGTTGGATAAATGGAATTTGATGGGGCGGCTCGGGAATAAAGCAAGGTCATTGATCACACAATGTGCAGCATGGATGAGACCTGATATTGTATATGTACAGAGACCTGTATATCAGTGTAGGTTTGAGCCTCAAGATGACTTTTTTAAGGCATTAACGCCTTTGCTAGATCCAGAAACTGAACAGGATTGTTTGTTTGAGTTGGAGGATGATAACGGAAGGATGGAATTCTGTACTTATTTTGGTGGGTTGTGTAAGATTGTGAGAGTGAATCCTAAGGCATTTGTGGATGATGTGGTAAAGGCTTATGAGAAATTGAGTGATGAGAAGAAGTCCAAGTGTTTGGGGTTCTTGTTAGACAATCATCCTGTGCCTTTGTTGCATCCTTATACAAAGGAGTGGAAGGTGAAGTTGGAGGAAATGGAGATGGGTTGTGATGCACCGGATGATGATGAATATGGCAGAAATGACAAGGGAGAGACCGAGATAGTGGACTGGATTGAGGATGAGGAGGATGATGATGATGATGACGATGACAATGAAGATGAGTACGATGTGGATTTGAATGCAAGTGGAGATGAAGATGATGAGCTGGGTATCAAGGAGGATGACAATTCAAGCCAGGAAGAGGACACAAGATTCTGGGAAGATGAATTTAAGAAGGCATTGGGTAGCAACGAAGCAATGGAAAAGTTTGCCAAGAAATATATGGAGACATCGACGAAGTTTTATGAAAAGCATATAAATGCAATGGAAGACAAGGAAAAACAAGCAAAGGAAGATGGTGGAGATGAATTGGCAATGAGAGGTGTTAGAGCCAAAATAAGCCCAAAGGAGTGGGAGAGTCATGGATTTGGTCCTTGGAGAAGAAAACTTAAGAAAAGTAAAATGCCTCCTGAATTGTTCATGAGAGCTGCAGTCAGGCCATTCACTTACAAGAATCTGGTAAAGGAAATTGTTTTAACCAGACATGCTATACTAGAAGGCGAGATCGGTAAGAAGAAATGAAATAGTTACCAGCTTTTGCAATTGGGTAGGACTAGATACAAAGATTCATTGTGCTACACTGCTAGTAACACTGCAGAAACAATGTATTATCATAAGAGCTAAGTTATTTTCTTGTATAATTTCACTTGAGGGAAAAAGCAGACTCTGCAATCTCACCAAGAACATATTGCTATGTATTGATACCAAGTTGAAAATATTTTTTTATAATAAACTTTAAAAAAAATTTGGGGGTGGGGGCTGGTAGCATGGGTGGGTGGGAGCGAGGGTAGGAGTGAAAAAATAAAATTTTGAAGTTGAAAATAATTTTTTAAAATAAACTTAAATTTTTTTTGATGGGTGGGGGGCTGGTAGGGGGTGGGGGTGGGAGGGTCGAGGGTGGGGGTGAAAAAAATGAAATTTTTAAGTTTAAAATATATTTTAAAAACAAACTTAAATTTTTTTTGAGGGGGTGGGGGGGCTGGTAGGGGCATGGGTGGATGGGTCGGAAGAGAGTTTTGGATAATGTTTTCCTTAAGTTTTGAAGGGAAGTCATTTTTCTTAAATTTGAGGAAAATGAATTGATTTGGAAAACATTTAACCCAACCAAACATGAGAAAATTTTTCGGAAAATATTTTCCTTCCTACCAAGCACACGCTAAGTCTGCAAATTCACAACTGAAAACTGACCAACAATTTCCAGTCAATGCATCACTTCATAATTTTGAAGAATAAATGGTTTCATGCAAATTTTGATCTGTCTCCAAAGCAAAAAGGACTGAGTTATGGATTTGCAGAAATCTCAGCAAAGGATGAAAAAGGCGATAAAATGGAAGATAATTTAAATAAGAATCCAAGGTAGATAACGAAAGAACTATTTACACAAATGTCAACCCCTTTGCAGGGAAAGTGTTGTAGGCATGTTCCTTCTACTTCAGCTCAGACAGTTACTTTCTACTGTAGTAGATGTTACACAAAACAAAACGCTCATTGTCATTGTCAAGTTTCCTTCTCAAAAAATTCCTCTGGAACATAAAATCTTAGTCCAATCGCCTGCAACAAAATAACAATGGAACCCCGTATTATAAACTGTTATTTGCATGCATTGGACGTGTGCCATCTTAAAAAGGGGGAAGCAGAATAGCATTTTATTCCTTCTAGAAAGAAAAAAAATCAACAGTGCAGCTGAGAAAATCAATTGAACCCATTCATGACATAGATGTACATGTAAAAATCACTAAAATGTCAACAAATATGGAACTTTAAACTCATAATTTCAAATGTGATTGAACCCATTGCAAGTTTAAATCCGTCTCTTATAGCATACACAAGTATCATGCATATCAGCAGAGCAGTCAGTCTGAGTCAAGTAGGGATGTGATACAAAAGTTGAAACAAACATGCAAAAATAATTACTACTTTATCTAATGTCAGCAGAATTAGGTACCTGTGCAAATTTAATATCAGCATCACTATGGTCACCTTGTCTTCCAGCAGCATCACCAACATAGAAAGACCTAGAATGACAAAAGAAAGTTCTATTAGATTAGTCAACGATTAGGAAGTAAAATATTTAAAATTGCGCTATTGACCAAGGAAGAGGAAATAACTGGTCCATGTCTATGGGAACTCCAGAATTGAACTGCTTTTTCATAATATTCCACATCCCGGTCTTAGGCTTGCGAAAGGGATCTTCTGGCTTGATCTTACTCAAGCCACAAGCGATGAAAACCTGCATCAACAGAGATATGAGAACTATTTACGGAGCATTCTAGTAGATTTTTCTCTCTGCTATTTTCATCACTTGTGAAGGAACCTGCCACCCCACCCACAAACCACGACCCATCACCAACAGCAAATAAAAGTCAAAAAGAGATTAATCTGAGAGAGACTCTTCCTTTTTCCCCATTTTCCTATACTCTGCTGGGGGTGAAGGGCTGCAGAAGGATCAGGCACTAATAAGCAACTTATCAGCTACTATTTAAAAGTGAATTAACCTTCATTGCGTCATAAGAAAAATACTAGCTAGATCCAAAATGTTGATACATACTAACCGATCCAATCACCTGAATTGGAACACCAGCAACTTTGATAAATTGTTCAAGTCGTCCAATTTTAGAGTCCACAGCTGCCTGCCTACTTTTCTTCCACCGCTCAATGTTGGATTCATTGGTAAAAATTACCTGTACGTATTAATAAAAATAAGATGGCTGATTTGCAGATAATGTGACGAACTTTATCAAACATACTTCAAATCCACCTAGTGACTTAATATACTGCAGCATAAGAATTAAACATGATATTTAGACACTACAAAAAGGATGTCCACCAGCTTATAGCCATCATTGTACAAGCTCTGCAGCTTCTCCGGGATTGAAGGATGCATCAGCGACCAAGCATCTGCACCAACTCTGAGAAAAATGGAACTCCGTCATATCAAAAGAGAAGTTTTGACTTTAAAAACACTAATCTAATTCCAGAATATTTAAAATACTTATCTAATTCCAGAATATTTATGACATTGGTATACATAGTTCATCCTAAATCTAATAAAGAGAGAGGATGTTAAAACATAGTATTCACCAGACACGGAGTACTTTTCTTTTTGACAAAGTCACCAAGACACTAATAAATGATGTAAACAAAGAGCTGTGTATTGGTGTTAATAGAACTATTGAAGAAATAAGTACATCTCCGAGTCCCTTTTTCAAAAAATAAATACACCTAACAGTTTAAAAATGGAAATGGAAGACATGGAGGAATTCCTTGCTAAAATCTATAGTTATGAGATTTTGGGTGGAAGATGGCAAAATACTATGGCTACTAGGAAAAGGTTCTCATATAAATCATTTAGAAAACCAAGGTTCAAAGAAATCAGTTTTTCACAAAAAATCACAAGTTGACATGCACTCTCATAGCTACAACTTAAGTAAGAAAGGATGGCCAAAAGATGGAGGGAAACACAAATAACTTTTTTACATTGTGGTTTGCCAACCTTACAGAGTTCTATTTATTCGTAAATTGACTACTTGAGTGCTTCCAAAAACAGTGAATGAAAACTCAACAACTTGGAGAAAAGCAACACCAGGAAGAGAGATTGAATCAGGGAAGTAGTGCCTTCATGCCTACATGTATATTCTGGGAGACTTTAAAGGAAAAACTAGAAGAACTATGAAGGAACTGAAAAGCCCTAGTGGAGAATTAAGGGCTCTTTTTTGGGTTATTTTTGGGTAAGAATATCTCTTTGTACAGATAGTTGGATGTATGTCTTAAATGCTTAATATAATATTCATCATTGTAACACAGCTACTACTTTGGGACAAGTAATAACCGTTCAGACTTGTTAAAAATATGACAATTCTTTTCAATTAAATCCTGTGTTTTCATGCATTCTAGAGTTAGTTTAAGCTCCAGTCACACATTATTTAAAGTTGCAATAATTATCATATACACACTCTCATGTCAAGAAGAGTTTTAGATAATATGAAACACAGGAAGAAACCATACCTTCTCACATTTGTATTTGCAAGACAACCATCAAAATCAAAGGCAGCAATTTTACCTGAAGCATGAAGCCCATTGTCCTAAAAACCCAAAAAAGTACATAAAGGTGAAAAGCGAGGTCTTTTTATCACATGCCAAATCAGTACTAGAATACAAGCCTCCACGCCATGCATCAGGCTCTGTATCTGATACTATTCCATCCCATTAGAGGTCATACAAGTTAGACTAGAACATTAATCAATAGAAGTATGAAGGGATTATTATATCATCATTGATTCATTGACCAAAGTAGTGGTTAAATAAAAGTTCAAACAATGAAAAGGTTGAACAATATGTCAAAAAGATGTCACATAAAATTGGAGAAGGAAAACTTTTAAGTGTAGAATGAGATTGATGAGAGAGAAATTGCAGCTGGGAGATGTTGGGCAAAGAAGAGTACACCTACATACTAGCATCCTACAGAGTGAATATCTTGAATATCTACTCGACAACACCCTGGCCCACTACCACCACAGCAAAATGTTATCTTCATGTACTCAATGGAAAACCCCATACAACTTGAGTGTCAACATATTCGTCAAATTATTAATCAACTAACCTGTTCAAGATATATAATCGTCTGAAATGCCCTCCACTTTGGTAACAATGTAGCATCCTGAGAAAAGAAATAGTGCTTCCATCAAAACAAAGTGCCAAATATCTGATCAGTGGCCCTTTTTTTTTTTACAAATATAAAACTGCAGTAAAAAATAACAGGTAGCACAGAAGCTAAAAAGACCATTCATTTTCATATTGTCAAAATGAGGTGGCAAGGGGGTCAGTTAATTAGTTAATAGCTAAATCAGAAAGCAGCTATATGTTAAAACATTGCCATTAAAATGCCATCCTATGAAAAATCAAAACCTATAAAGAAAAAATAATAAAGGATTACAAGCAAAATCTTTTCCGGTTCTAACATTTCCATTCAATTTTTGCTGCTCTAGGAAGTGGAGACAGGGGATTACTGATTTTGACATATGCCAGATATCGTACCTTATAAGTGTCCCTCACATCAGAAATGGAGAATGCTATCTCCAACACAGGTTCCTCTTCAGTGGCCGACAGCTAAAAGAGTTTTGCCATGCAAGACATGCTTAGAGAGTCAGTTTAACTAAAATATTAAGGAGACAAACATAAAGAGATGCTACAAGAACACGAGAACATACTGCTTAATGGAATTGTGCAGACTAATCAACCAAGTCATCTTTCATTTCAAGATCTATTCAAAGTTTATCGGTGGTTTAAGTTTATCTTATTGCCAACTTCAGTGCGGGATACCGAAAATGAAAAGCAGAGACAACTGTTCCGATCAGGTAAAGCCTGAAGGCTACCCCGACCTTGTAAGGGAAGATGCCAATCATCTCTCCTTTGTATGACCAAAGACAATTTTAGTTGTAAGCATGCAAGCACCAAAAACAATATTTGCATTCTGGACTGGCTAGATGATTTGTACATGCATGTTAATGTTTGCCCTGACAAGTGCAAACATAGTGCAGAAAGACCAAAGAATATAATGTCTCCTGATTATTCTCCCGTATTTACCATAAACCTGTTGACATGCCATAGAGAATGATGCTTTTGATTCACTAAAAATCCACAGAAATAAGAAGTACAAAAGATTGGTGAAAACTCTTGACATCTCAATTCCTGGTCACTGTTCTTCTACAGTCCACAAGCTTCTACGAAGGGTATAATTTAGAAAATTGTTATACATGACCAATTGGTTCTATAGTTGACTCTAGGATATCTATGGAAAGAAGGCAGCACTACCTACAATAACATCTAGGTGCACTTTATCAAACAAATAAAAAAAACATCTAGGTGCATGATGCTTTTTGGAATCAACATAATATGCATCATGTTTCAATAGAGTTTGATTTGTTAAAAGGGAGACACAGAGGGCCTGAAAAAATCAAGAGAGAAACAAAAAACCAATAGTGGAACAGCATATAAGAAAACATCTATGAAATGAAAAAATTAATGCATTCATCTGCAATTAAAATTCTCCATAATTCTACTACTCAAATAACATAAGTACTCAGATATGCTACATTGATGGGAGGACAATTTTGGCAAACAATAGTACCAAATAAGCTTTCCATAGGAGAGTACTTAACCTGTTATGCACATTCTCATATACGAACATCACATAGTGAACTTGATACCACTAACTGTACTCAATATCATTACCTATACTCAGCAACAACAACATTCCTAGTGCAATCCCACAAGTGGGGGTCTAGGAAAGGTAAGATGTACGCAGACCTTACCCCTACCTTTTTGGGGTAGAGAGACTGTTTCTGACAGAACCTCGGCTCAAAATAAAAGAAGAATTTGAAGCACAATTATAAGAAAATAAAACAGAAAAAATTAACAGGATACAAAGCAAATACAGCAACAGATAGTAATAATAAACACTGAAGAACAAATAAGACTAAACAACAAATAATTACCTTTACTCAAATAAGAATAAATCAAAGTAACGCAACTGGATACAAAATAAATTCAAGTTGTGGATTCTAGTTTCCTTTTACTCATAAAAACAAATCTACTAGAAACTTCAAATGGGAACAGCAATATTTACCTTTAGTCGCTTTTGCTTGCTCAGTTCGTGCTCTGAGTCTTCCTTCTCAAATGTTTACAAGCCAGATGCAGGAAATCAGTGAGAATAAATAAGTTAATAGCAAAAAAAACAGATTCACTATCACTTCACTTTACCTGTGCACAGGTTTCCTTTTGTTTTCTGTCAATCTTATCTGAGTCTGCATCAGAAACCTGTTAATTAATCACTTCATTGTCAGCACAAGTGAAGTTCCAACAAACTGACTTGTTCGACAGGGTACCTCAACTTTAAAATTTACATAATAGTATAAACTCAAGAATAAAATAAGTCCAGCAAACTTCAGGAAGTAAAAGCAACAGGTGAAAAAGTTGGCAACTCAAATCGATGACAATATAAGTTGAAACATCTCTCAATTAAAGAAAACTAGAAAAGTATTTGAAGCACGACTTGTCAAACTCATGTTCTTGAGATTTCAAATAGTGGGAATTCTATGTGGAGTCAATTTCAGCCTATAGATATTTGGAAACAGTAAACTGCTACTTTGAGGTATTAAAAAAATAAGCTTCTATAATGCTACCATAACAAGCGCTTTCTACTAGCATTACAAATGCCTAAAGAATTTAAACACTAAAGAAGACAGCACCTTCTGCAAAGTTGCAATCTCTTTGTTAATCAATTTCTCCAAAGTTTCTTTATCTTTGTTCTGCATAAATCAGAAAGACAAGCTTAGCTTCAACAAAGAATATTATCAACAAAAAGAGAAACCTTTTAGTTATAAAATAAAGCACCGTGAATATATTGTAGTTTATCAAGATGGCAAAAAAGGCCATGTAATGAAACAAAGTAGTTCCAAGTCAGGTGGTGTCAAATACAATCGCATGCACCTATAACTTTTTGATCAATGATTATGACTTACTGCAGGTATTAATTTAACAACAGTTCAGATACATATCTCTAGCTGAAGGCAGTTTATGCCATCCTCACCTACAGAGAAAACTTTTTTCACGAGAAAGGACAATAAAACTAACAGCTAAACATGCATATCGGAAAATAAAGATAAAAAGTACACCTTAAGTGTTGAGGTCTCTCAAGTTTTGTACCTGAACTATTTCTGAGTTTACTACCTGAACTATAATCAACTATTTATCAAAACACACTTCAAATATAAGTTGTTCCCTTTTACTAACTGAAATATCACCAAGTTCAGGTAGCAAACAGGAAATATGAATGATTGATAGTTGAGATGTATTTTGATAAATAATTGGTTATAGTTTAGCTAGGAAACTCACGGTTGATAGTTCGCTTCACATATCAAACTCAAAAAAAACGGAGACGTGTGTTTTTGACTCGTCACTCTAAATAATTCAGTAAATACTCCACATGCAAATTGCAAAATAAGCTTAAATTTAGTCCGAGTTCTAGAAATGTATACCTGGAGCAATGAGAATCCAGTGATGTCTTCCACAGAGGAAACGAAATCAGAACTGAAAGGGAAACAATCGAGATGATGCCATTTCGTCTGGTCAAAGCCTTGAGGATGTTTTGACACTAATCCCAGCCTTACGGATTTCGCCTGAATCTTTTCGTCGCATTTCTTACATGACGATCGACCGGATTTCGCATACTCAACTGTGACTTTTGTTGAAGACGCCATTGAAGAAACAAATAGTAGAACAAATCTAGGGCTAAAATTGTTGGGTCTGTAAGGAAATTTGAAGAAGCTGGAGATGTTTATGCTTAGCATTTAAGAGTAAATAATGGAGATTTTAGGGATTCCTTTTCCCGCCATTAAAGACAGTGTTTGGTTCCAATTCCCAACTTCTCATAAGTTCAACCTAAGAGACATTTGGAAAAGGAACAGGATTTTTATCATAAATTTATAGTTTTATTTATATAACTAGGGAAATTACCGCGCGAAGGGAATTTAATATCACAAAATATATAAAATAATACTTAAAATCTATCGGTCATTAAAACTAAAATATTATATTATCTTACATAAAAAATTAATAAATTAAAGGAAAATGAAAATTATTACATCTTATCATTTATCTTTGATAACATATGCATAAATTAATGAGTGTAAAAATACATATCAGGATCTGTAACATAAGCAATGGTGTCACTGAGCCACTCAACATGTGTAATGTACACAAATATTTAATTGTGAAGAAGAAGAGGAGGTTCAGAATTTTCGTTGTTTTAAAATGAGAGGAAATGCATCTATTTATAGACAACAAATGGTAGTGTGAACAAATATTTATTGTGTCTTATCGAAAATGTTACAACTATTTGAAAAAGTTGTAACCCTTCAAAAAGATTACAACCTTTCATAAAAGTCACAATTTTTCATAAAAGTCGCGACTCTTTATTAAAGTCGCAAATTTTCATAAAAGTCGCAACTCTTTATTAAATTCGCAACTTTTCATAGAAGTCGCAATTCTTCATTAAAGCCATAATTTTTCATAAAAGTCGCAACTTTTCATTAAAGTCGCAACTTTCAATGAAAGAGAAGACTAGTTTTGGAAATAAATAAATTAAAAGTAAATTCTGATTTGTGGTGGCTCCATGTAGGCGGGTCTAAGGTTCTCTTTTATATATGAAAAGTCACAATTTTTCATAAATGTCACAACTTTTCATGAAAAGGGAAGGCTAGTTTTGAAAATAAATAAATTAAAAGTGAATTCTGGTTTGTGATGGCACCATATAAGCGGGTCTAAGATTCTTCTTTATATATATATATAAAATTTATATAATTTTTAATATATTTTATTCTCATTTGACTTGAAAATACTGAAGTTTTCCGAACCAATGCATGTTATTTAATAGGTAATTACGGATGGTCGTAAAAAAATTGGGTCAAAGCAGAGACGAACTCGGGATTTGAAGACGACGGGTGCACCACCAATGGTAATGCACGTAAGTTAAGGAATGTGCCCAATATTAATTTATATGATAATTTATTAAACATAAAAATACAAAACTACGATATTCATGTATAAATAAATTAAATGACTCTAGTAGATAAAGTTTATTTTAATTCCCGAATTACTCAAAAAATTGTTTCAAAACACCTCCTGAAAACTTGTTTACAAAATCACAAAAGGGGTCGTGCAGCATTTGAACTTTTGATCGAAAATGATCGTTTTTCATAAGCTCTAAACATCCAAAAGGGTCATTACAAGTACCATCAAACCCAATCCCTTCCTCAATGAAGTACAATGTTTAAACCAACTAACCCAACTGGCTTTTGTGCATTTCATTGCCTAATAAAAATGTATGTCTATTTTAAAGTGCATATATATACGTATATATACTAATTTTTCGAAGTTAACGGGTGCACGTGCATCCTTAAGGATACACATGGGTCTGCCTCTGGGTCAAAGAGTTGTCGGGCGCACATGTCACCCAAAATTCATGGACTACACACGAAAAATGGAAAAATCTCTATTTTTTGTTTCGAATCTCATTTGAACTTGAAAATATTGACGCTTGCCCCCTCTGAACTAATGTACGCCGTTTAATAGGTCGTCACGGACGCCCACGAAAAAATTCAGCCAAAAAACCACCGGACGAATATATCACCCAAAGTCCATGGACTATAACACATATGAAAAAAATAAAAAAATCTCTATTTCTCTTCCGGACTTCATTTTATTTAAAGATTACATATTTTATATATTATTTCATTTTTAATGAAATTAATCAAATATTCATCCATCAAATATTTCACTAAGCAATCCCATTATTATTGTTGCTCATATTATAATAGAAAATAACTTGTTTTAAATTAAACGATCCAGAACCTCAGTGGAAAATGAGTTCTTATCAATATCTCGAAAAAATTAATTTATAAATAAATTAAAAATCGTGAATTCAAATCATGGAGAGAATAAATTGGAAAATTACTTTATAAATAACTAAAAAATCGTGAATTCAAATCATACAGAGAACAAATTGGAAAACTCGTACATGAAAAGGTAAGTGCAAATTATTATTTCACTTAAAAACTATTCAGATTTGGATGAAAAGGTAAGTGCAAATTATTATTTCACTTAAAAACTATTCAGATTTGGAATATTTTTTTTTCAAGTTTTAATCAATCTTCAAATATCATTTCAATCTGTAATGATTATTGTTTAGCATATGATTTATTAGATTATCTATAGTATATTGTCGTGACTTCTTTTATTCTAGTTAATTTTTTTATATATTATTTTGGACTATTTATTTATTGAGTTGACGGCTAAAAATGCATCAAAAATATTTTCTCTATGTCTAGATAGTGATAAAATCTATATTGATTATGTTATTGTTGTAACCTCCAATTATAATTTGAAATACTTTGAATTAAGTCAAGGTCTTATTATTTCAAGCGCCTAGGAGGCCAACACTTCATAAAACCCTTGAATTCTACATCGACCAAGAAGAGATTTTAGAAAGCAAAAATGGCCTGCAAAACCGATACTGACCTCGAAAATTCCGACCCAATTCCAGATTCCGGCGATGTTGAGTGGCCTTGTAAACCCGTCGTTGAATCGTCAGGCTGGCCTACTAGTTGGCAAAACGACAGTAACAAATCAAAGCTACAAACCCCTTTGCCTACCGCCGAAGACGAAGCTGCGAACAACAGTCAACTTCCGGCATTGCTCAAAGTTGCTGAATATTTGAACTCCACACTCAGTCTAGACGACGACGACGAGTTTTCTGAGTATATAGGTGAAGATGGGGATTATTTCATCAATGGGGATGAGGGTTTTTTGGATGGGGAAGAGGGGCTACAAGACTATAATTTTTTTGTGAAGTTGTTTAAGCAGGATGATGGGTTAAGAGAGTACTATGAGAAAAATCGAGAGAATGGGGTGTTTTGTTGTCTTGTTTGTTGTGGGGTTCGTGAGAAAGGGTGGAAGAGGTTTAAGGATTGCTCATCTCTTGTTCAGCATTCCATAAGCATTGCAAAAACCTCTAAGAGACGAGCTCATCGGGCTTACTGTAAGGTTGTCTGTGAAATTCTTGGTTGGGATGTTAATAGCCTGCCTTCCATTGTCCTCTCTGCAGGCGTTAAGCTCGGTGGATCTTCTGATAAACCAGTTAAGGCTCAGGTAACTGTTTACTGTAGGTTTTGGTTTTAATTGGACATAGCTCAACAATTTGATTGTAAATCATCCCCAAATAGATAGATAGATAGATAGATAGACTGTGCTATATGCTGAAATTGTTAGTAAGTTTATGCCCTACATGTACAAGCTTCGAGCTATTGAAATGCTTATGTCAAGCAGAGTGAAATAAATATGTCTGTCAAGTCATTACCTTGACATGCAAAGCCAATGTTTTTATCAGTTTACAAATCTTGCAGGGGAATGTAGATGATGATGATGGGGATGACGGTTTGAGTGGTCATTGCAAATCCACAAGTTCTGTAAGTATCAGCGATACTGAAGTATCTCTGTCGAAGTTGTCTTTGATTGATGAAAGCCAACAAGGAAAAGATTGTTGCTCTGCAAAATTAGAGGTCCGTTTGATGGCTAGTAGTTTCTGTGTACTATGTATATTGAATGATATTATGCTAAGTGTTAGCTGACCTGTATTTTGTATTTAGCAGAACTCTCTAAGCGGAGCCACTGTTGATAGCTTGGAAGATCTCGGCAAAGGTACTTATGAAACAACCAAAGAGAATGCTAAGGGGGTGAGTTTTTTGATATTGCATTTAGTTCCCATGGTAATGCCCTTCTATGCTAAGTTGCGCGGACTCGGGTGCGGATCTAGAGGTCAGATCCTTCATGATCTAATTTTTAAGATTGGGGGATATGGATGCGGGGATTCGCCAAAAAATAATTAAAATATCTAAAAATAGAGTTATAAAACCTAAATTATGAGATATTTTGTGGAGAACTTGGCGAGAATCCTAGAAGGCAATTAAAGGAAAAGGAGTGACATAGAAATTTCTATATAAAAGGTATTTCATTTTCTTCAATTTCATCTTAGCTTTTGTATTTTGATTATAGAAATCATTAAAACTGTCCAGTCTTTCCCCATCGATTTTGGTCAAAGTACCCAAAATTGGTTGACCAAATCGGACATAGATCCCACACCCACACCCATGTCGTGTCCGGCACCAAAAGTGAAGAGTCCAAGCAACTTAGGTATAGTCAAGTGTCTGGACTTGCATGTATGTTATTGTATTTTTTTTTATCTTTAGCATAATTCACTTGCAAGTGTCAACGGAAGTTGTGAAGTCCCAGTCATGGAAACACTAAAAAAGAATTGTGTGTGTGTGTGTGTGTGGAGGGGGGAGGGGGGCAGGGATTGTCATGTTCGGTGAAGTTTTTGGGCTCGTATATCTTCTTTTCAATTTCTGTCCTGTGTATATCTCTCTATTTCTTTTATGTTATGATTATTACGGAGCTGGAATTTCACACCATTTGATTGGCTTGTATGTTGTTTTAGGAGAATTCCGTGAGCAAAGCTGGTGTTCATGGACTCTTGGAAGATCTCAGCATTCTTACTCTTGAAACACAAAAATTGAATGTAAAGGGTGCATCCGATCGTGTGGTAAGGCTTCGTGTCTTTTACTTCTTCATAGAATGTGCCGTGTATATCCCCCTAGCAGGCTGCTATCCAATATTTACTTGCCTTATCCCTCTGCCTATGGAATATGTCACTGTTAGTATTTGAAAGGTAAAGCAACAACCATTTTCTCAATTATTTTCGACATATATGTACCTATAAAAAATTTATGTTTATAGTACTTTATCTCGTTCAATTTATATGTTTTATGCACTGTTTCATTAAAAAATTTAATGTTTATAGTACTTTTTCTCATCCAATTTATATGTTATACTTTGAAACGTCAAAATGTTTGACACTTTTACATGTTTCGACCCACAACTCTTGTCCCATATGTAGCAATGGTGAGGAAACTTTAATTTACATATTCAGTGAATGTTCAATTGCAAAACATTTCTGGAACTCTCTCAATATCCATATACACTCATCTACCAATACTTGTAATTGGCTTCAGAACTTTTAAACCATTTCGCCTACCCTACCTCATATGCTATTACAATGGGATTTTTACTTCCCTCTTGTCCTCGGGCATATATGGATTAACAGAAACCACAATGTTTTCAACAATTCTGCTAAGGAAATCCCTTCCAATCAGACCTCGGCCGGAGTTTTAGAATTGATGTTCTCTATAAACTCAACAACCATTTATATTAAATGGCATGCCCCCAGCCCCCCACTGCCGATGGTTTGACACTTAATGTGGAGGGTGCTTACAGTCCGACCACTTCTGTTCAAGGAATAGGTGGAGTCGTTAGAGACAATAATGGTAACTGGATTAGGGGCTTTCTAGAAAAACTGCTGCACTAAACCCCACTAACACTCCAAAATGCTCTTATGAATAACCCTCCCCCACTTTATTCTAACATTCATGATGAATCCAGGTGCCTTATGAAGAAACTGGGGAATCCTCCAATCTGGCATAGTTTCCGCGAAGGGAACAAGGTGGCACACATTTTGGCAATGGAAGGTTCCAAGAAATCTCCTCTACATCAACCAGTGTTTTTGTTTGAATGCGCCGCCATGGATTAGTACCAACCCTACAACAAGATAAAGAAGGCTACTATATTAGGAAAAAAATCAGTCTCTTGGTTTGTAATAGTCTAGCAAAACTTGGAAACCTATGTAATAGTTAGTAGTACTGCCAACTATGGTGTAACCGCTACTCGCAGGAAAAAGTAAGTGAGCTCGGAACGTAAGCACTTGAGATCTTTTGTTCTAGGCCATGTCTTAATTTCTACTTTTCCTTGTTTAGATGCATGTAGTTGAGACTTCAGAGAATATGGCTTTGTATTTAGATGGAAAATCTCTGTTGGAAGTGTTCTAGGTGAACCACTTTGTTCAAAAAGACGTTACATTTGACATTGACAACAAATGCTCTGAATGCTTTTGTTCTAGTGGTAGGTAGCAGGTACCCGAGACGATAATGAAGGTGCACACAAGTTGTCTCCGTCACAACTATATTGATGACAATGATCGGGATGACCTAGCAAAGTTTTAGGGTGTGTTTGTAATGAAGTTTTCAATTTTTCCATGTTTGGTTGGTTTAAATATTTTGGAAAATGTTTTCCAAACCAACTCATTTTTCACAAATTTAAGGAAAATGACTTCCCTTCAAAAATTAAGGAAAACATTTTTCAAAACTCTACTTCATCCTTAACTTTCAATATTTTTTTTCTTATCCTATTCCATTCCCCTACTCGACCCTCCCATAAAAAAAAATTACAATTTTAAATTTTCTTATTTTAATTTTTTTTAACCCTACCCCCAACCACCTCTACCCCCTACCTAGTAGCCACCCCTGCCAATTTTTATTTTTAAAATTGATTAATTTTTAAAAATATTTCAAAATTTAAAAAAAATCATTTTTCATGCAACTCCCCCGCCCCCCCCCCCCCTAAATCAGAAATCTGGGTCAGGTCCTGGATTGGATTTTGGAACAGTCATCAAGGTTGTATCCTTGTTCGGGTGTTAAAGTCGGGTCCTAGATCGATTATCGAGATTGATTTTCGAATAAAAAATTATTTTTCTAAAGAGTATTTTCTAGTTCAAGTAAAAAATAAAAGATATTTTTTCGTTCACCAACCAAACATTAAAAAGTATTTTCCAAAAAATATTTTCTATTCGCAAACTAAACATTATTTTCCAAGAAAATATTTTCTAGGAAAATATTTTCCTTCGTACCAAACACACCCTTAGTGTTTCGTTCTCAGCAATATTTTGACATATAATGCGACTTAAAAAGAAAAATGTATGAAATGACAAAATGATTGTAATTTTCAAAATTCAGAGAGGTGACAGCTCTAATTCTAGTTTTTAGAAAAAAAAAAAAAAAAAGAAAGACGAGTTTTTAAACCGAGTGTTAAAGAATCTCAATTTAAATTTATAGTGGTTAATCAATCCCCAAGGGAATAACACTAATACTCAAGAAGTCTAATTTTCCTTTTCTTTCTTCATGTAAAAATAAATAATAGGGGCTCAAATATTATATAAACTAAACTATTTTAGCAGATAAAGGAATAAACTGACCATATTGAAGAAGAGGAATATAAAATTACAATAACTTCCAATGGAGAAAAGAAAAAAAGAATTTTAAAAAGACCAATTCGGATAGATCATAAACCTCAAAGATGCAAACTTATCCGCATATTTGACCTCAAATCAATAAATACATACGATATTAAAATAAACTAATTATGAGTATTTTATTATTATATTTATATTAATTGATATAAGTAATAAATATCGAGAAGTAAATATAAAAAAAACATATGCTAAAAATATCTTTAATTCAATGAACAAGAAAAAATAAATTATTTAATTATAACTATAATAAGTTGCATTGATTTGAGTAAGTTTTTAGTATCCGTCTATATAAAGCGCTGTAAGCACAGAAATGGAATAATTTTGAAGAGCGTACTAACAAAGCGAAAGGAGAAGCAAGAGAGAGATTTTTCCCGCAGAAGAAAAACAATTATGAGTGGAGGATTATCACAAGATTGGGAGCCGGTGGTGATCCGTAAGAAGGCGCCGACCGCCGCCGCACGCAAGGATGAAAAAGCTGTTAACGCTGCCCGTCGCTCCGGTGCTGAGATCGAAACCATCAGAAAATGTTCGTATCCTACTCGCTGCTTCGTTTTTTTTCATCTCTACAACGCTCATATATATGATGCTGTTCTAATTATTAACCTTAGCTTAATCATTTCTTCGATTGCTTGTATAATCTGTTGATTTTATTTCGATAGAGATTTTTAGCTCGATTATTGTTGCTGACTCTTGTGTTGCTCAATTTTCTTATTTCTATATGCAGCTCCGATTATGCTAAGTCTTCAGCTAGGGTTTTCATTTTTTTTTTGGTTACGATTATTGCTTGTTTCTATGTGTTTATGTTTGATTGATTGATGTACGTGCCTATTTTAAGCTACTCCAAGTATGTATATTGTTTAGTTGAAATGTTTTTTGGTATATGACCGCCTTAAGGACTGGTGTATTATCTCTGCTGTGGTGTGGGGTGCTTATGAAGACCAAACTTGTTGATTTTCATGAGAATCAGAGCTTCCAGTTGCTGGCAATTAACTGTTTTTCTGCTTATTTTGTGTAGCTTTTATCATCCTTCCCATGCCAGTCTAATTTCCATATTCTTGCGTAACTAGGAAAGTTGAGTAGAAGTATAATCCTTAAGCGTGTCTTCCTTATCCTTTCATACTAGAATTTTCAATCATTGTAGTACTGCGTCATGCTACCTTCTCTCATTTGAAACTTGAAGTTTCTTCCAATATTCATTGAATCCGGAAATCTATAGTTGAATCTGGCAACTAGAAACCGTGAGGTGTGAATGAAAATGAATTCCCTGTTTGTAGAGATGAGATGTTTGATGGCACATATCTAACATTTCTTCATTTTGATATACATTTGCCAGTGCGTTGCAGATACTTCAGGATATATTCTTTGTTGTTAATGTGTAAAGTTTTACAAATATGAGGGTCCTTGCATGGCAATATGATGAGTGCTATTGAATACTCTCTTTTGAGCTGCCCCCCACCCCGAAACACACAAATCTTTCCGTCCAGAGTCCCTTCCTTCTTTTTTTTCCAATTTCTATGTTGCCCGTTTTTCCTATTAGTAAACTTGTGTGTATTTGTTTTTAAGGAATAGTCGGTGCTTACAATATCTATCTTCTATTGCAGCTACTGCTGGCATAAACAGGGCTGCCTCTAGTAGTACGACCTTGAACACCAGGAAACTTGATGAAGATACTGAGAATCTGGCTCGTAAGTTAAAGCAACACCTTTTACAACTTAATTAGAAATGTGTGTACGAGCATACATCATATTTAGATTATGTTGTGTTCTTTTGGTTGAAGTCATGTTTGCTTCTATTTGTTCTTTGGTGTTAACTCTGATCTCCTCTACATTATTTTGATTTGTGTTAACTACTTCTGATGTTTCAAACACATACTTCCATCATCGAATGTGTTAACATTTTGCAAACTTTTGAAAGTTCTTTGAACTTCATTATAATGAGAAGAAGATGCCTTCTTAAGGTCTGTGAATCTAAATGTTTGAACACATCTACCCTGTCAAATGAAAATCATCCTTGAATGCTTTCTCTACATCTATACTGCTTTATTGATAAACACATTATGTGCTCTGCTATATTCATTCCCGCTAGAAATTGTTTTATTCAACATCCACAATTCTTATGCATGTGATGTCATGCTGCTGGGGATAGCGCGGTTAATTACTTTATTTCATTTGTGATGTCTCTCTTCTCTTTTATATGTTCTCCTTTTTTCACTCTGATAGATCTCCTGCTATTTAATGATCTAATTTTGTTGTTTGAGCTGTTTTGACTTCTGTATCTGTTTCTACTCATTTATGTATGCATTTCATCCTCAGCAAACAATATGGTAATATTTTGTACCACAACAAACTCATTCCTTCCTATGACAATATCTGCTTGAAATTTTTCATTTGTTACCTTGTTGTCAGATCAAAAAGTACCAACTGAACTAAAGAAAGCCATCATGCAAGCTCGACAAGATAAGAAGCTGACTCAGTCTCAACTTGCTCAGGTATACCATTTTTCTGTCTCCCTCCTCCTCAACCATCCCCCTAAGACTTAAAAAGGAGGTAGAAAAAGGGGGGAAATGAACAGATTGCGAGTACCGGGTGACTGATTCCATAATCTGTGTGAAAATAAATGGTTCTAATAGTCCTTGTTGTTTTGCAGCTGATAAATGAGAAGCCTCAAGTCATCCAGGAGTATGAGTCAGGAAAGGCAATTCCAAATCAACAAATCATCTCTAAACTGGAGAGAGCTCTTGGTGCAAAACTTAGAGGAAAGAAATGAAGAGCCTCTTGGCTTCTCAAATCTCTATTCCAGTTCTAACTGTGGTCATGTACATGGACAACTTTTTCTGTTAGCCCTCTTTCTATATCCACTGTGGTGCTTATGCCTGTGTATTGATTGATGGTTGTGAATTTCTTGGCTTGATGGGTGTTAAAAATAAGACGTTTATGCTTGTGCAAGGGATGTTGTCTTGTGCTTTCCCGTTTTCTTTAGAAATAGTTCACTTCTGTGAGGTATGACGTCCCGTCATTCTTCAGATCAGCATTTGAGATATAATGGAAGACATAATTGACATATGGGAATATGCAAAGTATATCCCTTTGCAGTGTGGAATATAATTTGATGCTACAATTCTATACTAATGGAGATGTTACCTCTTCTATATATAAAAAAATAATAACCATATGTGAATGATTTTGTGTGCGCATTGTTACTGCGTGTTATGCATTTTTAGCACTTGTCTAGAATTAAGTTTTATGAAGAGTGAGTTTCTACAGATGTAGAGAAACAATTTAATATGAGGAGTGTGTTTCGAGGAAATTGCCCCGAGTAGTACAGAGAACTCTGCCATTTTGTTACATTGATGTTGAAATTCTCATAAAGGTTAAATTACACTTGGTCCCAACATCTACTACATTTACTAAATTATAGATATAGCACGAGTAGAGAATACTAGATTAAATAAAAAGTGTCACTGTGCACCCAAAGAAAAAGAAGACGAAAGCAAACTAGGAAGCATATTACAAGTTCTTAAAGAATCTATTCACAGGCCAATTTTGTACCAAAACTGGTCAGGCAAATTGCAAACGCTTGGAAAGCAGACAACGGTTTCCTGTAGTCCATTGTAAAAACATCATCTCCTACTTTCCCAAACTGGAGGATAACTGTATCCTCGTCACCTTTTCCATCAGGCCGGCTTTGGTCCATCGTTGCAACTAGCTGAAAGTTTTTCACAGATGCAACCGTGACCCTTCCGTGGAAATTTAAACACCAACATTGCAAATGCTCATGCCACCGTGGAGCTTTGTTTTTCAGAACTGTAGAGTTGGCTTCTGCGGAACCAGGTTGCTTCTTCTTCGGAGCATCCTGAGATTTGTCAATAACAGCTTCTCCAGGACAGGGGCACTTGAGTGAACATATCATCCTCCTTGGTCCTCTAGACTTCAACAGGTTTAACTTGTAGGAAACATTTCCCACTTCAAAATTACCAGCTGGTAATTGGGGACTAATTTGCTTACTTGCAAAACGTCGACAAGACCGGCTGCTTGATGGCCTTGCCCCATTGTGTGGGGGTTGACTATCATATATGGTAAAATTGGTTCCAAGAAAGTCCGATCTGTCAGTTGGATTCAATGGGAAGGTTAGAACATGAAGGAACCAACAAGAATGAAAATCAGAACACATCTTTTCTTCTCCCCTTACTTGAAAGAATACTCAAAAGAGTTTGTATCTATCATGATGACAGTGAAACACAGGTATTAGGGTAAGATATTGCGAGTTAAAAGGAACAATTAATCGTTTGCCAAGAGAAGGTGATGTTACATGCTTTTTACTGTATTATTGTTTCTAGTGATGTATTTGAATGTTTGTTTCTCCAGCTAACGACATTGAACACAAGACTCAACCGGAAAATCTGGTTAGGATAGGAGAGTAAAAAAAAACAACAAAAAAGTCCAAGGAAAGCATTCAATTTTCTAACTTCCTCTCAAGGACAGAAACCTTAACAACAAAGAAACAACATTAATGGGGGTTTCTGGAAGCATCCTTGACTTTGTTGCCAAGTGGAAGAATGAGGACCGTCGGATCGAGGGCATGAAGGCTATATCATAGAGTTGGAGGCCTTATTTCTGGGACATCCAGAAAATCCCATTCAAGAAGCCCCTACTTATACCCCTGCTCCCTCCTATCCTTGATGGATCAATTGAACAACTTTACAGAGAAAAATGGAATTCCGAACTGCTATAGAAGCGAACGACTTGATTGCGAACTATAGTCTTTGTTTGTTCGACTGACCGATTCGAATGGCTATCTTTAAGAACCTTCCATGGGCCACTAAATGAAAAGGGTACCAGCACACTTTTGTTAAGGGGGGTAATACAGCATGGGTAAACGTCTAGATGCCAAACAATTTTATGTTCCGAGACTTGGATATCTTGACGTTATATTTGGAAAGAAAGAGAGGAAGAAATAGCACTAAATTAATCTTTTTAAAGTTAAAAAACTGACAGAATTGTGTCTTATCAGCAGTTGCCAGCCTAGAAAACAATTCAGTTAGCTCGGGACACAAAAGTAACAAGATCTGTGAAATTAGGTAGACTATCTATCACATAAATTATAGCTTAAGAATATAGCCAGAATTTTTATCCCTAAAGAGTTGAATTTCACCATGCCAGGATTCTTCTTTCTTGCAAAATATTAATAGAGACATTGCATGAGGGACGTCAAAAAGGTATGCAAATAAAAAAAATCTAAGGTATAACCAGCAAGACTATTTGGAATGCCTCACAAATATTCTCGTCCCACCTCAACACCACTACTTAGTCTTGATGCACCCTCTTCTCTTAGCATTCTAGATCACTAAGCAGCCTGCTCAACCCACTCTGCTTTGTAGCAACATATCAAACCAGTTGACTCTTTAGACAAAATATGCCTCACAATTTGGCTTCTAATGTGTGACACCGAATATCTCCCAACAAAACAAGTTTTGTATCTGATGCACCTAGAAGGAAAACACATTAGACACCATACTAGTGACTCTTATTGCACATCCAGATTTTAATTTTTCATCTGATATCATATGTATTGGTAAGGTTTGGTATTCCTCTATTCTTCTCATTCTTTTGTGAAACATGATCTGGAAGTTAGAACCTTTTGAACTTCTACAGGATCAACCAAACATGCAGCAAGAAGAAGCAACATAAGGTTGAAACACCTTGTGTTCATAATAAGTATGTGCATGTTACTTTATACCACAACAAATATGTATAATATATATCCACGGAATCTTTTCTTCAAACTTAGGTTAGGTCAATCTCAAAGAACCAATATAATTAGTATAATTTTCACTGCACTCTACCGAGTTCCAGCAATGTCATTCTATATTTTTCTATAAACATCATTTTTCCTAAATTCAACATCGGCATCTAGTCGTCAAGCTACATATATGAAACTAGACGTGTTAGTGAGAATTTTGATATTTCTGATTATTAGGACTTTTAGGATACAGCCTAGCTTTAGCCCTTCAGATTCCTTTTGCCTGACAATTTTGAACACCCGTAACAACAAAGAAATGGCCTTCATCAGTATTAATTTTAAGGGGTCAACTAATTTTTACCTTAACTTCCCAACATACGCCTTACTTCTCTGAGACAAATCATCTGCGTCAAGAGATATTATATACTCAATGTGAGCACCATTTCTGTACCTCCGGGCTGCTAAGAGGAACTTCCCCTGGTCCATTAACGCTGCCAAATATAAATACCAAGAAAACATTCAAAAATAATAGAGAAATCTCAAACAACTAGGAGCATAATATTATGACTGATGAGTCTACACATCTTTGAAACAGTATCTGTATTAGTAATTGGAGTATCAGACTCAAACCATCCATCAAGCTAATAGCTTTCGTGAAATAGGAATGAAAAATAGAATACAAGAGTCTTTTATTACAAGGAGTCCTGATAAAATGTGAAATTAAAATAAATAATCATGATGAATTTTCATGTCATGCTTATAAAAACGATAATAACTGTGCATGTCTTTAGACTTTGTAAATTGCCAAGAAAGTGCAGACAAACTTTCAAGTGCTTTTAATTATTCTACCTTTAAGAGATTAAGATATTAAAACGGATTATGGAAGATTTCAAATCTTGATGAAAGAAAGATGGGAGCACGATAAAGATAGGTGCGAACATGTAGACAATAAACGATTGAGACTTCCATTGATGAGTCAATGAGTGTTTAGTTGAATAGTCAATGCTGATATAAAGTCTAAACAAAACATGCAGACCAAGTCATTGACCCAGAAAGATTCAAAGGTAATTTAAAGCGTATGCCATTCAGTTGCTAAGCAACCACCTAAAGTAGAGTCCCAACCAGCATTTTCATGAAGTCAAACATCAATTACGGCAGGTAGTAGCCAATTTCCCAAGGCAAAATTCCTGAAAATAATATTTGTCAAAGTAACAACTCACAGGGTGAAAGAGCAAGATATAGGTAAAAGGTCGCGTTCTTCTTGTCACGTTTGATGAAACATTGAAGAGGAGGGTCCCGAGGCCCTGGCTGCAGAAGAAAATTGGAGAAAGAAGGCATCATTAACAGCTGCATTAAACATTATAGATAAAAATACAAAAATGAAGTAAACTTAACTCCTAACTACCTACATTATACAGATAATCAAGCTACAGTATTTCTTTCAGCTGAATTATCACTAAAACCAACCCAGTATTCAAAAAGATCAGTAACAATATCTCCCTTTTTTCTTCCATCGGCTTGCTTCATCTACTGGAACTAGTAATGGTGCACCTTTAGCACATACAAGAAACTCATTGTGGTAAGAGTTGATCAAATTCAGAATGGAAGAAGTTAATCTAGCCTAACGCATATACAACCGTGACAATCCACAAGCTCAGAAAGGAAATCCCATTGTACTCCCAGCTCAAAAACAGCAAGTTCACTAGACTACAAAACTACAATCAATCAACTACGCCTTGATCCAAAATTGTCTGGACGGTTATACAAATCCTCTATTTCTATTCCTCTCTATAATCAGGCCTATTTCACATTTTCACTCCCACCCAAAATAACCAACTCCAGAACTTCCCTTCTTTTCCTTTCTTCAGTGTTTCACTTATCACAACACCACAACAATTAAGCTTATGCAACAATGAGAACAATACAACAACACACAAATTTTACGGAATCAAAGCTCAAACGACCTAAAATTACACTATTTAAACCTCGAATTAACTAAAATAATCACAGAAAATACCAAAAATTGAGGTAAAAAAAAAAAACAAGCTAAAGAAATTTGCACCTGTTTAAGGCAAGACGGGAAAGTAATTTTCCCAGCCTGTAGAGACGACTCAACTACATCCTCAGTAACTTGCCTCCATCTCTTACACACACATCCACAAGCGACGACGTTTTGACGTAGAGGCCAACTGTCCTCCGAAGCTTCTACTCGCTGTATAATCTCTCTCAACAGCTCTGGCAACATATTCGACCACGACGACGCTGCATCGCCGGAATCCGATTCACCGGCGGCGCCGTTTCGGTCATCTCCAACAGCGAAATCATCTCTGGTAGAAGGTTCTGGAAGTTTGAAGTCTTTGAATGATTTGGAAAATGTAAAAGATCGACTGATGATTCTTCGTGAGAGAAATGAACGACGAAGTGACATGTTGATGAATTTTTTTTTCTCTTTTTTTTTTTTGTTTGTATTTTTTGGTTCTCTTTTTTGTTTTTGTGAAACTGTAAATTAGAGTGTGAAGGAGAGAGACTAAAGGAGAACAGAAAATTTTGGTTTGTGATAGGGAAAAGATAGAGTAAACTGTCTGTCACTTTAAACTTATATCACTGGTTGACGTGTCATGTGTGCTTAGATTTGGATTTGAATATTTTTTTTTCAAAAAATAAATGATTTGTTTTGAAAGAAAAGTTTTTAGAGAGCATGTTGTAAAATTAAATTCTGACTATATAAGCTTGCTCACGTTGTTGATCTCAAATTGTATAAAGGAGAAGGTGATGATAGCCTGACAATCAACGTAAAATTTGTCTTTAATATATTACATACTTAGAATATTCGAATATGGTGTGAATATATGTAATATCTATTAATTAGAAATATGTTTTAGATTTGTTGTACTTCTAATCTAGCTAGATTTCTCATTAACAATCATATTTTATATAGAGATATTTCATTATAAAAACTCATGTTTCATGAAGAACTATCTTCATGTTATATTATAATTATAATACGTGTCTTTCATTATAACATTTTGCTGGTACCAAAAAAGTATACAAATAAAGATATTATAAAAATATTTGATTGTATTTATTACATATATATGCACATGTGAAGTGAAGTTAAACGAATTAGTAAAGATTTATATAGCTGATAATAACTTATTTGAAATTGAGAAGTATGTGTTATCGAAATTTTCTTATTGGAAGTATTTCTACTTTTAAATTAGTCTGTCAATGAATTTCTATATGGAATGATTAAATTTAAAAAAAGTTCATATTTTGAATATTTTTTAAAAATAAATAAATATGGTAGGTAAACTTGTTTTGTTAATGTAACTCACATAGTGGGTTATGATTAGTTTATTTATTGCTTTAAATGAAAGAGAAAGACTTCTTCTTGTTTGACTATTTTTTTTCTTGTTCGAGTATAAATGATATGGTCAAAATTAGACGGCTCAAATCTCTCAAAATCTAACGATATTTTTCGTTTTGTGAGTACAATTATAAAAAATTTGAACATGTATATATATATATGTAATTATTAACACAAAAATTTATTTAGATTTTAAAATGATTAAAAATATATAGAAAAGTCATAATAATTAATAATTTAAAATATTTAAAAATTTTATAAAAATATTAAAATTAAAGATCAATTCATTTGAATCTGGAAAAATGAGAAACATCATATGAATTAAGACTTAATTATTTCTCAATTTCAAATCTATATAAATTCCAAAAAAACTAAAATAGATCTTGTTTATTCAACTCCTTTTCTAAATACATTAAACCAAATGGGGAAATTTTAATCTAACTCTATTTTTTAATATTTTATTTATTCAACTTTTTTTTCCTTGGTCATCTACTGTTCTATATGCTTCCACGTGGCCATTTGATTCTTCATATAATAATGAGAATAATAAAGGAGGGAATAAGGAAATTTGATTTCTTTTAATTCCTACAAATATAGCAAGACACCAAAGTTGATATTTCCATTATTTTTTCTGAAGTATATTGACCTTAGGGGTGTAGTACATGACCAGGTTGGTTTGAGTTTTTTAAATATCAAATCAAATCATTTGTGTTGGATTTTTAAATTTATAAACTAAATCAAACCAATAAAACTCGGGTTTTTCATCCTCGGATTTTTTTGGTAAAATATTCATACAAACATATAATTTACTTGTACTTCAAATATTTCTTTAGTCATACTAAAAATACAATTATCTAAGGTGTTTCTTAAGAAAATAACACAAAATATAATATGATTAATGACACTAAAATATCCAACCAAAAAAATAAAGTAATGAAATCGCGTAAAACAACTATTGCAAATTCGCAAGTCATAATGAAAATGATCATAATTTAAAAGTACTAAATCATGCTAAAATAAGTTTAATAACTATTAGTTACATGACTAATATTAAAGGAAATTAAAATTAGATTAGGTATATTAATTGTCTAAACCAATGTAAAACTAAAGAACAATATTCAATATTGTTGTCAATCTTAGAGTTGAATTGATTTTCTTTTTGTATTAGTATTAATTTAATTTTGATTAAGCTTTATTATAATTACCAACATCCGTAGACTATAATCTTTATTGGACCATTCAGAATTCTAAGTTTTAAACATGAAATAATATAATAAAAGATAAAAAATATGAAAAAGTAATAGAAATATTTAAAAATTATATCAAAGTAAATATTTTTATGTATAAAAATAAAATTTTAAAATTTTATATATTATGTCGGATTGGTTTGGTCTCGGGTTGTTTTTTTTTAGTTAAAACCAAACCAATCCAAATATAGTTGGGTTTTTTTTTCCAATACCAAACCAAGTCAAACCAAACCATTAGTTATATTTTTTTTCCTATTTGACTCGATTTGTGATTTGATTTTGTAATCAACCTAAGTAAATTGTGATTTGTACAAATAGAATAGTTTATATTATACTTTTTAGTTTTGACCTTGTTTAAATAAGTTTAACAAGAATAGCTAGCATATTAATACTTATGGTCGGCTGCAAAGACCTTTTACCCCAAGTCTTCGTTGATCATTAGAACTTTAGTACAAATTGTGATATTATGTTAGAAAAAATCACTCATAAATCCTAGTTTGATATCATAAAAAAAAAAAGTACATAGTGGATGAGCTGAACGTGTATTGTCATATTTAAATATTGGTAATTCATTAAAATTTCAACACAAGTTGTGTCACAATTTTAGCGAAATTATTCAAAACTCTTAGATATATAGATTATCAAGCATTCCACGTAAATGGATCCTAATCAATTCCAAATTTGATATCAAATATATTATAATGTCAATTCCAACAATTTTCAATGGTTGGAATCAACTTAACCAATCAAAAGCTAATGTACCATTTTCATCTTCTTCACAATCAAGTTCAACAAGACCTCAATATAGTAATGTTATTTCAATTTAATTTTTGTTAATCAAACATTATAATTTCATTTTTAAGAGATCCTACATATCTTTTTTTTCCTCTTGTTTTCTATGTTTGTTGATTCCTTTAGTCACAATTTTAGAGTTGAGCCCTTACCTTTAAAAGATATTAAGGTATGCACTTTCTAGAACCAAACCATACACACAACAATGATGGTGCAAGAATGGAAACATGGATGGTTTTGGAACACATGTTTTTTTTTTTTTGATGTTTTTCCCATTTACTTATTTTTGCATTCGCCAAGTATGATCAACAACAAATTCCCCTTAAAATAGGAAAATTCATTTATCATTCTAGGTAGGAAAAAAAAAAGAGAGAGAAAAATAGCAGACTCCTCTAATAAATGCCCTTTTCTTTCGGAATGATATTTAATCTTTGTCATTCAAATAAATTGATTTTTAATTTTTGCTCTCGTTAATCAAACTTAAGCATAACTTCTTTAAGAGCGCAGGGGCATAATCTATGAAATTTAACATCCCGTTCAAAAAATGTGTAGCTAAAAGAACATAAATTAAAGGCCGACATAAAATCAGGGCAAGAGTGCCCATCACCTGTTTTTTTGTCAAAATTTTCTCAAAAGTCAAATTCTTGAAGATATTAAACACGTGGGGGAGTCACTCATTTTATGTTCGAGCTTCGTTAATAACAAATGTAAATACATGAAGATATACTAAGTACTACTAATATATAAATGGACCAAAAGTATAACATATAAATAAATTAAATAATTTCATACAATACATAGACAAATTTGAACATCTTCCCTTCTTTGTATATAAGGGATCATTTAGTACGCGACTAGCGGGATAAGATGGAATATCCCAAAATTCATCACAAAATATACCATTTACGTTCTAAAATATATCACCTTATCCTACGTACCAAACAATTAATCCAGCGTTCTTATCCTCCTCGGACCATACGAATGGGCAATACAGGCAAATGACTACTGGGCTCATGGGCCGAAGTTCAGAGTGACTTGTTGTGTGGGTTAGTCACTATTTGATCCACCTTCTAATATTCAGCCAGTCTTCAAATTTTATTTAAAAAACAACCATCTTTCATTTATGAGGATCTTTTTTCTCTTTAATTATTATCATTTGATTGCAACAAATTCATCTTCACTACTCTGAACTTTCACTTATACAAATTGGAATTCCTTAGAAACTACCTTTTCCTATTCGTAAATATATAGCAATATACTGCATAGCTCATTTTTTCACGCATAACAAAAATATATATATTTAATATATATGTGTCATAAGTGAATCAATATCATTAATAATGGAGTGATGTTTATTTGATCCCATATTGATCTGACATTTTCAAAAAAAATTATTTGAGATTTATTTTATAAAATCAGTCTTATTAGTTGTGATTTAAAAATCTAATTTAACAATACTAAGTAGTTATTTAATAATAATAATAGGGTAATATTAAAAGAAAATAATAAGGTATTTCTCCCGATTTGCTTAAATAACAAATTTAATATATGGAACCAAAAAAAAGAGAATGCCGGGTAGTAAATAAAATAACCAAACTTTGTACAGTAAAACCTCTATAATGCATATGCTTGGGATCGGAAAAAAATATTCATTTATCGAGATTATTAGTTTATCAATAAATGCATAAAATATTTAATTATTGATAAATAAATATTTATTATTTTAGAGAGTATTTTGCAGTATGTGCCATAAGAAAGAAAACAAAATTATTTGAATTAAGAATTTCAAAAGTTTAAATCTAGGAAACTAAAAAGTGCAGTCTTTGCATATTTATTATTTAAATCTAGGAAAGCTAAACGAAATTAGTGAAGTTTAATGTTTCTAATTGTATTCATGTATATAGATAGTTGAAGGCCTACGAAATGTAGAGTTGTTTTTCTTACCTCCTAACACAACGTCTAAGATTCAACCATGTGATGCTGGGATTATTCGAGCATTCAAAGCTCATTATCGTCATCGTCTTTATTTCAGCATCCTACAAGGCCTTGAGGTTGAAGCACCAAATACTGAAAAAATTAATATTTTGAATGCTATTAATTTTGCTAACTTGGCTTGGAATTTTGATGTGAAAGAAATAACAATTGCAAATTGTTTTCGGCATTGCAAGATCCGATCGAAAGAAAACAATGTTCCCGAACCACAAGTTGGTGAATTAGATGAAGGTATCCAAGAAGTTGGTGAATTAGATGAAGGTATCCAAGAATCAAATGATGTCATCTCTAATTTAGCCTATAGAAATGTGATGGATGTTGAACATCTTTTGAACTACCCTAACGAGAATGATACAGTTATGGAATCACCTACAAAAGAAGAGATTATTCAATCTGTAATGAATAATGATGATGAGAATGATCCTGAACAAGATGATAGTAGCATTGTCTCACATGTATCGTCAAAGGAGGCATTTTAAGCAATGACTACATTGTCAAACTATTTAGTACAACACGAACAAAATATTCTGAAAATTGTGTTCGCTCTTCAAAAAGTTAAGGATGAGATTAATTTTGGTTTTGGTGGAAAGAAAAAACAATCAATTATAGAATCATATTTTAAAAAGAAATAGTTATTGGTCTAGTATTATTGACTGATTAAATATATATAAATTCTTGATATATTCTAGTAATTATTACTTTATATTTTTTCTGGGCCTTTAATACTTTAGTTTTAATTATTATTTAATGCATTTAGCGAGAAAATTACTTTAATATAACTAGCCCAAGTCGGGACCGGAGAAAAATATTCATTTAGTGAAATTATTACTTTATCGAATATTACTTTATCGAGGTTTTACTGTATAATTAATTCCTATTCTTATATAATTAATCTCAACTTTAACCAATACTTGTACAACTAATCTCAACAGTAATACGTGCATACTAATTTCTCATTATTTTATTACTCTCCCTTCATTTCAATTTTATATGACATTATTTGAAATATGAAAATTTAACTAACTAATTTTTGGTATGAATTTAAATATAAATTTTATTTTTATGAAACAAAAATATCACCTTTGAAGCAAACATAAACATTAGCTTAATTCATATAATAATTAAGCACTTAAAACATATTTTTTTTACTTTTCATTTATTTAGTATTAACTTAATTTTAACATAACAATTCTACACCTTATTCTTTAATTATAATCAATTTAATATTTTGAAACATGCATACCGAAGTGACTATCATTGATATTGCTAATAAAGATAAATTAAAAAATTAAGATAATAAAGATAAATTAAAAAATTAAGCGATAAACCTATCTTTAAATATTTTAAACTAGACAAACAGATTATGAATATCTATTTGTTTGCATAGTAAACAAATAAAATAAAAATGAACGGAGAAGACCAATTTAACTCTCCAACTAAGGAGTAACTACATTACACGAAAAATTATCGGCAATTAACTAAATATATTTTTTAAATCAACTAACACTCTTTATAAAGGTCTTTAAACTCTATAATCACGTTACCGTCAATAACAATTAACTACTCCATTGCATCATATTAGTGAATCATTATAAACTCTATAATCACGTTGCATTCAATAACAATTAACTACTCCATTGTATCATATTAGTGAATCTTTACAATGGTATCATATTAATTGTCCACCTTACTAAATCATAAAAGCATTAATTAAATCTTTTCAATATTAGCCTTATAAATAATTCCTTATTTATAAAAATTGATCAATTACTATGGAACATAAAATATTTATTATAATGCAGAAATATCAATTAAAAGAGAGGGTTGTAGCATTCTTGAAAATATTTTTTTTCCAATACATTCTGGATTAGTTGATACAGGCTCAACAACAAAAGTTCCTACTCTACGTGTAGATAATACCCCTTACCGCTGTTCATCAGCGCGCCACGTTTTCACATTGTGGCGCGCTGCTTGAATGACACGTGTTTCTCTGCATGGGATCAACTGCTTGTTAGCTTAACACCTGTCATAGCCACTCATCCACTTGTAAAAGAAGAAGGCAAAAAAAAAAAAACAATAATTAAAATATCCAAAATTTCTTGAGAAATTTCATCTTAAAAAAAAAAAAAAAAACTAACAACATGCAAACCAGTCTGCATGATGAACCAGATGAATCGAGAAGTCGAAAATGTTCATGGATTTTCCCTTTGACGATCATGATTTATTCCCCATCGACGGATTCCGAATTGTAAATGCGCCGATGCTATAAGAAATTCAAGTGCTTGCTGTGGCGTTAATAGTTCTACTAAATTCTCTATCGTCTTCATCCTCAGTTTGTCCGCCTTCTCCAAAATCTCAACTAGCTTCTCCATCTTCCCTTCTATGTCTCCCATCAAACCAAGTATCTCACTTGCACTATCCTACATGTACGATAAATTCAGCAAATTACTTGCTATTCTGGACTAAAATTGACTTAATTAGAACAAAAATGATGATTTGGGGATCAGACAACCAATTGAGCTACTAAGAGCTACTAAGATCTAATTTCTCAATTATTTTGAAATTGAATACTTGGAATTGCGATTAGATTATTGTAAATGACAGAGTGACCTTAGAAGAACAAAAAAAAGGAAGAGAGAGATGAGGATTTCGTGCCTGCCAGTCGTTGAATTCGTCAGTGATAGAATTTTCTTCCCGAACAGCTTCACATTGAAGTTCGC
Organism: Solanum pinnatisectum; assembly: GCA_035578085.1. Taxonomy (NCBI): domain Eukaryota; kingdom Viridiplantae; phylum Streptophyta; class Magnoliopsida; order Solanales; family Solanaceae; genus Solanum; species Solanum pinnatisectum. The sequence continues at coordinate 42,371,290 of CM069082.1, read as the reverse complement.
TAACGCGAGCGAGTTGATCCGGCGATAGATCACCGAGATCTCCGTATCGGAGGCCACGGAGAATGTCGATGATGTGAGATTCAAACAAAATGCTGGATTCAGTGTAGATAAGGTGAAAAGCGGTGGTCGGTCGCCAGCCGGCGATCCAATGGAGAGAACGTTCAAGAGATGTAGACCATGGGGCGGAGTAAACGGAGAGGATATCATTGTTTGCAGCTAAGGATTTAACTCGATAGTACTCGTAGATATGGGACACAACTTTTTGAACGAGTTGTTGGTGTAACTCACGGTGTTGGTCACTGGTGGCGGGGCGGGGAACTTGGCTCAGTTGGCGTACGATTTTTTTCAGTTGATCAAACCATGTTTCGTAGAAACGCTGGAAGCTCATTTTTCTCTTTTTTTTTCTTTCTTCCCTTTCTTAATTTGAGAGAGGTTTGAGTGGAGTGATTTTCATTTGGATGTATATATTCAAATGTAGGCATGTGCTGCACTTATTAAGAACTGGTGAATTATTACGGAAAAATATATTTAAGTTATAAATTTGATCGATTTGATCGTTAGATTTTTAATGCTGGACTGTTTAATTTTAGGAAATTATAGGTTTAATATATATAATACTATTAATTTTAAATTTTAATATACACATTTGATTTAATTATATAAAATTTTAGAGGGTAAGTTTTTTTTGAGAATTTTTAGGGCTGTCAAATGGGCGGGTTGGTTGAATGGTTGAAATTGGAGATATTAAAATGGATTGAAATAGAAATCATGAAATGGGTTGGATTCAAATGGGTAAAATGGATTGATTAATTTTAATAATTTTAACATAGTGATATTTAATTTTTATAATCACAATGCGAATTTCAGCTTAAGATTATTTTTTTAAAAAGTAACAAATGGATATATAAATCCTAAAAGATGTTAAATAGATAATAATTCATACATTTAATATCGGAACATATCTTAGTAAAGAGTTTTAAAACAGGTTGAAATTGGAGATTGAATTAGACTCAATTAAGAATTCTCTTAAAATGGGTTAAGCTTGAATGAGTTGAGATTGAACCTAATTCAAATTATCTTGAGCTCAACTCTTAAAATTTCGGACTGATTGGGCATGTTATCTATGTTTGGGTTCATTTTTGACACCCCTAAAAATTTCTAATGTAATACACTGAAAAATTTAGAAAAATTAAAGCAAAAGATAAACGAAAAAAATACTTGAAATGCTAAAAGTATTACCGATAACCATTTGGATGAGTGTTACTAAAAAATAAAATAGATATAAGATTTAAATTTCTATCTTTCCTTAGAAAGGTGTATCCACTCATAATCATATTATTAAATGCTATTTTTATTGTGGATTTACACCTTTGGATTTAAATATTTTTTGAAAAATATAACACTATTACTATATATAAAAGTTAGAGAGGAAATTATGAATTTACGTGAACCAACGAAACCCCCTCTAGTTATAATTGGTGTGGGAGTATTTTTTTTTTTTTTTTAATTATATACATGGGAAAGACCAGTGTCATTTTTCAAGCTAGGATAAACATATGTTACATATGTAGTTTTATTTAAGATATCATAATAATAAATTTTCAAATTTAAATAGTTTCATTTTACGTCACATTTTTAATCTGTATCAAGCTAATTTCTTCTTGTTATAATTAAAATTAATCTAATTTTAAAAATTTCTTTGGTTTTTTAAAAATAATTTATAATCATATGAATAATTAAACATCATTTTAAACCATTAATTTCTTTTTAAAAAAATCTGTCTCTTTTAAATATAATACTGAGTCAAACAATATCACAATGTAACGGAAGTCCGAAAATTCCAAACAGTGCCGAGTCCCCTCACCGATTTGGATTACTTCTGTGACGTACGAGAACCTCATTAGTTTCCCAATAGCTCTACCTTACTGCGGCGATTCCGTACTTATAAAATTTTAATTTTTAAATAGTGGAAAATATCATATAAATTGAGAAAAAAAGGGTAAACAATATAAATTCTATTCTAATTATTAGTATTCACGATAGTTTTAAATATTACTTCTAGTACCATAGTTCATTAGTTAGATGTATCTATATCTTAACTCGACAAATACATGTATTGAAAGAATTGACAAAGCATGATACGTGTTTAATTAAGGATTATAACTAAAGTGCTTAATTTAAGGAGAAAGTCACTCATTTTAACAACTTTTGAGTATATCTAGTGTAACAACATCTAAAAGATTCAAAAAAAAAAAACTAATTTCTTCCATTTATTTTCGAACAACAACAAGGTGACTTTTCTTTTTAGAAATTCGAATTTGTTTCTCTTAATTTTGAGCGTCCTCTTCTAGATACATGTATTCAAAATATATTCCTTTTCCGGATACACATATCTGAGATATGTTCCTCTTCCAGATATGTTCTATCCGAGATATGTTTCACTTCCAGATACACATATTCGAAATATGTCAATAGCTAGATACAATACTGACATGTCTCTATTTATGTAGCATAACAAAATTGTTCCATTAGTGAAGTAAATCACTCTTTTAATTGCGTTTGAGAATCTATAGCATAACAACTTACTAAAAAAAAAATTCAAAAATCTTGAAATCCTTTCCTTCCTTTTTGTGAAAAAAGGACTAATACAATGTAAATTTCATATTTCTACCAAAATTTAAATAACAATATATCTCAAAATATACATAAAAGTTAATATTCATTCTTTTGATTACAATTGTAAAGATATACTCCGTAGTAAAGCCTTTTTTTTTTAAAAAAAAAAAAATTTGGTACTTAATATAATTTATTTTGTAGTATAATTTTTTGACAAAGATCGACTCTTATATTTTACTACACGCGCCTACGCCACTTCAAATATTTAACAATATATTTTCGGATATGCATGCATACCTATTTGCATGCATACCTATTTCCCAAGGCAAGGTAGCTCCTGAAAACTAAGTGATGACGCAAAATTAAATTCAGGTAAAGTCGGAACGCATATGCGTAGAGAAAATGTCAGCTGAATTATATTTATAAGGCTTTATTAGGAGGGAAGCGGTTCATATTATGGATTTTTTTATATTCAAAGCTTAAATTCAAAATTTTTGATTAAAGATGAAATAGTTTCATCCACTACACATTCTTTGATGGTTTAAACCACATTCTTTGATCGTTTTTACTCAATATATATATATACACACACGATTAGGGGTGTTCACGGTTTGAATAAAAATCGATCCAAATCGAAAAACAAACTAAATAGATAAAATAAAATCGATTTTATTTGTATTTGATTTGGTTTGGTTTTAGATTTTTGTAAACCAATAGTATTTGGTTTGGTTATGGTTTTATTCGAAAAAATTGAAGAAATAACCGAACCAAACCGATGAATCATATACATATATTTTATTAATATACATACTGTTGACACTAAATTTTAGTCTGATATTTTTAAAGTTTATACTTTTTAAGTATTTTATTTTTTAAATAGTTTAAAATACATGTTTTGCTATTTTAATGCAATTTGTTGATAATTATCCTTATTCTCAAAATATTAGAATTTTTATCGGTTAATTCTATTTATATTATTTTGTCACAATCGGTTAAATACGTTCAAATATTTGTTCATTTTTTATAAAATTATTATTTCTGTTAAATTGTACATGTCATTGGTTACGTTCGTTACATTTTTTAATATTTATTTTATCTATTACATTTGTTAATATTCATTTTGATATTTTGCACAATCCAAAAATTAATTTTGATATAAATAATATTTCATACACATATATTTTGTTGACCGGTAATTTTGGCCCACCATTTTAAAATAATGGTATTGTAGTTTTTAACTCTCTACGTAAAGAATAGTTTGCCTATTAGGTTAAGGTAGTGGTGAATATTTTTAGGGACAAAAATTTTCAGATTGTTTATTCACAACAAGGTTTCTCATTGTTTATTATTTTTTCGGTGAACTCACCGGAGCTCTACCAGTCCACCACCACCAAAGACCCCTCAATCTTCCCTCACTTCCATTTGCCAACAGCCACCAGACCCATTTGAACAGCCACCAAAACCAACAGCCACCAGTCCTCCTCTCTTCCGGCCAGAACATAGCCTGAAACCACCACCTTTCCCACCCCTTTCCACCATCGCCAGGCCCAAAACAGCCGCATCAAACCACCCCTTTTCCGACGAAAATCAACCAGAAAACCAGCCAAACGTACAACAACAAAACCCCATCTCCATTCTCTATTTTTCCAACCAAACCACCCCGAAACCCCAGACAATCGCGAGCTCTAAGCCCCAAATGTAAGAATTATTATTAATTATTATTTAATAATTTCTTACCTATGGCCCAAGTTTACTTGTAACCCAAGTAATACCATATATAATATTTAATAAGGAATAAATCTCGTCTGTACATTGGTTATTTGATGAACGTACCAGATTAAGTCATAACCTCTATAAATTGGTCTTCCCTCCACCCATTAGGGTTATCACATATTCTCTACAATAATTCCATCGCTGACGGTTGTGGTAACATAAAGTTAGGGCAAGGAGGTAGAAACCAATTTACGGCTAACGCTTCTGCTTCTCTCTGTGATTATGTCTTCCGCATCAGGTATGTGCCCCTAATGATCTCTATGTAAGATTATCGTGTTTAAGATCCTAAAAGTATTTAATCTTACATGTGGTATCAGAGTCTGGATTGTTTGAACGGATAATCTTCATAAATTATATAACCACATCAGCCTTGATAAAGTAATAAAGAGTAGTCACTTCCCACCACCCCTAAATAAATAAAAAAACGGATAATTTCATCTACTTTGTTGGATAATGGTAACATCTGTTAAATAATTTGCTCAGTTGATCGGTGGTATATAGAATGCATGAAATTCGAGGATACTAAATATATGTTCACTTAGTATTCTGATTTTCTGAAAGGGTACTTTTGGATTGATAACCACCTTTCTCCTGCTTCCACTTGGCGTAAAAGTTTGGTAGTATGATCTTTTTTTTTTTTTTTTTAATTTATTTAGAAATAAATGGGCAATGCATGTCCTTTAAACAAATGCCTCATTAAAATTCAACACGGAAATTTCGCATGAAATTATGACTATATAAGAAACAGGCTACTTTTTTTTGTAGGATCTAACTCTAAAAAAAAAATCTTAATCTTCCCATAATGTAATAATTATGTTTGTTTAGATTGTGCAATGAATTAAAGTGGTCGTTATACTATTTAATAAATAATATGTGTGTATTATATTTCTAAAGTTTGTTAGTCATCAAAGTGGCCAAACTAGAGAAATTGATTAATGTCTACATATATAATATTTATGATCACTTGATGCATGTATTATGTTTCTATAGTTTGTTAATCACCAAAGTGGTCAAACTAGAGAAATTAACGTCTACACGTGTCATATTTATGATCACTTGATGCATGTATTTTGTTTCTGTAGTTTGTAGTCACCAAAGTGGTCAAACTAAAATATATAAACTTATTCACATGCACAAAATTTTATGATATTATGTGTGAATTTGTACTTATGTAGTTTGTTAGTCACCAAAGTGACCAAACTAAAATGTATAAAATTATTCACATGCACAAAATTTTATGATATTATGTGTGAATTTGTATTTATGTAGTTTGTTAGTCACCAAAGTGGTCAAACTAAAATGTATAAAATTATTCACATGCACAAAAATTTATGATATTATGTATGCATTTGTATTTCTATAGTTTGTTAGTCACCAAAGTGGCCAAACTAGATAAATTAATGTCTACACATATCATATTTATGATCACTTGATGTATGTATTATGTTTCTATAGTTTGTTAGTCACCAAAGTGGCCAAACTAGATATATTAATGTCTACACATATCATATTTATGATCACTTGATGTGTGTATTATGTTTCTATAGTTTGTTAGTCACCAAATTGGCCAAACTAGATATATTAATGTCTACACATATCATATTTATGATCACTTGATGTGTGTATTATGTTTCTATAGTTTGTTAGTCACCAAATTGGCCAAACTAGATAAATTAACGTTTACACATATCATATTTATGATCACTTGATGTATGTATTATGTTTCTATAGTTTGTTAGTCACCAAAGTGGCCAAACTAAAATGTATAAAATTATTCACATGCACAAAATTTTATGATATTATGTGTGCATTTGTATTTATATAGTTTGTTAGTCACCAAAGTGGCCAAACTAGTATGGTTAAGAAAAATATGCATTCATAAAATTATCATTTATCTATGAAAGCTAATTAAATGCCTATATATTAAAAATAAATAGATAATTTGATTTTTACTATTGCTAGAACTTAAGAATTTACCCAAAGGTGAATTAATCATTCTACAAATAGTGAACATTATGAGGTAAATTAATATTTTCAGTCAAACATATATTGTATATCCAAAGATGTCGTATATGTTTGGTTAAATATATTTAATTGCCTATTAAAGATTAAAAAAATGGCATTTAAATTATGATAGTGTGTCGTAGTATCTACCCAAAGGAGAATTACGATGTACTTTTATCGTTTTACTGAATTCACTATTTGATTTGTGAGCATGCATATCTATTTGCAGTTATTCCTCTTCATTCACATGCTTTGTCTGTTATTGTGTTCAATGGATTGAACTTCTCTTTATGGCATGAACAAGTCTAGTTCCACTTAGCTATGATGGATCTTGACTTGGCTCTACTGAATGATAAACCTACTGTCATTTCTTATAAGAGCAGTGAGAATGAGAAGTTTTTCCATAAATCATGGGAGCGCTCTAACAGATTGAGTCTTATGCTCATGCGAATAATTGTTGCTAACAACACTAAGAGTACTATTTCACAAACAGAAAGTGCTAGGGAATACCTGAAGTTTGTGGAAGAACGTTTTTGTTCTGCTGATAAGTCTCTCGCTAGTACACTAACGACAAACTCACGACCATAAAGTTTGATGGGTTGCGCAGTATACAAAATTATATTATCGAGATGACTAACATTGCAACAAGACTTTTGACCTTGGGGATGAAAGTGGATGACACCTTCTTGGTTCAGCTTATTTTGAACTCATTGTCTCTTGAGTATGGACCATTCCAAATGACTATAACACTATTAAGGATAAGTAGGATGTTATTGAATTGTCCAGTATATTTACTCAAGATGAGTCAAGACTTAAGAAATAAGGAGGTGATTCCATTAACCTCATGAGTCAAGGAGCTGGTAAAGGACTTAAAGTGAAAGGCCAACAAGTTTAAGAAATAAATAAATAAAAAAATGGCTCCTGCTAAAGTTCCACAGAATGCTCATAAGGAACTCAAGGCCGATGTGTGTCGTTTCTGTAGAAAAGAAGGACACTTCCACTAAATAAAAGTTCTGCTTATTTATGGCATAAATGTTTGGGTCATATATCCAAAGAAAGATTAAAAAGATATCTTCCGAAGCTGAATTTTATTGATCTTGATATATTGTTTGGATTGCATTATTAACCAAACATACCAAGAAAGGTGCCACAAGAAGCACTCAACTTCTTGTAATTATACACACTGATATTTGCAGACCCTTTAATGTTCTATCTTTTGGTGGAGAAAAATATTTTATCACCTTTATCGATGATTTTTCACGTTATTGATTTATCTATTTGTTGAAAGAAAAATCTCAAGCAGTGGACGCTCTCAAAGTGTACGTTAATGAGGTTGAAAGACAATTAGATAAAAGTGAAAATCATTAGGTCAGATAAAGGTGGTGAATATTATGGAAAGTATAACGAATCAGAACAATGTCCAGGTCCATTTGCAAAATTCCTTGAGAATGGTGAAGTTAGTGGGAGTGTTGAACGATAAAAGATGGAAATTAATGAGGTAAGAGTAAATATTTCATTGCCCATGAATGTATCTACTTCCACACTAATCACAAATGTTGTTCCTCTTGTTGAAGAACACTTTAACAATGTTGAACAACATTTGGGTGAAACGCTTTAAGAAGGAACTAACTCACAAATATCTGACGTAAATGAACCACAAACAGTGTCATTAAGAAAATCGGTCATTTCAGATGATTATGTGATTTATTTGCGAGAGTCAAATTTTGATATTGGAATTAATAAAGATCCGATTTCATTTTCACAAGCCATAGAAAGCACTGCGTCTGATAAATGAATTGATGCCATGAATGAAGAGTTAAAATCTATGAAATACAATAAAGTCTAGGATCTTGTTTAATTACCAAAAAGTTCTAAAAGAATCGGGTATGGATGGGTCTACAAGACCAAACGCGATTCAAATGGTAATATTGAACGATATAAAGTCAAACTTGTTGCCAAGGGATACACTCAAAAAGAAGGCATTGATTATAAAAAGACCTTTTTACCGGTCTCAAAGAAAGATTCATTAAGAATTATTTTGGCTTTGGTAGCTCATTATGATTTAGAGTTACATCAAATGGATGTGAAAACTATCTTCCTTAATGAAGACCTCGAGGAGAATGTTTATATAGACCAGTCAGAGGTTTCAAAATTAAAGGAAAAGATCAAATGGTGTGTAAGCTAAAGAAGTCAATATATGGACTCAAACAAGCCTCACGACAATAATATATAAAGTTTAGTGATACCATAACATCTTTTGGATTTAAGGAGATTACCGTTGATTCATGTATATACCAAAAGATCAGTGGGAGAAAGTTTATATTTTTAGTCCTGTATGTTGATAACGTTTTAGTTGCTGCTAATGATTTAGGCATATTGCGTGAGACGAAAGACTCTCTCTATGAACGTTGAAATGAAAGCTATGGGTGAGATATCTTATGTGATAGGGATAGAAATATTTCGTGATAGATCCCAAGGATTATTGGTACTGTCTCAAAAGGCTATATTGAAAGAGTTCTAGAGAGATTTAACATGAACAATTGTTCAGCAGGAATAGTTCCTATTCAAAAAATAGGACAAGTTTAATCTCATGCAATGCCCAAAGAATGATGTAGAACGAAAGGAAATGAAATCAATTCCTTAATCTTCTATTGTTGGAAGTTTGATGTATGTTCAAACTTGCACAAGACCGGATATTAGTTTTTCGGTCATAATGCTAGGAAGATATCAAAGTAATCTTGGAATTGATTAATAATAATAATAATAAAAAAAAACTGCAAAGAAAGTTTGTGGCATGTTATGAAGCTACAATTCATGCTTTATGGCTGCGGAACTTCATTTCTAGACTTGGGGTTGTCGACACCATTAACAAGCCGCTAAAAATTTATTGTGATAATGCTGCAGCAGTATTCTTCTCTATGAACGATAAATACTCCAAATGTGTCAAACATATGGAATTAAAGTACTTTACCGTCAAGGAAGAAGTTCAGAAACAAAGAGTGTTACTTGAGAATATTAGAACTGATCTCATGATTGCAGATCCGTTAACAAAAGGCATACAACCAAAGATATTTAAAGAACATATTCAAAGTATGGGTCTTGGTTGTACTTATGATTGATGCATTTATGATGTTTTTACACTCTGAGCTCAAATTATGCGTTTCTAATATACATTAATGAATTTCTTGTTTCTCATAATGGTGTACACTTTATTGTTTTGAGATATTACAAGATAAGTTTCTATGAGACATTATTGTGGACCATAATGTTATATGTTTTATAGCTTATGAACCTAGTATGATGAGTTGCTAATGTAGTAGTATATCGAAGGAAGTATGTAGCTTAAAATTTATGTACAACCGCCATAACTCGCATTAGTAGTTTGTTATATTGTGTTATGTATGATGGACATTATAGAAGAGATTTATTGTATGCGCAACTAATGTTTATTAAATATTAATGTTATATATGGTCATTGGGCCAAGTGGGAGAATGTAAGAATTATTATTAATTATTATTTAATAATTTCTTACCTATGACCCAAGTTTACTTGTAACCCAAGTAATACCATAAATAATATTTAATAAGGAATAAATCTCGTCCGTACATTGGTTACTTGATGGACGTACCAGATTAAGTCATAACCTCTATAAATTGGTCCTCCCTCCACCCATTAGGGTTATCACATATTCTCTACAATAATTCCATCGCTGACGGTTGTGGTAACATAAAGTTAGGGCAAGGAGGTAGAAACCAATTTACGACTAACGCTTCCGCTTCTCTCTGTGATTATGTCTTCCGCATCAGGTATGTGCCCCTAACGATTTCTATGTAAGATTATCGTGATCAAGATCCTAAAAGTATTTAATCTTACACCAAAATCAGCCAACCAAAAAAATCCAAAACCCCAAACCCATTTGCTGCCCAGAAACAGCCGCGAGCCACCAGAGCTCGCACTACTGCTCGACACCATCTCCGGCGAACATAGAACTTCAACAGCAACAACAACTAAACAACACCAGACCCCTTCCCCTTTCCCCCTTTTTGATTTTTTGTTTGTTTTGCAGGCCACCAGAGAGCTCGAAGCTCACACCATCAGACACGCATCGTTGCAACGCCAATTCCGGCAACAACAACGCTAACTCCGGCGAATAGCAATGTCTTCTCCGGCAAAGCTCCAGCAGTTGCGGTGACCTCTCCTTCGTGGGTTTGTCATTTTATTTTTCTTTGCTTTTAATGATTTTTGTTATTTTTCTGTTATACATATGGATTCATTTACTGTTTATTGATTTTGCTAGAAAAATTATGCTTATATTTATATTAGCTTTGTTTGGATTTGTTGATTTATGTGATTGTTAAGTTCTTTTTTTTTTCTTTTCTTTTTTCCTCTCTTTCTATTATGATTGTGAATTTAAGTTGTTTCTATTTTAAATGGATAGATTGTTGTTCCCTTTTGTTATTGTTTCTTTATGTTTTTCATGGATTTTGTGATTATTTTAGTTTATTATTTGTTTATGGCTATATTCTATTTTATTTAATTACGGTTAATGATGATTGTTTTCATAATCTTTTAGTTTATTATATTGTTAATATTTATGTGTTGAGACAAATTGTGTGTTAGTTTGACATTTTTTGTTAAGAAATTAGTTTGCCTTATCTAGTAACACTTTTCATTGCAATTTATTTGCCACTGTATTGGAATGTTATTTATTTTATTCTTTTTGGTTATATTATTAAACTTGTTTGAACATATATTTTAAATTGGTCAATCAAAAAATCTCTCTGTCGGTTTTTGAGGCCTCCCCATTTTAAAAGACGAAAATTTAGTTTATATTTATATTTTATTTGTTAAAATTGGCCGATGAAGAAATTACCGTTGATTTTCAAGGTCTTTCATGTTAATAAGACGAGTTTTTACTTTTAAGTTATTCTTTAATTCATTTATTTTTATTCATGTTAATTTATCACTAACACTTTTACTAAGTGTCTTTACAGGTATCCGGAGGTGCTTCCCATTGAAGCTATTCGAATTAGGTTTGAATTATACTCTTATTCATTATTGTATATTATTGACTATAGACAAATTTAGGGTGATTCCTATATTATTGTTTTATCATATTACTCGTGTATATTGCATATTTATTAACTTGTACATTATTTTATTCTCCTCCTCAATTGAAAAAAAAAATGAATTCATTCGGGACCCACATTTGTGGATTTCGAAGGATGCCTAACCCCTTCTCTTCGGAATAACTTGAACCCTTACCTAGAATCAATTGGTTTCGTAGACTTTCTTTTAAGTTAATTTATTAATTGATTTCCTAATTTTCCTTAAAATTAGGTGGCCACTCCCTTTTACCTGTTTACCCCTTTTTTAAAATTCTTTTATTCTTTAAAATTGAGTCACCGCAACGTTATGCCCTCACAAAGGGATGTCAACACATACTTAATATATTGTTTTTATAAACAATTTTAAAGATTTTATATGTGTTTTCATTAAAATTCTTTATAATTTACTTATTTAAAGCAAAAATGCCCAAGGTAAAAACATTTATCTTATTGATTTCATGTATATGAGTGTTTATGACAATTTTTTGTGGGACTAAAAATGTTATTGTCTCTTTCTTCTAGGCCAAGATAGTGAATTTTAAAGCTTTATTGATAGTAAATTCAGTGATCGAAAGTGGTAATTTAAGTCATTCTAACTATTTTTCGTTTTGAATGGATTGTTGTCACTTGTTTCACATTTTGAATGAATTGTTTCTTTTATTTCTGTATATGGTTAATAACCGAATAACTGATCCAAACTAAATCGAAACCGATAATCACCAAACAGATAAATGTATATTATATTTGGTTTGGTTTGGTTTTGATAATTTTAAAACCGATTAAGTTGGTTTGATTTTGATTTTGACCAATAACCGATTCAAGCCAACCCGTAAACACCCCTACACACGATATTGATATAATAAGATCGCATTTATTCTTTAACCAAAACTACATCCTAGATTTATCTCTAACAATATTCATTAGGCATGTATCAACTCTCTCTCTCTATATATATAAAACTATTGTACTAAATTAAATTATTTGAGTTGGTATAAGCATGGTAGAATACTGAGAATACCTATAGGCATTTTGGCAAAGATATCGTGATATGAACTTAGGAAGTAGAAATAACACCATTAGTCATTTTTTTTTTTGGCCTTCTTTTAAAAACAAAAGTCATTGGCTCATTGCCATAAAATTTTAAATTTATTATGGAGTTTAAATTTAAAACTCAACGGAAGAAACTATTTTTCAATTGTAAAGGCTAAATAAACACATTCTTTATTTACTTCATAAAACAAAATCTTTTAAATATGGAAAAGCTACATAATTAGACACTGTTCACTACTATAAATATTATTATTTCTTATATTTTAAAAATATTACGTATCTTATTACTAATTAAGAGTTTTTTACATTTTTTGCTCACTTAGATACATGTACTTTGGCTACCAGCTGATACACAAAAATAAAGAGAGAGACGAGTCGGATTCGTATGTATCTCAGATACATGTATCTGGGGTGATTCACATGTATTTGGGATACCAGATACATAGGAGAGTGGCGAGCGAGATTTGCTATGTATTTCAGATACATGCGAATCTACTTAGATACAATGTATACAAAACAAATTATACCTATTTTTTTTTTTTTTGGCAAGAAACTGTGAACATTACCATACCAAATCAAAGTAGTACAAATTAGGGAGCATCTAGACTCTTAATCCCCTTCGCAGAAGAGTGTTAAGAAAATCTACACCTAAATTTGATCCTATGTATCCGAGATACATATATCTGGAGGTATCAAAATTTAGTAAGATACGTAATACGAATGGCAAACTAGCTAGAATATATCCAAGTAATTAGCTCCTAAACTAGTGAGATTTATGTAAGTTTTCCTTAAATATTTCTCAAATTATGACAATATTCCCTGGAGAAATTTAGGAAATAAATTAGTAATTCAAATTCTGACAATATTCCATGGAGAAATTTAGGAAATAAATTAGTAATTGATCAGTAAAGATCTAAGAGACTAAAATAGAGCGTCTCATTTACTACAGAAATACGAAAAAAGGTCCATTTTAAAAACAGCAAAAACAGCAGCTGCCTATAAATAGCCAAAAACTTGCTGTCTAAGTTTGAAAATGAAATCCAAGAAAATCCTCAAACAACTCTCAATCATAGAAATTTTAAAGCTTTATTGATTGTAAATTCAGTGATCGAAAGTTCGGTAATTTAAGACATTCTAACTATTTTTCGTTTTGAATGGATTGTTGTCACTTTTTTCACATTTTGAATGAATTGTTTCTTTTATTTTTGTATATGGTTAATAACCGAATAACCGATCCAAACCAAATCGAAACCGATAACCACCAAACCGATAAATGTATATTATATTTGGTTTGGTTTGGTTTTGATAATTTTAAAACCGATTAAGTTGATTTGGTTTTAATTTTAACCAATAACCGACCCAAACCTATCCGTAAACACCCCTACACACGATATTGATATAATAAGATCGCATTTATTCTTTAACCAAAACTACATCCTAGATTTATCTCTAACAATATTCATTAGGCAAAACTATTGTACTAAATTAAATTATTTGAGTCGGTATAAGCATGGTAGAATACTGAATACCTATAGGCTTTTTGGCAAAGATATCGTGATATGAACTTAGGAAGTAGAAATAACACCATTAGTCATTTTTTTTTTTTGGCCTTCTTTTAAAAACAAAAGTCATTGGCACATTGCCATAAAATTTTAAATTTACTATGAAGTTTAAATTTAAAACTCAACGGAAGAGACTATTTTTCAATTGTAAAGGCGAAATAAACACATTCTTTATTTACTTCATAAAACAAAATCTTTTAAATATGGAAAAGCTACATAATTAGACACTGTTTACTATCATAAATATTATTATTATTTATATTTTCAAAATATTACGTATCTTATTACTAATTAAGAGTTTTTTTTATAGTTTTTTCTCACTTAAATACATGTACTTTGGCTACCAGCTGATACACAAAAATAAAGAGAGAGGCGAGTCGGATTCGTATGTATCTCAGATACATGTATTTGGGGTGATTCACATGTATTTGGGATACCAGATACATAGGAGAGTGGTGAGCGAGATTTGCTATGTATCCCAGATACACGCGAATCCACTTGAATACAATGTGTCCAGAACAAATTACACCTAATCATTTTTTTGGCAAGAAACTGTGAATATTACCATACCAAATCAAAGTAGTATAAATTAGGGAGCATCTAGACTCTTAATCCCCTTCGCAGAAGAGTGTTAAGAAAATCTACACCTAAATTTGATCCTATGTATCCGAGATGCATATATCTGGAGGCATCAAAATTTAGTAAGATACGTAATATGAACAGCAAACTAGCTAGAATATATTCAAGTAATTAACTCCTAAACTAGTGAGATTTATGTAAGTTTCTTTGAATATTTCTCAAATTATGACAATATTCCCTGGAGAAATTTAGGAAATAAATTAGTAATTCAAATTATGACAATATTCCATGGAGAAATTTAGGAAATAAATTAGTAATTGATCAGTAAAGATCTAAGACTAAAATAGAGCGTCTCATTTACTACAGAAATACGAAAAAAGGTCCATTTTAAAAACAGCAAAAACAGCAACTGCCTATAAATAGCCAAAAACTTGCTGTCTAAGTTTGAAAATGAAATGCAAGAAAATCCTCAAACAACTCTCAATCATAGAAATTCAAATTTTGTCTATACTTATTTTTTTCCTCATAGCCATTTTTGAAAAACTCGTCCTCAAAATCATCGTCAATGTCAATGTCATCATTATCATCCTCAGAACAATTAGATGATAGCGCGCTTGTTCAACTAGTTTCTAAATCAACATCCGATAGACTTTTGAGAAAATATTTTGATGCTACGGAGTTTGATTTCGATTATGAACAAAGTAGTATATGGTCCCCATTAGTTGTTCCTAAAAGAATTTACTTGACTTCTCCATCCAATTTATTGTGCTCTGAAAAGGGTAATTTGAAGAAGTCATCACATTGGCTGAAAGATTGTATCAATTCTTGCTTCAGGTTATGGTAATTATTTTTCATTCATATCCAAATTTAAATTATTTTTTGCCTGTTTTGATAAGCACCGACAGAGTCAGAATTTTCACTAGGAGGATTATAGATTTTTTGTTGTTTAGATTCAAGGATTTCTTCTTGTTGTGTGATGTGCATTTTCCTTTATATATAAAGTACTAACTTAAATTCAATGATGAAGATAGTTCTCTTGTAGTGTTGTTATGAAATGTATAGATTAAATGTTGATTAGAGTGTCTTATTATACTATTAAAATTATACTAACTTTGTTTCAATTTGGAGAAAACAAATTATTTTATGGAGATCCATTTCTGCTTTGTATGTACTATGTTGTAGCATCCTTAATAGGGGAAAATGAATAACATGCTTTTGTTGAAATGGTTGGGATCCTTTCCCCTTGAATCACAAAATGTAGAAATGAAAAAAATCTTATCGGAAGTGTGTCTTCTAAAATAGATCTGCAATGTATGAGTTCATTTAGTCAAATTTCAATATGGATACTAACCATTGAATGGTAATATAAAATCCAAGATTTGAAAATATGAGCTCCTTTTATCTTCGAAGAAAGATAAAGTTTCAAATCCTAGTCTCTTTTTTTTTATGGATATTATTATTTGATATCAATATATTAATGAATGAAAGATATACAAAACTAGCATGAACGTTATTGCAATATATATATATATATATATATATATATATATATATATATATATATATATATATATATATATATATATATATATATATATATATACACACAATAGAACGTAGGGGACCAATGAGCTAGCAAAATATTTTAGAATATAAGTACTCTCTCTGTTTCAATTTCTTCCTTATGAGTTGATTTGACACGAAATTTTAAATAATAAAATGATTTTTGACATTTTAATTCTTGAATATCCTTTTCTTATTTTTTTTCCTTTTTTTTTTTTTACTTTGATTATCCTTTTTGTCCAGATATTATTGTAGAACAAAGACCAATTTGCAGACATGTCACCTTCACGTATATCTAGAGTATAGTAAAGGTTAAAAACATATTTTGAATGGTAACAGTGACCATTCATCAAACATACTCTGAATTACATTACAAAAAAAAGAATTTTCAGTGTCTGGAATTTCAGTTAAAGTCACAGATTTACTTTTATTACATTCAAATTTGCTGCCTAGTTGTGCTATTCAAATTCTATTTTGCAAAATAATTTGCAATTAAATTTTATTTTAGCTTTTAAAGAGCTCGAAAATATGATAATATAACATGTTTGTAATAAATGTACATAGATGTTCTGAGCCACACCTGCACTACATTAATATATTCAACGAGTTTATTTTACTCAAAGAATCTCAGCACCATTTTGTGATAACACATTCATAAAAACGTGTACTACTTGTGGATAAAATTTATTTGCTACGCGTGTATAATAAGGTATATATAGTAATAATTATGTATAAAGATGCAATACATATTATATTGGTGAAGTACATTGATAATCCCTAAACTTGTCGGTATATTTAATTTAGATATTTGAGTTAATGTCTTTCAATTAATAAAGTATTGATATTGGATACTTCTGCTCAAATTTTTGAAAAGTTTTGTGTGTATTCTAAAGCGCCCGTTACATGAATGAATTAACATTTTAAAATATGTCGTTTGCTTAAATCATACACATCAACCTCAATAACTTGTAAAGCCTTAGGTTTAATTTGTTCGAAATGAGGTTGATGTATAATTAAAGTAGGTGATATATTTTAAATTATTAACTTATTCATGTAATGGGTGCTTGAGAAGCATAAGCTTGAGGAGATTTGAGCTGGAAATGTCTAATAGAAACACTTTATCAAGTATTCGGACATTCAATTGAAACAAAGCGTAATTAGAAAATCTATATATAATATACTAACAAATTTAAAGGGATATCTCGTGTATTCCGCCTATTATATTTCTAATTTCTCGCTGTTTGCGCGGAAGCTTATTAATGTCCGATTGCCGGACTAGGGTTTGACCCGAAATTGAGATCAACATTCAAATATTTTTTCTTACTAACAAACTTGGGTCGAACTTCATTATTTTCGGAGGAAAATGAAGTGAAACGCCGGCGTTTCGTAGCAAATTGGCCTCTTGAGAATGATCAGGATTAATATTTTTCATTTTTCATGTTGTTGAGGAGTTTTTTTCCTTCAAAACTAGGTGCAAAATTGGCTAGTAGAATGTTCAAAGCAATGAAACAAATCATGTCAAATCGAGCCACTGTTAGTGCAAAGTTAAGTTAAGGAGAACTAATTAATTAAGTCGCTGGCCTTTTAGGGTTTCATGTTACAATTAATGTAAATGTACCCTTGATGGAGCTATTAAGTTACTCTTCACATGAATGTAGTAACTTGTAACTCTCTTGTTTAATTGAAAAAGGGTTATGAAGGTATGTAATAAAATGGGAGTTAAATGTTACTTTGTTCTACTATAAAAAATTGAGAGATAAATATTTTTAGATTAGAGTGTGTTTGTTTTGAAGATCGAATTTACAACTCTGCAAGTGATCTTGTGAGAAACCTCTTAGGCAATTAGTGATAGTACCATAAGTTGATTCTTTAAAAATATGTGTGTCTAATTCCGCATTAATATATAGAACCTCAAGTTGTAAATATATATTTCCACACCTTTTTTATTGGGTTCCTCCTACTCTAGTCTATATCCATAATTAACATGACTATGCAACTGCCACGTTTTCCTTTTTGTATAGTATGACTAGGTGACTTCATAATTTAAACTACTTTATTTTTTTTTTTCTAGAGCAATTGTCGTGCTTTCGTCTCTTTGCCTATAGATAGACGATGGCTTGATTTCGATATTATTGCTCATGACTTGACCTATAATTATGTAGTAGTTGATTTTACCACCAGAATACCTATTAGATATAGTGGTAAGCCTTTCAAATGTCTTCTTCATTACATTTTTTAAAAACCCTTTAGTCAGTTGGGTGTTCACCTTTGAAATCATAGCTAAGTCATTCTCAAAAAGTAAAAAAAGGACGAATAAATTCTACAACTACAATACTTAATATTCATTATTAGTATTAGATGGAATAGTCACTATTGCATAAGGAGGTAAAATCAGGGAAAGAAATATAATCGTAAAGATTCTCGCCATTTTAGACACATAATTCTAAAGATTAAATCTCCAAATGGTACTAAAATTTAGGCAAAAGAAAAACTAGAAATAGAATTTTTCGTTCCTCCCCTTGTACCAAGAAGCAAATTCAGAACACAAATATATATATACAAATTTGATCAAATTCGTAAATTTAGTATTTTTAATTCTGAATTCATCTTTAAACGCATTCATTCGTACGTGCACTAAAACATGTACATTAATGTTCGTTAAGGAGACATTATATCGTCTGCAGTGACTTAATTTTGGTGTGCACGCAAAGTACATCCCTACTTTGAATCTTTTTTTCTAGAAAAATATGAACAGTACTTATAACATGAATTTCAGTTCCTTCTACGAAATGAGAATAAAAAGCTGAAGTTTATGCTCTTTCTCCAACTTTAACAATAGTGACTCACTCCGCAGTGGCGGATCTAGAATATGAATATCTCGTTAAAAGTAAAATAAAAATATCAAATAGAGACTGATTTCTATTCTTCTAAATAGATAACTCCGCATTCTACTAATTCAATATATATATATATATATCATTTTCCGTCAATTTTGCAGCACATAGCTACCAACAAATAACATTATATCAATTCTAGAAACATACATATAAACATCTATGAATAAATCATAAATTCACATGTATATATTTCGCTCGGTAAATACGGTGGGGTCAACATGCTTATCAACAAGATTCAATAGTAGTATGTACATACATTAGTAAAAGCCCCTCAGCACGGAACTATATAGTCAAGAAATTGGATCTTATTTGGGAGATATTAAGGAAGAAAAAACCACAAGATTAAATGATTATATCGTTTAATTTATTATATATGTATATATATTAAGTTTAAGATTATAAAATTTTAAAAAACAAATTATTTTAAAAAATTATATGTCAAATCAAACTTAGACAAATAAAGTAAATAGATAGAGATCAAGATTTTAGTTGATGCATAAATATTTTTTTATTACTCATAAAAATATTGCTTAGATTAAAATGTCAACTGTCTCCAAGTATTTTTTTGTTAATACTACTCCAATACGTAACTGATCCATTTTGGTTAGTGTGTCAGTGTTAATTAATTAATTAAGTCATATACGTAACTATCCATTTTGCTTAGTGCATGAAATATTGCTCATTTGCTTGCAATGTCAGCAATAAAAACGAGAATGTCAACCATGCATGCAACTCCTCTTGTCCTTGTTTTACCATATGTTCGATGCGAAGAAAAATATTTTTTTTATATTCAATTGGTCAAAATATTTTAAGATTTTTTTTGGAAGTGTTTTAAAAGTAATCATGAACATTATTTTTCTAGTGAAAGCATGAGAAAATATTTTGAATCATATTAACTCTATAAGGGGCTATGAGCTAGAAGTGAACATTTCAATATAATTGTCTCCTCCCAATTTATGGGCCATGATTTTCCTATAGCAGCGAGGGGCAGAGCTACGTGGTTATTAGGGTGTTCAATTAGACACCTTTTGTCGAAAATTAATATTGTACATACAAATAAAATGATACACAAATTGATTAAATAACATATTATGGACACCCTTGACATAACAAGGTGTTGTGGCCCAATAGTTCAGACGCATTATTGAAAGAATCGGTACTAAAAGTGCTCGCATTTGAATCTCATTAGGAACAAATATTTTTTTCACTTTTTAAAAGAAGCTTTTGTTATTTTTTAAATACTTCAAAATTAATATTACTTATTAAAAATTTTAACACGCTCATTCGTAAAAAAATGTACTTATGCAATTTCTAGACATTCCACCACTGCCTATAGCGTAGCGGCCCATCCCATCACCCCCTACCCCATCCTATAAGCTTATAATATTCGATTAAGATTATATACAAATATTTATATTATAATATATTTATTTACTTATCAATTATAAAAAAATTAATAAAATAATCGTATACTTTTTTAGAAAAAAATAACTTTTTCCTACTGTTTTAATTCGTGTAACTCAATAAGTCAATCGTTGTCAATTTTGTCACAACATGTATCATGAACTCGAAGGTTTCAACCGCATTTTGTGGATGGAAAAGAAAGTGAAATGTTGACCATATTACTAAAAATTAAGTCTTCATCAAAAATACAAGTTCACTGTATGTATGATATATATATACACGTGCCCTTAATGAACGTTGTGCATTTTCTTGACCCTCTTCGTTTCTTTCTAAACTTATTTTTAGTTTTTCGAGGTTCGATGTTTATATTGAAATTTAATTTAATTAATTTGAATTTATGTTAGATTAGATTCATTTGTCATAGTCACGATTTAAATGTGACACCTCTAATAAAGTTTTTGCACGAATTGTTGTTCTTATTTGCGAGTGACAATTTATTTTTCATTCTCGATTTTTAGTTTTTGTTTCTATTGTTCATCTAATAGAAAACTTGTGAACCAAAGTATTTTTATCTAGCAAGAACTAATTTGTTCGGTTTAAGTTTAGAGAATTTTTACCTTATCTGACATAATTTTGTAACAATTTTTCTGATTCCGTTATAGTATTCAAGAATGAAGTGATCATGAAGTGAACATATATTTATCATAATCCACACAACCATAAAGAGCGTATTTGACTAGATAAAGTTATGTCAAATGTATCTAAATATTCTTTATTATTCCTATGATCTTAAATATATTATGTGAAAAACTAAAATTATACAATGTAAAAATTTTAATTAAAGAACGTAAAATTGACAAAACTTTTTTTAATGTAAGTGAAGTGAACATATATTCCTAATCCACACAGCCATAAATATTGCACGTAGAGCAAGAGGGCCAATATAATGGGAACAGCGAATGCCGGCGGCATATTACTACTCTCTACTTTAGTTCATCTGTACCTACCCAATTTCCAAGACACTTCCTAGGATAAATACACAAACCAAAACTCTTCTTTTTCTTAAAATGAACTAAATTTGTTGTCTATAAATAACGCGTTTTTTTATTAATAAACTTACTTTTCTTCATTTCATTATTTCTTTTTTCTCCTTGTTAATTTGCTCCCAACTAGACACCACTCTCCAAATATTAGTAATGGCTCGTTTTGCAATATTTATGTTTTTGATTGCTTTGGTTATTATGTTGGTTTGTGTTGCACCATGTTTTGAAGCAAGAAAACAATTGAACAATATGGATAAGAAGAAGGTCACTAACCCGGCCCCATGCAAACAAGGTCACGTCATATTAGTAAATACGAAAAAACTATATGTTGGTGGCCATGCTGATCGCAATTTGGAGTCGGTCCCTAGTCCTGGAATTGGCAATTTTGATCATAGTATGCAATCAGTTCCAAGTCCTGAAACTGGAAATTTTGATCACAATATGAAATCAGTCCCCAGTCCTGGAATTGGAAATTTTGATCACAATATGCAATCAGTCCCCAGTCCTGGAATAGGTAATTTTGGTCGCCCTAGTCTTGGAATCGGCCATGTTCATCGCAATTTGAAATCAGTATCGAGTATTGGAATTGTTAAGTCTGAAAGTCATTCAGGCCCTAGTCGTGGAGAAGGTCATGTTTATCGCAACTTGAAGTCAGTCCCAAATCCTGCAGTTGTCCATGTTGATCGTAATTTGAGGTCAGTCCCGAGTTTTGATATCGGTCACTGATCGTGCAATTTGGAAATGGGCAACTTCTATTTAGTAGTAGGATGCAATACATTAAATACAATATTATGTAAAAAAAAAAGAAAAAGGTACCATATCATGTGACAGTTTGTTTATGCACATATATACTTATTAATTAATTAATGCGATATTTTAGTCAACTTATAATTCTAAGTATTACTATTGAGCATGGACTAAATATTCCAAAAGTCTCAACTAAACGTTGTATGTTGTACTACTCTTTCTATCCATTTTTAATTGTCATAATTTTCTTTTTAGAAACAAACTATAAGAAATTTGACTAATATTTTACGATATAGTTTTTCATATACTATACATATAACATGTCAATCATTGATTTGACATAGTTATTAGTTGGTCGAGTAAATTAAACTCAAGTTAATATCTCATTCAATTTTAAGAATTTATATAGCAAAGTCATTAAACTTTGTTTTTTTATAAAATTATATCAATAAGCTAAATTTATCATTAAAAATAAACTAACCTGACAAAATAAATTATTTTTATATATACTATGTAAATATAAATCCCATAAATAAATAAATTTAAAGAAAACTCATTAACAAATTTTACGGGAAACTTAATTAGTGATATAAATACTCTTATGGCATTACAACAATATCATATGGAATTTCCTGGTCTACAATTATCATTTCCAACGTTAAGTACGTATTATATTCCATAAATAAATAAATTTAAAGAAAACTCATTAAGAAATTTTACAGGCAAACTTAATTAGTGAAATAAATACTCTGATGGCATTACAATAATATCATATGGAATTTCCTGCTCTACAATTATCATTTCTAGCGAAAAAAGTTAAAGTACGTATTATATTCCAAAAAATTAAGGATTTCACAAATTTTCATAGAAAAAGCATTAAAAAAAAATTTGCATTCTGAAATTCGCCAGAAACTGTCGCGACCCGAGTCTACACCCTGGACGTGGTCGACACTCAAGAACCATTGCTGGTCCCCAAGCGAACCCTCATCCTGGCTGACTACAAGCGGAAGACTAACTTAAGCATGCAAAAGCTTAAAACTGAATAAAATTCAATAAACTCAACTTTTCAAAACATTGACTCAAATGAACAACTTAGAATAAAAATAATATATTCAACTCGCCATAAAATAGGCAACTTAAGTCTTTAAAACATTTAATAAAATAAATGAATAATACAAACTTCTCAACTATACTGACTATCTATGAAGCCTCTAACTGATAAAGATGGAAGTCGGGACAAGACCCACGACATCCTGACTAAACTGAAAAGTAAATGAAATCCTCCAAAAATAAGGAGGCTCACCATAGCTAACTCGAACTTCTGGATGTATCAACGAAGCTCCTGTTGATGATCCTGAATACCTGTGTTCGCATCATGAGAAGATGCAGGCCAAATGGCTCAGTACGTGAAATGTACGAGCATGTAAGAGGAATTCTAAAGCATAAACATAAGCTTGAAAACAATCTGAAAGGAAACTGAAGAACTTACCTGGCTCAACTCAACTTAACATAACTGAATTCATTTCAATATAAAGCAATTTAAAACATGTTCAATATAAAGAAAAGCTGTTTAAAAACATGATGCCAACTCTATGTGTATGCAAAGATATAAATAACTTTGAGATGTATGTAAAAATACAAATAACATGATGTATATAAAAATACAAAATACTGATGTAGGAGTTTTTGTAACCGACAACCATCACATAAGAGCTATTGTGATGATACAACGATCTTCCTCACGCTACCAGCGCATCCTATACCTTGCCACAGGTATAGGACCTGAACTACTAAGTAGATCCACTAGTCTATGCGAAAAGGATTCATCTAAAAAGTATGACCCTTTTCTACCCATGATGGCTACATGGTTTATGGCGGCTCTGGGTTTTCTGAACGCTCCCCCATATCGGTGCTCAATACTATTCCCAAAATATACTAGCTCTTTATGTTTTAAAAACATACTTCTTTCTGTGATTTGAGATTAGTGCTAAAAAACTTAGGTCAAAGGCTATCTTGGAAATCAAAGTTTCCTCTCTTGCTTTATTGTGAAAGCATTTACTCTTTAACTGAAAACTAACCCAAAGGCTCTTTACTGAAAAACTAGCTCAAAGGCTCTTTACTGAAACACTAGCTCAAAGGCTCTTTTGAAAATCTTAGTTTTCCATTCTTATTTAAATGTGAAAACATTTTAAACTCTTTTGGGAATACATAGTCCCCATATAATTTTGAAGAAATGAACTTCAACTTTACTTTTTACTGAACTCAAAACTTAAGTCTTAAAACAAAGTTAAAACACTTGTAAAAGACTTCTTAAAATATGGTTCATGCCGAATTATGGACGTGAACGACTCGATGCAAAGTTTTCAATAACCATAGATAGATCTCAATACTTGAAACTCAAGAACTTTACTAATACTACTCATTTCAAGTATACTCAACTCAGAGGGTTCATGCGGAATGAACTACTAAACTCAAGGACTCAAAGATACTTCTTATCTCAAGATTGTTCGACTTATAATGTTCATGCGGAATTATGGGCATGAACAACTCAACTCATGGACTTCATGGGTAATAGGTAATAGTCCCATGGTTAGGATTATAATCTCTGAAGGGTTAGAAACTCGATACTCAAGACTTAGGACTTGAAGATACTACTCCTTTCAAACATACTAAACTGATGAAGTTCATGCGGAAGTTATGGGCATGAACGACTCGACTCAAGGGTTAAAATATCAATATGGAACTCACGAATACAACTCTTCTCATTCTCATACTTACTTTCTCAGAACCTAGTTCAAATCGATAGTTGATCTCAAAGGATTCACAATTGAACTCAAAGGCTTTCTTGAACTCTACTCTTAACTCTCTCTTGAATGTGAATTATGAATTCAAGAGTTATAGTTCATGATAAGAAAGATCTCATGATGACAAGGTAGACTCATGAATACATTATTCTCACTCTCATACTCACTTGCTCGAGTCTTAGAACAAGTTATTGGAATTTGTAGAAGACTCCTCATAAAGACAAAAAGGGATTTTCTGAAAAATATTCGAAAGAACTCTCAAGACTTGACTCTCAACTCTACCTTGAATGTGATTTATGAATTCAAGGTTGTGATTTGTGATAGAAAAGGTCTCATGATGTTTAGGAATGATTTTAGATAGCTAAACATGAGAAAAGACTGAAAACCAATATTTGAGAGTGGGCCCGCGATGTGTTGAGGCTTTTAAAGTTTGGTTTCGAAAACGTCTTTTGAGGCAAAACGCCTCGTGTCAGCTGCGCGACACGAAGATGAAATTTCGAATCTGGGCACTAGGCGCGCGATGCACGACCACCTTCAAATTTCGTTCGACGAAATTTCTTCTTCGTTTTCTAACCCCAATTCACCTAAATTCGATTCTTTTTCTTAATCTCTCTTTAGATTTAGATACCCAGCACATGTACACTAGAATCTAACTCTAACCCCTCTATAAATCGACACATTAACCTCAAGAACTCGTCAATCTCAGCCCATTTCAAGAACGAAGCAAATTCATGAATACATAACAAGAACATCAAAGCTTCAACTTTTAGAATGAATTTAAAGCTGAAATTAACATGATTGGCATGTGGGTGAACAAACCCAACACTATGGAAGCTTACATACCTGAAAGACTTATCCTCTTGAAGCAACTTGAAGGACTTTATGATTGCTATGGAGCATCAGACGTATAAATCGATGTCAGCCTCTCATTTGTCTAAATCGCTGGTAGCCTCTCATTTGTATAAATCGATGGCAGCCTCTCGGTTGTATAAATCGTTGGTAGCCCCTCAATTCAATTTTATGTGTTTGTATATCTGCATAAAATTTGAATTTGTATACAATTGAATCGAAATAAAATGTTTGTATATCAAATATCTCTCTCACTTTATACAATACAAATCATACATTGTCATTTGTATAAAACGAGAAAGAAAGAAAGGCAAAAGAGAACTGGGCCGGGGAAAATCTGTATACGTATAATTATAAGTGTATAGGACAAAAATATATGTATTTGTATATACAGTTTTCTCTCACTTTATACAAATATAAACGAATTTTATACATTTGTGTTTGTATAAAGTGAGAGAGGTGAGGGAGAGACTGGCGAGCGAGTCAAGCAAGAAATCTGGGGAGAGAAGCGAATGACAATTGTTTAATACATGTTACAATTAAATTAAATTGTGGTTATAACATTTAATTTGAATTAATAGTTTGCTATTTTATACAATTTTCCCTAAAAGAAATGCATATTAAATATTGAAATACGCAGTTCATAAGTATTTCTTATGGTGAAGAACCATTCACATTTTCTTATAATTTGTTCATTTCATCTACTTTTAAAGAGTTACCAGAAGAATAATATAAGATATACAAGAAAATTAGCAAAATTAGATGATGATGAAAACTAAGAGGAAAAATATTTATTTAGACGGTGATGAAAACTAAGAGAAAAAACAAGGACAATGGAAGAATTAAATTTCAAAGAAGTATAAATATTTATATCTTTTTCCTCCTATTTTTAGTTTCAGCACTTTTTGTTTATTCAAAGAAGATTCATCAGACAATACATTTATGATTTAATAAAAAAAAGAAAAAAAAAACAAGTCCTGAAATATGTTTATTCGAATTATATATTAATTAAAATATATATAAAAAAATTCTTTAATAAATTAGCCTTTTAATTTTGAAAAATATTTGATATTAAAAATGTAATTCACATAAACTCTAATTCTATAAAAATATTTGTATTGTGATTTTTGCATTTTCTTATTTCTATAAATGATTTTTTCTTTCTCGTATAATATCTAACTTTTTTAATATATATATTTTTCATAACAGCGCGAAGCGCAACCAAATTCTATACTTTAATACTCTCTCCATGTCAAATTAACTGAATTGTTGAGGTGTTTCACACCTTTAAAAAAAAGAAGAAGATTAAGACATAAATTAGACATAGCTTTTTATTTTTACCCTTATTAATTATTTTAATTTTATGATTAAAATGCTTTTAAATTCACCTAGATGTATGTTTAAATATAACTAATGTGTATATATGAAACAAGCGGACATACTTCGAACACACATGCAATCTTGCAAAAAAAAGGATAAGTTGGATAATTTCATTTATTATCCATAGAAGAGTAGTACGATGCGTGGATAGTATGGTAGAAATGCGAGGAGTGGACTATGTCTCACTCACGAATCTCATTGATATATCGGATATATCTATATGGGTGCAATTTTTTTATGATTAAAATAATTAAATATTAATAAATAATTAATTCCAATATTAACTAATTAAACAATTAAGTTAATTTGAAAAATGAAAAAAAATATCTTAATAATTCAATTAATTTGAAATAGAGATAGCAGTAAAACAAGCAATTCCCAAGACAAATTGACGTTTTCATGTGTACCTACCTACACACTTTCCAAGGCACTTCTATTTTCTTACAATTGCATTTATTACTATTGACCTAATTTGAGCGTTACACTTCTAGTTGCATTCCTTAAAACATTTTCATCTCTAATTTGTTGCCTATAAATAACTTATTTTTTTCTTCATAAACTCACACTTCTCTTCATTCCATTACTTCTATATTTTAACAATTATCAATGGCTCGCTTTGCAACAATGCTTTTGGTTGCTTTGGTTTTCATGTTAGTTTGTGTTGCACCATGTCTTGAAGCAAGAAAACAATTGAAAAAATATCATGTTATAACAATTCCTAGTTTTGAAACTAGCAATGTTGATCGCAAGTTTAAATCGTTTCATAGTCCTGGAATGGGCCATGGTGGTAATCCTCCTTTGAGGTCATCCCCGAGTTCTGATAAAGGTCATAATCAAGAGATGTTCACATCAGTTTAGTACAAGTTCATCAAAATGAAGAAGGAAACTCGAAACTAAAGATTCATCAAGAGAGATGGTCATATTAGTTTAAAGTTTGAATGTTTCCAATATTTTAAAAATTCAATAATGCAATGTATTGTTTTGATTTCAATAGTCTAAAATTTTGCTATGGTTGAAAGATATATTATCTATGGTACATTTCTCATAGCTATTAGATATTGTTGTGCTTAAAAATCAATATATTATAAGCTATATGTTAGAAAAACAAAGTTGCACCTCTCTTTCGCCAAGGGTTCTATTTATCTTTTTCCTCAGTTTTTTGACTATTTTTCATATTTTTCTACTTACTTATTATTGTACAATAAATAAATATATCAATTATACTCTTCTAATTATTATTATACTTAAATGGCTCAAAAATTATTTGCACTCATTATTAATTTTTATTACAAAAAAACTAAAGTCTCAGTATTTATTTCACGACCCAAACGAGTCATGAGTGACACCCACACTTTAACATCCTAAGTGGGAAAACCAACGAATTCAACCCTAACTTATATCAATTGTTCAACTTACGAAAACAAACAAAATGTGGAAGCTCAAAACTTATTAAAATTTCAATAAAAGAAATCTCTAGAGTCAATACATATTATCCTCAAAACCTGAAAGTCATCACCTAAGGACATCTATTCTCAAAATAACAAGTCTAAGACTATTAAAGATACCAAAATAAATAAGTAGGATAGCCTATGTTCCCATCATTATAGAAAAACCAACGGGGAAAAATTTTGGGCCGGAAAACTTTTCGTTGTAACTTGAGAATTTTTAGCCTAGTCCAGGTTTGGACAAAATCGGAGTCAGCGTGGTCTAGAGAAATCTAGTAAGGAATGAGAGATCTAATTATAATTTTGATCACATGAGTAGATAACTAAGACGTTAAGGAATCCATACGACTTTACAGAATCAAATTCGGGTGAGTAGTATCCCAAACTGACCTTAGCGTGAACAGATAATTTGTGATTCTCATGGGTTGAAGGTGTGTTGTGAAATGGGGGTTTGGGACTCTAATTTCGACGTTCTGTCTCCGCGCAAGCTGCCACGACGGTATTCAACCCGCCAGGGCAGGGCCGCTGTGGCGGGACGAGGTCCGGCGTAGCGGGCCAGTCGTGACTTAAGTCGAAAATAAACTCCAAAAATGTTATTATTCTGCAATTTTCATTCTTATGAGCTAAGGGACGAACCAGGGCAAGTTCTTGACAGTTTTCCACCTCTTCTAGCACTAAAGTCTAAAGGTAAGGATTTTACTCCCCTAATCCATATTTCGATCCGTAGAACTTAGATTATTGGGTAATTATTGTTGGGGGAGGGTTTTTAGACTGAAATTGATGGTGGAAAAAAGCCCTAACTGCACCTTAGGATTATGGGTTTGGCCTAGTGTTGATAATGTTGATTGTGATCCGGGTAATTAGGCCCCGTTTATTGATCCTTGTATTTAATTATTGTTTTTATACCACGAACAAGCGAAAAGAATTTGGAAAGGGAAGATTCAAGTTTCTTAAGGGAATTCAAGCTTGGTTTCGAGGTAGGTGATGATTTGATTTCTTGTTTGCGTGATATGTTTTGGTGATTACTTCATTGTGATGCATGTATGTATGTGAATGAAGCATTGTGATCAAACCTAATGAAATGAGAATTGTAACACCCCTAAATACTAACCAAGAGTCGCATGTCGATTTACCCTTGCTTAATTACTACAATATGTTTTACTCTCATTTTGGGAACTTGAAATGTTGTGATAATTGCTAACTTGCTTAAAATAAATTGTGATAGTAATTTAAGGGATTGTATTGGGGTATTTACGTAATATTCTAATTAGAATTATGTATAACTTGAAAGGGAGGTGAGGGTTATACATATAGGAATATATGTATGCATTTTGGGCAGCCAACTTTTTTTTTGGGCAGCCACCTTTTGGAAACAGCTGTGCATTGTGATTAACATTACTCTTGAGATTATATTTTGACACCTTCTTTAGTGAAATTTGTTTCCCCTGAAGTCTAAGAACCTTAGAACATTATCTAACCATTTGTTCTTCAAAATCACAAGAGAAAAACTTGGTCCTTTTGGCTGGGATTCGAGAGACACCCTTCTCTTTGGTAAGTGGAAAAATCTGTTTTTGAGCTGGGTAGTGTTTAATATTTTAAGCATAATTTGTTTTATAGAACTTCATTTACAGTGAATAAATATGATTTGGAAAGCTAATTCGTATATGTACAACTCTTATGTTTATGTAAAACTCTAATTTAGCTGTTATGGATTCGAAATATGGGACGCACCATAGGACAAGTTCTGTCCAGAGTTCGAAATTAGAAATCCTGTATGGACAACTGTTAGTATTTTGAATATATCTTTTTGTACAAAATGTATTTTACGGTGATTCTTGTTTGTTTGCAACTTTAAGAGATGTACCTACATCTTTCATGAAGGTTATAAAGTCTAGTTTTTTCGTTTTCCTTTTCAAATCTAAGTTGCAATATGAGGTACTAGGCTGGCCAGAATCACTGTTTTGGGAGCATAGTCGTATATGTACAGGCTAAGCTTACTTGTGATGATAATCTTGTTTTACTTTGACATTATTGAGATACTAGGAATTAAATAAGTTATTTAATTGTATTTTTAAGGTTGTATATACTCGTGAACAAGTTGAGGACCTTTATACATTGGTTGGTCTACGGTTTGAACTCGCGAAGTTGTGTTGGACTGTTTCTATGTTAAAGTATTGAGGTTTGTGTATAAACTTGTACTTGCACTTTTTTAACTGCTGGTATATATGAAAGTTGATCTTGGTACCTTGGTTACCTTTTGTCACTTTGCATTGTCGTGTTGGTATCCCTTAAGACGTTAAAGACGATTGTGTAACTCGCCCACTTGTACGGATTGCTTGATCACTTGGCACTCTTGTTGGGACCTTGTCCTTCTTGTGGCTGTGACTTTGTCACTATTGGCATGCCTCTTGATTTGGATCATTTGCCATCTTGACTCTGTATTTTTAGTCCGTCTTAAGAATGGAAGTTGTCCATTTTAAGTACGAACTAGAAAGCCATTTTTAATATGGTTCTTGGTTCTCTTGATTATTGGGCTTTGACCCTTCTTGATATAGGGCGTCGGCCCTTCTTGATACCTGCTTGTGCTTGGTGTGACAGCATGATGTATATATTGGGCTAGCCTTGTTATTGAATCTCTTGGAAAATGGTGCTATGAGCGTTCTTGACATTTGGATCTTTAAATATCGAACTTGATACTCTTTATATATTGTTACTTGATTTATTTATTATGTTTCGATTGTGCTGCTCATGACTTGAGAAAGGTAGCTTGGTGAATTTTGAGGGCTCCGAACCTATAGTTTTTACACCACTAAGCTATATGCTTAGCGATAGTTGTCTCTACCATTGGGAATGATCGAGAGGAGACATGAAGTTGGCCCATTGGAGATGGAGATTTTGAGAGCCTTGAGGAAGATCACATTTGCATATAGGCATCTATAGTTTGTATAAACTTTGGGACTTATACATGATCTATGTGTCGTATATTTACATGAAATTTTGAGGGCTAATCTGATCATGTCACAATGGATTGTAATATAAGTATGACTACATGTTTTGTTCATTTAGGGCGTGTAAACCCAAGTCTTGTAATATATTAAATTTACTACTTGTTTTGAATGATTGTGTGAAGCATAAACCACTTAGTTTTGGTACTCGGAAGTTGGTAATGTTATTTTTATATCATTTTACTAGTGTGAGGACAATATATGCATAAAAATCTCGTGAGTTATTGGCTTATATTATTTCAGAAGGGTCGCTACAAGAATGAATGATTAAGTGTATGTCATGATTCAACACTTGATTGTATGATTTTGAGAAGGTACATATTGAGTGTAATTGTGATTGTGGTTGTGTTGAATGGATTGGGTGTCATGTTTCGACACACTAACTTGGATCGAGTGCCACATTTCGGCAAATTTAGGGGATCGGGTGTCACGTTCGGCACACTAATTGGGATCAGGTACCACATCCAGGTACACTAACAATTTGGGTATAGATTCCATGAGAGGACCATTGAATTGTCAGAACTACTTGTTAAAGAGAATGTGGAATGGTAAGTTGTTCATGATTGATAATCGGTATATGTGTTTACATTTTGTGCATGTCATGTTTACCTTATTGTGATTATTGGTAGATGCTGTGATTATTGGGATAGTCGCGTGATCCTACC
The DNA here is from genome assembly GCA_035578085.1 of Solanum pinnatisectum. Taxonomy (NCBI): domain Eukaryota; kingdom Viridiplantae; phylum Streptophyta; class Magnoliopsida; order Solanales; family Solanaceae; genus Solanum; species Solanum pinnatisectum. The sequence continues at coordinate 42,338,795 of CM069082.1, read as the reverse complement.
AGTACACTCTGGTTGTGCGCTAATACTGCACTTGCTCTTTCTTTTTTACTACAAGACATCTTCAGGCAGCTACTGATAGACCTCAGCTAGGAGAGTAGTGATCGAGACCGGATTTCAAGGGTGAGCAATTTTTTAGACTGCCATGGAGTTCTCTTTCTTGTTTAGTCCATTCCTTCGAACTTAGACTATTTAGTTAATTCATATGTTAGTTAGGGTTGTACCCTCTTCTTAGATTGTTGAACTTTAGATGTTTTGATACATAACTTTTAGATTCTAGGGGTGTTTTCTGCAATGTTTTAGTATCGAATTGTTAGACTTCCGAAGTTTATGGGAACTCCACTTTATTTCTGCATTTAAATATGTTTCTGTAAGTACATAATCAATCAACAGTATCAAGATCACACATGAGGTTTAGTGACAACAGTACTTAAGTAAGGGTTTAGGGTTTAGTGACAACAACACTTAAGTAAGTACATAATCAATCAACAATATCAAGATCACACATGAGGACTCATGCCTCCACACCATGCTTATTTGGGAAATTGTTTCTTTGAGATTGAGTACTTTAAGTTATTTCAATATATTTTCCTTTGATGTTACCGTGCCAGAACATGTCACCCGATTCAATAATACCATGCCGGAACGTGACACCCGATCGAATAATATCGTGTCCGAACGTGACACCCGATCTAATAATATCGTATCGGAACGTGACACCCGATCCAATAATACCGTGCCGGCTTGTGGCACCCAATCCAACCATATAGTTAATTCATTTTTCATTATTTATCATTTGTTTCCACTTCCTTAACAATATTTCATTAAACCGTCTTCATTCAAGGCATCACTTTAATTAAAAAAGTTCAAGATTATGGATTTTGTGGTCTTGGGATTACAAACCAATCACAACAACATATATATTATCCAGACCACAACAACCAAGTACACATAAAAATTCACAATATCACTCAATGACTATCAATCACTATTAAGAGTCTATCTATCACATAGAATAAACCATAACTTACCTCTACTGAAGAGCCGAAGTCAAGCAAGCTACTTCTCCAATGTTTTTCTTTTCCTCAATGTCTCATAACGTTTCCAATCTTTCAAGTATGCATAATTCATAAGTAAGCACGTTTGTAGACACCCATATTACTTTATGTCTAGCGTAGACTCAAAAACTCATCCAAATATATGGTTATTTTTTCCTAAATTTCAAGCCTAAGGTAAGTCTCAATTCCTCCAATTATCATAAATTTAACTGTATTCAAATAATATAATATACCTAATATTTAATTACCTATGGCAATATATCACCACTTACCTTATAATATGATATTAAAATAATATAGTTAAATATGCAAGCTAACTGGTTATGAACCAGTGGCGATCGAGAACCATGCTAACTCTTAATAAGTAATAACCTGACCTATTAAAATAATTAAATATTAATAAATAACTAATTCCAATACTAACTAAGAAGAACATTTTAAAAGTAGCCTAGAAAATTAAACAATTAAGTTAATTTGAAAAATGAAAAATGTCTCTAACAATTCAATTAATTTAGTAGTAAAACAAGCAATTCCCAAGACAAATTGACGTTTTCATGTGTACCTACGCACTTTCCAAGCCACTTCTATTTTCTTACAATTGCATTTATTACTATTGACCTAATTTGAGCGTTACACTTCTAGTTACATTCCTTAAAACATTTTCACATCTAATTTGTTGCCTATAAATAACTTATTTTTTTCTTCATAAACTCACACTTCTCTTCATTCCATTACTTCTATATTTTAACAATTATCAATGGCTCGTTTTGCAACAATGCTTTTGGTTGCTTTGGTTTTCATGTTAGTTTGTGTTGCACCATGTCTTGAAGCAAGAAAACAATTGAAAAACCATCATGTTATAACAATTCCTAGTCTTGAAACTAGCAATGTTGCTCGCAAGTTTAAATCGTTTCATAGTCCTGGAATGGGCCATGGTGGTAATCCTCCTTTGAGGTCATCCCCGAGTTCTGAAAGAGGTCATAATCAAGAGATGTTCACATCAGTTTAGTACAAGTTCATCAAAATGAAGAAGGAAACTCGTGATTAAAGATTCATCAAAAGAGATGGTCATATTAGTTTAAAGTTTGAATGTTTCCAATATTTTAAAAATTCAATAATGCAATGTATTGTTTTGATTTCAATATTCTAAAATTTTGCTATGGTTGAAAGATATATTATCTATGGTACATGTCTCATAGCTATTAGATATTGTTGTGCTTAAAAATCCATATATTATAAGCTATATGTCACGACCCAGACTGTTGTGATTGACTCCCACACTAACACTCCGGTGGGAGAACCACTACTACAACCCAAACCAAGCAAATAATCTAAAAACTAAGGCATATAAGTCAATTACTAAGGAAAGGCAATAGATTTTCCATAAACTCTAACATAAGTTCAACAATAACTAAACAAATGCGAAAGAATAACCCCTAAAACCTGAAAGTAAATGTATCGAAACTCTACTAACGACAAGTCTAAGAACAAGGGGTACAACCCTGAAACTAAACAACACCTTAAACAAAAGTCTGAGTCCTAAAAGAGTGGACTTAAACAAGGAAGATCCATGGTAGCCTGAAAGAACTAGCTTACCCTTGAATCCGGTCACGCTCATAGTCACATAACTGAGGTCTATCAATAGCCACCTGAAGATTCCATATACTCAACAAAGAAAGGGCAAGTGCAGTATCAATACACAACCACCATGTACTGGTAGGATCACGCGGCTATCCCACTAAGTGTAACATACATTGATCAACACAACAATATAATCACATGCACATATTGAACATATATAATATCATCAACATATACGAAACAATGAACAACTTAACGATTCTCACATATCACAGTTATATCAATTTAGAACAGCATACTGTCTTCCAATATCAATCATCATTAGATATGAACGAACTCATAACAAGTAGATACACAGCACAATTCAATAGTCCTCTCACGGAACCCAATTAAATGGTCCTCTCATGGTACCCAAACCCAAACAGTTAGCATGTCGGAACGTGGCAATTCGATCCCATATTTATGCCTAAATGTAGCATCCGATCCCATATTTATGCCGAAATGTAGCATCCGATCCCATATTTATGTCAGAATGTGGTAATCCGATCCAAGTTAGTGTGTCGGATCGTGACACCCGTCCATTCAAAAAACCACAATCACAATCACATGTATATTCTCACAATCATACAACAAGATGTGATTTATAGCATACAATTATTCAATTATCCTCATTTACAACAAGTGTGATCAATAATGCAACATATATATACATGTATCATAATGAAGCCAGAACAAACATACATCCCACAATCATAGAATCAAAACCACCACCTACCTCAAAACCAAGCTTGAATCCCCTAAGGCACTTGAATCTTCCCTTTTCGAATTTTTTCAACTTGTTCTAGGACTAAAAACAACAATTTCTATGCAAGGATCAACAATCAAAGGTCTAATTATCCGGATTATAACAAACCCAATAACCCTAGACCAAACTCAAGATCCTATTGCCCAATTTAGGGCTTTTTCCACCATAAATTTTAGATCAAAACCCTCCCCCATCGATAATGACCCACTAGATTACGTTTTACGGATCGAAAAATGGATTCGGGGAGTTAAAACCTTACCTTTAGCCTCAAGAATGGTAAAAAATGAGTAAGAGTCGCCTAGGGGTTGTTCTTTAGCTCTAAAAGTTGAAAAGTCCATAATGAGGTTTAGGGGTTTATTAACGACTTTAATTCGCGTCGGGCAAGCCACAGCGGCCCTGCCAAAATGGCAAAACCCAGCGCCAAAGCAGCATTCTCGAGACAAAGAGTTATTTCAAGAATTCCAAAATTCCCATTTCACAACACACCTCTAACTCACGACACTCAATAAATACCCTTTACGCTAAGATTGATTCCGGGAGTTCTACTCGCCCGAATTCAATTCCGTAAAGTCGTACGAATTCCTTAACGAGTTATCTAACTACTCATGTAATCAAAATCATAAATAATTCAACCAATTGTTACCAGATTTCCCTACACCTTAATGACTCCGATTTCGTTCAAATCTGGATTAGGTTGGGAAAATCCAATCACTACGAAAAGGTTTTCTGACCCCAATTCTTTCTCTAGTTGGCTTTTCCATAACGACAGAAATCAGGTCGTTACAATAGATACCAATTTACCCATCACTCGTCCCCGAGTGATCAACTAGGAAAGACTGATTAAAGTAAGGGTAGAGTAGTATCTGAATCGTCGAATTACTGGGGATACTTGTATCGCATGCCCTTCTTACCGAATCTCATTGCCCCCTAACGGTTTCACATCTCCAACCTCAAACCAACCATTTGAGTTTAGCTATAAAAATTTGATCCTTAAATATCAAATACCCATCGAGGGATAGCCCGAGCATACGAACCCTCCAACAACACTATCGAAATGCTAGAATTAGTAATAGTAGATTACCTCTTAAGAACAGTAGAATTGGATTCAATGATCCCCATATTCAACCACACATAATCGATACATGACCTCAACGACAAGATGAAATATTAGATTGTCGAACAACCATAAATACGCGGGGTAGCTCTTCTATAAATTCTCATAAGTAAGGTGGTACATGTAGAACCACTAAAATACTTTAACAACTCCAAGACAACACCAATTATGTCATTCGAAATAACCAAATCTTCCTAATCTTCCCACTCAACTAAGAGAGTGTCGCAGTATTGATAAACCTGATCCACAACTAGAGATTCACCCACAAAATAAAAAACACGCGTGACCATAGCTAGTTCATCACACTTACAATCATGTACAAAACGAAATAGATGGTCACAAAAGAATTTATCAAATAACACGAAATATTTTCCTTTGAAGAGTAGATACCAGCCATTTCCATTCACTTGACTCAACATACTCTTCACATCCTTCGACTGTAGCCAACACTCTTAACACTAACAACCATCATAACCACTTCGCCATTGACCTTACTTTAAACCAACACTTCTTAAATGAAAACCTTTCTAAGATACTTTAACGATCAACAATAATCAACTTTACGACTCAACCCAGGTGTAAGTCTTTTCAAATGCTCACTACCTGATACAATTGATAATTCTTCACCTTGAAATTTATACCTTGACAAAATATATCACCACGAATGTAAACTTTTAAGGAAAAATCAGTATTGTAAATTCAACCGTATAACACAATGTCCTTATCTATCAACATTAGCTTATACATCGAAGATATTTAAGAATTCATGGATCTTCGCTTATCATGGATCGCATCTCCATCGATTTCACAATATCCTTTGCTAAAATTCGATTGTACTCATTACTAAACTCAAAATAAAAAACAAAGCACTTATCATCACACTCGAGCTAATGTCTGTACATTCCTTTCTCAAATTCTTTTTCAATAGTTTTTAGCCAATCTGACAGACTTGTAACCCTATTACCATAGCCACATCAACACGAAATAAATCACGTGTCTCTAAACCCAATTATCTACCCCTCTGAAGATATCTCCTTAACCTTAGCAATTAATAAATATTCTTGCTCTCGCCTCTTTCTAAAGGTTGTACTACCTCCCACTATTTTTCTTCATTATGACTCTAGTTCTTTAATTTCTATTCGAATGGTGTCCCATCATCTCTTAAAACTTTCCATACAACCATGTTACTCACCAAATTTTAGAAAACCACAACCTTTAGATACTCGCAAGTCGTAATTACTATACAAAAATTTGCTTAACCAACAATTTGATTATATAGTTGCATCCCGTCACAATCCATCACGAACTCTTATTACCATTACGCTTAGTCAGCCTTGACTATCACTATGAAGCCAACATTTCATCAACACGGCACCTTAAACTCAGGTAAACTCATCAAATTCAACAGACTAACTTGGTATGCACTCTCTTACTAAAATCTTTAATTTCCTTCATCCAAGTATACTCAATGGAACTTTCTTTATCCATAAGCTTGTCATTCCGGTATTAATCCACTCTCTTATGGATTAAGATAAAATCATCAATCCTCATACTACCCTCCTTCTTCTTATCAAACAAGACAAGAGCACCCCACTTGGAAACACTAGGATGAATGAATCATTTATCAAGTCGCTCTTGGATTTGAACTTTAAGCTTTCTCAACTCAGACACCCCAAGAATAGACTCAATAAAAGGGGATTCGACCTCAACATCCCGAATATAAGCTAATTACGTCAAACAATCCTGCCTCACCAGTTTCTTACCCCGCACGAAAGATATGACCTTAGATGAATTAGGCTTGTACCCCCTTCCCACTCTAACCTTTCCCTAACGAGGATCTTTAGAGTTACCGACTTAGTATTACAATTAAGCCCAGTATAATAGGGGGACAACTAAGTCATACCTAAGATTATATCAAGTCAATCATATCTAGCATAACCAAATCAACCCAAATCTAAAAATTCATAACCACAACAGGACAACACGATACACATGGGTGACTATGACTGACTCTTCAACTGGGGTAGAAACATGGATGGCATCAAGTATATCACAGACCACATCAAATCTCAAGGCAATTGAACTAACACGTATGAATAAGTAGAACCCTGATCACATAAAACAATAGCCATCCGGGCACATATAAGAGTAGTACTAGTGAACACTGTATCACACACCTCAAACTCGGTCTTGCCCGAAAAATATATAACTGAGCCGTATCGTCTTGACAGGAAACCTCCTCGTCTGGCTACACTACTCCTCTACTTGCATTACCATTTCCTCAGCCTCAACGGCTTCCCTGATTTACTCATCATATGCCTAGGTTCTCCATAATTTTACACACCTTATAACTTATATTCGACTGTTAAACAATGAGTTAGATCGCGGGGGTTAGTTTGGGTACTATTCGAGGTCCATAATTGTGACTAGGGGAAAACAGATAAGATATGTTGAAGTTCTGCCTCACTTCATCCCGCTCTGGAGGAAAAATTACCGCACTGGCGGCCTCACCTTGGCGGGAAGAATCTCGCCCCAGGGGCCATAACGGAAACAGAACCTCTGGCAATAATTTTTCTGGGGTTCTTTTCTTTTTCTAATTTTCCCAAAGGTTCCCAACTCTACCAAACGAATTTAGGATCATTCTCCGAGCTAAGAGAAACCATGTCTATCCCAAGTAAATCCCACGATACACGAACCAACTTGTTCTTCTTAATTTAGCACCACAACCCACACATCCCAAGGATACACCAAGACACTCACACGATCCTTAGTCAAATCTTTCTTTCACAACAAATTTCATAATACTCAGGTATTTACAACTTGCATAACTTCAATAACCAGGCCAACATATTATACATATCAAAGTTCAGATACACATTTATTATGCACATAATCACCTCATCATATTCAAGCAATTACAACTTCACATTCGCAGTTAATTCAGATAACCAGAAGCACGCATTCAAAGTTTCCAAGATAAAATTTAATGATAAGTCCATAATCTTAATTAATTATTTCACTCCATGGATGACCATTCCTGATCATATATGCATTTACACCACCCCTAGGGCCAGATACCAATTGAAACCTTCTCAGTTTCCAATTTGCTTTACTTGTAGCCCCTCAATCGTGACTACAACGTCCAGTTCACTTCGTTGAGATACCAATTAGAATCGGTAGATACAAATTGGACTCAACTCATACCACAAGCGATAATAATAGCTAGCGAGTCCCACAAAACTGCTAATTTCAATCGTAGAACTTGGTCGAACCCAATTCTTAACCGCTTCAATCTTTAACTGATGGTAACTACTTTTGTTGCTCTAGTTCGAACATAGAGTAAAGGAGGAAAGATACCAATTTGTATCACCCAGATATCAATTGGATTCAAGTCATAGCACGAATGAGTAGAAAGAAGTAAGTTTTTCCTAAAGTTTTATTGCCTCTCTTAGAAAAGTACGGACGTCATTGTACTGTTCCGCAAGACTCTACTAGACTCATTTTGGTATAAGGAGATCAATGAACATAGGGCTCTGATACCAACTTTGTCACGACCCAGACTGTTGTGATTGGCACCCACACTAACACTCCGGTGGGAGAACCACTACTACAACTCAAACTAAGCAAATAATCTAAAAACTAAGGCATTTCAGTCAATTACTAAGGAAACACGATAGAGTTTCCATAAACTCTAACATAAGTTCAACAATAACTAAACAAATGTCCCTAGAACCTGAAAGTCAATATACTAAAACTCTACTAACAACAAGTTTAAGACCAAGGGGTACAACCCCGAAACTAAACAACACCTTAAACAAAAGTCTGAGTCTGATATCAGTAGTCAATACAATAATATAATCACATGCATATATCAAACATATACAATATGATCAATATATACGAACAATGAACAACTTCACAATTCTCATATATCACAGTTATATCAATTTAGAGCAGCATATCATCTTCCTATAGCAATCATCATTAGATATGAATGAACTCATCACAAGTAGATACACAACACAATTCAATAGTCCTCTCATGAAACTCAAACCCAAACAGTTGGCATGCCGGAACGTGGCAATCCGTTCCAAGTTAGTTATGCTGGAACATGGCAATCTGATCCGAATCGTGACACCCGCCCATTCAACAAACCACAATCACAATCACAATGTTTATTCTCACAATCATACAACAAGAGGTGATTCATGGCATACAATTATTCAATCAACTTTATTTACAACAAATGTAATCAATAATGCAACATTCCTATACATACATGTATCATAATGAAGAGAGAATAAACATATATCACACAATCATAGAATCACAATCATCACCTACCTCGAATCCAAGCTTGAATCCCCTAAGGCACTTGAATCTTCCCTTTCTGAATTCTTTTCGCTTGTTTTAGGTCTACAAACAATAATTTATATGCATGGATCAACAATCAAAGGTCTAATTATATGGATTATAACCAACCCAATAACCCTAGACCAAACCCAAGATCCTACTGCCCAATTTAGGGCTTTTTCCACCATAAATTCTAGATCAAAACCCTCCCCCATTGATAATGACCCACTAGATTACATTCTACAGATCAAAAAATGGATTTGGGGAGTTAAAACCTTACCTTTTGCCTCAAGAATGGTGTAGGAGTCGCCTCGGGGTCGTTCTTTAGCTCTAAAAGTTGAAAAGTGCATAATTAGGTCATTTAGGGGTTTATTAACGACTTTGACTTTAATTGCCACATGCCACCACCCACGCCAGCGCCACAATGAGAAAACCCAATGCCAAAGTGGCATTCTCGAGACAGAGAATTATTTCAAGAATTCCAAAATTATCATTTCACAACACACCTCTAACCCACGACACTCAGTAAATACCCTTTACACTAAGATCGATTTCGAAAGTTCTACTCGCCCGAATTCAATTTTGTAAAGTCGTACGGATTCCTTAACGAGTTATCTAACTACTAATGTAATCAAAATCATAAATGATTCACCCGATTGTTACCAAATTTCCCTACACCTTAATGACTCCGATTTCGTCCAAATCTGGACTAGATTGGGAAAATTCAATTACTACGAAAAAGTTTTCTGACCCCAATTCTTTCTCCATTTGGCGTTTCCATAACGACGGAAATCAGGTCGTTACACTATATGTTAGAAAAACGAAGCTGCACCTCTCTTTGACCAAGGATTCTATTTATCTTTTTCCTCAATTTTTTTTATAATTTTTCATATTTTTCTACTTACTTATTATTGTACAATAAATAAATTGTACTCTTCTATTTATTGTTATACTTAAATGTCTCAAAAATTATTTGCACTCATTATTATTCTGTATTATAAAAAAACTAAAGGTCTCAATATTTACTACTTCAATATTTCAGGATATTTGTCTCTTTTTTTGTTGTATTTTTTTTCCTCTTTCAATTTTGTTAAGCACAATGGAGTAATACAAGAAAGTTGAAATTGATTTGCTCGCTTTCCTAATAAAAATTAAACACCCAACAAACATTGAATAGTGTCTTCATTATTTTATTTTTTATTTATTTTAGAATTTTTACCTCCATTACTTAGACCTATTGAACTTCAACTTTAATTAATATTATTAACCACTTTTTTAAAATTTTAATATTCACAACCCCCAACTATTTAATTTCAAAATTTAAGATACCTTATGATAGTTCTTCAATTTTGTCTATACAAATTCATATTTTTTTTTCATAATATCTCTACTCAAGATTATTATTTTTATTCATATTTAAATTATTGATATTCTATATTATTGTTGTAGTATAAGATTTATACTTCAGCTTGACTCCAATGGGAGCCGGATAAAAATTCAAAAATATGTGCATTGATTATGTAATTTTTTTTCATCTTTCTTTTTGTGACTAAGGTCTTTACAAAAATGTGTTGTTATTTTTCTCTTTTTACTTGTTTTTTCGTATGTTCGAGATATATTTTTTTTTGAATTTAGGTTCTTATAAATTTTTTTAATTGTAGTAAATTACATTTTCATTTAGGCTCAAATTAGTTATTTGTAACTTTGACAGAACACATCTAACTAAGCTAACATATGTTTGAATATTACTGCTAATGGCTTAAAAGAAAGAGTAAACTTTAGGTTTAACAAACATAAAAATCATATTTGTATGTTATAGCGATAGTTTGTATAATTGCGCTCCATAGCAAACTTTATGATTATTATGGAGCATCAGACGTATAAATCGATGTCAGCATCTCATTTGTATAAATCGTTGGTAGCCTCTCATTTGTATAAATCGGTGGCAGCCTCTCGTTTGTATAAATCGTTGGCAGCCCCTCAATTCAATTTTATGTGTTTGTATATCTGCATAAAATTTGAATTTGAATACAATTGAATCGAAATAAAACATTTGTATATCAAATTTCTCTCGCTCGCTTTATACAACACAAATTATACATTGTAATTTGTATAATCTGTGTTTGTATAAAACGAGAAAGAGAGAAAGGCAAAAGAGAACTGGGCAGGGGAAATCTGTATTTGTATAATTATAAGTGTATAGGACGAAAATATATGTATTTGTATATACAGTTTTCTCTCACTTTATACAAATACAAACGAATTTTATACATATATGTTTGTATAAAGTGAGAGAGGCGAGAGAGAGACTGGCGAGCGAGAAATGGAGAGTGACAAGCGAGAAATCTGGGGAGAGAAGCGAATGACAACTGTTTGCTACGGGTTACAATTAAATCAAATTGTGGCAATAATATTTAATTTGAATTAATAGTTTGCTATTTTATACAATTTTCCCTAAAAGAAATGCATATTAAATATTGAAATACGTAGTTCTTAAGTGTTTCTTATGGTGAAGAACCATTCACATTTTCTTATAATTTGTTCATTTCATCTACATTTAAAGAGTTACCAAAAGAATAATATAAGATATACAAAAAGTTTAGCAATAAAGGTTTATTTAGATGATGATAAAAACTAAGAGGAAAAATATTTATTTAGACGATGATGAAAACTAAGAGAAAAAACAAGGATAATGGAAGAATTAAATTTCAAAGAAGATATGAAATATAAATACTTATATCTTTTTCCTCCTATTTTTAGTTTCAGCACTTTTTGTTTATTGAAAGATTCATCAGACAGTACATTTATAATTTAATAATAAAAAAAAAAAAAACAAGTCCTTAAATATGTTTATTCGAATTATATATTAACATTAAAATATATATAAAAAATTCTTAATAAATTAGCCTTTTAATTTTGAAAAATATTTGATATTAAAAATGTAATTCATATAAGCTCTAAATCTATAAAAATATTTGTATTGTGATTTTTGCATTTTCTTATTTCTATAAATGAATTTTTCTTTCTCGTATAATATTTAAGTTTTTTAATATATATATTTTTCATAACAGAGCGAAGCGTGATCAAATTCTCTACTTTAATACTCCCTCCATTTCAAATTAATTGAATTGTTGAGGTGTTTCATGCCTTTTAAGAAAAGAAGATTAAGACATAAATTAGACATAGCTTTTTATTTTTATCCTTATTAATTATTGTTTATTTTATGATTAAAATAATTAAATATTAATAAATAACTAATTCCAATACTAACTAATGAAAGGTAAAATTAGAAGAACATTCTAAAAGTAGTCTAGAAAATTAAACAATTAAGTTAATTTAAAAAATGAAAAATATATCGACAATTCAATTAACTTGAAATAGAGGTGGTAGTAAAACAAGCAATTTCCAAGACAAATTGATGTTTTCATGTGTACCTACACACTTTCTAAGACACTTCTAGTTTCTTACAATTTCATTTATTACTTATACATCCCTTAAACATTTTCATCTATAATTTGTTGCCTATAAATAACTTCTTTTTTTCTTAATAAAATCACACTTCTCTTCATTCCATTACTTCTATATTTTAACAATTATCAATGGCTCGTTTTGCAACAATGTTTTTGGTTGCTTTGGTTTTCATGTTAGTTTGTCTTGCACCATGTTTTGAAGCAAGAAAACAATTGAAAAAACATCATGTTATAACAAATCCTAGTCTTAAAACTAGCAATGTTGATCCCAAGTTTAAATCGTTCCATAGTCCTGGAATGGGCCATGGTGGTAATCCTCCTTTGAGGTCATCCCCGAGTTCTGAAAGAGGTCATTATAAAGAGATGTTCACATCAGTTTAGTACAAGTTCATCAAAATGAAGAAGGAAACTTAATTATGTCGAAATTAAATATTCATCAAGAGAGATGGTCATATTAGTATAAATTTTGAATGTTTCCAATGTTTTAAAAATTCATTAATACAATGTATTGTTTTGCTTTCAAGATTCTAAAATTTTAGTATGGTTGAAAGATATATTATCTATGGTACATTTCTCATAGCTATTAGATATTGTTGTGCTTAAAAATCCATATATTATATGTTAGAAAAATGAAGTTGCACCTCTCTTTGTTCAAGGATTCTATTTATCTTTTTCCTCAATTTTTTGACAATTTTTCATATTTTTCTACTTACTTATTATTGTACAATAAATATACATATCAATTATACTCTTCTATTTATTGTAATACTTAAATGTCTCAAAAATTATTTGCACTCATTATTATTCTTTATTACAAAAAACTAAAAGTCTCAATATTTACTACTTCAATCTTTCAAGATATTTGTCTCTTTTTTATTGTATTCTTTTCCTCTTTCAATTTTGTTAAGCACAATGGAGTAGTACAAGAAAGATAAAGTTGATTTGCCGCTTTCCTAATAAAACTTAAACACCCAACAAACATTGAATAGTTCATGAGTTTTTTTTTTTTTGTCTTCATTATTTTATTTTTCCTTCTTTTATTTATTTTAAAAAATTTACCTCCATGACTTATACCTATTGAACTTCAACTTTAATTAATATTATTAACCATTTTCTTTAAATTTTCATATTCACAACCCCCAACTATTTAATTTCAAAATTTAAGATACCTTATGATAGTCCTTAAATTTTGTCTATATAAATTCATATTTTTTGTTTCATAATATCTCTACTCAAGATTATTATTTTTATTTCATATTTAAAATAGTGATATTCTATATTATTGTTGTAGTATAAGATTTATACTTTAGTTTAACTCCATGGAAAGACTCTTGGATGTGGATAAAATGGGAGTTGGATAAAAATTCAAAAATATGTTCATTGTTTATGTAATTTTTTCATCTTTCTTTTTGTGACTAAGGTCTTTTCAAAATGTGTTGTCATTTTTCTCTTTTTACTTACTTTTTCATATGTTCAAGATATATATTTTTTGAATTTAGGTTCTTATAACTTTTTTTAATTGTAGTAAATTACATTTCATTTAGGCTCAAATTAGTTATTTGTAACTTTGTCAGAACGCATCTAACTAAGCCAACATACGTTTAAATATTACTGCTAGTAGCTTAAAGAAATGCATATTAAATATTGAAATACACAGTTCTTAAGTCTTTCTTATGGTGAAGAACCATTAAGATTTTCTTATAATTTGTTCATTTCGTCTACTTTTAAAGAGTTACCAAAAGAATAATATAAGATGTACAAGAAAATTAGCAATAAATGTTTATTTAGATGATGATGAAAAATAAGAGGAAAATATTTATTTAGACGATGACGAAAACTAAGATAAAAAACAAGGACAGTGAAAGAATTAAATATCAAAGAAGAAATGAAATATAAATACTTATATCTTTTTCCTCCTATTTTTAGTCTCAACACTTTTTGTTTATTGAAATGAAGATTCATCAGATAGTACATTTATAATTTAATAAAAACAAGAAAAAAAATCAAGTCCTTAAATATGTTTATTCAAATTATATATTAACATTAAAATATATTTAAAAAAATTCTAAATAAATTAGCCTTTTAATTTTAAAAAATATTTGATATTAAAAATGTAATTCACTTAAGCTCTAATTCTATAAAAATATTTGTATTGTGATTTTTTCATTTTCTTATTTCTATACTTGTAGCGAAAGTAATTAATCTCCACTCCAAACCAAGCAATTAAAATTATCTTATAAATCACACTCAAAATTACATTAAATATTGAATTAAGAAACACAAGAAAAATACAAATTCACTGTATATGATTATATACATGTGCCTTTAATGATCAATGTGCATTTTCTTGACCCTCTTCGTTTCTCTCTAAACTTAATTTTTAGTTTTTCGAGATTCAATAGTTATATTTCGTGATTCAATATTTATATTAGAATCAATATTGTGTAAGATTTATTCAAGAGAAAATATTATTTAATAGGATTTTTTGTTGTTGTCACGATTTAAATGTGAAATCTCCAATAAAGTTTTTGCACGAATTGTCGTTCTTATTTTGAAGTGATATTTCATTTTTATTCTATAATTTAATGGTTTTTAATTTTTGCTCTCGTTATAAAAAAAAATGAGAACGGAAGTGTCTTTATCTAGCCAGAATCAATTTGCTTGGTTTAAGAGCCTATTTGAATTGACTTAAAAGTTGATCAAATCTATTTTAAAGTTTTCTTTAGCTTTTGAAATGTTTGACAACGTTTAAAATAATTTAAAATGACTTTTAAAAGTTATTATTTTTTACTTAAAAGTCATTAAAGTTTGACTTTTTATTTTTTAACTTAAAAACTATTTTTTTTGTCATTCCAAACGGGCTCTAAGTGTAGAGAACTTTTACCTCGGTGACATAATTTTGTTGGAATTTTTCAGATTTCATTGTAGTACTCAAGAACAAAGTGAATGAACATATATTCATCATAATCCACACAACCATAAAAAACGTATTTGACTAGATAAATTTATGTCATATAAACCAAAATGTCTTTAGTCTTATGGATTTAAACATGTCATGTGGTGAAAGTAAAGTGTTGTAAAAAAATTAATTTAAAACATATTGAAAAGACATTTATTTTCTTAAATTTCATGGCAAGTCATCCAAGTGAATTGAACATATATTGATAATCCAAATAACCATTTATGAAAAATGATTGATCTCTTATTAAAGATAAAATAATATCCGAAGCATCCAAATGAAGTGAACATAAATTCACTATCCACACAACCATAATATTCTACGGAGTTAATACCTCATATGGTCACTCAATTATGCACTCTTCTCTCAGAAAGTCACTCAACTTTCAATTTTAACTCAAAAGTCACTCAACTATGCACTTTTTTCTCAGAAAGTCACTCAACTTTGAATTTTAATTCAAAAGTCACTCAATTATTCACTCTTCTCTCAGAAAGTCACTCAATCAATTTAATTGTTTTTTTAATTAAAATTTGCTGATATTAATTGTTTATATAACAAACCAAAATTTTAAAAAATAAAAAATATCATTTAAACCATTTAATGATCCGCTCCACTTGACCTGACCTGCTCAAATATAATATTGACCCATTTTATGACTCTTTCTCCTCCTCCTGTGCGTTTTTTTTTTCTGGTTCTCCATAATGTTTCTTCTTCCTCTTTTAGTTTGCTCTTTTAGTTAGGTTTTAATTTAGGCATCTCAAATTCAAGCTCGTAGAAAATTAAAGGAATTTGATGCATGTGCTTTTTTCTGTATTATATCTCAATTTCAATTTGATTTTGAAACTCTATTGGTAACACTCTTAGTAATCCTGAATTCGACTCAATGACAGCTAACCTGAGTGAAAGTGGAAGAGATGGCCACAAGGAAAGTTGCAGCAGACCATAGAAGAGATGGCAACAAGGAAACTTAGTAAATTCATTAACTTGCTTCATAAAGGAAAAAGTGCATAAATATCTCAGTACACTACCACCCTGAACTTCTTCAGCCAACACTACGCTCAAAAAATGTTCACATTGTGATGATATTTCCTAAAAACACAGTGTAAATAAATATCATAAAACAGATAAAATTCTAACGTTCTAAAAATAATAAATCCTATTGAGAAAAATCTAATACCCACATGGATAAAGAACCCTAACCTCACTTGTCTTTCTTCGATTCAACAACAAATAACTAAAAGAAAAAAATAAACCCTAGAGCTTGAAGTCGAGATGCCCAAATTAAAACCTAGCTAAAAGGGGAAGAAGAGGCACCATGCCACCAACAATGGAGTCATGGAGAACGGAAAAAAAAAATGTAGAGGAGAAAGAGAGGGAGTAATTTAGGAGCAATGGCAAAATAAAATGGGTCGATATTATATTTTTAGGGGGTCATTAAATGGTTTAAATGATATTTTTTATTTTTTAAAAATTTGGTTTGTTATATAAACAATTAATATCAACAAATTTTAACTAAAAAAGTAATTAAATAAATTGAGTGACTTTTTGAGAGAAGAGTAGATATTTGAGTGACTTTTGAGTTAAAATTCAAAGTTGAGTGACTTTCTGAGAGAAAAGTGCATAATTGAATGATTTTTGAGTTAAAACTGAAAGTTAAGTGACTTTTTGAGAAAAGAGTGCATAAATGAGTAACCATATGAGGTATCTCTATTCTACGTAGAGCAATGAGAACAGCAAACGCCGGCGGCTTAGTACTCTCTAGTTTAGTTCATCTGTACCTACACAATTACCCAAAGCAAAACTCTTCTTTTTCTTAAAATTTCAATTATTACTAATTAATGAACTATAGTCTAGATTTCTTAAACGTTTTGTCTTTTATTGTCTATAAATAACATGTATTTTCTTAATAAACTTACATTACTTCATTTCATTACTTCTTATTTGATCACCTTTTTGCTCCCAATATTTAACTAGACATCACTCTCCGATCAGTGATGGCTCGTTTTGCAATATTTATGCTTTTGAATGCTTTGGTTACTATATTAGTTTGTGTTGCTCCACGTTTTGAAGCAAGAATACAATTAAACAACATGGATAAGAAGAAGGTCATTAACCTGGCTTCTTCGGCCCCATGCAAAGAAGGTCATGTTTATGGAAACTTGAATCCTGGCCCTAGTCCTGGAGCCGGCCATTCTGGCCCACCTGGTCCTGCAATAGGCCATGTTTATGGCAACTTGAATCCTGGCCCTAGTCCTGGAGCCGGCCATTCTAACCCACCTAGTCCTGGAATGGGTCATGTTTATGGCAACTTGAATCCTGGCCCTAGTCCTGGAGCTGGCCATTCTGGCCCACCTGGTCCCGGAATGAGCCACGTTTATGGCAATCAATCCCAGCCTAGTCACGGGCCGCCATTCTGGCCCACCTGGTCCCGGAATGGGCCACGTTTATGGCAACTTGAATCCTGGCCCTAGTCCTGGAGCCGGCCATTCTGGCCCACCTGGTCCTGGAATGGGCCACGTTTATGGCAACTTAAATCCTGGCCCTAGTCCTGGAGCCGGCCATTCTGACCCACCTAGTCCTAGAATGGGCCACGCCATGATAACAGATTACGCGCCTTAGCCTGGAATGGGCCACCGCATGGCAAGTTGAATCCACGGCCTGATCACGAGCGGCCATTCTGGCCCACCTGGTTTTGGAATGGGCCACGCTTATGGCAAGTTGAATCCTGGCCCTAGTCCTGGAGTAGGCCATTCGGGGCCACCTAGTCCTGGAATGGGCCATATTTATGGCAAGTTAAATCCTAGCCCTAGTCCTGGAGCCGATCATTCTGGCCCACCTGGTACTGGAATGGGTCATGTTTATGGCAACTTGAATCCTGGCCCTAGTCCTGGAGCCGGTCATTCTGGCCCACCTGGTCCTGGAATGGGCCATGTTTATGGCAACTTGAATCCTGGCCCTAGTCCTGGAGCCGGCCATTCTGGCCCACCTGGTCCTGGAATGGGATTAGGTGAATTCTAATTTGTAGTGAAATGCAATATAACTAAGTACAATATATTATTTGAGTTTTTTAAGGGACTTGTATACTCATTAATAAAATTAATGAGATTTCTTTATCTATATGTTATTATTCTATCTAGTTTACAGTGCATGGACTAAATATTCCAATTGTTTAACTGAATGTTATGTAGTAGTATACATATAACCTGGCAATTATCGTTTTGACATAGTTAAATTATATCTCATTGCTTCAAGATTGTTAGAGAAAAAATGAAGAATAATTATTGATTTCTTTCGAGGGTTTAATAAAAAGAATAATCTGAAATGCCGCGTGGCATACTTTCCTTTTTTATCAAAAAAAGGTTATAATTAAAAATAATTTAACGACAAAATTTTAGTTGTATATACTTTTAATGAGAATTTTTATCACCACATAACTTAGAACTATTTTTTATTAAATGGCGTCACATAGATTGATACGAAGATTGTAATATTGATGTTGGCTTTGAACAGATCTTTGCATCTCATGCATGGTGTCATTATCATGGAAAAAAGTTGGATACAAAAATTGGGACGACCAAATAAGACTTTCCTACAATAAAATAAAAAGCGATATTCTTATGAAGAAAAAAAGTGTTCCATAGAAAATAAGTGGATTATTTCATTTTATTTATAGTTTTATTTTTATTAGATATGTTATTTTTCTTGTTTTTAAAGAGCTTGTTTTTCGATGAAAAATGTCTCTCCACACAAAACACACACAGGGTGTCTTCATCATTCGAATTTACGGGAAGACGTCACATGAGATTTGAAGGGAGATTAGAAGAGTCAGACTCTTAACTCAATAATACACAAAAGTGGCATAACTTCCAGACGTGTCATTCGGCCCAATATTGTTTATAGCACGAGTCGTGACCATATTTTAGTTATCCATTATGTATGCTTATATTGCATCACATTTAAATTTTTTTATTGAATAATAAATTGATTAATGCTTTGATAAATTCAGTGATCATTATTAAATTTAGAAAAACGAATTACTTTAAGGCGTGAAAATAATATTTAGAGGTTGAACACTAAACTTAAGATGATTTGGATGTAATTTAGGTAAGAATTCCTGCTTATTGAGCTGCGATGACCTAGCACGACAAAACACTCTCAAAAAACATCAAAAAAATTGTTATAATATTCACTATATCACCTCTTTTTTTTTTTTAACCCAGATTCAATATTTGAATAATTTTTATTCAACTCACCCATTTGCTATCATTAGTTGATAGGATCAGATTCACCACTCAAATAAACTTGGATATATACTTTTCTAATAAAATATTTCGTCAATATTAATAATTAAATTCAGATCTATGTAAGGCCCAAAAAAGGCGTAGCAAACAACTAGGAAAGGATGAATTTGCTACTAGGATGGAATCGTCCACTCTTTTTTACTAAGAAAATGGACGGTGTGAACGGTGACCTCAACCGTTATTTGTCTTCAACCCACAAAAAGTAAGTCTTTTTTTTCTCTAATCCGATATTTGATATTTGCATTACACCAAAACTACAATAACAACAATAATAAAATGTAGTTTGAATAGGATATGGTGTACACAAAACTTAACCATATTTGTAGAGTTGACCAATCAATTAATTGCCCACCGTTCTACCACTAAAGCTACGAAGGAGCAACAAGAGAGTCAATCTCATAAAGTTAAAATTTTCCTTCTCCGGAGTTACCCGATGAGCACAACTCTTGCTCGAGTAGGTGGTGCGGATTTCAAGCAACTTGAGGCTATTTTCAATTCTAGTCCTGCAAAACACTACTTTGTCCCAATAAAACTCCATATCTAGGACTCGAAACCAAAACTCTAGTAGTAGCTATGAAAAACTTACTTCACCATAACCTTCTTTGGTCAAAAAGGTTCACCCACAAAAGTGTAGAAGCAACACTCCAAAATACACACAAACATTATTATCAATAAAATATTAGCCGAATCATATTGATAAAATAATGTACACAGCTAAGATTCTTCCACCACTCCTCTCCTAATATTAACAAAATTGGAGGAATGATTTTTTCTACTTTAAAATAACATTACTAGTACTACTACAACTACTACTACTAGTAATAGTAAACTTTTTCCAACCACACAAAACATAGAAAAAAACAAAGACAATGTTTGGTAAGCACTATTCGAAGTTTCCACAAGACACAAAAATTCATCAACGCGCTTTCCCCTTTATTGAAAAGCCAGCCATGCCATGCCCCCCTTCTAAATTCCTCCATCATTCTGGTCTCTTTGTTCCCATTTCACAACATTAAAAAAAACAATGTTATCGTTGATGTGTTGTGTTGTGGGTCCATTTGTAAAGGAAAGAATCTGATGCTGCTTTTGGATTTACCATCTATGGGGGGGTTCAACACAGGTAAACTTGACACTGAATGACAGTTTTACCTATCTTGAAACCGGGAACCACCGTGAAGCCAACACGGGGTTCGGTTTCTGGTGATCCGTCCCATGATATGAACGCTTCTTCATTCAGACTCTCCATGTAAACGTCTGAAAATCGATTACCTTTACTCAATTGGAAGATTGAAGCTACGGGATCGAAGGAGAAAGCTAGACAGTGTAGTAACCAAATGCGCTTAGCCATATCGCTGTATGCGGAGAAGAAAGTTGACTCGGGATACTCACCTGAATTGAGTATGTTTCTTTGATCAAGGTTGCCGAAAATGGAGTCTTCCATCTTGGGATGGATTAGTTTCAGGTACTTGGCACGACAGAATCTTGAGAATGTTGATTTGGGTTTCCAGGCTAAGTAATCAGCTGGCTTCATGGATCTGAGCTCGGTGAATCTGTCGTAAAACAACTTTTGCCTCTTTTTCTGCTCGGGCAGAGGCTCGGTTGAGATGGAAAAGTTTGGATAATTGAAACCATCAAACATCTCTCGGCTAACGAATGATTCAAAGGTGTAACATATGTCATTTGCTTTTGAGAACGCTATACCGGGTTCAATGGAACTGGCTGCAGCATCTAACTTCCACCCAGCATCTACCAGCTCCTTGCTCAACAACCTAACAAAGCTTCGAATAGACCTAATTGTCTGCCGGTGGAACATGATAAAATGGCTGGGATTCAAGCTTGGAAAGTGAAGATTGTCCAAAGGAGACACAGGCCCGCTGGCATTCAATCTCTTCTCAAGCAGCTTGTTTTCTTTATTAGCTTCGACTAGTTTCTCTCGAAGAAACATAAGTTCTGATTCCTTGAGTTTGAGCTGTGAATCCAGCTTCTTTCCCATAATATCATACGTCTTCAAAACACTCTTCTGCTCCTGAATTTCAGCCAAAAGGTGAGTTTTCTCTGGGGAATACTCATCGAACTGCTTCTTTACAAAGCACTGTTTCAATTCAGACAAGCTTTTCAGCTCGGACACCACCAAGTCATCAGCAGATTGAATTCCATCCGGGTCATATGGAGACTGAGCAAACTGCAATTGAGCATATGCCGCTTTAACAGATGAGACATTTGCAAACAGCTTGGCAAGAAAAGCTTCTGCAGCTGCTTTCTGATGCTTTTCATCTTCATCATCGAAGGACTTGAACTGTGTTTTCTTGAGTAACTCACTCTTCACTACATCCTTCTTTACAACATCATCCTTAACATGTTCACTGAATTTTGGCTTCTGGTTTCCTCCTGTTAGAGATCGGATGTGCAAAACCTTAGCAAACGTACGAGCCAGTTTACTCTTACTCGGGGTCACAGCAGACCGATTAACTGAATCCATCTGAGGCAAAAATGAGGTTGTGAAGTTGATATTATACCATATTTAGGTTGGAGCAACATAATCATTTCAGCTAATGCCAATAACAGTGTCATTTAAAGAGAGAAAAGGAATGAAATGATGGCAACGACGACTATCTACCAAATGATTAGCATGTTACAGCTAAAGAAAAAAAGCAACACACTTTAACTCTTGAATCGAGGTTAGTTAAAGGCAAATGGAATTTCTTTTTGTTCTCTATTTGAGTATTGCCCTGTGGCCTCTCAATCTCCCTTTTGCAAGTTCAAAAAGTAGAGCTAATTGGAAGAAAAAGAGAAATGTGAACAGAGAGATAGAAGAAAAACTAAAGGCACATCTACAAGTTCAAGAATGCTTTTTTATATAATACTAGTACAAAAAGATAAAAGATAGCAACTTGTAGACATGGATATACAAATGGTTAGCTGAGAACATAAAAAACTTCTGCAGTGCAATATTATTATACTATTCAATAATTTAGAAACGGCATGATTTGACCCAAAACAATTAATAACTCATCAGCCTCTGCCTAACTTAAAGAATAGTATAAATTTCCCAATCAATAGCAGCCTTTATTCGCCAATTTCCCACATCAATGTGCAAGATGACAACAAATCATAGAATAAAAACGCTACCAACTAATGAATTAATGCAGTTTTGCCATAGGGATGAAATCCCATACTCCTAAGTCCCCAAGCAATAGTACTCCAATACTTATATTGCTAAATTTTCAGTCCCCCACCCCCTGCCCCTCTTGAATACTCTTAGAAAGTAAATCTTTGGACAGAATCATTTGAAAACGACCTCATTAACAGATAATACATGTTAAAGATCTTTATGGGACAGCAAAGATTGCCGACCTTATTGGGATTAGGCAAGGCCCACTAAGAATAGCCAAAATCTTGGGGATGGAGAACATGAAAAATAAAAAATAAAAACTGCAAACCAATGAAGCCAAAATTTGATATGAGTTCTAAATTCTAGGATCGCCATATCAAGTACTTCCTTAAGACTTCATATCAAATCAAAATAAGACAAACAAATTGAAATGGAAAGAGCATTAGTACTTGGGG
The DNA here is from genome assembly GCA_035578085.1 of Solanum pinnatisectum. Classification (NCBI taxonomy): domain Eukaryota; kingdom Viridiplantae; phylum Streptophyta; class Magnoliopsida; order Solanales; family Solanaceae; genus Solanum; species Solanum pinnatisectum. The sequence continues at coordinate 42,315,590 of CM069082.1, read as the reverse complement.
TTCTTAATTTACTTAATGTAAATATTTAGTAGAAATATTTATAAAAATACTGAGTTTTGGAATATAGCTACTAAATTTGGCTGAACCCTATGGTAGAGCTTTAGGAGCTTTTTTGAATGGACTTATTTAAGTGGGAAAGGATCTACCCCAAGTGGATTTTCTAACTCAAATAAGCCAATCTCAGACAGTTGTGAACCAAAAAGAATGGGATAATGATCACCCCACGCATCCCCCACCCCCATGGCACATTTAGACCAGGATTCACGCAAGACTTTTTGCTCACAGCATTCACACCAAAGTAATCAACACACTAATTTTCCAATTTTAAAATTCTTTGACCAACACCTACCACAAAATCAGTCCAAGTAAAAAGACTCGGAGCCAATAATGGTTGTACTAAATTATTTAATAGTCCAATTACTCTAAAACAAAAAAAAATGTACTGAATATCCTTCCAAACTTTTGCAACTTTAGACGTGTCACCACGCATGAACAGGTACAGAGCCCGTGTTCATAGCACGGTACAGTTACGGACCCATGTAGTAGTACTAAAGAAAGAAACATTTTTTTGTGGTGCATGTTTAAGAGCAAAACGACAAAAGCATATTTTTGTGGCATGTTTAAGGCCAAAACGATTAAGTATATGTGCACTCATGGGTGTGATCTAGTGGTCGATGTGGTTGAGAACCCCAAATCTCAAGATTTGAAACTCAACAGAGACAACACTAGATGGTTCTTTCCATCTGTCGTTAGTGAATAAAGTTAGCTGGTGACTGTTACAAGTGAGATGTGGCAGGTACCCCATTAAATTGACTGAGATGGTGAAAGATGGGACACCACGATAATAAAAAAAAAAAGCCTTTTTTTTCATATTCATTAATGCCAAAGTTAAAAAACAACACAAGTAAATTGAGACGCAATAACATTGTTATAGTAACTTCATCACACGTCACTCAGCATTCTGCAAAAAATCACATGGGCCCTGATGATCTTTCAGAAATCTGATTACACACACCATCCAAAGGCACATAAATGCCCGATGGACCTGCTTTGCCATCTCGATAATCGTGCCCAATATAATCCAACGGACAAAACTTTCAAAAGCTAATTTTCCAGAAAATGTTTACCCACAGTAGCAGCAGGTCACGTGACACCACTTTCAGGTGCTAAAACATCCAGCAACAAGTCACGTGATCACAAACAATGGTGGAGAGAATTACAGGATAAGCTACTGTGAGGTCGCATACAGTGAAACAAACACAACAACAAGACCTAAACGTGCTCCCTCGTTACAAGGCACACAAAAAACTACTGATTCTCTACACGCGAGTGCAGAATAAAAGATATATACTAGCACTTATCAATTAATCAAATCACCCTTCATTTTTTCTATTACATTAATCTCATAGAAAAAAAAATTCAAAGCTACTGACCTTTTTTGGGCGAAACCTTCAGAAAAAAAACTGGAGAATATTCACGCCTACTGCCCGAATCTCAATGAAGCACAACAAAAACAGCATAATCCTCCATTCATAAACAACCTCTTTCTCTCTGTAAACCAAAATCAACGATACAAAAATCAATAAAACTTGAGAAAATTCAGATTTCGTGCACGAATCTCAATGAAGCATAAAATCAGTATAATCATCCACTCTTCTCTCTGTATACCAAAATCAAGGATTCAAAAAAATTTTAAAAATGAAGAAAATTCAGGTTTTGTGTACGAGTCTCAATGAAGCAGAAAAACACCGCTCATAAACAACCTCTTTTCTCTCTGTATACCAAAATCGACGAACCAAAAAATCGGAAAAAAAAAATTTAAAACTAAAAAAAGGAATGTTCATTGATATCACATATATGAAGAAAAAAATCAAAAAAAAATGTTACCTTCTGAAGATTTCAGTATAAGTAGAAAGCTGGCATTGAGCGATAGAGTAATGATTGAGAATCTTCAATGGCTATTTGATGATGATTGTGCTTTTTACTGTTTATGGGTATGCAAAATTAGTGGGTGTTTTAGGGAACAGAGAAAAAATCGGAGCTCGAGGGAGAAGAAATAGTAGAGAGTTAATGAGTGAGAAATTGTGGAGAGAAAGAGGGTAAGAGGTAAAAGACGAAAAGGACCAGTGAAAATGGGGAAGTGTTGGACAACTAGTAAGGCATTGGGAATTTAAATAAAATACTCAGATTTTTTTGGTTGGGTCCATTTTTGGACGGAATTGTCCGAAGTGTGAGGGTGATTTTACGTGGGTTTGTATGAATAGGAGCTTTGCTGGATGAAGGGTGATTTAGTAATTGGATATTTACTACTGACGCACCGCGTTATTCACACAGGTGTATTTGTTCGAGAGGAGGACAATAAGGTGGAGGTTTTTGAAACATTTAAAATGAAGTATGAGTACTTTTACCAATCACCCTTAGTATATGAGTCATCTAAAAAAATTGAAAATTGAATACTAGTATTTAGTAAGGGTAAAATTGATTAAAATGATTTATTATTCATTACTCCCTCCGTTCCCTTTTAGTTGTCATATTGCGTTTTTCAAAAGTTAATTTGACTAACTTTCAAAATTAAATTAGATTACATTAATTTGATATTTTAAACTAAACATTTAGATGTATCAAAACCATACAAAAAGTACTATAAATTACATTTTTTGCATATTAATATAATGAAAAAATACATTGTAAAATATTAGTCAAAGTTTTTATCGTTTGACTCTAAAAAAAATCATAACAACTAAAAGAAGACAGAGAAGTATTTTATAAACTGGATGAATATTACTCCCTCAGTCCAATTATTTTTGTCCACTATTGACTTTGCACACTTCTTAAGAAATTATAAATAAAAAGGTAATTTTACTATATCAACCTTTGAATATAATAAATATAATATCTTGAAAAATATAATAGAGAAATAACTATAATTGATTATGTAAAAAAGAAAGAAGTAAGTATTGTTGGACATCTTAAAATATTATAGTGAACCATTATTATTAGACGAAGGGAGTATATTGGACTTTCAAAAATACTAATACGGTGGATAAGTAAAAATGAATGGAGTGAGCTAGAGAAACTATGTTGTCTTAAGCTAAAATCGAATCCCAATAAGGCAATGACAATGTCCAAAGAAGATGAGAATCTCAAACAAACTATGCACTTTGTATTTTATTCCTCTCTTTTTCTTCACATCTAACAAAACACCTATTTGTAGTTTATGAAAATTCAACTTATTTGTGATTTAAAAAAATCATTTTGTCATAAAGTCAGGCTTTTACGTTCTTTTTTAATAGCATGAATAAATAATAGAGCGTTACATTCCAACAATAGTCAATAATGACGATTCTAACTTGATGACCATTACATATATGGCATTAATACGCAAACTAGTATATTTCGTGTTTATGCATTATTTTTACTTCCAATTTCATTTATTATATATGCGAAATTATTGCTAGCTTTTACAAGCACAATAAAGGGTGATTCGTTACAAAATAAAAAGGAAGATCTTTCTAATCAATGAGAGACACTTTCATTTTCATTTCTCTAAAAAAATGGATTATTCTTTGATTTTTTCGAGAATAGATAATTGATTTATCTATTGCTTTTGTCGTATTATAATTTAATTTTATTGTCGTAGTCACTTAAATATATTCTCCATTATACAATCCTCGTTTTCGTTATCATATTTTTCAAGAAAACCTAGAGTTCAAGATTATTTAATGTTGTGAAGAAATTTTCAAAGAAAAACCTAATCTTAGCATTGTGTGGTTCTCATATATTGTGATGATAGTGACATTTTGAGTGGCATGCATGGAGGGAAGACAAATTTTCTCTTTAGCTTTCAATTTTATTTCTCACATAATCAAATACATTTTCTTTTACTAACTTTTATAACATACTAAATGATTATTCTTTACAAAATAAAAAGGGGGATCTTTATAATCAATGAGAGATACTTTTGTTGTACGTACCTTTCATTTCTCTATTATTGTTTTGGATTCTTAAGAAATTCTTCAATTTCTTCGAAAACAAAAGATTGATCATCTGTTGCTTTTATCGTATTGAAATATAATTTTATTGTTGTAGTCACTTAATTATATATTCTTTATTATACAATTCTCATTTTAGTTGTCATTTTGTTCAAGAAAAACCTACAAAATTAAGATTCTTTAATATTGTGAAGAAACTTTCAAAGAAAATCTAATTTTTAAGCTTGTGTTGTTTTCATGTCTTGGTGATGATGGTGACATTTTTCTTCTAAATTTCATCAATCAATTATGAACATTTATGGATGCTGTAATTTACTTTGAAATATTGGTCCTACTTTTACGTGTTGCTATCTATCATTTTTTTCTCCATTTAATTTGCCTCCTTACATGTCATTTTTTTCCAATCTAAGTGATTAATATGTTTTTCTTTTATTTTGCCCATGGAAAAAAAAAAGATATTTGCCGATTTATCAAGAAATATTGCTTATGATTTATGCCTTTTTTAGTTTTTACGTAGAGTTAAAAGTCAAATGACGCATGTTACACATACTCCTTGAAATCCCTCCCAAAAATATTACATCGTGTTTGAACAAATCATTCCCTCCAAAAGATTTATTTTGTCGCTCTCATTCAATTAATACACGCTAAACTTGTTCATAGTCTCTAAAGACAAAGTGGAGTGACAACTAGTTTTGATATATATTAGGGGGATATTATTATCACCGAACCTAATATATATATTGTATTTGCAACTAAAAGAGTAATCAAATAAATATTGAATAAATCAGTACACAAATGTTCATAAGTAGTTAAATACTTATTCAGAAGGGCTTATTCGACCTAATTGTTTTCGTTTAATCGATGAAATCAATCAATCTTCACTTTTTGTTCACAAACTATTTCAAGAGATATTCTAAAGTTACTTTAAAAAACACAATAACCAATAGCTAAAATCCAGGTTGCTTACGTGTCAACGTGCTTCTTGCTTTAGCCTATCCTATTCATAAATCAGATTTAAACAATTATTTTATTACTTACTGGTAATATGTTGTTTTACCTTCAAAAAATGAAACTGTTTCCCGTAAATAGCCAAATATTCATGAATTATTATTTGATTATTTGTTCTTCTATCTTATTTTAATAAATTATTTGATATTCAGTATCAGTTCACTCAAATAGTTTGAATTAGTGTCACGTAAAGCTTCTTAAACAGGAAAACACTATCTACTAAAAAAATAATGATTCTATTTTTAAAGATTGATTTAAGACTTTTGATTAAAAGTAGAGAAATTTCAAATATTTCACAAAATTTCGTGGTGGTTTTTGATTATATAACTCTTTCGATATGTTCGCTTTTATCTTTGCACACCCCTTTAAAATAATGATTAATATGAAAATTTTATTATAAAGTTCATATTGATTGACGTTAATTAGCATTAGTGTGGAGTCCATCCCATATTTTTTTGTCAATTTTTGCTACTCAATTGCTACAAGTAATTGTTAAAAAGGAATAGTGATAAGAGTTGAAAATAAAAGAATTGGTGGTTGACAAATTTGTAAGATTTGCAACCCTTTAGACTTTGCTACATTTGCCTATGTCATTAGTGACATAGGCATGGTTTTCTCTTTCTATAAATAAGCATTCTTGCTCATTTGTAGAACACACCAAGTTAGAGAGAGAAAACCATTTTGAGAGCAAAATGAGGTATTCCATAGACTATACAAGAAAAATAGTCTATAAAGAAAAATAGAGTGTGAGCGATACTTTAGTAAGGTGGAAATCAAAAGAGTGTTGTTCCTTTTAAGTGTGTAGTAGTCACTTTGAGTATTGTATTCATGACTACACGGTGTAAAATTCCTTACTATAGTGATATCAGTTGCTCCTCTTGGCCCGTGGTTTTTCCCTTATTTAAAAGGATTTTCAAGTAAAATTCTTGGTGTCATTATTTTCCCATTTTATTTCTATCATTTGACCATATATATTTTTGTGTTAGTTCGTGTTTTCCCAACAATTAGGTCTTACCAGCAAGGGTTAATGGAGTGCTAAGTACTTTTTCATCCTTAACTAAATGTCTCAAGTTCAAATCCCTTTAGGTACGAGGTTGCCTTTGTTAGGAAACGCTTTACCTCTCGAACATGAAATTTTTTGAAGCGAATCCGAATTTAGTAGGGCTCGGAGAAACTATTTTTATTTTTTTTTAGCATTTTAGGTCTTTAAAATGATTTGAGGAATAAAAACAGTGTTAAAGGGTAAAATATTATTTTATTTTTGTATTTTCTGATATGTCAAAAGTAAAAATAAGGTGAAAATGTATAGACAAATAAAAATAAATGGATGGAGTAACTTTAAATATGAGAATTTTGTCAATAATGTTTGTCTCTTTCTGATCTAAAGAGACTAGATTAATTATCTCCTGTTCCATCTTTATTTTGGATTCTCTTGAATTAATAAAAACAACCAGTAAGTTATTTTCGATTTCTTATTTAAAAAGGGAAAAGTATAAGTCAGACACCCAATTAATTCTTAATCCTTAATTATTCCTTTCATTGATTAAATTAAGCGATATCCTCTTCTCATAATTTGTCACGAAATGGATTGTACACTTTCTAATTGCAACTTGCAAGGGTTAATTAATAATTAATTAGTTATAATAAGGTTTCGCAGGTGTTGTAACATTCAATGAGGACATTGGTTATAATCAATAAACACCACAATAATATATTTGTTGTTTGAAGTGTCTGAAAAGTTAAATTAATTATTAGCAAAGATATATGATTACTTGAAGCAACTCTTCGAATGGATTGTTTAACCAATTAATAAAGTTAACTACATTATAAGCATTGACAATTTGACATTATATCAATTGGACTTCTACAAAACTTTATCTCCAATCTTTATTCTTTCTACTAGATGCACATAATGTTCAAATAATTTTGGCAATGTGGTCGAATGCCTAGTGGAGGAAGTATGAGATGTACGTATTTAGCAAAACTTAATAATTTTGATGTGAATTTTATATATATTTTGAAATTTATGAAACACACATATATATAAATTTCACACCATATTATAAGTTCTAAATTCATACTTATAACTTTTGAATTCTGAATCTGCTTCATCTTAATTTGATGAGCAAAGGTCAAGGGCAATGTTTTCTCTCATCTTGAAATGAAGATTATCAAATTCAAAATAATACGTGTGGTTAATACGGTCCAAACTATATAAATGTCATGATTTGATTAGTTGGTGAGTAATTCTTTCGTCATTAAGTTGGTGTTTTTTTTTTGGGTTTTCGTTCAATATCAATATTGGAATCCGACTCTTTCGGACTCGTGTTGCGCAAGACCCCATTCGAAGGAAAGCACTTCCTACTAAAATATGTTTTTATACCTAGAGTTCGAACTCGAGATCTTTGATTAAAACAAAATCAACTTCAAGAATTCAAATTAGTAATTTATGTCAAAGGAATTGACCAAATTAAGATGTAATGGCTGTGGGGCAAAGATAGACGAGAAACCTACATTTGCATGCCCTAATGAAGTAATCACACGTATCCATACATCTTGCCCACACGTTGATATGTCGAACAAGTTATACTTGGGTGAAACGTCATTTTATTTAAATAACTTGTCTAAGTCGGTTTAGGCCCACTTTAATTAATTTCATAAGTCATGTATTGGTCGAAATATGAGTATAACACTTGGACCATTGAAAAAGTCGAGACGCGTGACAATATCAGTTTAGTCAGATCCAACTCCGCAAGAGTGATTTTAGTCAAAATGTGGAGTTACCCCTGAAAATATTTTCGGGGGCTTAAGGAGTGTCTCGACCCGATTCTCGACACGACAAAATTAAATAACCGTACTTCAGAATAAAGCACCTCATAATTTATTTTTTTTGTTTCTAATTCGGTGTCCGGATTGGAATTTCTCATCCAGTGCTCGAATGGGAGCCCTAACTAAATCTGAATCGCGCACTGCAGGACCATTCATGGGCGACGATCCCAACACATGATTTTATCCATAACTAGAACTCGAATCTGTGACCATTGGTTAAGGGTGAAACAATGTCACTACTGCATCATAACCATGTCGGTCCCAATAGGTTTTATTTACTAGTTCTATTACCTTCTTCAGAAGCAAATTCTCAACATTTGGTATTTGATCATTATAATCTACTTGTCTTTAACCTCTAAATACAAATTGAATGGGCTAAAGCTACACATCAAAGTGGCCCAATGTAAAGGCCCTTAATTTATAGGCCCATACTAGTATTGGGCCTCATCAACACTAAAGTCAGGCGCGTGTATCACAACTTCTAGCTGTGCAACTAGCATAAATATTTTCCAATATTATTTTCATAAACAAAAGTACTTTCTTTTTAGAGAAAAAATAAGCTTTACCACCGATTCTTTTCCATTATTCTCGATAAATGCACTTTCTTAAAAACAAAAAAAAAAAGTGGAATTTTTAAAGCCACTAAAACTAAATTAAAGTAAATAAATATTAAATAAAATAAAATAAATATTTAGCCTCATTCGTCATAATTCCCCCAAAAATTTGTTCAAAAGCTTCAAAGTACTACTTACAACTGAACAGTACTGAACTTAGCTTAAGCTTTTCTTTTTTTTTTAATTTTTTTGCTTAGCAGAATCAATGTGATTTTTTTTTTCATCTGTAACATACAGCATTTAGCTTTACTTTCTTCTGCATTTTCAGAGATCCAAAAAAAAAAAATTAAAAAAAATCACTGTTTGTTCTGATCTTTGTGCTCTTTTTGGGATTTTTTTGTATTGGGGAGAAATAGCTATGAGAAATTCCTTTTTATTTTTCAGTTTGATAGCTTTTTTTATTGCTTATCTTCAATTTCAGGTTCATGCTGCTGCTCCTACTGGTAAGACCCAATTTTCTGATTTAATTTGTTTATTTTTGCTGTTGATGTTGATTGGGATGATTTCTGTATGATATAGGTATGCTTTAATTTTTAATTTTCATAAAAATTGAGGGTAGGGGAAGGGGAAGGGGAAATGGGTGAGGGAATTAGGGGAATCGAATCCTGGCGAACAATGTGAAAGTTCAGGAAGTCAATCAACTGACCTATTAAGATTTGTCCGGGTTTTTTCAATTGATTTTGTGAATTTGACTGATTTTTTTTGTTTTGCAATTCAGGGCCTTTGATTAAGCACTTGAATTCTATACTCAAATGGTCTAGGTCTACCTCTAAAACTCCTCAATCAGGTTAACTTTTTTTTTTTTTGTTTTTTGGTTTTACATTTGACATTGGAAATTTGGATTTGAGCAGAAGTGACTGAATACTAGCATTGGAAATTTGACTTTGTTGTGTGTTATGTTGTTACAGATGGAAATTTTCTTCAATTCGAAGAAGGTTACTTAGTTGAAACTGTTGTAGAAGGAAATGAACTTGGTGTTGTGCCATATAAAATCCGTGTCTCAGAGGATGGTGAACTCTTTGCTGTTGATGCTATTAATAGCAAAATCGTTCGAATTACTCCCCCGTTATCTCAATGTAAGCTTCTTTTTGGGTTGGAAAATGGTTGAGAATCATCTGTCTTGTGGACGAATGGAGATCCGTGGTTTACTTTTGATTTATGTGTCTTTTGCTTATTAAGATTGCTGACTGTGCAGATAGTAGAGCAAGATTAGTTGCTGGTTCATTTCAAGGTCATACTGGCCATGTGGATGGGAAGCCAAGTGATGCTCGTTTCAAAAATCCAAAAGGAGCTACCATGGACGACAAAGGAAACATTTACGTTGCTGATACCTCAAATTTGGCTATTAGGAAGATTGGAGAAGCAGGTGGTTGTTATGCTTGACATCTCGCCTTTGTTTTGAGACATATAACATTCTAATTAATCTTCATTGGGTTACTTTTATGTCTCATGAAAATATTAGGGTGAAGTTACTGTATGGAAGTGAAAGGAAAATGATTGAAAGATCTTGTCTATCAATTAAAGGTCTTTGTCTTTCTTATTTTCAGGTGTGACAACAATTGCTGGAGGAAAGTCTAATGTTCCAGGATACAGGGATGGGCCAAGTGAAGATGCACAATTTTCAAGTGATTTCGATGTAATATATGTGCGTCCAACTTGTTCATTACTCGTTGTTGATCGAGGAAATGCTGCTCTTAGGCAAATTTCTCTCAGTCAGGAGGACTGTGACTACCAGTACAGCTCAGTGTCAACAATAGGTTTGAATCCTTTAAGAGTAGCTGACTTCTTTGATCTTCAATTACCATCAATAGTTACCGCTATCTAGAAGTGTTAAGTATTCTTAATAGATATTGATATAAACAATGCTTTATCTCTATCATTCTCTGACTAGGTATATCCACGTACTGACTTTGAAATCAGTTAGGTACGTGGTGTGCTAACCATTTTCTCTTTCAGCAATGAAATGTATTCTGACTCTTACGTGTGGAGTTGTAAATCTGCAGTGACGATGAGATCTCATTTTGGCTAGCATTTCTTTCAAGGCTTAATGTTTAGAATTTAGCAGAGTGAATTGAAGTTCAACTTGGTATGAGAAAATCAATGATGATGTAATGTTTCTTCTTGAGTAAAGACAAGTTTTGGGCTCTTTTATTCTGTTAAAGTTACATATTGAGTTGAGTTTGTTACTGAAATCCAAGAACCTGGACCCATATTCGGGATTGGAAGGCCCTCAGGGATTTCTCAGCTGTCAAAAAAAAATCTGATCTATACTTGCACTTGTTTGTGTCCAACTTTTCCCTTGCTCTATAAGCATATCTTGCTAGATCCAAGTAAAAATGTATTAACACCTAGTACTCACTCTCTGATGAAGATGTGAAAATGACTTAGAAAGAAGAGAAACAATAGCTAGTCTCACACCCAAATTCGGAACTGCTAATTAATGAATGGATATACAGAATATTTACTATATTAGGTTCTGTTTGTGTAATTCTAGATGTTTACCACTGGTTGCTTCAGCCTGGCATGGTTCGCTTTGGTTCTCTCTAACTTCATCTTATACTGGTGGCAGATGTTCTCATGGTTATTGGTGCTATTATAATAGGATACGCTGCGTGCATGCTCCAGCAAGGATTTGGCTCCAAGACGGTAGGTGATTCTGATCCATGGTCTTCTTTCTTGCATTACAGGTTGTGATTATTTTTCTAGCATCCATCTCTCAGTCCAGTTCTTATTGATTTTCATGTTCTTGCCTACCAATGAAACGCTGGAACGCCCTCGAAGATCAACTTAAATCTCTATTATTTTTTAAATTAAATGGAGGATGTACATTTGAGGAATATCAGTGATTGCCTAAAGATATTACTATGTTAGTTCAGTCTACATCTTGGCATATAAATAGGAGTTCCTCATTCGACACATTTCTTCTAGTACCCCATTTGTCAGGACATTCACTTATGAATGAGTTGTTTATCCTTGAGGAATTGCATACAAGATTTATATGGCTTCAAAAGTCATATTGTTAAAATTTTCATGCTTTATATGAAAAGACAGGCATGTGCTTGGTATCATGCTATTCGCTAATCGTGTATAGTTGCAGCAAGTACGTGTGGAAGTGGAGCAACAGGAACCTTCTTTATTGAAGGAGAAGCCGACCCCTGTTGTTGAAACTGTGAAAGACGAACAAGAAGCAGGCTGGCCATCATTTGGACAGCTTCTCTGGGATTTGGCCAAGCTTGCAATAGAGGGTCTGGGTTCCCTTTTTGGCTATGCCGTTCCTTTGTGGTCTAGACACAAGAGCTTCATTAGACCAGGACTAACTCCATTGAAAGATTCACTGATCATGCCTGAAGATGAAGTTGAGCCCCCGTTAGTTCAAAAGCAGAGGGCTCCAGCACCTGCTTCCGAGATCAGACATGTCCCAGCTGTCGGTGATAAAGTAGTACCCGAGGGCAAGCCCACCAAGATTAGATCCAGTAGTACAAAAGACCCTAACTTGTCAACCAAGCACAGGTCTTCCAGACGACATGAGTATGCAGAATACTATGGAGCCTCAGGTGAGGTTCCTTCATACGTGCACGTGAGGTCTAAAAGCCAGAAGGAAAGAACCAAGCATCGGCGACATGATTCAAGTGTTGGAGCAGCAGGAGTAGAGACAAAACCTGCTGATCAAACGAAAGTAGTAAACTATGAGGATCCAAAGTTTGCCCATTACAGCATGAGGAACAAGTATGGAGACTCTTTCCCTCGGTACACATGACTGCAGCCTCACTAATGACTGAGTTTTATAAGCAGGGAGGGTCAAAACTTTTTGTCATGGTAAGTTGTAACTCTAATATTAATGGAAGCAAGTCAAGTCATATGTGCTGTATTGAGTAATTTCACAGATTTTCCTTTACTCTTTTCTGGAGGAAGGAAAAAATCTTAAAGTAGTGGCGTGTGTCTTGCCGGGGAGTGAAAGTAATAGGAAAAGGATGAGACATTCATGTGATATCTGAGGTTTGAAAGATGACAGCCGTGATATTCTTGATGATAAAAACAGTTTTGGTTCTAACTTGTGGAGAATCCTCATTCCTATCCCCTTAATGAAGCCAGCAGGCGAAACGACGATCGACTCACAAGAAAGTGTAGTATTATTATTATTACATAGGACTTTTGTGTATGTTGTATGAACTTATATCTCAGTATTTGAATAGAATTCTGTCTCATCATTTTTATGTATTTTGCAGTTGCATGAATGATGCTGGAAAAAAGAGCTTTTTTTTTTTCCTTGCAAAAAGTGAGAGATTGTTGAAAGTTGGACTGAAATGAAAATTAAAAGCAAGGACAGTTTTATCGTGATAATCACTACTAAATAGTGAAAAGTTAACTCTTAACAGTCAATGTCCAGTATGATATTTTTATCACTTCTACAATGATGGATGACAGGTCTATTTGTGAATCACTAAAACAAATTATCGAATAATAATGGAGTAATATTTGTTTTGTTGTTTCCTATCGGTACCTATTTTGGAATCTGACTAATTTGTGTTAGCACCAAGAAGTTCCATTTTGGGGCAAACTGCTCCTTAATGGAAAACTTTGAATTTGAGACCTCTAATTAAGAATGACTGACTACTTACCGGTGGTACCTTTAATGGAATAATACTGGTAATATTTCTACTATAGAATATCTATCAATAACAATATGTTCAGTGTAATTTCACAAGGTGAGGTCTTGGGAAGATAGAATATACACAAATTTATCCCTATTTGAATACCTTGTGAAGATAGAGAGACTGATTTTCAAAGGATCTTCGACTAAACCCTAGTATATCTATAGTGTAGACTAATTTTCTGTTAAAAATGCCATAAAAAAGAGGATGTTTTACATCAAACCAAAAGCTGTGTCCTTTAACTTTTAAAAATTAAAATGAAAATGTATATTAGATATAAATAAAAGTGATAACAAGTTCCATCTTTTCTTTTTTATGTTGATCACATTTTTAATTATCTTCCATTGGTGAAAATTTAATATCTAGTGGCATAAAACGGTGTAATCACGAGAAAGCAACTCAAAGCCAACTACCAATATAACTTTCCTCTTTAATATTATTATCCATAGTTATAGTAGTATAGTATTTCAACCACATTATTTTCTTATATCTCATTTGTCATTTTTAGGAATATTTTAACTCTTAAACCAATTTTTGAAAAGTTATATGCCACTATGGTTTATATGTGTAACTATAGGGAATTTGTATGCTAAAAAAGAAACACTATGGGTTCTTGTGGATCATCTCATGTCAAGCCCAACAGTTAGTATTTTAATTTCTTGATTTAATATTACAGTTTTTTCTTTAAATAAATTGAATGATATGATTTAATTTTGAATTATAGGGACAGGGAAAAAAATAATAAGAAAGCCAAAACCATGGAAGCATCCACAACCAATAACAAGAAGTCAATTGATGCAGCTTAGAGAAGAGTTTTGGGACACTGCTCCTCACTATGGTGGCAAGAAAGGTACAATTAATATTCTAAGTTGCGTTCGAGAGGGCACACTTTTATTTACATTTACATACGTTGTTGATTGATTATATCCTCAATAAACGGTATATTTCATGAATCAAGTATATTTACGTAAGTTCTTGAGAGAATATATCCTCATTAAGCGGTATATATTATAAATCAAGCACATAAAAAAAAATTTTAGTAGTGTATCAGCAATGAAACTTATATTCTAATTCTCTATAAAGCATAGATCATGACATGATATAAAGTATAATCAGGACATATGGAGGTTTATCTAAATCTAGTGCTTTCAACACGAAAGATAAATTTATGTTTAATTATTCATTAAAATTATAACAAATAATAGGTTTGAATATATAATTATATAAGTACAATAGGTTCGATACAAAATAAATCTTTGGATCGAGTATAATCATCTCAAACCTCCACCCCACCCCCATCCCTAACACCTAACCTATGTAAACATTTTTTTTATTGACTATGGTCATACAATTCAACATGATATGAAAATAGATAGAGACATGAGTTTATGAACGTTTGTATATTATGTAACAGAAATCTGGGATGCGCTTCGGGCTGCTGCAGAAGCAGATCTAGAACTAGCTCAAGCAATTGTGGACAGTGCTGGAATTATTGCCCAAAACACTGACATGACCATCTGCTACGATGAATCAGGTACTTGTAAAAAAAAACATGTCATTCGTGTTGAAATTACGTTATTTAGTGAGGTTAAAATTTTACTTTTATGCATATATGTTACGTGTTTTGAACTATTTTTACTTGAACCATTTCGAACTGTTTTTACTTGAGCCGAAAATCTACTGGAAACAACCTCTCTCTATCTCCCAGATAGAGGTCAGGTCTGTATACACATTAATTAGTCATTACCCTACTCATCCCCACTTGTGTGATTCTACTATGTTATTATTGTATATATATGCTATATGTTGACTCCTCTAAGTTTTTTTATGTGCATCTAATTTTTCATATTTTGACACACCTTAATAAGAATTTTGTCTCCGCCACTAATCGTCATGTCTCTAGGAGTAAGCATTGAAATTGCTCAAGTATTATATTTTTAAGGTATTTATTTGATCAGGCAGATTATATTCATAAAAAAAAAAAAAGGAAAAGGGTCTGAAAATACTCTAACTTTGGCCGAAATTGTTGTTACGATACCAAACTTTATGGATGACCTTTTACCCACTGCACTATTTAATAGTGTATTTTAAAGGTATATATGTGCCCACGTGGACACATTACTATTTAAAATGATGCAATATTTATGATGTCCACGTAAGCACATATATACCTTTAAAATACATTATTAAATAGGACAGGGGTAAAAGGTCCTTTCAAAAGTTTGGTATCGTAACAACAATTTCGATCAAAGTTGGAATATTTTTCAGACCATTTTTCCTAAAAAAAAAATATTATTTTACTAATAGAAATTTAACATGATTTGTTGCAGGTACCAAATATGAACTACCAAAGTACGTTTTAAGTGAGCCAACAAATATGATAAGATTTGGTTGACAAAATTACATGAAGAAATTGAAATTCCTTTGGTGGATATGTTGTCTCTACACATAACCCCTTTTTTCAAGTTTAAAAATGTGGCAAAGCTATAATTATCACTTGGAATGAACCAATTCCCCCTTTTTTTTCTTTTTTTTTGTCCCAACATTTGCTAGAAAATATTCACAAGGTAAGGTCTGCGTATACATCAGTCTTTTCAGATCTTACTTCTTGAATTCCACTTGATCGATAAGTTATTGTTGATTTGCTAGGAATATTAGGAGTTGAGACTGGAATAATTGTGAGAAATTGGATGTCAATTCCAAACTTTTTGTTATGTGCATTTCATTCTATTAGTACATATAAACTAGTTTTTTTTTGGAAATGAAACTGCAGATTACTTGAAGCATGAATAGTTTCAATTACAACTCGAAATGTCTCTTCAATAACCTAATCATACCATCACGGTTATTCTAATACTCTTAGTAAGATCATATGCATTTCCTCTGCATCTAAACAGAGTTCACAACAGGACTGTTGAAAACGTAAACCTCATCGTAACCTTTCCTGCAAGACAAAAAATAACTATATCAAATTACTGAAGAAAATTGAAGTGATTGCTTACTAGAAATGTAAAAAATGCAGAATTACTTACCCGGTCTTTCCACTATAAGTGGGATTGTAATTGTAGATGAGATTGTCAAGTATTTTTTGAGCTTCTGGTTTATTAGAAGACTTTCTTGCTTCACTGCATTAATACATTAGAAGTGAAAGCTTTCAACCATCAATACAATCGTTGAATAAATGAAAACATTAACAAAATCTGTAATTGTTAAATTAGTCTTTGTGAGTTTCACACTCCAATTATCACTTGTTTCAATTTTGACTTTAGGTCACCCATTCTATTGAGCCGCCCATGTAGCATACTATTTTTTTTTAGCATTATCATTCTTTACTTGAGGATGAAGAAGTGATGTACCTGACAAAATAGTTGGCAACAAGTTGAGTCACTTGAACTGCATCTTCAGAATGTGGAATTGCTGATGATCCCCATTCAAAAGCACTTTTCTGCAGCAATGAGAACAATTAAACCAAATAAATTCAACAAGAAGAAAATTAAATACGTTGAGTCAGCTATATGAATCCTCACGAGAAACGTTCTAAAGTGAGGATATTATATTACCCTTCTTAACAACTTTACTTATACTAATAGCATATGAGAATAAATCATCATTGTACCTCTGGGTGCCACTGTAAAGCAGTTATGGGATAGTTCTCTGCTTTAAGAGTAGAGACATAGACCTGATTCATTGATTAAGAAAACTAGATCACTCATCGTAACAACAACACATCCAGTATAATCTCACAAAGTGGGATTTGATAAGGGTAGAGTGTACACAGACTTACCCCTACCTCAGATGTAGATAGACTGTTTCCGATAAACCCTTGTACTCAATATGTATAAAAAAATTGGAGTAAGAAAATAGATTAATGTACCTTGTTGCGTGTGTCTGTGCTAGTAGTCAACATAATGAAAAAGCTAGATAGATCATCATTTGCTTGAAATTTTTCTGGTGATAAACCATACTGTTGCATGAGGGGAACAAAAAGAAAACCAAAATATTTAATTTTCTTGTTATCTGTGCTGGTGAGAGGTAGCAGGTATTTCGTAAAAGTAATTGAGATGCGTGCAAGATAACCCGAACACCAGAATTATCAAAATAAAATTCATTGCTAGAGATGTGCAAACATAATTTTCAAGGACTCACCTTATGACTTTGTAGCACAAGGCATTCTTTACTCAACTTCTTTATTAATGTAGGTGGGAACCTGCATAAAACATATTAGCCAAATAAGCAAGAATCAAAATGCATTGTTATTAATCAAATTGGTCATTAATATTAGTCTTGTAATTAGTTTGCTGATTAATAACTAGTGATGATCCTTAATACCTCCCAAAAACTGTATCTTCAATATTTACAGTTTCCACAAAATGGAGTTTGGTTGCCTGATTTGATACACTGAATTTCTCAAGAATGTTGTTGTCCTGTTACAAAGGAAAAAAATAAATTGGAAACAGCAAAATATTAGACCTACTGAGCAGTCCGGTGAACTAAAGCTTCTGTTATGGAGAGGTCCAGGGAAAGCCCGAATAGAGGCAAACTCAGGATTTGAAGACTTATGGTGCACCAAATATGATCTCTAAGCTAATGAATTTAGCACCCTAACTGGATTTGAACTCCAGTCTTGCGAGTAGTTCCTCTGCCTTGTACCAAGGCACAAGAACACTCCTATGCTTCTCATAGATGCATTGTTAATTATATCCTAGTTTCTGACAGTTTCTCAAGATAAATATACATATATATACATGATTTTTTTTGGAAATTAACAAGTACACGTGCACCCCACTAGTAAAGGTGTGTCCGCCTCTGGGCTCAGACGACAAGGGTCTATTATACACAACCTTACTCTGCATTTGACCTTCTAATTGCATGTCAATAACTTTACCAAGTATATATAACCTACTCAATACTTAAAAAAAAAAGCCCTAATAAAAAGATGTAACAAAATCTGTTACTTATGTTTGAAAAGTTTATATAGTGACCAAAATTTATAATCGTTTATATCCTTAACAAAATTTCTGATATCGCTACATGTATTCATGAATAACCTTGGATATAATCATCATCAAAAGCTCAAATCCATGGTTGATGGCAAGGAGAGGGAAATGTTCTCCGGCATCATTCTTCTCCAAAACTTTCTGCAAGTATCACCAAATGAAAATATATGTAGAAAGATTAAAACCAGACAAAAAGTACATATTACGAGCATTTAGTTGATTACATAGTAAATGATAACTTATTTGTATATGTTTATAACATGTTAAATAATGTATATAACTTAAGTCCGTAAATAGTTACCCTAAAAATTGCTTTGATAATCTCAAAATAGTTTCCTTTCTTAGCCCACCCTCCTGGGAAGATCACTCCATTTACTAGATTAAGTTTCTGCAAATAAAATCCATGTTAGTAATAAAGATTGTTAAAAAACTTACATATGTGTTTACACAATTACACCAAATCAATATGTATTTTGTTATGAGTAAGTAATAAATGTGATAACACAAGAAAACAAGAAATTAGCGACTAACAAAATTTCATAGCTAAACAACAAAAAATTCATGCTAATTCTATTTAGATATGGATTGGCGATGGATTATATGAACAATCCAATTAGCTAGGAGCTATTTCGCGACGGATTAGCTAGGGATTACTGATAAATTTCATAGCTAATTTCATATTTTCTGGATGATTAGAAAAAAAATTCATTCCGTACAAAAGATATACTATGTTGTATAAATATTGGGTACGAATAAATCTTTTTGCAAACTTTACGTAAAAGCTTTTAAATAAGAATTCAAATTTTAAAAAAGGAGGCAAATAAAGTGGCTGACTTGATTGAGAAGTTGAGGAGAATCATCAAAAAGAAGTGGAATGACCCTAGCACCCCCTGATTCAACTAACTTCACATACGAAGCAGCAATGTAGGACACTCCGGTCGAATTATTTATTCGACCGGATTCTCCGTCACCGGGATGACTGATAATCCCAATGACTGGCCGGTAATTGAGGTTATGGTCGGGCAAAGGGCAGCCGGCGGGGACAAACAGCTCCGCTGACTCAATGGCGGTAACCACAAGGAAGAGAGAGATAGTGAGAAGGGAAATGAGGAAGTAGTTAAACATTTTTTAAAAAAAAAATTAGATGATGAAGAGAGTGTGTAGTGATTGTGTTGCTCTTGTTGAGTTTTTATAGATGAACTACTACTCATATTACATTATATTTCCTTAGTTATTAGTCTGTTTCAAAGAGAATAACATATTCCTGAGTCGGAAATAATTTAAGTTGAACTTCTCATTTTACTTTTAATGATATGTTTTAATAACTCACATAAATCTTGTAATGTCATATTTAAGATCACAAGTCTTGAACATTTTATAGCCATATGGATGTTAAGAATTGTTTATTAGATTTGTGCATAATCAGATTACTGAGATAACTCATTCTAAAATTAATTTTCGAAAGTAGTTATCATTTATCCCTCCTACCAAACTAGCTTTAGAGTCATGCATGGTAGCAGTTGGAGCTGGGAGGTACTTGTAATAATTGAAAGTGATAATATGCCCATACAAAGGAAGCTGCAGTCACCACTCGTACTCACACCTCATGATGGCACATGCTACTAGTTAGCTGTCACACTGGCTTAAAAAATTTACTCGCATTAGATGTTTACGTCAAAACAATCCATTTTTTTGCATACGTTAAGGACCATTTCTGTTAACGCATACATATCAAGGACTAAAATAGTCCAAACCTTATACAGTATAAGGACTATTTTGGTCATTTTCTCTGTACAATTTCATGCATGATATCTAAAATAACTTTGGCAAGACACTGTATTTATGTTTAAAAAATTCACTTAATATGCAGAAATAATACATAATCTCCATTAAGCTAAAAGGCTTGTGGTCCAGAACTGATAAACTTAAAATCTTGGATCTACCTCTAACAAATATGATACAACTAGTTTTACCTCCCTCCCCATTTGGTTGTGAGAACTGTATCCAGAGATTGAATGCCAGTTGCAACGCGGTTTACATCACACACTAACTCCATATGCATCGTAATTAGATTGTGCAGTTGTTATTGCTCAATTAAACTGCTGTTTTTTTCTCTACATTGAGCTCAAGGAAGAATGTGGAGTGAAGAGATAAACTTCGTCATAGCCCTTCCTACAGAACAAGAAACAAAAAAAGAAGAATGAAGTTCCTGAAAATCAATGCCTAATTTTCAACCAACCTGAAATTGTTGTGTGAATTACCCTGCCTTCCCACCATAAGTGGGATTGTAATTGTATATGAGACTATCAAGCACTTCTCGCGCCACTGGCTTGTTAGACGATTTTCTAGCTTCACTGCAATTCAAAATAACGAAATAAAACACAAAACTAGAAGCACAACACCAAAATAAAAACAATGATGAGGCTTAAGCACTTTGCCGCCTCGATGTAAGATGTTAACGTAAAGTATATACTAATGAAAAGTAAAACAGTTTCAATTGAAGAGTGAACAATTTGTGAAAAGCATGCCCGGGGAATAAGAGTTCAACTCAATTATTTCACTTCTACTTGTGAAAGTATATTCTTATATCCAAAACAAAACGTAGCCTGCAAATCTAACGTATAAATGAATCTAGCGCCAAAACTGATGCACTCAACCTAAAATTACAAATTACAAAAGCATCAGTTTTATTCAATATTTTTGATCTGTCAGTTCTATTGGATATTTCATTTTGCGCCTCTGAACCCTCCTTGGACGGAAAAGCAAAAAGAGTATACCTTATAAAATAGTTGGCAACATGTGTAGTGACTTGAATCGCATCTTCAGAATGTGGAATCCTTGATGAACCCCATTCGAAAACATTTTTCTATAAGCAATAAAAATGTTCAAATTAGGAGTTTCAGCTCAGAATAAGAAGTCATGTGCTAGCATTAAGATGAGCTATTCTGTCCAAGGAAAACAGTCGTATCTCACATTGTTATATCTAACGACTATTAAATCACTGTATGTTCAAGATAGAAATGAAAATCCGAAGTCGTAAGCCAAAGATGATACCTCTGGGTGCCATTGGAAAGCAGCTATAGGATAGTGTGTTGCTTGAATAGTAGAGACATAGACCTGAATTAATCAAAACAGTGTAGTTCAACTAGAATCTAGACTAGATTTCATACCAATTGGAAACATCAGCAGAAATATCCCAATGAAGAAAGGTGGTTAAATTCAACATGTACCTTGTTGTTTTCATCCGTACTAGTTGTCAATACCCTGAAAAAGCTACTCAAATCTTTATTCGCCTGAAATCTTTCTGGTGATATACCAAACTGTTGCATTAACAAAGAAACATGCAATTAATCAGCAGCATAACAGCATATTTAACGTGCTAGTAAGGCCGAAAGCAAACACAAATAAGATGAGACCGAAAGACAAGTGCAATATCTAGCCTGCTTAAAATGTATTATTGTACTCCATCTGTTCACTTTTACTTGTCCACTATTCCAAAGATAGATTTTTCTTACACTTATCACTTTTAATATGTCAAGAAAAGACAATTATTGTTTCCATGTTTTACCCTACATTAATTACTTATTCCCTAAATCATTTTTCAAGACTTAATACTAAAGATCAATTAATAGGGGTAGTGTGATAAATAGTCATATCAATAATTGTTTTCTTAATGGGTGTGCAAGTTCAAACGTGATAAGTAAAAGTGAACGGAGGGAGTATAAGATTAACACGAATTGTTCATCTGAAGGAGTTGTCTCTCTTGTATTACATGTTCACAGGGACATACTACGGACTGATCTCTAGTTGGCAGTTTATGAACGATGCAAATATTCATGGATAAATATGAACATCTTGTCGAAACAAGCTGAAACAGAACTGTAGGCAGTAACTCAGAGACCACACTCGAATGTTGGACGATGAAATTTTTAAAACCCAAAACTGATATACAGCCTTACTAGATGTAGTATCCTAAAAGATTTAGGACATTCTTCAAGAGTTACCAATGAGCAACTTCAATCTCCACCGGACAAAAAAAAACGTGTTGTAAACCTTGTAATGATCACAATTAAGCTAGAAAACAAAAGTGCTACACAAGGACAAGAAAAAATCTATTTTGTGAAACTTACATGATGATTTTGCATCACAAGGCAATCTATACTCATCTTCTTTAGCAACACACGGGGGAATCTGCATAGGAGTTGATAGCAAGTTGTATATCAGCAAATAAGAATTATCACTGAAATCTGACCCCTTCACAACCTATTAGTGCTCATTCAATATAGAGTTGAGCATGCTATAAGGTCAAATGCTCAATAGGTTTTTAAAGTATGGGAAGGCAATATATATATTAGACAATCCTTCTCCGCTATGCCATCATCATAGGCAAAATTCTGCTCATTTTACGTATACCAAAGGCAAGAGATTAAAGTGACGCTTCTTACAAATCACATAAAAGGCCAGGCTTTGTTCTTGAGTATTCCAAATAATATTAGGCTCTCTGTTCATGTGCTTATTATGATTTCTTGAACGGAGAGATCCATAATTACCAACTATGATACAGGAAAAATATCACGGAGCCTTACAATTTTCTATCAATGTACACTTAAATTTACCACTATGAATTATAGTTACCTTTTAAGAACCTTAATATAAGGTAATCTGGCATTTTTCCTAAGTGAAATAAAAATGGAGAAGGAAGAGGAAAAGAGAAAATTGAAAGAGATGGAACAAAAAGAAGGCGAATACATAAACGAGCAGAATAAGCATATACCTTCCAAATACTGTTCCTTCAATATTTACATTTTCCACAAACTGTACTGTAGATGCTTGGCTCGCTGCACTGAATTCCTCAAGAATATTGTTGTCATTGGTGATGATCATTGTTAAAAGTTCATACCCCAAGCAGATTGCAAGTAAAGGAAAGTGTTCACCAGCATTGTTCTTCTCCAAAACTTTCTGCAAGTATCAAGTAAGCATTTAAAATTGTCACAACAATTTTCATCAATAAACATCTTCGCTATGTTGTTTCAGCTTACCAAGGACATGACACAGTTTCATCTTACCAAGGACATGACCTTAGATATAGGAGGTTGTGGAGGACACGAATTAGAGTAGAAGGTTAGAAGGTAGCAGTTTGTTGTCGTGTTATCCATCTATACTAGTAGTTGTAGTATTGCTCCTATAGTTTATTTTGTCCTTTCAATTTTTGTTGTTATCTATTGTTTCTTGAGTGTACTTTTACTACTCCTTTTTCTAGACTATTTTGAACTATTTTTCCTCTATCGAAAACAGCATCTCTACCCTCCCAGACTCGCAACATCTTTGCTATCCCTAAACAATAAAAAGACCCTTTAAAAGATGAGGCATTTCAAACTGAAAAAGAGCTATACATAGGTGTAAGCAAAGTAGATAATCACCTGGAAAATTCCTTTAATAACATCAAAATATAGACCATCTTTGGCCCACCCTCCAGTGAATATAATGCCATTTACTAGATTAAGCTTCTGCAAGAAACAAATTCAATTAACAAATGCCAATCAATTCATGCTTAAATATCTTGGCGACGATTTGAGAAACTTCCCTAAGGTCTGAGTACTGACTGACTGATTTAATTAGCTAGCGTTTGGCTATAGATGTAGTTGAAACTTGCAAAAAAATGAGTTTTTGATGTTGTGTTTAGACATTCATTCTACTTGGAAAAAGTTTGAAGCTTTGTGAATGGAAGTCAAATTTCACCCAAAAACAGGTTTGGACAACTTTTTGTAGATGAATTTTCAAAAAATTAACCAAATTTCATAAATAAACCATGGTTTCAATTTTATTTATTTTTTTTTAAAAAATCTACCATTATATCTACAGCCAAAAACTGGAGCTTAAATCCAAGATAAACAATAATCATATTTCAGCAATTAAAAGGAAATAAGACTTATAAATACTTGATTGAGAATTTCGGGAGGCTCGGTGTATATGAGGGGAATGACTCTAGCACCCGCCATTTCAGCAAATTTAACATAGGAAGCTGCAATGTAAGAGACATTAGTGGCGTTGCTGAGTCGGCCGGTGGCGCCATCGCCGGGATGACTCACGATTCCGATGATCGGTCGGTAATTAAGTGTAGGGTCCGGCGCCGGACAGCTCGGCGGAAGAATCTGATTAGAAACAAAGAGTTGACATTGTGCATTAATAATCCCATAGACAAAAAGGAGAAATGAAATCAAAAGGTAGTTCCCCATTTGATTTGTTTTGCTATGGTGGTATTGTTTTTGAAAATTCACTTCATCATCAAATATTGACTTTTAGTGACTAATAAAGAGCGAATGGCGTCTACAATTTTTTCATCAAAATAAATTGATGTATCACATTACAAACACTAGTTTACGCGGAAAATTTTAGTAGTTTAATTGGTTAGTTACCTAAATTCTCATTTTGTTGGTAAAGGTTCAATTTCTCACGTTGTAATTTCTTTCCTCACCTCCAAAAGAAAACAAAAAACAAAAAAATAGAGTTTGGGAATAATTTACTTCGACATTGTTATGTAACTCTCAAACTACAACATAATTGATAAGACACAAATAACAATTTAACTAAAATAAACACTAGCGACATAGAGAAATATATCTTATTGTAAATATTTTTAGTTATTTGAGAGGCTCGAACTTCCCAAAAGTGGATTAGTAAATTTTGTCACGTGAGGAACACGTGGCGGCTTCCTATGCTACAATTTATCTAATTTAACAAGGATTAAAATCTATGAATCATTCGGCAATTAGCAAATTAAGACTTATTTAGAGCCCGTTTGAATTGCCTTAAAAAAATAGCTTTAAAGTTAAAAAATAAAAAGTTAAACTTAAATGACTTTTACAGTCCGTTTGGATTGGCCATTAGCAAATTAAGACTTACTTTTGATTTTTAACTTTTTTTAAGTCAATTTTAACTTATTTGAAGTTATTTTTAATTTTGTCAAACACTTCCTAACCTATTTTAAGTCATTTTTGACTTATTTTAAATTATTTTTATATTTGTCAAACCGTTGCAGAAGTCAAAAACTGACTTAAAAATAAATTTGAGCAACTTTTAAGTCAATCCAAACACCCTCTTTTAACATCTTTTGATAATGGCATAAGTAGTTAAGTAAAAGTGATTTCAACTACTAATGGAGGAGAAAGTTATAGAATTTTGTATAGTTGAACGACAATTTTAATCCTTTTTACTTTCTCTTATTTCATTTTATTTTATTTTGTATTTTGGAATGAGATAGAAAATTTGAACGAGAAACAAAAAGAAGATGATTGAAGTGAAGGCCCAGGTCGAAGCCCATGAAAGAAGTCCATTGAAAGGGCTACCATGCAACCACGTGCAATGGCCAATGACTCATTACTCATTAGGCTGCTGTGAAAAAACATGCAAAAACCTAAAAACTTGTTTTATAGGATTAGGTAAAACCCAGTGAAGAAAATTGATTTCCTGTTTGGACATATTATTCCCTGTTATCGGAATAATTTCCCCTCTTTATTTGGAAATAACAATGGCGGAGTCAAAATTTTCACTAAGAGGTTTCGAAATATGAACAGTAAGCTAATAAAAAAGTTCTAACATCTACTATATATTATATATACATAAAAAATAATAATTTTAACCATATGTAAATAATGTAATTTCCATCAAAAGGGGGTCAGATAAACCCCTCAATCCTATGTGGCTCCATCCCTGGAAAATAGTGTTGGGACATGAAAGTTCTTAATTCAACTTGAAGTTGAATTTCAAATTCGGAAAAGTAGCTTATTTTGCAACTTATTTGTCACATTTAAAATTGTATTTAAGTACATTCAAACATGAACGATATTAATATTATTTGTAAATAATTATACCAATCACAACTTTTTAAATTTCAAATAAAATAAAAAAATATTTGAACTCTATAGCCAAACACCTACTAATTTAATTGGGAATTCGGCGTCTATTACTTCTTTCTCCTCAGCGCGCATTTCGATTATTTACTATACATTTCCTAAATTTTTCATTTTGCATTCTCAAATTTCAATTTTCTTATGTCATGTGCTTACATCAAGTTATGGGCAAGCGTGCCTTAAAATTAAAGATACATGCATGATGCAAGTTTCCTTCGTTCAGTTTTGCTTGTCCATGATAAATTTCACATTCTCCTTAAATAATTATAAATTAAATACATATTTTATCGTAATAGTTTCAAAATTTGGGAAATAATTATTGAGGAATGAATGGTTGATATTAAAGTAAAATATGAAAAAAGAAACTGTATTTTTCTTGATATATTAAAATGTACAAGCAAAAATAAAATTTTATTTATAATAATCAGCTGTTTTGTATGCATTGGAGTCAGTGCCTTCCCAGTTGGTGGTACCACCTTGTATGAATTGGAAGTTTTCTGTCAACCAGTTGCTGAAGAGACATTGTCATTCAATTTACTAATCCTATCTTCTGGCCCTATAAAATTATGTGAAGACATGAAATGACTCTATGTGCAATGATTTTTTATGTGTTATTTGATGCATCAAACTTAAAGCCATATACTGGGCCGGAGGCAGGTTTTCGAAAATTCAGTAACTTTTATGCAAATCGATATTGTATCCAAATGTGGTAAATATAATCAAAAAGATTTTGAAACCAATTAGTAGTTCAGTAACTTTTTATGCAGATCAATCTGTATCCAAATGTGGTAAATATATATTCAAAAAGATTTTGGAATCAATTAGTAGAGTATATTGTTGGTCTAGTGGTAGAAAATGAACCTATAATGATAGTTTTGGTTTAATGCAAAGAACTCACGGATAGACTTATTATCGACACAGTGATACAATTAGATAGAGATATTATATGTACGTGGATATACTTATTAATTGTGCGGAGTATATTTCACTACAAAGGTATTGTAAAATGCATGGACGATACACTTAATTATGGTGAACGCCTGAACGGTATTTTCCTATATTTGAAACTAAAATGCTACATTTCGTAATTAAGCAAAACCAATTAATCCATCTTTTAGGAAGTAAAATGTGAATCATTCAACACGCATGGAATTTATCTATGAAAATTATTGCTTTTACAACCTTTTGTCTCTTTTTTTCATCCAGGATTTGTTATCCATATTGAAACTCAGATTAATTTGAATTTGCACATTGTAGAACCCATTTCTGAAAATAACTCTCCGAACTTAATTTCTTCGTACTCGAAGTTCTAAATATACCACCAACGTCCATATATTTGAAGTATATTGGATCATAAGTAAAGAAAGACAACCCCAATTACAAATTGCCTCTTTAAAATATTCATTGATGTGTGTATATCAGCCCTCTCTTGAGTATATACATGTGATGTTTAGTTTGAACTTTGAAATGCACTTTTTGAATTACCTTTTTTTTCACTTTTATTTACCATTTTGATGAAAAAAATAGTATATGATTGATTGAATATGATAGTGGAGAACATCACTAGGTGAAAAATGAAGAGAAGATAATAGTGTATGATTGAATTGTGAGAGTGCAAGAACCCCACAAGAAGGGTGATGATAAATGATCTAAGAAAAAGTAATGAATGATTGAAGGGGAAAGTGGAGACCACTAAGGTGTCATGATGGACATAAAGATATTGATGGGGTTTGCTTTGCCTTTTACACTTTGACCAACTGCCTTTTTCCATCTTATGAAAAATTTCAGGTGTGGATTTATAAATATAGTTTACTCAAATAACTTGGGAAGGAAAGTTTGATTTTGTTAATAAAATAATATGCGATACGGTGTATCTTATCCTTTTTATAACCGCACACAGCCCACTGCCGGAATACAATATAGCGTCTAATTTTTTACACGTGTCTTAATCCTATTGAACTATCCGTTTGACCCCTTTTTTTTAACCCATAACCCAATTATCCGCCCCATAACCCAATACTCACCCAATTTCCTCTAAAAGGAATCCTAATTAAAACACCAAGAAGACATCTGGGTGGGTGAAACTTTCTGGAGCTCTTCCACTATCATTATTCGGTGAGGAAGAAAATGCAGAGGAGGAAGAGAAAGAAAAGCCTGCTAAAAAGGATACGAATACTAAAGTAAGAAACGGATCTAATGCTAATTTGGGTTATGGATTTGATTCAACTATTTCTTACTTATACAATCAGAAGTTGAAATCTGAAAATAGGTCACTTTCAAATTCCGATAATTTCATAGGCCTGGATAGTGTTAATTAGAATTCCAAAATGTCTGCATTACAGTCGAATGGATTGGGGTTCGATCCGAATTTGGGTTCTCCCTGTGTTAGTAGAGTGCAGAGTTTGAACTACCTGGCGAGCTTGATTGGTGAAGATCAACAGATGAGGGCACAAAGTATGGGTCTTGTGTTTGATTCGAATAATTTTAGTTCTTCTGCCAATGTATCAAGTTCAATTTTTAATATGTCGAATCCAGATTTTGATATGTCCAAATCTACTCTGAGTGGATTGAATATAACTTTGAGTGCAGATGTTGTAACAAGTTTGAATGATCATGGTCTGCAGATCAAGACTGGAAGTACCGGGCTTGTTTTCGAGTCAAATGCATTGAGTTCTTCAGCAAATTTTACAAGTTCAAGTTTTGGTGTTTTAATTAGGATTCTTTTTAGAGGAAATTGGGTGGGTATTGGGTTATGGGGTGGATAATTGGGTTATGGGTTAAAAAAAGGGTCAAATGGGTAGTTCAATAGGATTAAGACACGTGTAAAAAATTAGGGGTCCGTTAGTGAGAGGGGTATATGTGTACCTATAATTGGACGGCAGGGGCTTATGTGGACGGAAAGTATAACGGAGGGCATATACGTACCATTTATTAAAGTTCAGGGGTAAATCCGTCCCTTCACCTTTCAAATAATATAATAATATGTGATCCAAAATGTATTAATTAGTTATCTTTCTATTTTAACTAAGAAAGGAAGATTGCATTTCTATTCTATTTCCAATGCTTTACTATTTGATAGTGTCATTATTCAAGTTGTTAATATGGCAATACAAATCATTGTTGCAAATTCCAAACATGAGCCTATATTAGCATAAAATGAGACTATAAGACTCTGCTTGAATGAATTTATAGCTTATGACTTTAGGATAAATCATAAAAAGGAATCTTAATATATACATATTTAACTTATTTTTGTTGTTTTTAATTTAAAGTAAGTGTTGAAAATTAATTAATTTATTTTATCTATCCATATTGCTTCATTTGTAAATATCAGGAGAACTAGCAAAATTCTTATGCAATGAAATAATTATTTCTTCTTGGCCCTTCTTTGGCTAAGAGACAAAATTAAATTAATTTCTGAATTCTAAATTTAAGGTTATTGACATAATGTTTTAATAACTAAACTGTGAATTAAATTATATATATTTAGTAAAATAAATAAATAATACAACTAAATTATAATTATTGGGTTTTGTGGAAAGTAATGTGCTAGATCCACCCAACAAATATGACTTTGTGATACTATGTTTTATTTGATGTTGGCTCAAGCTTTTTTGTCTTGGCATTTTCCTGATGTGTATGATTACATGGGGCTGTTTTATCATCATTTAGTGTGTAATATTGGTTATTCAGCAAATTTATTTTCAAAACAAAAGCAAATTAAATAACTTTGCCTTGTTGGTGGCAGGCAGATCATCTGCAAATTGCAATGACAGCCTACTTCTCTTTTTTTGTTACTCATGAATTCATTGGTCCCTAATAACAGACAAAAATTTAAAATTTATTAGTTTGAGATTCTAATTTTTTAAAATTTATACATATTCAATGAATTGAATCAAAATTATTTGGTTCAGTCTAATTAGTAATCAACACAATGACTCCGCCCTATCCCCATAATATGTGAGAGCTAGCCTCACACATTTTGTGATGGAGTCAGAAATTTAACGAAGAATATATAAAATTAAATATACATTCATAATAATTATCGTTTAGCCTTCATACATTACAATATTTTTCTGACGAAGAAAATGTGGCTGTGCCTATGTCGGTCCCCTACCCTCCTCCTTGAGCTCAACATCAGAGCTAACTAGAATGTTGTTTTTTATATTATTATTATTCTTAGTGGCAAAATCATAAATACCACTTAAAATAATTCAAAATAAAAATAAGTATATTACTATATCTAGAAGCTTTCTTTTTATTATTATTATGTCAGGCAGATTCAACTGTTTATATACATATAAATAAAAGTTACTTTTATCCTATAATATACACGATAAATGTAAATAAGTATCATGTATATATAACTTAAATTTCCTTAACCAAAAAAGTTATAGTATTACTTTTTTTCTTGTTTTGTATTCGGTGTCTCAAGCCCACATTGAATCCCCAACTAAAGTTTGAATCACACACTTCAGGACCCCGTTTGAAATGTCATTTTCAATAAAATTTTCTAAATATTCAAAGTTCAAATTTGAAATCTCTGATTAAAGATAAAACAGTCTTAACATATACCACCACTAAGTTTTGTTAAAAGAGCACACCATTTGTGTCTTTCTTGCATTTACTTTTTCTTTGGTATCACTATATTTGTTTATTTATAGTGAGTGAAGTGATGAGAAAAAGGGGCAAATAATATTTGTATTTTGTTGACTATTGAGGTGTATATGATATGGTACTTTTATCACAAGGGGATCACGTGAACGTTGCAGAACTCATCGACTCCTCTCGCGTGCTGTGACCCCAACCTTGTTAGGGGCCACTTACCATTGCTAAATTGTTGGAAATCTTTTTTTTTTAATTATTAATTTTTATTGTTGATGGCTAAACTCTTCTAACACGTGCGCCGACCTCTGTCACGTGTGAAATATTCCTCCTATTTGATTTTCTTTTTTTCCCTCATTTTTTGCATTAATGTGTTTGTGTATATAAGAAAATTGTTTTCTACTTATATAAAGGAACTCAGGATCTTTCATAAAGCGGTTTTTTTTCGTTTAATAAAAGCTTAATAGTATGAATAGGCTCACACTAATCTATTGATTTGGGATATATATTGAGAAAATTGATTTTTTTTATATTATTTTTTCTGAATTTTTATTAAAGATTGTAAATATTTATTGAATCTTAATAAAATTTCTATCAAACACATCTAAAGAGACGCGAACTAGTGTACCAATTTTCTGACAAACGAAGGATACAAACACGATGAAAAATTCAATTATCTAAAATTATATTTTCAAAAACATAAATTTCTTCTCCGGATAAATTTAAATAGCATTGCTAAACCTTTTTAGTCTTTTCCTCTATTAAACAAAACGACTTCTTGTACTCTATAAGATAGTGATGGAAATTCGGCTTAATTACGTGAACTTTAATTCTAATTTAGGAAGATTCAATAGTCTTAGTTTAAGAAATACTAGAAACCATAAATAAACTACATTATTGCTTTTAATCGTTCTGATAATACTCTCTCTGTCCCTAATTACTTGTCCACTTTTGAATTGACACACATATTAAGAAAATAATTATTGACATAGCTAGTTTACCATTTTACCCATACTAATTATGAAGTGGATGAATTAAAAACTTAAGATTTTCAAAAAGTTCTACCTTTTTCAAAGTAATTATTTAAGGGTATAATAGATAAAAATATTTTGTCCTTTCTTATTTGTCAAAATGAACAAGTAATTAGGGATAATTAAAAATAAGAAAAGTGAATAAGTAATTAAGGACAAAATAAGTACTTAATAAGATAGATTCATTTAATGAAACATTAAATAGATGGAGAGTGATGGAATGTTCTACCCTTCAAACTTGAAGAAAATATCTATTTAATGTAACTAGAAGAGGTCTCTTCGTAGTTCATCATTTTTAAATACTCATTTTGTGTGAGATATAAAGTATAATAATTTCAAAATAAATTGTAGGATTATTTTATCTCATGGTTGATTGGAGGTATTAAGTAGTCATTGAATTAGTTATTTCATCATTTTTGTCACGGTGATGACACAAATTATCTTATATACATATTGAAATAACTTATCATGAGATAACTTATTTCAAAATTAATTATTCTAAAATAACTTGTTTCCAATCAAACGACTTTATGTATAACAAATCAAGCCAAAAAAATGAGAGTAAACAATATGGACATATTGGGCATAAAATATTTTACATTTTCCCACCTTTTATTTCCCCCCTTAAAGACATTTTGGTGAATCATGGTATGTATTCTCAATGATGTTATCATTTTCCTCATATACATGGGATATTCTTATGTTTCTTGGAATCAACTTTATTTCAACTACAAGAACTTTCTAATAGTTGCACTTATGGTGTGATCCTACTAATATTTGAATGTCAATTTTTAAAAATTTAATTCAAAGATCTATAGTCAAATTAATATGTTAGAATTTAATAAAAATTCTATAGTCAAACTAATATTGGAAGGTAACTTTTTAAAATTTGTTACAAAAATTCATAATCAAACTTATATTTGAATGTAAATTTTTAAAATTTGATTAAAAATGTATAGTCAACTATATTTTAATTTTTTGGAAGGTAATTTTTAAAAATTTGATCAAAATTCTATAGTCAAACTAATATTTGAAGATAAAATTTTAAATTTTGATTCAAACATTTACGGTCAAACTAATATTTGAAGGTAAATTTTTAAAATCTGATAAAAAATCTATTATATTTAAAGGTAATTTTTTAAAATTTTGATTCAAATATTTATAGTCCAACTAATATTTGAAGGTAATTTTTTAAAATTTGAATAAAATTCTACCGTCAAACTAATATTTGAAGGTAAAAATTGATTTAAAAAAAAAAAACAATAGTCAAACTAATATTTGAAGGTTATTTTTTAAAATTTGATAAAAAGTTATAGTCATACTTACATTTGAAGGTAAATATTTTAAAATCTTATATTAATATTCAAAGATGAATTCAAAGTTTATGGTCAAATACTAGTTAAAATAATAATTTTATTTTCAAAATAAATTAGCAATAGCGTTATTTTGTTGGAAGGTAACAAACTTAGATTTATATATTATTTTCCCATAGTAGAATTGTTTTTTGTTTTGCCAAGGGGGCATTATTGTCAATACTCAGTCACGTCTGAACGTCATGAAATCCCCTGCTTCTTCTTTTTCCTTTTCCTCGTATTAAAGTGGGGGACTCATCACTATTCCCATTTTTCAGTGCTTCAATTATCCAACACTCTTTCATCAATTTTCAACCATTTCTCTTCTCAATTATTCCTTTTCGTTTGCGTTTCATCATTCATAGATTCAACATTTATTGCCCATTTGTTTGTTCCACTTCTCAGAGTTTCCCCTGTTTCTGGGTTTGTGTATACGTTCATGCAGTTTGAGCATTCGACGGCGTCGTTTTGCTAATCGCATCGATTAACATGACGTCGGGAACAAGGATGCCGACGTGGAAGGAGCGGGAGAATAACAAGAGGAGAGAACGACGGCGAAGAGCCATTGCTGCTAAAATATTCGCCGGATTAAGGATGTACGGTAACTATCAACTTCCTAAACACTGCGATAATAATGAAGTACTAAAAGCCCTCTGCAATGAAGCCGGCTGGACAGTTGAGCCCGACGGCACCACCTACCGCAAGGTAAATTCCATAGAAGCATTTAATTTGTTGCAGTCCATTGTCAGATTAATTTCATTTTTTCCGCAAATTTCACATCACAACTATCAATTGTTCACTTTTTTTTAAAAATAAAACTAATAACTGATAAGCCTTTTTTTTTCGCTTCATCACGAAAAAAGTTGTTGGTTCAATGATATGTCTGTATTCAAAATATCGGTCGTCAGAACCAGTCTCATGTTGCACGTTAGGTGGTTGCAATTTTGTGTAGCAAGAGTACAAGTAGCTTTGGTTAATGGATCGATTTATGCTAATTAAAGCAGCAGTACCGCAGTGTGTACTACGTACTGCAAAGCTTATCTGCACTAGCAGGCGTTTGTTGAGATTGCTGTTATAATACTTGCGTCATTATAAGATTTAGATTCTTCTTTTTTCCTTTGCTTTAATCATCTGGCTACGTTAGATTAAACAGATATCGGTTGAACATTTCCTTTTCTTCTTTGCGCTGATCAATTTGCGTACACTTCAGTTATTCCATTATTAATAGTTACTAATTTTTATCAAAATTAATAACAAGTACAAGGTAACTATGTCTCGTTTTGCCTTTTGCTTTATTGACACCCTGAGTTGGAAATTTGCAAAGATTCCCCAGTTAACTCTGTTCTCACCTGAAAGACAATAATACCCCTGCAATAATTTCACTAGACCTTTTGGTATTCACATGTCTGCCTTGAATTAGGGGTGGGTCTTTAACAATGTAGGAGTACTTGCTTATGTTTGTTCTTTTCTGCTTTTCTTGTGGGCCAAATTAACATTTTTTGAAAACTTTTGAGTGAGAAGGTGGGGGGTTGAGTTTTTCACCTTGCTTAAATGTTGAAAAAAAGCACTTTTTTCAGCTTCTTGCTGTTTTGATGAAAGGTTCTTTATTAGATAGATACATTATTTAGGGAGTGATCTAAGGGGTGTTCAACATTTCTTTATAGGGGCTTTGCCTGTACTGTTTCTTTTACTACTGCTTAGGTGCCTTGTCTTATTACATGTGCCTTTCCTTGTAATCAGTGAAATGCATCAACTAAAATGAACTCATTGAACTCATTATGGGGAGTTTAGATAAAAATGATTCTTTTGTGTGAGGAAGGTAGACTTGACATGTAAACGCAAAAAAGGAGAAAAAAAATCTTCGGGTGATTATGTCTGGTATTCTATTTGGGGTTTGACTAATCTGAATTCCTTTGGAAGTCCCACTTTTGGGTGAAACACTTCTTATTATAGACAACTCGATTCTCAGGATCCGAATTTGATAACCTTGATTAAAGATGAAGGAGTATTTACCTTTGGTGGTTTAGACAATTTCACTACATGTTAGTAATGATTTTGTATCTGTCTTTGAGACAGTCTGAAGCCTACTAAGCAGTAACCAGCACTAAGGATATCAAGTGAGTAGTATTATATACTCCCTCCCTTTCAAATTTGATTTTCTAGATTTGATTTCGCACAAAGTTTAAGAAAGGAAAGAATTTTTTTTTTAATCTTGTAGTCTTAAATTAAAGATATGTAGAATGTATCAAAATATCTTTTAATTCTGTGGTTTTAACATGTCACGTTAAAAATTAAAATTAAAAAGTTGCCAAAAAAAAACATCTTTTTTTTTTGAAACAGTAGCAAACAAATTGAAACGGAGACATTATTATTTATCTTCTCTCAAGTCTCAATGTGCGATGCGAGATGTTATCTTTAACTCCTACCATTTGGTTGAACTAGAAGAATATAATTGGGGTCCTTTTTTTGTTAAAAGAGTCTGAACTCAGAGTGTTGTCTTGCATCATATAGTAATTGTTTTAGAGCAAAAGTACCTGCATTAATATGAAGAACTGTAAAGCAGCAGGAATATATTAATTGATAAGGCTGTTATTCACAAGAAATCTGAGATTGGCAGGACAATTTTAATGAACAAAATTGATTTTTTCCCTTTTTCATAACAAAGATGTTAGTGCATATATAGTATGAAAATGGCTATTGCAACACCTCATGAGTTTTCTTGAAATCTTTATTGAACATTTGCAGGGATGTAAACCAATGGAGAGATTGGACTTTTTAGGTGGTTCAACATCATTAAGTCCTTGTTCATCTTACCAGCCAAGCCCTTTCACCTCCAACAACCCAAGCCCTGCTTCTTCTTCCTTTCCTAGTCCAGCTTCGTCCTCATACGCAGCAAACCTGAACATGGACGGAAAATCCCTCATTCCGTGGCTTAAAAACCTGTCTTCTGGATCCTCATCAGCTTCCTCCTCCAAACTCCCTAATTTTCACATTCATACTGGCTCCATTAGTGCTCCAGTTACCCCTCCTTTTAGCTCACCAACTGCCCGGACCCCTCGGATTAAAACAGATGCCGGCTGGGCTGGATTTCGTTACCCTTACCTTCCATCATCTACACCAGCTAGCCCTGGTCGTCAGAACTTCATTAATGCAGAATGTTTTGCTGGAATAAGTGGACCACCTTCTCCAACATATAGTCTTGTTTCGCCAAATCCGTTTGGGTTCAAAATGGACGGTCTATCGCGTGGTGGATCTCGAATGTGCACTCCTGGGCAGAGTGGTACATGTTCACCCGCTATTGCTGCAGGATTGGATCATAATGCTGATGTTCCCATGGCTGAAGTGATGATCTCTGATGAGTTTGCATTCGGAAGCAACGTGGCTGGGATGGTGAAGCCGTGGGAAGGAGAGAGGATCCATGAGGATTGTGTTCCAGATGATCTTGAGCTTACTCTTGGGAGTTCAAAGACAAGGTATATTCATTCAGGTCGCATAAAAGATAACTACATATGACCGTCTACAAAACATTAACTACTTACACCACCATATGTTAATCAAATCCTTTTGTTCGTTTTATCTATCTTACTCTTTGGTTTGTTTCTCATATACAATACAATTTGCAGATAAAACTTGGAAGTGTGCAAGCAAGCAGAATTGGCTCCTATTGATGTCAAGGTGCGATAGCCGACGGGGTTGTGTTAAAATGAACCAAAAGTTTTTAGGCTTTTTCACTGGAGTTCATGCTGTTATTATAGCATCCACCCCTTCCCATCCCATCTTCCAATTCAGTCGCTATATAATGGAAGAACAGTAATTCTATAATGTGAACTTTAAAAATTTGTAGCAAAATGTAAGTTGCAGAATTCAATTACTCCACATTATTTGAATGTTAGTTTGAACTTGAGCAAAAAAGGCATATAACTACTGCAAGAAGTTGGTTATGTCTATCTTTAAAACTATATTATTTTTGTTATACTTAAACACATTAGAAAAAATATATGAAGAGGAAGTTGAGAAACCTTTCTTTTGATGTCTGCTTTGTTAGGGGGAGGAAGCGCCACAAAGAAAGTTTGATATGATAATAAATAATAAATAATAAAAATAATTGGACACGAGAATTTTACGTGAAAACCCCTCAAACAGATAAAGGGGAAAAACCACGGGGTAGAAGGATTTTACTATGATAATATGGGAGTACACTGCTCTCAAATACAAGGAGAAAACAACAATAAACACTTCTCTCTCGTAAAAGGAACAACTCACTAAAGAGGACACTCAAGACTATAATATTTATCTTGGTATGTAACTCTCTTTGTGTTCTTACTCTTTTGGATTGAATTTCTATGTGATCATATAAATGAGAGCAAGAGGCGCTCTATTTATAGGAAATTGAAAACGCGTTTTCTGCAATTTGTAGAAAGTTGCAATTCAATTTCAAAGTTGCTACTCCTTTTTTTCAAAAAGGAGCACTTTTTACATTGAATCACATTACATTCTCCCACTCAAGATTAAATTGCGATTTTACCCAATTCGCAATGTTATGTTTTTGCTAGGCGATAGAAGATCGACACCATATAAACTTGTTCTCGTTGATCGCTTCAGACGATATCGGCTAGTTGTCATTAGTGTGAATTTTCAATATCCACATTCTTCCACCTTCTCACGAACAAAGTGATACTGAACTCGTATGTGCTTTGTCCTTGAATGAAATGCCGGATTCTTTGCAAGATGCAAAGCGCTCTGACTATCACAAAACAGAGCAACCTTCTCTTGTTTGTGCCCGAGCTCCTCCAGTAACATCTGCATCCATATTGCCTCTTTGCTAGCTTGTACATATTCGTAGATGTAGCCATGATAGATCTTGAAACCCACTTACCTCCTCCAGTAAGAGTAAACACATAACCTGTGGTGGACTTGCTTTTATCAAGATCACCTGCATAATCTGAATCAACATAACCTTTAACAGTAAAGTCTGATCTTCCATAACACATTACAACATCTGAGGTACCCTTGATATATCTTAGGATCCTCTTAACAGTATTCCAATGCTCTCTACCAGAATTAGCCATGTATCGACTAACCACTCCCACTGATTGTGCAATGTCTGGTCTTGTACATACCATGGTGAACATTAAACTTCCCACTGCTGATGCCGATACTCGAGACATCTCTATCCTCTCTGCTTCATTGCTAGGACTCATACTTGAGGATAACTTGAAATTAATAGGAAGTGGGGTAGAAATTGACTTACCAGATCTTATCTTGCAAGATTTTCTTCAAGTAGTTCTTTTGAGAAAGCCAAATCTTTCTATTTTTTCTGTCTTGGTGAATTTGCATCCCTAGAATCTTGTTTGTTGGTCCCAAGTCCTTCATTTCAAACTCTTTAGCCAACTGTGCCTTTAAATTTGTGAGACGATCTTTGTTGGGGCCTGCTACCAACATGTCATCAACATACAACAACAAAATAACAAAATCGTCTTCATCAAATCTCTTGTAATAAACAAAAGGATCTGAACTATGTCTATTGTATCCAAGGCTTATAATGAAGGAATCAAATCTCTTATATCAACACCTCGGTGCCTGTTTGAGACCGTATAGAGATTTGTTCAACCTGCAAACCAAGTTCTCTTTTCCTTGTTCTTCAAAACCTTATGGTTGGAGCATATAAATTTCTTTTTCAAGCTCTCCGTGAAGAAATGCAGTTTTGACATCTAACTGCTCCAAGTACAAGTCAAATGTAGCACACATCGCCAGGACCACTCGAATTGTTGTAAGTCAAACCACCGGAGAAAATATCTCACTGAAGTCTATACCTTCTTTCTGAGCGAATCCTTTCACCACCAATCTTGCACGATACTTCTCCACTTGATCATTACCATTGCGTTTGATCTTGTAGACCCATTTGTTTCCAATGGCCTTCCTTCCTTATGGTAATTGAACAAGATCCCGTGTTTTATTTTTATGAAGAGCTTCAATTTCTTCTTGCATTGCTGCCATCCACAGAAATGATTCTTGGCCTTTCATAGCCTCGTGAAAAGTTGAAGACTCTCAATCTTCTGTTACTAAACAGTATGCAACATTGCTCTCCATAGAATAATCTGAGTGCCAAGCTGGTTCTCTTCTCTCCCTAGTTGACTGTCGAACTTGTGTTGTTTTGATCTCAGCTTGCTCTTGCTCTTCGTGCTCTAGTGCTGCTTCAGAAGAAACTGGAACTTCTTCTATTTCTTCAACTTCAACTGTAGTAGTCTCTGATTTTTCTTTCGAAGTGTTACCTTCTTTTGCTTGTATCTTATTTTTAACAAATACAACATCCCTGCTGATTACCACTTTGCGGGCAGTGGGATCCCACAAGCAATACCCCTTGACTCCATCAGCATACCCTAAGAAAATGCCTTCCCTGGATTTCGAATCCAACTTCGATTTTTCTTGGGTGTTGTACATAACATAAGTAGGACTTCTGAATATATGTAAGTGAAAATAATCAGCTGGTTTTCCTGTCCATATCTCCATTGGCGTTTTCAGATCAAATGAGGTTGATGGTGACCGATTAATCACATAATGCATTTACGCGATGGTTTTTCCAACCTTGCAGTTGCCAACATAGCTCTTGTCCGTTCCAACAAGGTTCTGTTCATCCGCTCTGCTACTCCATTTTGTTGTGGAGTATATGCCATCGTGAACTGCCTTTTAATACCTTTTTGTTTACAGAAGTTATCAAATTCTTCATCAGTGTATTCTCCTCCATTATCTGTCCTCAAACACTTGATACTTTTCTCAGATTCAAGTTCCACCCGCGCTTTGAACTCTTTGAAAACTGGAAAAACATCTGTCTTTCTCTTGATTGGATACACCCAACTTCTCCTGGAGTAATTGTCAATAAATGACACGAAGTATTTTTCTCCTTCTAGAGACTGCTTGCGGACATCGAGTGGACTAGATCTAATATTTCTCGCTTTTAGCGGAATCGCTAAACTTCGCCTATGTTGCCATCGGTAACACAATGCTTACAAAAAGGTAGTGAAACCTTTTTGATCCCTGGAAGAAGCTTTTACTCAGCAAGAATCTTCAAACCTCGTTCCGACATATGGCCAAGTTTATGATGCCACATCATCGTTGATTCTTCAAATGAATTTGCTAACGCAGTTGATACTTCTCTTTCTTGGTGTGTTTCACCTTTAAGCACATATAGATTTGCAGCAAGTTTTTCCACTTTCATCACTACAAGCGCTCCTTTTGATATTTTCATGACTCCACCATGAGTCTTATATGAACATCCATTATCATCTAATTGTCCCAAAGACAATAGATTCTTCCTCAAGTCTTTTTACATGTCGTACCTCTTGGATGGTGCGTATCGTGCCATCATCCATCTTTATTTCGATGGACCCAATACCAATAACATCCAAAGCATGATCGTCTCCCATGAACACAGATCCTCCTGAGATAGGTTTATATTGATAGAACCATTCTCTCCGGTAAGTCATGTGCCATGTTGCTCTTGTGTCCATGATCCAGGCATCAGTGAAACATTTTCTGCCTTCATTATTTGATATTGCTTAACTACATAAAATATCGCCATCATCCGAGGTACTTGCAACATTCCCTTGAGCATTTGATGACTCAGGGTGTTCACTCTTCTTTTTGAACCGATAATCTTTCTTGAAGTGCCCTTTCTTGCCACAGTTGTAACACTTGATATTCTTCTTACTTCTTGAATGAGATCTACCATGATTGTGACTCGTCTTCCTCTCACCATCGCCAAAGCTTCACTACGCGAACTGCTTCTCCGTCTTCCTTATTTTTCGCCGATTTTCTTCTAAGACAATGCTGCAATTTCATCAAAACTAGGCCCATCAGATTGTTCGTCAGTTGATGATGAGTTGATCATCTGAGTCGAGAGACTTTGAAGTAGGTTCGCACTTTCACCCCTCTATTTCTGTTGTAAGTTGCGAAAGTGGAGTGTTCAAAGTATTGATGTGTTCGATGGATTCTCGCCATTCGAAGAGTATACAATCTTCTTTTTAAGATTTTACTATCAAAGACTTGGCCTCGTATAATCCCGTAAGAGTATCCCATATTTCCTTCACCGCTCGCTTTTCATACAACACTGATCGGTAGTGCCAAGTGTAGATCGCTCTATGTCGCTCCACTTATCATCGAAAGTTTGTGGGCGCTTCAATCGCAATAAGCAATTGTCTTTTCTCAATATCACTCTTATTTTCATTTTCCACAATGAGAAATTAGTCCCATTGAATTTCTCAACGTCAAACTTTGTTGTACTCGACATTATTATTTGCTTCACACCCTTGTAGATCGTTTCTGAATATTTTTTCGAACAATCGCGACAAATTGTACCGTCACTGAAATTTACTATTCACGTGAATAGTATTTTTCACAGAATTTTACTATTCACAGATAGTACCTTCGCATAAAACATACAGAATAACCGAAGGCTCTGATACCACTGTTTGGGGGAGGAAGCACCACA
Organism: Solanum pinnatisectum; assembly: GCA_035578085.1. NCBI lineage: Eukaryota > Viridiplantae > Streptophyta > Magnoliopsida > Solanales > Solanaceae > Solanum > Solanum pinnatisectum. The sequence goes on along the minus strand of CM069082.1, from coordinate 42,274,112 downwards.
AAGAAAGTTTGATATGATAATAAATAATAAAAATAATTGGACACGAGAATTTTACGTGAAAACCCCTCAAACAGATAGAGGGGAAAAATCACAGGGTAGAAGGATTTTACTATGATAATATGGGAGTACACTGCTCTCAAATACAAGGAGAAAACAACAATAAACACTTCTCTCTCGTAAAAGAAACAACTCACTAAAGAGGACACTTAAGACTATAATATTTATCTTGGTATATAACTCTCTTTGTGTTCTTACTCTTTTGGATTGAATTTCTACGTGATCATATAAATGAGAGCAAGAGTCGCTCTATTTATAGAAAATTGAAAACGCGTTTTCTGCAATTTGTAGAAAGTTGCAATTCAATTTCAAAGTTGCTACTCCTTTTTTTCAAAAAAGGAGCAACCCTTTTTGACATTACATGCTTGACTACACCAATTACAAGAAAGTAGAAACACTATAAGAATGGGTCCAAAACTATTTGGTATTATATAAGATAAGAACAACCTTCACTCAGGTCAAAGATGGTGTATTGATATGTTCAATTTTTGTGATGATAGAATTAGAGGGTGAAGCGGAGTCAGAGTCAAGATATAAAGTTTATGAGCTTTGAATTTGCCATTGATCCATAGTTGTTTTAATTGTTGGATGTTCAATTAAATACTTAGTACGATTAGAAACTCTTCGAGGTCAATCATTTACCTTTTAAGTTAGAGACCAACGTCTTGAGACTAACATGAGTTCCACTCGAGGTAAATATCTAATGCATTCCTGATCGGAAAAATCATTTTGAAGTAAAAACTGTGCATTTTTGGGATTATTGTGGGAAAAATAAATATGATCTGTGGTCAATGATAACATATCGGGAAAACACGGAGGCTCCACTTTTTGGTCTTTAAAATATCTTTCTGAAGTTTGAAGTTTGAAAATTTTGAAGATTTTTCTCAAGAAATTCAAAATCCAAATTCAATACGTGCTATAAACTTCATGCACAAAATAAACTTAAATCTTAGTTTTCAAATCCATTTTAAAAAATAAATTTAGAGTTATGTAGTTCATTATAAACTAAATGATAATTTTAATTTGAGTTATTATCAATTTATTGACCATTCCGTAATATATCTCAAGCCGTATAAAATTAACTACTATTATCACTATTTCTCCGGATAAGTACTTACTCACATCAAGTGTCAGCATCATATGGTATAAATTCACTATAATTAAGTGATTCAATAAAAGGCACTAACAACCCATATACACACATATATTATATATTTATTTATTTAGTATAAACACTTAATACTTTTTTGTTTCACGAAAAAAATATTTTTTTCCTCCAAAGAAAATTAGTAATAAATAACACATGCCGTGTTTACAAAGGATTAAAATCCCCAATCCACGGTTTCTGACTTACAGGCCCAATAGAAAATTATAGAAGGCCTTGATGTTGACACAATGGGCCCTATTCGGCCCAATTTGAAAACAAATTTTTATCTTCAGAACCACCAAAAGTTATCGCTGCTTACGTAGCGTTAACTGAGAAAGGGTGTGCGCATTACGCACCTCCTATTTCCCATCAAAACACACAAAACATATCTTCCCAACTCCCTTTTGTCCTTTTTCTTTCTTCAAATAGAAGAAAATAAAATCTATTTCATACTTTTTCATGGTTTCTTACAAACCCTAACAACTTCAATTTACAGGTTTTTGAAGGAGCAATTACTCTTTTTTTGTGGATTCTGATAAGGTAATTTCACTGTTTTTGAGCACCGGTGCCGTCGGAAACGGTTTAGTTTGAGCTGTTGAGCTAGAGCTGTGTTCTAGAAGCTTCTCTGATCCTGGTATATTTATGGAAACTTTTATTGGTAGTTTATGTGATTATGAACTTGGATTTTAGTTTGTTAAACATGAGATAGACTATTACTTATTTGGTGACAATCAGCGAGATTGTTTAAGTTGTAATCGATGCTTGTTGTAGTAGTATGGTTTGATGCTGTTTTGTTATAGATTGGAATTTAAGGGATATTTTCAATATTATAAAGGAATTTAGGGGTGATTTTGGTGAAGCTTTGGAAAATGATGTCTGTGGAGAGATCATTTGAAGCATGGGAAGAGGTGCAAAGACATGGGCAGGATTTAGCGGATAAGCTTGCTCAAGGAGTTACTGGTTTGATTCAATCGCATATTACTCCTCCGTCGTTTCCGTGGCCTTATTCTCAAAATTCCAAGTTTTTTGATGTAGAGTTGTTAGCTGAAAGTTTTATTCCGAGAGATTTTGGGATAGCTGTGGATAAATCTGCTATTGCAGGGGTTTCAGCAATTTTTGATATGGGGAACAGAATAGGGCAAGCTTCTAAGCTTTTTGATGTAGAGTTGCCGGGTCAAAGTTTTATTCCGAGGGATTTTGGGATAGCTGTGGATAGCTCTGCAATTCCAGGGGTTTCATCAATTTTAGAAATTGGAAACAGGATAGGGCAGGCTGGAGCAGACTTTGGGGCTTGCTTGAATGGAATGGTTCACCAGTTTTTCAGGAAGTTGCCGGTGCCTTTTCGGCAAGATGAGAATTTAGGATTGTCTTTGATGGCTGGGACAGATAGCCAAAGAGCTGATCTGAGTGTTACCCTGCAGGAGGATTTGGGGTTGTTGGCCGAAAGATTTAGGGGATATGGGTATGCTGAAAAGGATTCAGCTGAAGATAAACCAAGTGAAGAGGAGTTTCTTGGTGTTAATTTGAAGGCATTTAAACACTTCGGCAGATCACAGGTAAAATTTTAGTGAAAATTGCAAGGATTATGTTCTTGTCAAGTCACATCTATAATTTCTTAATTTTTTCACTCATATTTTTGACACAAGAAAAGATGACCAAACAACAGTACAGGGATGGAGGAGTAACTTGTATGTTTCCAGTCGCGGATATGATTCCTTGCTTAGCATGTTACAAACATTTGGTTGATGCTTGTTTTATAGAATACTTGAGGTGCAGTTTTATAAAATGAAGATCTCCATAAGTTTGTTGTTGGATTCACGCCTTAGTAAGTATAATTTAGATTTTGCACTTGGAAGATACTTAAGCTGCAATGATGTGATATATGGATATTTCCAAAGCTTGTTCTCCGACTGTAAGCATTAGCAAATATGACATGCGCCTACAGTCTACTGGTTTAGAATGCCGCACTAATTGATCAAGGACTCAAGGTAGTGGTAGAGGTGTAGGAATTGACCTATAGTGATGTCAAAGGCTTGCTTTCCAATGCATAGTTGTCTTTCTTTCCATCATAGGGTGTTAACCCTATAATAAGTAGTGCTAGTGGTCGCCTTCAAATGTGTGGGTTAAGTTCTATTAGTGAATATGTGGGCAGGAGATCTGTTGAAGTGTTCTCCTAGCTTCTCAGTGGAAACCCGAGGGAAAATCCTTTGAGGGGACCTAAAGCCAAACCCTGAAAGTTCCTTTAGAAAAATGTGAAGCCGAAGGCAACATATTATGGAGAATAACAAGTTGAATAGTTACCAAGCATTCTGTTTACAATAGGTGGCAAAGAACTCTAATCTGAATCAAACAAGGAATCCTTGTAAATCAAGAAACATCTAAAAGGAAAAAAAAATGATATAAATAAATGCTAATTTGACTAGGAAACAAGAATGATGAAGTTATCTAAACCAAATAAAACTAAAATTCAAATCCTAAATTCTGTAGTTCCCCGGTGTTTAAGATCAATTGAAAAAGTGTGAGGGTCTTGTGTCTTTGGTCATAGGTCCGAGCCCTACGCCAAGCGAACTAACTCTGGTATTTAATTGGGGAAGGGTGAAGGGGCAAGCCATTGTCCCACTGTTTCAAAGGCTGTGGTTGGCCCAAAAAGCTGGCTCCAGACAGATTTCTCGGTCCTTGGAAAAAACTAGAGCAGTATGTAGATAACTGTAGTATGGAAAAAACTGGTTTCACATATGAAAAATGAGTACTTCATTTTTAGCCGGTGACCGCCCTAGATTTTCCTTTTTTTTTTATATTATGCGGGACACGTAGCATTAGAGCTTCTTTGTGTGTTTCTTATTGTTAGCTGTTTTTCAGTAAAGTATTCATCATTGTTGGCATTCAGCCACAGCTGATCCAAAGCTAAACTAGCAATTACCTTCCAATTATATTCTGATATGCTGAGTGCTACTTGTTTTTAGATCTTGGCTAGGATGTTCCACATTTAAATGTCAATTTACTTCTGTAGATGGAAAAAATAACAAATAGATCACCAAGTGACTGCTTGTTCATGTCATTTCATGTATCATGCATGCGTAAAGTAACATTTCTTTTGATCCCTGCCAATTCCCTTTTAATAAATTGGGGCTGTGGTTACAGTTGTGGGAGTGTACCTGTTCTAAACTTGTGTGGGTTGACTAGAGGTGGGAAATACGTCGTGATTTATGTTCCTCTGTTGTGAGTTTGTTTTGAGATCTTACTTTCTTGATCTCCGAATGCAGGGTACAATCAATTTTTCGTCAACATATGAAAGTAGGACCAGGAATGTAGAAAGTTCTGTGGCTGCTAGAGGAGATTTATGGAGAGTAGAGGCATCACAGGGTAGTTCCACATCAGGAAATGAAAATTCTTCCCTGTTCCTTGTTCAACTTGGACCAGTACTTTTTGTCCGTGATTCAACACTACTTCTGCCAGTTCACTTGTCTAAGCAACACCTTCTTTGGTATGGCTATGACAGGAAGGTATGCAAACTGTAACTTTAGGATATTGTTTGCTTGTATTGAAAAGTCTTCCAGTACTTTTGGCCTTCTGGGCACTGGTTTGGGTGTGTGTGTGTGGGGGGGGAGGGGGGGAGCATACTGGTACTGGTTGCATTGTAGTATGTTCTGATGTACAGACTCTAGTCTCTCCATTCATGATAGTTTAGCTTGTGGTACGTGTAGTTGTTGAATCAGATTTGTCTCAAGTGATTGGCAGTCTTGAAGCAGGGTACCGATGTGAATATAATATCTCTAATTTTCACATGGTTTATCTTCTCTGCTGGAGATGAGATGCCATGAACTCATTTTTAATACCAAGTCTGCTTGATTGAGATTGTCCTTGTGTACCAAATTTAGTCAAGAAATTATTACCTTATTGACTGAATGATTTCAGAAACCTTGCATACCAAAATGACTCATTTTTTACATTTGTCGTGTGTATAATAATTACGTTAATTTACTTGTCTCTTTTGATCAATGGACAGCGTGGGATGCATTCGCTTTGTCCTGCTGTGTGGTCGAAACATCGAAGGTGGCTTCTTATGTCGATGATCTGTCTTAATCCTTTGGCCTGTGTAAGTGGAGTTCTATATTCATGTACACTACTCGTATTTCTGCTAGTTTTGTGGAGTTTTGGTTGCTCCCGTTCTTAATTTTTTTATCATGTTTGCGCATGACACTTCTCTTTATTGGAGAGTTACTTTCTGTGACTGTATGCTAGCTGAGGACATAGCTGGCAACATTCCCCTGGCGGCCACGCTCTATTAAGTCTTTAATTTTTCCAGAAAGATCTGAAAAGCTTAGTTCTTAACCTGGGTCTGAAGCTTTGGTTTAGTCAGCGTGCTCTCAGTCACTCTTCCCTATTTGTGCATCGTTGAAATTTTTGCCGTAGTTTCTAGTTCACATATTGTTGAGGTGATGATTATTGCAGCACTCTCCTGTTATGTCTGTATTGTTCACAGTCTAGTGACCCATGATTTTGTTGGATGAGGTTGTACCTCTTATTTGTTTTGTCATGTTTACGGGCTCTGGTGAAGGTAATGAGATGGTGTGCTCTCTCTTCTTACCTATGTAATTGATTTGTTTGTTGTGCGCGAGTTTTGCTGCATGAATGCCCCCAAAAAATAAAAAATAAAAAAGAATCCGGCAGGTGCTATTGAAAAACCGTATTGTTGCATTAGATTTTCATTTACTAAATAATAGTCATACTCCACATTCTTCAGACCTGAGGGTGCTTTTTCTTACCAATAAAGTAATAGTTCATTGGTAGGCAGGAAATCCTGGTATACCACTGATATATACAAAGTAGAGAACCTGCGGCAATATATGGTTCTCTATAATAAGTATGCAATTCGCCTAGACATTCCACTTTCTCCAATGTCTCCAGTCTAGGACATAACTAGTTCAGAACTTCTTTTTGCATCTCTTTGCCATTATACTATTAGGGGTCGTTTGGTTGGAAACAAGTTATCCCAGATAAGTTATCCTGGGGTTAGCTATCCTGGGATAACTTATCCCTCCATGTATATGGGATAACTTATCCCACCACTATGATATAAATGGTGGGATAAGTTATCCCAAACATGGCAACCAAACAACATAATTTTTTTTTATCCCATCACTATTATTTTTAATCCCTCACACCAAACGAGCCCTTATAATATAGATTGCTCATTATAGGAGAAGGAAGAAGATTGGTGTTCATCAATCAATTCAGAAATGCAGCAGCGCAATTTATATGTCCATTTGTGAATCCTTCAACACATCTATTGAGTTGCCTTGATTTGATCTAAATTTTTTATCACTAACTACATACCCTCAGCCACATTTCAACAACAAAAACAAGTGGAGTCTGGGAGGTTACTATGTACGCAGACCTTACCCCTGCATTGTGGGGTAGAGAGGCTGTTTTTGATAGATCTCTCAGCCATATATGATGTCCTAAATTTTTGAAGGCCTGGAGAAAACAGTTATTTGTCTCATGATACTTTCTTCGCCTCAGTAATTTCCTAGAGCGAAATTCCCAGCGCTGCTTTACATTTAGCACATGCTAGAATAGAGACCCAGTGATTAGAGGTGACGTGCAAACCTAATACTTTATTCAGGATGCGGTGTTGAAGTATTCATCCTCATTAACTCGTTTGCTGGTGATCATGCTAAGTTTATACACAAGCAAGAACAGTATTTTAAGGGAGCACGATAACTTCTCTCGTGCAGAGAATCTAGATGCTTTTTGTGGACAACCTGGTAATCGTTTCTTTCCAGTTTTGAAACTTAGTTGGGTGTGTGACCATTCTCCACTTAGGTAGCAGACTTGGTTCACAAGGATTTGATCTCAGATGCTTTTCTACACTGTTGTTTTTCTGGATTTGTAAGCTTAATTACTCAAAATGTATTTTCTTTCTTAGCAACTTATTGAACCTCTTTATTTTGCAGTCGTTTATGGACTTGCAGTTTCCAAATGGTCAAATAACGTACGTATCTGGGGAGGGCTTGTCCACTAGTGCCTTTTTACCTCTATGTGGAGGTTTGCTTCAAGCCCAGGGTCAATACCCGGGGGATCTCAAGTTCAGTTTCTCTTGCAAGGTGAGGTGATGTTTAATGTGAGGAAGTATTTGACATTCGATGATTTCTGTACCTTTTCCCACTTTATCTGGTGTTTTATTTAAGAACAATATTTTCACTTATTATATCCAGAATAAATGGGGAACATGCATTACACCGATGATGCATTGGCCCGACAAATCATTTAGTTTTGGGGTTACCCAGGCATTAGCGTGGAAGAGATCTGGCCTCATGTACAGGCCAACCATTCAATTAAGGTAATACTAGCTGCTTCATATTTATTTAACACTGAATTTTTCTGCTATCTGCTGTTTTATGGTGTTGCCATCAACATCTGATGGTGCAGTGGCATTAGCAAATATGGAGAGGTTTGCGCCACAATTGTGGAGTTTTTTGGTTAGAAGTTTTCTATAATTTCATGTGAGGCTGAAATCTTCAATTGTCATAGCCTTTTCCTGGTTTTCTCTGTGATGTGGCAATTATGTTCGTTGCACTTGCATTCTGCTTACATGTACAGTCACTTATAGCTTGATAAATATTGCTCATCTCTTCCTTCTTTAATGTTGTAACAAGTTTATCAGTCGCCTTCTAATCATTTTCTTTCCTCGTACACTATCAGTGTATGCCCGACATTTGGTGGGAGCAGTCCCGGTTTGCAGGCAGACATCACACATTCTCTAAAGGAGGGATTAAATATCATCTGTGGCTGTGCACTTGCAACACACTCTTCTGCGTTTGCATCGTTAGCTGTAAGTCATTCCTGAACTTCTCCCTCCCTTTTTTTTCTTGGGAGTTCCACTTTGTCGGGCACCAACTCTTATTGTTTTTATTTGCCCCTCCGCCCATGTTCCTGCTTCTTTCTTTTTGTACTTTATTATGATATATACCTTTTTCTCGTGTAAATGCAGCTTGGGCGGTCAAAGTGGAATGGAAATGTTGGGAGCTCAGGGGTGGTTCTTAAGGTGGAAACCCCTCTTGGCAACACTGGCAGGCCTTCCTTCTCCATTCAGTTGAACAGTGGCATCGAGTTTTAATACACTTAAGAAATTTCCCCTGCCCAAAAACCACATAATACTGCAATCATCTGTAAATAGCCTATGTATGACGAAGGACTGTCACATGCATAGTTCATCAACTGATCTCTTTACTGGGGTTATTTTGCTTTAATGGCAGAAAGGGGGAAATTAGCTCTTTAATCATAAAGATGAGCGTATTTTTGGGGCTGATCTTCTAATTTTTGTATCCAATTTCCTCTCTTAGAAGTCTTGAGCTCGTTATACCGATGTTGTGCAGGAGGGAAGCTGTGGTAAATTATGTATCCCTTTTGTTCCAAATTGACTGGATTTTGGACGACTCTTTTTATAATTCTATCCCATCTTATTCTGGATGTCTCAAGTCTCAAGTGGCTTTTGCAACTAAAATCTTGTGATACCATCGGTTCAATAATATATGCTTTTCGAAACAAGCTTGGCTGGCAGAGAGGAGGTGACCATATAAACGTGTTTCAGTTTCAGTTACATTGAATGTTCAAACAAAAAAATAATGGTGCATCTTAATTATAAATGATGAATCTCCATTAACAACAATGGGAATGAATAATTATTCATTTACAATGTCACAATGAATTGATATATTTATTGAAAACTAATACTAAAAGCTATCTAAAATGGTGGAGAGTAGTCCATCTAAGAATTGTAGAGAGTCAGATTCAATGATGCTACAGGCTTTAATACGCCATTAAGAGGATCATCAATAATAGCATTGAGCTCTTCAGTTTCAATTGTCTCTTTTTGTTCAATGGTATCGTCTTCCCCTTTCTTTCTTTTCACTCGGCAAAGTACGTAATTTTCTTTGTTATAGTCCTGCAAAAAAAATTGGAATTAATATACTATGCACCAAAAATGAACCAAAAAAAAAAACAAAAAAACTATATCTACTAGAAAACATTATTAAGTAGAACAACAAAATCTAAAAGGCCAATAAAAAAACCTATCCATACATAAGAGAAACGACCTAGCTAATTTATTCACGGATCCAATTAAATTTGGATCACACACTATTCATTGACAGGCTACGCATTTCTCGATATCAAACCCGAATTATCGACATACTAAAAACTAAAGACGCGGACAAAGAAATAGTTATCAAGTAGATGTACATACCAACATAGGGGTTCCGGATAAACTTCCTTGAGCCCCTATCTCCGTCAGTATCGAATATCGAATGATTATACCAATTTCTTTTTTTGAAATCAAGAATTATGAATTATGGTGAACTTACACGTACTCGTTTACGTAATTGTTCTTTAACTTCATCCGATATTGAATATTCTTTCATGAGCCATTGTCCATCGTGTACCGACTCTTTCCATTGATACCTTAAACTTCTTTTGTATCCCAAAATGGAACCTCTTTCACTAATTATAGCTTTCCCTTTGTCTTGTGATTTCCATGAACCACTTCCAACACTTCGAACAAATCTCCTGTTTTCTCTCTTTTTCTTCTTCAACTCCGTAAAAAAATACATCGTCTTGTCTTTTCTACCATCAAAAAATACCCATGGATCTTTTGAATAAAGATCTTCTTTTTCAATTGGAACTAATGTAGGCAACGGTTTATCTATTACGTAATGTAAAAGGTATTTCATCAATTCTCTATCTGTTGGATGAAATCGAAATCCCTCCGTATACGCAGAATACGAGATACTTTCTTGTTTGTAGGCCATGGTGTGAGCTCAATGTTTGTTATAAGTATTGGTACGAGGTTTGTCTCTATATATATATATAGACTTTTTACGTAAGATAGAAGAATCTGGCAATTTGTATTGGATTAGGAATAGGAATATATATTTAAAGGTTGGTTTTGTTTAATTAGGTAAGTTGATATTGTGTTGGTATTATATTGTAATTTTGGAGGAATAGGGAAATCGAATAAACTAATAATTGTAGGAAAGCCCTTCTATTCAAAGCGGTGGAAAAAAACCAAATTTGGGTAGAATTTTTTGTATGTTTACATTTTTTAAGTTCACGTTACAATAGGAAAATTTGTTGTTGAATTTAACTAGGAATAATGTTTTTAGTTTCTAGTAGGTATTTTACTAATTATAAATTTTAGATGTGTACTATAGGGCAATAGCGGAAGAAAATTCAAGTCCAAACTTTCCTTTTTATTTGAAACAAGAGAAGATAAACTAATGCAAGAAAAACATTGTTTGGGGCAGCAAACAAATCAACCAAAGCAAACAAAATAAATCAACATACGAGACATCAAATTTAATGTGGAAAACCTTTTTGGCGTGAAGAGTAAAAATCACTAGCTCCACTAAAAATCAACCAGAGTTACAAAAATGTTCTCCAAAATGGCCACCAATAAAGTGTCAAGCAATGAGCAACACAACTACAAGATAGCATCAAAAGCTAGAGGAATAAAAGGAGCAAAATCACCAAAAATGCAGCTACTGTTCACGAGCTAAAATCTGGAACTACAAGAATTCAAATCAACCTCTCTCAGCTCTTAGTTCCCAGTCAAAGATTAAGTTGAATGAAACAAGCTTTCCATAAATCAGCTCAATCAGACAAGTAACGAAACGAGAATTGCAATTTGAAATTGAATGCTAGAATTTGTGCGAAAATTTGCACTCTCTCATTTTTTCCTCTATTCCATACTTGTGTCATACTTGACTTTGATGGCCTGGCTACTCTACGAGTCCGTGCATTTGACACTGAAGGTACTTTTTTTTTTGGACAGAAAGACAATCAGTTGATTGCCCAAGAATAAAAAAGGTGCAAGATTTCATAATTTATACGAAAAAGGGTAAAAAATATCCTTAAACTATTCGAAATAGCGCATATATACCCTTAAATTATATTTCGACTCAAAACTACCCTTTCCGTCAAACTATTGGGTCAAAAGTGCCCTTCTTATTAACGGAAGTTGTTAAATGCCACGTGGATGCCACATTGCGCACCAATAGGGTTTCACTGCCACATAGACTAAAAGGAAAAGGGTCAAAAATACCCTTAAACTATCCGAAATAGCTCATATTTACCCTTAAACTATATTTCGGCTCAAAACTACTCTTTATGTCAAACTATTGGGTCAAAAGTGCCCTTCTTATTAACGAAAGTTGTTAAATGCCATGTGGATGCCACATTGCACGCCAATAGGGTTCCACTGCCACATAGACTAAATCCCTAAATCTTAATTACTCTTTTTTTCCCCATTTCATTATTTTTCAGAAACGATATCACCCTTTCTCCCTCATTTCGCGGCTAGGGGTTTCTGTTATCCTTTGGGTTTCAAAGTTGATATTCGTGGTTGTAGGTTAGTAAATCTTTTTTCTTATTTTATTATGTTTACAACCACGAATATCCACTTTGAAACTCAGCCCCGAAGAAAGCTATGAAACCCTAGCTGCGAAATGAGGGGAAAGTTGTGAAATCCTAATTATCATGCTTTGAAATTGTAAACACAATAAAATAAGAAAAAGGATTTACTAACCTACAACCACGAATATCTACTTTGAAACCCAGCCCCGAAGAAAGCTATGAAACCCTAGCCGCGAAATGAGGGGAAAGTTGTGAAATCCTAACTATCATGCTTTGAAATCGTAAACATAATAAAATAAGAAAAAATATTTACTAACCTACAACCATGAATATCCACTTTGAAACCTAGCCATGAAGAAAACTGTGAAACCCTAGTTGCGAAATGAGGGAGAATGGGTAAAATCATTTCTGGAAAATAATGAAATGAGGGGGGGGGGGGGGGAGAGATTAATTAGGATTTAGGGATTTAGTCTATGTGGTAGTGGAATCCTATTGGCATGCAATGTGGCATCCACATGGCATTTAACAACTTCCGTTAATAAGAAGGGTACTTTTGACCCAATAATTTGACGGGAAGGGTAGTTTTGAGCCCAAATATAGTTTAAGGGTATATATGAGCTATTTCAGATAGTTTAAGGGTATTTTTGACCCTTTTCCTTTTAGTCTATGTGGCAGTGGAACCCTATTGGTGTGCAAAGTGGCATCTATGTGGCATCCACATGGCATTTAACAACTTCCGTTAATAAGAAGGGCACTTTTGACCCAATAGTTTGACGGAAAGGGTAGTTTTGAGCCGAAATATAGTTTAAGGGTATATATGAGCTATTTTAGATAGTTTAAGGGTATTTTTGACTCTTTTCCGTAATTTATATAGCATTTGAAACAAAAGAAGGAAGTCATTTTCTAGCTTATTCGACTGTATATTTCATTGTCATTGTTTCAGGATAACTTATAGTCAATCCAAAATTTTGTTTGGATTACTAAATTTTAATTTTAGTCTATATATCCTGGGAATCCGTGTTGGGGCAGGAATAGGAAAAAGGTAAATATTATAATTGTAGAGGAAACAGGAAAATCGAATAAACTAATTATTGTAGGAAAAGCCCTTCTATTAAAAGTGTTGAGAAAAAAAAGAAAAAACCAAATTTGTGTAGAATTTGGTATGTTTTCATTTTTGTAAGTTGGCGTCTAAATAGGAAAAGTTTTCCAACACACATCATCCTTAACAATGCATCCTGAAACAAGGGAGTTGCTACATACTCATTGATGGCACAAGTATTCTTTTGTAATAGTCTTCATTGATGACACAAGAGGACTATGATCCACATTGTGCTCCAGAGACTGAGGGGAGAGAAGTTGTATGTCGAGTTCTCAAAGTGCGAATTTTGACCTGATTTTATAGCATTTCTTGGACACGTGGTATGCCAAGAGGGTATTCGAGTGGATCCAACCAAGATTGAGGCAGTTAAAGACTGGATGAGGCCTACTTCAGTTACCGAGATAGTTTTGTGGTTTCTGCATCCCTATTAACCAGATTGACTCGACACTTTCAATACATTCATTAGACTTCTTCACAAATCGCGAAAATATATTGGAGGTCTTCGAATGGTTACTACATATAATTGGACAGCGTGCATCATCTTTGATTAATTGTTGTGGTCTATTAGGTTAGATGGAATGTTATATTCTGATCTTGAGGTAAGTGTGCAGATTTCAGTTCAAATCTTTTTAATATTAATGTCCTCACGTTCAACCTGCTTCTACTTGTAAGAGAATGCAGGATGTTCATATGATATACTAATCAAGAAGATGAAAAGATGTAGTATCTTGTAACAGACTTCAGTATTAATGTTACAATGCCTACCTCTATTAACAAACTTCATTGTTAACGTTGTCCTCTAATGTAATTTTATTTTGATCGGATATGTCTAATTTAACTTTGATTTGACCAACTTGTCCTGCAACCCCCTTGCTGTTGTCCCATGATTAGGATGTCAAAAATGAACCCAAACATAAATAACCCGCCCAGAATTTTAAGGGTTGGGATCAAGATAATTTGAATTGGGTTCAATCTCAACCCATTCAAGCCTAACCCATCTTAAGAGAATCCTCAATTAAGCCCAATTCAATCTCCAATTTCAACCCGTTTTAAAACTCTTTACTAAGATATGTTCCTAGATTAAAGGTATGAATTATTATTTATTTAACATCTTTTAGTATTTATCTATACATTTGTTACTTTTTTTTAAAAAAATCTTGAGCTGAAATTTGAATTGTGATTATAAAAGTTAAATATCACTATATTAAAATTATTGAGATTAATCGGGTCAAATTGGGCGGGTCAAGACCCAACCCGAATTCTATTTCAACCCATTTTAATATCTTCAATTTCAACCCAACCCGCCCATTTGACACCCCTACTACCCATGATACTTCTTACAAAGCCCTTCCTTTGAAAGCTCAATATACCGTGAAATTCGAGTTCAGTGATATTTGATCTTTTGAATTCCAAAGCCCTTCTTTTGAAAGCTCAACATACTGTGCAATTCGAGTTATGTGATATTTGATTTTTGAAGAGGTAAGTGTTATAAATATCAAACATTATGCACATAATAATGTATTTTGACTCATCATTAACTTGTTTATTTTCTATCAACCTATTTGAGCAAAAGAATGATTTCGCCAGTAACGGAAAACTTTGACTAACAACACGTTGTGTAAAATAAATGAATACTCACGAGCTATATTGTTCGGATTTTTTAAAATGTAAATAGATACATGTCGGATTTTTCAATAGTAGTCACGCAAGTTACACTACATCAAAAATAATTTTAGCTTAATTACCACTAATATAATTTTTAGAGGAAATTAAAACTCTTTATAAATATTCTAAATTTTATAATTATACCAGAGATATAATATCTGGCGGCAACTAGCAAGAGCTCTCAAAGTCTATTCTTCTAATTTTTATAGAAAATTATTTCTCTCTTTTTTATGAAAAAAAGATTTCTATAAATAGTACAAACTTTTAATTTTGTGATCTTAAAGATATCAGGTGAAAAGTCAAATTTAAAATATGATAAAAAAGAAAGAAACATTCTTTAATGTTTCAAAACGAACTAAAAAAAATAAAGTAAATAAATTGAAAAATATAATAATTTTATTATTATTACTGACAAAATGGGTTCCTCATATTTGGGCCACAAAGTAATGATTAGCGTCACAAAAAAGGCAAACTTCTCCTGCCCTAATCAACCTGTTCTTTAGGTCAACTTTGTTTTCACAAAGAAAAATGTGGATGTTATGGCAAACTCTTTTTTTTTTTTTTTTAAAAAAAAGGTAGATAAAGTTTGTACGTTATGGACACATTTTTGGATAAATTCTAAATTTTTATCATCATATTTTATTCTTTTGGGACTTTTTTATATTTTCAAAAATAATTATATGTTGAAAGACGGTTCAGGAAGGGATAATGTGTTTTTATATGTATTTGACGTAAGGTTGGATGTATTTGGTAATTTTTGATATGTTTGGATTAGGAAAAATTAATTATTTTTAGACTTGTTTGGTTTAGGTAACTTAATTTTGTGTTTGTGTTATAATTTGAAGAGGACTAGGAGAATCCAAAAAAGTAATTAAAACCTTTTCAGCCCCATCAAGCAAAATATCCACCAAATTTGTGACACAATTTGGTGTGATTTTTTTGTGCTTTTTGCAATTGAAATTAAAAAAAAAAAAAACCCACCAGCCAATAGCACAATAAAATATAGTAATACTCTTTATGTTTTATTTATCTTTTAAAAAAAAAATCCTAAAATAATTATTACTTTAGGATTCAAGCTTGAAGTTGGCTATTGTTAGTATTAAGAAGAATGCACAATATTTAAGCGAAAATAGAGCAATATGTTATTGAAAAAAATAGATTAACTTAATAAATTGTAAATATCCCTAAATTTTATAATTATACCAGAGATATAATATTTGTTGGCAACTAGCAAGAGCTCTCAAAGTCTATTCTTCTATTTTTTTATGAAAAGTTATTTCTCCCTTTTATATGAAAAAAGATTTCTATAAATAGTACAAACTTATCATCTTAAACTAAATTATATATATGTATATGTATATACCAATATATCTTTTAATCTTGTGATCTTAAAGATATCATGTGAAAGTCAAATTTAAAATATGATAAAAAGGAAAGAAACATTCTTTAATGTTTCAAAACGAACTAAACAAAAGTAAGGCAAATAAATTGAAAAATATCATATCATTTTTTTTTAATAAAACTTATAATAATTTTATTATTATTACTGAAAAAATGGGTTCCTCATATTTGGGCCACAAAGTAATGATTAGCATCACAAAATAGCAACTTCTATCTGTCATCCCCCGAGCCTACACTCTGGGCGCGACTGTCACTTGAGAATCATTGTTGGCCCCAAGCAAACCCTTCGCCTGGCTCAATACTCAGCGGGAGACTTACTAAACAATAAAAGAACTTTCAAAGAATGCTTTAACTCAAAAGTATCAAATACTTAAACTCAGAATATTCAGAAATAAACATTCAACTGGCCAAGGAGGCAACTCAAGTCTCAACATAAACAATGGAAATGAACAAGACTCAAGAACTACTACTATCTATCTATCTGTCTATGAAGCCTCTGATACTACAAGGGATGTCGGGACAAGACCCCGATCGTCCTAACAAAACTAAAATAAACAAGATAAACAAGGGATCCTCCGAAAGCAAGGAGGATCACAAAACAACTCTGGAACTCGACTAGATCAACAAAGCGCTGCTTGACGATCCTAGTTACCTGTATTTGCATCATAAAACGATGCATGCCAAATGTCGTAAGTACATGAAATGTACGAGCATGCATGAGAAAATGTAAAACATGACATAAGCTTGAACTGGAACTGGAGAAACATACTGACCTCATCTCAACTCAAAGGTACTCCAACTCAGAAATACTCAACTCTATGTAGTATAAAACAACAATAAAAGTGCAATTTATATAAAGCATTTAAAACTGTAGATAACAACTCAATGTATTTAAAAATGCATTAATAACTCAGTTTGTACACAAAAATACAAAATAACTTTGTTTGAGAGATTCTCTAACTGACAACCATCACTATGAGTTATGTGATGATACATCGTTTCGCCCACACTACCAGAACTGTCTTATACCTTGCCGGGGTATAGAACTCATCAACTAAGTGGATCCACTAGTCTATGCTTAAAAAACAATAAGGAATCATCTAAAAATTATAACCCATTCTACCCACGTTGGCTACATGGTTTATGGGGGCTGTGAGTTGTTGGAACTCTTAGCCATATCAATGCTCAATACTACTTCCAAAATATAACTTAGCTCATATGTTTTTAAAAAATAATTTCCTCATCCTTAACTTTGAGATTATTACTCAAAAGATTTCTCTAAAAAGAGATAGTACTCAAAACTGCTCATGAACTCTTTTGGAAATCGGTGTTTCCTCTCATTTAAATGTAAAAACATTTGCTCTTGGGAATACTTTGTTCCCATATATCATTTTGAACAAAATGAACTCAACTTTACTCATCCTCAAACTCAAGTACTCAAGTCATAAAACAAATTTTAAAAATTTGTAAAAGACTTTTCAAAATGACTCGAAAGACTCTCTCAAACTTGATTCTTATCTCTATCTTGAATTTGAGTTATGAACTCAAGAGTTATGATTTATGTTATGAAGGATCTCATAATGATTAAGAGGAATCTAGATAGTTGATAAATAAGAAATGAGCAAAAATACTATTTGGAGAGCAAAGGCGCGACGCAGAGATGGATTAAAATATTTAGTCGCAAAATAATTTTTGAGGCAGTGGAGTCCGCGCTCTCTCCGCGACGAGTAGAGAGAGGTAATTCTCTGGGGGAGCAAGTCTATGACGCGGACCTGGGCAACTATTTCTACCCAATCTTTTCCTCCTCTCCCAAACTCGATTCAACTCATACCCACTAAAATTCTACGGTAAAGCTCTCGAATTCTTATAACCCAGAACAATTTCAGCGAAAACCACCAAAGAACTATCAATTTACTCAACTCTTAACAAAATCCTCACCTCAAGAACTCAACCAAACATAAAATTTCAAGAATGAAGAGCAACACTTCAAGAACACTCATTAAGAACTTAATTTCTCAATCTTTATGGATGAATTCAATAATGTAAATCATGATTGGCGTGTGGGTGAATGAACCCATCACTATGAAAACTTACATACCTTGATTTGGTGAAACAAAATTTCCTCGATTCGCAAGAAATCTTGATCGTTCTTCCTTTTCTCCTCTTTTCCTCTTCTTGAACTCTCTTCTAAAACCCTAAGTGTAATTTAGGATTTGTAAAACTGACCCAAATCAGATCTGACCCCAAAATATTTTCTAAAAACGTTCTTAATCTAATGGGGTAAGAAAAAGACCAAAATACCCCTCACTAATTCAGGTAACTTTCCTTAACTGGACATGCTAACTTCAAACGGGCATATCTCCCTCATCTGAACTCAAAAATTAGCAAACTCGATGGCGTTGGAAAGAGGATTCCAATACATTTCATTTGATATCTTATAAACCACCTAACTCATCATGTACTGAAATTTATGATCATTTGAAGTTGACCAAAAACTTACATCTTAAGCATAACTTGCAAAATTTTCAAATTGGCTCTTTTCAAATTAGTTCTTTCTATTATTAGGTCTTTCTAAGGCGGGAAGTTACATAATCTACCTGTTCTTTAAGTCAACTTTGTTTTCACAAAGAAAAATGTGGATGTTATGGCAAACACTTTTTTTTTAAAAAAAGGAAGACAAAGTTTGTACGTTATGGACACATTTTTGGATAATGTTATTGCATTTAATCATTATCCATAATGTACAAACTCCTTATACAAGAACGTATACATAAGGAGACGCAACAACAATAATCATAATAAAATAAAGATTCTAAAAATACATTTCTTGGACATATAAATTCTGAATTTTTATCATCATATTTTAATCTTTTGGGACTTTTTTATATTTTCAAAAACAATTATGATCCCTCTCTCTGCTAAGTCCGATAAAATATCAAAGAGAAATTCTTATCTAAATCCGTAAGTCATTTGGTATAGTATGTTGAAAGACAGTTCAGGAAGGGATAATGTTTTTTTTTTTTATATGTATTTGACGTAAGCTTGGATGTATTTGGTAATTTTTGATGTATTTGGATTAGGAAAAATTAATTATTTTTAGACTTTTTTGGTTTAGGTAACTTAATTTTGTGTTTGTGTTATAATTTGAAGAGGAATAGGAGAATCCCAAAAATGTAATTAAAACCTTTTCAGCCCCATCCAGCAAAATATACACCAAATTGGTGACACAATTTGGTGTGATTTTTTTGTGCTTTTTGCAATTGAAATTAAAAAATAACCATCAGCCAATAGCACAATAAAATATAATATTCTCTATGTTTTATTTTCCCATTGCTTTATCTTTAAAAAAAATATCCTTTTCGTGTCTCTCTAAAATTGTAGTCATGATAAAATCTTGGTTTATTTAATCATCAGGGACTCCCAAGCACACGAGTTTTCTACAAATCAAAATAGAAAATGGAAGACTTGTTATTCAACAGTATAACATTACTTATATACTCGTGTCAACCAAGGTGTATGTGGATCTATTCAAATTTTTAATGAAGTTGATTGGAAAAATCTGGACTTCTCTACCGAGAATTATAATTTCGATATGATAGTGGGTAGCCCGGAATTCAAACCCGGAACTAGTCTGATGGAGTAGATACGTTCCTTGTTAAATAAAATAAATGTTAATCTTAAATTAAATAAAGAAGTAAAGATCCCTCCTCAAGTTGTGCTTGCACTTTTCACTGCACACGGCTTTCCTTATCTATACATCAAGTTCCTTTCTTATAGAAATTAGAAAGACTTAAAAAAGTTGAATACTCAGTTGATTTACCCCTTATTAGTATTACAATCAACATTTTAGAATAGTGAAATTTTTTTATCTCTTCGTCATTTAGAAAATCTAAGAATGAATCATTGATAATTCGCCAGATCATTGATACAAAAAATATCCAAATACCAAATCCGACTTCTATATACTCCCCACAAACTAGACGAAGCTCGTGGGAAGGTCAAAGAAATAACTTGTTCTTCCGACGTTAAGAATTCTTCCAATAATTCTGAGCCCGATCTTTTTAAAAAAGTGCATACAGTACTTTTGTGTTTCCGATCTAAAGTTCTAGCACAAGAAAGTCGAAGCATATACTTTATGCGATATAAGGTCTTTTTTTTTAGAAGATCCGCTAGAATAATGAAAAAGATTTCTACATATACGTCCAAATCGGTCAATAATATATAAGATTCTGATAAATCGGACCAAACTAGTTTACTAATGGGATGCCCTAATACGGTACAAAAGTGTGCTTTAGCTAATGATTGAATCAAAGGAATAATTGGAACAAAGGTATCGAACTTCTTAATTGGATTATTGATTAGAAATGAATTTTCTAACATTTGACTACGTACCATTGAATGATTTAGTCGCACACTTGAAAGATAGCCCATAAAGTCACAGAAATGGTTGGATAAAATTATTACTTTAAGAATTCAAGATTGAATTTGGCTATTGTTAGTATTAAATAAGAATGCACAATATTTAAGCGAAAATAGAGCAATATGTTATTGAAAAAAATAGATTAAATTAATAAATTATATATACTTTATATTTATTATATTTTTAGTAGATTTAAAATAAACTAAAACGATAATTAAAATAAGACGTAAGTAGTGATTGGTTGCATTGTCATATGTGATTCTCAGCTCAATTTTCATTGTCATTGTCCCAGGATAACTTTTAGTTAATCAAAAATTGTGTTGGGATTACTAATATTTTAATTTTAGTCTATATATCCTTCATTATATATATATATATATATATATATATATATATATATATATATATATATATATATATATATATATATAAAAGATGGAATATGTGTATGTACCAGACAAAATCATCTTATTCAATAGTAGGGATGACAATTGGGCGGTGTGGGGTGAGGGCGGGGACCCAACGGATTGAGCTTAATTCACAAAATTTTTTATCTGCTTTTTCCGCCTTGCATAACAATTTTTTTCATTGTCAATCCGCACCAACCCAACTCTGCAAAGATCCGCCCCTCATAAACTCGTCCCGCATCAATAGTCAATATTTTCTTAACCTACATTGGCTTTTCCCATATTTGGATTATTTTATGAGGTATACTCATGCATTTACGTATATTAAATACTTAGTAATTCTAGATCTAAATTAATATGAATATAATCTACAAATAAAAAATTTGAATACATTAACGATGAGCGAGGATACCATATTTTTTCTATTAGTGTGGTGTGTGGATCTTGTAGAGTAATAATTTTGGGGACAAAGTAGGAGCTTTTGACTTAAATAATGCGTTATTTAAAGCAGTTTGAATATTGGGCGGCTCAATCCTAAAGCCATTGCTCATTAGAGTAGTAGATCTAGGATAGGGCCAACCTCCTGAAGAGAGTGATATGCATAGACTATGTGAGTAGGAATGCAACTCTGTAGACGCTCAATTGCTGGAAAGACTGGGACTAGATCGATAGAGCACAAGGCATCTGCGCTTTAGTATATATATTTTTAATACTAATTGAAAATTCCTTAATAGTTTGTTGTCAATCTTTTAGCAATTCTTATACACATATTTTCAAAATTTACTATTTTCTAAAAGTATAATTGATTTTATTATTAATTAAAAGTTGTAGACAAGTTAAATTTGTTGTTACTTTGTACTTCTTAACTTGTCTAATTTATTTCAATTTGAAATTAATCACGTTTTAACATTGGTTTTTGTAAAATTGTCTTCAATTCTTAGACATTTCAAACTCAAACTAATTAGGTTATCGAATAGTTAAATGTAAAGTGACATGTCTTAACGTTGAATATTTTCTAAAGCGTAATAATCACTACAATAATATTGATTTAGACCTATTTTTGCAATTATGCAAATAAAAAATGATATTCTATTTGGCATATTCAATTAGGTGAAATCTTATTCCAATTTTTAAATACTTCTAGAATAATTTTGATAAATTTTTGTAATAATTGACTTAGTTGAAAATATTTTCAAAACTATAATCAATAACAAGTTACCTAAACACTTGTGGTGTAATGAAGTGTACATCAATTTATATATGTTTATTCATGTATTATAAAATATTTTTAAAAAATGTTATATGTCTATCAATTGAAAAAAAAACTATCAAATTTTAAAATATATTAAATAAACGTAAGACATCTTTTTAAAATTTTGGCTTAAGATCTTCATTTTATTGAGTCGTCCCTTCTATAATATAAACATTCTTTTTTGAATCTTATGTAGTGTATTTTTAATATGATTTTATATGTTCTTTTTATTTTTGTATTAATTTTTATTTTCAAATTGATTTTATTTGCATTACTCAAGTCAAAGCCACTTTCATATATTCCCGTTGATTTTGTAAAAACGATTTAGTTGAAAATTAATGCTTGACAAATGCTCTATTTCATGCAAAAATGAAAGTGTTCCTATCAAACATGTCTTAGTTTCAGAGTATGATATTGCATGAAAAAAAAGGTATTGCATATTCATAAAAGAAATTCAAAGAGGAGTTTCAATAACCTCTCTTGTGTGCTCTTTATCTTCATTGCTATCTGATATCCATATAAAAATCTTAAAATTATGATCATTATTTTTTTGTAATATCATAACGCAATTTTTTTTATTCATGAGCCTTGCTCGTAATACCATAATATTTGTTTCACTTATCAAGCTTGTTCATGAAAATATTTTAATGAATTTTCTTTAGTTGTATTTATTTGTGGGCCTATGTTAACCTGAGATAAAATAAATATTTAATTGCTTTGTTAATCTTTTTTAGTATAAATTCAATTGAGTAATTTAATTAATCCTAACGTTTAAAATTGAATGATTTTATTAATGTAAAACTAAATTATGACTTTTTTAAAAAATTGACTAACCTTTTGAGATTATAAGGTACAAATATTTTGAAACAATATTATTTGTTTACTTACCCAAAAAAAAAAAAACTAAAAACCCACAAAACTTTTAGAGAAATGTTTCATACCAAACACATCATTAAGATATAACACTTCCATTTATTCATTCAAACTTGACAACAAGAAATACTACAAAGAGAGTCAACAATGATACTGAATGCATTCTTGAACAATAAATTATTGTATCTTGTACTAAGATCAATGTCCTACCATGAAATTTTGTTCTTTTGGACATTTTTTTTATTTCCAAGAACACTCATAATCCTTCTCCCAGGTAAAATCAAGGTTCGACAAAATATCAAAAAAAAACTCAGTTGACTCAGAAAGGCGAAAATCCCAATCCACACGAAAACAGTTCTTCTCCAAATCCATATGATTTTTTTAATTTGTGGCAATTCTGTTTCCACATGTAATGTTGCTGAATAAATTTCTGGTATACCAGCACCTAGTGGCTGATACTCTGCTCTTTTTTCAATAACAACTTTAAAACATGCTGTTGGCTCAAAACCTTCTGTGAAATCATTTATGACAAGTTTAAGATTTTGTACTTCTGATTGAAATCCAGTAACAAGTGGAATTGATTTGATTGCTGTTTCGACTAATCGAATTGGTTGTGATTTGAATTTCAACATGCTTGGATAGCTTGAAGTTGCTGTTACTTTGCCATTTGATGATAAACAGTCCACCCTTACCTTCAAGTACAAAAGTTATTAGTATAATAAAGATCTATTTATGCAAAAATAATGATTAGTTTCATGTATTTTTAGTAAACTTCAGGGTTCGTTTGGTAGCTGATTAGAATTATGCAGTTATATCAAACAACCAGTACTTTACGTACTTGTTATAATAGTGCAATCATGATTTCATTTTTGTCTCATTAAAGTTATTAAAGGTTATCCATTGTAATATTAAAATCACAAAAACTTTATTCACTGTAATGGACTAATGATATAGTAGTTACTTAAACATGTAGGTCTAGTCTAGTCATTATAGTAAGTAAAATCTAGTACTTCTGTTGTTATGGTCACTACAATAAAAACTATGTGTAGTGGTAATAAATAAGGGGCACTAAAGTCTTTATCATCATTAGTTAATTGTTACTTTCTTGGTCCCATTTTATGTGAGGTACTTTGATTCATCACGGAGTTTAAGAAAGGAATGAAAACTTTTAAAACTTGTGGTCTAATAAAATGAATGATAAAAAATTGTGTGGTGATAAATTATTTCATTAAGGGTAAAATGAACATTTTAAAGTTAAATTATTACTTAATATAAAAATGTATAATTCTTTTTGAGACTGACTAAAAAGGAAAGTAAGTCATATAAACTTAGACATAAGGAATATTAATTGAATCTAATGTCGCTATAAGCTTTTGGGACATTCACAAAGAGTGTTAATTGATCGTATCTTAGTAGTTGTATCAGTCCATAGCCACAAATCCTAAAGGTTATGTGATTTAAGAATCCCGCCTTTAGATCCACACACTTGATCAGGTACTCGTACTTGAGTCTGAACAACATGGGTACGTAGTTACGATTCATTTTGAGACTTTTACTATCATAGTGGATACATTTCGGGACTTTACTATAAGTTGATAAAGATCAAAGACCATACGTGAGATTAACTCGAAAATATCCCACAATTAATTAACTTAAAAAAATACCTGGAAAATCCCAAGCTTCCTGTTGTACTCAGATTCTGGCATGGTTAATGAAACAGTAAGCTGCAACTTGTGATTATATGGTATGGGCCTGTCTTCAATTTTGGGCTTTGAAATCAATGGATTAGAAAGCCCATTAGATGCAAGAGGTGCAAAAGCAACTGGGCTTGTTTTTGTGTAATCAAAATTCAAGGCCTTTGTAGTCTCAATTGGTTCTTCCAACAAACGTCTCATAGTAAGCCCACTTACTACAAAGCCCATAACTAAAAGCCCAACTAGCAGAAAACAAACATAAGCAGCCCAAAACAAAGCCCAACAAAACCTTACTGACAACTTTAACAAAGATTTTTGGGCCTTAATTTGGTTAAATACAAAAGACATCATTTTTAACCAAGATTTTGTACCAAGATTCATTAGTTGCTTTTTAAAAAATTTTTTGGCATAAGTTATTGTGTTAAATGGTAACGTCAATACCATTATCCAAAAATTCATCAAGAAAATTGGAAATGTGAAAAGTTTTACTAGGATATTCATTTGAAACCCGAAAAGTTTGAGCATTGTTATTGCTAAAAATGAAGTGAAATCGAACGATAATTCTTTATTAAAATGCTCTTTCCTAGACGTTCCACATGCTAATTTGTCATCGAGAACGACTGATTTTCCTTTGCTTCTCCTTTTTTCGCGAGCTGTTGCCTCATCGGTCCATGAACTTAAGCTAGAGCTTGAAAATGCTTCTTGAGATTTTCGGCCCATTAAGACCTTTTCAGCTCCAAGTAACAAAGAATATTTCACCAAATTTGTGACATAATTTGGTGGTTTTTTGCAATCATATTCAAGAAATTTACCACCATCATGTATGCCAACAACATTTTCAACAATTATTGGTTGTTCATCCATGGATGTGATTGAAAAAGATAAATTCAAGAATTGGATAGTAGGAAAAAGGAAGAAGAAGATAGGTGACAAAAGAGGACTTCCCTGTGAAAATCGTTGATGAAAGCAAGAGGTCTATTTTATAAGGAGAAATTGTTTTCTTTTTATTTTCTTGGAATGCTAAACAATTGGAGGGTTCACATTGGTAGATTTGCTTATTGCATTAGCCAATAGCACAGTAAAAAAATATATATTACTCCCTCCATCCCATTTTAACTATAGTTTCATCTCAAAATAATTACTCCCTCTATCCCAATTTATGTGACTTACTTTCCTTTTTAGTCAGTCCAAAAATAATAACACATTTCTACATTAAGTAACAATTTAACTATAAAACGTCTTTTTCACCCTTAATGAAATGACATACAAATTTCTATCATTTATTTTGGACCATAAGTTATAAAAGTCTTCATACCATTTTAGGAATTCAGGGTTAAAGCTGGTTGTTGTTTCCAACTACCTCCTTAATAGTACTCCCTCCTTCTCATCATTAGCTGATCATTATATTAGAAATAGTTGTCCCATATTAATTGATCATCTCACTAATTAAATTTTTCCTATATTACTCTTGCAAAAAGTATTCACATTTGTTTGTAAAATTCCGAAAACGTTTTTTTAAGGGGTGAATTAGTAAAATTATCTTTTTAGTTATAATTCATTAAGCATCGTGCAAAATTAAAAGTGATCAACTTAATATGAAACGGAGGAAATATTAAAGAAGAATGCACGGTATTTAAGAAGAATAAACCAATTTACTTTTATTAGATAAAGGTTAACTTAATAAACTATATCTAGTACTTCTTCCATTCATATTTTCTTGCCACTTTTAAGTTTTAACATATATAAAAAAGTTTACTTAGTTTATCCTCAACATTAATTACTTATTATCATCAAATTGTTTTTCTTTCTAAGACTATACATAAATCATTATGATATTGTAGTAATATTAGTATTTATTCTTAAAATGTATTCAAAATTTAAAAAAACAAGTAAAAATGAAAGAATTAAGTATTTATTGTTTTTTTAACCGATGTGAAATGAATAGAAACGATCATTTAAACGGGACAAAAGGAGTAATTGGTTGAATTGTCATCTGATTTCTGTGATTCTCAGCTCAACTTTTGCTTCAGGATAACTTATGCTGCAGTGTGTCACACATATCAATATCCTTGATTAACTAATTCCATCTAAGATTTGAAAATTAAATGGAAAAAACAAATAAAAATTAAAGAAACAAGAACACATATCACTTACATTAAAAAGCTAAAATTGACTAACTAAATTGAAAAAAAAAAGAGTTAACAATCTCGTCATAAGATATTGAAAATAATATAATATATAAATGTGACATTTGCGTCCTTCAATTTTGGATATGCACAAATAGACACTTAGGGGTCGTTTGGTACACATATTAATAATGCAGGGATTAGTAATGCAGGGATTAGTAATGCAGGAATTAATAATGCAGGGATTAGTAATGCATGATTTATTTTTATCAAGTGTTTGGTTAATTGTTTTCCACCTCATCTTGTGTTTGGATTAAAACTCTATAAAAAGTTTCTTTCCAATTATATCCTTGAATAATTATGTAATTGGGTCAAAGTAGTCGGACAATATTATTTTTTTATGGCTTTCTAACTAGTTAGGAGAAGATCAATTTTGTTGTCATGTTTGCTATTTTTTTCACTTGAATTATTTAAGAATAAATAATTGTCATCTTAATAAATTGATCACTCACAAAATATAAATTTTCAATTTTAAAAAGATAAACCATCTACTTTTAAAACCGAAAAGACAGTAAACAATAGAAAAAATGAATAAACCATCTACATTTATACATAAAAAATGCAAGTTGTAGATGTATGCAACTATATAAATTGTTCAAAAATACAAATAATTAGAAAACCAAATATATATATATATATACACACACACACACACATATTTAAAATATTTTATTGATTTGTATTGGATTTATTTAGTAACAAACAACATTCTCTAGATAATTTGTAAGGTATTTTATTTAAATAAATTTACTAGTACAAAAAATAATTAAAATGATTTGAGGGATATTTTTGTCTTTACATAGACTTATCCCGTGGTATTAAATCCAATGTATTACTAATACCTCCAAATGGAAGGTATTAGTAATACATCCTATAATATCATGTAGGATGTATAACTAATCCATGGATTAGTTATACATAGACCCAAATTCCTACCAAATATAGTATTAAATAATACCACATATAATACATGGACTATTTCTTCTAATACTTTCTACCAAACGACCCCTTAAAGTTATATAAAATTAAACAAGTAGATACATATCTTATATAACATAATATGTGTCCTATATGACATTATATTATACAAATCTGCTCGAATATATCTCACACGAATTACCACATTTATAATCTAGGTGTATTGCAAATATTCTACACACTACTTATAATTTAAGAAGATGAGCTTTGAAGCAAAATAAAGTTTTCTCTTTGTTCTACAAATCATGAGTTTGAGATGTGGAATAACTCACTAATACTTACATCAAAATATATGTTGTATATCTACATCACACCCCATAAATATGTGACTCTCACTTGAATCCCACGCAAACATTAATGCTTAGTGCACTGAGCTGCCCGGCCATATTAGTGTCAAATGAAAACATTTCAATTTAATAGTATTAACACTTGTATTTTTTAAGTAAATAGGTATGGTCCAAATTATGTCAGACATTTTACGGAATGGGCACGCATATCCAGAGAAATTGTGACTCTCCGCATCTCAATTTTCTTTTTGTATTTCATGGCTGCATGGGAATCCATTACTACCTCAACAACTGAACAAGAATATGTTCCTTACATTAAATTTTATTCAAAGTATTACACAATATAATCAATGATAAAAATAAAAATAAAAGCAAAAAAGAATGGTTTATATTGTGTCACAGAAAAACCACTGCCATGCAAATAATTGGTAAAAGGAATGGAATATCATTCCTTCTTTTAGTCAGAGATTTCGTGTTTGAAGTCGGCTTTGTTAGGAAGAAAAGTGAGAAAAAATCTAAATAAACTAGAATTTAATTGTTTTTTCTCAACTTGTTAAATTAACTGGACTTAGGGTCCATTAGAAAAGTTAGTCCAGAAAAGGCCCAATATCATGACCATGGGCCTCATCCACTAAACTGGCCCATGGTTGATTCCTAGTCAATTAGCTAATTAATAAAAAGAGATTACATGCTGTGCCATTTATTCCTCTCTTAGAGTCTCTAAGATGGTAAAAATTAGTTTAAGGGTACCAAAATTTAATCAAAACGAGTGTTTACACAAAACAAAAAAATAAAAGATGTGTGCTAATATATTTAATTTTATTTTAAAGTATTAATTATTAAGATTAAAATATTTAATTTGATATAATTATCAGGTGCGCAAAAATATTTATCACTCTTTGCATTTTTATATGTCTAAGGGATTCTGAAGTACCATGTTTACAAAAAGATATAATTCATTTTATAGTCCAAAGAGTGTGGATCGAAGAAACAGAGGTTATTTATCACCCCCTTTGAACACAACATAATATATGTATAGTTAATAGGAGATTAAATTTAAGAATAAACTTTTTTTAAATGTAATCGATTATATAAATTCTCATTTCTTTCCTTTATAACGGAGACGTACCTTATTATTAATTCTATAAATACCAATCACTAGATAATTGACCAAATATATATTTTATATTAAAATAAACCAAAGCATCTTATTCCTAAAGTATGGTCCCCAGTTGATGACATTCCCTGAAAATAAATACTTTTGAGATATATCATATATGTGCTTTATAGTCCCTCAAATATTTAATTTATTTCTTTTGATCCTTGTGCTCTTTAATCAAGTATGTGTGCTTCCGATCTCGTCAAATATTTTCTAATTTAATTTTTAATTTTATTATTTTTGACAAATCAAGAAAAAATAATTTTTTTTTATTACATTTCAATTTATTAGTATTGAATTAATATCTTTAAAAAATATAGTGAGTACCTATGTTTGGAACCTGTCCATTAATAAGGATAAAATAATAAACCACCATATTTTTTTTTAAAATACCAAAGATAATGAATATAAATAGTAACCTCTTTTTTTTTATTATTTCTTTTTAATCTCTGTTTCTTCTGTTTTTCTCTCTAAAAAGTCTTAAATCTTCAAAGCTATAATGATGAGAGCGGTAGGCTTGCGGAGCGGCTGGACATTTTTCATACTATTAATTTGTATTCTCATAAGTCTTTTAGTTCTTCTTCTGCGCCACACAACTGCGGCGCAACCGCACAAGAAAAACTGCAATTTATTCAGAGGAAGTTGGATCGAGGATGAAACTAATAATTATCCTCTTTATAATTCAACTCATTGCCCTTTTATTGAACATGAATTCAATTGCCAGAGAAATGGTCGTCCAGATAAAGATTACCTTAAATATAGATGGAAGCCTCATGGTTGTTCCTTAACAAGGTACGCACTCTTTCTGTCTCGATTTAACTGTCTTACTTTCCTTCTTAATTTGTTTCAGATAGTGTTTCTTTCTATGCTTCGTTAGTTTTTCAATTCCAACAAGTTTAAGACCACAAAAATGAATATACAATATATTTGTAATTTAAGATTATAAAATTCAAAAATCTCGTTTTATTTCTTAAATTCTGTGTACACTTAAAAATTAAAATAATAGGAGTCTTTATTGCCCTCTATCTCTAATGCTTGTTACTCCATGTGTTAAAATTATTTTAGTGTAAATTTACGTTATATATAATGATATTATATACTATAAATTATTTTGTGTTGCAATATGTGAACCTCCATATTAAGTCTAATAATATGATAGACTTAGAAAGTAACTTTATAAGAGCATGTGTTTGGCTAAGTTTTTAAGTTGGTCGAATTAACTTATCGAAGTATATGATAAATATAAAGTCACTGCAAGCAAAGTGTGAATTACATGGGGATTTTCCCAGAAACTTATTTTCCTATAAATTTTTATATTAATCCCCAGAAAAATCCCCATATAATTCACCAGTTTTTGTAGTGAGTGTTTATAAGTTAAAATCGATCAAACGTCATAATTTGGTCCCAGACTTGTAAGTTTTCATAATCTTCCTTAAAAGAATGCTTAAACAGAATCTTTTATTTTATTAAAGGTAGAAGAAGATGGAGGTCATGTGAGGTGTAGAATTAATTTTTCAAAGAGTTAATAATATAGTGACGCCTAACTAGTCCAGAAAAGTTGTTGGGGCAATCATATTTTGAAAGATCACTATGCAATATCTTTGCCTTTTACCTTGTAGTAATTGGCTAATTCCCTTTTCTCTTTTCGTCCCGAAAGAGTTTTATATATCGAGTATCGTGTACCTCGTTAGATGACTTAGCTATAAGTTATACATCTTATTAAGTGTCTTATTGGGCTAAAAGTTCACGATCTAATATCACTATAATTGAAGTAGTTAAAAAGCTCATGTATTTCTAACTTAATTAAAGAAATGATGACTACTCTTAGTGGATTCTTCAAAAAGACGGTTACTTTTTCGTCTTTATATATATTACTATATATATATATATATATATACACATTATATACAGATTTGATGGAGGAGCATTTTTAAAGAAATTCAAAGGAAAAAGCATAATGTTTGTGGGAGATTCTCTTAGCAGAAATCAGTGGCTGTCACTTGTATGCCTTCTTTACACATCACAGCCTAAAGCCAATTATAATACAACAAGAGTTGGTGATGTCTCCATTTTCACCTTTTTGGTAAATTCCCTTTTTCATTTTTCTTCCTAAATATTCATTTGGACCATATAATAATATATGTATACTTAGTATACACTATCTATTCAATATATTTATGGTCGAAGTATACACTATATATATATTTGATTGTATATGTTGTGTGTATATATATATATATCAAATATATAATATATGTATACTTAGTATACACTTGGTACATATTTTATAAACAAAAATCATCCAAAGACATTAGACTGCAGTTTTTCCTTAATTTATTAACTCCGTCCTTCCTAAATTTAATCCAATTCGTCCACTTAACGCCTTATTTGTCCCTATACATTTATAATAACAAGTCCACTTGTGATAGTGAAGGATTTGGCTGGACTATCAAATATTCATTAATCAAAATGTCTAGACAGGACTAATTACTGTGAATCTTATCTAAATACAAACATATAATTAGCTCTATCTTAAGTATGGGGGGTCCTCAAATGTGAAATTGACTGAAAATGAACTTAAAGTAACCCATATAGGTTGTCTTCCTATAGTGACATATGAGCAATTGGTTCACATATATATCTTATCTAATGGTTACATTTTTCAATATATAAAAAATTATCAGTTTGTTATTTATGAATCACATGCCTTTAAATTATTTGTTAGAAGTTATCATCATCACATACTTCTTCTAATATGTGTTGAGGATGTTGTAGTGTGGTTTTCAATATTAACTGTTCCTATCTCAACGGATTTCATTTATGTTTCTTGGACGAGTATTTTGTCAATATTATCGGTGATATTCGAATTCAAGACCTCAACGACCAACGTATCAATAATTGAAATGAAACTGTTAGAGAGAAGACACTCTTTTCTTTTTAAAAAAATTAATTTGTTTTAGCTTCTACATATTTCCACGTCATGGAATAGCATGGTCAAGTGAAGTAATTAGAGCCATCGAGGAAAGATGTGAATGACACAATTTAATGGAACTCCCTACTCAACTTACAAGTTTTTCTAGTATTTTTTCTTTTTTGAGTTTAAGCTTTATGTACTAAAAATGTAAACAGTAAATATACATAATCATATTACTTATAAAATAATTATACGTAAATTTCTATGATGATCTCCAACTTTAATAAGAGATCTTGTATTTGATGTCCGAGAATGAAGACGCTTCTAATAGGAATTAGGAAGTGTTTTATCCCAAAAAGTGTGACTTTTTTATGCTAAGAAGTTTCTTTATGAAAGCTATGCTTTATGTCTCACAATTTCTCTATGTTTCGTGTTTAATTTATGTCATGGTATTCAATTCACGTAGGGATGGTCCGCTCTGTCAAGTTAAGGCATTAAGTGTCGATCCACCCACCAAAGTTTGGGGTGTGACAAATACAAATTCAGATTAGTCGATCTTTAAAGCGGATTCTAAAAACCGGATGAAAATACAAAAAAT
The DNA here is from genome assembly GCA_035578085.1 of Solanum pinnatisectum. Lineage (NCBI taxonomy): Eukaryota > Viridiplantae > Streptophyta > Magnoliopsida > Solanales > Solanaceae > Solanum > Solanum pinnatisectum. The sequence continues at coordinate 42,241,562 of CM069082.1, read as the reverse complement.
AATTGATAACAACACAAATTAATAATTAACCTATCACATACTATACAAGCTCACCCTTTTCATGATTTTTTAACTTATTTTTCTTTCTATATATTCTCCCTCTAATTTAACCTCAAAACCTAAAATTTATAAAAGTTCACCTTTTTTCAGGATTTTGGAGTTCAAATGATGTTAGACCGGAGTGTATATTTAGTGGATGTTGTAATGGAAAAAAAGGGAAGAATATTAAAATTAGACTCAATTGAAGGTGGTAAATTATGGAAAGGAATTGACATGCTCATTTTCAACACTTGGCATTGGTGGAATCGTAGAGGAATTTCTCAACCGTTAGTACACATAACTTTTCACATATAACTAGTAGTAGTAATTCTCTTCTTCTTCTTCTTCTTCTTCCCTCCCCCTCCTCCTCCTCCCCCTCCTCCTCCTCCTCCTCCTCCTCATCATCATCATCATTATTATTATTATTATTATTATTATTATTATTATTATTATTATTATTATTATTATTATTATTATTAAGTAATAAGTTTGCCAAGATTTCACAATTTTTTGTTTTTATAATCTTTGTAGATGGGATTATATTAAAGTAGGAGGCAAATATTACAAAGATATGGATCGTATGGTTGCTTTTGAGAAAGCATTGCTTACATGGGCTAAGTGGATCGACACCAACATTGTTCCTTCAAAACAATTGGTCTTTTTTCAAGGAATTTCACCATCACATTACAAGTAAGAGTAATTAGAACACACACCAATTTTTTATGATCTTCTTTTTCATGATCGTGGTGTTTGGATTAGCTTTTGCGCACCTCGATACGGGATATCTGTCACCTCCCACCATCAACATGTGAGTTTTGAAACTATTATTGATCACTAGGCCACACCCAGATGCAAACACACACCAATTTAATTTGCTAATTATAGGAAAAATTGGCAAATTACTATTTTTCAGATAGCTAATCAAGCTATAGTCAGTATTTCAAAACTATTCGGTGTTTAGCTGCTTTTTAATGGATAAATGAAATTTTTGTAGAAAAAAACAACGTTAGTTAAAACAAGAAAAAATTTCAAGAATTTCTTACTGAATTTTGAACATTTATTAATTCGAATTTCATGAATGAATTTGAACTGATAAAGACTTATACTTCATGAATCTTATACGGGCAGAGGACTTTGAAACCCCATGCAATTTTTTCACATTTAGTTATTAAAAATTTGAATTATTCCATGAATCATTCGTGGAGTTTGAACTATTAAAGTTTTTAACTATTCACAAATCATCTATTCGAGTTTGAAACTTCCACTAATATTTATGGAGTTCTTTCGTGTTTTAGTAAGAGGTAATTTTGTCCATATGTTATTTCCACCTTAAAAAAAGTGGCTATTAAACGATTAAGTTTCCACCAATGCTTAAATATTAATAAGCAGCCCAACAACTAGCCATCTATATATGACATTCAAATTTTAAATTCGCCTCTTTTTTTTTTCCGTGTTAAATAACAGTGGTACCAAATGGGGTCAACCAGGCATAAAATCATGCTCGGGGCAGACGCGACCGCTAAGCGAATCGATGTATCCGGCCGGTCTACCACCATCATTGAGAGTGCAAAAAAATGTATTAGGAACAATTAAAAAGGCAGTGACATTGCTAGATGTGACTAATCTTTCGTTATTACGTAAAGATGGACATCCTTCAATTTATGGAATGAATGGAAGAAAAGGAATGGATTGTAGTCATTGGTGCCTAGCAGGAGTTCCTGATACTTGGAATGAAATATTATATAACCTTGTTATTTGATTGTTATATATATATATTATTTTGTACAATGTAATTCTTCAAACACTTGAACGATTATATGGAACTAAAGAAAACGAAAAGAATTTATTATTTTGAGTCTTTGAGTAGTCTTGAATAAAAAACTAATAATTGAATGTTGTGATTTTAAACTAGCTATGTTATACATACAAAGGAATGCTGTTAAGGGTAAAATGGATGACGAATTAGATTTTAAAAAGAAATAAAACATGAAGCAGAGGGACTTAAAGTGCAAGACAATTGTTCTTTTATTGCACCCTGAATGTCATGGTAAAAAATAGATCTTAAGAAGAACTAAAATATATAAATTGAAACAGGGGGAATTAAGTGCAAGTCAATTATTCTTTTATTGCACCTTGAATATCATATACTTCTTGTGTCCCTTTTATTTGTTAAATTTTGATTTTCTACTTGTCTCTTTTTATTTGTCATTTTCGATAAATAATGAAAGGACAATATGTTTTTACCTATTGTACCCTCAATATATTTAAAGAATTAATGCTTTTGAAAAAAAGTAGAACCCCTTTAATGAGTAAATTAATTTTGAAATTCTATCAATTAATAGAGAGATAAAATGGTAAACTTATTATGTCAATTATTATTTACTTAATAGATATGCCAAGTCAAAAATGGATAAATAAATAGGGACAGAGAATAGTAGTAGTATATATATATATATATATATATATATATATATGACAAAAATAGGAAAGGAAAAAATTGTACTGACAAGAAAAAGATGATTGCTAAGGTAATTTCCTAATGAGGCAAATTAAAACCTTGGGAAGTGGACTAGAAGTCTTACGGCTAATAGTCCAAGATCATGAAGCCCACAGAATTTCTCATTTTTTGGCACCCTATCTCATTCATTGTTCTTTTTAGTATAAATAGGGTAAGGGGATGATCGAGGGTTCTTCAGAAATAATCTCTTTAGCTCCGAGAGGTAATAAAATTTGTGTATTTCACTATCCTTTCTCAAACTCCATTTTCTAAGATTATATTGGTATTATGTTGTTCTTGTATAGGGTAAAGGGACGAGAAGCACTACATAAAAAATGATCATTAGCATCATTAGCGGCAATTAATTTTTAATTGCCGCTAAATATGTATTTTTAGCGGCAATTAGCACTCTTTGTATATGTCCCTAAAGCCTATAGCGACATTGGTTCTAATGACACTTAACTAATGCCGGTAAAGACTTTAGCACTCTTTATTAATGTCAATATTTATTGCCGCTAAAGTTGTTTTTGTTGTAGTGAAGGTTGAATATTGGTAATATCCAACTTCTTTGATTACATACTGAGGCGGTAGATTATAGTATGTACCATTCTCCAAGAGTCTTATACGCCGTTATGAGTTCAAAATTGAAAGACATATTTTTAAAATTTATGGTCCTTACGCATATTGTTTTTCATAATATTTGTGTGGTTTAATATTAAACATGTTACACTATTTGTGTGACTAAACAAACTTGTTAATAAAGATAAAATGAAATGTTTAAATTAAATTATTTTTAATTTTTCTTAAATTATTCTTTTTAAAATATACTAAAAAAAAATAAGGTCACATAAACTAAAACAAAAGAACTATTGGCTAATAAGGACATTATAAATAAGTATAAAGGGCCATGTAATATCACTTGATAACCAAATGTGAAGATGAATAAAGAAACTATATCTATAACTTTGCTTCGAAGTATCAATTTTATAAATTGCTGAAACTTCCTACAAACAAATCGTAAATATCAAGCAATAATAATAAGAACATTTCTGCTTTACCTAAGGTCACTACATAAAGTGGAAATAATTATAAATTCTACCAAAAATATCATGTCCTAGCAATATATATATCACCAATATTGATCCAAAACTAATCCTTCAATTTTTAACCTTTTTTTTTCCTTTTTTCAAATTTATTTTTTCTTCTTAATTCCCTATTAATTCCTTGATGGAAACTAGAAAATATTTCAGTTTTATTTGTTTAATTTATGTTATTTTGTGCCTAAATTATGAGTCAATTAGTGCTGTAGTACTATTGAAACATTTAAGTCACTCAAGAGGATCAAAATCAAACAACTCATGTGATTTATTTCAGGGCTATTGGATTTATGATAATTCATATCCATTTTACAATTCATCCATTTGTTCTTTTATTGAAGGACAATTCAATTGCCAAGGAAATGGAAGACCTGATAAACTCTATCTTAAGTACAAATGGAAGCCTAATTCATGTGAATTGCCCAAGTAAGTATATATAATATCATCAATTAAGTATACCTCATTGTGGTTTAATTGCACTAATGGTCAGAGGCCGATCCTAAATTTTGAGTTTATATATTCTGAATAAAGTACATGGGTTAATTATATATGCCACATGAGTGATAATTACGGATTCGATAGAATTCAGCAATTTTAACTCAAACCTGTATGTGTTATGAAATTCATTCAATATGTACATATTTTATATCCAGAACTCAGTAAACAAAGAATTTGTGGATCATGAAATTAAATCTATAAACTAAATATTCTGACTATGCTTTTGATTATACAAATATATTTGGCAAAAATTATCGGAGTTTTGTCAAATCTATAGCGAAAACTCTAATAGGGAGGCAAGAGGATTATTTCAACTCGATAAATGTCTACTCCCTACGATTAGAAGAAGATTTGAGAAATGTAACTTTATTGTTAGCTAATTTAATTGTTGTAGTCCTGGAAAGAAATTTGTATATGCTAATTCCTTTCCTTTAAATTGTTTGGTCAATCTCTTTTGCTCGTTAGAGGCACGGTTCATGTTCCCCTCTAATCTTTTGAAGGTACTTCTATTTATATATCACATGATAGGAGTCTATCCAAACCCCCACACCCGTAGGCTCACAACCTATTGTTGATGGCTTTTTTTTAAAAAAAAAAAAACTCTAGTTCCGTTTCTGACTAAATTAAAAATTCTATTTATTTATTTATTTTTGAGGACAGATTTGAAGGATTGGAATTCTTGAAGAGGGTGAAGGGGAAGAAGATAATGTTCATAGGGGATTCATTGAGCCTTAACCAATGGCAATCACTCACATGCATGTTGCATGCAGCCTTTCCCAACCTCAACTACACACTCCAAAGAAAAGGAGATGTCTCCAATTTTGTTTTTCAGGTAGAGTTTAACGAAAATTGTTTAAATATGTCATCGAATTTAACAAACTGATTTACATGTTTTTTTCGTTAATTGTTGATTTTGAATATGTCCCAACTGTTACCAATTTGGATCATACATGCCATTATCCATTAATGAAATTCCACCTTGTCTAACTAGTATCACATTGTGTCAAGTGGCATTATCTAAACTTTTTGTTACTTACCAACCCTCTTCTCACCTCTCATCCTGATTACGAGTAGCATATAGTTGATTTTAAATATATGGGTCCCAACTCTCACTACAAGAAAACATGAAATTAGCTTAAGAATTTATCGGTAATTCCTAGTTAATTATACGTATGCCACAATTTTAATTATTAATTAAGTTCAATTGCATATTTGAGTTTTTTTGCAAATATAAAATGTACATATAATAATTTGTTCATAATTATAATTATATTTGTGAATTTGTGGCAGGACTATAATGTTTCTTTGATTTTATCACGAAATGCATTTTTGGTAGATTTGGTTAAAGAGAAAATAGGGAGAGTTCTAAAGCTTGATTCAATCCAAAACGGCGACGCTTGGAAAGGATTCGACATGCTCATTTTCAATACATGGCATTGGTGGCTCCACAAGGGAAGCCAACAATCGTAAGCTTTTCTTAATTAAAAAATCTTTAAATTTTAGCATGTTTAATGACACGTCTATTTATTCACTCAATCTATTTTGTTCCACCCAGGGGCGTATTTAATGTATTAGCAATGGGCTCATCTGTGTGTGTTAAAAAATTTCACTAAATATGTATAAATAATAGATTTTGAAAGTAGTAACGGAAATGATAGAATTACGAAGTTGACCCTTCTAATGCAAGGTTTTGAAATATATATATATATATATATATCATGTGTTTTCTCTTTTCTTTATATATTTTCTTCACTAACCAAGTGTGCCTCTAATTTAGTCCAAAACATTATTTTTTTGTTTTTACATCTCAAATTGATGAAATTATGTATTTATTTCAGATGGGATTTTATACAAAAAGGAGATCAAATATATAAAGACATGTATCGTTTAGTGGCCTTTAAGGAGGGACTTAAAACTTGGTCCAATTGGGTAGAATCAAATATTGATCCTACCAAAACAAGAGTATTCTTTCAAGGCATTTCTCCTACACATTACAGGTACTACGTACTTCCTCCGTTCCTATTTATATGTCAATATTTTAAATATCACGTATATTAAAAAAAAACTAAGTAAATTTACTATTCTATCCTTATTTAATGTTTTTTTTTAATTCAAGTTTTCAATTAATAAACATGAATTGATTAATTTTGATTAATTAATTTGACAAATGAACATTAATTATTTACTTAATTTTTCTATGTTGGTCAGATGTACAAGGCTAATAACTCAAGGGTAAAATAGAAAGAATAATCTCATTTACGCATTGATTTTGTGAAATGACAAATATTAATAACCATATATTTTTAGTAAGGATGACATATAAATAAGAACGGAGAGAGTATTTGATTTATACATTACTTTTTTTTATTATTATTTTTAAGATTTAGTAAGAGTTGAACATATTAGGTCATGATCCATTAATTATTTAACCCATATTGACTTTACTCATCACAACCTAACTAACTTTGATTATGATTTGATAAATATTTCATTAACTCAGCTCATTTTAACTCGTCCAAATTTATTAAATCAGTGGGCAAGAATGGAATGCTAGCAAGCCAAGTAGCAATTGCAATGGAGAGACACAACCAATTAGTGGGTCAGTGTATCCTGGTGGACCAATGGCAGCAGCAACAATTGTGAAAGAAATTTTAAGCAATATGTCAAAACCAGTGACATTACTTGACATTACATTACTTTCTCAACTAAGAAAAGATGGACACCCTTCAATTTATGGTATGAATAATAATAAGATCAAAAAGGGTAATGATTGTAGTCATTGGTGTCTTGCTGGTGTACCTGATACTTGGAATCAACTCTTTTATGCTCTTCTTCTTAACCAACAAACCAAATCATCAAATACTATATGATAAAAATATAAAGGTGTATAATACTCCAGTTCTTGTTTTCCTTTTTTTTTTTTGTGAAATCATTATTATTATAGCTAGCTACCTCAAAACTTTTAATTGTAAGGCCATTTTCTTTTTTCGAGCTTGATTATTTTATTTGCTTAACACAAGTCTTGTTTTACTTTTACACAATACTTCAGTGTCCAGCAAACTTCGACTCGAAAGAGAGAAGCAAGAGAATAACAATTGCGCGAAAAAAGTTGCATCTTAGCGCGCCGTATTTTTTTCGTTTGCATCGCACTTAACTAATTAATAAGATAAAAAGGATCCTACTCGCTATAATTGAAGTGATATATTGTAACAAATCGAAATCCTCACACTATTAATAAGAGCACTGGAACACTATTACAACTTTACGATTTTAATTGCAATAATCAAACTACCGAATTACAATGGAAATATTGAAATAACAAGTAACTAAGGATAAGGATAGAGATAAGAATGGAGATGAGAAATTTAGACTCTAGAATTGGGGATGAGAACACAGAAATGCCTTTGCACATAATTCATTAGATGCCCTCTGATAGTGATGCCCTAATCTATTTAACTACAATAAACGTACCTTCAGTCTGGATCCCAAATTATCCTTTGTGAAAGCTTGGCCCGATTGCTTTTACTCGGCCCAATATCTATTTGTGTGATATCCTTGTTGGTATTCCTATTGGGCTGGGGCTGATTCATAACATATATATTGGGTTCGAAAGTGATTAGAGCGTCATACGGAAGCTTATAATTTGCAAATCATATGACGATAAATTAGATGACAGATAAAACTATATTAAAAGACATAATATTATTATATGATAGGACCAATTCGCCTACATAATTAAAAAAATTATAAAAAGAAAATATTAAAACTGTTGAGAGAAAAATCTTTCCAAAAACAAAACTCTCTAGACGTCTACATTGGGAATATTATTGTGTTCTGCTATGAGAATAAGGATCTTCAATTTATAGATCTCCAATTTTTTCCTCTAAGGATAGAATAAACCAAATATGGAAGAAAAATATATTTTCCTTTCATGAAAAGTAAAAACATTTATGGTAGTGTTTTAGGAAAAAATAAATTTCAAATAAGATAAGAAAATCAGGACAAAACCCTAACCATATAAACTAAAATTTTCTTCAATCGGTAAAATAAGAGAAAAGTCTGATAGAAATTAAAGAGACAGAAACTCAAGTGGAATGGTTAAAAAAAAATGGAAATGTTCTTAAAAATATTTACACAAATCAATAAATATTTAATAAATATTTGTACGTACATAAACTTCTTCATTTATAACAAGGTAGGTTTAAATGAAATGTTTGTTGTTTATATCCAAATTTTCTGAGTGATATATTTCACTAGACACTAATATACACCCGGCATGTCTGATACTCCCTTTCATCCAAAATAAATAAATTTGTAATATTTTTTTATGGTCTAAAATAAATAATTTTCTCCAAATTCAAGGAAGTACGTATTGATAATTTTCTTCCGAAATTGCAACTTCTTTTTAATTCATTACCAACTTCCTTAAAAAATATGTCACGCTCAAAAAATAATAATAATAATAATAATAATAATTTTTTTTATTTTTATTTTTTTAAATATTTTGGTTCAAAGAGAGTTATTTTTTACAGAATGAAGTGGTTAATTACCTCAATTTCCAAGTTACTTATTCAATATTTTGAGTAGTTGTTATCTATAGCTATATTTGAAGTGACGTGTTCATCATGGTCGTGAACATGAGAAGTGAAAGTTCTATTTCTTAAGAAGTACATCAAGCTGGAGTGTTTGATAAGAATACTTTATTATATTTTATGATTTCAATTCAAAATAAATTATATTGAGTATCTAAAATATTTATCGGTAAATTTAAGATTTAGATGAATATACTAAATTAGTGAAACATGAACACCATTATAATTGTTGTCTTTATACCAAACAAATGTGCCTAAAAAAAAAACAATGTGCCTGATAGTAATTAGTACAACAGCTTTTACCTCTAGAGAATGATTAGCAAAACAATTACTCCCTCCGTCTCAATTGGTGTGACTTACTTTTCTTTTTAGTCAGTCAAAAAAAAATGACACATTTCTATATTAAGTAACAAAATAACTATATGTCTATTTTACTCTTAATGAAATGATTTATAGTCAAACAAATTTCTATCATTTATTTTGTACCAGAAGTTTTAAAAGTCTTCATTTCTTTCTTAAACTCCGTACTGAGTCAAACTACCTCACATAAAATGTGACGGAGGGAGTATATGCAATTAGTTGGTTATCATTTATGTTAAACGATGCTACTTACGACAATTCGACTAAACTAATTAATGGAAACATACATTAGGCTTCTTTTTTTAAGAGTAAATTATGATAATTAGATGAATGATTAGCATAGCCTCATAGGCCATAGCCTCATAGACCCTAATAGCATATCATTATATTATTAATTAAATAAATAAAAGCATATATGATTTTCAAATATTTTTTATTTATGATATTTCCGACTCTTGGATTTGGATTACCATGTTAGTAATAATACAGACAAAGCTCCAAAAGTGGAAATGTAATTTTGTGTTATGCTACATCAGTCACCATCCTAGGAAAACATAATAAAAAATAATGTTCAAAATATATTTGTATTTAAAGTAAATATTTATTTTAATATATATTTCTAAAGGGATTAGGTATGTACGATCTTCCAACCAAACATTTTAATTATGTATTTGATTTGTTATTTTATGTATGTGCTAATAATTCCTATTACCTAAAGGCTAAACAAAGATATGAATTAGTATATTCATAATTGGCTTATGATCTCACCAAAGCCAACTAATTAATAAAAGTAAGTATGTGCCTTGATATGACATCTTCTTAATCAAATTGACAATATTTAACCACTTCTTTAATATTTATTTTATAAATACAAAAATTAAATGAACACTTGAGATCTAAATGCAATTAATTATGTTGCCATATATATAGGGATAAAGGAAGTTATAGTATTTTTTTTTTTCGCTCCATTTTACTTGTACTGTTTGTTATTTTTGCATGTTTCTTAAGAAAATATTTGTTGTTTACTCAACGCATTATCAAGTAAATTCAGAAAATTATTTTACTTTTCTTTTGTCATTTATTTGATGTATATTTCCTTATCTGGATTAAAATATTAAAGAAATTAAAGATTTAAGTATAACCTGTTTAAGGATGACATTTAATATCTAGAATTATTTAATGGGGTCCAGAAGGAATTTATATTTTATTCTCATCAATTTTAAGAAAATAAAAATAATATCCTTGTGCGAACTTAATTATTAGGCACCATAATTAAATCCCGTTATTAGATTCGGAAATCTAGTGATGACAAGGCTATCGTATTTAATTAGTACAGCTTGATATTTAATACTATAACTTTTGTCCATATAATTGAATACATTTTCTATACTTGCCTATAGGGAGGATATAAAATTTGAAGATTATAGTAGAAGGATAGTACGTAATAGAGAAGAGGGCAGAATCAGGGTCGTAGCTACATAGTCTTTAGGGTGTTCAATTGGACACTCTTCGTCGAAAAATTGTACCGTATATATAAGTAAAATAATATATAAAGTAGTTAAATAATGTATTTTGGACACCCTTAACACAACAAGGTGTTGTAGCCTAGTAATTTAAGGTGCCTTGAAAGAGTAAAACCATTAAGCGTTTGTGAGTTCAAATCTCGCTAGCAACAACTTTTAAGCCTCTTCTAATTCCTGGACACCCTTCGTGAAATTTCTGGCTATGTCACTGGTGAGAACCAGTCTTCTTTTAACCTTATGTAATAGTTTTACCTAATATCCGCGTATCTTATCCTTCCATTTTATACTATTATATGCTAGTTTATTATTGTTATTTTTCTTTTTGCCTAGCTTTGCTAGTACTTTTTTGAGCTGATGATCTATCGAAACTAAATTTTTTGTTCCATAAAAATAAATAATTAAGATATACATATATTTTACCTTTCCTCAAACTCTACTCGTAGAATTACGTTATATATGTCAGTTGTTGTCCGTAGAGCATTTTGCCTCATGGTTGATTACTATTTGGTTTTAATTATTACTTTTGTCTTTCCATAAATGGTTGCATCATACATGTGGTCCAATTACCATAGAGTAATAAGTTATTGTATTTTTTACTCTATTTTATTTTGCTGAGTGTGTGAGCTATTGATATTTATCTTATTTTATTGTCAACGCCTCAAAACTTTAAACTTCTTTATATTCTCCCCTTTTGAATCAAGCCATTTACGTGACAGGAAGAAAATTATCCTTGATTTATAACTGGTCATGATACATAATAATTTCATAAGGTATATATGCTGACCTTATCTTTTTATTTTTGTGAGATTATGTAGACATTATTTTTGATAGACCTTATAGTAAAAAAGTAAGAGACAAAGTAAGAAAGCAACAAATAGTTATTTACACTGATAGACCTTATAGTAAAAGAGTAAGAGACAAAGTAAGAAGGCGACAAATAGTTATTTACATTGAAGAATAATAGAATATGCGGTTACTAAATAATATTTAATACTGAAAAGTGGAGAAGAGAAATCTCTCTCATATATTCCCACATAAAAAGTATTTATATTCGGCTATCTACAACCTTTCTACCATAATTCTAGATCTTCATATCTTTTTATTTAGTATCATATCTAATATCTTCATTAATTTGAAGCTATGACATATCTTGTCTAACGAAGACTTAAAGAGGCACTCTTTCGATTAATGATATCATCATATCAATTTTTTTTTTTAAGGGGTTCTTAAAAAGTTTAAAAGGACGTATAATTAATTAATGTGGAGTGGTGGAGGGTAATAAAAGTTTAAATTTACTTGGACACACATGCATAATATAATTGACACTTGTGAAAATTAAATAATTAATTGTGAAGGAGTCTTTCTCAAGTTTCTATGATTTTGCTCTCTTTAAATTGGAGAAAATCAAGTGGCCTGATCAATAGATTTTGCTTCTACTTAGAAGTAATCCAAAATTTAATTAGTGCCCTTTATTTTTTTCTGGATATGCGCGTATATTTCTATATAATATATAAAATAATATAAATATTAATCTATTAAATAAGACATTTAAATTATAAAATTAAAGACAACAATTTAAGCTGTTAGAAAATAGTTGATTCTATTTAGCTAAGTTGCAAATTCATTAAATGGTAAATCTATTGGACCAAAATGATTAGATATTTCTTGAATTTGCAAAGTTGAAACATCTCAATTTAGTTTAGCTAGTGAGATTTATAGTGACATTAATTTGAAGTTATTTGGTACATACATGTGTTATGATCGTATTTCACCTAATACTTCTTTATATAAGATGTTCTTGATTAGAATTTATTTTAGAATTTACCATTGTGTGTTGTGTTGTTATATTTATGAGATATATTGTCCTGATATAAAATTCAATACAATTAAGTAATATACAAGTTCAATTCTAACAAAATTTTACATTATAACCTTACGATTTTCCACATAAACATGTTTCATTTTATAAGAATAAGAGTGTATTGGTTAAGTATTTATTTTACTAAATTATCTGAATTTAACTACTAATAAGTTATAAAATATAATTATTTAATAATTAATTATAAAGGGATAATTGAAAAATGGATATGTAAACAAGACAAATAAAATGAAAAATAAAGTTTTAGTATATTAGACAAGTTAAATTATCCGAAGGGACTAAATTTTAGATGGAATTTACAAAAATCTGACAAACTAAAAGTTAAACATGAAAGATCAAATAAGTTGAGGGACTGAAAATTAACAAATAAAAAAGCAGGATAATATATATGGACAAAAACAGCATTGGGATATGCCTAGATTCCCATTATTATTTATTTAAGTGAATAAAGTAAGTAAATTATGGCACATTGGTCATCTGATATTAATTAATTTAGCTTATTTCACTTGCGGTTTAACTTGTGCTTTTTTATCTTCAATAATTTTATTGTCTGATTACTATTGTTTATATTTAATTTAAAAAGTTTCTTTCATTGACGTTGAGAGCTTAAATAGTTATGACATTCTTATAAAATCTTGATTAATTCATCGTATTATAAATTAAAAAAAAAACAGAATCATCTTGAGCTAAAACGAAAAAATAATGGATGATTCCGAATTTGACTTTGCCCAATTTGATCAACTATTCAACTTTCTTTCCTCTACTCCTCCTCCTCCTCTTCTGCCTCCGACTACTCTTCAAATTAATCAAGATTCATCATTTTCATTACAAAAACAAAACTCTAATCTTGTTTTTACAAGTACTCATCATGTACCTAAAAAGAAATCAATTGTCACCAATGTGACTGAAAAAAAACCAATTTTAATCACCAATATTAATATTATTGATGATCAACTTCAAGATCCCCCTAAAGAGAAAAAGATGGTGGTGGAGAAGAAAGTTATGCGAAGAGATGTTGAAAGGCAAAGAAGGCGCGATATGGCTATGCTTTATCAACGTTTACGCCTCCTTATTCCTTCCAAATATCTCATGGTAAGTACAACTCATTTTGTTTACATTTAGAGTGTGTTTGACACGAAGAAAAACATAAAAATATTTTTATTAAAAAAATTCCAAATCAAAAAGTTTTTTTTGTATTGATTAATGAACTTTGACAATCAAATATTGTTGAGAACAGTGGGTTGACTAGTTGACAATACTCACCTTTAATTTCAGTTGTTTTTGAAGTCAACTTAGGTCTAAATTCATTTTTTTTTATCAATTCTTTATGAAAAATATTTTTCTAAAAGATGATTTTCAGTCATACCATACGCGCCAAATGGATTAAGATCTCTTTCGTGTTAACTGTTAAATACGTTATATCTTTATGTTCCAAGTCAGAAACTGTTAGAGTCCAACTGTATGGTCAGTAATTTGTTTTCTTATATGATTTTAGGCAATTCTCATCTCAAGCTAATTTTTTTGGATTGAGTCAGACTCAAAGTCAATATCTTCTCACAGTATCATAGCTAGTCAGCTGATTCATCCCAATTTGTTGTTTATCCGATATTGGGCCCCATATGTTATATTGTTCATATTTCAAACGTCCAGTTCTAATTATATGACTTTAGGCAATTCTTGTCTGAAATTAATTTTTTGAGATTGAGTTAGACTCAAGGTCAATATCTTCTCATAGTATCATAGCTAGTCAGCTGATCCATCCCAATTCATTGTTTACGCGATATTGAACCTCATGCATAATTATATTATCCATGTTTCAAATGTTCAGTTCTAATTATATTTTCTTCTAATGATAATCCAGGGAAAGAGATCCATATCTGATCATCTTGAAGAGATAGTGGATTATGTAAAAGACTTGAAGAAGAACATAGAGGACTTGGAAAGTAAAAGAGAAAAACTGAAAGAAATGAAAAATATTAATTGTAGCTCTCAATTGGCACCAAATTCTTCCTCTATGAAATTAAATGATGACGATGAAGATAAAATAATAGTGAAATCATGCAATGAAGGAGTGGAAATTTCAATAAAAGGAGGGATTTCTATTTCAAAAGTGCTTAAAGTTCTTATGAAAGAAGAACTTATTGTTAATAGTTGTGTTTCCTCCACAATTAATCAAAGGCTTATTCACATTATTCAAACTAAGGTTAGTTACTTAATCTTCTCTATACTCAATTTTCAACTATGTGTACATTTTTTTTTCCTTTCGAAAGAGAAACAAAGTGTTTAGTAAAAAATTGGTTCATCGATTAGGATTTTCAAATTAAAAATTAATCAAAAATGTCTTATAAGTCAAATTACGGAGAATTCCATAAAAAAGTTTAAATTGAGATGAGGGGCAGGTAAAATCAATTACTAACTATTTTCATTTGTTTGTTCTACCTTTTAAGTACTAAATTGAGATGGAGGGGTAGGTAAACTCAATTACTAATTAAAAAAATAGCATATTTTTTTTTTACTATTTTTCTTCTTTTTTTGGCAATCTTTTAATTCTAAATTTCAATGTTGGCATGTTTGAGAACATAAAATTAAAATGCATTTTGGTACATTAATTTATATATATTTAGTTTAAAATTATAAAATTAAAAAATCTTTGAAGTCTTAAAACTCCATGTAAATTTAAAATAATGCGAACAAATTGAATCGGAGGAAATATTATTAAGGAGAATGTAATATATCCTAGGATTGACTTTATGTGTGTGTTGAAATCTTAATATATTTGGAAATTATTTATGTGCAGGTGAACACAAGAGGAGATATTGATCTTCCATTACTACGATCCAAGTTGATGGGTTTGTTTTAGGCATAATATTTTGGAATTTCTAAACTTAGATCCTTTTCGTTTGATGTACATTTAAGTTATTGTACGTCATTAAAAAAAATCTATTTAATCATTTAGAAAATATTTATCTTCATATCGAATACACCCTTCGTGTTTCTCTTTTTTGGTTGTAATCAATGTCCCCTTATTACTTCCTTCCTCCAATAATAGTTGTACACTATATTAAAAATAGTTATTCAACAATATTTGTTCGATTTAGAAAATCAGGAGATAATTTAACTTTTGTATCTATTTTATCCTTGCTATTAAATACTAATTTTTTTTAATCAAAACATTAAACTTAATAAAGTCAAAGGGTCTGATATACCCCTCAACTTTATCATTTAGAACAGATATACCCCTCATTATGAAAGTGACTCATATACCCCTATTGCTATACAAATGGCTCACATATACCCTTTTCCTCTAACGGAAGTGAAAAAATTAATTTTAATTTAATATTTTAATTATTATTATTTTAAAAAAATATATAATCCCATATGGGTATATTTAATCCTCCTCACACATATTTTTTTTTTTGACTTTTTTTGTTTCAACGAATAATTTAAAGTTATTATTTTGATGGTCAAATTTATTTATGTTTCGCTAATTTTCTTGTAAACTTTATTATAGATGATCCAATTTTTTTTCAATACAAAACTAAATAACAATATAATTGAAAAAAAATAGTTTTAAATTATAATATAGCCACAAAAAAATTAGTTTTAAAATTTTCTCTTTACACTAATGAACAAAAGAAAAAAATAAAATAAGAATAAGAAACTCAAAAAAGGATAATCAAAGACGTCAAAAAATAATTTTTTGTATAAAAAAGATCAAAATATACGTTGAAATTCGCTAGAAGGATCATATATACCCCTACATGATTTTTTTAAAATTTAAAAGTCAAAAACATAGATTTAAAACTATTTTTTTCACTTCCGTTAAATTAAGGGTATATGTGAGATCATTTTGTAACGGTAGGGGTATATGTGAGCCGTTTGTATAATGGTATATGAGCCACTTTCATAACAAGGGGCATATTAGCTCCAAATGGCAAAGTTGAGGGGTATATCATATCATTTTCCCTTTATTGTTTCTTAAGCGGTTGTGTCAAATCAATAGTGGACAACTATTGTTGAACAGAGCGAGTATTAAATAATCATAGAAAGATCGAACCTTTTTTTTTGAAAACCTAATACTCCCTCCGTCCCATTTTATGTGAGATAGTTTGATTCGATACAGAGTTAAAGAAAAAAAATGAAGACTTTTTAAACTTGTGGTCCAAAATGAATGATAGAATTTTGTGTGGCTGTAAATCATTTCATTAAGGGTAAAATAGATATTTTATAGCTAAATTGTTACTTAATATATAAATGTATCATTCTTTTGAGACTGATTAAAAAAAAATAAGTCATATAAATTGAAATAGAGAGAGTACCATATTCAGACAAAAAATAAAAATAAAAAGTTCACAAAGGGACAGAAACTTGAACAAGGGTAGGTACATCACTTATTATTCATATTATAAGATATTTATGGCTTTATTTTAGTTATTTTAAAAAATATTTTTCACATAATTATAATGACATTAATTTTTTTCTTTGAAATTTATTCTTATATATAAATGATTTTTTACATAATTAAAGAGTAAAATTTATAAATTACCTGAGACGTATGTCCAAATTAAAAATATCATAGAATATATATATATATATATATATACACACATGCCTGCTTCACCTGTGTGGTTCCACACTTACATATACATTTCCTACTTTTTTTCTCTATTTTAATTTGTTTGTCTTATTTTTTAATTTTCTTATATATCTAAAAATTGCGTTAAAAAATACTACAAATTATGCAAATTGACAACGTAAAATTCATATAAAAAATTGATTGCTTATAAAAAAAAATCGATTAATTCATAAAATTAATCTATCTATGTCATATAAAATGAGACAAAAGAAGTAACATGTATTATTTTAATTTGAAAACTACATACAAAGTATTAAAAATCTCAATTATTAACAACATATTGACTCTTGAATTCTATTTGTGCTACATATATTGGGACAAGAAAAGTAACATATATTATTTCAAAATTACGTAAAAATTTCTATAATTTACAATAATTAACCATTTAAAATATTTTTAAATCATATCAAAAGTAATTAGAGGCCTAAAGGGAAATTTCAATTAGAGGCCTAAAATTAAAATAAACTTCATATATATTTATTTAAAAATTATTTTTCTAACTTTTTAGATGTAAATTTTTGCTTAAAATTTCTTTATAGATGATTTATTCAAATATCTTTTTTATTATTATATTTTTGTGATTATCAAAGATTTGAAAAAAAAAAAAGAGTTCAAACCGATAAATAATATGAGTTAGCAAAAAATAATTGATTTTTTTCTATTTAAATGGGATTAAGGAGAACAAAATAATATAATTTTATGTAAAAAAAATTAACAATTTATTCTTGGTAAGAATTTGAGGTTCCCCCAAAATTGGGGCCTAAGGCATATGCCTCAAATTTTGTATGCAAGAGCCGCCCTATTGCTGTGTGTTTGTCTCTAAAAGGCCAGTATAATTGGTCGAATGAATTTATAGCTTACTGCTATAAATGCTATTTCGAAAGTCTGTCGAGTAATAGCGTCACATTTTGCTAATGGCTGAATTCAATGAATTCAATGGTTTTTATTTTAAATTAAATATTTATATTAAATAAAATTATGTTATATAAATAAATAATTATTTAAAATTTAATAAATAAATATATTAAAAATTTAAAATTTTGATTCCACCTTAGCATCTCGTGTTTCAAGATATGAACCTCCAACGATTCTTTTTAATTTACAATTTTCCCCTTGTTGTGATATTCGTAGAAATCTTAATTATTGGCATTTTATAGGGTTTACTCCTGGAAGAAAATGATACTCGTGTAATTCACAATTCGAACGTAAAATTTTATTCTTTGCATCGAATATAGCTAGAATTTTGATTTCAAAGAATTTTTTCAACAAAAGATTGTTTTATTCAAAAATATATTTTAGACTGGTTTTATGAGTCGCCACTTAATTTTTTTAAAAAAAAAAAAAAAATTTTTTTTTTTTTCAAGATTCAGAAAAATATTAAAAAAATTTTTTTAAAGGGTTTTTTATTTTCGGGAAGGATTTGGAAGAATTTGAAAAAATAAATAATATCACGATTACAATTTATTATTTTTTTATTTTTTTTTTTTATGTGAATTTTTTTTGATGAATTATTTTATATTTTTTTTTTATTAGAAAAAAAAAAGAATGAGTTTAATTTTTAATTTTTTTTTATTTTTTGTGCAAGACCTCGAGACCACGACACATGACATGATGACAATAGACAACAATGAAAAAAACAAACAAAACAAAAAAAAAAAAAAAAAGAAAAGAAAAAAAAAGAACAACTTAACAAAAAAAATTCTTCTCTTTAATTTAATTTTTTTTTATATTTATTATTTTTTTTTTAATTATTTTTATTTTTTAATATTTTTAAATATTAGGGGGGGTTTGTAGGGATAGGGTAGAAATAGATAGATAGAATTTATTTTTTTTAATTTTCCCAATTTTTTTTTTTGTTTTTTTCAATTTTCCAATTCCTTAAAATCTAAATTTTCAAAAAAGAAAAATTTGATGAAAAAATTTGGCGATAAAAATGGCTATAGCGGAAGAAAGCACTGAAAGGAGAAGAAGAAAGAGAAGAAGAAGAGAAAAAAGAAATGGTTCCGCTGAAGAATTCGAGGCGTGAAGGAAGCGATCGATCGCGGATCGAGGATTATTGTTGTTGTTGTTTAGTTTGTTGTTAATGTGGTTTATGTGCTGTGTTGTGTTTTTGGTGTTTTTAAAGAGTAATTATGGGTTTTTTTCGGGATTGGTTAGGGGGGGTTAAGGGAAGGAGGGTGGGTGGAGTGGGCTGGGGGTTAGGTGGAGGGGGGTTAGGTGGTTATTGGGGGTTGGTTGGTTTGGTTGGGTTTTGAGGCTCAATATTGGTCTTTCTTAAAAGGTTTAAAAGATGTGAAAAAAAAATGGCTAAAAAATAAAAAAAATATATAGCCAATTTTATTTAATTTTGACACTAAAAAAAAAAACAATAAATATTAAAAAAAAAAAATTAATTAATTTAATTAATTTTTACTAAAAAAAATATTTATTTTTATTTTTATTTTTGGAAATTTAAAAAAACTAATTATTTTAAATCGTTCGTTGAAAATGAAAAAAATAATAATTAAAGATACAGTGTTTTCGTAGTCTCATCTCCTACGTACTTTAATGGAAGCTCAATGATTTCTTTTTAAAAAAATTAATGATGTGGAAATCAATGAGGGAAGTAGAAGATAGGACCCAATATAGAACTTATATAGCGCACTAGTTAAATTATTGCACTATATAAGTTCGTCTACTGTAGGAAGCATGTCATATAGTATTATACCAGTTAGTTTTTGGTTATAAATTTTCAAATATTTTTAACAAGTTATTTTTGTATGAAATTATGAGTGAAGGCTTGTGAATTGTTTTATTTTTTCACGTTATTTTAGTCACTTTTTTTCCCCCACAAGCTCCATCATTTAGGTTTTGGACTCTTATTCAAGTGTATATGTAAATGAATTATAGCAATGATCATGGTTTACATGTGAGGAAATTAATTTACCTTATTTTCAGTACTTGTGCATCTTCTCTCTCATAAATTATTTTTTCATGTATGTCGTCTACTAATTTTTTTTATATATCATAGAAAAGAATCTTTCATTGTAGGGGTGGACAATTATAGTGGTAAGACTGTTCGAATTTTTCAAATTTCAATTTTTGATTTTTTTTTATTTGTGTGTATTGAATATTGAAATGAATTAATTCGAATCGAGTAAAAAGAAATTAAGTTTAATTCAGCCTTTTTTTAATTTCATTGCTTCCATATGAATCTGATTAATGCAATATTTTTTTACTCATAAACTATAGTACATCTAAACCAAAAAATGAATTCAACAATGCAATGCAGTAAAACACAAAGAAAGGACTGTTTCTCTATTTTACAATGAGATTTTTGACGTAGTAATTTAGATTTTTCGGAGAGGCGTTTGGACATGTAATATGAAAATTATGATTGATTAATATATGCGATCGATTTAGGATCATGATTTTATATTTCAAATTTTCTAAAAAAATAATAATCATGATTTGAGATTTCAATTGATGATTTCAAAAATAAAAAATGTAAAACTTTGTTTCATAAATTTGTATTTTACATTTCAAAAAAGACTCATGCTCAGTGTGAAGAGACTGTTCGTAATATGTGAAAGGATTATACTAAAGAATAATTATTGTTGACTAGTGGATCTTTATAAAATTGTGTGTATTCTAAAGTAATCACAGATATTTATTTATAAAAGAAACATGAAGTGTGATTTATAAATATGGTGTCTTATTTTATTCACATATCTTGTTTATGAATTATTGTTGGCGGAATGATCTGGAAGACCCTTGTACTTGGCAATGTTTGTAAGTTGGATCCTTGTACTTATGACTTTGTCAACTGAACCAAATGGAACAAATATTTATCCGATGTGTGTGCATGTATTATACTCGTTTTACACATGAAATGCCACATCATTTTTAATGACACATATTATTATTATTATTTTAATGACACACATCAGAAATTAAATATTTAAAAATAAATAATTTTTTTTTTTTAAAAAGATGTAATTTACTCATTGACAAACGGAACCAAGTACATGGGCTATAAATCATTTCCTTACAATATATATGGCTTATAAATGTTACAAATTTATGTGGCTATAAATCATTTCACTAAAAAAAAATTTAAATTTAAATTCTTTCTAATATAAAAATGTGATATTCTTTAAGAAAATTTTAATAGTTCTTGGCTACTTAAATTTCCCACCTTATAATCCTCCTCCATTATTCCTTTTAATACAACCTTTGAAATTCAAGAGATTTATGAAAATCTTGATTTTCTTTTCTTTTATCCTTTTCTATGAGCTTCTATCTTTTTTTACTTTCATACTGATTCAAACTCACAACCTTAAGTCAGCGATTTAGGACACCCCACCCCAAACCCCCCACAATCCACTCTTATCATGAAAATCTCAGTTAGTTCATCCAATTATAAATAAAACACCAATAAGCACAAATAAAAAAGACGTCATCTTGATCATAAGAAAAGAATAATGGATGATTTGGAATTTGACTTTGGCCTATTAGATCAATTATTGGACATTTTTTCTTCTCCTCCTCCTTCTCCTTGTTCTACCAGTACTTTTCATCAAAAACAAGATTCATCAATTATTTCATTACAAACACAAAACTCTAATGATGAAAAGAAGTCAATTATCACCACTACTATTATTGACGATGATCGAATTCAAGATCCCCCTAAAGAGAAAGAGAAGAAGAAAATCATACGCAAAGATGTTGAAAAACAAAGAAGGCGCGATATGGCTAAGCTTTACCAACGTTTGCGCCTTCTTATTCCTTCCAAGTATCTTATGGTATGTATAACAACAATATCTACATTTAGACGAGTGGTTTGGTATGAAAAAAGATATTTTTCACGAAAAAAAATATATCTAGCAATAATAAAATGTCAGATTTACGATGTACTAGCTTATATTTTTTTTATAAAAAAAATCCTAGAAAATTGTTTTCATTCCTACCAAATGGATTCAGATCTACATCATAGTAAATGTGTTATAATTATGATGTTCCTAGTCAAAAATGGATTAATATATAGTCGAGCCATATTGTTGTAAATGTACGTGTATAATTTTTTTGGATTAAGTTAGGCTTGTGGTCCATTTCTTACCATGATATCATAACTAGGTTAACTAATCTATCTCAGTTCTTTATTTACCTGATGGTGAGTCTCATGTTATATTATTCACGCTCCAGATTTTCAATTTTACATATAAGCTAGAGGATATATTATTAGAGTCTCTAATTGATGCGAAGTCTTAGCCAATTCTCATTTCAAGAATTAGGTTTTATGGTAAACCTTATAGTATAAATCTATTTTTTTTTTATGATGATATAGGGAAAGAGAGCTATATCTGATCATCTAGAAGAGATTGTGGATTATGTAAAAGACTTGAAGGAGAACATAGAGGACTTGGAAAGAAAAAGAGAAAAATTGAAAAATATTATTTATAGTGATGGTGATGAAGATAAAATTATAGTGAAATTATGCAATGGAAGAGTTGAAATTTCAATAAAGGGAGGGCTTTCTCTATCAAAAGTGCTTAAAGTTCTTATGAAAGAAGGACTTATGGTTAATAGTTGTGTTTCCTCAATAGTTGATCAAAGTCTTCATCACATTATTCAATCTAAGGTAAGTTACTTAATTTTCTCGTTACTCAATTTTCAACTTTGTGTGTACATTTTTTTCCTTTCGAAAGATTTTTCGAAAGAGAAACAAAGTAACAAAAACTAGCTCGATCAACTCAAATCAAGCGAGGGAATAAAATATCAACAATATTTAATTTTGTGGAACAATAATTAGTAGTTTAACTAATTTGATGTAGGGGTGTACAAAATCAAATCGAAAACCGAATCAAGCCGCACATCGAGTCAAACCGGAAAAAAAAACCCGACTAGTGGTTTGGTTTGACTTGGTTTGGTATTGAAAAAAAAAACCCCGACTATATTTGGGTTGGTTTGGTTTTAACTAAAAAAAAACAACCCGAGACCAAACCAACCCAACATTATATATGTAATTTTAAAATTTTAATTTATACATAAAAATATTTACTTTGATATAATTTTAAAATATTTCTTATACTATTTCATAGTTTTTATCTTTTAATATATTATTTCAAGTTTAATAATTAATTAGAATTCGAAATGGTCCAATAAAGATTATAGTTCATAGATGTTGATAATTATAATAAAACTTAAATCAAAATCAAATTAATAGTAATGCAAAAAGAATATCAATTCAACACTAAGAATGACAATAATATTGAATATTTGTTCTTTAGTTTTACATTAGTTTAGACAATTAAAATGCATAATCTAATTTTAATTTTCCTTAAATATTTAGTAATGTAACTAATACTTATTAAACTTATAATTTTAGCATGATTTAATACTTTTAAATTATGATAATTTTCATTATGACTTTGCAATATTTATTTTATATGATGATTTCATTATTATTTTTTATTGAATATTTTTGTTCATCAGTATTCATCTCATATTTTGTGTTATTTTTTTAAGAAATACCTTAGATAATTGTATTTTGGTTGGACTAAAGAAATATTTGGAGCACAAGTTAATTATATGTTTGTATGCAAACTTTACCGAAAAAATCCAAAATCTGAAAAAATCCGGGGTTTATTAGTTTGGTTTGATTTATAAATTTAAAAATTCGACACAGTGGTTTGGTTTGGTATTTGAAAATCCTGAACCAATCCAAGGTTGAAAAACCCAAAAAAATCCGAATTTTATTAGGTTGGTTTGGTTTATAAATTTAATTTTTTTACACAAATGATTTGGTTTGATATTTGAAAAACCTGAACCAACCCGGTCATGTATATTCCTAATTTGATGATTAATCAAGAAAAATTGGGGGTGGGGGGGTGGGGTGTTGGCATAAATATATATTATAGTACGAATCAAATTAAAAAAATGATTAATCATAAGACTAAGACGAAGAATCAAATGACTAGACATTGTTTGACGTATACGCACTAAAAATAAGGCAGATTATTTGTTACTGCAAATATATAAATAATTTATTAGGGTAAAAGTTTTATATACCCAAATTTTACTTCTTCTATTTCAGTTTGAATGATACTACATTTTTATTAGTTTATTTAAAAGTAATGACATATTTTTATATTAGAAGATAATAAATTTTAGACTACTCATTTTTCCTTGGGTGAATAAACCTTTGTAGATACATAAATGTTGTTGCAGGTTTATGGTCATAAATTTCAAAATTTTATAGATACATAAATCTTATGATATTAGTGTGACCACAAAAAAAAGGTTTAAAATTTTTTATTATTAAATTTAATCTTAAAATAAACTATGTTGCATTAATTAAATTAAAAACAAGGTTGATTTTATGTATAGTGAAAGTACTGAACATTTATATTTGGAACTTATTCATGTGCAGGTGAATACAAGAGGGGATTTTGATCTTGCAATGCTACAATCCAAGTTGATGAGTTTATCGTAGGCATAGTTTTCGATTTTTTTATTTTTTTTAATTTGGCACTTTTTTGTTCTGTAGATATTTGAATATTATTGTTTATTCTAATTTTCTTTTTGAATTTGATAATTTTAAAACTTTTACCATGTGAACGTTGACGTGTCTGAGTATGAATACACTTTCTTTTAAGCATGTGAAAGTGAAAGAATTACAAATAGTAACAGTTTTTAAGTGGGGTACTTTTAGATTTTTAATTGCAACATAATCATATACGTAAAACGGTTTATCTGTTCCAAATTTTGTGACTTCTTACTTCTTCTTAATAAATATATCACACATATTTTATTCCAACTTTAAATTTTTGTATTTCTTATTTAGGTGCAACATGTTATTTGTTTCAATGGTGTATTTCTTCTTTTTCGATCCAAATATCTTTAAATACATAAATTGTTTTAGCCAAAATAATACATTCCATCATCTTTAACCACATAAACAATTTTAGCCAAAAAAAAAAAAAAAATTAATTGTGTATTTCTTTTTTTTAGACTAACTTTTTTTAATGGCCTAAATAATGCAATTTCACAAACAGATTCCTTAACAAATTTGTCACAAAAAATGATTTAAAAAATAATGAATTTTATAACATAAAAGAGATGTTTAAATATTAAAAAGGATATCATATGAACAGAAAATGATCATGTGACACTGAATGTAACGTACCCTTTGTCAAAATTTAGTAAAGTCTCCAATTATTAAGACTTTATCTTATAAATTGTGAATTGTTTTTATTTATTTTTCCTCCTGTGTTCCTCTATCGTTTCAATTATTGTTTTTTGAGTGGATCGTAATAGACTTGTCAATTTCATATTTGTGCTATCTTTTCACTTTAAAACAGTGTTTAATTTATACTATTCAATATTTTAAAGAAAGAAACTCTAATAAGCATGAATTGATGACAAAAAACATGACCCTCAAGTATAATCGAAAAAAAATTTAATCAAAATCTCGGGTTTGAGATTTGAATATGAAAATATTGTGATAGAGCGCGTTTTCTTCTGAATGAGTCCTTATCTGACACGAATTCAGAA
Source organism: Solanum pinnatisectum (assembly GCA_035578085.1). NCBI lineage: Eukaryota > Viridiplantae > Streptophyta > Magnoliopsida > Solanales > Solanaceae > Solanum > Solanum pinnatisectum. The sequence continues at coordinate 42,215,906 of CM069082.1, read as the reverse complement.
TAATCGAACTCTAATACAAGTATCAAACATCGAATGGTTAAAAAAAAAAGAATGAATCTTTCAGTTTGCAATTAGAGCAATCAAACTTGGTTAGATAGAAAACATTTTTCTCCACTTATGTACCTAACCCCTTGTCGTTAAACCTTTGACAATAATTGTACCTTAAAGAGTTGTTGGGTAGTTTATTAAGTAGAGTTACGTAGCAATTAATGAAATAAGAATTAGTTATGAGAAAATTTATGTATTATTTTATGATAGGAATAATTATGACAAAATTTAATTATTTATATATTAGTTATTCTATCATTTATCTTGAATAAAATACTTATTAATTTTAAAGAAAAGACATAAATTAACACCTAAAGTTATCTTGAATTTTCAAAAAGACACACCGTAACTTTGCAGGCGTTTTACTACCCCACGAAACATTTCAAATCACAATACATACACAATTTTTACACAACTTGTATTCTATATGCATGACTCATTCACATTTTAATCTTGACCTGCTCTATTTAACCCTAAACCCCTTTCAGATTTTCACTTTATGTTCTCTCTTTTATGATTAAAACACTAAAGTATTTCAATAGTCAAAACAAATTTGCTTTGCGGTGATAATTTCTTGTATAATGCAGTCAAAACGAAGAAGTGAAGGATCACATGTTAATGACTTCTTGATTTGAATGCAAATTTTGGTTTAAAAAATCTTTTTATATAGTAGTATTTTTTTGAAAAATCATCTATGTAAGATTTGTTGTTATTTTCTTCTTGGCTATGTATTATTTATGTGTATGTAGTGTTAGCTTAGGACTTAATCTGAGTTTGAATGTTCTTTTCACCTATTTATTTTCACTTGCAGAATTTGCAAATTAGTTGATTTCATAACTTCTAAAAAAAAATTTTAAAAAATTGAATGTAGTAAAGCTAGAAGAAAAATTTGTTTCAGGATGGACAATTTTTTTTATGGTTGTAGATGGGAAAGCTTTTCAACATCTATGAATGGAGGTTTTGAAGAAGATGGGAAGTGAGTCTCTTAATGAAAAAGAAAATTCAAATTGACAGTACCACGTGGCATTTTTACATTGGTTTGGGGTGCATTTTTACTCCTCCATGCTCCAATCAAACGTGTGAACACAAATGTTAAGATGGATCAAAAGTGTTTTATTTATTGTGATTTGAAGTGATTTCATGGAGTAATAAGACTCCCACAAATTTTAGGTGTTTTTTTTGAAAATTCGAGACAGCTTCATATGTCACTTTGTCTCTTTTCTTTTAATTTTATACGAAGTCCTAACCAATTACCAAATATGATATTACCTGATTGGTCGTGGGTATGGGGGCTTACAATTTACACTAACAAGTCTAATTAGTCTTCTAATTATACCAGCTGGCGTCATTTGTGAAATAATGGCATATGTAGAGCAACTAAGGTAAGGAGGTTCGAGCCCAAGATATGGAAAAAATCTTGCAGGGAGAGTCTCCCTAAATGGACCTTGGATTTATTGGGGCTCAAATACGGGCTCCAAACAATGAATGGGAAACCAAAAATAAAATAAGTGACATTAAGGGTATAGTTAGACCAAACTATAAACGGAGGTCAAAATATTGGGAATTTCGCATACAAAACAGAAACCAAAAGATGAATGCTCATTTGCTTAACAAACCTACACAAACAAGAGCTCTGGAATCAAATAAATTTGTACTGGACTACAAAAAACAGCTGGAAATGGGAAATGAGAAGCTGCAGGCTGATCTCTCAATGGCATTTCATGGAAACTGGAGTTCACCGTTGCTTTTGTATCCTCTTGTCTCGTATAGGCAACTCGATTGGCTTCTGCGCGTCATGAGGATGATCTGGACCCTCATACACCTTAAGATGGTTAAACAATTGTCTACCAAGCTGCACAAACAGAAATGTGAAATAATTTAGAACTGGTACATGAAAAGAAAATAGAAGAGAAAGTGAGAAAGAGCTTTCTTGTTTTCCTCTCATCAATATTCTTTCTCATCTCTCTTATCAAACAAAAAAAAGGATTTTTCCTTCCTTTCTTTTTCCTGCCCTTCGAACAAGTGGTATAGTCCGCAGGATTATCGATAACATCCCTTTTAAGCCGAGGGTCTATCAGAAACAACTTTGTAGGTTGTTGAAATGCTAGAGGAAATGGAATTTTAGTATGGGAGTCCCAAACTCCTAGTCCAACATGATAAGGACACTGTCCAATATCTCCTTGGTTTAATCGACACAGCAGAGAAACATCACTATAGGTCATCGAGTGAATGGAATCTCTACAAAAGGTAACACAGACTTACCCTCCCTTTCGGAAGCATGCCACGGACGGCATGCTCAAGGATTCTTTCTGGAATTCTCTGTTGAAGTTGATCAAAAGTCTCTACTGTCATCCCACCAGGTCTTCCTGAGTGCCTCCTGTAAAGCTTTTGGTTTCTCTTCTTCCCAGATACAGCAACCTTTTCAGCATTTACCTTTTGATGTTCAATTACAAAGACAATTGCTCAGATACTAAAGCAACCGTGCAATAGCAGATAGTTTACATTTAAAGATCAGGATAATTTTACCGTTATAGAGTGAAATTACCAACTCAATGATGAAATTGACACTGATGAAGCAGGCAGAAAACACAAATTGTCAATATCCATATTCTATTACTTAGGTGACTTCGGAGGGCGGCATTAGAAGTGTCTTACGAATTCCATCCCAGCAAAGAGATAATAGAAGGAATGGGCCGGAAATGAGCATCACCAAGGTTCTTACGCACAAAGAGATCTCAACATAGTTGAACATAAAATATGCATAATGCAAAACCATTAATCAACAATATTCAGATAGGAGGAAAAGAGAAAGGATAAGGAGATCGGTGGACCTCTAAATAGCAATCACATTCCATTCTTAATAAACCTATAGAAGCAGAGTGATCTGCATGTCAAAAAGTTGGTGGCGCACCTTAAAATCAACATCATACTGATATGAAGATCAAACTGTCTGGATATCTTGAAAAAAAATTTATCGGATATCCTCGAAGGGACCTGTTGCAGTTTCTTTTTTAAAAAAAAATGGTTCCAAAGGGAAGAAATCTTAAGGTTTGCTTGAATAGAAAATTACAAGAGCAAAAAAGTTTTTCCAAATTTCTTAAACCAGACCTATATAAATTCAAAAACTTATACTTAAATATTCTATATAAGCTGGGGGGACTAGAAGAGAATAGATATTGCCACTTGAACAATTATGAAAAAGGAAGAACATTGCAAAATGAAGAAACCTTCAGAGAATGCATGTACTAGCGTAAAGTTATGGTGGATTCGCCACTTATCATGATAATGTAAAAGGGGAAAAAAATCAATTCCCACATCATATTTTCATGGCCTATTACCAACAATCAAAGTCTTTTAAGACTACATGTCCTATATTCTTTTAAGAATCAAAGAGAAGGCCTTAATAGAACCAGAAAGTCCTAATACGAAAAGTAGGACTTGTCTGGTTCTCTTCTTCTTTCTAATCACAATGCAGAGAAATGAACAAGCATTTAGCACAGGAACATACCACTATTACAAATGCACCCATATCCACACTTGGAGTGTACGTTGCCAGATTCTTCCCTCTGATATGTATTGCAATAGTTGATGCCAATCTTCCAAGAATTTTATCGGTGGCATCAACAATGTACCAAGGTTTGTCTGTGTTCACATGGTCTGCACCCTTGGGATACCATGTTTCATTCCAAATGTCCTGGATGCAGGAAAAACACAATGACAGCCATCAGATAAAACTCGTCTATGCACTCATTAAGATCAAAAGATATGTCGAACCACTGAAGTATAATTAAAGCAAGGAAATATGTTCTTTGTTAAGTTCACTTCTCAAAAGCACTGCCCCACAGCCTTTCCCCCTTTTGTTTTCCTTTTAATGCTGCCTGAGCTTTTAATCGCCACGAGTCGGTGATAATTGCTCTACATTAGTTTGATATGGCCCTTGACATCTCGTATTTCCGGTATCAGAAGAACCATTGACGCATTATCAACAGAAGCTAGCATGGGTAGTCGGGATTAAAGAAGAAATGGGACAGCAGATTTTGTGGTAGTTCTGTATTCTACTGCTTTCCACATCAAGTAGTATATTGTGGACAAGAGAAGAAATAAACGCCGAGGTAGAATAAGAAGTAATCAAAGATATCAACTGTAAGGTTCTGACCAACAGAAAAAGTACCTCTAAAACAACTAACTGGAAGCTTAACCCAATCGTGATTCTCAATGAACTTAAAGCATGGTATTTGTGCCAACAACCTAGGTTTCAACTCTCACCTATAGTTCTCCTCTAAATCACAAACATAGCAAATTCTGCCCAAAAAATACAGATATAACAACTTGCTGAAAACAACCCCAAGCAAAGTCTAACTGAACACCAAATTAAGAAGAAAGCCGAAGTCTTTTACAAGTTAAATGTCGAAAACAAAGTACTCCTATGAACCAAGAAGAAAAAAGGATAGTCTATAAAATTATCTAACTGGAAGCTGAGCTCAATTCTTGATTCTCAATTGAACTTAAAAGCAGGGTATATGTGTCAAGTTCATAGGTTTCAATCTGATCTATATATCTCTTTTTAATCGCAAACTTAGTAAATTCGCCCCAAAACTAAATAGATAACATCTTGCTCAAAACAGCCCTGAGCAAAGTCCAAACCCATACTTTTGCCTTCTGGGTCGAGCTCATTACACCGGGCTTGCATAGTGTGGGTTACCTCTCCTATATGGTTTGCGAGCTATTGCATAGGAATGGGGGTTTTACCCTATGCGCACCCAAGGGTAGCGGCGGGGGTTTTCCCTTGTCATCCAAAAAAAAAAAGTCCAAACCCATACCAAATTAAGATGAAAGTTGAAATCTTTTACACTTTTAATGTGGAAAACTAAGTACTCCTATGACTCAAGAAGAAAAAAGGATAGTCTATAAAATTATCAATTTTCACAACAACCCAAATATCCCAGAAAAAGTACCTCTAACTGGTAGCTGAGCTCAATTCTTGATTCTCAATGAATTCAAAGAAGTAGTAGTCAAGCGTTGTCTAGTTTTCCCTATCAGATGTATTAGTATTACTCTCCTACTATCTTATTCTTCGACTTTTTATCACGTATTGTTTCTATTACCTTTTGCTTAGGTTATCATATTACTTGTTATTGCTACTGTTTTTTCCTCCATTATTTTCAACATGGGTTTCTTCACTACTGTATTTCCTTTTCGGCAGAGGGTCCTTCAGAAATAGACTCCCTAATTTCACAAGGTGTAATGAAGCATACACACTACCTCATCAGACCCCACTTGTCGGACTATATTGAGTATGTTGTAGCTGTTGTATATGAGCCAGCTACCCAGGTTTCAACTTTCAACTCTGACCTATACTTCTCTTCTTAATCACAAACATAGCAAATTCTCCCCAAAACTAAATAGATCTCAAAACAACCCTGAGCCTTAAAGTCCAAATGCATACCAAATTAAGCCAAAAGTTCAAGTCTTTTACACCTTAAATGACGAAAACTAAGTACAGAAGAGAAAAAGGGTAGTCTATAAAATTCCTCATTTTCCACAATAACCCCAAAAAACCCAGAGCAACAATGACAAAATCAAGACGAGTAATCAACAAAAAGATAAATGAAAAGTTTTAAAATACTTACAGGGCCATTAATTTCAGAGTCTTCAAACATCCATCTTTGTTCCAGAGGAACAAGTGCTGTCTTTTCTTGACAACAAATTTGAGTAGCTCGATGGGTCTTAGCAACAACAATGGAGGGCTTTGAAGAGATGGAGAAACCCAAGAAAAGGGTCTTATTGGGAGAGGAAGAGAAGGTTTTTGCCGGTGAATGTGAGGCCAACATTACAGAAGAAGAAGAGCATTGCACAGCCATCGAAAATCGCTGCAATGGTATAAAGTGGATAAGAGAAAAAAAAGATAGCAGGAAGGCATATTTTTATTGTCATAACTGTCTTGTTAGGAAGAAAATGTGTATGTAGAAACATGGGATTTGGAAAAATACCATGTCCTCATGCCATATAGCTATAAAAAGAATACTATATATTATGAGCAAAATATTCAAACAAAGTAGTTCCTCTATTTTACTTTGCTTGATTCAAAGTGAAAATTGGTATGAATTTAGATATAATTTTTTTTATTATTTATCTTAATTATTATTTGGTCAAAAATATTTCTTTGATTATAATTTTGTAAAAATATTTTAAATCATTAACTAATGGGGCTCAATTATTTTAAATTTGTTCGAGAAATCTCATTTTGAGGATAAAAATTTCTTATTAAATGTAATTTAACGAAAATTATTTAACAGAAACAATATTGAAGTAGAGAAGTTCTCCATTGACATATGCAGTTAATACATAAATAATGAGAGAATATTTTGTCGACGCAAATTTAGAGCCTTAATTATCGATTCACATGAATCCAATAATTTTTTCCGAACATATATATATATGAAAAAGTTTATTAAATATTGATGATTATTTGTTCTTTAAGTATTACATTAATATTAACTGTTCGTCGTAGGAGTTAATAAATTTGGGGCTACTAATGACACACAATTTTAGATCCAAGGATCTAATGTGCAAATTACACCAACAAAGAACCTTAGTTCCGGTTCCATGACTCACGGTTTTTGACGACTCCACGGCTTCCGGAGTCTTACGTGAGAAGCTCTTAAACTTGAAAAAAAATGGCTTTTTCAACTCTTTCAATGCCAAGACTTCCATTACTTCTCCATTTTCAAAGACCAAAGCTTTCATTTTTAACCTCAAATCTCCAAACCCCATTTGACCAATTTCCTCATTTGTCAACGCTAAACCCTAGACATCATCAGAGATCATCAATGAAAGCACAAGCATCAGTGTCTGATCTTGGAATTGTCGAAAGAGCAATTCAATTGGTCCAATCTTCACCACCCACGTGGCAATCTGCTTTGCTGAGTAATATCATCATCTTTACTTTGGGTTCTCCACTTTTAGTCTCTGGTTTGTCACTTTCTGGTATTGGGGCTGCTTTTTTGCTTGGTACTCTTACTTGGAGAGCTTTTGGGTCTTCTGGGTTTCTTCTTGTTGCCACATATTTTGTTATTGTAAGTAAAAATTTGAACTTTGTTAGTGTAAGTGTTGTTTTGAGGATTCTACTTTGTATAAATTATGCTTATGTACATTTTAGATCAATGGGAAATGAAGTAGAGTACTTAATCATGAATGCTTGCTTGCAAATCCCTCTTTCTTCGTTTGGTTAGTGGAACCTTATTAGCAAACATGAAAATAAATTGATATTAACCGATCTAGATTGTCGAATTAGGTCTCACACCCCACCAGCTAGCTTAAAGGGAGTAGGAATTGACCAAGCCATATAACTCATCCCTCAGCGATGTACTATATTTCTCTTCAACCTCCCAATGCCAATGCCAATGCCATTTTCTGAAGTAGAGCATGTACATTCATGGACCGCAGGGTGATCCCCCCTCGATTGGTGTGGGGGGCCACATTCGATGGGCTTTGCTCTAATATCATGTCAAATAAATGGATCTTGAGTCTAACTCAACTTCAAAAGCTAACTCATGAATGTACACGCTCCCGTCCGAAAAAGGGTTTGGGTGTGAAGGGGTTGTTGAAGAGAAATATACGACATCGGTGAGAAATGAGATTCTTGGACTCCTTATAATTTATATAGCTTTGGCAGGCGTCCTCCCTCTTGAGCTAGCTTGTGGGGATGAGTTAGATCCAAGATCCATTTGTGAATGTGGTATCAATGCAGACAAAGGTACTAGGATCTAATCTAACTGTCACCCATTATCAAAAAAGATTTTCCACGTGTTTGGCTCATGAAAAAAGAAAAGAATCAAGCTGAGATGAGAGTCACACACTTGAGGGGGCCTATTGAGAATATAATAAATGTGTGCTCTCTCCAACAACTTAATATTTGAGATGAGAGTCACACACTTCAACATAGATAATCTTTGGGATGTCTTTTGAGTGGAAATAATGATGGATATTATTGGCATATGCTGTCCTGCTTAGGCTGATGATTCTGATAAAAAAATGTTAGGATTCTTGGACTAATAAGTTAAACCAAACAGGGCACAGCTGCGACTAAGGTGAAAATGGCTCAGAAAGAGGCTCAAGGGGTTGCAGAGAAGAGGAAAGGAAGGAGAGGACCTGGAAGTGTGATAGGCTCCAGTGCAGCCGGTTGTGTTTGTGCATTCTTATCAATTAATGGTGTTGGTGGGGAGGCATTTACTCGCCTGTGGGAACTTGCATTTGTAGCCAGTTTCTGTACCAAGTTGAGTGATACTGTCTCGAGCGAGATAGGAAAGGCATATGGCAAAACTACGTGAGTACAGCCTCTTCACCTCTGGTTAAATACTAAGAATTTGATGTACTGAAAACAGTGACTTGTTTACGTAGAAACTGGAAAGACATTCTTTAATCGTTTCTGGAATTCTGTTAATTCTCAAGTCTAAATTAGTGAAAAACACGCTAAAGGTATTTTACATGTAAAAAATGAAGACCGAAAATTTATCCTTTGAAAACCCAAGGACTTGTAAAAGTCTCATGATTTTGTAGAATTGCCAGTCGGGGCAGCTTGCATGTACCTCTACTATTTCACTGGGTACTTGCTACCTCCCACCAATACATGTACCGATTAACACCACCTATCAAGGCTTAGTAGATGGGAAGAAATCACCTGGTACTTTTTTTTTTTCTCAGTTGAGATTTGAATCATGGTCTCCAATGTTTGCACTTTGTACCCGCTTCATTGACCACTAAGCGACGCCCATAGGTGCTAGAATTGCCTGTCAGTATTGCAGCATGCAGTTTTACATAATTTAGTTTTCATCTTAGGTAGTTAGGTGCGTGATGAGCTCTGTGAGTTAACACTTTTGTGGAGTGTGGACTGCTATTTGTAGTCATATACAATTTTAGATAGTACTAGCTACAAAGTTTATCTCCTTTGGAAGGAAATCGTAAGCAACTCAGAGCACTTCTCGCTTTTTTTTCCTCAATTCTGTCATCAGCTGGAGCAGATGACTCTCTTTAAGAATTGTCTGCTGAGTACTTGCACAACAATTGCAGGTATCTTGTCACCACATTCAAGGTAGTGCCTCGGGGCACTGAAGGGGCTGTGAGTGCTGAGGGAACCTTAGCTGGGCTTCTTGCTTCAGTCCTCCTTGCTTTTGTTGGTTATCTAAAGGGTCAGGTATGCCTTCCATAAATGGTTCAAAATTTTGAAACTTTTTGCTTTGTGGCTATATGGTTTCTGTTTTATAAAGTACAATAATCTGGAGATACTAGTCTATAATGGGATTAAGGATATGGAAACAAAAATGTCACGTTTAATTTTTTTGCATCTAGGTTCTATTATATGATTTAACTCTTAAGTCCCTGAGGTCTACAATGGTCCAGGTTGAGGCCATTAAAGAATTTTGGTGATCAGAAATGTTGGAGAAAAAATTGGGAACAAAACGCATTGAAATTGTTGTGGGGAGTAGCTGTAATAGAATTTTGGTATAGGGAGTAGTTGGAGAAGAAAGTGTTGGACTTCTTTATCAGAAAGGAAGTGTTGGACTAACTGTGGGCACTATTGCGGGCTCAATGGGCTGGGATTCGTGTTTTCACGGGACTTGTTGGCTTATTGCTTGAGGTTATGAGGAAGGAAGGATTGTCTTTTTGCTGTACTAGCATAATATATTGTTTGTGATGTTGAAGTATTTCGTCTACCCTCAATTAATGTGGAACGTTCTGCCTATCAGTATCTAATCTGGCGAGGATTGAAGGTTATGACTTATGAGTCTCATATCACTCTTGATAGTCTCCAAGTTATCATAGTTTTTTATTGTATTTTAAACTTACAAATGTATCTTTTTGAAACCTTGTTGATAGAATCATGAAGAGTGTAAATTGAAAGTGGCTTCATTGTTTTAGCAATCCTATTATTCTCCTTTCCCTTCTAGGATTTGTGAACATATTGATTTTTTCGTGCTATGAAGGTGTGCAAGGCTGGAGTGATAATTATGTGTAGTGTTTCAGACAAAGAGAGTACTAACTAATTTTCAGACAAAGAGAGTACTAACTATTTTTCTATCCGAATAGACTATGACATGGGTGATTTTCGATGAAGGTTAATCCTTGCATTATATTACCTGATTGGCTGATATTTTTGCAAATGTTTATGGCTGAGCAACCCAAGGCAGGGAGATTTCCATGGTTTTAGCCCATCTAGCCTATCTTTTCTTTTATTTTATTTTGTACTCAGTTAGCTGTGTAAACAGTCACTACCTCTATAGCTTTCTCTTGCCCGTGCTGAGAGACAAATACAAATACCATTTATTCTACTTTCTTCATTTTTTCGTTTATTACTTTGATTCAACTTTTAGGAAGACCTATTCCGTATTCTGACTAGATTTTTTTTTCCAGATTAACGTATCTGGGGCTGCGATATGTGTAGTAGCCGCCCAGATAGCAAACTTTGGTGAAAGTCTAATAGGTGCTTCACTTCAAGAGAAAGAAGGATTTCGTTGGGTATGTACTTTTCTGAACAGATGTCTTAACGTTTACTCTGAGATGTTAAGTAATTCACTCACTTTTGTTGTCCCTTGATGTTCAGCTCAACAATGATGTTGCCAACGTCATCAACATATCCTTGGGAAGTATCTTGGCCGTCCTAATGCAGAAAATAATACTCCAAAGTTAGCGAACTTAAATCTATGCACATACTTGTAGTGTGGAGCTTGAATTCCCGCCTTTCATTGCATACAGAGTAGAGCATATCATCGAGACATAAAAGAGACCAACAGTGGGACTTAGAGGTGGATAGAATCATCCGAGCTAGAAACGAACACTCGTTAGAATATTCATGTTGTTGAGAAACATTTCTGCTAAATCACTCCCTATTCCAGTGGCAAATGTATTGTTTCCCTTAGTATTGTACAGAGTTTTATATTTGGTTACTCACAAAATAGTTTATGTAAGATCCCAGGCATAATCATCATCATTTATCATATATTATTATAAGGGGGAAGTGAAAAGTAAGTTTGAAGACTTAATTACACATTTTAGGGAGATAACGTAAGAAGTTTAATAGCCCTATTTCTAGGTTTACTTGCATTTCTATATTAATGCTCCACATTTTCTATAGGTGTGCAATTGTTTTTTTTAATCATCTGCCTGTTAAAATTCTTTCTAAAGTAAATTTTCTATCCCAATGTTCTCAAGGCTGAATTCTAGGAGTAAAAATTAAAGGAAATTTCTGACAAAGAAAGAGAAAAATTATCAAGTGATTTGACACTTTCCTCTACTTATATGAAGTATAGATTAAACATTATCCATAAATGATATTAGCAGAAGAAACTCAAAGGACTAAGCAAATAATTAAATGCTTGGAATGTGAAAAGATATATTTTTAGATAATATCAATTGTACATGTATGTATAGCCTAGAATAATTACTGGTATATGAAAAGACCCCCCATTTACCCGATTAATGCTACTGATTTTATTTATTTGATTTATTACTAAGGTATTAAAAGTGTACTATTATATATGAATGAATTAATATCAGATTAATAATTAATGAGATGGTTTGTAATTGCCTTATTTATTACTAATTACAATGATTTATATTCTTCATCTTCTTATCCATTCAAACTAGACTAGATTCCACGTTCAAGCAGTAATTAGTGGCAATGTTAATTCTCTTACTTAGTCTAATTATGATTTTACATACAACAAATTCAAATATGTGATGTGATGCGTGCATCTAACTAACGTATCACTTCTTTCATTCACCGACGAAGTTAAGAGTGTTATATCTATTATCGGCTAATGATGTTCAACTAACCACCCGTCAATTTATGTAGCTCTGCTACTAGACTTTTACTCTCATTACTATTCACACCCTCTCTTCGAAAAAACAAAAGTACCTTGTATAACGAACTAAAAACATAATAAATTCTTATTGTTAAAAATTTTAACTCCGTCACTAATGGTGAATTCTTATTTCTTACTATGAACTTTAGAATGTTTATTATTATGGTAATTGGTATCTGAAATTTAAGTAGTGTTTTCTAATTATTTGAAGGGGGGGTTCAAACCTACTGTGAAAAATATTTACACAGTCTTTTTCTTATCACTGAATCGTCAATCAATTTTGTTAGAGGTTCACAAGTTAATATACATATATATTTATTTAATTTTCTAACATAAATACAAAATCCACGAAATAGCTACTGAATTCGTCCGAACTCACGAACCTCAACACATTATATATTCATCCCATATCAAAATCACCACAAGGTGTCCAATTAAATTCTTGTACAGTAGACAGCAGATGACAGCTAAGTTAGTTCGTTATTCAATTTCAGATCCATAATGAAAAATAGCGATAGATAAAACTTTAAAGTATTAATTTCAGGGTTTGCTTTTTTCAGTTCAATCAAAAAGATGGAATTTGTATTTGATAGATTATAAGTAATTGATAGTTATGAATATGAAAAGGAAATATCAACGTCAATTGCGGGAAAAAGCATTCTTAGTATTAATTATTCTCGATTTTAATTTATGTGAAGGTATTATTATTTGAAGAAATAAACAATAATTTCAAATTATAATTTCTCATTTTTTTATATGATATTTTGAGTTATTAGCTCGCTTGACTACTTTTGGTGTAATTTTAAGTATATTAGTTTTGTTTGATAAATTTATAACTAATATTAAATATTTTAATTTAAATAATTTAAACTACTTCATATAAATTGAAACGAGATTATTATTTATTGCTCCGACAAATGAAAAGATCAAAGATGACAAAAGAAAAAAATTGAATGGGAGCCACTGCACAACTTTTTCAAAGTTAATTAGTGGAAAGGGAGAAATTCCTTGCTAATCCTTTAGTTTTTGTATGGATTTGACATCTTGAACTCATATTAATTCTCTTAATTTAGTTTAGGGACCAAAACATATGAGAGAGGTAAAACCTCTTTATCTCAAATAGTATTCAAATTTTCTAATTAAAATTGAAAGAATTTCAACGTTTACGACATCTTTTGATGATTATATATAAACCTTTTAATGGGAGCAAATTCATGTAAAACGATGTGGAGTTCATGTACACTCGTGATCTCCTCTCTAGCTATGTACAATAGTGTTATAAGAGTAACAATAAATCTAGGGAGCGCGCACGCTCAAGCTTAAATTTTTTTACTATTATATATTGAATATTTGACGCACCTCGATAGATGAGGTTAGAAATTTCAAATTTCAGTTTTCTTTCGTTGTTTTTCCCATATCTTATGGCTTATAAACTAAAAGTTATAAATTGGAAATTCTAACTTATGATTTCTGATTTGTTTTTGTTATTTTAATCTAAAACACAAATATTTAAAAATATTTTTTTATTTTAGTTAAACACTATAAAAATACTAAAAAGTTATTTTGACTATTAAAAAATCTTAAAATCAATTCAAATCGACTCTAACTACTTTCTTTTTAAAAAAAATTATTTGGAGTACTCTATTAAATCTCTAAAAAAAAAAAAAGATATTACTCCTAATTTCTTCTTTGGTGACTGAAAATAATTATATAATTAAACTAAATTAGTTACGCATTTATTGCGCTAACAAATGAAAAGATGGGAATATGACAAAGAAAAAATTAGATGGGAGCCATTGCACGACTTTTTCAAAGTTAATTAGTGGAAAGGAAGAGATTCGTTGCTAATCCCTTTAGTTTTTGTATGGATTTGACATCTTAAACTCAGATTAATTCACCTAATTTATATTTGTGCTCAAAAGATCTAATCAGAGAGGTAAAATGTCTTATCTTAATTATTTTTTATTTTAAACTTTTAAATTCAAAATTTATAATCCAGAGTGAAAACATTTCAATGTCTTACTAATTTCAATGTGAAAATTACTCTATACATTTTAATCTGTTTGTCTTATTATTATTTTTAGTTCGTTTTAAAAAGAATAGCTTTTTTCTTTTTTGATAGCTTTTTAATTTCAATTTTTCACATTACATATTTAAAATCACATTATTAAACGAATTTTGATACATTTTACATACTTTAGCTAACAACCACAAAATTAAAAAAACGTTCTTTATTTTCATGAACTCTATGTCAATTGTCAAGTCAAAATCAATAAACAATTAATTAAAACAAAAAAAAAATTGAATTTTGAGCCTATAGATTAAAAGTATAACGAGTTTAATAATAAAAACTAAACTCGTACAAAATATAAATTTTGAATCTACCTCTTCGTACTAAGTACATCAATCTCCACAAAATTTTAGATCTGTATGGCCTTCTATTATTGTTGTGTTGTTGGTCTTGATTGAGAATAACTTTTTATTTTGGTGGAAAAAGGCAAACTCTTTAAGACAATTTTCTTGGTCAAAAAACATGCTCAAACTTCATTTGTCCTATATGATAAACGTGGTTTGTTAAAGTGAAACTTCATTCATTCTCTATACTTTTATTTATTTATTCAACAAAACAACAAATAAAATGAAGATTAAATAAAATTGGGAAGAATTCGATGTATGATATTTTTTGTCATTTGTACAAAACCTAATCCAACATTTTCAATATTGTACGCGGGATTTTTGTCACAATTCGTTACTCTTCTTGATTTGGTTGGTACCTCAATGATGAATATTAGAAAGAAAAAACATTAAGCAACTAAAATATTGAAAAAATAAAATATTTCTTATTTAATTTGCACTTAGGGATTAAGTTTTTCTTAAAAAGATTGAGATCATATAAGACTTCACATGTTGAGTTTATTGGTCCTATACTATATTGTGTATGCTTCAGTGGATAAAGTTAGATATACAAAAGAGTGTTGAGTTTCCTCCCTCGAATATGAATATGATTTGAGTTAGGTCAAGATTCATTTCATTATCTGGTCGCACATTTCACTTTTTCAACATTCTTACAAGGATTGAAATTGCACTGAGCACTTACAACTTTATATTATTCAATTTTTACTTTAGCGTAGTCGGATCTAGGATTTCAAAAATAAGGATTACCAAACAATACAATTTTCACTAATAATAACAACAATAATGTATTTAGTGGCATCTGAAAAAGGTGTTGAGTATGGAGTTTTGCCTTTACCTTGTGAAAGTAGAGAGGTTCTTTACGATGAATCATTGGCTTAAGTAAAGCATATAAAGATCAACATGAAAAATAAATACAATAGTGAAGAAGACATATTAAAAATAACGGAGAAAGAACAAGAGCAACAACAAATAATTATAGTAACTGAAGCAAAGAAAATATAGTGCGTAACAATAAAATCGAAGAGCAGACAACAACAAAGTAACATTAATAATAGTGTTAAGAAAATTAAACAATGTTCGACTACCTACTAATCTTCTACCATAATCTTCAACTTTCGTAATCTTTTATTTAGAGGTCATGTCATCGATAAGTTGGAATAGTAATCGATTATTCACTATTTATTAAATATGAAAATTATTATATAAATAAGTTTATGAAATTATTTTAACTATATATAATATGTAGGTCATTCGAAAGTGATTGCACCGACACCAATAAAAGTGCATTTATATGAGTAACTATTCACAGAGAACATACTTTATAAACTAAAGTTTATTATTCAGTGACACACGGAGACTGATTGACTATGGATTTGATGGGTTTAATTACCCTCATAATAAGTTTCGATATAAATTATAGTTATTCATAAGAAAATTAATTAGATAAGAGTAATTGAAGTACATGAAGTGAACTTTCAAAGAGTAAATCAAACAGGTTTAAATCTTTGATTCAATAATAAGCATGGTAGCGTAAATCTTAGAGATCATGTTTCAAATTTCGACTTGAACAAAAAGAAATTACCTAAACCTTAGTAGGTAATTTGATTTACCAAATTTGATTCAATAATAACCCCTTTTGGCCTACTTATCTTCACCAAGGTCCACTCCTACTTATATACCTTCACATATACCGTTCAAATATAAAGAAGATAATTCCATTTGTTTAAGGCATGACTACGTTCTTGCCTGCTGATTATATAAATTCAAATAATTTCAATGTAAATTTTATATTTATACTTTACAATTCAATTAATATGTACAACAATTCATTGAAAGTTTAGTAAAATGACTTTTTAAGAATCTAAGACTCGTAAACTCAAAATCAAACTCCGCCATTTGGCATGACTCACTATACCAACCCAAAAGAATTTTGAAAAATAATTTTAAAAAAGTATACACAAAAGAAAAATAGTAGCGCCTGTTGAGATGTCACAATTAGGTTGAGTTGACCATAAGATCCAAATCTTCATTATGTCTGTCTTCATGCCTTGTATAGACTTCTTTTCCTTTTATTTTAATTACTACTTACCCCCTGAAAACTATGTACTAACTACAATTATGAATTATTAATTGCAATTATTTAGTCAAGTGTCCACCCCTTTCATGTTTAATAAACTTAAATTAGTCATTTTCCCATTCTTATTAGTCCAATTATGTTGATTTGATTGTTAATCATGACTACCACTTTCTCCATTTCCATCTGACACGGTTTAATTTACAAAAAAAAAAATAAGAAAGAAGTGAAGAATTTTGAAAATAATGATTTAAAATAAATCTTAGATATTTATGTGACTATAAATCATTTTATTAAGGATGAAATGAGAGTTTTAAAGTTAAATTCTTTCTTTTTAATTATTAAAATATGACATTTTTTAGACGAATTAAAAAGAATGAGAATACTTCTTCCTATGCTTTTATTTTTCATTTTAAATAATAACCTTTCTTCGAAATAATTGCACTAATTGTTCTTTACTTCTTTACTAAATATATTTATGAATAATCTATGGTATTAGTTTTCTGAAAAGCCTACCTCTCTTCAAAATTAAATTAAAATATGGGAGATACTTCCTCGGTCCTCTTTTAGTTGTCAGTTGTCAGTTTTCATGTTGCACTTTCAAAAGTCAATTTGATTAATTTTCAAAGTTAGATTAGATTACATTAATTCGATATTTTAAACTAAAAATTTAAATATTCAAAAACTATAAGAAAAATACTATAAATTGTAGTTTTTTTGCATATCTATATGATTAAAAAAATATATTATAAAATATAAGTCAAAATTCTTATCGTTTAACTCTAAAATAGAAAATCATGACGACTAAAAAGGAACCAAGAGTCTGCGAGAGAATAGCAGTTAATTTAATCAAATGGTCCTTATAATTAGTGCTATTAAATGACTTTTACATGGATGTGCTAAAAATATGGTAGGTAAAAGACTATATAGATATATTCTCTTCGTTCCTATTGATATGTCACCTTTCTAGATTTCAGTCCCTTAGAAATTAGATAAGTTTACTATTATATCTTTTGTTAATATTCTCTTAAAATCAAATTTTCAATAAATGAACATAAATTAATTTATTTTAATTAATTAAATTGATCAATAAACATAAATTAATCATTTAATTTTCTTATGTTGGTAAAACTTATACTTCAAGACTAATAACTCTCAAAGATAAAATAGGAAAAATAGTGTAATTTGTATATTAATTTTGTGATAAGACAAGTATTAAGGATCATTTATTTTTAGTAAGAATGACATATAAATTGAAACAGAGGGAATAACTTGCCAATAAATTTTATTTGGATGCTCAAAACTTATTGAGCACGTGAATTTTAAAAAATCTTCTTCATTTTTTTCCTTTTTAAGTTATTACAGCTGAGAGAAATAATATGCGAAGATTATAAGATTAGAAAGTAAACCATTAAAACTAAGATAAAAGTTTTAAATGTCAACCAATTGAGCTATCAAAATTTTGCTTCACAATATTTTAGTACTTTTCAATTTTTACACATAAAAACAAAAGTTTTATTATAATATTTGAAAATGACTAAATTTTTAGACAAATGCATACTTTTCTGGTTGATAGAGTAATTGACTCGGTAATATTGTTTTGAAATATAGACGCTGGATTTTTTATTTGGTTAGTGTGTGTCACGTTTTTAAAAACCAACAAAAATTTTGAAATTTTAATAAAAATGAATAGGTGAAAAAAAACGACTTAATTGGTATTCTAATATTTCAGAAATCAATTACTCCTAATTGGTTTGATTATTTGATTTCCATTAAAGAAAAAGTTGACTCAAACTAAGCCCTTAATACAAGGAGTATAATTTATCATACTACTCCCATTTCCAAATTTACTCGTTCATATTTGATTTCACACGCTTTTTCAAAATCGATAATTTTATTATATCAGTCTTAATTATTCATTTAATAATACTGAAAAATAAATTTGAAATAATTAAAATATTAATACTACAAATAAAATAGATATAAAATTATAAATTATCTTTTGATTTTTTACCTATATAATACATAAACATGCTCTTTAATTTAGATCAATTGTCATTTATGCTCTCCAACTTTTGACGTGCTCAAATAAACATTTAAAGATATATTAAATTGAACAAATAGATACATGTGTCCAAAATGATATAGTACACGTACGACACATGTGTCAACTTATTTAATTTTATTCACATACAAGTAAACATGCACACTCAAAGTTGAAGAACATAGACGCAGGCTGAATTCAAGTTAAATAACACATTTATGTTGTAATGTTACGCTTTTGAAAGTCAATTTGATTAACTTTCAAAGTAAAATTAGATTACATTAATTTAATATTTTAAACTAAAAAAATTATATATTCAAAAACTATACGAAAAGTACTATAAATTGTACTTTTTTGCATATCAATATAATGAAAAAAATACATCGTAAAAATGTTAGTCAACTTTTTTATCATTTAACTTTAAAAAAAATATAACAACTAAAAAAGAACGGAAAAAAATTGAACATCTAAATTTTAACATGATGGACATGAATACTAGGATGTGCATTAATCGGTTTGGTTCGGTTTTATGTATTGTTGGTTCAATTTATCGGTATTCGACTTTTAAATACACTAATTCAATAACGAGCCAATAAGATATTCTTTATCAATTTTCGATTTTTGGTCATTAACGGTTCGGTTTCAGTTTCGTTTTACCCAATAAGAAAATGCTCATAAAATAAATATATGATTTCTCACTTCTCTAACAATTTGACATGATACAGTGAGACAAGCAAATCAGTTATATATGTTTTGATATAGTGAAACAAGAAATATAATGAGAAATTGCATAAAAAAGAGTAGATGTAGTATGAAGGCAACAATAACATGTTACAACCAAAACATAATATGAATTTTCTGATGTGAAGTAGAAGTACTATGACGTGTGAAGTGTGTAGACCATAATATGTAGTTATGTTAAATTATTAATATTTAATATTTATGAAGGGTATAGTAATAACTAATTACTATCATCTTAATGGGTCATCAGTTTATACTTTATCCAATACCAAAAATTGATATCAAACCAATAACCCAACAATTTTTTTTTATAAAGCCATTAAAAATCTTTTAACCCAATAATATTTTTTCAATTTAAGGTTCGATTTTTACACACCCGAAGGAAGTACTAAACAGCCTATTTTAATAAATTGTTGCCTTTCCGAGTCACCACCTTCACATTTTTATAACCTTAAATAAACTATTCATTTTCCCACTTCTATTATTCCAAATCCTATTCCTACTACATTGATTTATTTATTTTTATTATGTCTCCCCTTTAGAATTAAAAAAAATCCCTTGTTGGATACTGTTGCTTCCATGGAAGCTTCACTTCCCAGCACTGTAAAGAGTAAAAAATTGTGGAATACTAAGAAATTTTCAAAATCAAACTACTCTACCCATAGAAATAGTCCATTTGTCTGTAGGTGGTGGGGTTCTTTGTTCACTTGTTCCTATTTCTTTTCTATATTGCTCTTTTTCTCCATTTCTTCCTCTGCTTCATCAAAACCCTTTCTAGCCACTCCACCGACGAAACACCTTTATAATACTGTTGATTCAACTCCGACCCAGAAAAATACATTTTACGATAACAGAGTTTTTGTTGTGATTTCAGTTTTGGGTGTTTTGTTGTTTGTTTGCTTTGCTTTAATGGCGTTGTTTAAGTGTTTGGGGTTCAAGTTAAGGCGGCGGGGTAGGGGTGGGGGTAGTGATGCTAGGGTTACTGGGGATTTAGAAGAAAATGGGGATTGTTCGAAAAAATTAGGGGTGAAGAGGCTGTTTACTTGTGATGAAGTAGAGAAATTCACTATGAATTTATCGAGGTCGAGGTTGATTGCTTATGGAGGATTTAGCACAGTGTATTTAGCCCAATTTCCTGATTCAATGCTTGCTGCTGTTAAAATCATGGATTTAAGCTCTGAGCGTTTTCAGAGAGTATACAAGCAAGAATTAGACATTTTGCTGCAAATCCAACACGAAAACATTGTGAAATTTCTGGGAAATTGTGATAACGGAGAAGAAGGTATGTTAGTGTTTGAATATGTTCCAAATGGAACTTTACAGGAGAAATTGCATGGCGTTGATGGTAGAAAATCACTTTCATGGAGAAACCGTATGGCTATAGCATTTCAACTTGCTAAAGCCATAGAATATCTCCATGACAAATGCCCACTCCCAATAGTCCATGGCGATATCAAAGCTTCAAATATTCTACTAGACAAGAAATATAACTCTAAGCTCTGCGATTTTGGGTCAGCAAAAATGGGATTTTCTTCCACAATTTTACCACCATCAGCAAATAGAATGATGCTTGGTTCTCCAGGATACACAGATCCTCATTACTTGAGAACTGGCATTGCTTCAAAGAAAAATGATATATACAGCTATGGCATAATTGTTCTAGAAT
Source organism: Solanum pinnatisectum (assembly GCA_035578085.1). Classification (NCBI taxonomy): domain Eukaryota; kingdom Viridiplantae; phylum Streptophyta; class Magnoliopsida; order Solanales; family Solanaceae; genus Solanum; species Solanum pinnatisectum. The sequence continues at coordinate 42,195,057 of CM069082.1, read as the reverse complement.
TAATTTCTGGATTCGAAGCACTTTCATCGGATAATGGAGAAAGATTAATATCAAAAGCTGGAACTATATTGAGGGATTCTTCTAAAGTTGCAGAAATGGTGGATTCAAAGCTTAATGGAGCTTATGATTTCGAAGAAGCTAAAGCTATGGTGTCATTAGCTGGATTTTGTCTTGGTGATTCACCAAGCCTCAGGCCATCTGCTTCACAAATCTTGGATACTATAACAAGTAAAATTTCTTCAATGTCTTTTATGGTTTCTCACGATCAAAAAAGTTAAAAGATTCATAATTAGTAGTATTATTAGTATCTTTAAAAAGAGTGAATAACTAATATTGTCACTTTGAGTGTGATGATTTAGGTGAAATTTCTGTAAATTAATATGTATAGGGTGGTTCTGTTTTTTTTTTGTTTGAAAAAAAAAAAAAAAAAAAAGGAGTTTATACTTAGTACTCATAGGGCAATCAATTCAGTTCAAGCAATTCCATGTTTGAACTTTGGAATTTGAATGGTTAGTTTTCTTCCGACTTGTCAAATATTTTCTATTTTAACCTTTTTTTTTACTTGTATTTTTGGCGAATTTAATTTTTTTTTTCATTCAACTTTTTTGTTTTCTGTGCTACAAATTTATGGGGGTGTAATTGCAGTTGTCAACAGTTAAGTTTTTTGAGTTTTCCAAGTCAATCTTGCAGGCATACATTAATGGGAGGGCACAATGTCCCTGACACATGATTATTCAACTAAATGTGTAACTGACCTAATAGTCAATAAAAAAACTGATTTGAAAATTATGAGGTCTGAGTCTCTGAGATTTAAATTTTTGTAGATACATATTACTAGTGTCATTTTAGTTCGAATTATTGATAGTGTTAAAAATATTTTTTAATTTAACTAATTAAACTTAAATATACCTTCAATCTTGCAACATGAATAAAACATACTCCTAAATTCTCGCCAAGTTTATACTTGTTTTGAGCATTTTTCTTGATTTTTTTATTAAGAGTTTCATGTTCCTACAAGAACTTAAGACCATTTGTTAGGTCATGTGGCAGATCAAGGCTGTCAGTGGTGTATCTAAGTTTAGTTAATCAAATAGAAGAGAGTTTTTAAGGCTGTCAGTAGTACGGAGACAATACTAATAAATTACGTCGAATTTAGGAGTGTTTTCAATACGTTTCTCTTTTTTCATTTGTTCAAGTTTTGGTAGACAGATTCATGCTTGTAAAAGATGATAAATATTTGGTAAAATCATTTGAGGTATAGTATTTAAAGATATAACCTAGTAATTAATAAGCTGATTGAGAAACATGAAATATTCAATTTATATCTCAATAGAGACAAAAAAAAAATACCGAATGATTTATTTGGTATTTTTATAAAATTAGTCGAGATCTGTGCAAATTGACTCGAAACACTACAATTAATTCGAAAAAAAAAAAAAGGTGTTCTTGACGCATCATAAATTACGTACAAGAGAAGTGACCCCCCAAAAAAGGAGAAAAATGGCTCCTAAGCACATGATGGGCAACCACAACTATTATTTATTAAAGATTCGTAAAGTAAAAGGCTAGCACGTTTATTATGTCTTTTAAGGCTTTTTGAAGCATCTAAAAGAATAATTTATATTATCAGCAAAATTATAAGGCCAATTGGATTATACCACTACGCCAAACTTTCAGCCACTGCAAAATGCAAAAGCCAATGTCCTTGCTTCTACTATAGAGTTTGGAGCGGACAGTAACAGAATCAGAAATTTTATTTCCAAAACATGCTATAGAGTTTGGGATCGATATTGACGAAATCAACATAATTCAAATAATGTATCTTACAAAATTATGTTTTGTTGTTAGTCTATCGATAATTTCCTAAACTAGACCTGCTTAATCTATAACAAAACGTATAATCCAAAATACCTAAAATTGTCTAAGTGGGAATAGCTTTCTTATCATTCAATGAGCATCTTGTAATTCATAAAAGTTGGAGGCAATATAATCCTTATGTAAGGGCCATCATATCTAACTTTCAGGCACTAAGATACGTTGCAAGCATGGATGATTATCATGAGAGATTCCCAACATATCATATGTTTCTCATTCGTGAAAATCTATGCTTTTCCAAACTTAGAAAACAGATAGAGATCGAAGAGTTGAACCCTTTTCCAATAACTAGCTCTCCAACTCGAAGCCTAGTGTAATTGTACCACATGTTTATATATGTCAAAGTCTACTATTGTCTCAAGTTAGAAGCCTAAATTTGCAATTTTTTCCCATGTGGGGGGACCTTAGGTTAGGCAAGGGCATGTGTTAACATTAGATGAGCAAATAGTAAAGCTTTTACAGCTCTTCTATACAATAATTGACAGTAGGTACCACTTCAAATGAGCTGCCTCTTGATTTCGACCACTTATTACTTCATCCACTTTGAATATGAATTTATACAACGATAAGCAAAGCTTGGACCAGGCACTTTTAACAACGCATTATGAGGCTATTGGGAAATGAAGAAGGAACTAGGATCAGATATGTGCGGGTTGAAAATTGGTTAAGACAAAAACGATCAAACACCTGACCCACCTATATTATTATGGGTAAACAATGCATTAAATGCATGATAATGTAGATATTCATATAAGTTGTGATGGTCCGATGTTTGAATGTTATATGTTTCTTTTACATTAAAACATGTATGTGTATAGAAATATGGTCTTTTATGTTCGAAAAAAGAAAGAAAAAAGAAACGATAGGGCGGAAGAGTTGAGGAGGAGAGAATTCACATTACAAAATCTTCACCAATAGAATTTTCCTTTACTATGTGTGTGTGTGTGTTTTTTGGGTGGAGTGGGCTGGGTGGGGGGGGGGGGAGAATCAATCGAAACAACCTCTCTACCCCCAAAAGGTAGGGGTTAGTCTACAAACATGTCACATTCTCCAATCCTTGTGGAATTACACTGGATATATTGTTGTTGTTGTCTGTGATCGGCTAGAATACAAGTAACTACAATGCACAATTCTAATATGCAATTTTGAATCGACTAGAAGAAATAGTGAAAGAAGGTAAATTAAGATGATACAATGGTCATTTTTCTCTGGTTCCAGTTTACACATTCATTTTCTTGTACAACTTCTGGGAATTGGAGTGGAACTAATACACTTTTGGCATTCTATGTAACTGCAGCAGACAGTGCAGATTAGTTACAAAGGAGAAACACAATAATCATTGCTGAAATAACATCAAATCAAATTTCACCACACACCGTTCTATCTAGACACCTATCACTAACTTTAGTGAAGAGCTTAGGGATCTGAAACACCTATCACTAACATGAGTGAACAGCTTAGGGATCTGAATCACCTATCACAAACGTGAGTGAAGAAGCTTAAAGTAAATGTGCATTAACACTGCCTTCTTCGTTTCAGACGAGTACCACTTGGAGGTTGTTGTTGAAGGCTCGATGAAGGGGAGTAACTAATGTCAGGCACAAACACTGCAGAGTCGAATGGATTCTGGTAAGTTTTGGGCCAGTAAAGTCCAGAGGCCGTAGGTGGGGAAGGAACTTGTGGCACTGCCCAAGATGTGTCTGGCACCTGACCCAAGCACTCATCACCATCTAGTTCTTCATCTTCAACTCTTAAGATTGATGAAGAGTCTGACTCTCCACCAAGCTTGCCATTATCCGCCTGATAGATTTTAATGCAGGAACTAATTTAGAAGCCATTGAACATAATCCCTTTGCAAATTATTGATTATATAGGTATATCCATGCATTCTACTTATAGCAAAGAGGCAAGCGATAGACTGAATATTTCCTTTGGGAAAATGAAACAGTCATTGCTCTCAAACTCTTGAATAAGATACCTCAGCCAACATGAATCCCCACCTTTGACTACAGTCATATCAAGCAAACATATGGTCGAAAATGTTTCTTCATATACTAATCACCCATAGAAACAATAATGTGACTGACATGAAGGCATATTTTCTGTAGTATGAATGCCCAAAACAAAAGGGCACGATGCAATAGCTAAAGCTGCTTCTTTTTTGTCACAACCCTAAGCAAGGTTGTGATCCAGCCACATGCTAATAATAATGTGCGCTTTAGAATGTCTATATTGAACACTAATCGAAACTCGGAAGTCCAAGCATTTGAGTGGCCCAAATTTACTTGGCGAAGTGCAAGATAACCAATATGGTAATACTCCAACAATCTTTAGCACCTATGAGTTTGTCATACAAAGGGGAAGGGCAAGTTCATGGCAAAATGTCTGTCCAATCAAAAGATTGAATTGGGGCTAACAATATATACATAAAGTGGTCCTACCAACAGATAATCCAACCATGAACTCATTTTTCCAGTTCCATGTCTTCAGATGAAGATTATTCTCTGGTTTCTTGTTGGGGAAAATACACGCTTACGAGTTAAACCCTTAAGTATAGATAACAGAGCATGCATGCCACACAAACTGTGCTGGCAGGAATAGACTCCATCAGGGATTTCTCTCTTTTGGATGATAGTCCAATACAACCAGGTCCAGCTAAGGAGATATCAGAAATACAGATGCAGTCCAAGATATTCATGAAAGGTAAGATCTAAACCATACCTCAAATAATCAGTCATCCATTCCATACTTCTCATTAAAATGCAGTCCAAGAAATTCATCTAATTTCAATTGTGAAATACTACAAATACAACAACTACTACAACTTAAACCGTACCTTAGATGATCCATCATCCATGTATCCATAATTTTGATTGAAATCACCCAGACCAATAAATTCATCGAACTGCCATTGGGGCATACTTCCAGCTGTAGAACCTCCAGCAAACGGAGACTTAGTATGAGCAAAATCCCCAACTCCACTAGCCTGGGTAGGTAATACTTTGCTAAATTGAGCATCCAATGATACTGGGGCATTTCGTTTAGAAAGTGGAGCAGACTCTGGCTCAGAAACCTTCTGAATGGACAATGACGTCCCTGAGGATGAAATACCACCAGGATCAACAGGTTCAAGTCCTACTTTCACTCCAGTCAGCAAAAATCTTTGGTGAGCTGCAACATGAGGATTAGCTGTGTGAATAGCAATATCACATTTTCGGCAAAGTAATGCCCGATCCTCAAGACAAAAGAAATAGCCAACTGTTTCCTGCACAAATAGAATCCTTTTTATCAATACTTAGAATAGTACGGCCATAATAAACTGGAGATCAGACCAATTTAAAAAAAGAAAAAAAGAAATTGACAGATAAATAAACATGAATTATATACATCAAAAGTCACACTGAAGCACAGAAGAGAAGTGACTTCCATTAGAAGGTAGCAAAATTTCATAAACTTGGGAAATAACTGCTTTTGGTCCACAAAGGGAAAGGAAAATAAAAACCTTAGCCATCAAATCAAATCTCCAGAAGAGAAAGATGCAATCACTTTCGCTAAGCCAAATGGTAACTTATGCTTCATGCGACTGTGTGAGTCCAACTAATAACCACAAACTCCTTAAGGTGATTAATATCTACAATTACAATAGAATAAAAGGCCAGTAATGTTCATGATTTGATATCATGAGCACTCCAGATGATTGCGTAAGCATTACAACAATCTGAACAGGCACAATTAATCCTATGTGATACTAAAACTTTCGACCTCTAACTGAGCTTCTATATGTTTTTTAAAACATGGAGCTGCATCCCCCTTAGAGAAGTGTTTTTTTCTTCTCTTATTTCTTTTTAAAAAAAGAAATTATATTTTGAGGAGTGGATCCCCCCTTAGAGCAAAGGTGTGGGTTGCAAAAGCTAACAATAGTTTTCTGTCTATGAATATTCATAATTATGAACTGGAGAACAGGTTATGGCTAAGACTCCAGATTAAGGTTTCTGCTTTATACGAGGGTAAATGCACCATCACCTCACCTTCTCCCCCATCCCAAGACCTCTTTTTTCTCCCTTTTGTCAATAAGGTAAATAACTAAAGGAGACTGGACTCAACCTCAGTATGTTTTTCCTCATCAGGAAAAAGTGAATAATAGACGATCCTTAACCATGAACCCTTATGTGAACAACAAGTAATCATAATGGCTGTTCCTTCTTGATATGTGTAATACACTGGTTCTTCTGATGATCACATGCTTGAACTGAATCCTATCATTACATCTCGAATTCCAGTTTTATTCCTATAACATGGGGCACTCGATAATGCATTTCAGTATATCTTATATACAGATGTTGAGAAACCTCTAAGCAGAAAAGTACGAATCTATCACCTCTTGCTTCCTCAATCTCTTGCCCAAAAGGACTGCCAACTAAGGGAAACAGGTACTCCATAGTTTAACATTAAGAACCTCTAGATGAGCCCTCCACATGCCATATGCAAACCATATCCTACATTAATCTCCATGAATCAGCAGCTTTTCATGGAACCATAACCAACCAAGAAGGCAGCAGAATATTTTAACTTAGACCTCCATATATTCATTCGTGAACAAGATCTGCATATCTTCATAATGCACGCAGGAAGGAATACCCCTAATCTCCTTTCTTTATTTTGTTCTTTCCTTCCTCTTTTGTGGGTTTCCTTTTTATTTTTTGAAGGGGAGGGGTGGGAACATCAAGGGAAGCAAAGACCAAATATGCAATTTCTACTGAAACAACATGATTAAAAGAAATTAGATTTGCACCAAGATATTAACTTTACTTGCATATCTTTCCACAAAACAAAAAAATTAGTTCAGTAGCACACGAAATTTAAGACACATAAACAGTAGTATCAGGCATATAGTGGCTAACTGGGTTGTTAAACGTCATTTTTAGAACATAAAAAAATGCCTGAACAACAAAGGTGGAGTACAATGATCTCGTTGTACAAGAACAAGTGATATATACAGAATTATGACAACCATAGGGGTATCAAGTGGCAAAGTCACACTACGAAAATTTGGGAGACGGTGGTAGAGATGAGGTGAGAAGGACTGTGTCAGTATAGGGAGAGGAAGATGGACATACATATGGTGTTCATTAACCTAGAAGAAACGTACCACAAAGTCGTAAGGAGGTTGTGTGAAGATGTTTGGAGGGTAGAAGTGTACCCATAGCTTACATTAGGGCGATTAAGGACAGCTACGGTGAAGCCAAGATCTGGGTACGGAAGTGGGAAGAGACTAGGAACACTTTCAAGTCACGATGGGATTGCACCATAGAGCAACTCTAAGCCCCTTTTTATTTGTCTGGTGATGGATGAACTGATGCAACATATCTGATGGAGGTGCCATGGTATATGCTATTTGCAAATAACATAGTATTGATTGAATAGGCACACAACGGAGTTAACGGTAGGCTGGAGGTTGTAAGACAGACTCTGAAATCTAAAAGGTTCAAGTTGAGTAGGACCTAGACATAGTGCTTATACTGCAAGTTTCCCTTATTAGTATCATTTTTATTACTCCCATACTAGCTTAGTCTATGATTTTATCATTACATATTGCTTCCTTTGCCTCAATCATTGATATTATTTATTCCGACTACTGTTTTTTTCTCCTTTATTTCCATCACTGTATTTTCTTTTCCATATTGTGTCTGTTATGCTTTACTTGAGCCAAGGATCATCCACAATCCTCTGCCTTCCCAAGATAAGAGTAAAGTTGCATACACACCACCCTCAAGACTCCACTTGTGGAATTACACTAAGTAATGTTGTTATTGTTCCATAAACAGTAGTATCAATAAACCCAAAATATCTATCATTAACTTATACTACTAAAAAAACAAAAAAGTCAAAAATACAACTTGTCTAATTGATGCTACTCCAAAACAAATAAAAATAAATACAACTTACGCAGCTGAATCATTTACAATATCCACTTAATCCATTCAATTCACCTAACATTCCACACTTTACTGCCATACCAGAGATATTTTAAAACAAAAACCTATATGACAAGTAAAATTATATACCTGGCAGATGTCACACATGGGCATAGATGAAGAAGAACCAGATAGAGGAACTCTCTGATGTTTACTAGCAAGCTTATTAGCAGCATGAACCTTCTCATCACACGACCAACACAGCGCCGCCTCATCGGCGCAGCACAACACGTTCGCCTCCGCAACCTCACAAACGTTACACTGAATCTTCATCACTTCTTCAGCAAACTTTAGCAAGAATATTGACAAAAAAGGAAGAAGCAAAAGATCTGGAAGTTGCAAGTGGATAGGTTTATGCAGTAAATGAAGCGAATAACGGTGCCTGGAGTGAGTGCGGAAATGGAATTTTTGATTTTTTAGTATTTGTACTATTGGCTTTCTCAGAAATTTGGGGGAAAATAAAGAAATGGTTGATTTTGAGAGAACGTGTCGGGTTTAGAATGGTGACCCGCTGAGCTGGATGTGGGTACTGTTAGAAGATTTTATTGTATGTACTCCAATGATAATCCTATAAAAAATATCAAATGATTCAATAAGAAAGACAAGAATAATATCCATTAGAATATTTTATCCTATTTTTTTTTTTTTATAGAAGCCAAAACAAAGATTATAAGTTGGATAATATCTATCTAAAGAGTCAAAATCAAGTACTAAAGTAGGTAAAATGACAAATATATCCCTGAACTATCGTAAATGGTAGACAGATACCCTCCGTTATATTTTTGGGACATTTGTGCCCCTGCCGTCCAAAAACTAGAGCATATACACCCTTTATACTAACAGACATGCACGTGTCATAATCTTATCCACCAACCCGACATTTATTAAATATTGGATCGACGGATAAGATTGTGTCACGTGTCCCTATTTAGTCTTCTTTTATAGTGAATGGCATATATGCTCTAATTTTTTTATGGCAGGGGAACCATTGTCCCAAAAGTATGACGGAGGATATCTGCATACTATTTACGATAATTCATGGGAATATTTGTCCTTTTTCCCACTAAAGTATAATATCAGGAAAAAACCTTTTTAAATGAATCGGAATGAAAAAATGACTGAGTTTCAATAGACTTTGCTATTTATAAGATCAATCACGTGCTTAAGTTGGTTGCAAAGAAGTTATCCGCATGATGGAATTTATACCAAAAGATTTGATATGGTAATGATTGGTGTTGAAATAGCAATTTTTTAGAAATTAAAGTATTTACTCAAAATAAAAAGTGTTTGATTCTTTTTTTTCATTGTTATAGTCATATAGGTATCGAATGATTTTGTGCACCAAAGTTTTGAATAAATGAGAAATCATTACGTAATATTTTTATTTATGATATCTAAACTTGAGATATTAAAATTTTCAGCTCATTTTATTGATCGCCCTACTATCCTTAGATAGTATACTATGCAATGATATTATGAATAACAGTATAAATAATGAGGGGATGGTGTGGAGTAGTTCGTATACTTGTGGGGAGGCCAGGGAAGCCCCACATGTGTATATCATAAATTCACCCTTTCCTATTAAACATTATCCAAAATAATTTAAGAATTTTTATAATGGCAATGAGATATTATTAACTTGAAATATAGTACATAAGTCTCATTTATCACTCAATAGGTCTGTTTGGACGTGACTTGAAAACTGATTAATTTGAAATTAAAATTTTATGTGAATATGCAATTTAAGTTTCATCTTTCATAAATAACTATTGGTTTCAAATCAAAACTTCAAATTTGAGCCCCGAATCTTATGTCCTAGTCCTACTAATAAATTGTTCTAGTGCTATGATCTACAAGGTCACATATAATACCTAATGTCCTTGCTAAAATGAAGTTGATTTTTTTTTTGGTTTTCCAATTGTGTGTCCGGAGCTTATGTTGAAGTTTGACTAAATTCATATTGTGCACTGCAGGGCCATTTAGGGGTGACGCTCCCAACCAAATTTTCTTCATACCCAAGGTCCGAACCCGAAACCTTTGATTAAGGATGAAGCAGTCTCATCACGGCACCACAACCCATGCTGGTGAAGTTGATTCTTTGCTAGTGGAAGGCAATAGCTTTGAAGAAGGCGACATGCAATTTAGTGTGGGTGCCAACATGAATACCTCGTTACTTTTTTATGTTCAATATCTATCATCCTACTTTTAATGACTTCTCTACTATGGCCTGCGTGTGTTTGCCACAACCAGTGAATTCATATTTTTGTATATTGCAATCACTAAGATCTTCAATGCCATTTGACATTTAAGATCCCCTCCCCACCCACCCCAATAGACACATATTTTTCGATCAAGATATACAAAAAGAAGAAAAATATCACAAGTTGTATAAAAAGGAAACTTTATATAGTGTAGGGTATATAGTGTAGGGGACTTATCCCTTGAACAACTTGAGTAATGGGAAAACGACCTTGAATCTTGCAGTGGTAGAACCTCGTGAACTTTTCTTCTTACGAAATTTCTAGTGAGATTGAAAAAGAAAAGAAGAATGGGATAGTGTGTCTTCGACTCTTCATATGGCAATTGTCATTGTTAATGGACTCCAACTTGAGTGATCTATTCATGAATAGGATGAAGGTGTAACCAAATGGGGTCCTTATTTGTAGTATTTCTATCTATTATTTGGGTGATGTATAATTCTTCTATTTTACTGTATGAAATTTCAATGAATTAGATCTATAAGAACGCTGCACAAGCTTAGGTTCGACCTCAATGGAAAAACAACATTTAATTAGTAAGTTACAGCAAAAAAATCTTAAACCAAATAGAATGCTTGTTTTCTCAAATATGCCAGTGTCTATGCAGTGTATACCTATCTTCAATGCCAGAATTCTCAGAGCAAATTCCCAATCGGGTTTTCTTTATGTGTATGCAACTAACTCGAAACCTAGATAAACCTCATAACACCTCCTTAAGGAGGACTCAACTCGGACACCTCAATGTTCATACTAAAACAATGTGATAAGTCTATAAGCGTCAACTAGAAACTACCTCTTTTGCATGATTAGAACTGCTTTGAAATGTGATCCACATCTCCTCGTAATAGTGTTTCTGGAGTTGCAAGTCTAGAGAGCAGAATCATAAGGCACAACCGTCTTCCCTGCAGGCCTTTTAGCTGAGAAATTGTAAAACTGTCATCATCTAGCATTGTGCACTAGTACGAAAAGGTTGCGAGAGTTAAAGGGAGAATCTGCCAAATCCTTACACCTTCATGTAAACAAATTTACAAGAGCTCAATTTTGTTATGTACTCTCATGATATCAAGTGAGATGGCAAGTAAACTTTCAATTTTGGAGCTTTGGAAGAGAGTTCAATGATATCCCCATGTTGAACAGAGTGAATAAGATGAGAGCCATCGATATAAATCAGCCCTTCTTTGCAATACCATGCAATCTCCATCAACTCCTCAGGCTTCACAGTACCGTTCATCAGGCTATTATAAGCTCCAGGAGAAATGGGTTCTCTCACTACATACTGGAGATCTTGGGACAAAATTGGCATTGCAAATCCACCAGCTGAAAGCATTGCAGCTGTTGACCCAGCAGCTGTTGACACTCTAAGTCCACTTGATCTGCAATGCACCATAGAAGAAGAAGACTGGTCCTCTTTCTTTTTACTGTCAAGAGAAAACATCATTAAGCACCCACCTCAACACAGCATAGATGGGCAGTATGCTTCATAAGCTACAACAAATAAAACCTTCACCTGAATGAGAATCGAGACACTGTAGCAGGGCAAGGATGGCAAATTAAAACATCATTTAATGCGTAAGTTGGAAGTTGCTTTGAGTTGAGAGTGACTGACATCCTTGAGACTTCAGAAGGTCTGGCATGATTTTCAAGGATATCATCTATTATCTGCAACAAAAGGTTATTAGTTAAGACCTTGGGCAGCTTTAGGAAATTAACCAACAGCCACAAAAAAAAAAGATCCTAAATCAAGAGTTGCGGCAGCATCATGGTGAAAAAGTTGTGTCACTATGTGAAAGTGAATATGCTACTGTGAGCATGAAATGATTCATTTTGTTGGGAGTCACCCCTTTAATATGCATAACTCCACATGAGAAGAAGCTAACATCACTCCAGCTGAAGCAAGTCAGTATAAACGAGCTACTTAACCGTTATAATGACAGCCTGATCCCCATGATACAACTAGGATATATGCAGGGACATCATTGTGTTGAAGCAGACTGTTTCATGATCTTTGAACCACATTTTGCGCTTTCTGATCCCCATGCACGTTACTCGGTGGTAGTCTAAAATAAACCAAGTTTTTATGCTTTTATGAACAAGATCTTTGGGAAACTTAAAATGCACAAGTAAAAGCTAGAGTACAAAAAACAACTTTATTGCTCTTTTTAAGGGTGAAGCATAATCCAGATTGGGAGAACCATAAAAAAAAAACTACAAAGTAATTGAGCATGACAAAACAATTCCAGACAGTTCTACAAAATCGGTAGTTCTTCTTTTCCCTCAAATAATAAAATAAAATAGACCTCAAGGTTATCGGGCTCGTTGCCACTGGAGCCAAGTCTCACTGGTGATAGCAAGACTAACTAAAACAAACTTTAGGCGCCAGAAAACCAACCATTTCTACTGCACACTAGGCTTGTATCAATAACTAAAAGCATACACTTGAGTTTAATCACAAGTAATCATACGAAGTCATTAGTACATTTATGGGAAAACATAAATAATAGGTAACAAAGTCTCACTTGTTCAAAATTCTTAACAGTTGCCGCACATAGATATCCTGTACTCCTTGTAGCGTCAAATTCTTCATTGTAATCTTCAACCTAAACCACATAAGAAGTGACACAACAACTTGAAATAGAAGTCATCACAGTTGGACTTGAATATGGATTCTGAAGAAGTTGATAGCCACAAATCATAAACAATTGTAAAATGAGCTAACCTCTTTTGCTTGAGTTGGGTCAGAATTTACTCCTAGAACAGGAATGGAATCATCCATAAAATGGCTTGCCTGCAGTAACGTCCCATCTCCCCCTATGGTAACTACTAAATCTACATCACGGATCGGCCGACATAGATTAAAACGATAAACAGCTTCCCAATCGACATGCTTTTTCCTCAAAATGTTCTGACAGAAGTTTATAGCCTCCTTGTGAACCAGACATCTACTGTCTAGATATTTTAAAACCTGCAATAACTGCAGGAGAAGAAGTCTCACCCTACTGGAGCATCAGAATTTAAGAATTGAGGCATAAGCCAGTCATCAGGGACTTAAAATATTTGCAGAATAACGTGTAAAAGAAAAGAATATCATGTTCAAAATGATTGGAGTGCAAATCATCTCCTAGTTATTATGGGTCAATTAGTCTCAGGAGTCTAGAAATGTTCTAAACTTAATGACATATTACCTGGTAAAGACATGATAGCCACCAGAATCAGTCAGATCATATCATTCAATTGCTTGAATACTTTAAAGTTTAAAGCTCTAGCACATAACTAATTATGCAAGTAACAATCAACAAAATATCTCGGAAGTACAACTTTCAAAGAAAAAATAACTAAGGGAGGGGAGAATCTGAGCTGTCAATGGTTATGGGTAGTCAAATAGTTGCCCCCTTTGTACAAGGACTATTAATTTCTTCTTTTCTGTTTATCCAATGGTAAGATTAGTACTCATTCTTGCAAAATCAACACATAATCTTCTTTTCTGTTTATCATGCATAACCAACGATTGAGTGATGGACCCAGGACAGTGGCCAGGAACTCGCTAAGGACATCCAAACTTTGAAGAAGTAAATAAAAGTTTTTTTCAATGAATGGGTGCATCAAAAAATTAAATTAAATTATGTAATATTTAATTAAATATCCAAAAACACTTAAATAGAACTAACAATAGTACAAATCAACACCAACATAAAGAAGTCAACAAAAGAATATTTGGTTTTGAAATTGGTAACATGTAGAAGTCAACAAAGAAATTCTACTAGAGAAAGCATAATGCTTCAAATTTCACTAAGCGATATATAAGAGAATAAGTACAATCTTTCTTTGTTTCAATTAGTTTTCTCGAAAGATCACCAAGTCCTTCTAATGGAGGCCTTTTATCAATATATTTTACCAACATCAACAATATAGTTAGCAGGCTAATTCTCAAAGGCAGGGGCAGATATACAGTGGCGGAAGGGTGGTCAGTTGAATAGGTAGCTTGAACTACCATCCTTCAACCATTGTAGTTCCACCTTTGAACACGGAACGCCACAAAGCAGGCCACCCCTGTCCATTGCCTCAACTAGTACGAGTACAGAGGAGTTGGATATATGGAGACAAAGCCTAGAGTCTAATGGTTTCAGGCAGAGCAGGACTAAAACAAGAGTACTGGAATACATATTCAGTGTCTCATCACAGGAGGTGGATGGGGAAGTGAGGATTGATACACATGCCATCTACAAGAGGGAAAGCTTCAAGTATCTCGGGTCTATAATCCAAGGAAATGGTAGATAAACGGGATGTCGCACATCGGATTGTAGCGGGATGGATGAAATAGAGGCTCACATCCGTGTCCTATGTGATAAGAATGTGTCACCGAAACTTAAAGGTAAGTTCTATAGAGTGGTTGTTAGACAAACTATGTTTTACGGGGTGTAGTGTTGGCCAGTCGTGAAGTCGCACCTTCAGAAGATGCATGTAGCAGAAATGAGGATTCTTAGATGGATGGCCAATCAAGATGATATACGGAGCAAGGTGAGAGTAGCCACGGTGATGGACAAGATGCGGAAAGCGATGTTGAGATGGTTCGTACATGTGAATAACAAAAGCACAGATCCCCCAGTGAGGAGGTGTGAGAAGTTGACGATGATAGGTTTGACTAGATGTAAAGGTAGACCGAGTAAGAATTGGAGAGACGTGATTACACAAGACATGACACATCTTCAGTTCACTAAGGACATAACCCTGGAGATAAGAGAGTATAGAAGTCGAGTATTAGGATAGATGGTTAGTAGGTAGTAGACCATTTAGTGGCAGAGCAGGGTTCTAGCCTGGAGCATCTATTTGTTTCCTTACCAATATGTTATTATCTTACGCTTCAATTTTATTACTGCTATGTGTCTGTTACTTTGGTTATCTTAAATATTTGTGTTGTCACTACTTTTCTTTCTTTAATATTTTTTATCATACCTTTTTACCATAGCAGCAATAGGTTTATCAAAAATAGTCTCTCTAATCCACAAAACGTTTAAGTTAGGTTTGCATACACCTCACCTTCCCGAGGCCCCGCCTGTGGAACTACACTGGATATGTTAGTGTTGATATATTAGAGGATAAGTAAAGTGTTTCCTTGTCTCAACTACAGTAGTTTTCTCGAAAGTTCATTCTAATATGTATCATTAACAATATAAATAGCGTGCTGATTCTCAAAGGCAGGGAGGGCGTATTATGCATATAACTGATTATGGCATATCATCAAACACCTAAAATACACATAACAATTACAAGTTACTGTAAATTACCTTAGGGTTTCTGAAATGAGAACTGTCATCAAATTGGCGTGATGGTAACACATCGAATGGCTTTAATAACAGCAACAATCGCCTTCTCGCCATTCTCAATTTTTCTTTCAGTAAAACAGCGGCAGTGTAACAGAAGGATTGTGCCTATTCTATAACAAACGGGTCGAACTTGTCGGATCCTACCTCTCGATCCGAATTTAATTAATGGGTCATTTAATTGTTTCGGCATTTTCCATGTTTCCGGAATTACCCCGGCAAATATTTAAAAGGAAAAGGATCAAAAATACCTCTAACTTTGTTTTATTGGTTGACTATGTCCTTACCATTAAAGTGTGAAATTATTTTTACATCTACTGTTACTAATTTTACTATATATACCCCTCATTTGACGGAAAGCACCAAATCAACTTAAATTAATCCGAATCATAAAAAACGACCCGCTATCCATTTTTAAAACCATGCCCCCGACCCTCTAACACTTAACCCAAGAGATGAACAAAGGGAAAATAGGGGAGGAAGAAGCAATAACTTCAGCCTTTGTTTTCCCATTTTTCCGATCAGCCTCTCCTCTCGACGCTGCTGTCCGGCCACCAAACAACCACCCCTAAACGATCCCATTTTTTCCGATTTCACAGCCACCATCACCCACTTTCCGGCCGGCGACCAAACCCACCTGAAACCAGCCCACTCCGGCGGAAACAATCCGTAAACCACCTCACAACCAGACGCCAACTCCGGCGAACCAGACCACCCTTTACTGCCTCTATTCTCCAGCCAAAATGTCACCAGAAAACACCCAAATCAACCCCACTGGTCGACTTCCCTCAACCCATCTTCCTTCTCCAATCAGAAATTCCGGTGAACCACATCAGAAACACCTCCAAACAACCACCACTCACCTCCAAATCGCCAGAAATCACCACCCCAAAACAACCCTTTCCGCCGCCGCCTCATCGACACGGAAAAACCACCGCAAACATCCTCAACTCCATGACCTCGTGAAACCCAACAGCAACAAGCAACCACCATCGTTGTTGCTTCTCTTCCCCTTCCCTTTCACGATTTTGTTTGTTTTGCAGATCTGCATTTTCAGCAAACCAGAACTCATCAGCCCTCCAAATTCGACAACAGCAATCAATCCGTCAAAATTACTTTCTTTTATTGTTTTGCTCTTTTCGTTGATATATTTTACTGCGTTTCGACCATCTTATTGTTTTTTAATTATTTTTAGTTATTAATAATTTTTGGATGAACATTGTTCTTTCTTTCAATTTGTGTTATTCCAAATGTGACAGTATTAAGCACTTTATATATTTGGTGATGCTTTGTTTTATTAATTCCCATGTTAAAAATGAAATGATGAAATTGTTCCCAAAAAAAATGGAGCAAAGTACCTCCGACGATTTCAGCAGTAAGTGTTTTAATGGTGGAAGGAGATGAAGAAGATTATACAAATGGGTTTGGGGTTTTAGTTGAGTATGAATTAATTTGGTTTAGTGGGTCTGGTTTGGATTAAAAGACAAACGGGTCATTTTAATTGAAATTAGATAATTTTGGTTGATTTGAGGCTTTTCAGGGGTATATTTGGTGAAATTAGTAACGACAGGAGTAAAAATAACTTCATTTTAACGATAAGGGCATAGTCGACCAATAAAATAAAATTGAGTGGTATTTTTTATCCTTTTCCCTATTTAAAATGACCAAAGAACTTTTCAAATTATTGCATCAAAATCATAAACTAATTTTTATAATGTAAAATCAACCAACTATATTTTATATAAAAGATCGATAGGCGATGTAAGTATGATTTCAAAAAATACAAGTAAGCTTTTACTTTAACAATTCACATTATAGAAAATATAAATTGATATCAAAACATAAGTAAGATATAATTCCAACAATTTTTTTGACATAAAATTCGTGTGGCGTAATTTAGAAAAGACTTGATATGTACATGGTGAAAGATAATTGACATTAGATTGGATTGGATATTGGGGCTTTTTTTTTGTGATGTTTCATGGATATTAAGGTGAGTGGTTGATGTAAATACATTTACATGATAATTTGATATATGTGGCAGTTAACATGTTTTTTGGGGATTGAATTTAGTGTTTGTCAATGTCACATATTTTCGTAAAATATACGTTCTGTTAAGTTATATTTTTCGGTTCAAAGATTAATTTTATGACTTTTGTGTAATAAATTAAAAGCCTGATGACCATCTATGAAATGCATATTATAGCAATTATATTTGTTTGTAGTGAAAGTTGAAGGGGTTCTATAAAAATCTTATTGTTAAGTTCCTTTTCTAATAAAATGAAACAAAGAAAATGAAATCGTTTTAAAAAGTAATTATTTCAAGATAATTTATATCTTCAATCAAACAAAGTATAAAAATTTAATCTGAATATCCCTCCTTATCCCATTAAATTAACAGGAAATCTTATCCTACCTTCCCGATGAAATAAAGTAATTCAATCATTATAATCCAAAACTATAATTTCGAAATAACTTAATGTGCAAACCAAATAATCCATAAAAAAAAAATTGTTAAAAATTTTAATAGGACTGAAAATTTCATCCGATGTGAGACTTTTCGTCAAACTTTAATTTAGTAAGTTATTGTTATGAGGAAAAAGTGAAGATCTAGCAAATCAAAAGAGAATCGTGTGAATTGTCTTGGCATGAGCCTGAGGTAACAATCACAAAGATTACGAATATATTTTGGTTAGAAAACAATCATTTCATTGTGTATTTTGTGAGTACGCACAGTAGCCGAAAGGCTAAAAAAATCCTGTCAAATAAGTATTCTCTTTGTGCTTTTGTGCTTGAAAAAGCCAAGCACAATCAAGCACACATAGCTAGCTAGTCCATTCACTTATTCCTCGTTCAATGTCTGATATTCGCATTAAAATTTAAATAATTTAAATTCATGTTGTATATGGTCTATTCAAAAAAACGCTTCCTATCAATAAGTTTTCTATTATCAAAGCTCGAACTCGAAATCCTTAATTAAAAAAACATGTATCATTCATTGCACCATATTTTTTGACGATTCAATCACCAATTATTCCGCTCTCCACCCACACAAAAAAAAATCTATTCCCATTTCCTCCTTTATCCGTGTTTCTTGCTTCCCCCTAGATTTTTGAGAGGGACATCACCTCATCCACTTACACAATATATATATACGAATACTTGTTTGTCCATTTGACTAAGAATTTTTTTTCCCCTTCCTTTTAAGAGTGGGGGCCGTCAATTGAGGGAAAAAAAGTAAGGGTATGACGACATTTGTCAAGTACCTTATAATGACGGGGCCAGAATTCTTAACTATATTATTTCTAAAACTGTTATATCAATTAAAACTATACAATATAAAAAAATAAAGATGAGTAACGACCATACAAACCATTAGTTGTTGAGGAAGTTCAAAAGTTTATTTATACATAATATAAATAATTTACTTTGCTTAATTTATGCAATTTAATTTTTTAATAAAGGAGATTCAATTGAACCCCGCCCCTAGTTGTCACTCCACCATTATTTATACCCAATATTTTTGGGTCTTGAAATAATATATTATCATCAAGTAACTAATTTTACTAAAGTCAAATTTTTGTTACATAACTATGTTTGAAAAACCGGACTATTTTCTACACCAAGTACCAAGGCATGGAGTAAGAGGGAAACAACGTGTTTCACAATGAAGAAAGTCACATAAACAAGAATACAATACTCGTGAATTCAAACTTGCATATTTCAACATTCCAAAACAACTATTCCCTCCCTTCGTTCTTACTTGTCATATTTTATTTTTTGAGAATTCAACTACATAAACTTATAAATATATATATATTAATATATAATTATTTTAATTTAATTTAGCTCTAAAAAAGTAATCAAATTGATTCTCAACTATACATAACAAAAAAGGGAACGGGGGAAATTAATAATTAAGGTTTGTTTAAGCTAGCCATGCCATATATGACAAAACAATACAAGTTTGGTGGTAATTTATAAGGATAAGATGTTTTTTTTCACTAAGTAGGCAAAGATTAAGAAAATATATATAATAGTAATATAATATAGTTTTTTTATGTATATAAGTTGCATGAAGGCAGAAAAATGATGAAAGTTGCATGCTTTTGTATAGAATTCTCTGGAATCAAAACAACAAATGTACAATTAGGGGGGAACCAATTTGTCGTGTAATCATATTATAACTGCATGGCAATGGGCAAAACTTCTCTCTTTGTCCCCAAATTAATCATCACCTTCTTGTTTGGTACATTATGTATGTCCCTAGTACTCTTGGATTAATGTCTTCTTGTTTCATATTTCTTATCCTAAAATTTGAAAAAATCTAAAATTTAGTGGGTTCGAGTCAGCTTAGGCACATTTTATGCACACTTTATTTTATTTTGTTAGGATCAGTTTACGCACGCTTTAATTAGTTTTAAGAAAATTCATATCCTAGCACACACCGCACATATTCTCAACTCATGGGGTTCGAGCTAGCTAGCTAGACCGGGTATTCTCAACTCATGGGGTTCGAGCTAGCTAGCTAGACCGGGGTGGGTGGGGTCATCTTGCTAGAAATTACGCTTTAACTAGTTTTATGAAAATCCATACCATACCCTAGCACACACACCACACCTCTTCTTTCTCAACTCATGGGGTTCGAGCTAGCTAGGCGTCCCGGGGAGGGGGGTTATCTTGCTAGAAATTTACACTGTATATCTAAAGTCAAAATTATATTTCTAAGTATACATATTAGATATTGAATTCCTAATTGGCTTTTTTGTGTGAGTATTTTCTTATATTTCCTATCTTGACTAAAGAAAGCATGACATCATCATCAATGGCGGCACCACATGAGTACAAGGGGTTCATTTCAACCTATTTGACAATAAATTACATTATATTTAAGGTTATAATTTGTCACATAATAAATGTTAATTTTTTTAAAACTTTTTTTCGTGTATTTATTTCATTATATTTTAAACCTTTTAATAAAAATTCTCATTTCAAATTTTCAACCACTGGCATGATGCATGCATGTGTCTCTGTGGCATCAAGGAAAGATCCCTACGAGTCTAGGACCACCAAAAAGAATAAAAGGACATGAAAACGTTGATGGACAGTGTTAAGTCAACTAGTAAACTATTTTTAGGTGATAATTAAATACTAACGAATCAAGTTAATATGATTAGTTTAACCTTAAGCTAACTAATCAAAGATGAATAGTTTTATGTCTCTTTATTATATTAATGCAAAATGTTAGTACGTGTTTGGCTGTCACGTGAGCTAACATCTTTTTTATCATTAACTTTTTCTAAGTTTCTTTTTTGGTTTCCTATCCGGTTCGGAGCCCGTATTGAAGCTTTAATTAAATTCGAATCGCGCATTGTAGGGCTTATTCAACGATGACGCTTCCAACAGAATTTTCACCATATCCAAAACTCAAACTCGAAATATCTGGTTAAGAATGGAAAAGTCCCACCACTGCATCATAATGTATGTTGGTCACTTTTTCTAAGTTGATGCCAAGTATATCATAGCTAATATTATAAAGATGGATTTGTTCCCTTTGCAAAAGCCAAAAAGCATGTCTTTTTTTCTCTCCCTTTTTGTCATCACCAACTAGCATTATGCTTTGAGATTCCTCATTAAATTTAATACTGAAAATTTAGGCAATTCTTGTCTATACTATTATAGTATAGTCTACTACTAGCACTATATTCGTTAATTTTTAGTAGTCTACTACTAGTACTATTATATCTCTTCTTGTACTCAAGATTTGCACTTCTACTAATTATTGTACAAAAGATTTTGAGGTCCATATATATATGTGGTGGAGTCAATAATAAATCTAAGAAAGTTAGGAAAAGTGACACATGACTCTCTTTTTCAATTTACATGTTCCTATGGCTAAAAAGAATGATGCATATTAATGTTATTTGGAAAGGTAGACAATATTTCTTTTATAGGATTTTAAAAGATATTTATACTAAGTTACACTAATATTCTTTCTTTTCTTTTTCAAAAGTTCGAATAAGTCGGTTTGATATATTTTTTTGAAATTAAAAGAGAACACAGAACTTATATCTTAATTTCGAAAAATAGGTCAAATTTGCTTATGGACTCTCTTCTCATATGTTGAACTTTTGGTCTAATAGTATCCGTCGTTGAGAGAAATATTAAGACGAATTTGAATATATTTTATTAGAAGATAATCGAAGTAGGTCCAAAGTGGTTCAAGAGCTTTGTGAATATAAGGGCCCGCCACAATGTGTTTGTGTTTTACGTCTTATTGAGATTAACGTGTATAATAAAATAAAATGACATATGTTAAGTGATTAATTTATTTATACAATATATATGTTAAAATAAGTACAATTTATTTTTTAAAAATTTGAGTTGAAAATGTCTAATATAAACATTTTATTATGTGTTAATATGAAATAAATCATAATTCAAATGTTTAAATAAAATCTATTTGATAATGCAATCAATATATTTATCTAAGTAATATGTGTAAAAGAATAAATTCTTTCAAATGGACACAAGTCAGAAAAATTCAATGTCCCTATTATCCAAGGGCATATAATCTTACCCAATATAGATGAACATATCATTTCCACCATGCAATAATAGTGATCATATCATGTTAAATATTCGTACTTTCTATTAATTATATTACGATAGTTATGTCTCAATTCTGCATAAACAAATTAAAGTGGACTATACAAATGATCATATGTCTCAATCTCGTACATTTTGTTTACTTCCATAATTTAATTTAAAGGTGGATTTAAAATTTGAAATTCGTGTATTTTTATAGTAATCTCAAATTAATATATAATAAGAATCAAGCAAAAATTATTGTACATGTGAACCGATAATTAATTTATAAGACCTGAATTCATTTAACAACGTAACTCAATATTTTGTCTATTATAATACATATTAAAAAATCTATTTTATTTTATTTTTGTAGAAAAAGAGGAAATGGGTAACGGATTGAAGTGAAAATTTAAGTAATCAACCAACTAAGCTATCGAGATTTTCCAATTCTCTCATATTAGAGATTATCAAAATCTCATGATCTCTATCCTTTTTATTATATATAATTTGTAACGAAACTAAACATCCCATCAAATAGTAAATTTACTAAAAGTTTGCCAATAACGAAATTAACTCCAAGGCAATTGGATTGACGAACAAGGAGCCCCCACATGGCACGGTGAAGCCAAGCCAAGCCAAACCCCCCAAAAAAAGTAAATGAAAAGTGCCTAAGCACCTCTCACTTTTAACCTTAAGGTTAAAGTCGTGAGTTTGAGTCACCAAAATAGCAAAGGTAAAAGCACGGGGTTAAGAAAAAGTGCTATTGTCTTGCGTTTATATCGGAAAATTTAAATTAAGTTAAGTCTTGCTGTAATACCGTATAAAAAGGTAGATTATGGATGTAATTCAACCAAAAAAAAAATAGCTCCAGAGAAAATTCAAATCATATCAATGAAAATTTAAATTAGGTTGAGTCTTGTTGTAATACCGTGTAAAAAAAATAAAAATTGGATGTAATTCAACAAAAAAAAAAAATAGCTCTACAGATTGTCCAAATAATGTCAAAGAAACTATCCATCTATTAAAGGGCTGGCACGGAGCCAACTTGTTTTTTTTTTTTAACGAAAAATCATACTATTTATACATGATTAAAAAATATTTAATTTTATGTATATGTAGTAGATGTTAAACTTATTTTGACTAGTTTTATATTTCAAACTTTGAATCCCTTGATAAAAAATTTAATTCCGCCATTTCACCCACCAAAAATGCGTTTTGGCGATTCTGAGAATCTGAGTAATAGGGTAGTAGTATAATATACTCCTCTTATATGCGCGCGCACGTACACATTTCACTGAAGCAAAAAAAAAAAACATATAAAGCTGCCTTTTGCTTTTAGCCTCTTCTTTATTCGCATTAACCCTTCTCTCTTTTTTAGCCTGAAAGCTGCCTTCCTCTTTCTCCCACTCTATAACATCCGCCACTCTATACTCTACAAATAATCATTCATTCTCTCTTTCAATTTTAACCACATTTCAAATTTCAGAATCTAATCATTCATCGCTCCTCTTCAATTTCAGGTATATATAGATATATATGTGTATTCTTCTTCTGAAATCCGTCTGATGTTTGTTGCATTAAATTTTTTCATGATTGAATAATCTGGATTTGAATTTGCGATGGCAAAATCGCTGAATTGGTTGCAGACTTGAGAATCTAAGCAATCATCGATCTCCTTGTCATCGCTCTGCTTTAATTTCAGGTACGTTTTTCATTTTTTTTCCGTTCTGGAATCTGTCGATTGTTGATGTTTATCTATATGCATGAATTTTATCACAAAATCGCTGAAATTCTGGTTGGATAAGCACTTTGCTGTATATACTCTTTTCTATTTGCACGAATTTTGGATGAAGTGTGTATATATATATATATATATATATATATATATATACTATATATAGATATAGATATCGTTGGACATGAAATAGAAAAGAATTGCTTTCATCAGATCTAGGACTATTAGACAGATTTTTGAATTTTGAGGAGAGTACAAATGAAAGTGTATCTGCAAGGTGACGTAAAAAAGGTGCACTGCTAGTCCGCCACTCCATTCTGAATGCAGGAGCTGTACTGTTGTGCTTGCCCACTCAACTTGCCAAATTTCAAAAAACATGAAATTGGTAAACTAAACATCTAATTAAAAAAAATAAAATAAAAACTAGATATTTTTAGTCATACTTGCTTATGTAGATTGTAGAATTTAAAAAAAAAATGTTAAATGCACTCAAATTCTTTTTTGGGTAACTATGTAAAGTTCTTTAATTTTTTATTATTTATAAAATATATAGAAAAAACTATGGTCAAAGATAATTTGTTTGAGTGTTGAAATTCGAAAAGTGACACATAAATTAGGACAGAGGGAGGATAAAACTTATAACTTATGGGTGTGTTTAATACAAAGGAAAAATATTTGCCATTGAATATTCTTTTTTGGAAAATAAGTAGTTTTCTTACTTATTTTCTAGTGTTTGATAAGTAAGTAAAACAATACTTATATCTCAAAAATATTTATATGTAATATAGCAATGACAGGGATTGGGTGGTCAAGCAAATAAATAAAAATTTGAAATATTACTTATGGAGCTTGTTTTCTCCTATTTTCATTAGTAAGGTCATTTTCTCATTTTTAAGGAACTTAATTTTTTCGGCATACCAATACACCGTATATTAGAGTTTACAATTTTAATTCAAATACAAAGCCTAGTAAAAATTATTGCGTTCATCTAAATCCGTACCTAATATTATAATTTGGGATTTCCCTTATAATTTCATTCTTGGAATTAGTCTGTAAATGTCACAACTCTTTCTCTTGTGTTCGTTCAATCCACTATTCCACCCTCCACTTTATTTTCCACTATACTGTTGCAAAAGAGAGAAATCAGAGAAGCTTGTGGATTTTTTTTGTTGTTGCTCTCATTGTTGTTTTTGTGGAAAAGATTCGGTTAGTTGTGAGGATTGATGTGAACGCTAACCTCGTGAATCATAAATATTGAACCCACATTGGTTCTGGTGTTATATATACAGCTCATCATAAACACAAATTTCATAATATCACGTTTTAATTTGTTTATACTATTTTAACTTAATAATATTAAAAAATTAAATCTTATAATCTTAATTTAATGATAAACTCAAATATAATATCATTTCATACTATGAAGTATTTTAACTTATTATAATAGATTATTATTCTTATCGACTCGTCTCTTCATGTCATTTAAATTATTTGTTGAAACTTTTACTAACAATTATGATTATGCTGAGAACTTTTAGAAGCCTCATACTTTGCTGGACCCACCTTGTATAGGTTGGTGAGACAACGCTACATTAATATGGGTCCCTTAATGCCTTATACAAGCAAAATCATATTCTAGATTCCTTTTCAGATATTTAAAACAAAGGATTGCTTTTTAATATATAAACACAAGGCAGTAATCGGAAAGGGCATCGCAAAATTCCACAAATTGTGAAAATAATCAAAAGCTTTTCAATATATAATCATATTTCATAAACAAAAAATATCAAAATCTTCTAAGGCGTCATATTGATAAATCACGTATCTTCATATTCCTTTATATAAATAATTTTATAAAGATTCAATAATAGTAATAACTAGTCATTCTTTAAAATAATTATTTCACGCTTAACATAATTTAAAAAAAAAAAATTTTTTGCAAAATTTAAAACTATAGATCTTTCTTTTTACAACATATAAACTTATGGATCAAGCTTTACATTTTTAAAGAACTGAAATCACGTTCAAACATAAGCTAAGTTTGTTTGTGGATACAAGTCACCAAGAAAACAAAAAGAAAATACAAGTTCCTGGAATTAAAAAAATCTACTTAGGCTTAT
Organism: Solanum pinnatisectum; assembly: GCA_035578085.1. Lineage (NCBI taxonomy): Eukaryota > Viridiplantae > Streptophyta > Magnoliopsida > Solanales > Solanaceae > Solanum > Solanum pinnatisectum. Next base: position 42,169,185 of record CM069082.1, on the reverse strand, counting down.
CCCAAATAATAAAATAGCAAATATACCATTAAATCAAAATTAAAATTAATACTTAATAATATAGTACTTTGATAATCATCGAGAATAATTCCAGGAATGTGCACTCGCGCAGCCTTTGAGGCTGTTAAAATAGGAATCTGAAAAATAAAAATCTGTGTGTCAGCTGCATGGCTGTAAGGCTTTATACACCTTTTAAAGCTTACACGAGGATTCGTCTGCTCTTCCACTTCCCCTCTTTAGCTATGATAATAATTCCTCTGCCACCCGGAATCATCTCAAAGGTTATCAATTTGCTCTCACAAATTCATCACGAAATGTTACTAATTTTTAATATTTACTCATAATTATTGTGATCAAGCTTTTCCGGATATCGATGTTGAGATCAGATTAGGCCAGAATCCTTCTCCTTGTTTTTCACATCGGTTTTACAGGTAATTTGACCCAGGCTGGATTTGATTTGCCGTGGTTTCTGAAATGGGTTAATTAGCTATAGATGGTTTAGCAGTCACACAAATCTCTGTGCCTGTGTCTTTTATAGCTTCTCAATTTTATTGGAATGAATTCGGGTTTTGGTTTTCTGCATGCAATGTGTTTGTACCGGTGTCCGCTTTGAATCTGATAGCTGTTCTTTTAATCTGGTGGGTTTTTATATATTCACACTTGCCTCATTGTATTTTGCTTGTGTATTTTGCTTGTTTCCTTGAACTGAAACTGGGATACCAAATGAATTTATACAAAATGGTTGATTAAAAATCCTGGACACAAAAAGCCAAGACTCTTGGGTGGTAGACCCCATTTCCCTAGAGAATTCTGTGGATCCCATTCTCCACACGTTATCTCTTTCTTAGTATAAATCTTTTTTTCTCTAGTACTGATTTTCAATATCTTTGAGTATTGGATTTATATGGGTCTAAATGGAGTGACATGGTTAGTGAAGTGGTGTAATTGTTGTAGTGGTTTATTCAACTAGGATGCCGATGTCCTATTCATATATGTTTGCCTTGGCTGTGAAATTGCATTTTCACTGTTTGTACTTGAGGCTATTGTGGAATTGTATAAATTCTTATATAATTCACGCGGAATTTTCATCTTTTATTACCTCTTATTATGAAAGATGGTTGTTTCCAGGGACACCATAACTCTATTAAATTCATCATAGGAGGTCTTGTTCTAGACAGATGCCAGGGAACAAGTATACCGGCAACCAAGCGGTTGCTAGCACTCGATTGGAGAGGCTATTGAGAGAAAGAGAGCTACGGAAAAGTAGCAAAGTTTCTCACTTTCCAAATGAATCTACCGATAACAATAGGGGAAATGAGCTCTCTGACCATGATTTTCACCAAGGAGAAGCTGATAATGGAGGAGTTTCATATGTCGAACAGTACCTGGAAGGAGCTGCACTAGCATATAATGAAGGATGGGAGCGGCCTGATGGAAAGCCCACCAGACAACGACTCTTGGTTGTGGCAAATAGGTTACCTGTCTCTGCAGTAAGGAGAGGCGAGGAATCCTGGTCTCTAGAGATAAGTGGTGGAGGTCTCGTTAGTGCTCTTCTTGGTAAGCTAGCGTCTTTTTAGTCATTTCTGTTTTTACATTTGACTCTTATTGTTTACCTGAACACTAATTATCTATTTTGCGTCTTTCATATTCATATTGTTGAAAAGAGTGTCTAATAGTTATGTTAATAATTTATTGAAGGTGTGAAGGAGTTTGAGGCCAGATGGATTGGTTGGGCAGGCGTGAATGTGCCAGATGAAGCTGGGCAGAGAGCACTTACTAAGGCACTGGCAGAAAAGGTCTAATACATCACCTCTTCATGTTTTTGCCACCATATTGCAGTTTACCACACTTCTCTTGCTTTTTTGAATTTAGCAATTTGGAGATTGCTTTACATTTTTTTCTCTCCAAGAAGATTGCTTTACCTATATTTTGCACTTGTTTACCTTTTGATACTGTTCTTTGTAGAGGTGTATCCCTGTATTCCTGGATGAAGAAATTGTTCATCAGTATTACAACGGTTATTGCAACAACATATTGTGGCCTCTTTTCCATTATCTTGGACTTCCGCAAGAAGACCGCCTTGCGACTACCAGAAGTTTCCAGTCTCAGTTTGCTGCTTATAAGAAAGCAAATCAAATGTTTGCTGATGTTGTGAATGAACATTATGAAGAAGGTGATGTGGTATGGTGTCATGACTACCATCTCATGTTCCTGCCAAAATGTCTCAAGGATTACAACAGCCAAATGAAAGTCGGTTGGTTTCTACACACACCCTTTCCATCCTCGGAAATACACAGGACATTGCCGTCTAGATCAGAGCTGCTCCGAGCAGTTCTTGCCGCTGACTTGGTTGGGTAAACCCCTCTGAACAACTTATTCTCTTGCATAGCATCTAACAGCTAACTTTTCATTTTAGTTTACCTTCATAATTTTGGAGCTACTGCCTGGAAATAGTTGGTGGGACCTAGACTATGAGATCCCTGACTGTCTGTGCTGAGAGTGAAAGTTGAAGTAGTGAAATGCAAGCATCTTGAATTCTAAATTTGTGGATTCTAATTGCGGGTTTTCATTACTAGAAATAACACAGTAGTGGTACCATTATAAAAAGAAATACTTAACATACTACTGGTTAGATCTCCGCCTCTCATTAACGTTACCTGATGAGGCATGTCTTGAAAGATACGATTTGGCAATCCCTAGTGTGATTGTGCAAGACACTCAATCAATAAAGTATAACTTAAAAAGCTGCATGTAAAAGATATATATTTGGCCTAGTTGACTTGTAAAAGAAAAGTGCTGGCTAAGTTGACTAACAAATTGTAGCATAAAAGGGGATGTGCTGGTTTCACTGGTAACTTTGTAACTGTCTGTATATTGACTATCCAATTATTATAGTACATTCTCATCTGTGGATTTCCATGTTACCGTGTTTCGGGTTGTATCATGCAGAATGTCCACTTCATGGTATATCTTTAACATCTTGGTTTGTTGAGGAAATGTTGTCCACTTTCCTGTGTGATTTTTTGTCTCTTTACCTGTATGTAATGAAAATCCTTTGGACTTTGACCTATATTTGCATAGTTTGATGATTTAATATCATTTTTTGGTACTCAAGCTAGGAAAGCTAATTATTTTTTACGGATTTTTATTTGATCTTCTAATGGACCTATATGCTAATTTAATTTGCAGTTTTCATACCTATGACTATGCAAGGCATTTTGTTAGTGCATGTACTCGTATTCTGGGACTTGAAGGAACTCCTGAAGGAGTAGAAGATCAAGGTAGACTGACCCGCGTTGCTGCGGTATGTTAAAGTTAAACTTTCTACACTTTCACCCTGCAGTTCTTCTTTAAGAACTTCCGTAATCCTCATCTAGGCTATTTCATGTACTTAGCCTTGTGAAATATCTACTTGATTTCTTTCCGAGTCATTTTAGAAATATCTACTTTGATTTCTTTCTGAGCCATTTTAAATTGTTCCTGTTCGTACAGTTTCCCATTGGTATAGATTCAGAACGATTTATTCGAGCACTTGAAGTTACTGAAGTTCAGGAACACATAAAAGACCTAAAAGAGAGATTTGCTGGGAGAAAGGTATGTCTCTTCCGACTCTGGATCCTCTCTCCATCTGACCAAGTTTTTCTTTTTTGGCATGATATTTTCATGAAGTAAGAAATATTTTGTTGTTTTGTCTAATTGTAAATGTTCATTTTTACATGCTGCGCATCACATTGGGGGAAAACTTGCTTTTTGAGATTTTCTTCACCAATTTCATTGTCTACTTTTAATTGTGAAATCTTGGCCTTGAATTCGGTTGATGTTGTATTTTTTTCTACCTATAGTTCCTTAGGCCAGATTTGGTCAAGACCTGGATCCATCTTGGCCAATTTTACCATCATCTTCTGAAAATTATACCTTATGTCGTTCAACCAAAGATTGATAAAACTAATGACTCCCTTTCCTAACGGCTTGTTTTGATAAAATGGGTGATACATGTATAATAGTATGATATTTTCAAATCCTACGGTGACCTGTCATTACTACATTTCCATGTGCTTTAATCAAACAATTTTTTTCCAGTTCACTACACACTAGAAACGGTATCTTAAAGGCGTAATGTTAAATACATGTTTGTGTTATTTTAGTTAGTATAGTTACCATTTAGAGAGTGAGATGTTTCTTACTAAAACTTCTTCTATTATCCAACAGTAGATATCTAAGTGTTGAAATTGGACATAAACAAAAGAGAGAGAGAGAAAAGGAAAAAGGAAGAAAGAGAGATTTGTTTGCATTTGCCAGGAGTAATTGTGTTCCGTTGTTTTGGTCTCTTCAAGCAGATGCGGCTTCTTGGAATTTCCATTGTGATTTTACTAGGGTTAGATGTATTTCCCCACTTTTCTGTTTATACAAAGGCACAATCCCTTCTCTCATTAGAAGGTGAAAGTTTATTTGCTTCTAATTCATGAACATTTCAACTTTTTTGAAGGCTAACTGGAATTTCCTCACCTTTAGTTGCAAAATTGTCAGTCTAGTGTTCTTGCTAACCATTTCTTATGGTGTTATTTCACTTTTATGTATATCAAACTCATATCACTTTCTTCTGTTTTGCCTGTAGTAAGAAAAGAGGATGACACTTATATCTACTGCACAATTTTATGCATTGGCCATGCATTAGAAATATTTAATTGCATGTCCTAGAAACTTTTATACTTGCTTAGTTTTTGCTAAAGAAATTTAATCACAGGTTATGCTAGGAGTTGATCGCCTTGATATGATTAAAGGAATTCCCCAGAAGATCCTGGCATTTGAGAAGTTCCTTGAAGAAAATCCGTACTGGCGTGATAAAGTGGTTTTGCTTCAAATTGCTGTGCCAACAAGAACAGATGTTCCTGAATGTATTTTCTCGAGCAGATCCACTCTGAGTTCTTCTTTATGCCTTTAAGTTAATTTATTTTTTCCGTTTCTCCTATTATCATTACTGCCTTTAGGGAAAGTTTGTTTTCCACTATACTGGTTCAGTACGATCATCAGATATTTTGATGGCTGAATGGAGGTTTTTGATTCATAAGTCTATTGGTCGAAGCCTAAAAAAATTTTCTAGGGGAGCATCATATATTCCTTACCAAACTGAAAATTTGAAAATCTTGTTTAATGATCCGGACTTGAGGGCCCAGGAAAAGGACATACACCACCAGCAATCCATCATGAATCTATTTAGTGCAGAACATAATGCCCCCTTATTGTTGGATATCTATGCTTAGGAACCATGTGATCGTCTTGATTACTCCTAACTTGTTACCAAAGACGCAGATAGATGTACAGTAGATATAACCGACCAAATTAGATAAATTTCTCTCCTTCTCCTTCTACTATTTCTTCTCCACTTTCCATCTCTCTATCTTAAACCTAATGTATACTTGCCATATTGATTAAGATATTTGAAGGCATTCATTGATGTTAAACTGTATGTTAAGAGAATCCTGCCTTATTTTACCATCCACGCTATAGCCTTTATGAAGTTTTGTACTGCAACAGAAACATCAAATACAAAATATCAATGGATCCTTTATCAGTCATTCATTGAATAATAATAACGGAAAATACAATTAGAAAATTGTATTAAATTATTGTTTGTTCCTCACTTGTGGGATTACACTGGGTTGTTGTCGTTGTATATAACATTATGCTTGGCACTCAATGATGATCTGTAGTCTAAAGAACTTGTTGAGAAAACTAGTTGAGTTGGTTATCTGCTCTTTTCCTTTGGTTCACTTTATAATAACATTGAAGTGTGTAATGCTAATACATTGACAAAAACCAGGTTGGACCTTAAAACTGTCGAATTTCAATGAGATTTACTTGGTCATAAATGCAGATGTTTGTCATAAGATATGTTTGCTTAAGTATGATATTTTACTTGCTTTCACCTTAATATTTTTGCAGACCAAAAACTTACCAGTCAAGTTCATGAGATTGTTGGACGCATCAATGGTCGGTTTGGAACTTTGACTGCAGTGCCTATTCATCATCTGGTTAGTTTTTTTTTGTCATATTCATTGTGCCTGAATGCAGGACCATTTTCTTGACTGAAATATGGATAATATGGGTTTCTGAATGCAGGACCGTTCTCTTGACTTTCATGCATTATGTGCACTGTATGCTGTAACTGGTAATTCCTTTCATCTTGCACTTAGTTCTGCAATTCTTGTATAGTTCTATTAGAAGCTTCCACACACCATTTTTGCACCCCCCCCCCCCCCTCTTTCAATTGTTTGTGCACACTAGGTGATTCTTCCCATTTGTCCTAAATAGTGTTGTTTCTGCTCATCTATGTTTAGTCTTGCTATTTTCTTCTTCAGTTCTTTTGAAGGCACTAGTACATGCTTATCCCCTCACCTATGATCTCACCTGGTATGAGTCCTATTGGAATTGACATAAACTATGAGAAGAGGTTAGCAATGCATGTTTATAAATGGATGTCCTCCTAATGATCATAGTTCTCTGTTAGTACATCTTAGAGAAAGGGTATATCTCTGCATAGTTTTTCTTAAGGTTGTTTCCCCTTCAGGTTTGCTAATTACTCTCACAAGCTTAAGATTCTTGTAGTTTCACTACTCTTATGGACATAACAAATTAGTTTGGCAATGGAATAGATAGATTGTAAATCTGGAATTGGTTCATAACTTTATTCACTAGAGAATGCATAAGTTGTGCTCCAGGTTCTGAATGAGGGACAATTGGATAAGTATGTTTTTGACACATTCTGAAAGCATATACATGCCAAAGTCCATATTTTCCTTATTGCGATCTTGAAGAAAACGGAAGGTTTTACTAATGCTTCTTTTTCTATCATATTTGTTATATTACTATTTGTTCAAGATTATAGAATGGTGAAATAATAATATGGACATGATGATAATTTAACATATATATATATATATATATATGAATCATTAATTCTGTTGTTTTTCCTCATTAGCTAAATTCTTTTGGTAGTTGCATGTCAGTTCCTATTGTAGTTGATAAGTTGGCAATGTCTTGTTCATCAGATGTAGCGTTGGTTACCTCTTTAAGAGATGGCATGAACCTCGTCAGCTATGAATTTGTAGCCTGCCAAGAGTTGAAAAAAGGGGTCCTTATTCTCAGCGAAGTAATAATCATATATCTCATTGCAATTCTATTTCCTCTCATGTCATAATTACTATTGTTTTTTCTTTAAAAAATATTTTATGTTTTTCGGCATTGTGAAGAGATAAAATGAAAAATAAAATTAGGCATAACCTTACGGATATTTTTGTGTTTATTTGCTAATTGATTTTGACAAAGCTAACCATTTATAGAAAACAAAAACAAGATTATAGTTATCCTAACTTTCTCTTGAAATTTGGCTTTCTTTTTTTCCAATAAAAATATTTGACACAATCCTTTTTCCAAATGAAAAGAAAAGGATTTTCCAATAAAAAGATTTTGACAAAGCTAACCATACCTTCATTCTTCTTCTTCTTTTTTTTCCATCTGTTTATGACATTTTTATATAACATTTTAAACTTAATTTTTTTACAACAATTGTTTTTATTTGTCCATGAAAATAAATAGTGAATGAATTAATTCTTAAAATGATAACTTTATAGCTTTGCATTTAAAAAAGCGAATTTCGAAAGAATGATGCATGAATTTTGTTACTAAAAATATTATGATATTTTATTAAGTTTTTGTTTTAGGTCACTGATTGTATTGTGCCTCCTCTGTTTGTAGTTTGCAGGTGCTGCACAATCGTTAGGTGCTGGAGCAATTCTGGTGAATCCATGGAATATAACAGAGGTTGCTGCGTCGATTGGGCAAGCTTTAAATATGTCAGCTGAAGAAAGAGAAAAACGCCACAGGCATAACTTTCTGCATGTGACTACCCATACTGCTCAAGAATGGGCTGAGACTTTTGTGAGGTAAGAAGACATTAAGAGCGTAAAGCTAACACAGAAATTCACCTAATCACTGCCACTTATGAGAGAACCTCTTGAATTATTCTTCAGACTCCTGTAAAAACACTTTGTGGTGGCGAAAAAGTAATAATAGTATAATGCCATGCAATGTGACCCCAGCTGTTTTACTTTGGCCCCAGCTTATTCTTCAGGATTTATATATTTGTATTCTTGGAGTCATTAAAATTTATCTACAGCCAGCCTGTTTATAGCTAGGGATCTTATGTCAGAATGTGCAAACTCTCATTGAGGGTATGCCTACCTTGAGAATGATTAGAGGCATCATCTTATATAGTTTGCATATCTACCTTGGTCATTTCTGTGTTTAGTCGTATTGTTTCTCTTGATATTAAACAACACTCTTTTTATCAACTGTGTTGATCACTCATCAGCACGGATACTATAGGCATAATTTAACAATTGTCATGTTAACTGAGATTATACTTGAAGCTTTTAATGGGGCTTCATATTGATAAGCTTTGTTTGTATCTTAGTTAGTCACTATTCCTCTTCTTTGCAGTGAACTAAATGATACTGTTATTGAAGCTCAACAGAGGATAAGAAAAGCTCCGCCCCGGCTTAACATCAGTGATGCAATTGAGCGCTATTCATTTTCCAATAATCGTCTACTAATATTGGTATCACACGCTCCTTTTTCAAAAGAAATTTGCCTGAAACTTTTACTTATACAGAAGCTTACAGTTGACTTCTGTACTTTCCTTAATGACTCTGACATTGATGATAACTTTTTGAGCGTTGAAGAGCTCATATGTTGCAGAAAGTCTATCTATATGGCTTTAGATGATGAATCACGTTAGTGGAAAATCCTATGCAAATTTGAATAGCATTCCAACTATGTGTTTGAATTTGACATGTGCACTTGAGTTCAAGTTGGTGCTGCTTTTGTTTGCATATTTGAGTGAAGGGATCTAGGACGCTACCATGATTAGAGGCTCGGTGATCTGGGGAAGGTGTTTTGGAGGAAAATCTCCAGTTAGTGGTAGGCATTTGTGTTAAGGGGTTATACGTATGGTGAAGAGTGGATGCAGCGTCCCCTTCCCCATTGCCTTTCTGAGGCAACTTAAGCTCTAAGCCTAATTTTGTGCGATATTATATTTTTTTCCAAATGCAATTTTCTTTTCTTTGATCAGTATATGCAGCAACTAGCTAGATTAATGACAATTTCTTGATTTCATTATGGTGGTCCTCAAAAACAGGGTTTCAATTCTACACTGACAGAATCGGTGGATACCCCTGGAAGAAGAGGTGGAGATCAAATCAAAGAAATGGAACTGAAATTGCATCCTGAATTGAAAGAATCATTGCTCGCGATTTGTAACGACCCAAAGACAACAGTCGTTGTCCTCAGTGGAAGTGATAGAAACGTCTTAGATGATGTATTGCCTTACAACTAGCAATATTTCAATTCCCTCAACTGTAGCGACGTTTCCCCATGTGAAATTTGTACTTTTGCAGAACTTCAGCGAGTACAACATGTGGTTAGCAGCAGAAAATGGAATGTTTTTGCGATCTACAAACGGTGTATGGATGACAACCATGCCAGAACACCTAAACATGGACTGGGTTGATAGTGTCAAGGTATGAGCAAGTGTAGCTAGGTTCTGTTAGTGCATCTTTCAGCTCTAACTTCTCTGATTCTCTTGACAATATTTAGCACGTCTTCGAGTACTTCACTGAAAGGACACCGAGATCTCACTTTGAACAACGTGAAACTTCACTTGTTTGGAATTACAAGTATGCAGGTGATCTTACTTTCATCATCCATTTTCAAGATATTTCAGTCATGCATTTCTTGTTTGTAGCTATTTAAAGTTTAGTCTTGCCTTAGGTGTGTCAATTCTCTTTTTCCTTTTTTCCTTCTTCTTTATACATTTCTTCTTTTAGATGTTGAATTTGGAAGATTGCAAGCTAGAGACATGCTTCAGCATCTCTGGACAGGTCCAATATCAAATGCATCTGTTGATGTTGTACAAGGACTTCGTTCCGTTGAGGTCCGAGCAGTTGGTGTTACAAAGGTGACAACATTGTTTCTTATGTAACAATTCTTTTTCCTATCCTCGTACACTCATGTATATACACACACATGCAGGGAGCAGCAATAGATCGTATACTGGGGGAGATCGTACACAGTAAAGCCATTGCAACACCAATTGATTACGTTTTATGCATAGGGCATTTTCTGGGGAAGGTAAATTCTTTGAAGCCTTCAAAATGTCCTCACTTCAAGTTAGTATTGCTATTGCTGTGAGCTTTGAGCTTTTTAATTCAGAGTAACCCCTGTCTGTTTAACTAGTTCCAGATTTTGATAAAGTAGTCCGACTTATCTTTCAAAAAATATTTTTTTTTTTTTGAGAAAATCAAAGTAGGGGATAGGTTGATCATTTGCATCTGTATTCTTGTTTTCATGTGTACATCTTGAATTTTGATGCTGTTGTAAGCACTGCCCATTATATTGCTACACTTTTATCTGTTGCCTTTGTAAATATAGGATGAGGATGTATATACATTTTTTGAGCCAGAGCTTCCTTCTGACTGCATTGGTATGCCAAGAAGTAAGGTCAGTGATGCACCAAAGGTGCCCGGGGAAAGGCGATCAGTTCCAAAACTCCCTTCTAGTCGAACTAGCTCAAAGTCATCTCAGAATAGGAACAGGCCAGTTTCAAACTCGGATAAGAAAACTTCCAATGGACGAAGGCCCTCACCTGAAAATGTGTCATGGAATGTGCTGGATCTGAAGAAGGAGAATTACTTCTCTTGTGCAGTTGGCAGGACACGTACAAACGCTCGGTATCTGCTCAATGCGCCTGACGATGTTGTTGCTTTTCTAAGGGAACTAGCTGAAGCACCTATTTCAAATGGGACATCATGAAAAAAGAAGGATGGATGATGCTGGTTGCATCAAGTGATGAATGATCAGTACCAAGTTCTTGATTGAGGGAGATTTGTATGGGATGATATTGAATAGACGTTTTATACCTTGTTTACTTTGGATATAGATGTTTGCATTCAATAGTCTACAAAGTAAAGAAAATAACCTTCATGCTAGCAAATACTCCATCCGTGTCAATTATTTTGACTTGGTACGAAGTTTGAGAAAATCAAGTAACTTTGAATTTTGTAGTTTTAATAAACATGTCATATGAACAAATTGAAGCAGACAGAACCAAGCAACTCAAATCACAAGCCCTTGTCACAAGCATTATATTTGGAGTCACTAAAATGAACTTCAAAAGTTCAAGCGTCTTTTTGTGGACTATTTTATACACCGGGTATGTTTTAAACATACCCTTGCATCGTTTACTGGAGTTCAACAGAAATGTACATTTCATCTGCCTGTACAATACTGGCAAAACACACAGCTACTTCCCATGTGAAAGAAAACCAACACAACACAAATGGAGCAAGAAACAATTCATAATTCCATATATATATTAAGATCCAACAAATGGACTCTTAGCATACCGAGATGACAAAAGATGCATGGGAACTCTTACACAAACCACCTCATAGCACATAAAATTAAACTCATATAAACTGACAACAAAGCCAAGTGTAGGAATTCTAGACACCGGTAAGAACCTAAATATTTTAAAATGTTGGCTACTAATGATGAATAATCACTAAACTAGAATACAAAGTCAAGTAGCATATTGATCCAAACCAGAAGTCTGCTCTCCACATCCTGAGGGCTTCTTATGCAGAAGTTTTTCTATTTGGTTCAAACACATTTTTGATTAATGATTCTTTAATAGACAGCAACTCAGGGAACTCCTTTTTCAACTTGGACGCGTCCATTTCATTGTTACTGCGAGGTGCAACAATTACCTTAGCCTGCTCTTCCAGTGTGAAGTTGGACAATTTAAATTCTGGGTTTATGTATTTCTTGTACATCTCCAAGATCTCGTTATGGCTCACAACACCAGGGTTTGTGAAATTCCATATGCCTGTGAGATTCCGCTTTGCCATCTCGATTGAAATTGGAAGAAGCTCATCCAAAATCGTCATGCTGTTGGGAATGTTGACCACTTTATTGTAGCGGCTAATCTTGGTGATGAAGTTACGGGGGTTGTTGAGGTCTGAAGAAATTGGCATCCTGACTCTAAGGGTGCAAACATTGGGGTACTCTTTCAACAACTCTTCAACCTGGTGGAAGAAACAAACAAAAAATATTAATATTTGTAAAAGATTTGGTCACATGCAACAGAGAATCTTAAGGAGTACCTACCATGGCCTTGGTCTTTGAATAGAAAGAACCGGTGAAATTGGGTGTGTCTTCCTCTTTGAATCCAATGCCAGAACCTTCTGGGTGTGCAGCATCGTATTCGAATATGCAACCGGTTGCAAAATTCATCATCAGTAAACCATTCTCCTTACAAACATCTGCCAAGTTTAGAGTTCCAGCAACATTCGTACGGATTGTTTCAGTCTTATGACTCTCGCACCAATCAACATTGGGCCTGCCAGTGACACCAGCAGCATTGAATACATGTGTGGGCTTCACAGCATGAATGTCTGACAAAAGTTGTGAGCGATCCTCCAGACGTCCCTTTCCATACTCATAAGGAATTCCCTGTTTCTCACACAGTTTGCTTAGGAGACCACCAATCCACCCAGTCCTACCATAAATCAAAAACTTATAAGGTGATTTACTAGGAGAGTTGCTGATCTTGGAAGCTGGAACTACCATTCCGGTATGGTTGGCGTTTCCTGAGATTTCAGATGATCCAGAATCATCTTTTTCAGCTCCATCCAAATTTCTCTCTACCCCACCAGGCATCATCAGCATTCTAGGATGGGGAAGCAATGCCCCAGAGACATCTCCCCACCAATCAGGATTATTGACATACCAATCCATCGTTTTTTTCAGACCCTCTTCCCAGGTGGTCTTCTCGGACCAACCCAGGTTCTTCAACTTCTGATCATCTAGGAAATACCTCTGGTCATTGAAGGGCCTGTTCTCCACAAACTGAATGCTTGCGTCTGGATCCTTGTTAAAAAGATTGGATATATCTTTGGCAACATCAATCACTCGCCTCTCTTTCTTAGTCCCGATGTTATAAACATGACCAACATCACCTCGGTGAAGAACAACTTCGAAAGCCTCAGCAACATCCTCACAATAGAGATAACTTCTAACATTTGAACCATCTCCGTGAATAGGAAGAGGCTTCCCATTCAAAGCTAAAAGTATGAACTTTGGGATTAGCTTCTCAGGAAATTGATTGGGACCATACACATTGTTCCCTCTAGTGGTGATAACAGGCAATCCATATGATCTTCCATATGCCATAACAAGCATTTCAGCTCCAGCTTTCGTGGCTGAATATGGGTTTGTGGGAAGAAGTTGTGAGGCTTCATGGTTTCCTACAACAGCATCTTCATCAGTTTCTCCATAAACCTCATCAGTGCTAACATGTATAAATCTTCTGATCTGACCAGTAACTTTGCATGCCTCTAATAGCACGTGTGTGCCATAAATGTTGTTCTTGGTGAACTCAAAGCTATTACCAAAGGAGTTGTCGACATGGGTCTGAGCAGCAAAGTGCATTATAGTGTCAATGTTCTCGGTGATGAGAAGGTAGTTAACAAGATCAGCACTGCCAATGTCTCCCTTAACAAACTTGAAATTAGGGGAAGATCGAGATGGGGAAAGATTTTTCAGGTTTGAGCAATAATCAAGCTTGTCAAGGACCACAATATTGTACTCAGGGTAACTCCGAACAAGGCGGTTGGCAACATGAGATGCAATAAACCCTGCGGCCCCAGTAATGAGTATATTCTTTGGGGTATAGTTAGACATTCTGATGTCGAATTTCAAATATATTCACAGCTTAACAGCAACTCAAACCCTGAAATAAAAAAGAAATAACTTCATCTAATCAACAACTGTCAAAAATGCTTAAGAAAAGCACAAAGGCAAAAAAAAAAAAACCTAAATTGCTCGGACTCTTAAAAAATGTTAAGTGAGGATTGGATTTCCAAAAGTAGTGTATTATTGGAGAATCCAACACAGATGCAGCCACATTTTTGGAGAGAACAAGCAACATACATAAAAACGAGTTCTTTATTTAGATTAATAGCCAGGTCACAACATCTGAGAACTAAAAATCAACTAAACCATATCATGAATGTTGAATAAAGCAAACATACACCAACAAAAACAAACTCCATGCACATCAAAGAATTGAAAACCCTAATGGTAGTGATTATGCATGAACAAATACATAATTTCCCCAGATCAGGGACGAAATGAACTATAGAAATATCAAACAAACCAGAAAAAAATATCAAACAAACCAATTATGCAACAAATAACAAACTAATCAAGTAGACAATATGATCTCATTATTCCATAAAAAACATAAAAAAATGAATTTTTTATTAAAAATAATATAAGCACAGAAATCATCAGATCCAACATGATTCTCTGAAAAACCCAACATTATCATTATCAATTATAGATCTGAATTACAAGCTACAATGCCAATACAATAAATCAATACATATGAGCATTTCAAACCCAGATCTAGCTAAAATCATGAACTTTCTGAAAAAAATAAAAAATACCCATATCATGAATCGTAAACAAGAACAAATACAATATAAACAAAATAAAATTAACATAAAGATTCGCTTACCGTTTGTTTTTGTTTCAGAACCCAATAAGTAAAAATATGGAGACGATATTTGAGTTTCTCAAAGAGTGAGAAACATAAAAGATTTTTAGAGAGAGAAAGCGCGTATTGATGAGAGTCAAGTATCTTCCTGTTTGTGTATTTATACACGCAACTACCCTCTCTCATGCAAAAATCAAATCATCTTCTCCATATTTTTTACCAGAAAATACTAAAATGGAAACAGAGTGATTTAAGAGTTGTATAGCGGGGACGGTGACAGGGAAGATTGAAAGTACTATAATGCCCTTGGAACGGTGGGTGAATTACACACGCGGATTTTGTGGACATTTTTATTTGTGTGTCTCATAAATTATGGGAACGGTGGTTGGAAAGACCGTTAACTTATTTTTGTTTAATTAAGGTAATTGCACTTTTAATCCCTTAATTATTGGAGTGTTTTAGTTTTGACCTTTTTTATATTTGATTGACAAAAGTGTTGAAAACACTCCAAAATTTGATGCAAATAATTAGTTTCATCCCTAAACTATTGACAACCTTAAAAACATTTCTCTACTTGATTAACAAAACTTAGATATACACCTCCGATCTGCCACAAGACATAACAAGTGGTCTCAAACTCTTGTATGACATGTAACTCTTAATAAAAAGTGTTGAAAACACCTCTAAACTTGACTAGAATTTAGGGTGTATTTCACTCATGTTGTAAGATTGGGGGTATATTTAAGTTCAGTTAGTCAAGTAGAGGGGTGTTTTTAAAGCTGTCAGTAGTTTAGGGATGAAACAAATAATTCACACCTAATTTAGGGGTGTTAATATGATATTGGTCATTGGATGGAAAAAAAAAATTATGTTTGATCTAGATTTTCAAGTTGAAATTTGATCAACTATTAACTGAATTTTTGTGAGTGATTTTTTGAATTTAAACTTTTCGAGATAAAGTGGAATTTCTTACCAAAACTGATCAACTTCAAGTTGGAAATTTTTTGAAGATGTGTTTTTAATATACATAGTCAAATTTATTTTACGTTTTGGTAGCATTAGACTAAAATAACGTGATTTTTATGTTATTCTCAAAAAAGGATTAAACACACCAATTAAACATACTTTATTGCTTTAACTTATGTGAAGCAGCTAGACAATAAGTTTAAGATAGAAAAAAGGCTTTTGAAACTAAAAAAAGAATAAATTAAGATTAAGTTATGTATTAAATGTATATTGAAAAGAAAAAGAATAGCAGGTAAATTTAGATAGAAGAGTAATTATATTAATAATTTCAAGATTTAGCATTAAATAGTTTATCAAACTTGTAAGATTTGCAACTAGAGAGATCAAAATTACATATACCAATTAATTAAAAAAATATACGTATTTAGTTATAAAAAAAACACAAAGATTAAAGTTGAATTTTATTAATATTTAATAAGACCAAGAGTGCAAATTTCTCAATATAATAAAATAGTGAGAATAAAAATGGAAATTATTTATTGGGATTTAGGAGACAATGGAACGTGAGTAAGGAAGATTACACGTGATTGCATGAATATATAGTTAATTGTGGCATTTTTTGATTGGTTTATACATTATATGTTAATGTTTTAATTAATATAGTAACTATATAATGAGTGTCATAATCAAACTCTTTGCTGGGAATTTTAATATTCCATAATTGTACAGACATATGATAGCTGTTTTCTTTTTTGTCATGATGTGTACCATTAATTTAAGTGTGAAATGAATTTAATTAAATTAGTTTTTGACTGGCAATAGAAGAGGTAGTCAGCAAGCAAGGAAACTAATTATTCAAACTCAATTTTATATTTCCTCGCGTTCTATATTAGTCGTGCATCTTATATTACTTCTTTCATTTTATATTAATTGATCATTTTTTATTTTATATGATGTTTAAGAAATAAAATATAAAAAGACAATTTTATTAATTCATTTCAGAGAAAATTAATTACAAGGATAATTGATCGCTTATTAATCAAGATTGAATTAATTAAATTTTCTCCATTTTACCCCTACAATAAATGTGGTCTTTTGAATGTGTACCATTCTCAATAATAGTTATTCCTTACTTTTACATGCATTGATATGAACAAAGGGCAAAATAGTAAAATTAATCAATTTATTAATAATTTCTCGATCATTAAAATAGAAAGTGCACATCTAATATGGAACAGAGGGAGTAAGTACCAACTAGGAATAGTAAATTCGTAAAATATATAGTTAATTTCAGTAATTTCTTAATATTTAAGCGTGGAGAAATATATAGAGACGATAATTCCCTTATATAATATTTTTCGTGAAACTCTTCTATTTTTTAGTTAAGATATTTTCTTACAACTAAGATATGAAAATATATACCAACTCTTATTCATTAAAATACAAGATATGAGTTATTCATATATTTGCATAAACAAAATTATTCAAATAAAATATTAATTAAGTTCATAAAGCAAGCATTTTTTCATAATCCTCAAATAATAAACACGATATGAGTCCTTAGCATATTCTTTAAATCACTTATAATATCAATTAATATGCATATTTACCTCATTTGTTAATAGTTAACAATATGTGTAGTTAGAATACAGATCATGAATTCGATCAAATTTAATAATTTCAGTCTCAGTTTTATCTTTATCTTAAAAAATCTATGAATATATATACTTACTGATTTAGAACTCCGTAATTTAAATAAATTATAATCTCAAACCACTACGTTTCAAGTATTAACTTAGCTTATATACTTAACCATGGTAAAGTAAATTAATTTACTACTATAAACATTCAAATACACTCAAATTTTTACCATCATTCATGAATTGGTTTGTTCATATGGGGGACCAAACTCCAAAAGTAACTAATTTGTTGTGCGGTGGACTAGTGGTAGTAAGTTACAAAATTACTCACACGAGTAAAATGCATTTCTATTTTTCCCAAAATTCCCTTACTTAAGGGTGTTCATTAAAATTAAATCAAATGGTATAATATATTTATCGATATGAATATTGTTATCAATTTTGATTAGATTTGTTTTGATTGTTCAACGGTACAATTGTTGATTATACATAAAAATAAAATCAAAAGACGAGATGGGGTAAAAAAACACAAAGTACTTAGCAAACGTACACATATCAATATTTACGAAATCAAATATTGGAAGAGCCAACAACTAGAGCATGTATATGATGTTTTAATTATGGATTTTTATGTATATATAATTATTAAAAAAACATATATATAATTTATCGGTCTGGTTCAAATATTTCTTTGAGTTTTTCTTTGACAAAGCCAAATCAAATTCAAATAAAATGTTTTAATCAAATTGATTTGATTTTTTTTTTTAGATCGATTTTTACCCAATCATAAACACTCTTAATCACTATATATTCCATAGTGGAGTTTTGATATTGTGCAAGGACGATAGGACTTCTTCCCCTCTAAGAGCAACTAGTATAATCATAGCATTTTAGTGTAAATGGTTCTATTGAGATAAATTAATACTAATAATCTAATATAAAATAAAATAATTTTACAATTTATCTCAAAATTATTATCACGTACCCAGTTATCCCACCCATCAAACATCCCCTTGTTCTCACCACAAGGCTTACCTAACACCAAACCTCAAAAACATTGTGTTAGTACCTAACACCTAGCACCTTTATTTTTGCATCATTGCATCATTCAATTTATCTCTCTTTTGATGAAACAAGCGATATCTCGATCGGAGAGATCATAATGGAGAAATATCATATGACCCAATATATTTGATAAGTGATACTATACGTCAATCCAAAATGTACATCTTTTTCTTCTGGACAAATCGCACAATACGTCAACTCAACGTAATATAATTTGTTTTCCTTTCTTTGTCTCATTTTGTAGACTCTTGTTATTGGCACAAGCCTTACCTAACACAAGAGCCTCAAAAAATTTGTGTTACCTAACACACTCTTTGTTTCTACATCGTTCATCTTAACAACCATTCACTACTCTCTCTTTTTTCTTAGCTTTTTTTGGTCAAGCCACATTCTCTTCAAAAAAAGCAATTTCTATTTAGGGGTCATAGGTTTTGTAGGCCAAGCAAAATTAATTGCACATGAATTATTTATGTGATGATGAGTAATAATGAAAAAAAAGTTTGTTATATGTCATGAAGTTTTATAGTGGGATTAATTATTTGGCTGAATATAATTATCATGTGATTAGAACCAAAAAGAGAGCAGTACTTTTGGGTTTATTGAAGTGGACAACAAAATGTATTATGTATTCCCCTAATTTTTAGGGAAAAGGGTCTGATATATCCCTAAACTTTGTCATTTGAAGTTAATATGCCCCTTATTATGAAAGTGGCTCATGTATAACCTTACTGTTATAGAAACAGCTCACATATACCCCTACCGTTACCAAATGAGCTCACATATACCCTTCATTTAACGGAAGTGAAAAAATTAGTTTCAAATTTATATTTTTGACTTTTAATTTTCTTAAAAATTATTTAGGGGTATATATGATTCTTCTAGGAAAGTTCAAGGTATATTTTAATCTTTTTCATACATAAATTATTTTTTGACTTCTTTTATTATAATTATTTGAGTTTCTTATTCTTATTTTATTTTTTTCTTTCATTCCTTAGTGTAAAGAAAAAAGATTTAAAACTACTTTTTTGTGGCTATATTATAATTTAAAACTATTTTTTTGTCTATATTTTAATTTAATTTTTGTATTAGAAGAAAAAAATTTGGTCATCTATAATAAGTTTTACAAGATTATTAGTGAAACATAAATAAATTTGACCATCAAAATAATAAATCTAAATTAGTCATTGAAACAAAAAGAAATATATGCTTTAGGAGGATAAAATATACTCATATGAGATTATATTTTTTTTTTAAAATAATAATAAAAAATTAAACTAAAATTAATTTTTTTCATTTCCATTATAGGAAAAGTGTATATGTGAGCCATTTGTTTATAAGTAGGAGTATATATGAGTCACTTTCATAACGAGGGGTATATCATATCTAAAGGACAAAGTTGGGGTATATCTGACCATTTTCCCTTATTAGTATTAACTATTGTTACGTATTCGTGTTTTATTCTTGTGTTTCAAACAACTTTATATAGTAAGTAATATGATTATACTTAATTAATTATTCTTTTCGTTCATTTTTATTTGTTATATTTGGATTTGACATATTTATTAAGATTGACATGACTAATTTACCATATTATTCCTAATTCCCTATTAATCGATCCTTAATTGATGTTAAGAGGAAAACATGGGAAAGTAATAATTGTATTTTAATTTCTTAATATCATGTGAAAAGTGACAAATAAAAATAAAAAATTATATTTGAAATAGTGGACAAATAAAAATAAACAAAGGGAGTAATTTAGCTTAATCATTTGTGACTCTTTCGATTTAAAAATATCAACATGTTCTCTGCCTTAAGAAACTGCTCTTTAATTATTTTTTGGTTTATTTATGTTTCCCTGTCTGGTGGAAAATGCCTTTGGAAATAAGGTACTTTCTGGAGATTTGTCATGTACAGAAGTAATTTGGGATTTCAGAAAGACTAGTGCATCATTGAGGGCGGCTCTAGGATTTCAGAAAGACTGGTGCATCATTATTGAGGGCGGCTTTAGGATTTTAGAAAGACTGGTGCATTATTATTGAGGGTGGCTCTAGGATTTTTGTAAAGATCGTATATCGTGCAAGCAACCGGGGAGGTGCCGGTTCCGTTCTTCCCGGTATCGGTCCGGGCCCGTCCTTGGGCTCCGCCGATACCGGCGGTTAGTCGGGTAGGTGTCGGGGGCCGGGTCCCGTCGAAAGGCGATACGGATTTTTTTTCCTCTTTTCCGATCCCGTCCGTCCGTTTGGGCCGGGTTGGGTTTTTTTTTTTTTTTTTTTTTTTGCAACGGCATTCCTGGGTTTTTTACCCCACCCACCTTTCCTCTTTTCCCAAGTCTTTTCCACACCCCCCTTACTTTTTTTCTCTTTTTTTTTTTACATTTCTTTTCTAATTTTCTTCTTTCTTTTCTTTTCTTCTCAACTCTTCAATCTTTTCTTCTCTCATATTAAACAATTCATTCATCTCTTCTCTTATCTTCTCTTATTCTTAATATTATTCTTATTCAAATTAAACTTTCATTTTTTGGATTTTGGAATTTTGAATTTCAAATTTTACTTTACTTTTTTTTTATTTTTTTTTTTATATTTAAGTTTTAATTTTTTGTTTTTTTTTTATTTAGTATTTAGTTTTTTTTTTTATTTTTATTTTTTTATTTTATTTGTTTTCTTTGCTTATTTTACTTATCTAGTCTCTACTTATTTTTATTTATTTATTTTATTATTTGTTTTATATTTTACTTATTTTTTTTTTATATATATATATTTGATTAAACATTGTTGAAATTTGAAAAAAAAAAAACAAAAGTGAATCATAATAACAATAATTTAAAATCCAAAAAAATAAAAAAAAAAAAAAAAAAAATAAAATAAATAAAAAAAAAATAAAAAAATAATAAATTAAATATGATTATATGATTAAATGGATTGTGTATGTTGATG
The DNA here is from genome assembly GCA_035578085.1 of Solanum pinnatisectum. Lineage (NCBI taxonomy): Eukaryota > Viridiplantae > Streptophyta > Magnoliopsida > Solanales > Solanaceae > Solanum > Solanum pinnatisectum. The sequence goes on along the minus strand of CM069082.1, from coordinate 42,147,964 downwards.
ATTATAGTGAATTATGATAGATATTAATGAGACATGAATAGTTAGATGATTATATTGAGAATTATTTTGATGATGTTTGAGAATGATTTGATGATGATGATGATGATGATGATGATATGATGAATAATGATTGATGATGATGATAAATATGATAATGACAATGATGCACTACATGAACGATCCCCTTCCCTCTCCCTCTCCCCCTCCCCATGCTCCTTCCGCTCCCCCCAGAGTCCCTGTGCAAAAAGTAATCCTAAAAATGAGTAAAAAAAGCGAAAAAAATGAAAAATGAAAAATAAAACAGAAAATAATAAAAATAAACACAAGCATAATGAATCATAAAATTAGAAATAAATGTAAACATAGAATGTAAAAAATCAAACAAATAATGTCATGTTGTAAAATGTTTTTAAAAAAAAAAATACAAAAAGAAAAAAAGAATGGTAAGTCAAAAATAAAAAAACACTAATAAGAAAATCCAAAATGTAGGAGAAGGAAATAGTAATCTTTAAACACACACAAATATAGTAGAATTAGCTAAAATGATTCTGAAAAATTAGTTTAGTTAGAAATTTAAATAAAAAAGTCTATTAGCTTAAATGAATGTCATGTTTTTGTTTTTATTCATTTTTAATTTTAAAAAAATATTTTCAAATTTAATTCTTTGTGTATAATCCATTTATTTTAAAATATTTTTTTATATTTTTAAAATATTATTTTTTTATTATTTATGTAATATTATTTTAATATTTCTTCAATATATATTTTATTATAATTATTTTAAAATATTATTATATTTTATTTTATTCGTGCAATAAATTAAAATAAAAATTATTTGATTATAAATTAATGATATATGAAATATAAAAAAAGAAAATATATCTTAATATAGCATAAAAAATTTGCAAAAAAAAACTAATTAGCTTAATCAAAATATAATATATGTAAACCAAAACTATATAATTTGTGATAAATAAATTAATTTTTAAATACTATAATGCCTATTTTTAATGCTAAAAATATTGTTAGGTTTCATGTTTTAATATATATATTTTTTATTAGAGAATATATTGAGATATATAATGAAATTGTTATAATGTGTCAGTATAAATATAATTTATTTTTTGCATAATTAATGAATTGTATAAATTTTTTAATTTAAAGTCAATTCGTTTTGAAAAAATGATTTTTTATAAAATTCAATGAAAATTTAATCTTCCAATATAAAAATTCCTAAATCAATATTGAATATATGAAATCTTTACAATAAAATTTGAATTTGAAAAAAATAACAAATAGTAAAATAATGAATAATTAAAATATGATATATAGAAAAATTGATATATGAATGATAAATTTAATTAATGAATAAAAAATAAAAAAAAATTTTACTAGACTTTTTATTAATACTTTTAAATATATTTTATTTATTATTTAAATTTTTAATATTTTAATTATAATATAAAAATAATTTCTTTTGAATTTTATAAATTCAAAAAGAAAAATTTAATTAATAAATATTAAATTTAATAATATTTAATTTTTAAAAATCTTTTTTTTAATAAAAAATTTGTATTTTAAAATGATATTAATAAATTATTTTATGCATCATTATCGGGGGCGGCTCTGCCCCTTCATAAAAACTTAAGATCCGACACCATAATAAAATACTACCATGATTTTAAGAAAAAGGCAATTACTTTAGGCTCCCAAGTTTGAGGGCCTCAACAATAACGATTTGCGGAAAAAAAATTATATTAAAGGAAAAACTTATTAAAAGTTTGATATATCTAAAGTATTATATCGGAAGAAAAATTAAATGTATTGATTATATGGATTATTGATTGAAAAAGAATTACTAAAAGAAACCATTTATAAAAAAAATATGCAATTTTGCATCTCAAGAAATTTAAAAAGTACTCTTTATAAAAAGAAAATGAAATTTTTTCAAAAAAAATTAAGAGCTCTCAAGATTTTAAATTATTTTGTTTAAAAAAATAACAAATAATGGTGCTTTTTAATTAATTTTTAAAAAGACGTCATTGGAATGGATCCCTCAATCTCACAATCTAAAATCAACATTAAAACTAGTGAACCATCTAGTCATTTGTGATCATGGGTTCCTTTATTTAATATTTGATATGTTTTAAGAATGATACAAATCATATGTAGAGTTTTGTCGGATGACCACAGGTTCCGATAATCTATTTTTTATACATAAATTCGCCCATGGTATTACTTCATGTGGATGTTTCAAACTTGCATGTATTTAATATTATATTAATTAATAAAATAAAATAATTTTAATTTGATCAATTATTAAGTGATAAATATATAGGTACTGGGTAGTATCGATAATTTCTTGAACTAATAAATTGTATTTAGATATTCAAACTATGACATATTTTGATTGATGAGAATCTGAACACATAATAACTTGTTCGTATTACATATGTTTGCCTCATTTAAGAAGAAATATGTGTGCATTGTCAAATACGTATTGTGTAGATAAGTTTACTAAAATGTGTCACCTCCTTAAATTATACACATTAGTCTCAACAAGTCGTAAAATTTCAAGTCGGTTTCAATTAAGGTCAATATGTATAATTTAATGAAGGTAACACATTTTATATAATTAGCTTAACTATCTAATAAATATTTAAAAATACGTGTAGTTTTTTTTCCTTTCAAAATTTGAACTAAAAATATCTAGTGGAAACATGACTTTCATATTATTATTTCAAACAAACATTATAAGATTTTCCCACTCTTAAATTACATATGTAAGTTGTGTCAATCCAATAAAGATTTTATCAAAATCATGACTTGTCGCAAATAAGTATAAGACACAAAGCAAGTTTTGTCAATACTGCAAGAACTGTGGAAAATTTAGTTAAGATAGCAAAATAAATACTATTTCCTCGTTCCAATTTATGTGACATTTTTCAGATTTCAAAATTTAAAACAGTTCATCTTTAACCATGAATTTTTAGATAAGATTGTAGCTTTAATTATAAGGTGTTTTAGTAATCTCATCTCGATTCGATATCTCCAATCCAAAAAATTTTAATTCGAGATTCCACTATTTAGTCCCAAGCATAACATTCAAGAACAGAGAGTGTATATATTCAGAAGCCTCTAGTGGTGGCCCCGAACATCAGACTCAATATTGAATCTAATTCTAGTATCATGTCAAATCAGATTTTGAACTTAACTCTCACTTTAAGAGAAAAAGATTATGACTCGCAGTTTGGCAGGCAGCAAGTATAATAGACGTGAGAGTTTGATGCCCGTTGATATGGAATTATGATATGATATATCATATTATAAAATCATGAGATAAAGTTAAAATTTTGTTTGGATATGCAATGTGTATTTTTTGTGTTGTATATTTTCTCACAAACATAAGAATCTCATAAGTTGTAAAACTATTAAGATAACCTCAATTATTTATTCAATCTTATCAAATAAACAAAAATTTGTAAAATTGCATAGTAAATTATTACAAAGCTATTTGTTTTCCACTTAATTAACTGTTTCATCTAACTTTAATTGATCAAATTTTATTCAATAAAAAATATTGAACATAAATTGTAGTGTACTAGTATTTAATATAATTCTCCCACATAGTACGGACAATCTTCTCATGTTGAACTTGCATTTCTCGATCATATGACCGAGAAGACGAACCAACATTGTTACTTTGAGCCATTTGTTGGTCAATATCATTCACAACCATATTTTCATGCTCGTAGACCATAAATATTTCATCACTCGTTTGGTATTCTCGCAAGTAATTATGTAACACATTAAAAGTTATGACAATATTCACTTGTGTGTCAATATCATATGGTTCATGCCTTGTTTCACTTGTGTGCAATTACACATTTTCAATGCATTAATTTCGTGCTAAAATCAAACATATTGGGAGTATTGATTATCAAACATACATCACCAATTTTGTCCTTTTTCAAATTAAGTTGCTTTAAACATTTTCATATATAGCCGAAAGAGAAGTTTTTTTTATTATGAAAAACCAAAAAAGTATTACTCCCTCCGTTCTTATTTATATTCATCAAATTAGTTTCTACTTTATCATTTATATTCACCAAATTTAAAGCAATAATAAATTTTATGTTGGTGAGAATGATAAATTTTAAAAAGTTATGATGTGATTATTAATTTTATTTACATATGAAATAAATGGTTAATAGATATAAATGTGGATTGTTTTAACAAAATATAAACTTATGGGTCAACTTTTGTATTTAAAAAATTCTAAATCATGATATGGAATTCCTAAATCATGATTTTTGGAGAATATGACATTCCAACTCATGATCTCATGATATGAAATCATGAGATGGAATCAGCGTGAAATCGCATATCCAAACACCGATTTCATCTTATGATTGCATATCGTGATATGATATCGCATATCAAACACCTACTTAAAATAAATATATAAAGGTACCGGTGTGCCAAATATCACAAGCGCCGTCCATTAAAAGACATGTGACAATCTGGTCCTTCTGGCCATGAAAATAACTATAAGACCTAATAAAACTACCTAATGATGTTATTTATAATCTTCTTCCATTTTTTTCATCAATTAGATTAGCTCCACGATAATAGGAATTATTTTTTATGGGGTTCTTAAAGAAAATAAAGATAGACAAATATAGTAAAAGAAAAACGTGTGCAAATATCAATGACAAAATAAATAAATAAAATAAATCTGTTCCTAATTACAACGTATATCATGATACATTTTTATAGTAGCGACTAACGAGGTGTGTACAGTTGATACAACTGAGTATTTAATTGATAAGTTAAATCATTCGATTCAAGTGATTAAGTTGAAGCTTTGGATATACAAATTTTGTTTTTCAATACTGTTTTTTTACTTTTCATTTTAAATGAATGAAATGACCATAGCCATATTTTATTAAAAAAGAAAATGGAAACCATGGTCCAAAAGAAAGAAAAAGGACACAAATGAATAGGCCCAAAAAAAAAGCCCAAACAATGACCAGCAAAATCATCTCTCAACAAGCTGAATCCAATGGACTAATGCCACTGTTCAAGAGATTTTCATACGAGACCCGTTTAAAATGTGACACCTCGATAGTTTTTATAACATGTAAGAAAAATTAAATTGATCTTAAAATATGTGCTAGTGACTATGTTTGGGTGTGTAACAGAAGTATTGTGAACCTTCGCCTTATGTTTATGGATTGCTATGTGTTTCTATCTAACATTGATGACCTGTTGTTTCAATGATCTAGGAGAAGCCATATTTTGACATTTTTTATCCTATGATTGGGATTTTCGTTGTTGTTCATATTCAGCCTTAATTTTTTTGCATAATTATGAGTAATATTCTCGAGTATTTACAAAATTAACTATCAAGTTAAAGAAAAAATCAACTAATTTGTTGCCCTCTTTTAGGATATGCCTATATGCATCCGACTGATATCCCCTTCATTTCTATAGAAATGCACCAAGAAACCTCAAAAATTTCATCGATCTAAGACTTTTTTCGAGGTTAAGGATTCAATTTCACACTCCTCTTAATATCATCATAGTTTGTACATTTTGGGACAAAATAAAGTTCTAACTTTTTAAACACCTAATTTAATTGATTGATTCACTAAAACCTCTTGAGGAAATAAATTAACCACCACATATCACAAAGCTTTGCCCATTAAAAAACATGTCACAATCTGGTCCCTCTGGCTTTGTTAATGAAAGTTGAACCTATAAATGACATATATTAATGTTTAAAATATTCCATAAGTTATGAAAATGTACATTTTTGGAGGGCCAAAAAAAAACTTGATCAATAAATTTGTCATTAATAATAACTAATAACTTGTTTTTCCTATCTTTATTAGGTAATTGGAATTTTCTTCTTTGTTTTTTTTTTTTTAAAATAAAATATTTTATGTGTCTTAGTTGATACGTATGATTTATTTATCTTTTTATATCGTTCAAAAAAGAATACTCCCTCTGTCCTAATTATTTGTTCATTTTTGAATTGACACACCTATTAAGAAAACAATAATTGATATAATGAGTAATGAGTTTATCATTTTACCACTATTAATTATGAAGTGAATGAATTAAAATATTTTCAAAAAGTTCTACATTTTTCAAAGTAATAAATTGAGGGTATAATAGAGAATTTATTTTTGTGCTTTCTTAATTTGTCAAAATAGACAAATAATTAGAGACAATTAAAAAATAAGTGAACAAATAATTAGGAACAAAGGCAGTAATACATTTCTATATTAATTAACCATTTGACTGTAAATATTCATTTTATTCTAATGAAATGATCACACAAACATATGTTTTTTAGACCATAAATTTTAAGAGTGTAGGTTTCTTTCTTAAACTTTGTGTAAAATTAACGGTTGAAGTATATTTTTTTAAATATTGACAAATATCTAAGCGTGGAAATAGTTTGGTGGGTGAAGAGTTGAGTTTTTCTTGTTGGAGATTTAAAGATTGAATTTTTTTGTGGTGTCAAAATTTGATGGTTTCTTTGGCATCGTCTCAAGTTCTTGCAATCTGTAAAGATGCAGCTGGAATCGCCGGTACACATTATTTTTTTCTGTGTAATTATTACTATACATTTTTTTGTCATAAAAGTTTGGTCTTTATAACGATTTCTGCAAAATCTTTCTTATTTTATGCAAGATTTAGAAATAATTCTGAATTCTATATAAAATCATGGCAACTCTTTTTAGCAAAAGTTAAATGATCTTTACTTTGTGGAAAATAATTCAAGCTTGCTAGCTAAGTGAACAGCTTTTTTTGCAAGTAGAATTGGGGAAGTTGTTGATACTGTGAGAAAAAAAATATATTGTGGGGGTTGGGGGTTAAAAAATTCGTTTGCTTTGAAATCAGCCAAAGCTAGTCGCACGGGGCTTGGCTAGTGCGGTTTACCTTTCATGTGTGGCTTACAGGCTATTATGGTGGAGTGGGGTTTATCATGTGCTCACGTGAAGGTAAACCGCAAAAAGAAGTAGTCTGTTAGGGAGAATCTGAGATTTGGGAAGGTTTTACCTTATCTGTACTACAACAACAACATACCTAATATAGTTTCCATTGGTGGGGTCTAGGGAGGATGGGGTGTATGTAGACCTTACCCCTACCTTTGTGGATAGAGAGTTTGTTTCTGATAGATCCTCACCTCTAGAAGTATGGGTTTGATGAACCTATAGCCAAAAGGCTATATCTGCGTCCAGTAGTCATCTTTTGATTTAAACTTGCCTTCTATTCTATTTCTAATCACTAACTGCACGGCTGCACCAACAGATGTTTCAACTTTCAAACGGGCCGATCATCCCCGTGCTAGTGAATGGGTCTGCCTGTAGTTTCCGTTACATTAATATATTATTGATTGCTTGTACTGTGTACTGTTTAGCAACATCTTAATTTCTTTTCCCATATGAGGTTAAGCTTGTAAATTTAGACCCGATTCGCTGTTAGCTTTTGCAGAAGTACGTCTTTCAAAAGTATAAGTAAAAAATGTGTGTGTGTGTGTATGACTTGCACATATAACTTATACAATAAGTGATTCGTACAGTAAAGAAGTAGTTTTTTGGGTGTATTTTACCAAACTAACTTCTGATAGAAGTATTAACATTTTTTTGAGAGTGGGCAAACGGTTGGTCCGAAATGGGGTCAAACTTTTAGGCCTAAAGCAATTTTAGTAGCTCTATTTGAGCTAAAACTTACTTCTAGATTAAACTCTTGATGAAGTATTTTTCCTGTTAAAATTAAAGCACTTTTTGCTCAATCATATCGGAGGCATATTTTTCCTGGCCATGAAATGAAATAGATTGTAGAGGGAAAACGAGATAATACCCTTTACTTCTCAGCTTACTCGATATTGTCTTTGCAACAATTTTTTATTTTTTCTTAAATGAGGTTTGCAAACTTATTGTTGATACTTTATCACGACTCGAGGGAAAACGTTAACCATCTTAGCTCCTTGTTGCAGGGAATATCTTTGCTTTTGGATTGTTTTTGTCTCTAATGTGAGTCTTAAGCTTTTTATCCTTCATTTTGTTTTATCACGCTTCCATAATATAGAAAACAAAGTTCACCTTGACCAATTACTCCTTTCTCCATAATCCAGTATCATTTTTATCTTTATTTTCAGACCTACATTCATGAGAATAATGAGAAATCAATCAACTGAACAGTTCTCGGGGTTGCCATACATGTACGGGCTCTTGAACTGCTTAATTTGTGCCTGGTATGGCACCCCTCTCGTATCTCCCGACAATTTGTTGGTTACATCGGTTAATTCAGTTGGTGCTGTTTTTCAACTTGCCTACATTGTACTTTATGTAATGTATACAGAGAAAGAGAAAAAGGTTAATACTCTTCTGTTGTATTATTTAATTAATAAAGCAGTATCACACTCATTCATAATGTAATCTGTTAATCCGTATGCCCATCAATGTTGTTTGTAGTTCAGGATGTTCGGATGGATACTCACAGTCTTTGGCCTATTTGCAATTATTGTAATTGGAAGCTTGTTTATACTTGATCTGGATCTCCGACGCATCATCATTGGCTCCCTGAGTTGTGCTTCCTTGATATCAATGTTTGCCTCCCCACTGTTAATTATTGTATGTCTAACTGTTGACATTCAGAATTTTCCATCAAGTTCTTATTCTCTAACGTTTTTCCGCGGATTCACTGACTAACTTGTATTACAGAATCTGGTGATCAGGACCAGGAGTGTTGAATTCATGCCGTTTTGCCTGTCCCTCTCCACCTTCCTAATGAGTGCCTCTTTCCTTTTGTATGGAATTTTCAGTTTTGATCCCTTTATATATGTGAGTTTCTTTCTCACTTGAGAAATTTCCAAAAATTTTATCTTTTTTTCCTCTCGCCTGACTCACGAAGGGTTTCTACTTAAATTTCAGGTACCAAATGACATCGGAACACTTTTAGGAGTTGTACAATTGCTTTTATTTGCACATTACAGAAATTCTTCAAGGGGGGACTCTGCCGAAGGCCTTATAGTGTCTTATTCATGAACTAGAGATCTAAGAAAGTAATGTCTTGTGCATGAAAAAACACCCAGGAAGAAGGTAAATTCTCGATACTTGTGCATTTTGTGAACATATATTTTTCATTCTTTCTCTAGCTGTTAAATAACAAGTATATCTTTTAATTTGTACATCTCCCTTTATTTGTCCTAGGTGATTGTAAGTTCTCACTTGATTGCGTAGAGAATGGTGGGAATTCCAAGCTCAAGGTGATGGCAGTTCCCTAGTCATTGAACGCCTTCAGCTATTCCCGTTAACTGAATATCTTTCTGCATTGATTCTAATGCTTATATTTTTCTTGTTCCCCTTTTCCTTATCAAATCATAGATTGAAGATGCAGAATTACGTTTAAATAAAGAAACTGATGGTATAGTATGAAATATTTATAGATACTTAGTGGATTCCTTGATATATATATATACGAGATCTAGATAAAAGCTATTGAGTTCACGTGAACTTTTAAGTCTGTTTTACAGTATATCCGCCCCTAGGTATGACAGTAACAAATACAGTGTTGTTCAGCATCCATTATTTTATAAGTAATTATCCTGAACTTATACGTATGCTTTCGGAGTATAGTAAAAACTGAACTATGTATATAAATATAAATTCTTCGGAATCATTAGATGTTTCTCTTGATGTTTTTGCCTCTTATTATGTTTAACCTGATCATATTTGAATCCATTTATCGACTTGATGAAGTGGCATGGCCTCTCTGATCATAGAGTATAAGACCACTGAACTTTGGCAGCTCACACTTTTCACCCATAAGTATAGGTCTTTTCCACACAGGTGAAGCTGAACCGCAATTTTGCCATCCAAAATCAGCTTCAGTTTGCAGATCTCCGCTAACGAGCAATGGAGAAAGCTTCTCTTTCTGGCTCCACCTCACAGAACTGGTAAGCACCTCCTTCACCGGACCCAGCTCTGCTCGTGGCTCTGAACAATGTATGTCTGTTGAATTATCAACACGCGGTTCTTGATCCGCTGTTCTCCTTCTTACATTTCTCCTTAAAGCAGCAATAATGCAGGATCCAATAACTAAGGAACAGGTGCAAATTACCAGTAAGGCTATAGCTCCTCGCGTCGATATTTTCCATTTCTCTTCTAAATTCCATATTGCTTCCATGTTGTATATCAAGTATCAGAAAAATTGATGAAAGTTCAAAACTTGATATTATGAAATGATTAAGAGAATGAATGATGTACATATATTTGGAAGAAAAAAAAAAACTAGTCGTTGGTTTGTTTTATTGCTATCTTTGTGATGTTCGCTTTAATTTGGTGCTTCAAAATTCCATGAAGTGGGGTCTTCTTTACATTGAATAATTGTCATTAGCCGTTTGTTACTATTGTTGATTTTTTCTGTCTGTGCCTAATGACCCAAAATCTCTGATTAAGAGTGGAGAAATTTATTGTTAAACAATATCAGACACCGAACAAAAAAAAAAAAGTAGTAATCACAAACTTGGTCAAAACATTATTATACAAGCAACTATCTTGGAAGTGATTTTTGCTCTTTGCTCGACTAGGTGCAAATCATTGCAATCGGTAGCCGCCAAATGTTCCACAACTTTCTCAACTACATATACTTGTGACTGGAAGTTTGAAGAAATAAAATTACTCAAATGAGAAGAATATATTTAAAAAGTTATTAAAAGATATTTGTTCTAAAACAACTATGAAAAAAGAAGGAAAAAGGGTTGAAAACACACCTTAACTATTATCGAAATTGCTATTACACACTCTTAACTTTGCGGGGGTCCTATAACCCCCAGACTATTTTTTAGTGTAGTATTAAAGGTATTATCGGCTTGGATGAGCAAAGTGTGTCGTCATATGCATAACGTCGAGATTAAATTAAAGCAATATGGACCCATCTCCATTTTCCACATGGCAGTCCACATTACTTTTTATTTTATTTTTTTATTAAATATCCTAGTTTTAGATATCAATTTCATTTTTTTATAAGACATATATACATGTCAATTTTTAATTGGATATTTCTTAATAAGGTAAACTTAATTATTAATTATCATTTTAACTTAAATGCCAAGATTTTTTTATTTTACTTTTTGTTTACTTCTTCGTTGAGATTCAGCCATGGCGGAAGACTTGTGCCGATGCCGGCAATGAATCAGTCGCAAGAACTCTTGGCAGTTGAATCATCACAACGATACCACATATCTCCTTTAGGCGCAACAACTATCATTACTATCAGAACCGCAAGCTACACCACTATCAAATTTTGATGGTGAAAATGCTAATCATCACCATTACACAATTTTTTGTCAAAAAAATTTCTCCATAACTATCAAGATGACAAAGAAGACCACAAAATTTTATATCTGTAAGAAAGATAATAAAAATTTATTGTCAAAAAAATTCATAACTCGCTAAAAAGAAGACCCATTTCTTTTTTGGGGAACTATTAAATTTTTTAGATGAATTTGAACAAAAACTACAGAAATAGATCAAGATAAGATTAAACCAAAAAAAAAGATATTGTAAAGGGACTAAAAAAAATAAAAATTCATTTGAATTGGCATTACAAAAAAAATGGAAAAAAATCTTGAGAAGAAAGACGTAAGTACAGCTATTTTCAAAATTCATGAAAAGTACAAAAAAAAATTGCATTAAAACAAAAGATTAAGATTAAAAAATAATTTAAAAACATTAATTATGCATGTGGCAACGCGTGTATATCAACCCCTTAATATATATGTGGGTATGACATATTAAATAGGTATATATTCTATTTTAAATTGGTTCAGAGGTGTCATGGGACCTCCGCAAAATTGGAGTGTGTAATAACATAATTGAGGTGTGTTTTGAACCATTTTCCCAAAAAAGAACTTTGAAAATTATTTTTTTTACCTTTACATTATCAATGAAATGATAATGTTAATAGAATTATATTCATGAAGACAATCATCGATGATTAATTAAATTTTATATGGACAAATTATGCTGGTTGGGTTGCTTGTATTCTCCGGTTGAAATATTATGTTAAAGAGATGAACATAATAAGTTCACATTGAAAATTTATATATCTGAGCACATGAATTATATTATGTTAAAAATATTTCTTTGTATACTAATTTTTTTAAGTATTTGAATATCTTAATTTTGATTGAATTATTCTAGAAGTGTTTAAAAATAGAATTAAGACTTCACCTTATGGAATATGTTGATTGGCGTATCATTTTTTACTTGTATAATATTCTATTTCGTGTTGTTACTTTTAGAAGAAAATATTTAAAGTTAAGACAATATGTTTTTAAATTTAATTATTTGATGATTAAATTAGTTTGAGCTTTTAATGTTCGAGAAGAAATCTCAAGATTATTTTGTTTTTGAAAATTTCAGGATAACCCGCAGTTGCTATAATAATAGCCTACAAACCACATAGGTGAACCCTATGAGATAGGCTCAACTCATAAGGTATTAAAGGGGATCGATCAATTCTCCATACCAATTAAGAGCCTGTTTGAGATTGCTGCTAATAACAACTTATTTTAGAAACTCTTTTATAAAATGGTTCTTCAAAAAAGTGCTTTTGAAAAAAAAAGCAATTTGTGTTTGACTATAATTCATATGAAAAGTACTTTTTATAAGCAAATTGAGTTTAACTAATTTTGTTTTAAAAGTGTTTTTGAGAGTTAAATTACAAAAAAAAGACCATTATTAATGTACTTCTAATAATAAAAATATTTTATAAAGAGAAATTGTCTTAAATATCTATTATAAAAATAATAATTAAATTTTTATTTTTATTAAATTAAAATGTGTATGTTGAATTTTCAATCAATATTATACCTTTTCTGGGAGGCCGAAATCTTTAATTGTTATTTTTATTATTTTTTTTTTCTAATCTTGTAAAAATATTGTTGTTACATGTTTGCAAAATAATATGTAAAATAATATAATATATAAAATAATAATAAATTATAAAAATTATTATAGAAAAATAAAAATTTAACCAAACTTATAAAATTTGCTAATTAATTAATTAGAAATATATCGATAAATACGTATATATGAAAAAAATATTTTAGTCTTGAAAAAAATAATTTTTTGTTTCTGCTTCTGTTTTTTTTAAAAAGCATACATTTTTAGTTTCTTCTCGCCGAAAAACTGCTTCTGCTTCTATTTAAAAGTATTTTTACTGATTTGTCAAACACTTAATTTTTCAACAAAATTTTTTTTTTTCTCAAAATAAGGATATATGGCATCTCAACAGCAATGCCAAACAAGTTCTAAGTCATCCTGAAGATAATCTTGCAAAGCTTTTTGAAGATAATCTTACAATTCCAGTTATAGAATATGATTAATTCAAATTAGAGCGAGTTAGATAAATAAAAAGTAAAAGTAACTAAAAAAGTTTAATTTATTACACCAATTATATTTTTAAACATAATACAAACAATAAATACTTAGTTTTATTTTTTGTCCTTGGAAGCGCAGTGTTCATTCTGCTATGACTCAATACGGTGCTTTTCACAATTAACAGTTTACATCGCCTTCATCAGATTTGTTCAGCTCTTTTTAGGTATGTATCTCCTTCATCTTCTGGGTTTACTGTCTCTGTGTTCGTTTAATCTTGCTTCTTGCTAGAATTTATTTCTTTTTCTGTGCGATTTGGCGTCTTCGGATGTATATATGTTTGTATTTGAGCTTCGTTTTTCTCATGCATGATAATCATATATCGTTGTGTGTTCGTTTGAACTGAATTTGGGGGTTTAGGGTTTTTCAGGGATTTGTAATTTTGAGTCCCTTATTTGTTTCCACTGCTTTAGTGGCTTTAGGGTTGAGCCGCCATTGATTTGTTGTTTTTCATTTCCACCTTCAAAGTGCTCACCCACTTCATAAACCACTAGGTCACAGCTTTGGGTGTCATCTGTAAAAAAAAATTGATACTGCTTAGGTGTAGAAGGTTTTTCCCCCCTTTATGCTATGTTGATGCTCTGTCCCTCACTATTGATTTTAGGTGAAGGGTTTGGGGTGTGATGGAAGTCATTTACTAACACCCCCTTATTCCTTTATCTATCGTAGCTTTCATAAGTCACTGATATCAATTGGTGTTTTTGTCTAACAGATATATTTGATCATTTCATAACCAAGACAAGATAAAACAAAGAAGATGGCTGGTCGAAATCGCGGGCCTCCACTTCCAATGAAAGGTGGTCCTCATGGTGGACTTCCTCCGCAAATGCATGAGCCCCAGTTTGCTAGGGGTCGCATGCCGGTGCCTCATCCAGCAATGCTTGAAGAAATGAGAGAATCACAGTTTGGAATGGGCTCCAGACCAATGCCTCCACACCCTGCTGTTCTTGAGGAACACCTGGCTAGTCAGCATGATGAGATTCAAGGATTATTAGTTGATAACCAGCGGTTGGCTGCAACTCATGTAGCACTGAAACAAGAAGTAGAAGCTGCTCAATACGAACTTCAGCGAACTGATCATTATGCCCGTTCTTTGCGTATGGAAACTGACGTGCAAATGAGAGAGCTTTATGAGAAGTCTGCTAAGTTGGAAATGGATCTCCAAGTAGCTGATGGTATGAGGTCAGAGCTTATGCGAGTGCGCTCGGATATTAAGGAGTTTACTGCTGCCAGACAAGAGCTTACTGTTGAGTATCAAAGAATGACACAGGATTTGAGTAGAATGACTGCAGATTTACAGCAGGCTCCAGCAATAAAAGCTGAAATTGAAGGTCTAAAACAAGAGCTGCAGCGAGCAAGGTATTCTTTTCCCCAGAGTTCTGCTCTCTGTGGGAGATTTTCAAATTGATAGTTTCTTAGTGTACTCATGGCTTACAGGGCAGCAATTGAGAATGAGAAGAAAGGATACGCAGAAAACTATGAACATGGTCAGGTTATGGAGAAAAAATTGCTAACAATGGCTCGAGAACTTGAAAAACTTCGAGCTGAGGTTGCTAATGCAGAAAAAAGAGCCCGAGCAGCAGCAGCTGTTGGGAATCCAGGTACTTTTCCTTATCCAAGTTCAGAAACTGTAAAATGCAGATATGAAAAAGCACGTTGAAAGATCCATCTTCTGATGAAGACAAATTTTCCTTGCTGTTGTGTTTCTCAGCGGAATTGTCTTTGCTTGATTGAGCACTTTTAAGCATGATTGAATAGTGACGTTGTTTTAATGTATTAAGCTGCTATATGGTTCACGCAGTTACCTGGTTGTCTATTTGATTTATTGCTTCATATCGGAATTCAGAGTTTTTCTAATAATATTTATCTTAAGTGGATAGTAGAATTTATCTAATTTTACATTAGGTTTAAGTCCTTCACAAGCTTCTTTGAAGTGTATTGAATTTGCTCCATATAATACTGTTTATCTCCTCTTTTATTAAATAATAAATAACAAAAAACGGGTTTGTAATAGTTTATTGGAGGTTCAAATCCCTGACAAGCTCAGTTGGATATGATTGCTCCAATTGGTGCCCTGTTTAATCCTTTGTTTGTATATAGACAGACAGAGACACACACGTAATCTTTCACAGCTGCTGCTTTAAAATTTCTCATGTTTTATTGGATATAGATTATTAGTACTGTACCAGTTTCATGAAGTTCATCTTTATCTGCACAGGTGCAGGGTACAATGCAAATTATGGGAATCCGGAATCTGGTTATCCAGGGAATTATTATCCTGCTAATTACGGAATGAATCCTGCGAACCCTGCTCATCCTGTAAGTAATTCTGTTGTGGTTTTGGCATTTGATGGGATCACAAAGTGAGCAGAAGGACAGCAGTGTTTTGCTCTTGTTCATCTAGATGAAATGTGACTTCTTTTCCTTAGTATTTTATTTTCTAAGTTTAGTTGTTCTTTTATATTTTAGGTGCAGGGTGGTGCTGAAGGTTATTCTCAATATGGACACGGGCCTGGTGCTTGGGGTGGTTATGATGTGCAGCGAGCTCAAGGACCCAGATAAGCTAGTTAATGTAGGCTGTCATTGTGCCTGTTACTTTCCGGTACTTCAGAATGGATCTTAGAATTAGATTTGAAATTTTATACTGAGTGATCTTTTTGATAAATAGTTTTCGTACTGAGATTGTTGTTTAATGTTGTTACTGTCTTGCTTTTTGTAAGAAAAGTTTTAGCTGCCTGCTGGATTCTTATTAATGTCTGTTGCATCTAATCTAAATAGTTGTCTGCAAAATCATTAATTACATTTTCTGATATGTGGTCGCTTGAACTTTTGCCTCGTATTCACTTATACAGAAAAGTAAATTCACCTCGTTTAATGACATTGCACTATTAAAACTTGCTTAGAGTTGATCTTCTATCAGATTATAAATTATGGGAAACCACTTGAGAAAGAGTATCTAGTTTCTGTCAGATCCTGAATGCATTGAAAAATACAAAATTTCTTTTGTTCTTGTGATTATTGAATTGTTGTCGTGTCTACATTATTACATTGAGACACTACAATACATCCTTTACTAAGTAGGATACTATTTACTATTCTCATTTCTATTCCTATTCCTATTCCTATTCTAAATAGGATTGTATAAACCTATTCCTATTCTAATAAGGTTGTATAAACTTATTCATATTCTAATAGGTTTGAATAAACTTATTCCTATTCTAATAGGATTGTATAAACCTATTCATGTACCTAGCTTGTTACAAATGTAATTACTATGAGGACCGATGAGGGGCTTGGTGAGATATCTGCAAGTTGATTAGGTGACTTCATAAAATTGATAGTCAATCTCAATGTGCTTGTCTTATCATTAAATACTGGATTTGATTCATAATGTCAGTCAATCTCAATGTGCTTAATCTTCTCATGAAATACTGAATTTGATGCATAATGCCGATAAAACACGGAGTGATAAAATTATAGCGTTGAACTTCCCAAGCCAAACTTACGACGACTGTTTAGACCATAAAGTGACTTACATAATCGACCTACAAGGCTACTAAACTCCCCCTGAGCAACAAAGTGCTCAAAATCTAGTATAAAGTATATGGATCGTGTTGGAATCAATAGATGAGTCGTTATTAAACAAGAAAGTCACCAAAAAATTGTCCGGAACATGCTCATACGCTAGAGTATTAGATTTGATGGCTGAATGGTCACAATCTAAGAAATAAAATTATATGGGTAGGGTCGGAATGATGGCACAACCCAACTGGAAAATGAGAAATAATATGGGTAGGGTTGGAATGATGGCACGACCCTACTGGAAAAAGAGAAATTATATGGGTAGGATCGGAATGATAGCACAACCTTACGCAAATGAGATTTGATAAGTCACTGGAAAGACGAATGGAACCACACAGATCAAATTTGTGGAGTCATCGAAAAGACACAGTGCTATGCAACTCAGATATGAGAAAGTAGTTCAGGAAAATCCGCGGTACTACGCAAATTAAATATGAAAAGTAGTCCGGAGAGATGCACAGTGCCACGCAAATCAGATATGCAAAAAAAGGTAGTCACAGGAAGGATGACACGGTGATGCACAAATTAAATATGAAAAAGTAGTCCCCGAAAAAATGGCACGGTGCTACACAAATCAAATATGAAAAAGTAGTCACCGGAAAGATCGCACGGTGCTACACAAATTAGATATGAGAAAGTAGTCACCGAAAAGATGGCATGGTGCTACATAAATTAAATATGAAAAATAGTCATCGAAAAGATGGAACGGTGCTACACAAATACCGACGGATATGGGGTTGACACAAAACAGCCCTAGAAAGTCACCGAAAATTGATGCACGACGACCTATTTGGCTGAGTTTCTTCCCTTGAATATGGGGTTCATGCATGTATCATTGGTCCTACTTTTGTTAACATTATCATTGACCAGACGGGCGAGCATATATGGGTAATAGCCACCCGGCGGCAGCGGAAACTCTTTGATTTTCTACCAAGATCGTAGAGGCTCTGATACCATGTGAGAAATATTGAAAAAGAGTGTTATTGAATTGTTGTCGTGTCTACATTATTACATTGAGACCCTATTTGTAGATACTACAAATCTGCTATACAATCCTTTACCAAGTAGGATACTATTTACTATTCTTGTTCCTATTCGAAATAGGATTGTATAAACTTATAATTATAGGCGAACCCAGGATTTAAAGAGTCTGGGTGCACTAATAATATAATAATTTAAGCATTAGCAAATTTTTCAATAACTATTAATGGATAATAGCGAATTTTTTAATGACAATTAATGGATAATGTCGTATTTGATTAGTCATTAATAGCTATTGGATGGTCATGAATTTGAATCCCCTTATTTAACAATTTTGGCGTTATAAATAAACCCTATCCCTCTTATTTAGCAATTTTGATGTTATAAATAAACCCTAAAGTTTGTGATAAAAAGAATAAGTAATAAAAAGAGTAAAAAATGGGATGTTGACGAGGATCGAACGCAGGTTCCCGGGGTGAATTTCCTCGCTTCTACCAGCGGACTAAAGCAGTTTTATGTTTCTCTAAGGGTGTGCACTCTTTATTATATTCTATGTTTCTATAGTTTTTTGAAATAGATATGCATATATACATGATTTTTTCCGAAGTTAACGGGTGCACGTGCACCCCCACCTATACATGTGGGTCCGTCTCTGATTCTAATAGGATTGTATAAACTTATTCATGTAATAGGATTGTATAAACCTATTCATGTTCTAACAATTCTTACAACAACTAGGCCTCAATCTCAACCTAGTTGGGGTCGACTGAATGAATCCTCGGTATCATAAATGCTCTATTTGGGTTTGTGATGTTTCAATACTCCATATTTAAGGATTCTCAAACATTAGAGGTCCTCTAATATACTATAGTAACTATACTTCTTCTAATATACCAAGGCCTCAATTTGTTTGCACTTAATAAAGGTCTTAATTTGAATCATTCAGATCTTTGTTATTAAGTCTGTTCTTTTTTTAAAAAAAGTTCCGAGTCTTAAATCATTCAGATCTTAACCATTAAGTGAGTTTTTTTCTTATGTTACTACCACTTAATGAGTCTTCACTCCAGGTACTCAATTCTCGTCATGCTTAACTGAACTTACTGTCGTTCTATAGAACTTGATTTTCACTTTGCCTGGGTATCCTCTTATCTCATAACTGTGGCAGTATTCCAATTCAATATTCCTACTATAGTGCACTTGCTAGGCATAACATCTATCAAATTGCCCTTCTGGAATATTGAGACTGCATTTCTGAACCGTCTTCATTAGGTACCTCAGTGCCATCTAATCTCACCTTAACATCATTCCTATCGTACTGGCTAGACTCGCAATGTGTGTATTTTGTCTTACTCCTACTTCCTAAATCCCTTACACTCTTAAGTGCTTCTCTGCTGCTCGAGCTATTAGATGTAAAGAAAAGTTGTCTTTCGTTGTGAAGAAAAATGAACTCACTTAATCAAGTATAAAGATTCATTTATGGATTTGGTTGTCTACCACGCCTAAAAGTGGGCAGGCATTATGTTTTCCTCATAAGAAAAAGTTCTGGGAATCTTTTAGGTGATCGTTTTTTTTTTCTTTTTTTCATTATTAAAAAAATATTTGAATGCTCAGTATAGTATGAAATTATGCATAGGGGTTGTTTGGTTCACATCCAAAGTTATCCCAATTCCCAGGATTATAATCCTATAACTACGGGACTAATTTATCCCCCTGGTGGGATAAAATAACACCATGTTTGAGGTATAAATTTCAGTTATACCTTCAACGAAACAAGTATAAAATTTAATCCCAAACTTAATCCGGGTATATGCCACTTTGCTATTACTCAGGGGAGGGGTGGGGTATTAAACTAGTAGGATATGTTTGACATTAAAAGATAAAAAAATATATTCTATCTCTCTGCTAAAAGGATATTGATTTTTTCTGTATATGTATGTGTTGTAATTAGATGTCGTAAATTAGTTTAGCTGGTAAGGCAGACACTTTTCTTAGAGCTAGTTCAGTAGCTTATTTCAGTTTCCATGTGCCTTTTTACCTTTACCATCTTATCAGCTTATTACCTTTTTTACTTTTACCATCTTATCTCATAAAATCTTGATGACTTTTGACTTAAACGGGCATTCAAGTATTTGGGGCTCAATGTCTGTTTGCAAATTTGTGATAAGAACTTATTCTTGTACTGTGTTGGTGTATCAAAGTTGACTAGGTACAGAGGGCCATTCTGCTATGCTTTGTGTGCCAAAATAACTTCAATCAAATGTGGTATATGGTAGCTTTCTAGTAGTGTTTGTTGTGATCCGTTCTCATTCCCTTATATTTGCTGGGAGGAGTTGCAATTTCTGTATGAACTTGCACTTGTGGATGGAAATATGAGATTTACGATAATTCACCAACCCAAGATGGAGTTTTAAGTTAGCCAGGAGCTCTTCCAAGTTCGAAGTATGACCTTAAATTGGGTTTAAAGATAAACATTTTGAAGTGCTCTTACCTGTTAGTACATTGTGATATTCTATAGGACACATGCCCAGGAAACCATGTACATCTGAACTCATGTGTGGACAGACAGAGTGCTCTGGGATGGCAACTTTACCGCCATAACTTTCCTCCTAGAAACCATACTGCTCAACCCATTGCTGCACCCCATCTCAAAAACAAGGGTGAATAATCTACATGCTCAACAAGGGTGAATTCTTTTCATTCTTAATTAGTAAAGATGCTGACAGACATCAGAAAACTGAAGCTAAATTGAGTTGGAAAGGAAAAAATTAACTGAAAAGAAGGAGAATTGTATGGGGTTGAATTTTGGGAGATAATCTATAGCTGTGTTGCTACGAGATTGTTTTTCTTGCTCAAGTAGTACAAGTACTTCTTGATATTTGTTATTCCGTTCTACTGCTTTGTTGATTCTGCGAAACTTAGTTTGTAGTTCAAGCCACTGTTTATTTGGTCTCATGGTTTGAAGGCAATGTACTCTTTTTTAGGTTTTCAAAGGTATCTTTGATTCATATAATGAAATATGCTACTTTTTAGGACCTATCCTTGTAATTCATATTCTAATCTTTCTTTTATTTTCAGGTTATAACCAATGTCTAAACAAGTTCATCGATGACACGAGTGTGAAATTTTCGGGTGAGTGTTTACTTATCATTATCCAAATGAGTACTTTTATCAGATGACCGCTTGTTTTTTAAGTAATTTAGCAACGTTCTAAGACCAGTTTTCTCTTCTCTCTATCTTTGTGATTTTCTTTTGGATCTCTTTAGCTTTTAATAACAGAAATATTACAATATTTAGGCCCTATTTATTAAGACAACATGTTTTTATTGATGAAGTAATTGTGAACTGTGGTTGTCTTGACTTTACAATATGGTTTCCTCATGGAAAAGTTTGGCAGCAAATGTGGGGAAGAGATACATGTAGGAGGGGAAGTCAATTCTTGCGTCCTTCTTTAATACCTCTGTTCCATAAAATGATCCACTACCATTTAAATATTGCTTTTACTCTACTCTTTACTACAAATGACCATAATTTAACACCATTATGGATTCCTTATCACCACATTGATCATTCATTATGAGCTAGTGAATTAGTGATCTTTCCATTCAACCACTCTGGAAGATTACTTTAAGGAAGTATTTTGTTTTGTACACTTCCCACCAAAAGTATCTTTTATGGATAACGTATTAAGTCAGACTAACTAGGTTCTCAGTTGCAAAATTATAGCTTGAAAAAGTTGGTCGAAATGCCAAGTTGTTTCATCAAATGTTGTAGTAGTCATTCTTTTTTCTTCCATTAAAAGACACCTAAACTTCTATCCCACACAAGCTTGAGTTGGTTGTTTGAATCCTCTAGATCTGATGTATCTTTTAAGCATACCAACACTGTTTTGAGTCAATGCAAGCCGGTTGTGTTGCTCGTATTGTTCTTTTTGCATGGATTCTTATATATTGTTAAAAAATTTAATTGTGGCGACTTCTCTCCAATCTTATTTTTTTCTTTATATATGATTTTAAGTGAGTCATCTTCTTATGATTACGACTTGTGGTTGCTCTTCTTCTTCTTTCTTTTTGTTGGTCGGGGAGGGGTAGTTGTGCTCATGAATTCAAGATATCATACTCTTCTCCTTCATGCTGTAAAGACCTTAGTGTGTCTGGCTTTTAGATCTACACCAATGTTTGAGATAACTTGAACTGGTATATGCACGAGAACAATGTTGTTTGCTTTTGCATATCATCTAAAGAAAGTTTTGTTTGTTGTATGCAACAGGCAGAACCCGCGGCTAAAGTGGTACTTATATTCAGTCTGGCAGGGCAATTGATTTATCTCAGTTATTTTGCAACTTGTGCTATCAAGTGTAGCAGTTTACAGCAATGTGGATTTTCCAGCACTACTTGTTTTTTGAACAAATTGCTGGGAATATTTATATCTCCTTGTGAATTGTGAAGCTATTTTGTGTCTCCTTTTTCAGTCCTACTCCCTTTTCCTCAAATTAATTATGCTACCTTGTTGGCAATCAAAAATAGTGAAAATCTGATTATCAAAAAATTTCTTACTGTATTGTATTTTAACAACTAGACTAAAAAAAATTCGTACTAGTATTTTATATATGGTTTTAAAAACCATCAATGTTGCCATAAAACACTTGAAATGGGATGAAAGATGTTAAATATGGTCATCTCATTATTAATCTTTTACAAATTTATTAATGCATGATATTTCTGTCTTGTTTTTCAAGCAATCTTAAATATTGCGTAACAGTCCTCAGCTTTAGAAAACCAAGAAGGCAATAACTATTCTTTTTTCAAAGACTATTTACTCCAATAAATTATCTCCGTAATTTTCTAAAAAGTTTAACCAACTTTTCAAAGTTCCAAAAGAAATATAATCGTTTATCACATTACACATAGTAAATGGCAGGTAAATAATTTAGTCAAACACTCCTTTCGTTGATGCAAATTATTAATTTCATTTTCAAACTATTGACAGTCTTAGAATACTTTTCTAGTTGACTAACTAAATTTTAATACATCTCGATCTATCACATAATATAACAAGTGGTATCAAACTCTTGTAAAAACATGACTCTTAATAAAAAATCCGAAAAAAATTATTGAAACACCTCAAAACTTGGCAAGAACTTAAGAGGTATATTTCGCTCATGTTACAATATTGGGGTACACATTTAAGTTCAGTTAATCAAATAAAAAGATATTTTTAAAGTTATCAATAATTCAACTAATAATTTGTGTAAGTTGCCAAAATTTACAGATAAAACTAATAATTTAGGTAGAGTCTAGAGGTGTTTTCAATACTCATAGCAAGAATAATAATAAGGGAGAACCACGTCGTTTTAATGCGCAGAAATTGGCGCAAAATTCTAAACTTTGGAGCCACTCCCTTTGAACTTCCCGCTAAACTGAAACTGCAAAAGTTCAAAATCAATGGCAGAAATCTAGAATTTTCAAAAACTCAAATAATTTGACTGCTAATCCTCCCGGGTTTTTTCTTCCAAATTGTCTCTACTTCATCCTCCTCTTTACCCTCTTCTTCCGCATCTCATTCTCACACAATCTTTTCTCAATCTCACAAAAAAAAAAAAAGAAAAACAATGGGTGGCAAACTTCAGGTTTTACCTCCAGCCAAAAGATTCATGTTGATGCATCAACAAGATCAAAAACAAAATGGGTCTGTCTCATCATCAAAACTTCCTGCTAAAAAGCGAAAATTCTCTCCAGAAACTCCTCCACCTTTTACGAATAGCAACACCGTTACTACTCTCTGTTTGCCCGCGAAGAAACGTGTATGGGCTTTTCATCCATTTGACCTCAATGAGGAGTATAACCCAGTTTGTTTTAATGACGATGAAATTAAGGGAGAAAAATTAGTTGAGGCAACAACAAATGATGACATTGATGTGGATGTGGATGACGATGATGGGATTGTTTGTGTTATTTGTAATAGCACAGACGGAGATCCATCAGATCCAATCGTTTTATGTGACGGTTGTGATTTGATGGTTCATACGTCTTGTTACGGTCATCCTTTTACAGATGGAATCCCAGAAGGCGATTGGTTTTGTGCTCAATGTTTAGCCTCAAAATCAGAGATCCCAAACCCAAAATCCTTTATCTGTTGTCTCTGTCCTGAATCCGGCGGGGCATTGAAATCTACTGTGAATGAAGGTAAATGGGCTCATGTTGTTTGTTCACTATTTGTTCCTGAAGTTTTCTTCGTCGATCCAGAAGGTCGTGAAGGAATTGATTTCAGCAAAGTTCCTAAAAGAAGATGGGAAAAAAAGTGTTACATTTGTAAATCCAAAAAAGGATGTGCTATTGATTGTTCTGAGCCGAAATGCCCTTTGTCTTTCCATGTTACTTGTGGGTTGAAACGTGATCTCTGCATTGAGTATACAGAAGGACGTAAAAATGGCGGTGTTGTTACTGGATTTTGCAGTAGCCATACTGAACTATGGAAAAAGGTTGAATCTTTTTACCCTTTTTTACAATTTTTTTGTGCTCAGATTTAACTTATATACATTAAATTGCTTTTAGTTATCTTAGGTATAGATGTGGATTCAAAATTTGAACTTTATTGATTCAATCTTTAACGTGCTATTTCTAAAGTTGTAGGTTTAGATATACTACTAGTTTCAATTTTAGTGTATTTTTTTCACATAAATTTGTGCTACTTGTAGAAAATATTGGATTTAGATGAACTTGTTGCTATAATTGTTGCCTAGATTTGTATTTAAGTAGTTGAAACTCGGATTCTTGAACCTATAGAATTTAAATTTTGGATTTGCTTTTGTATATGATCTCGTATTTAAAATTAGTAGTTGTGTTTTACTGTCATAAAAGTTACAAATATTGTGTTTGTATTGCAGCAACAACAAACTGGGAAGTTCAAGATTGTGCCAAGAGTAGAATGAGAATAATAGTTTTTACCAACATGGTTTGTGGTGTAGTGGTGGGCTACTTTACTCTTAACTAGAGGCCTCAAATTCGAGTCCTAAGTATGGGGAAAATTTGGTTGGGACTGTCACCTTGAATGGGCTTTGAAGTGAGCAATTTGAATTTAGTTGGAGCTCCAATGCGTTCCAGACACAAAAAAAAGAGATCCTAGTTTTTAGGTAGTATTAGAGTAGTTGATAGGCAATAGTATTCTATGATAATTAAAATTTGTATTTTCTTTTTTTTTTGTATTTATCATAGTTCGAAATTTCTCAATTATTATTATTATTACTAGTACTTGCTCTCTTTTTTTCATACAAGAGAAAGACTGTTATTTGACTCTAAAGGATTCTAACATTGAGATAATCTGACAATATTTACGAAATCTCAATTTGGATAAAACACTTACAAATTTACTTGTCCAAATCAAAAACTTTAACAACCTTATATAATGGGGTTAGTATTTTTTTTTTATTTTAACAATGATGAAAATATTGATAAACAACATGACTTCACGTTTGAGATTTTGGGTGATTTTTCAAGTAGTTTTAGTTATATTTTTTGCTAGATTATCATGTAGTTTCAAAGCGAAATCAGCAATTGGAGATCCAGGTATGAAAAGGGATAATTTAAGAGTTGCTATAGAGGCTTGGAATCAATGTAATGAAGTGTATGAAGAAGCTCCTAATATGGGAAGTCCTAGGCATGCTGATTGTTTTGATCTCCAAAAATCAAATAATAGAAGTAAGTCGATATACAATATTACTTTTTTTTTCATCATCTGATGTTCGGTATTCGCATGGTCAAGGTCCCACATAACTTGAATCTAACACCTTTAGTTAAAAAACTATTTTGTGGCTCATGTGAGTGTTAGATGTGTGAGGCATAGAATAATATACCGTTAATGTTCCTTAATTAAAGGTTTCAAGTTAGAACTGTGGTAGAGGCGGATTCAGGATTTAATTTAATGGATTCGACTTTTAGAATTCTTAGCATTGAACTTATTATACTGTCTGTTGCAAGTTATTATGCTTTTGATTTTCTTTATACAAATCAGTAACAGTAAAAATAATGTTCTTGCAGCAAAGCTGGTTCACTTGGTGAATGAGTTTGATAACAAACTAAGTATAAATGATGCCAAAAGCTTAGGACAATACTACCTGAATGTGGATATGTATGCAGCTTGGAAAGAATTGTTCTTAGGATACAAATGCAAAGTTCAAGATGAGCCAAAACCATGGAATTTTTGGATGATCATGCTCAAGAGTGGCAACATGGACACAACAGCAGCAATTTGTCCCAGAAATGGCATACCATCTCAACCATTTGCTCAAATACCGCGATTTCCGTGTTTTGGGAAAGGTTGCATGAATATACCTAGGATATACCATGATTATAGCACATTACATAGTCATAGGAAACATCCAAAGGAGACTAAGTTGAAGGGGGGGTTTCATGGGACATGGGAATTGGATGCTGATATGAGTACAGCGAAGACTCGGAATGATACTTCATTTTTCTCTGTTACTTGGCATAAGATTCTTGGAAAAGGAAGCTGGAATTTCATCATGTGTTGAAGACTTCATCAAAGTACCCTTGGTTGATGCATTACTTGAGGTCTGATGCAACTACTGGATTTTCTGGTGGATATCATTATGAAACAAGAGGCATGTCAAAAATAGTAAGTTTCTCTTCCTAATCGTCGTTATCATATTCTTGTTATACAATATCTTGAAAAAGACCTACAATCCATGTAAACCTTACGAAAAATGGTGGAAAATGATGCCTATAGGCAATACCAATTAGCTGTGATTATGTTTTAGTCATGTTAGTACTAGGTCCAATGCTTGCCAGGAGTCTTTCTCTTGTCAAAATATAGAGAATTTCTGGTAATACACACATAGAGACGATCTTAAATGGAGCGACATGTATAATGAGATTCATATAGCCGATCCCAGCTGACCTCAACTTGATTGAGATTGAGTCATAGTTGTTGTTGTTGTAGTAGTAGTAGTAGTTTTCTTGTTATACAATCTTATGTTCTGTTTGCTGATATGGAATTAGGTCCCAAAGTCACCAAATTTCAAAGTGAGGTTCACACTAGATGTGATAAAAGGAGGTGGTCCAAGAAGCCAATTCTATCTAATGGACATAGGTAGCTGCTGGAAGAACAATGGTCAGCCTTGTGATGGGGATGTCACCACAGACGTCATGCGTTACAGTGAAATGATCATCAATCCTGATA
Organism: Solanum pinnatisectum; assembly: GCA_035578085.1. Lineage (NCBI taxonomy): Eukaryota > Viridiplantae > Streptophyta > Magnoliopsida > Solanales > Solanaceae > Solanum > Solanum pinnatisectum. The sequence continues at coordinate 42,120,743 of CM069082.1, read as the reverse complement.
TTCATACTGTATCACCAGGGTGCAACCCCAAGGAGAATTTGAAGTTGTGCCCAATTTACCATACTTTTGCAAATGGAACTCGAGTTCATCGTACTGATGAGGCAAGATTTCCCTATGATGCTTATCATATGCATTGCTCCCCGGGCAACGGAATGTATCTTGAGGAACCATTCAATCACTGTGATGAATATAGCAACCCTCAAGCTCAGGAAATACTTCAAATTTTGCCTCACCCTGTTTGGGGTGAATATGGATATCCAACTAAGGGGAAGGATGGATAGGTGATCCAAGAACTTGGGAACTTGATGTCGGGAGACTCTCACAATCACTTTACTTCTATCAGGTACTTGACTATATTTTGACGCGTTTAACTTATCCACACACTATTAGATTGCCTACAAGATACGTACCTGAAAAATAAGAATGCATTAACCCCTAGATGAATTGTAACATTGTTTCTTGGGTGATATTTCAGGATCCATTTACTAAACCAGCTGAGAGGCATTGGCCATCTATTGATTTGGGAACTGAGATATATGTTAGCAGCAATCAACTTGCTGAATGGGTCGTTAGCGACTTTGATATCATTGTGACAGATGAATAGTTTCATTTTTCTCTTTGCTAGTTTCACTTTTAGTTAGGAATAGAGTATTTTTTTTGTTTCTTTTCTCTTTGCTTGTTTCACTTTATACACAAGTGAAACTCTCAAGGCTTGGAGATTCTTTGGTTTATGTTTATGAAATATCACTTAGTTACCAACAAAAGCTTTGATCACAATCTATGAAGGAATTGTCCCATTGCCAGATCTAAACTGACTTCTCATGCAGATTTAACAAGCAAATGTGCCAAAATCTGAACAGTAAAATCTAATGTTAATGATTAAATGTTCTTATTATCTTGTATATTCAATCATCTATGCATAAAGTCATGTGATAAGGTTATAAGGCAGTAAAATTCTTCCTCAGAAATGATGAATGAAAAGGTGAAATACTGAGTTTTCATTGGCTTAACTGTGCTTATCATCGAGGCGAGGTGTACATAAACTTGCCTGGATACACTGTCAATCCAAGTATTTCCGCACCAGCAAAGAAATACTGGTCATCCATAAGTTTAGGTATAAATATTTTGTTACATGACAGGATGAACAGATAGTAATTGAATTGTTTATTTGAAATCCACTCGGTAGGATCTTCTTCTACCGATTCCCCATTTAAGGTGAATTAATTCTGGAGAGTATCAATAAAAGCACAAGGATGGTACTCCAAATACACACACACACAATGGCTTCTTCACTGTTGTTATTTCTTTTTCCATACTATTTGAACTGTGAGACCACCTCTGACTTCCAACGCAGAGGTGAAAAGTCTGTACACTGTCTTTGTTGATCTGTCTTTAGCAAGCAAATACACTTTTAGTTCATTTATATTTATGTTATCAATCTCTTGTTCTCTGTTGTTGCTCATTGTTTCAAATGAGTTCCTTTTCTCTTTAGAATCTTTCTTCTATCGCGCATGAAATATGAAGAGTCAAGGAAAGGAAGTCAGAAGAACAATTTTTTTCTTCATTAATATCAATGATGCATCGCCTATATATATATATATACACACAATAAATACTAACTCAACAGGGCAACCTGAACCTAAAGAATACCTATTTAGAGACCCTGACGACTAATAAATGGTTCATCTACTGGGTTAAAGATCCCTCTTCAGATCTCCCATGCTGATTGATCTGAGGGAAAATGCACATCTTGAACTGTCTCACTGCAAGGTGGATGTCCTCACTTGATTCAAAGAACCATCAAACAATAGTATCTACTAGGTTAGACCATACTGAACGGTGCCAACCTCTCTGTGAGCGGCAACAGCAACAGCTGCAGCACCGACTGCACCAAACTGTGTTTGTGCCTGTAGTAGTTTTGCATCCATGGCGATTTGACCTCCCAACTGTGCTACCCTTGCCTGTGTATGGTAATATGGGTTGGTGTTCATCTCGAAACTCATACTAGCGGACGACTTGGCAACCATGCACTGGCCATGTTGCAGTTTAACTTGAGAGCGGTCCTTCTCTGCTTCTGTCCCACACCTCTCTAGATGTGTAGAGTTACTTCTGAACAGATAATGTGGAGACATGCCATGAGGTTGGACAACAGAGTTCTGGGGATATACTCTTCCATCAGTGACTTCTTTGATGCTTCTGTCACTATCATATGATAAAACTGGCCCTAAAACTCTTCCAGGTTTGGCTGAAAATGATAGAAATGAATATTAAAGAAGAATCAAACAAACAGACATGCACAACCCACTATCAGTAATATTTGACAAGGACATTAAAAGCGATTCCAACAAGCATACGACACTTCCTAACTTTCAGCATTCCATATATACTCATTAGGGCACCTTTAAATATGATCTCTCCTCATCTTTATTTGCTCCCCCCCCCCCCAACCCCCACCCCACACACACGCACACTCTCTTCCACACGCAAGGGGGATATAACTTAAGAAGATTCCCTAAATAGCCTTCTCCTGAGCTGAGTACTGAGTTCCAGTTTGTCCAATATATTACATGTGGTGAAATATTTGAGTTCACTTTGAAGATGTTGACAAAAAAGTACATTATCACTATGAGTGCCAGCACAGACAATGTCAACCTTACCTGTGGGTACTCGAGGTGGTGGTCGCAAAACCTTCGGGTCTGAGACTCTGATGCCAGCAGTTGCCTTTTCTGTTACTTGCCTATGATCAAACATAGGATTCTGCTGTGTTCTGGGGGGGATGGTACTGGAATTTACAGTAGATCTGCAACACATTTAAGAATATATATAATGAAGGCCCAAATAAGCAGCAGACTGAAAAAGGAAAGGAGAGAGCAAAAGGGAAAAGGGGGAAAGGGGCATGCTCTAAGGTAACAGTTTTTCCAATGTGATGAACAAGTTAATATTCCAAATCCAAACTTCCTCAGGAGTAAGCAAGTACAACTTCTTTTCAGTCAGGTTACTTATCCAGCAAACACAAGAACAAACAAAAACTCCTTTTTTGGGAAGATAAAGTGAAGAGAAGCATAAAAGATAAGGAACAGGACATATTCATTGACACAACCAACAAGACAAACAACTCATGGAATCATACCGCGGGAGAGAGACGTGTTTTCGACCAGGAGGTATTACTGGGCCACTTTTACCACTATTCTCCTCTAGATAAGCAAATTGCCTTCTGAAATTACCAATGGCACTGCAATTCAATGATTGTCGCACCGTCAGTCAGTAATGATATAGTAGTACAAGAAAATAGAGACTAGAAATAGTAGAGAACTATATTACAACCTGGGATAGAGAAAATTTGCACCACTATTTCCAGCCATGTAGTCCTTCAGAAGTTGAGGATGATACTCTAGTATCTCCCTAAATATTAGTTCACGGATGTCATCCTTTGTGACCCTTCGTCGCTCAAACTCGAACTCCAGCTTCGAGATTGGTTGACTAGAAGGTTCCCTCTCAATCTTGGCCAGTCCCTTGAAGTACGGATCAGCCAAAGCCTAAAAGATAGGAGGAAAAACACAAAAAATGAAAATGAAAATGAAATTAGAAACGGACAAGCACGTGGAGATGTCGGAGATGTCATTCATGTAATCTTAACATCAGGAATATATGAGGGAGTGTACCTCTTCAGCAGTTGGGCGATCCTTTGGATCAAATGCTAACAACCTCTGCAACAGTCGAAGTGCCAAAGGATCTGCTTTTCGAAATTTCTCAGTAAAAGGAACTGGGCTTTTTTTCTTCATATCTGTCAAATACTTCCTTGCCTTTTCATTACGAACCTGCACTCAACAGGAGTACTCTTCTATCAACATGCTGTCAGGCAATGCTAACATCAGCAAAAAAAAAAATTGACAGCTCTTACCCCAGATACAATATCAACTGATGGCGTCCCTAGAAGATCAGTAATCAAATCCAACTGGTGAACAACACTTTTGCCTGGAAATAATGGTTTGCCCGTCAAAACCTCTGCAAAAATGCACCCGATGCTCCAGATATCAATAGCAGGTGTATACTGCAGGGAATTCATACACGAATTAGAAGACAAATCAGCAAAAACTTCAGTAAGGCCTTACTGAGAAATTGACGCAAGACCTAACACAGTTACCTGAAGAATAGAAAAATCAACGTCTAGGAGAGTTCAATAGTCCTCCCTGAACAAGAATGATTTTAACCTACACATCACTATTTAATACACTCAGAACTGAACAAAAATCTTCTATTCTAACCAGAAAGCCCTTCCTTTAAACACTATGTATACAGTATACAAGTACCTTTTCACCTTTCTAAAGCATGGGAAAAAGGAGGCTTTATATGATGCCAAAAACAGCATCTTAACAACTGAATCCAGTAAAATAGGCGTGAATATGTTCTGTGACTATGCATGGGCTAGCAAGAAAGTGGCTAACTAATTGATGACTATAAATGTGTGACCCTACATTTGTTTGAGAGATAAATGGAGCATAAACACAATTGTGTCTAATACCTACTCATTTACAACACCCTTTGCAATGACTTGGTTTTTTCTTTTCCTTTTTTCTGGTACGGCTCCCCAAGGGAGGGTGTTGGGAAAATTGAGAAGTAGTTTCACATATCTTTTGACAAAAAAATATTTTGATCTATTAGAAGAACCACTAACATGAAGTTCTAGAATGGAACTCATAGATAAGGTTCAAAACAAAAAGTATCTTTTACATGAAAGGTAAAATAAGCTGCACGCTATTCACATAAATTACCTTAGAGAAGAAAGACCCACATAGTTCTGGTGCACGGTACCACCTTGTAGCAACATAATCCTGCATGATGTATCAGAAGAAGACAAAAATTAAGAAAATTTCAGTCAAATCAAAGATTAAAATGAATGAAAATGTCCATCTTATAAAGCTTTCTATGATTCAAACTAAATCCAAGTAAATCTTATAGAAGGCTTTTGGCATAGGGCTAACACGAAAGCTTACCGTCCAAAATATTGTGGTTGGAGTATCACTGAATGCAACCCTTGCCAATCCAAAATCACATATTTTGAGTTTACAATTTGCATTTGCCAATATATTTTTTGGCTTAAGATCTCGATGGTACACATTAGCTGAAATGAACATATATATATATATATGTCAGTCAAAACAGGGCTGAAAATAAACATCCTTAGGAGAAGTTGATGGCAGATGTCATAATACCAATAGTTACCGAATTCACAAGAGTTTTACCTGTGTGCATGAACTTCAATGCACGCAGCATCTGATACAGGAAAAAACGGTGGTGCTCATGTGTCAAGTCATCGTTGGCCTTAATAACATGATGAAGATCAGACTCCATAAGCTCAAAAACAACATAAATATCTCTGAACTCTCGTCTTGAAGGTGGTAAGATGATTCGCTTAATTTCAACAATATCAGGATGCCTTAGAAGTCTAAGCAATTTGACTTCACGGAGAATTCGAATTGCATCAGAAATGTGCTCAAAAATATCAGTTATTTTCTTTATAGCCACTTTCTCTCCTGTATGAGTGTCAATTGCAGCACAAACTACTCCATAACTTCCCTTGCCTATAACTTCCAAAATTTTATACCTATTAGCATCACCGTACTCGGTGAAGAACTCCACTTCTTTGGAACTCTGTACAATCAGTAACAAAAACTCAGACATGTTTACAATAGTCTACTGACTAATAGGCAAACTAAATATAAGATAAAATCTGCATGTTGCTTGATATTCTCAAAGTATATGTTGATGCAATATCACTTATATTCAGATCAGTAGACTTCTGTTGTAACATAAACAGAATCAAGGATTAAGTTATGACTTGAATAGACAATATATTCCAATTTGAAAATCAGACTAGACAATCATGAAATACTATTTCAGAGTCAAACGAGGCCCAAGCTAAGGACTATAACATCAGATTACATTTCAAACTAACACAGCATTTAGCATGAAGTAGAAGTCCAGAATCTAGTAAAGGAAGAAAAGCAGACGAAAACAAAGAACATTTCAAAACTATGAAAGAAAAGTAATAAGAATGCTGCCCCACAAAAAAGACGAAACAATCTATCCCACAAGGACATTTTCACAAGTATGTTAATTGGCAATATGCTTAAAGATTACTAAAATATCTTAGTCCTCCATATGCAAATCATCCCACCTACATTTCTAAATACTTCACATAGCAGCTAAAATTAGACAACAACTTCATATGGTTAAGAGATTACTAAAATTTCTGATAATCAAATAACTTAGTCCTCCTTATGCAAATTCTCCATCTCTGTTAAATAATATATTCTAAATAAGCATCGGCCTAAATTAGTCAACAACTTCATATGGTTAGAAGATTACTAAAATTTCTGATAATCAAATAACTTAGTCCTCCAGTAGCAGCTAAAATTAGTCAACAACTTCATGCTTCCTCAAATAAACAAACAGTTATATAATCCTCACAGCTGACTCAATCAATCAACACAGCTGACTCAATCATTCAACTTTGGCTATAATGACTAGTCTTTTAAGGCAAATTAGGGTTCTTTACCAGATACCCTCAAATCTTAAAAGCTAGAAATAACAAATCTCAATCAAGATCTCCTTTTTATTAAAGAATTTCAAAGAGGAAGATAAAGAGAGAAAGAAACCTTCTTGCGCTGATCTTGCTGCATCTTTTTGAAGACTTTAAACAATCTGGGCAACGAATAAATTCAAAAAAAGAGGATATCTGAGGGTACCCTTTTCTTCTCTAGGTTACCCTGATCTTAAACAGAAGATCAGATGAAAAATATCCAAAAATAAAACAAATCTCAACAACCCCAAATGGAATAAATCAGAGAATCAGCAGGAGTTTGCCCCACCGACGCCAACTCCGTATTGAAACGTACTAACAAACACCGAACCCCACTTGTGAAGAAACCAGTATGATTCTTCTTATACACAAAAATAGTATCAGTTGAGCCTAAAATCCTACAAAAAATTAACGGAAAATGTACGAAGGGTAGAGAAAGAAGTAACCCTTTTTCGGGTTTTGAAAGATGGAGAAGAGAGAGAGAGCAACAAGGAGGCCAATTAAAGGGGAAGAAGAAAGGAGAGGAAAATTGGTGAGCTTTTCGGTCTTTTTAAAGGCAACAAAAGATTGTGGCTTTGCGTGTTTCTACGGTTGTGTTTTCCCCAAATATTTTCCTTCAACTCTTCTTTGTTTTATTTCATATTTAATTTGATCTCAGCTGACATCTATAACGCAGTTTACATGAGATACACATGTTTGATATGTGTGAATTATTTATGTCTATTTGTTCAATTTTATTATATTTTAAGTGTTTATTTATACATACTTAAAGTTGAAGGTCGCATAGATGTTGATGTGTCTACATACATGTGTCTCGAGATATATGAGGTAAAAATTAGATGTAATTTGTTTCTAGATATACTGTGTCCAAAGAGATTCTCGTGTATCTGAAATACATAATAAATCCACTTGTCTCTCTCCCACCTCGCTCTACACTCTCTTATGTTACATATACATGTATCTAGTGTGATTCGTATGTATCTGAGATACTCTCCTCCCTCCCCATCTCTCTCATCTCTCTTCCTATTTTAATGTATCTAATAACAAAAATATATGTATATAAGTGTATTAATACATGATTTAAAAAAAACTCTTATTTGAAAGTATAGATAGAACTAGTATATATGGTACATATATATGTCTAATAAGGTAATTTCTCATAAATTGAATTTAGTTGCACCCAATATAGAACAAAATAATTATACAAAAATCTTTCGTATGTTATTTTTTTATTTACTTGAGAATTTTGTAGGTACACATTGGCATATGGGAAGCGCAAGGGGCGTGTGTAACTTTTCGACTAACAATTCATCTAAATTTATAATTTACTATATGAAGTATAAATACATTAGAAAAATACACTAAAATGTCAATAACTATTAAATCTAAAGGGATTATTTTAATATCGCAATAAAGTCAATGCTAAAAATCTTGAAATTTGAATATCTTTAGTAATGGTTCTATTATGTCATTATTTTCATAACAAGTGACTTCTTAGTTAATCGTATTTTTAGATTTGTTTTTGCTCATTAATATGAGATCATATTTAGCTCATCATTCGTATTCAACGTTATTTTATTGTATAAGTACTATTTATAAAGATTATGAAATTATATTTTATTTAAGTTGAGAATTTATTGAAAGTAATGTACCTCTAAAAGATGTCAAGAGAAGATTTATCCTTTTGAAATTCTATTTATTAGAATATTACTAATGAAACTTTAAATTTAATTAGGTATAAAGATTTCCCCACTAATTATAAGGACAAAAAAGTCAGATTACGTTGCGATCCACTAAGATAATGACTTTGAATATTCTATAAAATTATAGTAAAATCAAGTTCATTAATGCATACTTACCAAATTAAGTACAAAATATTTATTTATTACTTTTTCTTTTTTACTATTTGCATTATCCAACTCCATAATGTAAATCATTGTTGTGTTGTCACTATTATGGAAAGTCAATTCCTTCTTAATTAGTATTTCTTTTACTTAATTGTTTTTGTCAAACCATGCAAGCGTTTTATTAATTATAAGAGTGAAGAAACTGTCAATTGAATTGTAACCATTCAACAACCATTAATTAAAATTATATAATGATCAATTAGAATACCGACATCATTACTTTTCACCTAAATTATGTTTGAAAATTATCTCCCTTTCTTATTGATGTTTAATGTGATGTCTATATTAAAGTCTGACTTATCCGAATTCACGTTGCGTAGGGCTTGCACACCCTCTCAAAAAAATTATATTCATGACTCGAACTCAAGACATCTGATTACGGAAGAAGTAACTATACAACACATAAAATTGATTAAAAAAAAATTAGTTGCCCTATCACATAAATGTAGATAAGGTTATTCTCTTATCGTTCATTGACTTCATTTGTATTATCACAATTATTATGTTTTTTTTTCTATTGAAAAAATCAACTTAACATAAGGAAAAAAAAGGATAAGGAACTGTCGGTGATTGAAACAACCCTGGACATGTGTTATGGATAAAATTTTCTATTGAATAATTTATTAGTTTATCCTTACAAATATTTTCAATTTTAATTAAACAATGAATAACACGTGGTTTATTACATTTAGGTTAGGTGGCCCTATAAGAAAAACCCGGTCGCGAGAGTTGTAGGGTTGGTGGGGATGGTTTGATAGAACAATTTGATTAAAATATTACTCCTTATTTATTTAATTTGATACAAGAAAAATACAACGAATATTTGGAGGTGAATTCAAAATTTTAAAATAGCGGGTGCACTATTACATATTCATGTGACCCATTTTCTTATGCATAAATTTGCCACTATTTACATCCGATCAATCATGTAATAAGAATTTTTTATACACAAATTTTGACATTAATTGTGATTAAATAATATATATATATATATACTTTAATCTTAAATCAACTAAGGTTAATTAAAATGATTGATTGAGTGTGAGCAACATTTTAAAACTTCCCTATATTCTTTAAAAATTAATATCTTATAAGTAGTATGTTTTACTTTTTGTGACACTTCTTTTTAAGTCAATTCAAATAAATAACATATTTTTATTTTTTTATATTAATGAGATGATTTAGAAACATAACATATTTCATAAAAAGAAATTCTTTCATTCTCAAACCCACCGTGCAATTAGATATTTTATATAAATTGGGACGCACTGAAGTAGTATTAGTTATAAAAATGCCTATCAAATTTATCATATATATTCTTTAATACACGAAATCTTAGTAGCTTAATTGGAAAGTTACCTAAATTTCCACCTTTATTGTGAGGATTCGATTCTCCTCTTTATGATCCCTTCCCAGTTTCCCCACCTCCCTTTCCCCACCACAATTTTAAAATAATAATATATTTTTCAATACTTCAATATTTGGAACAATAAAAGTAAATTTTAGAAAAAGAAAGGCATGCTTAATAGTTGTATTGACTAATAATTTGAAATATATATATTTAATATATGGGACCTCTTTTATATGAAAGAGACCACCCAAAGTTGATGGTGAAATATGGGGTGGTGGGCGTGGTGGAATGACGTCGATAAAGACAACCCATGCTTGTCTAGGAATTTTTTTCCCGATTAATTTAAATTAGTATCAAAATTAATAAAATAAATTTAACTGAATAATTATTATTTTTATATTTAGGTTCGAATCTAAAATCTTGAAGTTATACTATTCCTTCTTCCACAACCCTATTTTTATGTTTTAAAAAAAATAGTAATAATAATTGATGAAAATCAATTCACTTTAAACCTTGAATCTCCCTCTAAAAATACGAAGACATGCATAAACTAATTTGAACGTCACCAACTTTTAAATCCACTTATAAAAATATGAAAATAAACCAAAACTAATTTAGACGACATTAAATTTTGAATTCACTTCTAAACAATATGAAAATATGCACAAGTTAATTCAAACATCATCGAGAAAAACACAAGGAACAAGAACTAGTTATGTAGTCTTGTTCATAAACATTGGTAGTTACAACTTGCAATGGACCACACCAACCACAAAATAAAATAGGTACAAAATTAGAATATGCTTTTTATTTATTTTCTGTTTAGTCAATTGTGGTGTATCTTATTTTATATTTTATATATATATTCCAAAATGGCATGGCCTTGGAATTTGGATGCTTCCTATCACTATTACAACTTTTTGTTTACTTCTTTCTCTATGTGGTCCGTCCTTATTTGTTTTTTTTCCTAATGAATCATTATCATTTGATACTAAGGTGTCGCTTTTTCTGGGGTATCATTATATTAAAAATAATAAATAATATACTTTATTTAATCAATTATAATATTATTTGTGGATTCGATTATTATATAAGTCGCTAACAAATAAATCTTTAGTGTCTTCTTTCACTTATTACTAATCAATTCGTGCTTCTTGGATTTTTTTTTGTATCCATAGACAATTAATAACTTGACAAATCTTTCTCTTTTTATTGAAATATCGTTGGTGTTGGTGTTATTCTGTCCTTCAAAAGATGTATGACCTTATCTTGCTAATTGACCTCTTTTTTGTGTGACTAGAAATGTTCAATGAATACTTTTCAATTGTGTCACCCCCTTTATTTTTGATACATCCTAAGGTTTCAGTCGCTTTCTTCTATGTATTCACTTTTATTTTTTCAAAGTATTCATTCATTATCTCTCTCTCTCTTCTATAATAATCTATATTATTATTATTTTTTTTTTTAATTTTTTTTATTGAAAACATAAATTAATCTTTTTTATTTTAAAATTGAATATTTTTTTTTATCTATTTATTATATATAATATACAACATTTTTTCTATTTTTTTTATTATTTTTTTTTTTATATTTTAAAAAAATAAAGTGATTCTTTAAAAAAAATCAACTCTCAATATCACTAAGCATATGCACCAACTTTTTATGATCAATAAATTCACTTGATTTTTTTTTTCCCATCTGCAAATTGATTTTAACTCAATCATTGTTATGTAGTCAGGCTTTTCATTATTTTTTTCTAGTTTTATTTACCACAATATAATTGCATAAAACGTGACAAAAAGATAACCACTATTTTACTGTCAAAAAACAAAAACACCGCGTATTACCTTTTCCTTTTCTCTTTTGTCGTTTCACTTACTTAAATGACACAATTTTTTTCTTAATAAAATGTGTGTAGTCAATATACTATCTTTCGCGATAGTACGATAACAATAAGTAAAAATCTGAAAAAAAAGATAAAATTTATGAAAATTTTATTCTTATCTTTGTAGATAATACATTCACATAAAATAGACTGGGGCTAGGGAGTACTTAAGTTAAAACTGTAGTCAGCAGAAATACTTAAAAAATGTTTTTGCACAATATTTTTTTATAACAAAAAAGACCTGAGATGGAGAAATAAAAAAATTATATTAAAAGATTAAAATAAGATAAATGGAGAGATTTTCAACGGAATTTTCCCGTTACGTATTTGATTTATTTAAGTCCAAATAAGTGTTCATATAATTCCAACCAAAAGGTCCTCATCCTTTGCAAGAGTTGATATTTTGGACTCTCTTTTCACCGTCGTTAAGAACAAATAAATAGTTCAATACACAAAACATCTCACGTTAATAGAGTCTAAAAAAAATCACGTCCTACGAAGAAATAAAAAACAAACAAACGTTATTCACATTTGTGCAAAAGTTGTATTATAAGCCAAATCATTTGCATTTGTCCTTTTATGGAATGGCATGAAAACAGAATCAACCGTTAAATCCATCACTCTTTTTTCTGCATTATTGATTGGCTTAGGTAAGGATCTAAAAAAATTAGGTTAAGGTATGGAATTTGGGTGTATTTATTAAGTTTTGGTAACCAAAAAGTGTATGAATATATAGATAGTTTGAATTAAAATAACTGCACCTAATGTTATAAAGGTGTATTCACCGTAAAAATTTATCCGCATCAGATGTTTACAACAGATACGTGATATGTGTTTAACACTACTATTACTTGACCATAATCAAATACTCCTATATTTTCACTTCATGCCATCAAACTTGAAACTAAATGGCAACACAAACAAGAAAGCACAAGAATACTAGCAAAACTAATAAGTAAATCAGTCAGAAACAAGAGGCTTATATCATTCAAGTTTTTCAAAGCTGGCAATCTTTCCAGCAACAATCAGTAACGATTAATCGTTAACGAAAATACTGTGCCTCTGCTTCATTAGTTTCCTGGCACACGGGACTAGCTATGCTAACCAACTTCCTGGAGTTATTTATCAGCTGAGATGACAGAAGCACAAGAAAAGAACAATTTATCGAAAACTATGCTACACCAGAAGTTCTTCAGAAAAAGCTAGAGTAAGTATTTCAGAGCTGTATCTTGAATCCCCAATTCAACAAGCGGAAAGCATCATCAGCAAAATATGCAGATTAGTGCTACTTCCCAAAGTTAACAAGTGCTCCACCGAAGTCCTGAATTATATCAGATGCAAGTGTGGTGGTTTAGAAGGAAAGTGGAAAAAGTTTACCAAAAGAAAAGAGCAAATAGATAGTATTTGCTCACCTCTTTATGAAAATCAAGAGTCCGGAACTTCAACTCATCAACCTGAGAACCTTCATGTCAAGAAATAAAGGAATTTTTTTCACCAACACGAAGCAATACTGTTTCAATAACCAGAAATCGGAACTTGATTGAACCACATACAACACAGGCATACATGAGGGAAGAGGGATATTCAAATGTCATTACTGTCACAGTTTATAACAAAGTCAGATTTGGTTTGTTGTTCATTTTTCATCTAAATTCAAATTTTCGGTTTCAACATGTTTGGGCAACTGATGTATATCCAAGATTGTGAAGACAACATTATTTTATTATTTATTCCTCCATTTCAATTTGTTTGTTTGGTTTTGATTTGAACGTACTAAAATGTTCTTTAATCTTGTGGCCTTAAACAAGTTATGTGGAAAGTTAGAATCAAAGAGTTGCCAAAAAAAAAGAGACACTTTTTTTTAAACGGATTGAAAAGGAAAGTAAGACAAACAAACTAAAACAGAGGGAGTTATCAACTGGAACTTCATCTAGATACCATTGTGTCCTCTCTCGTTCACTTCTTCCTACGAGACTGTCTTTTTGAACAGTTGTTTTCTTTCCTCCTATGATTAGGGTAAAGCACCAACTTATATAATCTGAAGTTCCGAACATTTAGAAAACTACCTCTTATTTTTTTTGTACAAGGAGATGATAAAAGGAAACTCCAAGTCTTCAAGCTGACTGGAGAAGATTGAACACTGCTCTCTTCTCAGGCATGCTTGGAATGGCTCCCTTCACTTGAACACATAGAGAAGCTGCTGCAGCTGTAAATGCACAAGCCTTTATTAGATAGGAAACTACAACAACAACATAACCAAAATGATCCCACGAGTGGGATCTGGAGAGGGTGAGATGTACGCAAACCTCATCCCTACCTTTGTGGGATAGAGAGGTTGTCTCCGATAGACCCTCAGCACAAGGAAAAAGCTTAACAAAACATGTTTGAAGAAAAAATATAAGACTAAAGAAGCTGAAACAAAAATTGGGAGAAAGCACCAGCATGCTTACCAGCAAATCTCAAACATTCCTCTTTAGATTTACCCTCCACTAGGGCCACTGCAAAAGCAGCTGTAAAAGTGTCACCAGCTCCTGTTGTATCAATGACTTTTGCAGCTTTAATAATGGGTTGCCGCAAGGGTTCCTCTCCTTTGGTGAAAAGAGCAGATCCATTGGCCCCAAGCTTAACAAGGACCTGGTTAACTCCCTGGGAAACAAAAGAGCATGGAAACATCATTCCACAAAATCAATTTGATATATTAATTTACAGATATCTATTGTAATTTGTGACACCCCAAACATTGAGCAAGAAATCAGGAAACGTAGCTAAATCTAACTAGGAATGTCCTACTAGGTCGGTGGACCAAACCAGAGCCCCACAAACAACAAAGCATTAATCCATCATATTTATAAGAAGAAACAAAGCCATCACCAGACATTTATGACTCACCAAGCAAAAGTCTATCAGGACCTCTACATTTTGCAAAATCAATAAGGGCAGGTAACTATAACACATCAAAAGGGACTGTTAGATTCAGACCCCGAAAATGTAACTCGGATAGTTATTTTGGGTCACGGATAAAGTCTAAATCAAGTGAAATGCTGCAAGAATATGTCCTGAATTTAGGATGCAAACTTTAGGAAAAATGAATAAACAGGTACGTGAAAAACAGACCAGGTCATAGCACTGCTCCACTGCATTGCTGATTTGTTCGAAATTTCCAGTTGGCATTTTTGTTATGCGAGCCAGCTCAGTTTCATTTGGGCTGAAAATCTCAACACAACGAAGAAGTTCTTGAGGGATTGGAGAATCCGCTCCACCAGCATCTAGAATAACTGGAACACCCGCATTCCTGGCAGCCTGAAGATACCAAGATGTTTAAAGACGCATATCAGCCAAAGACACTTGACATCTTCATGACACATGTGGGCACACACACACGCACTCACGAAAACACACACACACAAATATACTTCCTTCATTTCAATAAATGACGATGATTGATTAGACATGGAGCTCAAGATAGTAATTGCCTTGTGTATTATTTTAGTAGTCAAAGAAATATTAAAACTGTTTTTTGAAAGTTAGTTTGATAAAGAAAATATCACATCAGAGATTGAAATTTAAACGGCTAAAGCCTGAATGAATTTGAATTCGTCACAGTAGTATGAAGTAAGTAATACATCAATGGAGTAGTATTTTGGAATGTCAAAAAATGAAAAGAGTGTCACAGAAAAATCAAAGAAAGTAAGTTCTCTCCAATATTATGTAAAAGAAGGCTATTTCCCTTCTCAGTGCACGAAACTCACAATTACAACTGGGTAAGGTGATCTGACAGTGACCTTAATAATCCAAGTCAACATTAGAAAAGATATCCAAGGCGAATTTTAATTTACCACAAGAAAAAGGTAGGTGGGGAAAACACATTATTATGATCTACCTTCTTTTTTGCATCATTTCATGCTTAGTATACTAGCGGAAGACATCTCAGGACCCCCTATTAGTAGACTAGTAACTCACTCGAGTCCCCCCCTTAGAAGCATCTTATTGTATAGGGCCCCTTATCCCTGCTTCTTTCAGTAACGACTCCCTAATTGATCACCCTACTACTGTAAGTAACTACTGTAATGATGCTGGATCAAGCCAGCAAAATGCTCCTTGTACTGCTTCACAGTTTAGTTAATAACTTAATATAATATAATCTCCAGTTTTATCCAAAAAGGAAAATGATCTACCTTTCTTTACTTACGTATGATAACAGTTTCTCAAAAGGAGAACCTTAGTCCTTAGTTTCAGCAAAAACATAAAAACAAGATAGCTTAAAAGAAATACTGAATAGTGAGAAAATATAAATATAAAGAAATGACACGTGTGCCTAACTCAACCCCAAAAGCTAGCACTTGAGGGGAGTACTGCCCAGGTCCATATAAGCAAACCATCCGTCCATTCACCAACCAATGTGGGGTTGTAACCCATTCAACACCCCATTCACATCCAGGCCTGATTGAAACGTGGACCGGGTTTCCCAATTTTGATACCGTGTAAAGGCATGACACCCGGGCCTAACTTGATACCATGTAAAGCTATAGCACCCGAGCCTAACTCGCATTGTCCAACTACATATTAGCAAACCATCATTCCATTCCCTAATCAATGTGGACAGTAAATCACCCTAACATATTCGATTCTAAGTTTAACAAATCCACACACAAATTGAATTTCGCCTAAATGAATATAGCCATTGAGAAATCAAACATAAAACCGAAAAGCTCAAACCTTTGCAACTTGGATGTTAACAAAATCTGGAATTTCCCTCTGGAGCAACACAATCCCTGCACTTCTCACAATCTCCAAATCCTCATATGACAATTCTTCAGGCCAGCAAGACATGTTTGCACCACCAACAATAATAATCGAATTCTCCCCATCAGACTGAAGCATCACCACAGCATTTCCAGTTGGAGCATTGGAAACAGTAGTAAGGTGATCCACACAAACCCCACCACTCTCTAAAGCTTCAGTAATCAATTTCCCATGAGCATCTTCACCAACTTGACCAACAAAAAAAGTTGGATAATCAAGCTTTCCACCACAAACAGCTTGATTAGCCCCTTTTCCACCAGCCAATGTTTGACCTGTTTTGGCTGAAATTGTTTCCCCTTCTTTAGGTAACCTATCAATCTCCACATAGATATCTGCATTAGCTGATCCAACTACAACCAATGGAGGCTTTGATTCTTTCAAGATTGGTTGATTTGTGTACTCTGAAGCAAAACAAGAGATGGGTTTCACTTTTCTGGATTTGGGGTTGTTGTTTTTGCCATTAAATTGAACTGGGTGACTGTAAAGATTGAAACTTTCTGTGTTTCTGAGGTTGTTTTGGGCTGTTGGGTGCCAATACTTTGATTGTAAAGGTGTTGTTAGACCTTTCATGTTTTCTACACTATCCCTCTTTTCTTCTTCTTCAAAATTTTGCTTTGGTGTTTGAGTCATTCTTGATTGAGAGTAGTTGATGGAGACGCCACATGTGACAAAACAATAGTATTTTATTGCGAATTACCCGTCGGATCCAGGTAAGTGCACAGATAACCTATTTTAAGGACACTACTTAAGACTTGTCCAGTTTTTATAGGACTCTCTCTAATTTATAGTTAAATTGTTTAATATTTGGATAAAACTTACTAAAACTAGAGTTGTCAAAAAGGGTCAACCCAGTCCCACCCGATCCAAACTTTGTGGGCCAAAAAATTTGAAAGGCTAGGGCAGGCTGACCTTTAATTTGAAAGGGCCTAAAAATGCTCAACCCAATCCTAGAAGGGTTGTGGGCAGGGGCGGGCTAGTTTTTTTTTTTCATTTTTTGTTCTTTTCAAACTTAAAATAATATGACATCAAGAAGATTTTTCAAACCCAATATGACAAACAATGGTATTTTTTCAATAACACAAGTAAAAAATCCAGTGTGATTAGCATGTATCTAGGATACTAGATACGCGAGATAGATGTATTTGGTGTGATGCATCCCACATACGCGAGCGAGATAAGAAAGTGGCGACCGAGATGGAAAGGAGGCGAGGGCGTGAGATTCGTCAATGTATCCTAGATACATGCAAATCTAATTGGATAGAGTATATCTAAAACAAATAACACATAATTTTGAGTCTATGTATCCCGAGATACATGTCTCTAGACACACCAATATCTGGAAAGATTGTACTATTACAACATAGCGTGTATTTAAGTAATTAGCTCATACACTAGTGAAATTTCTATAAATTACCCTAAAATAAATAGTTTTGGCACATGGGCCGACCCCGGCCTGATCCTGCTTAAGCCTCAAGGGGCAAGGGCTTATATAGACCAGGCTTATAAGCCCTAGTTTTGAAGGGGCTTGAAAAATCTTATTCCCAACCCTACCCCGATAATGGGTTGGGTTGGACCAACCCCATGGGCTAAGCCCATTTTGATGGCTCTAGGAAAATTTATATAATTATACAAATATTTTAATTATATTTATTAATTCTTCCTATAATTTGAACTAATTAATAGTTTTATATCAAAATTGAAGTTAGACACACCCGGATATATGTATTTTTGCTATCATATATACTCTGAAACACAATACATAAGGAAAAAAATGACTGAGCGAGGATATATGAGGGAGGCAAGTGAGATATGAAGGAGGCAAGAGTGACAACCTGTATACGTGAATCATACTAGATGTATGTATCCGAAATAGAATATACAATCCAGGACATTCTGAAATGGAAATACATGGGAGAGAGATGAGCGGCGAGCGAGAGAGTCAGTATATCTCAAATATATGTGAATCACACTGGGATACAATGTATCTGAAATAAATTATAGCAAATTTTGACCTCATATATCTAAGATACATGTATCAATACACACAAGATACACGTGCCTCAAATCAAAATCTGACGTGAATGGTAATTTTGAAAACACACGAGAAAAGACACATAATTAGACCCTATCAATGAAATTTGTGTTGTTTTCAATTAATTTCAACCAATAGCTAATATGTCCTAATAAGGACAATAAAGTATCTAATATTTGTCTAAAACAAAATAACTATAATTGCAAAAAAAATAATTAGAGTGGCTACCACTTAAACAGCACCGTACAAATGGCTATAACATATAAACCTTTACCGTCAGAGAACTTGAGGCCCAATTATGTAATAAAAGCTTGTGGCCCAGGCCCAGGTATACTAGCAAGGCAAAGCCCATTAAAATTATTTTCAGTTAACGTGGTTATCTATAAGCCTCAATCTTGGCCAACTGAAAGAAAGAACACCACTACTCAAAATAAGGCATATTCAGCTACACTCGACTTCACGATCAAAAGCTGGTCATAACCAGTAAGATTTTAGATAGACATACAGTGTCGTAAATAAATAAATTCTCTTTTAACCTATGAACTTTTAGATAAAGTGATCACTTCAAACCGACACACTTATACTTTTCTTTTCAATAAACCAATATAGATATATGTAGTCAAAATCAAGATCTCAGCTAATTTCAAAATTAAGCTAAGCAAAAGTATTGGCATGGTAGAAGGGATTGCCATTCACGCTTGCACTAACATAATCCTTTCTCTTTTTAAATGTTAAATTTCGTGAAGTATCGTGCTCCACTTACCTAATTGAAAACGTAGAATAAAATACTTATTCTTGATAGTTACTATGTTCAACTATTGTCATTATACAAAACAGAAATCACTAAAAACTACTATCTCGAAGTAGTTAAGAAGAACGTGGAGAAACAAAAACTACCTAAATGAAAAACTCAGTATATATTTATATTTTGTAATTTAAATACATAGATCATACAAGTTTAATTCTCATATTACATCCTGGTATATCTACGGTGGATAGGAAAGGACAAGCCAACATGTTTAATGGTTTAGGATGATAAAACCACCATCTTTCCATGGACTTGCGAAGCATGGGAACATATCCTCTATGAATACTAGAAAATGCCAGAATTTTCATATTCAAGAATCAATTTTAGCATATGTCCATGGCTTCTTGGACCATACCAATCTCCTCTTTCAGCTCAGCATTGAATTTTTCATCAAAACCCCAATTGGGATTTAACAGCAAGCCATTGTCTTGCCTAACTTTTGGAGGATTCAGAAACAGAATTTCAGTCTCAATTCGTGCAATGGGCTCCTCAGCTTCTTCTTCGAAACCCGATAGTGCTCAAGGTCTCCTTTTTCTCTCTTCTAGTATAATTTGTAAGAATAGAGAATCACTTTTCCATTTTTGTTTGAATGCCCCAATTTATTGCCATTCAGACTCCGTGAGATTATATTGAATATGTTGTTGTTGTTAGTTTATAGGTTGTTGGATTCTAGAAAATATAGCTTATTGGGTTCTTGATAAGTTACATATATACATATTAAGTGGTTTTTTTTCAATATAAATACGGGTTTGAGCTAAAGCTATTGGGTTCTGTCAAACGTGTAGGAGAAGTGGTAGCTCTGCTTACATTGTAGTAAAAGTTAGAATATGAAAGAACTTTAAAGGTTCAGTCTTTAGTTTTTACGTTCTGAGCTTGTTGTTTCTCTTACGAAATTTGTACCAAGTTATTATGGATATTGATTGAATTACCTGTACTTTGTGCTGGTGGGAAGTAGCAACTACTGTTGTGGAATAGTCAAGAACCATTATAAAAGAATTTTGGGAACTGGGAATTTGGCTCAAGAAAGCAGATGAAACGCCATAAGAACATGAAAATTTTCAAAATGTATGTAGAGTTAGATATTGGTGGGGATGTGGTTATGTGCCATCTTGTGCAATCATCACTTCGTGAGCTAGCTTTTGGGGTTGAATTATGCCCAGAGTTCGTATTCGTATCAATGTGACAATTTACAACTTGATTTTACTAAGATAAGATTATTAGACTGCTGAGGTTGATTGTATTTTTGTGAAATAGTCTCAAAATGGTTTGGCATAAATTTAAGCTTTGTGAAGCATGTTTGTCTATTCATCTTATCAGATGTTGCTGAAATTGTTAAAGTATGGAGCTTTCGGAGATGTGATTCATCTTACCATGACATAAAAAATGAACATCATTGGGCAGGGGCCAGTAAAATGGATTATAGCTCTGTAAGCGATGAGGAGTGGAAGAAGAAGTTAACAAATGAACAATTTTACATTACACGGCAAAAGGGTACAGAACGGGCATTCACTGGGTAGGATCTTTTTCTATTCATCTTTTCCTTTTATGCTGGAGTGGATCTTTTGTCTTTTGATTGTCAGTAGAATTCAATAATATTAGGATGCTAACCATCAGTATTCGAATATTGGTGAGTAGCCTGATGCTTACTGTTGTATTACTGATTGATCAAATGTTTGCATATACATTTGAGGAGGACAAGGCTGGTTAATTTAAGAATTGGATTTTAGAAGGAAGAGTTTGATGACTTGGGGTATGTAGATGAGATTTTGTGGCAGATTTTTTGAGGGTTCCATTTATAAACCCAATGATTTAGGGGAAACAGTAGACTTCTATACACCAAAACGCAAAAGAAGGAGAAGTGTTTAAGAGGGAATGTGTATATTTGGTCCTCATCAGAATCCGATATTTAAAGTTTCTACAACAATCCTGGCCTTCCAGTTTCAGCTACCCGCGACAACCATCACAATGTCTCTTAGATCTTTTACAAACACATCCTACTTTAACCTTCACATTTCCTATTGTCTTGTAATTATATGTGTCGAATACTGGACCACTAAACATACTGCTTGTCATTTTACACGTGTCAGAGAGAGGAAGACACGGGGAGGTTGTCAGCATATTGAGTTCGGTATTTCTTCGATCCTACTTAAAAGCAAGAAGTAGGAAATAGATGATTTCTTAGGGGTCGTTTGGTAAAGTGTATAAGAATGATGCTAAATAGAGTGTATTAGTAATGCTTGCATTAATACTAAATGATAATAGTCTACACTAAATTTGAGAATCTTCCCCAAAACTGATTCAGCCCTGAATTCAGAATTCATCTCTAAATGCCCAAGGATCGTTAACACAGACACGATGTGGTATGCTGGAATGTTTCTAGACGTTATGCGTGCAAACAAGTTTTTATATCAAATTGGAGATGATATTTTTATTTAAGGATATCCCATGATTGCATTGCTTATATATGTAGTAGTCTAGTAGATGTAGTTTCATTGATTGCTTAGTACCCTTCCATTGGGATGGTAAATATGGTGCTATAAATTTTTCGTCGCTGCCTGTTTTACTGATCTCTTCATTGTTCTTGTTTCCAGGGAGTACTGGAACAGTAAGACCCCTGGAACATATCACTGCATTTGCTGCGACACTCCTTTATTTGAGTATGTGTTCTCCTTGTATTTGATTATTACTCAACCATTCTTAATACTTTTGTTATCATTTGTAACCTGAAATTGGATATTGCTTGTTGCAGATCTTCTACCAAATTTGATAGTGGGACTGGGTGGCCATCGTACTACCAACCCATAGACAACAATGTGAAGTCAAAGATGGACTTGTCTATCATTTTCATGCCTCGTCAAGAAGTTTTATGTGCAGCTTGCGATGCTCATCTTGGGCATGTATTTGATGATGGCCCTCCGCCTACTGGAAAGCGTTACTGCATCAATAGGTACATTACTTTACTTCCTTTAATACAGTATATGCTCATTCTCAGTTGCTCTCAATTTTGTCATTAGCATTTATATGAGATTGAAACCTAGCTTATTCGTGCAGCGCTTCCCTGAAATTGAAGCCAAAGTAGAAATGTTCTGCGTAGGATACCAAAGGTTATCGATTTCACGAGAAATTCAAGATATCAAGCTGCAGAATTATTCATATGCAGGAATAATGTTGCTTCTAAAGTTTCAATTAAACTCGAGTTTCTTCTGTGTGATGTGTTAAAAGTTCATATGTTCACATATACATATTACATAATGTATAAGTTGGTCAAATGCACTCATTTTTAGCATACTCTACGTAGATATCTTACATGTTCATACTCTGCGTACACTATCCACCTCAGATCTCATTTCGTGAGACTACATTTGGTATGTTGTTGTATGTTCATAGTTTTATTGGCACTTGTATATTTGGGGAAAAGTTATCTTGTGATTGTTCACGACGTTTCGCTGTAACAATGTAACAATTATGTGATCACTTATGTACCCATAAATTTTTTAGCTTTATAGTAAATTATTCGTGAAGTTTTTATTATGAAATGCTTTTCGATTTTCAAGTTTCAACATTCTTTGTACCAAAAACCTTTACATTTTCAAAATGTAAATACTATTCCTTGCGTCCATATTTGACTTGACACATCTTTTAATAAGCAACAAGTAAAATAATTATTTTACTATATCACCTCTAATTATTATAAATCATCTTACTCATTAGGAAATGAATTAAAAATAATGATTACTTAATAATAAAGGTAAAATGAGTAAAATTATAAATTATCTATTAGCTTTCCAAACAAAACAAGTAAATATAAACATCTAATTTTTTGTATTGTTGACAATTAAAAATGGACGGACGCTAAAAAAAAGAAATTAAGAAATTGGAGGATTTTTTTTTTAAAAAGAAGGATTTTAGCTTTGACTTCCACGTTGAAAAAAGATCTTCTTTAAAATCCTACGTGTCACATTCTTATTGGTCACCATTCAAATATACAATAAGTCCGCGATACAGAGGATTGTAGCCAAATACTTCAATTTGGGGGGGAACTGTAAAGACTAGAACCTGAACTGCCGATGACACAACCAAACCGTTAATTAACAGCCGTCAAAAAAAACCGACGCAGCCATTGCCGCCGTTGAGTCACAAAGATTAAAGATCGTTTTTTTCTGGGATTTTATGCTTGTGGGTGTTTTTTTTTTAAAAAAAGGGGTTCTATGGGTGCTCAAGATTATAGCTTTTTGAGAGATCTTCAAGTGGAATTCAAAGATTATGAAGTTACAAATAAGTTCTCTTTGTGTTTCTGGTTATACTTGAATGAACCCTCAACTTTACCCTCTACAATCCTTTACCAGGTTTTCCTTTTTTTTTTTGCTCACTGAAAAAAATGCTGTTCAGTTCTTTTTGAGAAGTTATGTGTATCAGTTTTGTGTATTTGCTACTTCATTTTGACTAAGTAGTTAGTGTATGACTGTTGTTCGTGTTGGGAATGAGATGGGGTTTTGGGGTATTCCTCTGGTTTAACATTCTTATGGCGGTTACATTCTTTTTGCTGATTTAGGTTATACTCTTGTGGAAAGATTTTTAGAATGCTTTGTCATGCTTTCATTACCTCTTTGATATGATTTTCCTTGAGATGGGTCTATGATAAACAGCCTCTCTACCTTCTGAGTTAGGGGTAAGGTGTACGTAAACTCTATCCTCTATAAACCTCACTTGTGGGATTATACCGAATATGTTGTTGTTGTTGTTGTCTTGTGGAAAGATTTTTACTTTATAGCTTGTCCGTGATTTAGGAATTGGCGAGTTGCAAATTGTTTCTTCAGGCTAATGTGAATTGTTCATGTTTTTTTGTTTTTTGCTTTTATGGATATGTTTTTCTTATTTATTGTGCTGATACCCTCCTAAGTTCATTGTTTGGTAGGTTTGCAACTTAGCAAAGTCTTTTTTTTTTAGTTTTCATGTTTTGTTCTGGATTACCTTACTGTCTTTATTTAAGCCTATACTCTATCTCATTATTACTTAGTGTGCCTGCATTAGCTCTTGATTTTTGGTAATTGAATTTGTGACTACATATGTCTGCAAATCATGCTTTTCTACTAAAGAACAGATTTTTTAAGAGTTGCAACTATTCACGATGAAGACACGTAGCCATACCTCGTATTATCAAGGAAAAGGCTTGAATCTTTATGATCACTTCATTGAATATGTTGTGCAAGATATAATTGTGTCCTTTGCACCATTTTCCTTTGATATGGTTGATGATGCTTGTTAATTATGCATTAGCATCCAGATGTCACATCCCATGCTCCTTTCCTGTTACTTGATGAGAGGAAGAAGATTTTACTTTTCCCTTCACTAATTTCAAGCCATTCAAATATTACTTCCTGGAGAGAAGTTGCACATGCAATTTCTGAATGTGAATTTCCTACAAAGAAATGGGTTCATGTTGGATGTGAGGTAAATAACTTGAACTCGCCCTAGTTCCTGTAATTACATTCGTAGCACTTGATGTGTGTTTTGCAATTTATGTACTCTTAACCTTGTTGTGTTACTACTTTCTCACTCCACCATGGCCATTGTTACCTTCTACAGTTAATTTTTTTGCTCATTGTCACTATATTAGATATATTGATTTTGTCGTTAAGTTTTCTCTGGAAAAGCGAATTTTAACACAAGAATACGGAAACTAAAAGACTGGCCTACACCCAGTCGCTTTTCACTTTGTCAAGTGAAGTCTTTCTGCCCCAAAAGTTAGCAAAGCCGGATTGATGTGAAACTCATTATCCAATAGCTCCATGAGTCATCTGCTTCACTGATTTCCATCCAACATACTAGAGTAGTGACATCAGTATGCTTGTTCTGACAGCACAAACTAGACCAGAATTAGTGTAATTACTGGTGTGACATGATGTGTAAGAAAAAATTGAATGTAATGCACAAACGAGATCTTACAAGATGTTCCTTGATATGGAACAAAGGTAATACACTAATTGAATCATCATCTAAATCTGTCACCAGTCCAAAGATCTCATAAGGTTGTTATCTGCTCTTCTCTGACAGCCAGATTCTTGGTGACTGTCTTGTTTCATGGCTGTTTAAGCAACACTTATTAGTGGAGTATTTCAGGTCACACAAGATCTTTTGCACCTCTACTTTGATGGGAAGATTGTAGGTGAGAAGTGTTTGACTTCCTCACTCAGTAATGATATGGGGTCAGACAATTCTAGAATATCTTTGACTTGCATTAGTGGAAAGGATTCTCAGCTGGATGGTTATGTGCACAGTTCAGAGCTCTTTCCTATACTATCAACTATAGAAAATCACTATGTTAAGGTAAGCAGAATTGTCATTAATTTTACGAAGATTGTCTCTACTCATGTATTTACTAGTTTCTGCTATGTGCACCTATCAGGACCCTCCAGTACAACTATCTATTGATAGTTCAAGCGCCTATGAAATTGAAGAAGACAGTGATGGTGTTTGGAGCATTGTTGGTGGAAAGGTAAAAAATATATACTGCTTCGAAATATATTGGGAGAAATATCCAGGGGCTCTGGAAACAGACCAAATCTTGGCAAATTATTTGGACGCAAATCAGTATAGTAAGAAACATTATAAAAAATTGATCCATGCTTCTCCGTATGAACTTCTAGCTCTGTATTGTGAATAATCCTCCCAAGATCGAGTACTGTTACTTTAGAATGTGTTGAACATCTGCGTTACCCCTCAATTTTTTCATGCATCTTCTATTTAAAGTGGATTTTTAAGTGATGGGATCAAATCTAGGCGGTGAAAGCTTGCTACATTACATCAAATCCACATGACTCGAAGTCCTTGATAGACATCCGAATGTCATTGACAACCGTTGAATATTCAAGATCAGCAATGGTTTACTTTGATATTTTACCAGCAATAAAGGCATACTTCAGAATTTCTTGTAACACTAATTCTTCTCGTTTCTCATTTGTTCGGCAAAAGGTGAAAAGTGTGGGTTTTGCGAGTTTTTTGCAAATATTTTCTGTAGATTTGCTTATTGTCCAAACAGCAAAGTCCTTCAGAAATGACAGAAGCAGAGTAGGTTGAACTATGGAAAAAATTGCAAAAATTCTGCATTTCTTTTGTGGAACATGAGGCGGAGAAACAGCAGAACTAGCATTGCGAAACTGCTAATCTTAAAAGTTAAATCTTCAAGGGTTGTCAATGAAGATCTGACTTCTCTCTAGAACTTGGAGGATTGTGGACCTGTATTGCCATGCAATATGCCATATAACTTTGCATTATATTGAGAGCAACTTTGTAATTTTATGAGCTGTTGCACAGTGACATGTACAATTGTTGGTAAAGCTCATTATCTGCTCATCCGTTTTTCCTAATGTTTTTTCATTTCTATTTCACGAGGGACTATTTGACTAGGCATAAAAATAGTTATCCTCAAAATGGGCATTTATGCCTATTTGATTAGGCATTTCTTCTTATATGAGGTAATAATGCAGAATTTATTAAAGTGAGACTGATCCAAGCACACTATCCTTCAAAGGTAATTAGTGTGCTGGTTGAAGTAGGGGTGAGAAGGCACAGAGAGAGAGAGAGAGAGAGAGAGAGAGAATATTCTGAGATGAACATGGTGAAAAGCTGTCGGTTATAAAATTGATGCTCTCATAAAGATTAAAATAGCAAGAGGGAGTTTGCTGAAGCATTTATGTATGTTATCTGATACGAGTTTTTTTACTCCTCTAACTATATATTTAAAGCAGGCCTCCTGTCGGAGAAACTTTGATATAGATGTAACACTGATGGATAACTTTAGCCGCCCCATGACTGAAGAAGCGGAGGTTTGTCATTTATTTGTCTATATAAAAAAATTAAGTGAAGTCTGTAAGTTGCTGCAACTGTTCTTATGCATATATGTTATGCTTTCAAAGGTTGTTGCTTCGCTTGTGTACTCTGATGATAATACACCGGTTGAGAAGCCAGTTGATGCTGATGCAGCCCTTCTTACAAGTTATGATGGAATTGAATATGCTTCTTCTGATAGACCAAGCAAAGTAATTAGTGGACGTGCTTCCTTTAAGCTCAAGATATCTCAGGTACTGGATAGTTGTATCTCTTCTTTTAATACCTGCAAGACAAAGTGGACAGAAGTGTTTGTTGATTGCAATCTTGAATTAGAGAATACTTGCTTTGGAGAAGGTATATTTATTAACACAATCTCTACTTGCAAAGAAGATATGTGATTAACGAAGCAAATACTGTCAGTGCTTGTTCCTTTTACCATCAAGTTATTTTACATGATCATAGATGTTGCAAATTGGACATTGAATTCTGCCAATCTGTGCCACCAGAGTTAGAATGATAATATTCTACGGGATGAGCACCTCAATATGGATATATTATGCCTCATAAAAATCATCCTAGTTTATAATCTGTGAACTTGACTACTTGTGGACCGTTTTATGTGGCTGGTCAAACGTAAAGACCATTACAACATTAAGTAGAGTGCATTGTTGTAGTTCACTTATACCTGGAAATTGACGAGAGTTATGCTTGGAGATGAATAACATACTAATGCTATCTGATTACTTAGATAATGCTTCTTTCTATTAAATCCATTTAGAAAATTGATCTTTTGTCTCAATTGCAGCTTTCATCCAAGTGTGATAACAGGCTGTTTCGCATTAGGTTTGACATTCCAAAACTGGGTAAATATCCTTTCCTTGAGGTATTTTCCAGACCAATACGGTGTATTTCTCGGAATCGCGGCACGCGGGCGACCTCTCTAATGTTGAGGAAATCATCTTTGGGGATCCATTTGCTAAATGGATCTCAATCTCCTGTGTTGGACGATGGATCTTCTGACCGGCCCTGTATTGTACGTGAAGCAAAACAAAGTCCATCATCAAAACGGGTCAAATTAGGACAAGAGAAACTATGTGCAAATTTTAAGGATGATTTTGTGCTGAAGCAAGCTAATGGTGGTTCAAGATCTCATTCCTGGACCTCTGAGGTATTTTTAACATCTGCCTCGTCCTATTATTTTTGTAGCAGGTCGTGATAGATATGGTAGTGACACTATTGCTTAGATCACGTAACTAAGAGTATATGTTTATGAATGCGGCACCTTGTATAACTACCTTTTTTTTTTTAAATTCAAATTTCCAGCTTTATTGATATAAAAGGGAAAAACAATTACATCACTCATTTGGGCCTAGTGCCCAAATCCAAGTTCAAACAAAACGATAAGTAAAATAGGGCCATATAACTACCTTACTTGTTAAGTGGGTGAATAAGGTTGGAAGTATAAGTCACTGCTGGTTTTGAAAATGAAGGTTCTTCTTGTCATCAAGTTTTTGTCCTCAAGTGTTATTAAAAGCCATCGTCTCTTAAGTGATAAAGCGATGCGAAACAAGGGGTTATTGGTTCTTGGGTGAGGTCGTGCTCTTCAGAGAATTGTGCACTTCAAACCATGATGCACAAAGTGGTCCAAATGAGAAATGTTCGGTTTTTTGAATCTTAACTGTGAGGAATTAGATTAACATTGCCAATTTGCCATTATTGTATATTGGATGTTGTCCTTAGTTTCTAGCTGTAATTTGGTTATTACAGTGTCAAATTCATATATGTGTGGTGTTTAATATTTTCCGTAAACCGTGCAATTCATTCAGGTACCTTGTTGCTTTTTCGCACTTTCACTTCTAGAAACGCTGGTACTTCTGTTTTTTTTCTCTTAATACCATTCCGTCTTCTCAGGAATGTTTTCTAAAACTTCCTATTTGGAGACAAGTTTTTCCTATTATGCATGTCATCATTCAAGGGACTGTGATCTCAAATAATGTTTTTACTACCTGCATTTCTCTTCAATATTTATTGCTGGTGCGCGATCATCATCATGATTATTCTTCTTTTCATTGTATCCTATGCCATTTCTTGTCCTTAAAATGTTTTCTTGTTGACAACTTCTTATACCCGACCTTATTGTTATCATCACTCTCACTAAACATGCATTGAAAATAGGATAACCATGCACATCAGAACTCTTTGGGGGCAAGACCAGTAAGCCATGGCGGGGCAGAAAATTTCTCCTCTGATTCAGAGAACAGTGAAACTACGAACTCGCCCATTGATGACTTGCCAAGTAACAGAGATCCAATCTCTGATATGGTTGTTTTTAAATACTGTCTTGCTGATCTGAACGAGAGGCGTCTTCTTCTCAAGGAAATGGCAATGACTGCTAAAGAAGAAGAACTTGCAACCTTTGCCGAGAGAGTCACTTTATTCTCTGGATGTTCACACCACAGGTATATTTTCTTTATATTGTTGCATATTGAGGTGTCTTTGAATGGTATAGTAACACCATCTAGTTCTTAGGGCCACTTTTGGCATTTATTCCCTTTTTCAGAGTTACGCTGTTATTTCATTAAAGTTCTGAAAGAACGGAATATGTATAGAGCATATGCATGCGCCAGCAAAAAAACATTTGCAATTTATCTCATGGCAGAAAATCAGAAGGTTTTTTGTGTGCTATGGTTTATGTCATTTTCCTTTATATTTGTCCCCTGAGGCGCTGACTCCTGAGCATTTGAAATCGCTTACTCTTTGGAAGAATACAAGTAACATATGAAAAAGTAAAAAGATAGGAAATCTGGAAGGCTAATACCAAAATGATATTGACATGCAATAAGTAAAAGAAATCATCATAAATGATCTGCGTCTGAGAAAATTAAGTCGTAGAAAAAATGACTAGCACAAGGCATAGCTGTTTTCCCAAGTTTTTTCCTCATTAGTTCATGAGGTTTAGAATCATGTTTTTTTGAACGACTAATATAAAGTACACGTTATTTCTGAAAAGCAAAAAGATTATCTCTAACATCACAAATAGGATAAACTATCAGTTTAGGATGAAAGGATTGCTTATATCATGGTTGGGATAAAAACATGTGCACTTGCAATACATATGCTTCTAGGGAAAATTTTGAACTATTGGAATCAATGCATTGATTTTAAATTTATGGATCAGGGTTAGATTGACATGTAGTTCAATAGGATATAAACAAAATGTACATGTCCTGGTTTCAATTTTCATTTCATTGGTGTCATCACTATTTAGTTACCTTGTATGCTGTTGTCTGAATCACATTACCTTTTTAGGCATCAAATATCAATTTCAAAGAAGCTGATAGAAGAGGGAATTAAATGTTGGAACTTAATATCCAACGATAACCACCATGTCCTTTGGGAGAATTTGGTGTCCGGGCTTCAAGAGCATTTCCTGAAGATGACATTTGGTCGTATCAGATCTCTAACTCATCAGGTTCTCTTTTTTCTCTCTAAACTGGTAGGAAGCCTGAAAGAATACTTCAAAGAGGGCTATTTAGAAGTTAGTGTGATTACCACATGTTCTCTGAGGTTCCAAATCCACTTACCAAATTCGGAACTATATTCCTTTTTTTAACTTGCAATGTCAATCGCGTTTGGGAAGATTTGGTGGATTTTTTCCGCAGAAGACTAGATTAAGTAAAAAGGAAAAGGGAAAGAGAAACACCCCTTTTTGCCGGAGAGAATAATTATCTGTCTTATAAAATTTGTGAAATTCTCATTTTTCTATTCCGATGTCATTTTTCGTTGGCATGTGGTAATTTTGGGCAGTGTGAAGGGACAATATTTCATATTAGGGGTGTGGCCAATGTGTAGTGGGTGCAAACCTTGGAGACCAGGGTTCAAAATTCCAATAGAAACAAAAAAACACTAGGTTAGGAGGGGGCGTGGGGCAGAATCACCCGTACTTGTGTTGGTGGGAGGTAGCAGGTACTCAGTGGAATAGTTGAGTTGTGTGCAAGCTGGCCTTTTTACAATTCAAAAAACTATTTTGACAATATTACAACTCCGAAAATTAGTTGCTCTCTTGCTGATGAATTTGTCCAACTTCCAGGATTTCAACCTCCTGAGGAGAGTCTCTGGTTGTCAAGATCTAGTGTCTCAAGACAACTTTGAAAAGTTGTGGTGTTGGCTGTACCCAGTAGCTTTTACATTGTCACAGCAATGTATTTCTTCATTGTGGGGTTCAACATCACCCATGTGGATCGAAGGGTTCATAACCAAGGAAGAAGCAGAATCTTCACTTAAAAGACTGGGAGCTCTTCAAGAACCAGGCACTTATATACTGCGGTTTCCTACATCAAGGAGCTGGCCCCACCCTGATTCTGGTAACTTGGTCGTCACTTATGTTGGAAGCGACTATACCATTCACCACAGACTTATGTCCCTCGAGTTCATTTACAGGTAAATGCACTATGTTCTTGTTGTTCTCTTTCTTACTTTTACCTAATTTTGTTGCATTGTAAGATTTTCTACGTGAAAGTAAGTTTGGGAACATGTGAGACATACAGAGTTGATCTCAGCATCACTAAGAGGGTCCTTTTCTATTGTCCATTGTAGTTCTGGGGTCAAGGGAACGACGATAAGGCCAATTCAAGACATGCTGCTTGAACAGCCTGAGCTCAGGCGACTCGGAAGGCAAGATTTCTTACTCTTTTGATCATCCATTTATCCAGCCAACTCATTTATTCTTCTTTAAGTAATTTTTAGAAATCTTGAAATTGCAGGATTGTGAGAAGCCTGTAGGTCACTCAAGATTTATACTTGTATAGCCATATCAGAGAGATGAAAAAAAGCAAATGTTCAAAGGAGAAAGAGAAACTAAGAGGGGGATGGGGTTTTATCCCTTGTATATATGAATGTCTGAGCAATTTGTGAATGTAAACATTGTGATAGATTTTTGTAAACTTGTGACAGTTGCTGCAAACTTCCTCCTGCTTGACTGGAAATTGAAAACCTCTTAGTAGGGAGCGCGTTCGCCTGGTGCAATTTCAGATTAGTCGGACCAACGGATTTCAGATACTAACAACAATGCAACAACATATCGAGTGTAATCCTAACATAATGCCTAAAGTAAAAATAACTTCTAATATTGTTCGTGTGAACAACCCTCAACTACAAAAATATTAAATTCAACTACGTACCTAATTTAACAGTTAACACTCCCCAAAGTCAAAAAGATATGCTCTTTTCTGTTCTTTTAAAAAAATGTTGCTTCCTTTTCACAAGATTCATGAGGCAGTTTTAAAAGAGTATTAATAGCGTGTTTGACAGCTCAAACATTTTCCAAGAAAATCAATCCTTGTAATGTTGATAATATTCCCAACATCCACATAATTGTAAAACGACAGCTGGTGCCATATTAATGAGACATCAAAAAATATGTCACTTTTCAACAATGATAAGAGCGTAGCATGTGATGTATGGGTTGTTTGGTAGAGTGTATAAGAATAATACAAAATATAGTGTATTAGTTATGCTTGCATTAGTTATGATAAGATTTTTTTTATGCAATGTTTGGTTTGATGTACTAAAAATATTAGGGTAAATTACATAAATCTCATAGTTTTAATATGAAATTACAATCTATCCCAAATAAGTTTCTAATTACATTTATCTCTTAAAAATTTAAAAAATCGGATACAATAATTGAAGCTCGGATACATTAATATGTAGCTTGGATACATTAAATACTGTCTCAGATACATTAATATGTAGCTCGGATACATAATATGTAGCTCAAATACATTAAATATTGGCTCGGATACATTAATATGTAGCTCGGATACATTAAAAACTAGCTCAAATACATAATATGTAGCTCGGATACATTAAATACAGCCTCGGATACATTAATATGTAGCTCGAATACATTAAAGAAATAAGGGATTTTGGAGATTTTTAAAAGTAATAGGGGATAATGAAAATAAGTGAAACAAAATGTGTGTATTTCTATAATTTGTCCAAAATATTAAGCATTACATAGTTTTTTTAAAAAAAATATTTGCTTACAAAAATACCCTCAACAAATATAATGGAAAGGATGTAAAAAAAGTTTTGAGGGCAATTGTGTCTTTAATAATGCTAGTGCATGCATTAGAACCCATTGCATTACTAATGCATAAAAATAGATGGTATTAGTAATACACTCTTCAATACACAATAGAGTACTAATACAAGTATTAGTTATGCATAGGTTAGAAAAGTGTACCAAACAAGGTACTAATAATACATCAAGCTAATGCAAACATTATTTTCTCCAATATACTCTACCAAACGACCCCCAAGTGTAGAAGAGTTGATTATGCAAATGTAAAGGGCTAAAGGCCATCATTTAGATTTTGTTCCTTGTTCTAATGTTTGTTCATATATTGCTCAACTACAAAACATTGGAGTGTCATCTAACTTACAAAAATTTTACACTACAGTTACATTTTCTTGCTGATCTACAATATCCGTAAGTTGCAAGAGAAATAAACAGAGTGTGAAAATTTCACCTTTTATGTTAATTCTTCAAGTGTAAAACGTCAATATTTTCAACAAAAGTTGGGTATGTATAAGTTTCAAGATTACGTTTACGTATATGTTTTTATTTAATCAAGTATGTTGGCAACCTAACAAATGGAGGGGACACTAATAACGACAACAAAAAGTACATGTATGCATACATGAAAGGTTGGCAGGTCTTTCTGACTTTCCATGAATAGTGAAGTACTAGTACTCCTATTTATGTTTTGTGAACATATATATCAATGATTGAAAATTTAAAAACAGCCTTATCAGTTTGGGAAAAAGCAAAAATAAATAAATCATATTCACATGAGACTTGTTCATAGTGACAGGTGAGCTAACTTTGGACCCACTATTATTAGATGCTCCTAAAATTGAAGTCTTTTTTAGTAACTTTCATTGAATGATTTTGG
This sequence comes from Solanum pinnatisectum, assembly GCA_035578085.1. Classification (NCBI taxonomy): domain Eukaryota; kingdom Viridiplantae; phylum Streptophyta; class Magnoliopsida; order Solanales; family Solanaceae; genus Solanum; species Solanum pinnatisectum. The sequence goes on along the minus strand of CM069082.1, from coordinate 42,086,585 downwards.
TTTGAGAACTATGCATGATTTTTCTTTGGTTAAAAAAACATTTGCCGGGATACCTTCTTGATGTCTGCTTCAAGAAAATGAGCACTTCCTGCAATAAAGTTTCAAGGTGAAGTCCTATTCTAACTTCTTAAAGCTTGTGTATTTGAAGTACTCTTCTTGATTCTAGTAGCTCCCCGTTTGATCATAGATTTTGAAGTTCAAAATTTGAGTTGTTGAAGTGGTGTTTGGAAAAAGAATTGAAAATCTCGTGGCCAAAACAAATATTTGAAGATCAATTTTCTAAAACTACTCCTAGAATCTATGGTCAAACGCTAGCTAAATTTTGAAGTCGTGTCTGAAGCGTGAACGATATTATCGCCTTTTTTCTGAAGGCCTAGCTAGATCTTTTTTTTCTTTTCAGAAGATGGTTCTTTTCTTGGACCAATGACTTGCTTGTTCAATACTGCGGACTGTTATAGGAAGATATTGTTCCGTTGGGACTATCAATAGCTTTGGTTGTTGAATCTTGTGTAAGTTAAGTGGTGGTTGTATTTTCTGCAAGTGGAATGTAGGCTCTTTAGGTTGTGTGTTAAGATTGGCCCTCGAGTGAAAAAACAGAAAGAAGATTGATTGTAGGGATGAAAGTCAGCCTTAGTGATATCCAACAACGCCTAGTGAAAAGGCGTTGCTCAAAGGATAAAAGTTAGTCCAGGAATAACAGTTAAAACCTGCAGGAAGTTTAAACAGCTCCTATTTACTAACAATCTGTTGTTCCTTTGTTCATCTGGTACACCTTATTAACAACATTGATGTACTTCCACAGTTAAAGCTGGGAGGCCAAAAGTCTAAGAGTCGTCGAGTATTCAGGTACCTGTTTTTTTTTTTACTCTATATTTCTGCTCAAATGAACACAATGTTGGTTTCTAACTTGGTCTAACTACTTGCAGAACTAAATGGGAAATTCTAAAAATATTGCACTCTATGTAACAATATGTGTGGTTTCTTTTATCATCTCGAAGATTATTATGACAATTGTCTGTTACCGTAGATGGAAGAGAAAGCAAATGGTTGTTCAAGACAGCTTATCTGGTATGATATGATGTTCAATATTCAGAATGCGATATGTTGGATCAAGAATATCTTATGTTTTTGTTATGTTCATATTCAGGTGGAAAACTAGTGATGTTTAAGTCACCGAAAATGAACACGTTGAAGTCCAACATGTTCTTGAAGAGGACCATGAAGCTGACCAACAAAGATATTATAGGATCAGGAGGCTATGGAACAGTCTATAAACTGACAATTAATGAATCAATTTCTTTCGCGGTAAAGAGGTTAAACAGAATAAGTGCAGAACAAGACAGAGGTTTTGAAAGAGAGTTGGAGGCAATGGGGGACATAAAGCATCGAAATATAGTGACACTTCATGGATACTACAGTACAACTCAGTATAACCTTCTGATATATGAGCTTATGACTAATGGAAGTTTAGATGAAGTACTTCATGGTATATGTTTATGTCTGTTTCTTATTGTGTAAGGCTATGTTGCTCAGACTCTACAAAAATGTTGCCACATCCATGTCCAGTCCTCCAAAAATGCTGTACTTTTGGAGGACCTGACTTACCTCCTGAGGCACTTTTTGGAGTCCGAGCAACATAGCTCTAAGGATTGGTCAATCTTTTAAGCTTATTTCAGCTTCTGCTGATGCTAGAATCAGAGATGCACAATAAAGACCTTTCAAGTGTTTGATAGACAGATGAACTTTAAGAATGGTAACATCATAATGCAGGAAAATCGGCTGCCAGGAAGGTTTTGGATTGGCCTTCAAGATACAAAATAGCTGTAGGAGCAGCAAGAGGATTATCATATCTGCATCACGATTGTATCCCTCACATTATCCACAGAGATATTAAGTCAAGCAACATCTTGTTGGATCATAACATGGAGGCTCGAGTATCTGATTTTGGACTAGCCACTCTGATGGAACCAGATAAGACGCACGTTTCAACTTTGGTAGCTGGAACTTTTGGATATTTGGCTCCTGGTATGTTTTTATTAGACCATCAGAAGACTCAAATCTGTGTTTGGAAAACTATCAATTATATTATGGTCTTTTGCAGAATATTTTGACACCGGAAAAGCAACAGTAAAAGGAGATGTTTACAGCTTTGGAGTTGTCTTACTGGAGCTTCTAACTGGGAAAAAGCCATCAGATGAAGCATTTTTGGAGGAAGGAACCAAGCTTGTAACTTGGGTAAGCTTGTAGTTCACTTTTTTTCTTTTTCATGCTAGCTGCTTTCGAGCTGTCATTAATTCAGTCAGTTGATCTTGTTCTGCTTTACAGGTGAAGACAGTTGTTCAAGAGAAAAGAGAAGAGTATGTACTTGACAAAAACTTAGAAGAGTTTAAAATAGATGAAATTAACCATGTATTTAACATTGCAATGATATGCCTTGAGGCAGATCCAAGTAACAGACCGACTATGGCACAAGTCGTTTTAATGCTTGAGCAAAATAAAGATAAATGCTTTGGCATGAGACTCTTGGTGTTCAGTTCCAATGCTAATTTCTCTCAAATAATATAATTTTATTTTTTTGATATTCACTTTGCATAATGTTTGTCCTTGGTCCGAATACATGGAAACTAACAAAACTTTGAGCAATTTGTTCCAATGGAGCTATACAAACAAAACGGGGAACTAAAAGTCGACTGGAAGACTAACTCATTACGTACTTCACTTGAGCGTAGCTTCCAATCCTTTGGTGACTGATGCTTTCAGTGTAGGAGAAACTGGATCATCTCCAAGAAATATGTCGAAGAGAGCTGATGCAACATTTGGTGACTCAATAGTTGCATCAACCAAGGAAGGCATCCCATCAAAAGAGAGTGAAACCTTTAAGATTTCCATACAATAGAGCAACAAATTAGAATTAAGAAAGCTAAGAAGAAAACAAAAGCCACATTTGATGCCTGGAGTTGATATAATCTAGGCCTTGAGAGAATAATGTAAATAAACTGCATACTTACAAGCATTTTGGTTGGGTCAATCCAAGTCAAGAATATGGAAGTTTCTTTCTTGAGAGGTTTCCCTTGAAAGACACCACGGAACGTAGAAAGAGCAGACTTATCATCGGCAGTAGGAGATTTGATTCTCGGAGAAATGGCTTCATCTAAGGCATCCCAGAAAGTTTTACCATCAATATCTCTGACCAGCACAATAAGTAAAGATTTCTCCAGATCGGCTGCAATTCGTAGAATCATTGTTAGCATCACCTAGATGATATGATCTCCTCCCCATCCCACCAGTCAAACAATTAAACATCGCCGACTCACCTTCAAAGATCTTGTTGAACAAGGAAGGATCCTGTTGAATATCTGCAGCAGAACGTCCTCGCCAGGCATCTAATCTACTAAAGACGGAGTCATTGACATAGAGGCCTGCAGCATAGACCTTGACACCAATAATTGCAAAAATCTTTTCCCTGTATCCTAAAAATTTGTAGGAAGAGCAGCAAAAAATAAGCATAGAACATAACCATCAGGAAGAACTCGAGGCAGATAACTAATAATTGAAATTTGTTCTTAAATAATTGGGAAAGATTATTGATTGATTTGAAGCTGACCAGTTCCAAGCAATGACAATGAAGTAGAGCAACCAGGCAGGCTCAATGATCTTTGAAATTTCACCTTAGTAGCTGGTTCTTCTGTGTATTCTGCACTTCCAACTGAATCCACGAAAAATGCCAAGTCGTCAGCTCTCACAAACAAACATAAAGATATGATCAACTGTCCTCCTTGTTTCATAAAGGCATAGTGTAGAAACATGAATCCACTTGATTTATCTCAGAAGTCAGCACTAAGGATTAAAAATAGCAAGAGCAAGTCAAAGAGTATTTTGCTGGTTGACTCCTGTCTTTCTGAACTGCAACATTAAAATATATGATGGTGCAGTATTTATATGTGGATTTAAAGACTCTTTAAGCTACCTATTTGATGGTTTTTTCCACTCCAGAATTCTGACTTTGTTTAATTCTACTCTCATAGCTTGAGGGTCCTTCCTCACATCTAATCAGAACGAATCTAGTCTTCAAATAATTCAAGTAGGTGAAGAACTCTCAAACCAGCAATTCAACTGCATTTGTGCAAAGATATCTTTCTTCCATACCATCTTTAATTTTTATCGGTAATCGACAATTTTCATTAGTAAACCAGCAAAATGAGAATGCTGGAGGTCAGTTGCAATAGCCATTACGAAAAAAATTGTATAGGTGAAGAATTCTAAATAAACTAGCAATTTGACTACATTTGTGCCAAGATCAAATCTTTTCTTCCATACTAACTTTTCTTTTTATTGGTAACTAGTAGCTTTCATTAGTAACCCAGATAAAAGAGAATGCTGGAGGCAGTTACAACAAAAAAAGATGGCCATTACAAAAGAAAAAAAAATGGTGAAGAACTCTAAAAACAAAGGGCAGCTTGGTACACTAAGCTCCCGCTATGCGCGGGTCCTGAGAAGGACTCTAAACAGATCAGCATCTCAACTACATTTATGCCAAGATCAAATGTTTTCCTTACATACCATCTTTGATTCAGTGAACATTTCTTAGACTTGAATATAATAACTACAAATAACGTCTCGTGGATTTAGGCCTAAGGTCCATTTCATATCAGAGCAGGACCCAATTAAATTCTTATTTCACGACAATGGAACCCCATATTAAATTGTCCACGTTCTAGATATCCATCCAGGGTGTGTGAAAATTGAAGAAGTTCCACATCAGAGGTTAATGGGATGGGTGGTCTCTTTATATGACATGGGCAATCCTCCCCTTATGAGCTAGCTTTTAGGGTTGATTTAGGCCTAAAGTCGATTTCTTTAACAATAGATACCATTATATAGCTAAAACCTTTATTGACAGTACATACTCCACACAGTCTATTTCTGTTTATTCACTACCCTAGAGAACATAATTGAGTTAAGTTACTTAATATCAGCTTAAATTCAGTAATGCCACAGACTATTCTCTCCACCAGCTTCAGGAATCATGCATTTTTTTGTGCCACACTCCTCTTATTTGAAGGGTTTTTCAGGAAGCAAACTTGGCATTGATCAGGAAATGTGCATTTACATCATTTAGGGTTTTCTCACTAAATTGTGGCAAACATCAGATTTGTATAAACATTTGATAAGAAATCAAGAAACCAAGACTACCCACAATCTGAAAATTAGTAAGTATTCAGTTTTAAGGGGTTTTTCCACTTTTGCACAAAAGATGTAAATTTCAGCTTTAAATCTACTACTAGTAAGTTAGAAAGACATAAAGACAATAACTTTTTTCAAGAATCAGTTGTATTATTACCAGAAGAGGAGGCAGCAGCTTTGATTGTGAAATTTTGTTCATGTTGGCCATTTTTCTCAAATGTGGATAAGGGATAAATACCATTTCTTGAAAGTTTAACAGGATAAGAAATTCTGGATTTGGAGTTAAAAGCAGTGATCTTTTTGGGTGTTGATGTTGAAATCCATACTGAAATGGCTCCAGCTGCTGCCATCTTCTTGAAAAAAAAAATGTATTTTTTTTGTATAGTACTAATTGTTATTTTTAAGTGTTTATACAGAATTATGCAGAATATTTGTTATAGAAATTGCTACAAATTAATGGCCCACAAACAATAAATCTAGCTGTTTGAATTATTGTTCAATCTGGACTCAATCACTTATGAACAGCATTAGAGCCAACTGCCTTAATCAATGGAGTTAATCAGTTTTCTTTGAAAATCCAATCAAGCAGATTCATGATAAGGATTATTTTTTGGGACCTTTGCTGATTTGGTACTATTGACTTGACAATAAATTTAAGAAAATAATGAATTTTTAAATTTGTTGTCTTAAGTAAATCTTAATATTGATGTGTGGCTATGAGTCATTTTCTGTTAAAGTTGGAATTTCAGAGTTAAGTTATTTCTAATTATAAAAAAGTGGTGTACTTTATGAAACAGATAAAAAAAAATGTCACATAAATTAAGAAAAAAAGAGTACAGATTAAGTTTTAGTGTATCTCCTACGAGATAAGTCATTTTTTAGGAAAATGTAGTCATATTTCCAAGAAAAATATATGGAGTGTGAAAAAACAACACCTATATTAGTAAATCTGTTTTTCTTTTATTACTACAAAAGATAAGTATTTTTAAAGGTGTTTTTAAGAGAATTTTAATGCGGGGCCTACCAAAAAACATCCTAATGCGCAAATAAAAGATGTAGATTCATAGAACCTACGTTCTAGAATTTGAAGCGTAAGTCTCGAACGTGAAAACTTAATAGAAAGAAAAAGGCAACATTATTTAGATTTGCCCGATGGAGAATTTAGTTTTCATGCCTTTTGTAGACTAGATCAAAGCACATGATCTTTTTCACTTGCTTTGTTTTCCTTCAACTTTTAAGCTGTATTAGTTTGGGTACAACTGCAGATGGTCATTCACTATTACTACTTTGGGAACATTTGGGGAAAATTCGATTAGATGGAGTTAAGATTTGAATTTTTTTTTGGGTTTGAAATGTTATTAAACTCATGACCACTACTTGAGTTACTAGATTCAAAATGTAATACATATATATTATTAGTAATTTTTTTTAGCAAAAATACATAATTTGAGCTAAAGGTACTTCGATCGAATCTATCCTTTCCACTTGGAAAATTATTCGATACAATTTATAAGCAAAGGACTAAGTGGTGTTGTTCTTTAATTTGTTAGGAAATATTCATACTTAAACTTTAATTAAACGATGGAGTAGAGAATAAAGTTATTGACAAAAGAGTGAAAGTAGATCTCAATTTTTTTTCATGGACACTTTAAGAGAAACTAAAAGAAGAAGAAGAAGAAGGATTTCGAACACAATTAAGGAGATGTAAAAGGCTGATATTATTGATGAAATGATTGAAGGTACTAATGGCGTGCGGAATTATAAACTATATAACCTTAAATTTTCAATTTTTTGCTATTTTAGAACCTTCCTCTTACATAAACGGGATTCAACCGCATATATATGCACATACACATTTACACACATAAAAAAGGTTATTAATTATATAGAGTGTAATTTTTTTACGAGGGACTTCAATATGATAAAAATTCAATTGAACCCTTTCGCTCACCCAACTTCGTCCCTATCACTCCATGTGCTCCATAAAAATGTTTGTTTTGTTTGTGGGAAACAAAATTTACCAAAGTGCATATAGAAAAATCTTGTAAAAGTAGTTAAATGACATGAGTCAGGACCACGCAAGCAATGATAACAATAACATAATGCTGTGACTGTTAATATAGCATGAAATATATCTGCATCATCATCATCAGATGTTTATATCAAATCAATAAATATATGACACATGTTCTTCAAAAACATGGTTGATTGGTTATCATTAAATCAATATTAATCCGATGTGAGTAAGTTTTCACCAATAATCATATTGCGGGTTGGGGATTTTTTATGTTGTCTTTTAACTCCACAAGATTCAACATAAGTCGTAAAGTCTCATCTTAAAAGTTTCCACTTTTACCTACCTTTTTCTCTTTAAATAAATTGCCAAACAACATTTCATCAACAATCACTTTACATCTCTGTTTCCTCTGCTAATCTAGTATAATCACTTATGGCTAAAGCAATTCTCACCCTTCTCTTGTCCTACTTCTTAGGTTAATGGCAATTTTTCGTGTCGTTAAAAGTCATTTTTCTTGTAGTGTTATGATTTAATGTTTTTGTTCGACCATGTTCAATGTAGTCTTCTTAGTTCGAATCAGGGCATCTCAAGGGTAAGACTAATGAAGTCAATGCCTTAAGTACTCGAATTGTTAAATAAGATTAAGAGGCCTCTTATTATAATTTGGCTTTAAGACACTAATTACATTGAGTAGCATTTGGATGAAACTAATTAAATGTTTAAATCATGTTGTTTCAGCGGGGAGTCTGACATTAGCGGATGGACAGGTAAGTTAATTAAAGAGTTGAATTAGTTAATGGAGATTAATTGCTAGTTAATTAAGTGAATTAGATTGTAATTAACACTAATTTTGGTTTTGCAGAAGACTTGGTGTGTGGCTAGACCTTCATCAGATGAGAAGGCACTTCAGGAGAACTTGAGTTTTGCATGTTCTCTTGTGAATTGCAATATATTTAACGAGGGTGGTCCTTGTTTTTCACCAGATAATTCGATGAATCATGCTTCTATTGCCATGAATTTGTACTATCAATCTAAAGGAAGGAATTTTTGGAATTGTAACTTTGGTAATTCTGGCCTTGTTGTCTTGACTGATCCAAGTAAGTCCTTGTTTTGCTCGGAAACGGAGGTAATTAGAATCGGTTCTGTGGATTCAATTTGAACTGTTACTTTCGTCTTCAACTATATATGTAGGATTAGGGGTATACAAGTTAAACCGTAAAGTCAAATCGAATCAAATAAAAAAAAAAAAAACGATTTGTGGTTTGGTTTGGCGGTTGAAAAAAAAAAACCCCAACCACTCTTGGTTTGGTTTGGTATTAAAAGAAAAAAAAGTCAAACCTAATATATATATATATATATATATATATATATATATATATATATATATATATATATAAATTTATTTTATTTATAGATAAAAATATTATTTATAATCTACTTTGTTAATATATTTTTAGTTAGTTTATAGTTTTCAATGTTTATATATTTTATTTCAAATTAGGGCTTCTAAAATTTTGTAAATATTATATATATAATTTTATTTTATTTATAGAAAAAAAATACTATTATTTATAATCTACTTTGTTAATATATTTTTGTCAATGTTTATATATTTTATTTCAAATTTGGGCTTGTAAAATTTGTAAATATTTTATTTTGTATTAAAATTCGAAGTTACAATTATATTGTTATAGTTTTTCAAATTTGAAGTTAACAATTTACTTTGTAAATATTTCGTTTTGTATTCAGTTTGACTGTATCATTTAATCTTATTAATTTAACATAATGAAGGTTGATATTTCAAAAAAAAAAAATTGTACTCATGTGAATTTTACCGTCTTTACGAAAATTTCTATTCATTTAACATTTCTTAAGTTAGCTTATCACACAGGTAAGTGAAAATATATTTGATCTCTTTTTCAAACACCGTATAGTTGTAAAAAATCGAAAAACCAAAAAAAAAAAACCGAAAGAATCGACTAAAACCAAAACCAAAAAAATCGACTTTGCGTGGTTTGATTTGGTTTTTATATTTAATAAACCGACATAATTGGTTTAGTCTTTTTTTTAATGAAAAATCAAACCAAACCGACCTATATACACCCCTATGTAGGACTATTACTTTTTATGAATTCACTTTGGTAATTGACCAATCTAAGTAAGTCCTTGTTCTGCTAGGAAAAGGATTTAATTAGAACGAGTTTTATGGATTCAACTAAAACTATTACGTATTATAAATCTATTAATAATTCAATTTTTGACAATGGCAGGTTATGGTGGCTGCATCTATGGGTGAAGTCATCAAGCCATGGTTGGGAGAAGCAACTCATGAGGAGATTATTATTATCACATTTTTACTTTTTTTAAAAGTCAATTTCTTCTTGTTCTTCACAAAATCAAGTTTAGCGACTCTATGTCTAGATTTATGTGATACACTTTTCTTTTTAATCTATTACAAAAATAATGTTACATTTCTATAATTAAAAATAATTCAACTTTACAATTCTTTCTTTTACCCTTTAATGGAATAATATATATAGTCATATGAATAACTAAGATTTGTTTTAGACCATAAATTTTAGAAGACGTCTTTTCCTTCTTAAATTTTATCTCAATGTACTTCCTTTTTTAATGTTTGGACTCTTACTTTCTTCCTTGAGCCTTAAACTCTTTGAAAGTGAAATAGTCGGCTGAATAATAGTGGTCCAATTGGTTAAGCAGTATGATCTAATCTGAAAATTTGCGGTCAATAAATGCACTTATTCGGGCGGAATTTGAGATGGAGGACGTGTAGTATCTTTTTAGATCTGACAAAATCGAAAGACCTCCTAACATAATTTGAATGAAGGCTGACCGCTGAACCCACTCTGACCTCGATTTATTCAGATTTCTTTAAAAAAAAATTACACTATTTATATATTAAAAATTTATGTATATAATGTTGACCTAAACATGGTTAAGACTTGGGTGAATATCACTTTTGTAAATTACGCGATGCATATGTAAAGATAACATTTATTATGTCTTTTTAGTTTTTGTAATAATCGTTTTTGTAACAATATCTTACTATAATTAAATAATCATATTTTTTTAAAATCAATTTTTCATTGTTATACTATGTTATATGTTCTCTATAACATTATTTTGCTATTGACCGTACATTTATTATTGAATTTCCTTAATGCAAGTAGTAAGTATTTCAGTGTGTGACGAAGAATTTTCTTTAAAAAGATTTAATATTTTGGATTTGTGACATTTCTAATGTTTTTTTAATTTAATCCTACAATCGACCGTTGGTAAGATATGTTCCATATAAAATCATCACTTATATACCGTTCACATTTATCAAAACAAAAAAATTATGAACTATTCACAATCACAAAATAAATAAAATAAATAAAAATAATAAAATGGAAGTTTCCTATCTAAGTTTGACTAATCAACTTAAAGGGAAAAGGAAAAAAAAGAAGAAAAATACATAGTCTTAACTCTATCATATAGGCTATAGCTTACTATTACGATAAAAATAGTTTTTAACAATAATAGATATATACATTAACAAAAAAATGTTAAAATTGAAGATTCCATGCTCAATTTCTAGTCAAACTTAAATGGTTTGATTGTCAAAAAATAAGAAGTGTCACATAAATTGAGATATAATTTTTTCTTTTCAAAGAAATAAAAATAAATTAAAATCATCTTGACGTGTAGAGCAATTGGTCCACAAGAACTTTGGTATAATATATGGACAACGTACAAGTAAATTGGAAAACAAAGCATATTCCCCAATTGGCTCCAAAGTCCAAACAACTCAATTCATAGTACTAAATGTACCTATCTCACTTTCACTGTTATACGCAGGCCGACAAAATTAAACTCAATCCACTCAATTCGTTTGAGTTTGGATGAGTTATAATCCACTCATTTATTAATTTAATTTATTTCAACTCATTAAAAATAAGATTGATATGTAGCTCATGAGAATTCTTATCAAAATATTTTTTAAAAATTAATTTTCTTATTTGATATTTTATATACAATTGTAATAAAGAGAAATAATAATTTTATTTGGCGCAAAAATATTATTAAATAACAAATAAAACAATTAAAACTTGGTAAGACTTGAGCGAATTGGATTATCATAACCCGCAATTTATTTAGCCTATTCCAGCCCAAGTAGATTTTGAATGTGACGGATCAATAATCCGTTCATTTGACACCTCTAATTATTTATTTAATTCTCCTTCTCAAAGAGGTAGTCTTATTCGAACACATAATTATAATTGGGATGCTAATAGCGTATGATTCAAATGTTAAGCTCAGAATAGGATGCTCTTCAAATATAAAGTACTCTTTTCATCTCATATTAGTTTATCACATTTCTAAATCAAGAAAACATTAATTAAATTTTCCTATATTACTGGCTTTGCAAGTAATATTTTTTAAAGTGTTCACATTTGTTTGTAAAATTTCCAAGAAGTTTACTAAGGGATGAATTAGTAAAATTATTTTCTTATTAATGATTTCTTAAGCACCGTGCAAAATGAAAAATGTCACGACCCAAGTCTACACCCTGGACGTGGCCGGCACTCAAGAACCATTGTTGGTCCCAAAGCGAACCCTCATCATGTCTGACTACAAGCGGAAGACTAACTTAAGCATGCAAAAGCTTAAAAACTGAATAAAATTCATCAAACTTACAAATCTTTAACTCAAATGAATAACTTTAAATAAAAATAGAATATTCAACTAGCCAACAATAGGCAACTCAAGTTTTTATACATTTAATAAGATAAATGAAACAGACTTCTCAAACTCTACAATCTATCTATGAAGCCTCTAACTGACAAAAATGGAAGTCGGGACAAGACCCACAACATCCTAACAACTGATATAACTGAAAAGCAAATGAAATCCTCCGGAAGCAAGGAGGCTCACCATAGCTAACTCGAACTCCAAGTGGTGTCAACGAAGCTCCTGTTGATGATCCCATATACCTGAATCTACATCATGAAAGGATGCAGGCCAAATGGTCCAGTACATGAAATGTACGAGCATGTAAGGGGAATTCTAAAGCATAACATAAGCTTGAAACTTGATAAAAATGGAAACATACTTACCTCTTCTCAAACTTACTCAACTCAAGGAATACTCAAGGATACTTAAAACTACATTAACTTACTCAACTCAGAAGTACTCAAGGATAAGATACTCAACTCAGTAATAAGGTTCTCAACTCAGTGAAATGGGGCTCAACTCAATAATAAGGTACTCGACTCAATGAAACACAATTCAACTCAAGATACTCAAGGATAAAACAATAGTAAAAGATGCAATATATATAGAAAACTGTAAAACTGTAGATAGCAACTCAATGTATTGAAAAATACAATAATATTTAATGTGTATATAAAAATACAATATAAATCTGTAGGAGTTTCTCTAACCGACAACCATCACTATGAGCCTAAGTGATAATACAACGTCTTGCCCACGCTGCCAAAACTCTCCTATACTTTGCCGTCATATAGAACGCTTTAACTAAGTGGATCCACTAGTCTATTCTAAGAAGCACTTAGGAATCATCTAAAAAGTATGATCATTTTCTACCCATGATGACTACATGATTTAGGAGACTTGAGTTATTATGAACTCACGTCCCCATATCGGTGCTCAATACTACTCCCAAAATATACTCAGCTCATATGTTTTAAATACAAAACTCTTTCTTTGGTTTGAGATAATTACTCAAAACTTAGCTTAAAAGCTCTCTTGGAAATCAATGTTTCCTTTCTTGCTCAAATGTGAAAATATTTTTAACTCTTGGGAATACTTAGTTCCCGTATAATTTTTGAAGAAATGAACTTTACTCTTACTCTTTACTTAACTCAAAGCTTAAGTCTTAAAACAAAGTTAAAACATTTGTAAAAGATTAAAATATGATTCATGCTGAATTATTGTCGTGAACGACTCAATGCAAGGTTTTTAATAACCATAGATAGAACTCAATACTTGGAACTCAAGAACTTCAATTATACTACTCATTTCAAGAATGCTCAATTCAGAGGGTTCATGTGGAATTATGAGCATGAACTACTCAACTCAAGGATTCAAAGATACTTCTCATTTCTAGACTGTTCAACTTATAAGGTTCATGCGGAATTATGGGCATGAACTACTCAACTTAAAGACTTCATGGTTAACATGTAGTAGTTCCATGATAAGGAATATAATCTCATAAGGGTTAGGAACTCAGTACTCAAGACTTAGAACTTGAATATACTACTCGTCTCAAAGGTACTCAATTTATGAAGTTCATGCGGAATTTATGGGCATGAACGACTTGACTCGACTCAAGGGTATATATAAAAATATGGAACTCGAGTATACGACTCTTCTCATTCTCATACTTGCTTCCTCAAACTTAGCTCAAATCGATAGTTGATATCAAATGATTCACAATTGAACTCAAAGGCTTTCTTAAACTCCACATGAATTATGAATTCAAGAGTTATGGTTCATGATATGAAGGATATCGTTGATAGTGTAGACTCATGAATACATTCTCCACACTCTCATGCTCACTTACTTGAGTCTTAGAACAAGTTACTAGAAGTTGTAGAAGACTCCACAAAAAGACTCAAAGGGATTTTCTTAGAATGTTCGAAAGAATTCTCAAAACTTAACTCTCAACTTTACCTTGAATTTGAATATGAATTCAAGGTTATGATCATGTTAGGAATGATTTTAGGTATTTAGAAGTAGCTTAGAGTAGTTAGAATAAAAAAGGAGTGAATGTACCCTTCGAAAGAACTCAAACGGAGCAACCGATTGCAAACTGGATGGGGCAGGCGACCCTGGGGCTATAAGTGGCGCGGGACGCCAGCCCCTAAACTTCAGAGCATACTTTGGGGTGCTCTGGCTGGCGCGACGCGCCAGGCCCCAACCCAGAAGACCCGACGAAACTCTTTGCTCGTTTTTTCACCCTAACTCGTCTAGAATCGAACGATTTCTTCCCCAATTACTTAGATTCGATTACTTAACATAAGTACACTCTAATCTACTCAATAAAACCCTCAAAACACTTACTTTAATCTCAAGAAATCATCAAAACCCTAACAAAACAAGATTTAGAATGAACTTCAAGAACATCTATCAAGAACTCATCAAAAACTCTAATCTTTCAAATTTAAGAATGAAATTTCGCTGAAAATAACATGATTGGCGTGTGGGTGAACAAACCCAACACTATGAAAGCTTACATACCTCTTAGGGATTAAACCCATGGCGAAAATCTGCAACAAAACGCAAGACTCTCGACGAACGCTTTGATCCTCTTCTCTTTTTTCTTCTTGAATTCTCAACTAAAACCTTAGGCGTATATTAGGATTATAAAACTGAAACTAATAGGATTAGACCCCTAAAACATTACTAAAAATGAATTAAACCTGATTGGGTAAGGAAAAGACCAAAATACCCCTTACTATTTTCGGGTAACTTTCCTTAACTGGACCGCCTGACTTCAAAAGGGCATATCTCACTTATCCGAACTCGAAACTTAGCAAACTCGGCGGCATTGAAAAGATAATTTAAAGGCATTTCATTGGTACCTTGTAGCCCACCTAACTTATCCTGTACTGAAAGTTATGGTCTTTTGAAGTTGACCCACAACTTAGAAGAACTTAGGAATGACTTGAATGAACTCTCTTTAGTTCTTCTTGGAACTCAAGATGCTATATTTAGTGACCTGATCTTAATACTTAAGAAATTTTAATCTCCTTGGTAAAATCCTACTCACAACGAAGGATGGTTCGAGTCTCAATTCGAAAAAATTTCTGGGGTGTTACAAAAAAGTGATCAACTAATATGAGATGGAAGAAGTAAAACTCATTTTATAGGAGAATTCTTGCCTTCTCGTGTCATTTAGAGCATTAGTCATTTATGACCTTGATTTTGGTGTGAGTTTTAGTGTTTTGGAGCTTTGAACTTTAAAGCGATCGATTGATCAAAAGTTTAAGAAGATGACATCGATGATTTCACATTTTAGGCTAGTAGCATGGTCGGCATGACTCGAGGTTTTCAAAATTTGTAGCATATCTTTTTATTTTTATCGAGACTTTATATATTTTATCCAACTTCAAACCCTCATAACTCTCTCATTTCTAGTCCAAATTTAGTGATCCAAAGGTGCATTTTGTGTGGTTTGTCACAAGGAACGCGTCGGTGTGGTTATATTTCATATTCAAAGCTTCGTTGGAGGTGAAAATTTGTGTTTTAATTGCTGTCATAGACTTTTTCGGGCTCAGTTTTTGGAAAATTTTGGAAGTTGATTTCTTGATCATTTTAGGTCCGATTTTAGTGATTCTTGTGGCTATCTTGAGTGGTTTTTCGAGGAGAACATTGTGGTGTTGTCGGATTTTGCTGTTATATTAAATTTTATCTACTCCTATGTAGTTACGCCTCGGACCCATTTACTTGTGTTTTCGGTTCACGAATTACATTTGGTGGAGTTATTATAGTGTGCCATCATGGCTCGAGGCTCGGTCGCGTGAATCCTCAGTATTTAATGATCGAAATGTTGAAGATAAAGAATACTGAAGACATGGAATATGTTGAACAACCTGGTCCAATCAATGTGTACAACAAAGTTAGAGTCACTATGATTAGGCTACTTAAATCGACTAGGCTGCTACTTATTGTACTAGCTGAAGTCGACTAGGATTATATTAGGAGTAGGATTAGATTATTTATAATTGCACTATTATTAAATAGTAGTAATAGTCATTGTAGAAGGACTCGTATAGCTAGCTTAGGAGTCTACAATTCACTCCCTATATAAGGAGTATGTACTCAATAATTTAAATCATCAATACAATCCTTGATTTCTCCAATCCTAGACGTAAGAATTGTACACGAGAATCATTTCATCTTAATTGACATTAAATAAGTAATTAAATGATATTTAATTATAAGATACTAATAAATTATATATGTGTATTAAAACACACCTAGTTGAGTAGATAGTGATAGTCCAAATGTGAAAAGGAAACAACTTATAAATGGTCTAATAAATTTGATAGTTCAAGTTGAAAAAAGAAACATTTGGTAGTTAGGATAACTCGGGAAAAAAAATCCAATGTATTTTTTACCATTAATATATTGTATTTTTTAGAGTATTTGTTAATCTTCAATACAGAATCAACGTAGCCATCGTGCATATATATATGCATTTCTTTTTCATATAAATAGGACAGCAATAGATGAATATTCACTTACGTAAATGCATATTTTCCACTCATAAATAAAATTAGTGGAAAATTCACGGACGTATATACATAAAAATCTAAAATCCAAACAAAATTTGATCACTTTGAACCATTTGTAGTACCTGATAATGGGATGTATGTCAATGTAATAATATTTTGAACCAAACGATTTTTTAAAAATTTAAAAAGGAGACTTTTTTTTCTTTATTTTTTCTGATCTAAAAGAAAGAAAAAAGGAATCTAAAAATTATGTGGTGGACTGAAATTGCTGAGATTGAAGAAATACCTTTAGAGTCAAACACTTGGAGAATTAATATCTTTTACATTTTAGATTATTTATGAACTTGTGGAATTTGATAGTGATTCCACAATATCTAGACTTGGACACAAAATCTTTCCACTTTGTTGATTGACATGCAGGTGAAGAAGTCGGAGTCAAGATTTGGAGTTTATGAATCTAAATTTGTTATTAAATTCGCGTATAAATATTTGATGAATTGTGTAATATAAATGTTGAAATCTATTTGGTTCATCTGAATCTGCACTTAATATTATAGCTTTGTCACCTATGTATGTATAGAGATATACTCAAGATCTGAAATTCTAAATCCATTTAAGTATTTGAGTTCTAAATCAACAATTTGTACATGTTAATTAATTAAATGAATCTCTTAAAATAAATATAAAATTTGAATCAAGATTATATTATTTGATTCGACCGATCGAACTCATACCTTAAACACCAACTCCAACCCCGTGTATGATGATATATGCAGTATATAACTTTCCTAATTTATCATATAGTCATGATCTTCATGCAATAATTGAACTGAAAAAAAGAGTCACGATATTCATGCAAAAAAAAAAAAAAAAAAAGAAAGAAAATCATGCAAGAAAAAATTATGATATACTTTGAACAGTTCATTTATTTATTTTGTTTGTTTAATTATTAGAGACATGAAAATCTCACGAATTTCACTTATTTTTCTTATGTAACTAGTACTATTTGATTGTTTGGTATAAAATAAAAATAATGGATAAGACACAAAAACACATTTAAAGTATCATGTCACTTATATATAATTTCACGAGTTTCAAAGGGTATATTATAAATAGTTATGATAGTTTAAGTTGGAAATGCAAATATATGATATGTGATTGAAGAATTATATTGTTCACTATGTGATAGGAAAGATTACAGGGTTACAAAATAGCTAGTTTATTATTATTATTGATTAGTAGATCTTTATAAAATTATGTATATTTGGAAGTTAGTAATCACAACCATTAATTTATAAAAGGGACATTGAGTGTGCAATTTATGGATATGGCACCTTAATATTTTTTGATATTTTATTTATGAATTATGATTTGCTCACTTGGTAAAAGATTAGATAGGACTAGAGAAATTTTTGATAATATTCATAACTTTTGAGATTTCATGTTTATGGAAAAAATATATAACTTACAAAATTCAAATTGCATGTTCAAACAAAACTTCTACTTTAAATCAATCTAATTTCAAATCATGATTTTATAATGTATATCTAAATGGATCATAAATTTTGACCATAAAATTCATACATAGAAGCTTTAAAGAAAACTTACTATAAATTATACTACTTAATAATTAACAATTTCAATTACTTGAAAAACATAACTAAAATTAATAAAAAAATTGGCCATGGAAAAATTCTTGATAGAAAACACTTCTCCCCAAATTAGGCTGTGACACATATTCGAAAAAAGTAGGGCTCCAATATAGATATTTATGCTGGACAATTAAAAAGGTATGGCTCCAATATATATGCTTACACGGTGCATATTCGAAAAAATAACGCTTCCTCCAGATTGGGCCTTATATGACGATATAGATACATATGCGACAAGTATTCGAAAAAGTAGGGATCCAATATTGATATTTACGGGATGCGAATTCGAAAAAGTAAAGCTTCCTCCAAATTGGGCCTTACACGGGGCATAGCCGAAAAAATAGGGCTCCAATAAAGATACTTATGTGATGTGTATTCGAAAAAGTAGGGCTCTAATACATATACTTATGCCGCGTGTATTCGAAAAAAGTAGCGCTTCCTCTGAATTAGGCTTTATGCTCCGCATATTCGAAAAATAGGGCTCCAATATAGATATTTACGCGGTACGTAATTAAAAAAGTAGGGCTCCAATATAAATATCGAACACCGCGATCATACAACCTCATATACTTGGCTATCATACTACCTCAGGAAAAATGATAAAGAATAGCTATAGAAATATTACATCAGATTGCTTTTGTATTGGATGATAAATAGATTGAGTGTGTGAGAAATTTAGGAGTTGAAACACAGTCCAACTGTCCTTTTCTTCCAGACCAAAGAGTCCATTTTTATGTGGTTCTTTTTTATCCACTCAATTATTTCTTCTTAGGACAGGATATAAAAGCACACCCAAGTGTTCAAATTGTTGCCATATCAGTTTTCTGTTCTTTTTTGCCTATTGGGGTGTCGAAAAAAGCAATCTTGAAGCTTTACAAGGCAAAATCTGGTGATTTAGCTAAGTGGGTATTACAAAGATGATGTCTGTGAGTTGCCATAATCTTGAAATTGGGAGAACCCCATTGGAGTCTTTGGCTTGTGGGTGTTCTTTTTCAAAGGGTGTTTTGAGAAATGTTAGTAGAAGATTCAATGGGAAGAAGTTGTTGTCTTGCAGACAAGAATTTGGGCGTATCTCAACTAAGGCTTCACTTACTGGTATATAGTTAAATTCATTTTTTTTTTTTTAGGATTATAGTTTATAAGGGTATTCTTGGAATGATTTGAATTTTGAAAATATTGTTGTTGTTGTGATTGTATTGCAGGGTTGGCACCAGTTTTGGATTTGAATAAGTCAGCAAAATCTATTTCATTGACTAATGTTTTTGAAGTGGTTGCTGATGACCTACTTACATTAAACAAGAACTTGCAGAATGTGAGTTATTTGTTGACACTGTTTAATTAATCAATCTTTCATGTTTCAACTTTTGCTTATGTGATTTTTCAGCTATATAGCTTAATGGATTGTATGTGACAAAATCTTATTTTTAGACTAATAGCTGCCAAGGTAATACATATAATCATTTATCTGGCATGATTCGGAACACGTTCCTTTGACTTTATTACTGCTGGTATTGTCAAATGACTAATGTACTTGACATAATTTAACTTCATCGATGCTTCGTTGAGTTGTTCCTTTTAATGAATTGCTCTAGATGTAAGAGAGAGGTACAATTTTGGACTAGTGGTCATGCTAGTGGGGATTAAAATCAATAGAGATGCTTATTTGATGATATTTGAGGTTTATTGGCCTTGCTAGAATTAAAATAGAAGGGGAATAGGAGTTGGCAGTATCACTCTGCCAAATGATATCTTAATCTTGGAACATTTTGAGGACGGTTTTATTTGGTATTTGGTCATGGTTTGATTCAAATACCAGCTGGCATCGCCAGATGAGCGATGGTTGTTCTTGTTATTGTGACTTCAATGATGCTAAGGTGAACATACTTTGTTCCCGAATGAACTGCTTTAAATGTATGAGAGATGCAATTTTTGGACTACTAAATGGTCATGGATGATAAACAACTGGACTTAATCGATATATTTATTTGTCCGGGTTATTGGCCTTAAAAAAATCTAACCATAAGAGTAGGAGCTACACAATTACTTCCAAATGGTATCTATATTTTGGATGATGATGGTGTCCGGGCCAGCGTGTACACCTCAACTATTCCACCTGGTTACCTGCTATCTCCCATTGGCACAGGTACCTTGACCTTGAGCTCATGAAGTTCATTTTAAAAGGTCCTAGTTTTTTGACAATTTCATTTACTTTGATTCAAAGACTTGATACAAGAAATAAGTGCATTTGGGCCTGAGAATCTCAAATGTAGATCCTGATAAATAAACACACATATATCTAATGGTGACTAATGTGATGTCAAATATCAGGGAGTAACTAAAAAAGTTTCATATCAGTGATTGTCACTTGCTATTATTAGGATTTGTAAAATTATGTTGTTAATTGGATCAATACCACATGAATGTTCAGATGGCATATCGGGCAAATTTACGTTTAACATATCTCTCTTCTATTTTGTATCTAAGAGAAATCATTTTTCAGATTGTTGGTGCAGAGAACCCAGTTTTGATGTCTGCAGCTGAGCAGATTTTTGGTGCTGGTGGCAAAAGGGTGAGACCTGCTTTAGTGTTCCTAGTGTCAAGGGCCACAGCAGAAATGTCTGGCTTAAAGTGAGGAACACTATTTGATTTTTTTCCTCTTGTAATACTCAATAACAACATATCAGCTAAGCTAATGTAATAAAATGCTTGCTACCAGGGAACTCACCACAAAACACAGAAGGTTAGCTGAAATCATTGAAATGATCCATACTGCAAGCTTGATACATGATGACGTGTTAGATGAAAGTGACACACGAAGAGGTAAAACATTTTAAGCAACTTGTCATTCTCCTCTGATGCGTCTGCAAATTCACCACCTTAAATTATTTAAAAACTCAAGATGATAATCACTCTTGCATCTAGTTAATACTTTATTTAGGTGGCTGAAAAGGTTACTGTACATATTCAGTGGTTATTGCTTTGGATATTACTCAAAATCTTCAGCTCTACCATTACTAGGAATAGAGTTACTTTCCAGGCGTCATTGTGGGTTATTGTTCTTAAAATAAAAATTTAAGTACTAATTTAGGAGGAACATGTAGAAGAAAATGCTAAAGAAGATATTGTCATCATTCTGATTCTATGATGATACCGTGATGCATGCTCTTACTCTCAAAACAATATCTAATCCTTTAAAGAGTCTCACTTTTGACAATTTCAGTTGATGAAGAATATCTAAGGTATATCTAACGAAAAAAGAAATAAAGATGCCCTAGAATCTACTGTGGACGCCAGACAATCTGGACAGACACATTAACAGAATAACCAGACTTACGCTGATGACAAGACCTTTCTATTGATTAGAAACCCCCCAGTAAACTTTATTTGACACTACAACATTGGTTGGACGTGTATGGGATTTGGGCTTATCGTTTCTAAGCTATCTCTTGTGCATTTCCTCGGACTAGTTACTTGTTTCTCAAGTATTTTCTAATTGTTATTGATGCTGTCCTGATTGATTTACATGTGGTTCTTGTTGTCTAGCTTGATGTGGTTGACTTACTTCTATGAAAGACGATCTCCCCTGCTCTCCCGGGGGATCCAGAGACCTTAATAACTTCAAGGGTTAGTCCGGAGATATGCTTGATTAGCAAGAGGTTATGTGATGAGGTCCTTACTGTTTAAATATTCTCCCTACTTTTCATTTCGGGTTTCTGAGATCTTCTCAGCATTTGTCAGATTTGTATGCTTTCTGAAAAAAGTATGTGAGACTCTGTACAACTGTTTTGTGAAATGGTACACTTGACAGTGGACACCAAAAAAAAGAGGAAACTGACAAAACTGGGATAGGTATGCGCTTTCTCAGGATTAAGGAAAATAACGAGACTGGATTAGATCTTCGCTTTCCCAAGTTTGTAGAGGCTGATAATACTAGATTGTTATTTCTACCATCAACACTTCCTTTTCCTAATAGTTTAGCTTAGATCAATTGATGATTGATTCTGTTATATCACTTCCAAATATGAGTTCTCTGTTTGTCATTCAGGTGGTCAAATTTTGTCATCTAATCATTTACCCTTGTGCTTCTTCTAACTTGCTTCTCTTAATCGCAATTTCTATTATATCTTCTCCTTTGCTTCATTGTATTGGCCTCTTAATAGAGCTTCTAATGCAGGAAAGGAGACTGTTCACCAATTATATGGTACTAGAGTGGCAGTCCTGGCTGGTGATTTTATGTTTGCACAGTCGTCCTGGTACCTAGCTAACCTTGAAAACCTTGAAGTCATAAAGCTCATCAGTCAGGTATCTTAAGATCTTCTAGGTTTGTACATCTTGTAGAATTGGCAACGTTGATGTCATTATTAGTTTGTTGTACCTCAACACCCTTCGTGGTTATTGGTTTGTCTGGCAGGTTATTAAAGACTTTGCAAGTGGTGAAATAAAGCAGGCCTCTAACTTGTTCGACTGTGATGTTGGACTGGATGAATATTTGCTCAAGAGTTACTATAAAACGGCCTCCCTGATTGCTGCAAGCACCAAAGGAGCTGCCATTTTCAGTGACGTTGGCAGTGATATTAGTGAACAAATGCTTCAATATGGGAGAAATCTTGGTTTATCGTTCCAGATTGTTGATGACATATTGGACTTCACACAATCAGCAGCACAACTGGGAAAGCCAGCTGGAAGTGACTTAGCCAAGGGAAACCTTACTGCACCAGTACTCTTCGCATTAGAGAAAGAGCCAAACCTTAGGAATATAATTGAATCAGAATTTCACGATGCTGGTTCTCTCGAGGAGGCCATCAATTTGGTGAAGACCTGTGGGGGAATTCAGCGAGCACAAGATTTGGCAAAGGAGAAAGCTGATTTAGCAATGCAGAACCTAAAATGCCTTCCGTCTAGTCCTTTCCGAGCAGCACTTCAGGAAATCGTGAAGTATAATCTGGAAAGAATTGAATAGACGAAAAACCAGGACGAAAGCATACAGCTTTGGTTTATTACTCTCTTGAAGCTCTTCATATCTAACGATATCTGGAGCATAGAGTTGAAGCTATTACTATAGTTTGAATGGCGACCGCAATCAGGACGAAAGTGCTTCACTATGTTCATATACTCATACAGGTTGTAATTTTTCAGTTACAGCAATATAGTGTTCCAGCATTCTTTATAATTTGGCTAATAAATTGTCAAATTTCAACTGTTGTTGTACACTAAAGAAATTTCACAATTACTAATAATGTATTACTATTTACTCTTGGCTTTCTTGGATGGACATTTATATTATGAATTGACAATACGATAAACATATTACACCTTAAATTTTTGGATCATCAGAAATATCTATCACTACTTCCATAGCCCAAGCTCTTTCTCTTTAATAAGTTTTTTACGAGAAGAAAATATCAAGTCGTTACCTAAATATTTTCTTCTCGTAAAAAACTTATTATTTAATAATTCTATTTTATCATTTACCTTACCTTTTTATAATAGTTTTACCCTGTACCCTACTTTTTTTTTTAAAGGAAATTATGCCATCGAAGTTTATGGGAAGCTTACCTTTTCATAATAGTTTTACCCTGTACCCTACTTTTTTTTTAAAGGAAATTATGCCATCGAAGTTTATGGGAAGGCTCATATATGTCATCCGTTAAAAGTTTGGTTCATCTATGTCATTTTCATTTGAGAAAAGGCTCATCCATGCCATTATTTGTTAACTGAAAAAAGTTCCAATTTTGCAAAACGATTTTTCACACGTGGTCAATTATGATTCAGTCACGTCATTAATTAAATCATTTTTTAAAAAAAAGACTCAAATAGACAATTGAACTTTGAGAAAAAAACTCATTTATGTCATCCAGTTAAAAGTTTGGCTCATTTATGTCGTTTCGTTGACAAATAATGACATAAATACTGGCGTACTGCTTTTATGATAGAATAAAGTAGTAGCACTATCCAAATACCGAAGACAATATAGAAGGGGAGATTTGACATCTATTATTTTTGACACAAATTATAAGTATGCAACAAAAAAATATTAAAAGAACTTATAATTTCAAAACTATAATGAATTAAATAATTAGAATTTTTGCCTTAGGACAAGTCTCGAAGTATTAAAAAGCAGAAGAGTTTAATTTGAAGATGGAACAATTAGAAGGCAAAGACAAGGTTTTATAGTTTTAATTCATTCATAAACCTATTATGATTCGGATTTGAAGAAGTACGTGCCTTAATTAAGTCCTTTTAGAATTACGATTATGATTTTTTTTTTTGTAAATAAAATAAGCTAACCGATAAATAAAAAGTAATTAGTAACTTTTTTTTTAAAATTGCGTGATCATAAACAATCAGGGAATTATGTATATTTATTTATAATATAAGTTGTTGATTTTAGAAATCTTATAGGAATAGGACTAAACTATTTTTGGAAACGCATATACTTAATTAAATCCCAAATCAATTGGGTTTGCAGGTATGTTTAACACTTTATATGATATTGTTAATTTAAATATAATGTTTGTTTTGATTGTTACTTAAATTTTATTGTATTGTATAGTTTAAATCTATTGCTAAGTAACAACAAAAAGACCATTTCATGTAATGATTGATTTAGTGTAATAATGTCGTTGACATAATATATTTTTTCCCCTCATTTTATCTTTATTTATTATTGAGAGAAGTATAAAAAATATTCCTAAATTTGGCGCAAATTATTAATTTCATCCCCGAATTATTGATAGCATTAAGAACACTCATCTACTTGACTAACTAAACTTGGATACACCTAGATACATTCTTGATATGTCACATGACATAGCAAGTGGTCTCAAACTCTTGTAGGAGCACCCCAAACTTGACGAGAATTTAGGGGTGTATTTCACTAATGTTGCAAGATCACAAGTGTATTTAACTTTAGTTAGTCAAATAAATGGTGTTTTTAAGGCTGTCAATAGTTCATGGATGAAACTAATAATTTATGCCAAGTTTAGGGTTGTTTTCGATAATTCTCTCTTTATTATTTAATAATAATTTTTCATCTTTTATCTTATCTTTTTATAAAAGTGTTACCTTGTACCCTACTTTTTTTTTTTAGGGAGAAGTACTGAAACGCTAAATTGAGCATGAAATATTGGTTTCATCTCCAAACTATTGACAACCTTAAAAACACCCCTTTACTTGACTAACTGAACTTAAATACACCCCCGATCTTGCAACATGAGTGAAATATACTCTTAAATTCTCACCAAGTTTATATTAGGGGTGTTTTCAACACTGCTCTCAACTTTTTATTAAGAGTCACATGCCATACAAGAGTTTGAGACTACTTATTATATCATGTTGCAAGATCGGGAGTGTATCTAAGTTTAGTTAATCAAGTAAAAATATGTTTTTAAGGTGTCAGTAGTTGGGTGATGAAACAAATAATTTACACTAAGTTTAAGGATCTTTTCAATATTTTTTTTTTATTATAAATTTATCATTTAAATTATAAATGTACGAATTATGTAACAATAAAAAACTACAGCATCGTAATGTGTAATAGTGAAGAAAAGAAAATTACAGCAATTAATTTCTGAAACGGTACGAAGTCCCCAATCCTATTGTTTTGTTAATTCATTCATTGATTTGTGAAGGTGGAAGAAGATAATGCGATTGTTTCAGTACTTGAGCCAATGGAAATCCAAAGCCAAAGACGGAATTCAACAATCACTTCTTATCGCCAAATTCCTCTGCTTATTACATGTCACAAACAACTACGTTTTCTCTCCAGTAATGGTACGTATTTCTCCATTTTATCTGCAATTTTTCCGGTAAGAAATTAGGTTTTGCGGATAATTTTTTGAATTTTTGTACTGTTTTAGGTGTACGGTCCGAGCATGTTGCCGACCCTGAATCTTACCGGTGACGTTTTGCTGGTGGAGCATTTGTCGCCGTTGTTGGATAAGTTGGGACCTGGAGATGTAATCCTTGTTCGGTCACCTGATAACCCTAGAAAGACTGTAACTAAACGAATTATTGGTATGGAGGGCGATACTGTCACTTTTCTAGCTGACCCTTCAAGAAGTGACCGATATATTAGCTTAAAGGTGTGTTCTTTTCTTCGGTGTAATTTTGCCCTTTTTCGATTCTTGGATTGATTATTGATGGTTGTCAAGTGAGGTGCCATAGCTCGAAACAGTGTGTTCCTTTTTGGCTAATTATATGACATATGTCTGCTATAATGTAGCATGAGTTATTGCTGTAATGAAGAAGTCATAGGAAGGTTTAAAAAAAAGTGCTAGGATTAGCCTCTTTAGAGATAGGGGTGATTCAGGAGCTTTTAAGCAAGAATGTTGTAGGATTAGCCCCTTTAGAGATAGGGGAGAGTCAGGAGCTTTAAAACAAAAATGTCCAAGGATTAACCCCGTCTTTAGGGATAGGGGCGAGCCAGGAGATTATTTTGTGTATTTATGACTCTTGTGGCAACGCGTGATATGCAAATGACATGATTCTCGAGGAGTTACATGACTGCCTAGCCAATTTCTTGAAGACTTGTAGCTGCTTAATTTCTACTGTTGATGGATATCAATTTAACTATAGTCCAGTTATGTCATTGACCTGCAGAGTCACTGTTTTTATCGCCGTACTCTTCTCTGTCTTTTCTCTTTCCTTATATATGCAAAACTCTTTGTTCTTCGTTTAACTTTCAACTAAGTTTGAGATAACACACAGTTACTGCAGTGAATGCTCTATTGTTGGAGTCTCTTTACTTCTTTAAGCAAATGAGAGAAAAGGTTGTATCTTTACTCTTTTGACTTCCTAGTTTTCCACCCTTTCATAGAAGCCACATATAGGATAAAACAAAAGAAGGTCACCTTAGATGGTTTAGCCTATATAGACCTCCAAATGTGTTTGTACGTTGTTTAGACTTGGTATATTTTAAATCCTGTGGAGTGAAGTTGTTTCAAAAGACCAACTATCCGTCCGAAGCTTGTTAAGACGATAATTTAATGGAAGCAATGGATCCATAGGCCGAACCAATTTGTTGTTAGGGCTTAGTCGTTATTGGTATACCTAGATAGGTTCAGTGTTTGCCAAAAGTCTTTTTAGAATTTGTATGTGAAAGCTAGCAACCTCTAGTTTTATGAACTCCACAACTATTAACTATTGGATGATACTTGCCGAAGTAAGAGAAGAATGGATATCGATGATTCATGTAGTTGATAACTAGTTTAGCATTGAGGCATAGTTGTTGAATAGAGAACTGCGTAAGACCAAAAACATCCACTAATTGCTTGGTAGTACTCTTATTCTAATTAACAGATGGTGTGAAAAGAAGTGTCTTGTCATGCGCTGAGTATTAGATCTTAGTGTCTTCTTTAGTGTTTGTAATTTCCTGGATCTAGGATAATGTGGCTTCAATTCACACAAGAAACCTGAAATTAGGCTTCTGAACACAATGTTAGGCGTGGCGCTACCGAACTTCCTTATTCTTACCCACTTACGTTTACTCACTCAGCTGTTTCCTGGAGCACCTTCAGCTTCTGATATCCAAGGGCCTCTCATTGTGGTATAGTAGGTGAATTTGTTTTTTGCCATATTTCACCTCAAAGTAAATGGGAAAACGAGAATTTTTTTTTATTTTTTTAATAACAAAGAACCCCAGGGGTCATTAGTGCACAGTTCGATCTCAGTGGATAATGGGCCTTGTCCTCTTTAGATAAATAAAGATTTTATTTGAAGCACTTATAAAAGATGCTCAGATTTTTATTTAATTCAGATGCTATATGCTTTTTAGCAGTTTCATGCTGATTTTCTGGAATAACACCTGAAATAACAATTTGAAACTGGCTTGGAATTCTTCATTGTGTTAATAAATATCAATGGTAGACAAAAAGTTTCTTCAACTTTGAGGTGACATTCTCTGCTTACTATGTGAATGAGGTGATATCTTGTTTTCTCGTTCCATAATATCGTGTGGTTTATTTATAATCCCCTATATTCTAACTGTTTCTTTGATTTTCCCCCTCCTTTTTGTTTCTCTTGGTGTGGGGTTATCTAGGTTCCGAAGGGGCATGTTTGGATTCAGGGAGATAACATCTATGCTTCGAAGGATTCACGGCAACTTGGGCCAATCCCTTGTGGCCTTATCCTGGGAAAAGTGTTGTATAGAGTAAGTTACATTATCATTACTATCTAAGCGAAACTGAACTTATCTGCATTCTTCTATTTATAAAGGTTCTAAAGTTTGCATTTCTATGTGCGGGTAAAGTAATAGTTAATTGATGTTCTGGGGAATAACCACTTACACAAGAAGTATGGCAAAAGTAGAGGTTCTTACACAAACTAAAGCATACAAATGTTATTCCTATGAAGAATCAAATCAGCACTAATTTCTTGGCCTAGAAACTGATGATTGGTGCCTTCTTCGAAAGGTTTGCATGAGTTAAATTTTTCCATTTGGTTAATTATCCAGGTCGTACTGTTAATAAAGTCATTCAAACCATATTAATGAATCCTCAACTTCTTAAATGACTTTGCCTGTGGATGAATTAGCATCTAGGAATGGTGTTTACCCTTTAAAGTTCAGCTTACAATTAGAAAACCTAGCCAACAGCTTAGGCAAGTTTATCTAGAACTCTGCCAACTCCAAGTCTCATTTGCAGTTGCAGTTTATCTGTCTTTACATCCTGAACAAGATAAGAGCTTTCCTATTCGTAACATAACCATTGTGTACTTTGGTGTCTTTAAATTTGATTATATGATAAGAGCTTACCTTCACTTGGAACACTTCTTTATGCAAATTCATCGACAATATTCATATTGATATATGGTTATTGATACACAAACATTTGGGGTGTAGTAACCATTTGAAAATCTGGTAGGTAAAACTAGTTAGCTGACCCTTCTTGTTTGCACATGCAGGTGTGGCCGCCAAAGGGCTTTGGCTCGTTATGACAACAAAAACAATGTATTGTATTGAAGCTATACAATTGAAATGGGAAATGTGATTCTTTACCAGTCCTCCTTTGATTATTGCCTTCTTCTAGGAAGAACCAATTCTGAATAATGATTGCTAGTAATTCATTTTGGTAAGGATGCTTTATTTCCTGTGGCCAAGTAGTTTTTGAAGTGCTGAAGAGAGTTTGTACATATTCTAAGGAATCAGTTGAAATTTGAAACCATGAATTTGATTTTCTGTACATTTGTAATGTCTATGGTTTAAACTATTTTGATTCAAGGTATGAAATCAAGCAAAAAGTCGAGGGACAAAATATTAATGAGAGTAATTATAAAGATTAAAGCAAACTTAGCTAACTTGCGAGTACAAAAGTATTAGAGCACCTATTATTATATATATATATATATATATATATATATGCATAAAAGTTATATCATCTAGGTAATGTCTAAGATATCAAATATCTTCACAAACATTTATTACTATCGTAAGAATGTGCCGTTTAACTTGGCCTACATGATGACACAATTTTATGTTAAATGTGTAATGTTGAATAAGTAGACACATGTATATTGTGTCTTATATATACGTAAGGTTACAATTTACGAGACATATACAACAATTAAGACTAAGTTAAAAGAGCATGGTTATGTACTAGGAGTAGTTCAAATTCAAAAAACATAGCCTTATGTTATGGGCTGAAGTAATAAGGCCCAACCTGTTAAAGCCCAACAAATAAAACTCTATATAAGTGACCATGGAAGCTAGGGTTTAGAATATTGCCTATGAGAGATCAGAGCGAGCTTATGAAACAATGGCGCTCTAGTTCCGTTGCGGGCATATACTGATCATCAGTCCTTTCTTCATCTCTGCAATTGTATTCTATCGATTGCTTCCGTAGAGAAAGGTCTCACATTTCCTTCTATTTTTTTCAATTCATTTGTCTTTTTTTTTTACTACGGCCGATCCAAATGAGTTCCTTTTTATGTATAAAAACATGTGTGGGAATTCAATTTCACCCGGCCTATATGCATATTAGGGCAGTCTCAAGGTTCTACACGTTCCTTTATCGTGCTTAATCTTCATCGTGTTTCAGTTCACGGATTCTGCCCTACATTTTATATTTAGATTTTAAACAGTCAATTGGGAATTTCTTAGTGCCTAATTAGATTAGGTTAATCAGAATACAGAAGTAATTAAAGTTTATTAATATTTCGATAATCTGTAAACTGTTTCACTCTAATTTTTTGTTTTGGCTGCATAAATATTAACTAAACTCTTCTAATTAGACTGCTTTGTTAATTTGAAGCTACCAAATATGAAATAAATCTTCTCAATGTGTTTTAAAGTATTTTTACGTTTATGAGCTTAGCCAATCGTAAAAGTTTGGTTTTTCTAACTTCAAGAAAAATGTTCTTAATAAATCAAACAAACAAAGAAGGATTTGTATTCAAAGTTTTCTAATGGTTGACTATTCAACCCAAATTCTTAATTACACGCCGTCCAATTTTCTTAATTACTCTCTCCGTCTCATTTTATGTGGTATTTTTTGGATTTTTTAAAATTCAAATAAGTTTAATTTTGATCATAAATTTTTCATACATAGATTTTTTAAACATTTTGAAATATCTATTGTTGTGACTTATAAGTACTTTTTACGTGGTTGACAAATATATAAATTTAATTTCAAAAATATTGAAGATTTCATGTGCAAATTCTAGTTAAACTTGAACTGTTTGATTTTTGAAAAATGAAAAGTGTCGTATAAATTGGGACAGAGGAGTACATGTTAATCATGTTAGTATATTTTATTGCTTGATTTTGAAACTCTTAACTAATCACTGGTGGCTAATAAATTATTATTGTTCATGTGCTCTATTCAAGCCATTCCTATTCACATTTTTAGAGCATGTATTGATTTATTTTAAGTGTTTTTGAGTAATAATGTCAATTTAAACTCCCTCCAAAAATTTAAAAAAAAAAAAACAGTTTTACTAGCACTAAAAATTCTTCAAAAAGAAGAATTAAATCTGAAAGCTAACTTGTAAATTATCATTGAACACAAAGTATACACTAGCATGTCAATAATTAAAGTACCACAATTATAAATGGATAGTAAAAAGCTCAAATAAAGGACAAAGAAAGAAGTTAACAACATGAAAGATGGAGGATCTGTTAGGCACACAAAGTTTATAATATAAACAACCTACAATAATGCAAACATGACTACTTCCATGACTCATAATAACAAATCCAGAATAATACATGACCTATAACACATGTTGTTCAAACTCTTCAAAATAAGTAGGTAAAACTAATTCTTGAAAAGTAATATATTTCTGAAGAATCTGAATAATGTTGCCTATAACTTTTTCAAGATTAAGTGAGCACCACATTGGGGTTGAAGAGTAACCACATAGATAAAACTGATCTCGAAAAGTAATACATTTCTTGAAGAATCCGAACAAGGTTGCCTATAACTTTTTCAAGATTAAGTGAGCACCACATTGAGGTTGAAGAGTAACCACATAAGTAGGTGCATGAGTATAAGATGGAGAAAGCTCAAATTCAAAACGTTGAAGGATCATAGCTAAGGCAATCTTAGTTTCCATCATAGCAAAATTATTGCCAATGCAAATACGAGGACCCCAACTAAAAGGTAAAAAACAAAGTTTATCCTTTGTTGCTTTTGCAATTCCTTGAGAAAATCTATCTGGCTTGAATTCTTTAACATCATCACCCCATAATTCTTCATTATGATGAATAAATATTGTTGGTATCATCAAGATAACTTCAGGTGGAATATTCATTTTTCCTAGTTTTGTTTCTTGATTTGATTTTCTTAGGAAATATGGTGCTGGTGGATATAACCTTAGTACCTCATTCAGAATCATAGTAACCTGTTTATATTAATAAAAACAATTGAAGCAAATGTTAGATTTCAATATTACATGTTCAAATTTGGCTATAAATTTTTGTCCATCTATCCTAATTTATGTGATACTTTAGTCGGTCTCCAAGAAACGACACATTTTCATATTTGGTTAATAGTTAAGGGATGACATTATCAATATTTACTCATGTTGGGTCATGCTTATTTGACAAAAAGTTTACGTGTACTATTCTATTTCAAAAAATTCATTAATTTAAGGACAGTTTTGAGTTTTCTCATATTTCTTAAATTTCGTATATAGTCAAACTAAATTATATGCATAAATCCACTCCTAACCTTAGAAAGAGAGATATCCTTTGTTTCAATTTGATTGTCCTATTTTTCTTATTAGTCAGTTTAAAAAGGAGTGTCTTTATTCTTTTTTAACAACTCTTTAATTTCAACTTTTCACATGACATGTTTAATAACACAAGATTAAAGAGTATTTTGGTATATTTGACATATCTTTAATTTAAGACGACAAGATTCACAAGTATTCCTTACTTTCTTAAACTTTATATCAAGTCAAAACAGAACAAACAGATTGAAATGAATAGAGTATATAGAAGGAATTAAAGATAGAAATAAAAGCTCCAAGGCTTATTGTTATACTCACAATTTTGAGACGATTTAACCCTTCAAAATCTGGTTTATTGTTGTGAAAGACTTGTTGAACTTCTTCTCTAGCTCTAGCTTGCCAATTTTGGTGCACACTTAATAAAATCATAGTCCAAACTAATAAATTTGAAGAAGTCTCTTGGCCAGCAAAATAAAAAACTTTGCATTCTTCTATTACTTCATCAGTTGTCATACCAAATTTGCTCCCATTTTGTTGAATTTCCTTCATATTGGACTTTAATAAAATGCCTAACAAATCCTCTTGAGTTTCTCCCAAATTCATGGATCTTTCTCTTTTGTTGACAATCTTCCTTAATGTATCTTTGAGTTCATTGTCAATGCCTTTCATTCTTCTATTTCTTCTTGTTGGTAAAAACCTGTTGAAATTATCACATTAAATGTATACGGACAATCAAGTCATCTAAAATATAACTACATGTAATTGACCTAGTTAATGAGATTTAAGTTATATGCATCAGCTCAATCGATGACTATTCATGATTTCATAACAAATAATGTGCGACTTGAAAGACAAGATCCCTCGTAGATATGTTTATTCACCATTTTACGTTGGATATATTGAGAAACTTGTTGTAGTAGATTAACTGTCTTTTACATGACCAACAAGGGTTGTGGTGGAGTGGTAAGTATTTATTCACCCTTAACCAGAGGTCTGAAAGTCTCCTTTGTTAGAGAGCATTTTACCCCAATGTGAGACTTTCCAACGCGAATCCGAATTGAATCGGACTCCATTGTGGATATCGGACACCAGATGGAAAAAAACGACAAAAAAAAATTGTCTTTTACCTGAGTTATCTTTCAAGCTATTAAAGTCTAGACGCACAAATATTAGATAACTCTATCCGATAGCGCCTAAATAGACATGAAGAAATTAAATCACCAAGTGCTTTTGTTTTTACTGGGATTTGAACCTAAGACCACTAGGTCACACCTTTGGGTATGTACAAGAGTTTAAGCTATATATATATATATATACTGTCTATGCATATAAAGATATTTTATACAGATCATCCTTACCTATATTTCATATAATAGGTAATCAATCTTATTCTCGAGATTACAAATCCTAGACTTATTTGTAGATATCTTCTGAGTGACGTGTTAGGGTGATAGAACAGGTAATTAACATGCATATATTATTATTAGTATAAAAATTATTTACACCATTAATATATACTAATTTTGTACCTCCATCCAGGAATATAAACAGATTGGAAAACTTGACGTGTGAGTTCAGCTAATTCTTTTTGAAGATGAAATATTTTCATCCCTTCTAGATAGCTACTTCCAAATGCTGTTCTTGAAATTACATCACTTGTTAAATCTTCAAAATATGGATGTACATCCAATTCACATGATTTATTTTTATTGCAAATTTGAATTTCCCACTTGTTCATCATATCCTCACAACTTTTGTGCATTGCTGGCACCATACACTATACAATTTCAAGAGGAAAAAAAATGTTATAAGATTTATTCCAATCGAAACATACCATACAGATAGATTCAAGATTTAAATCATTAAATACGTAGTAGAGAAGTGTGCATAGTATTATATTACTTCATATAATAAAATGTTACTAAGATTTATTCCAATCGAAATGTACTATAAAAACAAAATCAAGATTTAAATCAGTAAATACATAGTTAATGTTAGAGAAGTGTTTATTTTAATATTAAAATAGTTAATAGTATTATATTACTTTATATATATTATGTTAGTGGCTATAAACATAAGATAGTGGCCATAATTTTTTTCTAAAGCACTATTTAAGGATGATCTAAAGTTGTCGTATTTCTTATCATTCTTCACCCATAATTTACTACATTATTTATCCACCAACTCATTATCACATGTTCTTATTATTTATTAATCTATTACCATGTTATTTATTCAATGAAAGAAGAGAATTATTATTAAAGAGAGTGCTATTTTGTTGAATGAATGTGTTTTTAGTGGTGAAGTTTTTGGACTCAACACTTAATCTAAAAGTATTTTTGAGTCATACGATATTGTCAAACTGTTATATCTGCTTGGATCGAGGAGATAAGTCATGAGATTATTACAGCTAGTTGAATTAGTGAAAATTTTACTAGAATCTCTTTAAAAGCTAGCGAAATATTCACTTCTCATTCGGCCTGAATATTGTTATTTATTTATTGTAATTTTACTCGAATTTTGACCAACAACTAATACCCTTTACCTTCAACTTCTCGGCGTAGAATGCTGTGCTAAGAATTTTCCTGTGCTTGGCCCATTTCTGATCCTCATAACTTGAGATGCCACTCACAAGAAGTTTTACCAATGGAGTTGGTTTTGGTTTTTTGAAAATGTTGTTGTTCATTACTATTTCCTTTATTAATTCTGGTTCCATTACGAAAATTCTAGGCTCTGGACCTATCCATGTGAAACAATTGTTACCTGCAGGAACGAAGTCAGAATTTTCATTAAGAAGATTTAAATTGATCCACTTTAATCAATATTAGTGCTGCTGAATTAATGAATAAACATAATTCTAGCAATTTTTTCTTTTTCTTAAAGGTTGACAATGCAGAATTAGATTATAAATTGACTATGATCAAATAATGTAGAGCTAATTATGATCACATGAGAGGAAAGTTTGGATGCAAAATATGTAATTCAACTTGCTATTCATAACTAAAATTAGTAGAAAAGAGCCTTGAACTATTTCTCTTACACCCTAAATTTGGTGCTGACATCTTCTCCTTAATCATCACTTTATTGGTTCGAATCAACTTATACGCATCTTAGTAAATTTCATAAAATATCTATTTTCTATCAACACAAATACCGACCGAAAGAAATCACCTACTAATATTTTTTGTCACTATAAAAAATTTAAATCTGAGACCTTATATTTCTTATCACACCTCATTGATCACTAAATCATACACTATTAAGATTTAAGACAAAGTATGCCTTTATTAGATTTAGTTATTATATAGGAGTAATAACTGTATACTTTCTCTTCTTCTAGTTTACAAATATATTTTAGTCCCTTATTTTCTTCATTTTAATTTTATAGAAAATAAATATTTTTCAGTGTGGGCATCTTGTGCATGCATGGTAGTTCCTAAGGTTCAATCTGTTTTTGTATTTTTTTTTTATGAGGATAAAATTTAAGAAATTCTATTTTTGCAAATAACAAGTCAAATAAAATTATATTTAATTAATAAAAGATATTTCAATGTCAGTACATAAAACTTAAATTCGAAGTTTAAAAAAAACACAAGTCAGACATTTTACGGATCTTAATAAAGAAAGGAATAAGCAAAGACATCTGTAAATTTGAATAATCTTGTGGCATTCGTCAAAAAACGATCATATGAGTTTGAACCCTAACTATTTAAAAAACACAAATAAAATGGACCACAAACAAAGATGGTCGATGATTGGATGTAATTATTGGACCACATATATATATAAAAATTAAAAGATCTCATTTCCTACCGGGAAACACGCACAAATAACAAATTATATATTCCATTTATATTCCAAAAAAATAAAATTGATAATAAGTTATATTCCCGAAAGTTCCCTATTTTCATTACACAATTATTATTTAATTCTCCCTCTAATTTATACATGTTTTTTCTCGAGCAAATAAAATTATTATCACTATTCGTGTTGCATAGAAGCTCTTTCTGCCAAGGATTATTTCATAAATCATACACAACACTACTCGAGAACTCTATGGTTAAAAAAGGAGAAATCCCATCCACCACACCATATTCTTTGGTGGTATAATAAGCTACTTATTATTATAACATGTTAAAAGAATAAATGATAGTAATTCATCGCATTAATTAAAAAATAAAAGAGTGCATTCATTAGGTAATAAAAGGGTAAAACATAAGAAAGAATAGTTATTTTTCTTATTGATGCTAATTAAAAAGAAAATAAATATTGTAGAATTAATGTAATACAGATCTTAAACTTGAAGGAAAGTAAATATTCTGCAATTATCATAGAATATTTTAGAGTAGAAAGAAAATAAATATTCTGCAATTAATATAGATCTCTAAATATATTTTACAACAAGTTGGTCCTTTGTTTTTTTTCCTCCTCATTTTAAAAATATAACTAGCTTCATATTTGGTATAATTTTTTTTTTGCATATTAGCCAACCAGCTATCTTGAGCTTAGTGAATGCACACAAATTGATCATTTCCCATGCTCAAGTTGGTACTAATGTTAAGAATCACCTTAATTATTGCATACATCCCATTTGAATCTTGGTATATATGATTTTCACTTTCTTATTTTTTTCTAAAATAAAGGATTTATACATAAGTATTTTAATATATACATTAATTGAGAGTGTAAATATGAAGATTTCTTTTTCACTAGAGTAACATGTTACATGTTATTATACTAGGTTAGTTACCATTTTTATCATGCAATCAATTATGTATCGTGAATTTACCTCTAACCAGTGCAACACAGTGGTTGAGAATCATGAAGTCGAGAATCAGAAGCCTCATGTACAAATTCTAGGTGATTTATTTTATCTATCCAAAGTTTGGTGAACAAAGTTACTTGATAAGACAGTACGTGCCTTCTGGTGGTGATAGATAGAAAGGTATATACCTGTGTAATAATTAGTTAAAGTGTGCAGAAGTTGACCCGAACACCACGATTATGTAAATCTAGTTGGGTAGGCAAAGAGAAAACAAAAAAACTCAAAGGAAAAAAATAAAAGAAGGATGGATCTCTTACCATACTTATTGAGAGTATAATGATAGAAAGGGAGGACTCTAGTGAGAATGTCATCCGTGAGCTTCATTGGTTTAAGTTTTGCTTCTTTAGTCAGCTTAGCCATCTCCTTTGTGTCTCCATATAATGTTCTATAAGGATGTCCATTCAATCCTTGTTTCCTAAAGCACTTTTCTATTTTTCTTGGTCTAATCCACACCCAATTCACCATTCTCCACACCCATATCATGATCGCTAACAAAGCTAAAAACAAGATTAGTACAACCATTTTCATTATGAAGAGAAGTGGAGAGGGAAAAGGTTACTAATTGAGAAGGAGAGGATGAGTTTATGTGCCATTTATAAGCCATGTTATATAGAAAAATCGTTGTATGTGCAAACGAAGTCTCATATTGATATTTGAAAAGAAATAGAAGCTACATATAAGGTGAGATTCTATTTCTTTTAAGTTATTGGATTCTAAATTATAATTTGTACATATTCAAAGATTTTCTTACTGGAAATTTAAAGTTAGAACCAAACTATGTTAAGAGTATTTTTAGACTATTTTTAGGGACGTATCTAAGAGGGGAGGGGGGTTCGTGGGTTCACATGAACCCCTGCCCCCCTCTGAGATTATATATAAGTCTTATATTTTCTTTTTAAAAAAATACGTTAATATAGTTGTATGAATTAATCCACACTCAAAGTATCATATAATGCGATGTTGATAATTGAATGTACCTCTCTACGTGAGGTGTGAAATTAAATCTTATGTCTATCTTATTTTTTTTTCTTTCTAAAATCAAGTAACATCTTCCCTAGTGGTTATTGATAGCACTTTTGACTTTTTAATTGATATATATTTATTTATTTGCTTTTAATCTTTCAAAATTTTCAAGTCTATCATGTTGGTAATTCTTTTAAAAAAAGTTAGCAATGCAAACGTTTTATATAATTAAACCAAATATGTATATTAAAACTAGTAGTATTGGATGATATAGCATATAATCAATCGTGAAACTATATATATATATAATTTGAATAAATAAAAATTAATTTTGGACCTGTAATTTCAAAAAATTGACAGATTCAATTTATATCTTAGATTCACCATTTTGTAATAGTGCATCCATCTTTTCAAAATCTTGGATATGCCTCTGATGACTATTTTAGTCAATCAATTGGTGTTAGAGCTAAAACAACATACGGAAATTACAATGTGAGACTTTATTTGCGCGGCAAGAGGAGTAACATCATGTGTATGAGGAGGAGGCAATTCAACTAGTGTTTGGTAGAAACGAAAATGTTTTCATGAAAATTATTTTGTTGGAAAATAGGTATATTTCTTACTTATTTTTTAGTATTTGGTAAGTAAGCAAGAAAATATTAATATTTCAAAAGTATTTATGTACAATCTAGCAAATACTATGTGAGCGGAATAGGGTGGGGTGAGAGTGAGGGTTCAGGAGTGGGATGTTCAAAGGGTGAGTGCGAACTTAAATTGTCACTTATAAAACTTATTTTTCTACTTTAATTATATTAGGGAGATCGTTTTCCCCATTATTGACGAGTTTGTTTTCTTAGAAAACATATTTTAATTAACCAACTAAACATGAGAACCAAACACCTAATAGTGTAGGTATTAGCTAGCTAGCTAGCCTTGTTTTATTATTAGCTTGCACTGTAGTGATTCTGGGAATCTCTTTCACTCTATGGACCACTAATTATAATATTTAGAAAAATTAATACTCCAATTTGTATAATTGTAGCTACCTATAGCTAGCTAACCCTTTATCACAAAATTAATATTAGTAGTTATTAAGTACTAGGTAAGAGTGATTAATCCTAATCTTCTTTAGTACTACTATCAAGCTTAACCCTTCTAATTACATTTTGCATCTCTACTATTATAATAATGATTCATCAATCCCATTTTATTTGATCGGACATCAAATTTATAAAAAGAAAATCTTAAAATAAACTGTTCAATCTATCGACATTTAAATGAGTAGTACTAAATCATGTAAATATTTTATTAGAAAATATGAATTTTAATTTTATATGAAGGTTAGTCATGTTATTAAGCAAAAAATGAGCTTGATAAGATCAAACAATTCAACGATATAGAAATATAACAATCTTTTTGAGATAGCAGAAATGCATGGGAGCTTGGTACCACAAATCCACAATATTATAGTAGTAGTACTAGTAGTTTTACATCGCACTGTTTTTTTGTAGCCTAGTTACATTTTTTCTAATAACTTTTCCTACTTAAATTTAATAATTCTTCATTAATTTCCTGCTTTTTGAATCAACTATTAATTAATTTGCATGGCTGTCTTTCAATTACGAGTTCAAGTTGATGAGTTTAATTTTTTTTTTTTAAACATCACATTACAAATTGCAAATCTTCCACATGCGTTTAATTAATTTATTCTTGAATTTTTTCCCTATTAGTTTAGATCTGCTGGTTGTTGAGAGGCATTACAAATGATTTTACAATTATTTTAATAAGTTGACTTGTTATGAATTAAATCTCGTTGCATACACTGTATTATGCCTGTTATTCTCGCTTGTTATACTGTCAGATCATTTAAAAAATAATTATATATATAATTTATAACGCTACTTAAAATAAGTCAAAATACATGACTAATTATATCTTAGAAAATTATCCAATGAGGAGAAGAGACTATTGAAGAACAGAAAGGTCGATTTTACAATAAGAATGTGATCCCCCTATACTCATGAGTCATGTCACTTTTTATTAGGTTGACTTTCTTTTATATAGGTTCACCATGTGGTCTCTTGTGACATTTATATGGCCCTTCGAGGGATGAGCGGTCTCTTTAATATGACATGTGTAGTTTTTATTTCTTGAGATATTTTTTAGGATTGAGTTAAGCATAAGTGATATATCTTTATATGGTATCAGATCATGACTCATTTCAATTCTTATTTTTGATATTGAAGCCCCCATATTCTGTTTCTCATGCACCAGATGTCAAACCTTGAGCATGAGGGGTTTGTGAAGAGTCCCACACATCGACCCTTGAAGAGATCGAACATGTGATCTCTTTAATATAGTCTCGAGAATTCTCACTTTTTAAACTAGATTTGGGGTTGAGTTAGACTCATGTGTTCATATCTTTACATGGTATCAACGCCAGACTCATTTCGATTCTCATTTTCGATGTTAAGCCCATATTAAATTGTTCACGCATCAAATATCTAGACCTACGCGTAAGAAGTTTGTGAAGAATCTCACATCGGGTGATCTTTTTAATATGACATTGACAACCCCTACCTATTAAACTATTTTTTGAGATTGAATTACACTTAAAAGTGACATTTTTACAATTTTACTTTGATCCCTTGATCTTGAAAAAATATACTTAACTTCAAAATGTATAAAAAAAGACAAAGCTCTTGAGATAATTGCTTTCATTTTTTTCAATCACAAGTTCAATATATCAATGTGTATATACATCAAGAAGAAGTAATAATACAAAATCAAATTCATGTGTTGGACATTCGAGACAATAAAATTTTATTTTCACACATACATTTCGATCAAATTTAAATAAACTTCTTTTCATTTTCATTAATTCATGAAAAAATAAATCGACAACAACTTATAATTACACCAAAAAGAAAAAAAAAGAATTTAAGAGTAACTTAGATATCTCTTTAATCTTGTTATTTCTTCCTTTAAAAGAATATATGAGTACATAGCATATATTCTTTCTATCTCTATATAGAAGTTTGTCACCTATTGATTACAAATGGAATTATTATACTCATTAATTATTTTATTTTTTTTAATTTTGACCACAAAATAGGGACAATGGAAATTAAAGCAAAGAAAAAAGGGATCCCTTTTTCATTTGTAAACATATAGGATATATATTATTCTTTATCTAAATTTTAACGTTTAGCATCCTATTCCTAAAAAACATATTATTACCATCACAATTATTATTTCACAGCTATACAATTTTATTTGGAATATGCTTTCACTTAATTATCATCATGTTATGCCTATAACCTATAGGTTGGGGACCATTAATTCGTATATAATTTTACTACACCTAATATAATAAATTTTTATATATATCTAGAGTCTAGAAATTGTGGTTAATTTTATAATAATTTGTGGAAAGAAGGTTTGAAATAACACAATTGTTATAGACTATAGTAGGGGTTTATTAGCTGGACCATAACAATCTGGAATAGCACTCCCTCATCTCAATGACATTTTCGTTTTTCGAGAGTCGAGTTGATTAGTTTTAAAGTTAAATTAGATTATAATATTAAAGAACTATACGAAAAGTACTACAAATTGTAATTCTTCTCAAGTCGATATGATGATTAAAATATATTTTTAAAATATTGATCAGAGTTTACATAGTTTGAATCTCGAAAAGTAAAAACTATCGAGGAGGATGGGTACATGATTTAAATTTATAATATAAGGTGAGATGATCTATAATATGATTTCTTTATTTATATATTAGTATATGGTTTTAGAACACCACTTGATGTTTTTTTGGGTTCTAGATATATGTGCTTTTTAAGGATGCCTCCTCGTATTGAAACTATAGAAAGATTCAATAGTTATGTCTACTGTCTAGGTATCTTCTAACGCATTCAATGAAGATTATATAAATTAGAGTCCGGAGCCTAAAGGGCATAAAAATTTGTCAAAAAATTTAAATGGGTATATCAAAAAAAAAATTAAACCAAAAGGGCAGAAATGCTCCTCACGTAGCAATTTTCTTCTGACGTCGTTACTCTGTTAGAATCAAAATCGCTGACCTACCAGAGATTTTGTCCAAAAAAAATTTCCTTCTATTTTTAAGAACATCGCTGCTCGGGCAGCGTTTTCGCAATTTTTTTTTAAAAAAAAATTGGAAATCACTCCACCTGTAGCGATTTTAGTCAAAAAAAAATTCTTCTTGTTTAATAATCGCTGCCTTGGCAGCGATTTCAGTAGATTTTAAAAAAAATCGCTGTCTTGGCATTAGTGTGGAGTTAAAAAGTAACTTGACCTAATAAATATTGAGATCCTGCCTTGGCATTAAATTCTTTTTTT
This sequence comes from Solanum pinnatisectum, assembly GCA_035578085.1. Taxonomy (NCBI): domain Eukaryota; kingdom Viridiplantae; phylum Streptophyta; class Magnoliopsida; order Solanales; family Solanaceae; genus Solanum; species Solanum pinnatisectum. Next base: position 42,044,141 of record CM069082.1, on the reverse strand, counting down.
TTTTTGAGTTTCCAGCGATTTAAAAATAAAACTTTTTTTTTTACTGAAATCGCTGCCTTGGCAGCATTTTTTTTTTTTTTTTTACTAAAATTGCATATAGAGTGATTCTAACAGAGTAACGGCGTCAGAAGAAAATCGCTTCGTGAGGAGCGTTTTTGCCTTTTTGGTTAAATTTTTTTTTGATGTACCCCTTTGGAATTTTTGGCAAAATTTTTTGCCCTTTAGGCTTTGGACTCATATAAATTACAACATTGTTTTCATGACATTTGTGCAGTGATCGAGCCAGAAATTTGATAGAGAATGTTTTAAAATTAAATTCATAATAACTAATATGAAATATTTGTACACTAGAAAAGATATGTAATCCCTTATTATCGTGTGACATTCATGATATATCATATACGCACTCAAGGGTCATTTGCACTTTAATCCTCATGCTAGTTTTTATTTATTTGCCCTCCTAATAAATAACTTTTTCGTGGAGTATAAGTTATATTTTCATATTATAATATTATAAGTTATGCCCAAACAAGATGGAAAAAACCTCAGCTATTTGCTGTCATGAGTAGAATGGTCCTTTAAAATCTTACAATTTGTGCTAACTAGTTAGTTTTCCTTCATGTTGGAGAAAGGATTTGGATAGTATTTAATATCAAAGGTAACATAGACGCAAAATGATAAATTATTTCTTGATTTTCTAAACTAGACAAGTAAAGTTGTACAACTACGTACTCTTTTAGGAGTATTACACAAGTAAAGATGGACGTGGGGAGTTAGATAGAAACTTTTGTTCCTTTTTGTGCCATGTTTAAAGGAGTCACTCTCAGAGGTCATAACCAAATCTCAAGACAAAACAAGAATAGTTTTGAATGATTTCATCATAATACAGGAATCACATATATATTAATGTAACTTTTGTTTTACAGAGATGTTCTGAATAAATGTGCATTAATCAAGCCAACTAGCTAGAACACGAATACTCCACAGAAGTTGATCACCATTATGCTGTTAATATCCATATCAAGCCAAATACGATATTACCAATTACAGCGAGAACAGCCTGCAACATGCAACAGTGTTTGATGGAGCCATTAAGCTACGAAGAACATATATCTATCGCGCTATACTAGTTGAGTGCCATTTCATTAACAAAATTCTTAAATGAATCTTGAATCAAATGTGAAAACAACTAATTTTTCGTTCTCATGCAGTTGAGAACATCACCAAAAAAGAATGAAAGAGATCACTTACAGCAATGGTGCATGCAACGTATCCTGGTTTCTCTCGATGATCAATTGATCTGTTGCAAAGCGGGATAAATGCAGCAACATACCAAGGGAAGCCAGCAAGAAAGAAACCAATAATGAACCTTCAAAAAATAAAACCCCAAATCACTTCATTGTATCGAGACATCCTTTATATTCATAAGATCAAACTGCAGGATTAAATGTGCCATATATAGAGGGTACTACTGTACTAGTGGCGGAGACAGTATTTTCACCAAGGGGTTCATCATCTATAATATATATATATACATAAAAAAGTAATAATTTTCTTCCGCCTTACGCCTCTCTGTCTTAATTTGTTTTGCTGATGAATGATGGGATTCAAAGGTGGTCTAATTCAAGAACTCCAAGTTCGATGTTGATAAGTGAGGCTTTAAAGAAAATAGACGAAAAGGAGACACCAGATGCAGAGGAGTTTGTTCAACCCTCATAGCAGCCTTTCAGCACTTGATAATTTCGAGCCACATACAATTAGCGTGGAAGTTCAAACTGCACCTAATGCTCCCCTGAAACATGTTATTCAAGAGGGGAATATGAAAGATCAAGAAGAAAATTTTTCCAGCATTACATCTCTCAAAGATCAAACAGAACGTTTCTTTCATTTCTTCGGCTTTTGGTTATTAACGTCATTGACTCCTCTAAAGTGGCAATACATATCTACCTACCCCGGAAAGACATAAAAAACACAACATGATACATGTCTTGTATCCAAAAAAAAAATCACAGAATGAGTGGAAAAGAGATCATGTCATAGACTAAAAACTAGTGTTACCAAAATTGAATTTTGTTGAGTTTAAGCCTAAACATGTGGACAATGGATTTGGGACACGATGGCATTAGTCTACAAGTGTAAAGGAAAATAGGGAACTTACAAGAACCAGCCAAGACCAATACCGAAAGGAAGGTGGGGCTCTGTCACAGGTCTCCTCTCATCAACCACATAACCTAAAATACAAAGAAATGAGCCAATAAATTTAAAATTGTGAACAGTTCTATAAAACGAATAACAGTTTATGACCCAAATGTCAGAGCTCAGTGAACATCCAAACAGATCAAATACAATCCCGGAAACTAAACCTCTTTACATGTTGCACTGTATATAGTTCATCAGTAACATTTTTACTAACAGAAGATAACAAAATTAACAGTAAGAAAGGGAGGCAATTGTATATAGTTACTCAGAGGCATATATAATGTAGAAACAGCTTCAACCCAACCAGCACTTTTTATGTAAGTGAAAAAATTACTTAAGTTTTAACAAATACTAAAATCTCAACCCATAAATGATAAGGTGCATTGCATATGATGGTGAGAACGTAAATTTTGAACCGATCAAGTTTAGATCCTCGATCCACCATTGTATTTCCTAGATATGGAAGACAGAAAACAAATGCAAGCAAAGAATCCACAAACGTGAAGCAGTACACAAAGAGTGTCCCTAATCTTATCCAGTAGAATTCTGAAATTTGCGAGTCATAACAAATCAATAATCTTGCAACTAAATCTAAGAAAGACAGCTTACTGATTTATATAGTTAACGACATAGTTCAACTGAATGTCACAAAAGACAAGCGTTTCGACACAATTCAATGGGATTTTGCAGAAGACACAACTTCTCAATAATTCAACTGAATGTTGCAAAAGAGACAAGCTTTGCAACATAATTAAAAAGAATGTTGCAAAAGGCACAAACTTTTTGACACAATTCTACTGAATGTTACAAAAGACACAAACTTTTCAAAACAATTTCAACTGAATGTTGCAAAAGGCACAAACTTTTTGACATAATTCAACTGAATGTTGAAAAAGACACAAACTGTGTAACACAATTCAACTGAATGTTGTAAAAGACACAAACTTTTCAACACAACATAACTGGATGTTGCAAAAGACTCAAACACTTTTCAACACAATTCTACTGAATGTTACAAAAGACACAATCTTTTTTTTTTGAGAAGATTAACTAAAAGACACAAACTTTTCAACATAATTCAACTGAATGATACAAAAGACACAAACTTTTCGACATAACTCAACTGAATGATGCAAAAGGCACAAACTTTTCAACATAATTCAACTGAATATTGCAAAAGACACAAACTTTTTACCATAAGTCAACTTAATATTGCAAAAAACACAAACTTCTCACCATAACTCAACTTAATATTGCAAAAGACACAAAATTTTCAACACAATTCAACTAAATATTGCAAAAAGACACAAACTTTTCACCCAAAATCAAATAATTGAATCATTTCAAGAAAATTAATCAATCCAGAATGAATTCTGAGATGAGAACAAAAGGGGTACCTGGAACGGACTGATAGCCACGAGCATAGTATTCAGAAGGTTCAAGTACTGCTCCAGGTGGAGGAACTGGCAGAGGAAAACTGATTAATGGTTGAGGAGGTGGTTGAAAAGATACAAACTTTTCAACACAATATAACTGGATGTTGCAAAAGACACTAAACTTTTCAACACAATCTACTGAATGTTGCAAAAGACACAAACTTTTCAACATAATTCAACTGAATGATACAAAAGACACTTAATTATCGACATAACTCAAATGAATGATGCAAAAGGCACAAACTTTTCAACATAATTCAACTGAATGTTGCAAAAGACACAAACTTTTCACCATAACCCAACTTAATATTGCAAAAACACAAACTTTTCACCACAACTCAACTTAATATTGCAAAAGACACAAAAAATGAGTTGATCCACCGGTTACCCCTTACCCCTAAGCTCGGGGGAATCAGAAACTATTGTATCTTTTCTAAAACGGCACTCTCCCTTGATTTCCACAATAATGTTTGCTTATGAAACTTTTTTTCACTTGGTTCTGGTCTCTTTTCGATTGCATTACAAAGGGGAACAAAAAGAAAAGCCCTAGGATGAGTCATCAAATTTCTTAGTCTAGAGAAAGCTATCAGAAAGAAAGCCAATGAGCTAATGATGTCTAGCATTTTCTGGATGTCCCAGAAATAAGGCCTCCAACTCTATGTTATAGCCTTCATACCCTCGATCCGACGGTCCTCATTCTCCCACTTGGCAAGCTGCTACTGTGAACAACAAAGTCAAGAACGATTCCAGAACCGTCTAGGTTCTTTCTAGGAAGATCCCTTCTTTCTTTTCTGTCCTATTGAGAGGATGACCCCTGGCGATCGCCTGTGGTGTTAGATCAGAAAGGTGACCACATCTAGTTCCGATTTTCAACACGATTCAACTAAATATTGCAAAAAGCCGCAAACTTTTCACCCAGAATCAAATAAATTGAATCATTTCAAGAAAATTAATCAATCCAGCTATACATAATGAATTCTGAGATGAGAACAAAAGGGGTTACCTGGAACAGACTGATAGCCACGAGCATAGTATTCAGAAGGTTCAAGTACTGATCCAGGTGGAGGAACTGGCAGAGGAAAACCGATTACTGGTTGAGGAGGTGGTTGAAAAGTACCATATTCAGCTACTACTGGTGGTGCTGTTGGTAGCCACGGTGGGGGTGGTTGGGTCTTCTCATGGTCGTGATGGTGGTGGCCATAGTGGTGGTGGTGGTGGTGGTGGCCATAATGGTGATAATGACTGTCCTTGTCTTCTTCACTCATAATTGAAATTTGGAGTTTTCAACTTAAAGTTGTTGAAATTTTTGTTACACAAGAAGCAAAAAAGCAAATGACTTTTCTGTCAATCTTTAATTTCAATCACAAGATCCCATGGATATTTTGATACATTGTATTCGACATCAAATTAAAATCAGATAAATAAATTCAAACGAAATTAATGTAATATTTGCCTCCTCACTTTCTTGTTTGACTAATTTGTTTTCATATTTAATCATTTGAATCTCCAACAATTATTTCAATAGTTAGATATTTTTTTTCAAAAAAAAGACTAATTATCAGCACCCCAAGTGGTGTCTTCGCCCCTAAGATATTTCACATGCATAGACGGTTTAACAAATACTTTTAAATTTTCAAAATTAGAATGAATTTAATGTTAAGAATATTTTAAGTTTATAACTCGTTAAATTTAAATTTTGAATCCATCTCTCATAATAAGGGAGGTCTATGTTTTGAACTATTTTTAAGTGCTTAGTTGGATGTAGGGGTGTTCATGGTTCGGTTTGGATCGGTTATTAGTTAAAACCAAAACCAAACCAATTTTAATCGGTTTTTAAATTTCTAAAATAAACCAAACCAAACCAAATAAAAGAAATAACCGTCGGTTTGGTTCGGTGTGGTTCGGTTTTTTCGGTTCAAAAGTATAAGTTTGTTGATGACATACGCGTCTCGATAGACACAAACATTTAGTACATGAATAATTCACAAAAAAAAACTATTACACGAACGTAGTGATTCATCCAATGTATCAAGTTTCAGAAACTAAAAAAACTCATTGTCAACAGCATAAAGTTGGTTCAATATTCTAAAGATCTCAACATCTTATCAATAGACTTTTCAATAAAATTACACCTTAAAATATTGAGAAATTACTTCTAAAAAAAAACAACCAATATTTCATATTTAAAACTAATCAATTACCATCTTCTTTAACTTGAGCGTTAAATTATTCAATGTTGCGTTAGAAATTTTTATAAAAAAACAGAGAAAGTGTGATCTTTAAAGTAATGAATTGAGGGCTAAAATTTAAGTGTTGTGCTTCTAGAAAATAGTAAAATTAAAGACTTAAGTTAATTTAAATTTATCAAAATACTTATATTTTATTTATAAATAATTATAAAATTTATATGTATAACTTCTCAGTTTGGTTATTTTTGCTGTTTATTTTTAATGAAATCAAAACCAAACCAAATAATACCGATTTTTCAAAATTTAAAACCAAACCTAGCCAAATCAAACCAAATATCGAGTTTTTTAATCGATTTGGTTTGGATTGCGGTTCGATTTGGTTTTATAACTATAACCATGAATAGCCCAAGTTGGATGTATGTCACATAATAATCACACACAAGAAGAAGGATAAAGTATAAAGATAGTGTTTTGGTCATAGTTTTCAGTTGTAAAGTCCATAATACTAATTATAGAATCATAATAACTGAAATGAAATAAGAGTTGGATATTTTCTAATTTCTATTTCTCATCTTTTATTGGTTCTCTACTCATTTTATTATACAATTTTCATTTAAAACTTTGTCCTTATTTATTTCTCACCTAATTATTGATACTTCATTGTCAAGACTCATATTCTCTTTCTACAATTATTTCAGTTTTGGCATAGAACATGGGAACACAGGGACCTGTTGTTTTTTGTCCTCCAAAGTCTCCTTGACATAGTGCTGCTGCAGTCAATGATAAGCAACAAGGATTGCAAGTAATACTTTTCGTCTTTAATTAGAGGTTTAGTTTTGAGTTCTCAAGTTCCCATGGATACGGAATCGACATTAGGAAGCACTTTGCCTGCCCCAAATGTGGGACTTCCTGGTACAAATCCGCTAAGGATGTAATTTTTCTTCATTTTTATCTGAACAAATTCTCCTTGCATTGTTCTACACAGTATAACACTCGGCCATAAACTTGGATCTGAATTTCTACTATAATTCAGAAAATGCAGCAACAGATAAATTTCACTTTCATTATTCCCATCTCAGCCATCTCAGAAATCAAGTTGCATACATATATTCAAGATTCTTATCAATTAAAACTACATAGCTTTCTTGAAACTATATTGTGAAATATCTTATTCAACTTCTCCTGCTAAACATTATTTCGTTTAACTTTCGCTTCAAACGTGTATACCTTGCTTCCCATTTACATTCGTAGTGACCATGAAAGAAGAATTTAGCATGCTTCTGATTTTGTCTCTTGTAATCCACAAACCATGTTAGCTGGAACTGCGACGTCCATCATTTTTGGATATGACAAATTCAAATCTGTTATAGAAGATGCTATCATCAGCAAGCAATGAGAAAATTACAAAAGAAAAGAAAAACGAACGAGGTAGAATGGCTTACTCTGCATGATGTTTTTGAATGTTTCCTGTAAAGAATGTTTCAGAAAAACATGAGTACTTAAACTAGTTTCAAAGGAGAGCTGAAATGATTGTAGAAAGAGGTCTTCATATGAACAACAAATAAGAAAACCAAAATAACTCTATCGTCAAATGTGCTTTCATCAATTACTATTCGGCAAACACAAGGAACTTTTTCGTTTCAGAGTTCAACTAAAGTAGGCTGTTGATTTTGCAAGTGTTTCCACTTCTCAACTACATAGACTAAACTTAGCCTAGTCTTGAAACTTAGGTAAAAACTTCTTGCCAGAAAAGTACCTTATCTTTTGATAGGCGTGGATTGTATAGCATCTCCTCTCCCACTGTGCTGACCTGAAAATGAAATATATACACTTGTAAACAGCAACTGAAATATGAAAATTAATAGTGAACAACTAACAGATGTATCCTTACGGTGAACCCTTTGTAGTCGTGAGCAGGATATAACAATGTGTCTTTAGGCAATGTGAAAATCTGTTCTCACAAAATGATGAATCAGAATTAGAAAGAATAGAAGGAACATTCAGCATCATAGTATGCTGTTTTTTTTTTCTCTTTCGTGTTAGAAATACGTAACAGTTTTTATGTCCTTGCCTGTGAATGAACTGAATCATACAATTTGTCTGAACTTCCACCCTGTCATAAAGTAAGAAAAGTATTGATATTATAAGACAGAAAATTTTCATATCCCAATATCCACCTCTAAACCCAAACAAATAAAGTCATTCCTTGATAAACAAGATGAGAAGCAAAATAGGAAAAGCCGATGCATTAAGACTTAATACTGTTCACAATACCTATGACCCAATCCCTGGAAGACTTAAATACTGTTTGGTCAAGTAAATTTTACTTTCAGAATGTACAAGGATAATTATTTCAAAGGAGGATAAAAGATAAGAGAGTGTGGACCATAGTCAATTGGAAAGAGAAAATTTGTCACCTGAAATAATTTGTTCTCAATTCAGTATCATGTATGGATGGCATCCAAGATAAGGATGCTACAAGCAAGGATTGTAGCTTTCTTTGTCCCACCATCTCAGGTACAGGTAGGGATATTATCAAGACCAAATATGATGTTTTCAACAATGACATTTGACATTATCCTATCATTTTCTAGTGTAATCCCCTTAGTTAGCTAAAGAATAGTCTTATCTATCTAACCACATTGTTTAGCTAATGTTAGCTAGAAAAGCAATCTTAAGAGTTTACCAGATAAATAAATGAGTTGTACGCATTATCAAACTTTTCCCTTTAGTCAAAGGTCCACTAAAAGTCAGCAAATTGCATGGCACACTGCATAGAGAGGATGTACCTGAAAGTCTGTCCTTCCACATCCACGTATCAAAAGGGCATCACCAGTAAAGGCCATCCTTGGTTGAGGTTGATTGGGTCCATCTCCCGTGACATAGGTAACACACCCTAGCGTATGACCAGGAGTTGCACGAACCTGCAATGGAAGCACTATTACATTACAAAACAGCTCAAAGATGTAGGTAACTTCCAGCCACTGTTCCTGCACCACAGCCTAATTTAGTTGATTTTTCAGGCTCATATTCATCTTATACAATTCTAGTTGGTTCAATATGACTAGCACGGAAACAGGGAAAATACAATGTTGAAAGTGTTGGAGAGGTAGAAAATGACAGTTATAGAATGGTTCTAAGCTGAGATGAACTAGAAAAAAGTGCAGTTCAAAGAAAGTTTTAAGGAAATGTATTAATCATTTAATTGTGTCATTGACATTTTTACTGAGATGACATGTCACTAAGCCATACATTTCAGTGACTGAAGACCAATCAGGATTCAACTAATAAGATCATAAACATTTCTCTCAAATAAATTTGTGCGACAGAGTTGAAAATTGAAATTGAGCATCTTAACTATTTCAAAGATAAAATTAAATGAAGTTCAGCAAATTAAATTTGCCATAATGCTCGAATTCCATGTTACCCTAATGATGTTAAACATAGATCTTCTTTTCACAGAACCAAGAATTTAAAGAACTAATGCTTATCAAGAAAACTGACTAACCCAATTAAGGGCCTATCAAGTGATTACAAGAAAAAAATCAAGCTCATTCTATATCTATTGTGATAGCAACTAGGCCCACAATAACGAAGAGCATCCAAACAACCTCATCTTATCTCAAAACAAAATCACATGTTCTCCATGATTATTGATGACTATAGCACAATAAGCAAAGGCAAAAGGATCCTGAATGTGCAAGTTGCTCAAGAACCGTTAGGCACAGCCCCATATGTTTTTGTAGTACATACAAATGTTCAGACATTTAGAACATGATTCAAACATTTATAACATGGTGATTTTCCCAACGTTGAACTAACTTTTCCTTGCAAAGGAAATACTATAGAACCGTAATCATTGACATAATTTTCAAGAACTGTTAGGCACGACTCCATAAATGTTTTTGTAGTACATATAAATGTTCAGACATTTAGAACATGGTTCAAACATTTAGAACAAGGTGATTTTCCTAACGTTGAACTAACTTTTCCTTGCAAAAGGAAATACTATAGAACCGTAATCATTGACATAATTTTCTATCTCTAAAGCTATTTGGAAAAATCTAAAGTTAAAACACTTCAGACGTCTGTATACCTCCAGAAAAATATCACCAAAGTAGATCTTATCACCAGGTTCAACAAAAAGATCAGCTTTTGCATTGCTTGCTTTGGATATGATTGATTTCACACCAGGGAACTTTGTCTGCGAGATCGAAAATTATAATGAACCTTTATAAAATCAGCTGGGGAATGGAAAAGCAGTATCAAGCAAATAATCATTTACAAATAAACTAATTAGTTACCAAATTTAAGAAGATTAAGCCCAACCTTGATCAAGCCAGAGCCAGTGACATGATCAGCATGTACATGTGTGTTTATAGCATATATAAGCTTCAAATCCAGTTCCTTAACAAGTGCAAGATCACGATCCGCTGTTTTGTCCACTGGGTCAATCAGCTGCAGTTGAATTACTTTCATGCGTCAACTTTAAATCACAATGTCTAACATTAAGCAATTAGCAGATAATGAGAGGTGTTTAAAAATAATTGAACTAAATCAATATTAGTTCCTTCAATTTACAAGACATATGCAATGTTAATTAAAACTTCAACTTTCAGATATTGATGAACAATATAATTATAGACACGATGCAGCATAATGAATTATGTGCTACACTTTACCTGATGTTCACCCTAAAACATTGAAAAAGACTATAAATAAGCTGCACTAACTTCACTGTCTCCTTGTTTGACTTTTCAATCCATTGTTGTCTGGGATTTAAATTCCACTCCACATGCTCCTAGTTGATCAAGAAAAATAATATCCAAAAGTATAGTTGCTACGACTGATGTACCAGAGTTGAGGTTTAATAATGCACGTTTAGTTAGTCATTCATTTCCTTTACTAGTGTTTCATGGGCTTTGGCTAGTAAGTACATTGGTATTGCATTAACAGAAAGTATCTTCAAAGACTTATCGATTTGAAAAGGATGGGAATGTAAATTGTTTAGTCTGCTAGCATTGCCCACTTTAATCAATTGAGAAGTTCAAAGCTTTCTTCACATAAATTCTTTTTTTCTTTTTGGCGGGAATACTGCTCGTCTTCTTTCTGTGTCCTTCAGACCAAAAAGCTAAACATCAAATTTATTCTACTAAAACACCTTTAAATAATAAACTTGTGAGATTACAAATGTTGATCTAGTTATCCATAGGTAACAACAACATGCCCAGTGTTAACTGTTATCTCACAAGTAGGGTCCAGGGAGGGTAGGTTGTATGCAGAACTTACCCTACCTTTGTGTGGAAGAGAGGTAGTAATCCATAGGAAGCATGATATAAGTTAAAGGCTGAAACAAAAAAGTTAGAGATTGTACCTTAGCATAAGTTCTTTAAATAAGTCCTCTCCTTTTCATTTCCACCTTTATGTATTTCTTTTTCCTTTTTTCTTATAATTAAGAGACTTCATCACCAATAAGAGTTATGTACATCAAACAAACAAAAACTATAGCTGGATAGATGATCCCAACAATAGTTGGCAACTCAATGACCTAGCATCATAACAAGCTTAATCTTAACTATAGGCGATAAGTAAAACTTCAATTTCTCCACCCCTATGTACTTGTATAAGAACATTATCACCTATTTTCCATTTACAATACCCCAGTGTCCTTTCATTTTAGAGAAGGACCAAAAAGCTACAAACTTTTTCATAATATTAGTATTAGTAATTTACTACTGTATTTACTTTACGTGACTTTTGATACGCTTTACTTAAGCCGAGCTTTATCAAAAACAACCCCTCTCTCAACCTTCTTGAAGTAGGGTAATACCGCGTACACACCACCCTCCCCAGACCCAAGTTTGGGATTACACGGGATATATTGCTTTTGTCGGAAACTAAACTCATAAAAGCATTTCAGAAAATTCGTTAGCTAATTACAACCTCATAACCCCAAATTGTACACACCAAAATCAAATCAAAATAAAAGAACAAAATATGCAAATAAAATTACCAGAGCGGGCTTTTGGGGGTGTGAAGGATCAGCAAGAAGGTAAGTATAGGTAGATGATTCCTTCTCAAAGAGCTGACGGAAAACAAGTTTAGGGCAATTTTGAGCAGAAGACGACGTCGTAGAATACGAACCCATTTGAGCACACCTGAGAGAAGTGTGGGATTTGAACGATTGAATAAAAGGGGCTTCGAACGGTGATGTGAACAATTGAATACATCGGAATCTCAGCATTATCTTGTTTTGCTTCCGATTATCTCTATATTTAAGCTCAAGAAAGGGTAACAAAGAAGCTCAAGTGGTTGATTTCGATGATTAATGGCTTTGGGGTTTCCGTCTTTTACAAGAAGAGTGACGTCAATGGAGTGTAACTTTCCAATTGGCACTGGTTTTCACAGTGTACACTGCCCTCTATCTCATTGTCCTCCATTGTCAGCAAGCTTAAAGCTTAATCATTGTTAATAAGTCTGAAATTCAATTAATTTGGGATTTACGCCTAATTGGGGCTAATTCGATTTGCGCTGAGAGGGCGGAAAAGGAAAAAATCATATTGGGAGCTTCAACCTGCGCCACATTTGTTGGTGAAATTATAATATAAATTTTATTATAATATTTATATTAATTAATAATTTTTAATTTTGTAATTATGAAGAATTTTAGTTATTCTATCCAATTCATATTTATGACTTTTTTATTCCTAAAAGAAATGGTGTTTTTTAATTTCCTTGGGCTGACTTTTTACTAACATGTTCTAATCCAAGAAATTGCAGACATAAATAAAATATTATATAGTGTGGTTTCGAATTTTTATCTTGCTTAATATATGTTTTTATAAGATAATTTCGGCTTTAAAAAAAATGTTGAACAAATTTATTATAAGTTGTCTTTCAACATAAATTCTAGTTATATGCTAACATTTTCATAAGTAACATATTGTGAAAATAGTGTAATGTGTTATTTATTGAATAGAAATTTCAATTGCAGTAACTAATTTTTTTATAAAAAAGATATTGATTATTTAATCATGATCAAAGAGTCAAAGTTATTTATATTTTTGTAATAATACTAATAAATTTAACTATATACTTTTGAAATGAGCAACACAAGAAACTTGAAAAAAAATTAGGTGGGAAATTATATCAAAACAAAAAAGGTTAATAGAGTGTTTGTTTAATTAATTAATTTTAAGAAGTAGGATAACGAAAGCTCAGAAGAGACGTAGGTGGAATGGAGACTCTAATTTCCAATTAATCAACGTATTAATTTAATTTACTACTACGTTTGGAATATATCAATATTTTGTTAAGACAAAAGATTAGGTGAGATATAAATCTTCAGCAGTTTCCTACTATCATTATATATATATATATATATATATAATAAGAAATTACTATTAATTAATATGTAATAAGATAGTGAAGTTGATGAAATAATCAATTATTAATATCAATGAGATATCTCACATGATTAGTTATAGTTTGTCCCACTAGATATTAATCAAATGAATTCCGTCATGTGCAGACGTGCTTTTTGTCACAAAAAAGATAATACACGATTGAGTATATTCTTAGTTGACTAATAAAATTAAATCTTCAAAATAAAAGGAGCTCATTTCTGCAATTTTTAATTTTTTTCGGTTAAAAGTTTGTTGAGAGTTTCAATCACGCTTTTTAGTGGGAAGGAATGATATGTAAATTACGGTTAGTTTCAATCGCATTTTTTAGTGAAAAGGAATGATATGTAGATGATGATTCTGAGACGAGGGAATCATTACTCTGAATATTTATATTGACTCAACATAATTTAATATAATTAAGTAATTTATGAAATTAAAATATATATAAATAATCTAGTTTATTAATTAATTATATTCGACATAAATATAATATTAGATGCTATCAAATTAAAAAACACATTTATATATTAGATGGAACCCACAATAGCGAAATTTCTGGCCCAGTCAAAAAGCATGAAAAAACTAGAAAACACCAAAACACAGAGACTTTCTTAAGTTGCAACTCTGATCAACTTCTTCCTTCTAACGCTCCAAAAATGAAAATCTTTCGCCGATTTGCTTGACTACTTCGTCATCCTGAAACTTAATTACTCAATTTGAAATCTTAAACCCCATTTGAAAACCCCCAAGTCGTTTTTACGTCAGTTTCAGTACTATAAAAAGTGTACACTTACGCGTAAAATACACTGAATGTCTTCAATACTACTGCAATTAATGGGATTCAAGTTAAATGGAGTTTTAAGTACTTAATCAGAATTTTGGGTTAAGGGTTTAGACTAGTGGCAGTGGGTCTTTGTCATTTTGGGATCAAGAACTTTGTATATAGAGAGAGGAAGTAGGAGTTTTGGGTTTGGGGGTGGATTAAAATGTCGAGTATAACGGATGCTACAATAATTCATCATGTGGGTATTGTGTTGCTTGCACTATGGTTGCTTAATTCCTTCGATTGTTGTCACCCTTTTGCTTACTTCCTATCGCTTATCTATCTCTATATGGTAAGTTGCTAAAGATTGTGTTTTTATTTCAATTTTTGTACTCTCGTTTATGTATTGTTTCTTTGTCGAGCTGAGGGGTAAAGTTTGCGTATATTCTAGACTCATTAGACCTCACTTGTAGGATTACGCCTGGGTGTGCTGTTGCTTTTTTTCGTTGACTATCAAGTTTTGATGGTCTTATGCTGTTTTTTGCTTTAATTTTAAGTATTTGATGTGGATTTATAGAGTTACGCTCTTAAATTTTTGAAGGTTCATGAGCAGTATGTGACAAAATTAAGGAGGAAGCTACAGTTTGAGGAAAAAAGACAGTCTTGTCAGCGGCGAGTAAGCATTTTGCAGGGCTTTTATTGGAACTTAGTAGTTTCATTTCCCCCTTTTTGTCTGTTGAAGTTAATATGATAGATTTGGAAACTTTATTATTTTTGTTGTTGTTAGATTTGACAGGCAAAAGAAAAGATACTGAATTGATTCTCAAAAAATGTTTTTTTTATTTGGTGATTCTGAAAGAGAAATGATACTGAGACTGCAAGAAAGCAGAAGAATATTCTAAATTTAGGAACTTTAAGATTTACCAACAGTTTTTCTGATTCTTGCAGTCACGTACAAGCTTTAAATATTGTCTATTTTTCTCAAGAAAGCAGAAGAATATTCTAAATTTAGGAACTTTAAGATTTACCAACAGTTTTTCTGATTCAAGCAGAAGAATATTCTAAATTTAGGAACTTTCAGATTTACCAACAGTTTTTCTGATTCTTGCAGTCACTTACAAGCTTTAAATAGTGTCTATTTTTCCCTCTGTGTTCCTTTCAGACCAAAATTTTGACTTGAGTCATTCATCACTGAGATTAAGAGCTAGAATAAGCAGCAATTTTCCTGCTGACTCTTGAGTGATTTGGATTTGAGTTACTGCCTTTTTTTGTTTTTGGTTTAAAGTGTTTTTTGGATTTTACCAGGTACTTTTAGACTCTGAATCAGTGAGATGGTTAAACTATTCAATTGAAAAGATTTGGCCTCTCTGCATGGAGGAGATTGTTTCACAGAAAATTCTCCTCTCTATCATTCCATGGTTTCTTCAGAAGTACAAACCCTGGACTGCCGTAAGTGGTTCAAAGCATGTGCACCTTCTGCTACTTAATTGCTTTCTTTCTGGATTCTATGCATCGCCTTTCATTTAATGCCTCTATTTTCTATATTTTCCCTTTATTTAGTGTTCTCGAATTCTAGCAGTTCTGCTTTCATCAACATTATAGTTCTCATCCTTGTGCCATAACCAGCAAATTTTTAACTTTAGTCTGAAGAATTAATTGTTTGCTGAGTTGATTTATCAAGAGTAATTTCCTCCCCCCCTAATGCATACAGAAAGAAGCTGTAGTTCAGCACCTCTATTTGGGAAGAAGTCCACCTATGTTCACAGAAATGAGGGTTCTTCGTGAATCTACTGGAGATGATCACTTGGTATGTAGTCTTGACTCAAGAATGTTTATATATGTCAGCAGTTTGGCTTCTGCCTGCTTGTGCTCTATTTGGTGAGGCTTAAATTTAAATCTATCTGTGCAGGTCCTGGAGTTGGGAATGAACTTTCGTGCTGCCGATGACATGAGTGCAATTCTTGCTGTGAAACTGAGAAAAAGGTTGGGCTTTGGGATGTGGGCGAAGTTGCATCTGTTGGGCATGCATGTTGAGGGAAAGGTGATTCACTAATGGCAATTAATATTGTGAAAATCTTCTTCCGTTGTAAAAATCTGATATTGAAAAGGGAAATGAGGTGGGGGGAGGGGGATTAGTAGTATCAGTTTAACGTTCAGTACTTATAGTTGCAGATTTTGTGAATGTCTTAACTATTAGCATCAACTCACTCCTCTTTTAGTGAAATATTTATTGATATTATTGCTGTAGCCCTATGGTCCATCTCCCATGCTGTACTCCTCTTCTTTCAAATTCATAACTCAGTGGCAAGTTTGTGTAGAATAAGGCATTACGCATTCAATACCACAAATATCCCATATTGTGCTCCACAGTTGGTGGGTGCATGAGTGTGCTACATGACACCAATTACCAAGTGGTTTACATTTTCTCCTGATTTCTTGCACATGAAGCACCAAATGAAGTGTGCTACCTTTCTATTCCTAAATTTTCAACTATAAGAATGTCTTCCTGTGCTGCTAGCCAAGCAAACTAGCACACTTTTATTTTAGGTATTCTAGGCGCACACATGGCATACGAAGGAATGAGGAAACTCATGACAATCTTAGAGAATTCTATGTTCAGTGTTGATAGTTTAGCCGTTGAATATAGTTATTCTCCTCTCAATTCTTTTGTTCCCTTGTATTGTTTGATGACCAGATTTTGATTCCTAAAATAATTTGTTTGGAGGTATCACTGTTCCATGTAGGTCTTGGTTGGGGTAAAGTTCTTAAGGAAGTGGCCATTTCTCGGTCGTTTGCGGGTTTGCTTTGTGGAGCCTCCTTATTTTCAGATGACTGTGAAGCCAATTTTCACACATGGACTTGATGTAACAGAACTTCCTGGAATTGCAGGATGGATGGTTAGTTCAATGAGTATCTCTGTGTTTGTCTAACATTGAATTGACATATGTACAATCTTCCTAAGATTTGCTTGTCATCTTTATCAGGATAAACTTCTTGCTGTTGCCTTTGAGCAGACACTTGTCGAGGTGCGGTTCGTTCAGATTTGAGTCCGTCTTCTGTTTAATGTTATACCCCTAATATACTTGTGGTAGAAGCATATTTTAGACTTTGATGCGCTTAAGAATGGCAACCTAAGTGGCTCGGACTCTTCACTATTGGTGCCGCACCCATGTCAACACAATGTGGATGCGGGTGGGACCCGTACCATATTTGATGAATCGATTTTGGGTACTTTGACCAAAATTGATGGAGAAATTCGGGACAAATACAATGATTTCTAAAATCTAAACAAAAACTAAGATATCATTGAATAAAATGGAGTACCATGTATATAGAAATTTCTATGTCATCTTTTCCTTATATCACCTTCTAGAAATTGCCTCTTGATCAATCTTTTCTCCTCGAAATATCTTTTGTATTTTCCACATAATGTCTCATAATTTAGACATATAATTCTCTTTTTAGATTTTGAATTATTTTTAGCCAAATTCTGCACCCGTCTCCATACTTGGATCCGTACCCCCAAATCTTAAAATTTAGATCATGAAGGATCCGTCTTCTAGATCCGCACCCGAGTCTGAGCAACTTAGATGGCGACGGAAGTTCCAAATAGAAGTTACGCTTCAATGGTTTGAATAGTTTACAATCAGGTATTGTGGATTGGTTTCCATGTGCCCAAAAGAAAAAGAAAAAAAGGCCATGAAGAGCTTTTAGACTAAGTTATTCTTAATATCTTGCAGCCCAACATGCTGGTGGTGGATGTTGAGAAGTTTGTGTCGCCGCAACCAGGTAATGGTCACCCTAGCTTCCGCCCTTGTCATTTGGTTTCCAATATAATTGAGTCCAACTCATTGACAGGAAATTTGACATGAATATTAAACATAAGAGATTATCAATATTCGAGAAACTAAAAGATTTCTCATTTTTTGAATACTTAATACTCTATTATAATTAGTGAATGTTTCAATAGTTGAGATGGAAATTTCACTTTCTGAAAAATCATTATAAACATTGTTGAATTTTTTTATTTATTTATTTTTTGATGAATTTGATTTCAATCTGTTAAGTTTTTTTCACCAAAAAACTGAAAATGGGCTTTGGGCAAGAGACAACCTGGCGAACTGAAACATCTTATTAGTTAGAGGAAAAGAAAGCAAAAGTGATTCCCATAGTAGCGAGCAAAATGGGAGCAGCCTAAAACGGTCCATTTTTTGGCTATACATACAATTTCACTAATATACTGTCCAAGACTAATTATTTTAGACGTCTCTTCACAATAACTGTGATGGAGAAAATACCAATTCAAATTGAATGGATTGAGAAAAGGCTAACAATAAGAGTCAAGTGCATGGCACACAACCTTTTCCATCCAAAAGGTGACACCAGTAAATGTTACAGTATTATGCCTTTCTGTGTTGCTTTTGTTCTCTTACCTTTGTTAAGAGGGTCGCTAAACCTTTTCCCTCCCTGAATTTGTAACCTACTTAACCCATTCAGATATCAAGTCAATCAAGAAAAAGAAGTTTTAGAAGGCCACTTCCTGTTTGAGTAAGCTGTGAACAGAGAGATGACTATAGCGGCTTTCAAACATTTTTATTCTACCAATATATGATTCTGTGCTAGTGTTGTTGGAAGAAGTCCTGATTCCATGAATGGTAGTGAAGTTAATTTGACTGTATGGAAAACCTGGAACGTTTCATATGTTTTAACTTTTAAGATCATTATCCAAAATGTTGTAAGGTGGTATTAGGCAGTGAGCGAACCGTGTCAGTTATTCATCTTTGAGAACTTGAACTGATACTCAACGTATTGTTGATAAATTTTTCTAATATAATCCATACTGTGTTGGTAGGGGATTGAATTGTATTTGAGGAGATAAGCTGTAAAAGAAGTGTAAGCTGGCGGTCAGTGTTTATTAAAATGTTTAGTGTGTTGTAGTGGGTGTCTCGACCTAATTAATAATTCAAACTACATAAAAGGGTGAACTTTTTGCTACCATTCAACCCCCCCCCCCCTCCTTCCCCCAGGGATAAAGACAAAGGGAAGTAAAAGCATTAGCACCTCAATGTGCTTGAATTTAGTCTATTTGATGTCTAATACATACAGACAGGATGGGATACCATTAAGTATTTTTCTATTACTGGTGGAGGTGGTTCACAGATTTAAATATTCCATGCTGATAGTTTTCGATGCAACACTTATCATCTTATCATTTGTACAGTACTAATTAAACGCATTTGTGTGTGCAGCGTAACTTGTCTAGATGGAAATATGATATTAGAGTTGTTGAGCTTCTGTTTTTGAAGTTATTGAATTCAATTAGTTATGTTCTGTCACTGCTACATAAGTCTCTTCTTTTTCATTTTGTCAGAAAACTGGTTTTCAGTTGATGCTAAGGAGCCAATTGCTTTTGTGATTTTAGAAGTTCTTGAAGCAGCTGACATGAAGCCATCAGATTTAAATGGTAACTAGAAAATAATCTTACTGTACTTCTGTCAAATTATTAGATATGTATGCCTAAAAGCTGGGTGGTCTTTTTCAGGATTGGCTGATCCATATATTAAGGGGCACATTGGCCTTTACAGATTCAGGACTAAGACTAAGAAGAAGACATTGACTCCACAGTGGCGTGAGGAGTTCAAGATTCCAGTCTGTACATGGGAGTCTCCTAACAACATGCTCAATGTCGAAGTTCGTGACAAAGACCATTTATATGATGATACATTGGGGTTCGTCCTGTTCTCTTGGCAATTTAAATATTAAGACTCTTTCCTATAGGTGTATGAGTTATCTATAATTTCCCCTCTTTTTCTTTTGACATCAGTATGTTCTCCAATGGAATAATATTCGAAGCCGACATAAGCAGCTTATTTACTTTTTATTTGTTTTTTGTGAACAGAAAATGTTCCATCAATATCTGTGATTTTAGGGATGGCCAGAGGCATGATATGTGGCTGTCTCTTCAGAACATCAAAATGGGGAGATTGCATCTTGCCATAAGTGTTATTGACTGTGCCAAAAAGGTATATGTTTCGCCTGTGCAATTTGTCATGAACACTAAATTGGAATATTAAGATTTAAGAAGCAAAGATTTCTGACGTATTATCTTCTTTGCACCTGAAAATGGTTTGCATTACTCATTATTCTATAATGGATGAATTCATTAAACCGAAATAATGGTGCTGAGGAATAGGTATAGTTTATTATTATAAATAATGACGGAAAATAAGGAAGTACTAAGTTTTCAGCAATTTTCAGGGCGCGGAGCAGTCATATGATAGCGGAAGTGTGGTCAATGAACAGGATAGCAAATCTGCTGAGGTGGATAAAACTGAACAAAGCTCCTTAACCACTGAATCAGCTGACAAATCTTCAAAAACTGCAGATAAGTATGAACCTATTAATATTGAAGGTCAGCTGGAGACTGGTATATGGGTATGCCAACCGGCCAGGGAGTGAAGTAGCACAAGTATGGGAACCAAGAAAGGGAAAGAGCAGGGTTATTGGCGGAGAAGTTCATAGTGAGAATGCTGATTCTAAGGGAAGTCTTAAGTCAACATCAGGCGGCTCCTCTCACTATAATGAATACAGGCTTGATGAAAGTGGTAATGGAAGTAAGCCAGATTCTCCAGGTCGTTTTCACAGGGGTTTACATAAGATCAGTGCGCTCTTCCGGAGAAGTTCAAGTAAAGAGGATAAATCGGGCAATCTTGGAGAGCCTGATTCATCTCCACGTGTGAATCTTAGGGCAGTTAATGCCAAGGATATCGGAGTAAAGATTATAGTGGATGACACCATTTTGCCTTCATCATTAACAACACCACCTACAGAAGATGGGAAAGAGAACCGTGCAGGAAATGGGAAAAACCCCACAAAGGGGAGAGTGAGAAACAAGACAAAGAAAATCCTAAAACACGCTGGCAAATCTGTTGGTGGTGGCATAAAGAAAGTGATGTCCGGGAAGTCATCAGGGAAATCTAAAGAGGAACTAGAATCATCAGAGACAGAAAGACTGAGCTCCGTGGAATCTGATTCTTATTATGCGGTGTCTCAACCTTCATCAGTTGATTCACCTCCAGTTGTAGCACCTTCAGCTGACAACAGTTCCACAGCCAGCTCCGGTATTGAGAATTCCGGCACCACAACAAGAATCACTGAACTGGTAGATAGTGAAAGCATCAAAGCTCCAGATGAGGTAGCAGAGGACTCAAACGAAAATCATGCTTTTGGTCAGTCTTCAAGTTTTAAAAAAGTCTGAGGTAGACCAATGAGGTAAAGTCTGAATATGTTACAATAGGATGTTTTTCTCAGTTTCGCCCATTGTACAGTCTCTGAATGTATATGTTGTTATGTCCTGCCTGTAATAGCTTCATGTTGGCTAGATCTAATGTACCATAAGTTGAAAGTAGATGGTTGTTGTTGAAGATGTTGAAAATTTGAGAGTTGTTTATGTTCTTCATGTGTTCTTAAAGAAAAGAAGCAAAACGTGTATATTTGATCCAAAAACTCCAATTGAAAAGTGTTAAACCCTTTTTGGGTGTAAAAATTGGTTTTGCAAAATTGAAGTTTAAAAAAGGGCATGGATGAGCATTTTCTCTAACAATAATGACATATATAAGCCAAACTTTTAATGGATGATATAAATGAGCCTTTTTAAAAATTCGATGACATAATTGAGCCTTTTCTTTTTTTAAATGACTCATATTAAATGATGATGAGATTTTGTCCATTATTTCAAATTTAGGACCCGTTTGGCCATAGATTTCCCAAGTAATATTTGGGGATAAATTTGGCAAATGGTGTTTGTTCATACAATTTGCCATTATTTGGCAAATATCTCAAATTCTCAAATATTAGTTTTTTCTAGTATTTGGGCCAAATTTTATTATTTGAGATCTTTTAAAAATTGAAATTTTACATCAAACTTTTATCTTTTACAAAAATACTCTCTATAGTAATTGTTGTGTTGTATTACATAATTTTTTATGTGAACACCAAAGTAGTAATGAAATATTCAGTTAATATGAAAGTGATGATATGATTGTTGATGAAAATGATGAACAGTCGGCTCAGGATAACAAAGTCATACGCTTTGTCTACTTCACGATGTATGAAATGATGCTTGTTGCACTCACTCCAAACTACAACATTGCTCTAGTGTCATGAACACTACTTCTTATTTGTTGTAACGAAAATTCAATTGACTTGTAATATAAACTTGTGGTTAGTTTTGATAGTTTTTAAAACTTATGGGTATAAATCATATTTTTCTAAAAAAATGAAATATGTTTTTCAAATACTATGGTTAAACACTGAAATTTCACTCAAATAATATTTGCCAAGAATATTTGAAAATCTATGATCAAACGCTAACTTAACTAAAAAAAAATTCTTCCCATGTGGATTGAGTCATTTTTTTTTTTCGTGGCGCATTTTTTTCTCAATCAAGTTGAATAAAATAGCCACTTCTCATTTTCATTCCCCTCCTTTCAGCTTAGCTCCTCAACAACAATGGCGGCTGCGTCTCCATCTCCTTGTTTTTCCAAAACCCTACCTCCATCTTCATCAAAATCTTCCACCTTTCTTCCCAAATCTACCTTTACTTTCCACAATCACCCCCAAAAAACCTCACCCCTTCACCTTACCCACACCCAACATCATAGCCGTTTCACTGTCTCAAATGTCATCCTATCAACCACGACCCATAACGACGTTTCTGAACCCGAAATCTTCGTTTCCCGTTTCGCCCCTGACGAACCCAGAAAGGGCTGTGACGCTCTTGTGGAGGCACTTGAAAGGGAAGGGGTTAAGGATGTATTTGCATACCCAGGAGGTGCTTCCATGGAGATTCATCAGGCTTTGACACGTTCGAATATTATTCGTAATGTGCTGCCACGTCATGAACAAGGTGGTGTGTTTGCTGCAGAGGGATACGCACGGGCAACTGGGTTCCCTGGTGTTTGCATTGCTACATCTGGTCCGGGAGCTACGAATCTTGTTAGCGGTCTTGCGGATGCTTTGTTGGATAGTATTCCGATTGTTGCTATTACGGGTCAAGTGCCGAGGAGGATGATTGGTACTGATGCGTTTCAGGAAACTCCTATTGTTGAGGTAACGAGATCCATTACGAAGCATAATTATCTTGTTATGGATGTAGAGGATATTCCTAGGGTTGTTCGTGAAGCATTTTTCCTAGCGAAATCAGGACGGCCTGGACCGGTTCTGATTGATGTTCCTAAGGATATTCAGCAACAAGTGGTGATACCTAATTGGGATCAGCCAATGAGGTTGCCTGGTTACATGTCTAGGTTGCCTAAATTACCTAATGAGATGCTTTTGGAACAAATTGTTAGGCTGATTTCGGAGTCAAAGAAGCCTGTTTTGTATGTGGGTGGTGGATGTTCACAATCGAGTGAGGAGCTGAGACGATTTGTGGAGCTTACGGGTATTCCTGTGGCGAGTACGTTGATGGGTCTTGGAACTTTTCCAAGTGGGGATGAGCTTTCCCTTCAAATGTTGGGTATGCATGGGACTGTGTATGCGAATTATGCGGTGGATAGTAGTGATTTGTTGCTTGCATTTGGGGTGAGGTTTGATGATCGAGTTACTGGTAAATTGGAAGCTTTTGCTAGCCGAGCGAAAATTGTCCATATTGATATTGATTCGGCAGAGATTGGAAAGAACAAACAACCTCATGTTTCCATTTGTGCAGATATCAAGTTGGCATTACAGGGTTTGAATTCCATATTGGAGGGTAAAGAAGGTAAGCTGAAGTTGGACTTTTCTGCTTGGAGGCAGGAGTTAACGGAGCAGAAGATGAAGTACCCATTGAATTATAAGACTTTTGGTGAAGCCATCCCTCCACAATATGCTATTCAGGTTCTTGATGAGTTAACTAACGGAAATGCCATTATTAGTACTGGTGTGGGGCAACACCAAATGTGGGCTGCCCAATACTATAAGTACAAAAAACCACTCCAATGGTTGACATCTGGTGGATTAGGAGCAATGGGATTTGGTTTGCCTGCTGCTATAGGTGCGGCTGTTGGAAGACCTGGTGAGATTGTGGTTGACATTGATGGTGATGGGAGTTTTATCATGAATGTGCAGGAGTTAGCAACAATTAAGGTGGAGAATCTCCCAGTTAAGATTATGTTACTGAATAATCAACACTTGGGAATGGTGGTTCAGTGGGAGGATCGATTCTATAAGGCTAACAGAGCACACACTTACTTGGGTAATCCTGCTAATGAGGAAGAGATCTTCCCTAATATGCTGAAATTTGCAGAGGCTTGTGGCGTACCTGCTGCAAGAGTGTCACACAGGGATGATCTTAGAGCTGCCATTCAAAAGATGTTAGACACTCCTGGGCCATACTTGTTGGATGTGATTGTACCTCATCAGGAGCATGTTCTACCTATGATTCCCAGTGGCGGCGCTTTCAAAGATGTGATTACGGAGGGTGATGGGAGACGTTCCTATTGACTTTGAGAAGCTACATAACTAGTTCGAGGCATTGTATTATCTAAAATAAACTTCTATTAAGCCAAAAGTGTTCTGTCTATCCTCTACTTGATATTTATGTTTACTTTAAGTTTTGCATCATCTTGCTTTGGTTGAATGTGAAGGATTTCAGTTTTTTTTCTCTATTGCAGCACCAATTCAGTATTTGGAGCTCTATTTAGTGTGCCTAAGATTAATTACAAGTGAAGTAGTTAATTCGATAAATCAGCTTTGTTACATTCTCGGTTACTTGGTGAACATGAATTCCATTTGGGAGAAGGTTATGTCCAGCTTAAGGGCTCAAAATTTTCAGAGAGTACTGATTCAAAAGGTGAATGCCAGAATCAGATTAGCACAAGTTTGCAGAGTTATATTGATTACACCATCTTTCCGTTTTCAGCGAATTGCTATTGCAAGGGCTCTACTGAAGAATGCCCCTATTTGATTCTTGATGAGGTAATCTTTGACCCCCTTAGCTCCCTGTGTGTCCACTGACTTTTACCATGTATGCTCTGCGGTACAGTTCTGTGGGTGACCTTAGTATCTTCTTTTTCTTTGTAAATGCTGGTTTAAACCTGAATTACATAGGGGATTCCCCAGGTCGTTTTTGCAGGGGTTGACATAAGATCAGCTCGCTTTTCCGGAGAAGTTCAAGTAAAGAGGATAAGTCGGGCAATCTTGGAGAGCCTGATTCATCTCCGCGTATGAATCTTAGGGCAGTTAATGCCAAGGATATTGGAGTGAAGATTGTATGGATGACACCATTTTGCCTTCATCATTAGCAACAACACCTACAGAGGATGGGAAAGAGAACCGTGCAGGAAATGGGAAAAACCCCACAAAGGGGAGAGTGAGAAATAAGACAAAGAAAATCTTTAAACACACTGGCAAATCTGTTGGTGGTGGCATAAAGAAAGTGATGTCCGGGAAGTCACCAGGTAAATCTAAAGAGGAACTAGAATCATCAGAGACAGAAAGACTGAGCTCTGTGGAATCTGATTCTTCTGATGCAGAGTCTCAACCTTCATCAGTCGATTCACCTCCAGTTGACAATAGTTCCACAGCCAGCTCTGGTATTGAGAATTCTGACACCACAGTAAGGACCAGTGAACTGGTAGATAGTGAAAGCATTAAAACTCCAGATGAGGTAGCAGCAGGGGACTCGAACGAACATCATGCCTTGGGTCAGTCTTCAAGTTTTAAAAAGTGAGGTAGACTAATGAGGTGAGATCTGAATATGTTATAACTGGATGTTTTTCTCAGTTTCCCCCATTGTACAGTCTCTGAATATATATGTTGTTATGTCCTGCCTGTAATAGCTTTTGTTGTGGTTTCAAGTTCTGTATCATGTAAATTTTGGAAAAATCTAGTGTGAATATTACACACGTTTAAAGCACTAGTTTATCTTGGTTGATGTTTGTTTTCTAGGATATGTTTTCCATGATTAAGTATATCGACGGCTTCTTGTATTAACTTCTCTCTTGATGTAGAATTGGGATATACGCGATATAATATTTGGTTTTACGCTTGGGCAAACTTATTTTTCAGTTTTGACCAACACTCTGCTGAAAGATGATAACCTTGAGATATTAAGAATGTCTATTATTCATTAATGTCTATGCACAATAGCCTAGTATACAACTATACCTGTACATGAAAGAATTATATAACCTATTGTTTTCCCTATGGAGTATATCCACATGATAACATGTTTTTACCAGTATTTTGCTATTCTACAGTAACAGAACAATATGTGTAGATGCAAGTTATGTAAAGTCAGGTAGAGATCACTAATGTTTCTTCTTTCCTGCAAGAATTGGCTGAATTTGCAGCCTCCTACTGAAAGCCTCATTGAACAGAAACCGAGTTTGGAAAGCCGAAATTATTGGAAGCCAAGCCAATGAAGCTAAAGGCGCGAAAAGAACAACACCCATTCCATAGTCATAAGCTCGAGCAAACACTCGAGTTAAGTGCCACAATCCAGTACCTTCAATCTTTGGTCTCGCCACTTGGCCAACCTGAGGATAACAGCACCATTTACACGATAAAAAACGAGACAAAAAACAGGACGAGAAGAGGAGAAAGTATGTGTAGCAAAATAGGCAAGAACATATACTGGACTTACCAATATCAAGCCCCAACCTGTTGGTAGAAAAGCTAGACAGCAGACAATCAAGTCTTTCACAGACAGATGACATATGATTGATAGGGTAATAATAGTTGCCACAACTCCTAGGAAAAGAAATGCTTTAAACAGCCGGAAAGTTAAGTGATGGTTTGCGCTTAAAAACCGCCTTCCAATATTTAACATCTGTGTCATGAAGGAAAATTCAGCAACGTCATACTCGGTGTAGTTTCACAAAGTGGGGTCTTCTAGTATTCATAAACGGGAAGTATACCAGCATTGTAAAAGAGACGCAGAAAATTAAAGGCGATGTGCAGGAAGAAGCTTACCTTCATCAAGAGGAAAATAAAAGCAATGACAACCCATGAGAGCACATAGACAACAATATTTTTACTTTGATTGGATATGTCAAGGTGATACACCAGTCCATATTGGTAAAGGAAAAATCTCAGTGAAAGGAGTATCTCAATTAACCGCGAAAATAGCCCAGCATGACGAAGATGAGCTTGTTCATCATTCCACCAAGATTGCCAACTTTTATCTTGTTGTATCCCTATACCACCTTGTTGATTAATCCACTTGTTCCAATCTTTCCAGTCATCGACTATCTTGCCCCAATCAAATCCAGAAGGATTAAACAGAAATGGTGCAAACAACCAAGTAAATGACATGAACCATATGGCATATGTAGTTAAAACATATGCCAAATTGCTTTCATATGATCGCCTAAACAAATCATAAACAATCAACAGAAGCAGAAGTTCAAATCCTTTGATGAAGTGACTCCGAGAGTAAAGTCTATAGTTTTCAGTGAAGCTGGCATGAAAAACCACAACTTTACGACCAGTAGGTCTATACTTGGCACCTCCATGAAGAATTGTTCTGCCATAGTAATGAGACTTTGTTCCATAGGAAAAAGTAAAGAAAACTGCAGCCAGCTGCAGTTGCATCAGAACAAAATCTTTAAGAGCATTAAGATAACCGCGCTCAAGTCCCAACTCAATGATCATTGGTAACCCTGTTAAAAGTCCAAGCTGGATAAATGATTGAGAAGCTAGAGCTGTTTCCAGTGACTTTATGTTTTGCAGTTTTGCCTCAACGAGTAGTGCTCTTTGTAGACCACTTAATACCATGTATAGCTGACCGTATAGAAACACATAAATCGTAATCACTGATATCTGCATAGTTTTGACAGCAGAAATTAAAAGAGACATATAAATCAGCATATCAGAACATAAGCACATTAGTTATAGGATTTAATGTAGTTACCAGGCTGTTGAAGTAGAAGCCAACCGTTGTAAAATAACATGAGAGCATTCGAAAGAAGTCAAATCTATGGCCAAGGCGATACATATCACGACTGATTGTTTGTTCACTGTTTCCATTTGAAACTTTAGCTTCAAACTTTGAAATCTGGTTAAGGCCTACATCACGACCTTTTCCAACTTGCATGTACTCAAGATATGTGACATGTCCCCGTCTCAGAGTCGTGTTAAATCCTACATTATATCAGATACTGTCATGTGTTTTCTAGTCTATACAACTTTATGATGTCAAATGAACATTTTGCATTAACAGGAAAACCTGCAAAAACATCTTCACTCAAGTTGATTGTTTTGGATGCTTTGCTAATGCCACCTCTTGTCAAATGAAATACTCGATCAAACACATCCGGGTGCCCATAATGGAACCTGACCCTGAAATTTTCGATGGAAAAGGAAAGCTGTTGTAAGCAATCTGAATACAACATTATATACTTTTTGTTTCCTTTATGCAAAGAGCTTCTAAACAAGAAAAATACCATGTGACTTTTGGAAAGGAATACAGTTAATGGTCGAAAACACACCTATATTATTACTTTTTCGCGAGTTTCATACATCAAATATTCATTTTTCTCTTTTCTAACCTATATTGTCACTCTCTTTGTATTAAAACACACCTCGATGCTGAGTTGACCAAATATTTGTTCCTAACCGACAGCAGGTGAGTGTAGGCCAACTCAACATCAACACACATTTTAATACAAAGGGAGTGATACATAGTTGAGGTATGAAACTTGCGAAAAGGTGATAGTTTAGGTATGCTTTTACCATTAACTCAAAGGTATATAGAACTTATCTTTTATCTCCCCAAGATAATTTCCTTATTATTCATTTGATCACTATTACATAAAAGTAAGCATGTAAAAATAGGGCTTAAATTACCTGAGTGGATTAGCCAGAAGCCTCTGGCCAATGGTGACAAAGCTGGTTTCTTGATAGGACATAAACCAAGCTAAAGAAGAAACACTGCAATCAGGATGAAAGTTTCTTTAGCATTTTACACAAAAAATTCTCTTCTTTAGTCTTTTTTTCTTTTAATATCTATTTTTCTCTTATTAAAGTAAACTTGTTCTGCATAGCACGCAAAAATATTGTTGTTGATAATGTACTAAAAAGTTTCATAATCAGGTAATCACAATTCTTAGATGCTGACCTTCCTGTAAATATGTGTTCTCTCATGCCAAGTATTGTGGGAGGACGCCGACCACTGTGTTTCAGGAACTCTTGCAAGATATTTCGTATTTTCAAAGCTTCTTCTAAATAATTATCCTGTAAAAAAAAGCTATTAGAACATATATATGAGATTATTCTTTTTCAAAATCCTAAGGTTGATGAATACCTGGTTCATGTCAATTGTTTGGAGAGCTTCACCGCGTGTGAAAATTATGGAATGATTTTGATTTTCAGGTTTTCCTTCTCCAATATTTGGTGGACCTGGAAGCTTTACGCGGTATACTTCCTACAACAGTTGAAAAAGATTTGTAAGAGTAAGCATAGACCAAATATTTAGAATTAGAAGACATTGTTGTTCATTTTGATACATAACATGAAACAAATAGATAGATCTTCCTTACTGCATTTTCTTGAGAAGTCATGTGCATATTGACAGTGAAGTGTCCAAAAATATTAAGAAAAAGACAGTTTTCAACTGCTCGGAGGATTCTTTTTTAATACCTGATCAAAACCATTAACAGCTTTAACTAGAATAGATGAATAAACTTTTCGTGGCTTGTCTGCTGTGATTTCTTCTTTCTCCTCAACATAAGCAACGCGCAAAGAAGGGTACCTTTAAGCAACACATCCATAAAACAACATAATTAAATTTCCGAAAGTAATGTTCAACTACAAAAGTACCTTGAATGAAAGTTTCACTTGGAAAAAGTACCTTATCATCAAGTTAAGTATGTCTTGGGCTTGAGGGTCACCAGTAGTCTTCTGTAATCCATATATTTGACAAGACACAACATGTATAAATTTCATATCTGCCAAGGCTTCAAGTTGAGCTGATAATGTGTCGTTTTTCCTCTCAATTGCATCATAACCTTGGAGGATATCTGGTGCAAGATAGAAACATGCAGATGATGTTCACTTGAGTTGAATATCGGTGTAGGGGAAGAGTCAAAATATCTGAATATGACAAACCTTCATCCTCAGCCATGTCAAGAAAAGCTTGCAACTTCAGTGCTTTTCTGTAGTACATCATTCCTCGGACTGTTTTGGTTAACGAAAGAAAACATATAAAGAACATTTCTGGTAAGGATAAAGTTCAAAATTTCAGCTTATATCGAAATAACTTTTAGAGGAAAGAGAAATCCACCAGTTCTGCTTAGAGTTTGCCCTCGGAAAGAAGCCCAATTTCTCTCCTCTTCTTCAATTTCATCACTAGATTCATCTATTCCTTCCTTTTCCATGCGCTCCAAAAAGTTTTCCCATTCATCTGAGGATGTATAATTAATACGAATATTTAGTTAATCAAAACTCATGAGATGGAAGAAGCTCTCTCTCACTTTCTAAAGTCATAGAGAATTTTTGTCGTGGCAACCTGGAAATATCTTTTTCATATAGAAAAGGATAGAGACTCCAGCTTGTTTTCTTGAATTGAGCTCCTTCTTTGAAAATTTGACTTCCTCCATGAAATGTGGAGTTAGAACACTGTATAGTAAACATGTCCCTGTAAGTAGGTTTACTTGTTGAAACCTCACATACGAGTAGGAATTTTATGCGAAGTGACAAAAATAATAAGTAAATGTGATGAAATCTGACCTGAATGATAACATGTTCCGCACCTTTGGAGCATTTGGCATGTTCATAGACAGAGAAGTGGCAAAAAAGCAAATCCTCCTACGAGCCTCCAAGTTGGTCGGTATATCCAGTGCTTTATCTTCGACAGTTAGCAGTAAACGAAACCGCTTGATCTACAATTGAAACTAAATCAGTCTCCATACATGCAATAAGTTTGTGTAGCTACACATATGTTTTCAGGTATGCCTATAAGTACACTACAAGTAAAGGAAACCATAAGTAGTAAAGTATTTTGAACACCTTTTCCAATAAGGAATCACTATCTGGCAATGGAAAATGGATTGAATCCTTAGATGCAAACAGTGGTGCTTCAATCGAGACGAAATATTCAACAACCTCTTCCCCACTATGCAGGTGAACATCAAGTGACTCCAACGTTCTGTAACCACGAAGGATGGTTGGTTAGACTTAACATAAATGTAAGTACTATTATGACTTGAAATTCTTTAGAAATCTAACCTTGACCCATTTAACATCATATCGGTTGTTACAAGCTCAAAGATATCTTGAATTGCCAATACAACTTTGTTATGAAGGCTTTCGTTTCCCTCGACCTTGATAAACCAATGTGTCAATGCGGAAAGCATGAGTAAATGAAGAAATTGTTTATAGGAAGGGAGCAAAAGGTTGATGCTTGTGTGCAAATTTACCAGAAGTTGAAGTAAAGTAATACACTTAGCGCATAGAACAGGCAGTTGGCTCATCTTCAAGTCCTTGAGAAGTGTTGATTTTTGAATACTTTCATCAATTTCATCTAATATACCAGAAATAACCCTGAAAAGTAGACAAGCACGTCATGAATGGGAGTCTAAAATTGAAAAAAAAGAAAAGAAAATGCAGAAAGCACTTTCACTAATATTGATTTCAGTACTCCCTCCGTTTCAATTCGTTTGTATGGTTTTGACTTGACACGGAGTTTAAGAAAGTCAGGGAGTATTAAATTGCATTTGAAGTAATAGTCTAAAAAATTACCTTCTCTCTAGGTCACCAACAACAAGAATTTCGAGTATGTATCTCAGTGATTCATAACACTCTATCACAACCATATACATGTATGTATCCTTCTTGATTGTTCTTAAAAGCGTTTCATCCTTTCCCTCAAAGTCTCGTGCAATAGATAATGCATTTGCAAGCTACCAGCAGATGAACGATAAGTCAAACAGTAACAATGCTAATAGCAAACTAGACAAAGCTTCAAGATTAACATGGTACCTTATCTGCTAAAAGAAAAATGGGCCAATAAACTCGACCAGAGAGTAATTCTGGTGATACAGGTATTTTCATCAAATCCATCTCCCTGTTGTCAGTTATTACACAAAAGTCTTAGCTTTTTATAAAGAACAGCATGTCCAAATAAGCTAGACAGAAATAATTAACCTGTCACTTATCACGTCCTCCTCACGGAAGCTACTGATAATCTGGTTCCACACAAGAGCAAACTTCACAACATTGCTCTTTTCCCTTTCTGATAAGTGAAAGTTCTGCCAAACAGAACTCCAGAGGGATGAGACAGAATTATAAAGAAATTAGTAAGTGAACTTTAAAAAATTCAATGGTAGAAACCTTTTGGAATTGGAATGTCAAAGGGATGAGCCAATTCATTAAGGTGTTTCTAGAATCTTTTGCTTCAGGTGGGACAAGACGATCACTGAAAGCTTCAGGTAATGAGTAAAATCTACTTCTCAGCATTCCTAACGTCCGAATCTGTGGTAAATAAAAGAGATGAGATTATCCATAAAATGGCTTAAAATTTAACTAAAAACAACTCACCTCACCAAGATGCTGGAGGATTCCATACACTCCGCCAAAGACTGAACAGTAGACAGAATACCAGATTTGTGCATCCATGAAATATACCTGAAACAACAAGATTCAGCACGGAAGATTGTTATGTTTAAAAGAAAATACGAAGCTTCAGAAACAGAAGATGACATCATAATATAACTTACAAGTACAATTGGAGCCCATATAGCAGCTAGTGCTCCAGCATTGCTCTTGACTAAATTGGAAAAAAATCATTCAGAGGATTTACATATATATCTACACTCTTCAGCTACTTAAGAAGATAAAAAGGTTTAGACAATTACCTTTAGGGAAAAGCTCGTGCCAGTCGTAATTTTTTACTCCGATTGCCATGATCTGTCTTGTAGGTGATATTAGTGGTTTTATCTGGATATTTCATGATAAGTCAACTAGTAGCTTGTGGCACAGATGGACATGTCAACGATCAAATTAATAATACTAGCTTGTAAACCAATAAGAAGCCTTAGAACTACTCACCTCAAATGTGTAGCTAAATATAAATTTGCTTATTAACAAGAACAGCCAAAAAATGGTATACCTAAAACCAGAAATAAGGCTTAATGAGAAATTCATCAAGAGATTACTTCAAATAAAAAAATAGGCTCAGAGTAGGGATAGTAGGAAATACTTCAGAAGGGAGAGTTGGCTTTCTTGCATTCCTCGCCCAACATATAGCTTAGGCTGCATTTCGAAAACCAAGAAAAGTGAAAATTTGACACAACGTATAACTGAACAAGTTTTTTTTTTTTTTTTTTTTGGGACTGTCTTTCTCTGCATGCTAGGATCAGGACACTGAAAGTTTACCTGAGTCCACCAGGATAAGAACATGCATATCCGGTAATTGGAGGTCTCAATATATTTTCCAACCACAGGCACAAAAAATAGAACCATGTCAACTGCATTGGTCATCAAGTAGAATGCAACTGCAACCATATAGGAAGAATAGCACCATTCTCCAAGCCAACTCCCACTTTGTGTTGAATAACAAGTATATTTTTTACGAGAACTAGCATAATATACGGGAAGAATGATCATCCACATCATAGCAACAACCACCCTCAACACATGTTTCAGAGTTTGATTAGGGTCTATTGTACATCGAGCTTTCCATGTAAAGATGATATCAAGAATAACTGCAAGAATGAGAATCTCTTCATACGTTTTGTCTTAAGTTATGATACGTAAGTAGATGCTAAAATATGAAAGAGGTGGACAACAAAATAACAAGAGACTTAGTAGGCATACCATTTACAAGCTTAAGAACTGCTGAAGTGATGAAGATACTCATAACATCCTCGAGTACTGTTGCATCAAAGACTTGTAGAGGAGAATCCAAATCGTGAGAAGCCATAATTATCATTGCCTAAAAGAAAACAGTCAAGAAATTAAGAAAAAGAAAATGGAGCTTAGAAACCTAGTAAGAATGTATACTTAAGCTGTTGTTAGTATCTTCTCTTACACAAACACACCTGAAGTGATAGGATAAAAAAGCTCCACATCCTGTCAAAGCATCTGAAAATCTGCCAAAATGAGCGGATTTCTACAAAATTTGTCTTCCCCAGCCACTTTGGTTCACGCACTTCATCCACTAGGATCTGAAGATCACAGAATGAAACTGTAATTTTGGAATTTTACTAGAAGGGCAGCCCAGTGCATGAAGCATCCTGTGTTAGCAAGGTCTGGGGAAGGGCTACACACAGACAGCCTAACCTAATGCAAACATTAGTGGCTACTCCCACGGTTTGCACCCGTGACCGATAGGTCCATGAAGACAACTTTACTGTTGCTCCAAGGCTCCCTTCAATTTTAACTTACTATCTTAACCATAAGGACAAAAGAACTGATATTGAACATGCTTAGTCCTGGTGTTGCAACCAGATCAACTCATTGTAAAGACGGATATGCATGTGCGAGAGAAGCAAATTATTTAGTTTCCACATCAAAAGCCACCTTAGAGCATATATTAACTCGCATTTCCTTTTTGATCATTTCAATTGTAATTACAATACAATTAATAACCATTTTAGTTGATAAAATCATAAAATACACTAGTCGTTCTAACCAATACAGAGAACCTATCAAGCTAATATGTGAACATACTACACATAAGAAATAGGAATGCAATACGTTGATGGACAGAAGGTTGCATCATTGAAAGAGAAAAGCCATGTATCCCTTCACATAGACCTTAATTAGACAGTGTCCGATAAAAAGGTTTTGAGCCCATTTTTTCTTTACTTAACAGAAAAGGAAAAGCGGTAACAAAACAAATATGAGATACACTGATATAAAAAGCAAACTTGCATTATCAATGAAAGGTCAGGATGCTTTCTTGTGTCTATGTACACTATTTACTTTAATTTGAAATGTCAACAGGGTAACTTACCCCCATTTCTTCATCTTCATTTGCATCCTTGTTTTCTTGAAGGTTGGAAGCAGAAGCCTTCTCTTTTTTAACTTTGGAATTATTTGGAGTTTCTATACAAAAGAAATCATGGTCCAGACGCATGGGCCAACCTATTTGAAAACAATCTGGAGACCTGAAACAGCGAAGCAACCAGTGGATCACAACAAATTCCTGACATATTTAAGGAGTCTCTCAACTGAAATATAAGATTGGCATTGAGAGAAAGTTATCTCTACCAAAAGAATTCATTCAGATCATCATAGTTCCTCCATGTCGAATGATCAGCTGTTCCGTTTCCGTTTTTCATAGCTTCCTTTAGTGTTTCAGGGACAAAGTTAGAAACTGAAATTATGGAGATCAGAGGTAAATGCATGTCCAAACTTCGAAGTACCTTATATATAACATCATACACCGGAAACACTACATTGTTGAGAAAAGATTCTGAATCTCCTTGGTAAGCTGGCATGACCTTTTCTCCGGTTGTCATGCTTATAGCACCAGTTAGCATGCTATGCAGCTCATATGCCATCTGCAAGAGAGAATATGTTTTTTTCATCATATTTGCATTGTATCATAAAATAGAGGCGTTAGAGTGGGTTAGAGTCCCACATCGGTTGAGGAATGGACTTGTGGTTTGATTATGTAGACTTTGGGCAATCCTCCCCTCATGAGCTAGCCTTTGGGATGACTTAAGACTCAAGCGTCATATCTTTACATGGTATATAAGAATTAGGTCCATCCCTAATTGGGCTCTCAGTCGAGTGGGTTAGAATCCTACATCGGTTGGGGGAATGGACTGATGGTCTGCTTATATGGACTTGGGCAATCCTCCCCTCATAAGCTAGTTTTTGCGATTGAGTTAGGCCCAAGTGTCATATTTTTACAATAGGCAAAGAAAGAGAATATCTGTTGGATTTCAATCTCCAAAACAATGTCAGCTTACATGGTGAAACATGTAACACAAGCATTCTGGCATAAACCTTAAATTAGCAGCCTCTCCCCATATCAGAAGATAAAGAGCTATATACAGAAGTTTGTACTGCTGAGCCTCCTGTTTCAGATATGGCACCCTGAAGAGCCATGAGATAACGAAAAATATATTAGAGAGTGATAAGAAGTAAGAAGATAAATAACTTCAGAAAGCAGAAGGAATTCAAAGTCTATTGTCATGTCACAGATTATCTTACCTAATATTGCTCTTTCGTCCCAAAAATTTGCACCAATCTGTATAATTTTTAAAAAACTTCTTCATCAGCTCATCAACAGCAACATCCCCTAGCTAATACCCGGAAAGTAAGCATAACAAAGTCGATTAAAATGAAAATTGAAATGACACCTTAACTAGAAAGAACCAGGTAACACTAGGACAGCACCTTGGGTACTAATACTTGCTTCTGAGTCTGCCGAACATGTGTGTTAGCAAGTAATAAAATTAAATGCTCTCTCTGGTTGGCCACATTCCCTTTCTGGCAAGAGAAAAGTGATATTAACTATTGATGTCATAGATAGGAGGATAAAATGCTTGAATTAGAGTTGTGAAGTCCATAAGAAATGATGAGATTTCCAGCTTTTATAATGTTGACACAAACAAAAATGGATAAAGAAAGAAACGGTAGTGGAACGGAGAATATTTGAACTGAGAATGCTAGAAAGGTTAGTACTTGAAATCCAAAGCAAAACTGAAGCCACTTGAACAAATCCAGGTTGGTTTCTTGTTTTCGACAATCTTCCAGGAAAGGCAAACCACGAACATCCCGAACTGCAGCAACTGCAACTTTAACCTGTGGAACATTAAGCTCATTACATATGAGCTGCCACATGGAAGGAAAGAAAACAAAATTGGCCAATAAATAGGCTTTTTTCGCCTAACATGGGAAAAAAGGGGAAGCAACTGCCACAGTCAAAACTATTTAGCCAGCCAAACTCATATAATTATCTATACATACCTCAGGGAGCTGCATGATTGCGTGATGAATTCCTCCTTGATCAAGTGGAAGAATGTTATATGACACAAAGAGTTCAGATTTGGCATCGCTACTCTCACTCCCAGCAAAAGCCTAATAAGAAGATACATGGAAGGTTCTATTAGCACGTAAACCAAAGATTGAGCTAATCAAAGTACTAAGAGAATGAAATCGTGTAAACAAAACCTGAACACCTGCTGCTCTGGAAACTGTATCCAATACTTCAAACAATACTGAAGCAACGACACGTGCTTTAGTCAGCCTTTCTCTGTGCAAGTAAGAGAACAGAACATGAATATTACTGAAATAAGTATTGATGATTTTAAGGACATCAGCACTCTTGGTGACAAAGATAATACCTAAAAGAGTGGAATCATTACCTATTTTCGAGATTACTCTCCCCACCATGTTTGATTATGAAGTCTTTATACTCGCGATAAGCACGTCTAAGTTCACGTAAATCAGTCCTTTCCTTTCTTTTCCTGAGAGTAACTTCTTCATCCTATAGTTCATATATTAGACATGGCAATTCAATAGCATGAATCTAGAAAGTACTGCAAAACTATTACAAAAACTATTAACTCAGTTTAAACAGTTTAAGATGGTAGGTCTCGGGATGAAATGAAATGGTGTTAAATGTAGACATGAAAGTTCAGATTGTAAGTCGACCACGAAGAATTGAAGCAAAATTTGATATTGACATTTACAATCAGATTGAGTAACTGACTAATTATCCTTTTTTCTGCAGAATAAGAGTGTACCTGTTCAAGCCGTTGAAGAAGGGCAGTTTTAAACTGTCGTACTCCTCGGCCATTCGAATTCCTATCCAAGTTATGTGCTACTTCGAATGCATGAAACCGACCTGATTAAGAAAACTGGATTAACCACTTATCACCAAAAAGAAAATAAGGACAATAACATTAAGAAGAAGAATGAGAAACCCAAATTATGATTAATAGTGCTCAATTCTCAAGAAACGTCTAATAAACAGATTAACTTAGTAAACTATACCTTATAGTTACTATTTTTCTTAATGTGTGTGAAATGAGATAAAGCACACTTATTTTGGGTCGGAGGGAGTACTATCTAAGAGAAATGTAATAATAAAACTTCCTCTTCGAATTCAAAGAATTATACTCAAATCTTTTTTACAGACAAGAATGACTCTCTGCCACTTTCAATATAACAGTTAAAACAAGTCATCACACAAGAAATTTTTGAGATAAAGTCTTACAAAGATAAGCCACTCGAGGCTCTTCTGACTCGATAAGATTAGCTACTCGAAGAAATCTTTGAATCTCCGAAATCAAAGTCACTGGCAACTTCTCACTATCAAAGGGCTCAGGCACATGATCACGCCCGTAAGTGATTGATCTAGTATAGGGTCTTTCATTGCTTGTGGTATAAGCTCTTCTGCTGGTACTAGCAGTACTTTCTTGAATTGGTTCTACAAGAACAATTTCTGCCATTTTTTGGGAATGAAGAGGAACAAGTATGCATGAGATTGAGAGTATAAAAATAGGATCTTGACTGTATATACTTGTTTTTTTTTTTTGGTTTGGTGTCAAAGTGTGAATTTGCTTTTTGGTTGCTTTCGGGATGTAATCTTTTTCACTTTTGCTTTTGATGTTAGTGTTTTCTGAATGGGAGGGGGAACTTTTTCACTGTGGAAATCAAAAAGGAAGTTGAATGAACTTCTAAGCAGGTATTTTTAATGTTAAAATAATACTATAAAGAAATGGGACCAACAAAAGCCATTGTTCACTTGGTTAAGGCATGACACTACATAAAGAAACCATTCAGAATAAGGCGGAATACATGGATGAGCCCTTAAATTTGTCAGTAAATTTTATTTAGATACACGAACTAGGGTCTATCCTGATTGAGTACGTGAACATCAGGATAAAGTGTTTGTATTAAACAGTTCATCTCAAAATTTTGAAATGTATATAATGTGCAAAATAATCATGTGTTCAGATGCTCAATTGAAATATGTAGCAATTTGATTGTTTGTCGATATATTCAACCTTAAAATAAACTCACCTTTAGTTAGTTCTACTTTTTTCCTTGTAAAATTTCTCTCTGTATCAAGTCAACTTTAAGGCAAATTTAGTAGAGAGTTGAAAATACAAAGAGAAGAGACGTCATAACTCATCCCTTAGTAGTGGACTTGTATAGAATGCTGCTGGGGTTCTGATTTAACTGTTACTGCAAGAATATGAAACAAAAAGGATACATCTACAGTTTTGTCCTACACCATTGCTCAAGGTTGCACGCGGAGTGGTTGTAATACCATATGTAACAACCCAGCCCATTAATGATGATGTCCGCTTTAAGTCTAGGTCCGCTTGTTTCCCTTTATACCTAGCATCCCTCTCTATTTTATAGATGTAGGATTAGCCTAGAGTGACACACCTTTATGATGTAATCTAGCAGTCAATGAAGTAAACGACTAGCAAAATATTAGGTAATTCTTCTCATCTATCAAAATATTTGGTAGACAAAGTTATACAACAACTTATCTAGTATAATCTTCACAAGTTAGGTCCGTAGAGGGTGATATGTACGTAGAGAGACTGTTTTCGATAGATCCTCAGCTCGAGTAAGCATATCGAAGTTATCTCATATCTATGTTAATATGATAATAGATACCCAGTAAAATAGGTGAGATGCATGTAAGTTGATCCCGACACGACTGTGATAATCCTTTCTAATGGTTTTCTTGATTTTTTTTTAATGATAGAGTGATTACCTACTTTACAAAATGAAGTCTTATTATGTCTTAGCAAAGCTACTTTAATTGCAAAGTAGAAGAAGCCATATATCAGATTTATGGGTTACAACTTGTCAGCCAGGCAAGATTCAACAAAGTAAAACAAATAGGAAAGCTATGTGCTTAAGCAATAAACGCTAAGACTTGAAGTAATTAGGCAAAAGTTAATAAAAGGGTTTACTTTATTTGAGTGGAAAACGCTTCACCTACCTTTTTCTTTAATACTCACAACCAAATAATTGACACAAAAATGCTCTTACAATGTTGTTGAGTCATGGGGACCCTGTGGAGTATTCAGCTTTATTAACCTTTAAAAAAGACCATGAGACTATTTACACAATTACAATAAAATTATTAGATTTCTTACTATTAGGCCATGGGGGAATCAAAAAGTACATGCTAGACATTGGAAAAGTAACTTATTATATGACTGCATTTAGCGATTTCTTCCCTGTTAAGGATTAAAAGAGGGTCAGTGAGATTTTTACTTGTATTTTCAACAGTACAAAATTTCATTTTTTATAAAAGGTTTACAACAAGATATCCTTTGATAGACCTGATAACGTTTTAAAAAAAATGGAAGATGTGTATAGGTTAACTTCTTATTAATAGCTAATAGATAATTTTTTGGTCTTTAAAGACTACTATTACATAGCTAATAGAGATTTAGCTATGTAATGATTTACTCAGTAGTTTTCACTCAAATGACACCAGTCTTAGTTGAGCAAGGAGACACCATGAAAACTACAATAGCGAACTTCAGGATTCCAGTTGCAAGTACATCTACCATTGACATCCTTAGTGTAGCACTTGTCATATTTCCCAAACACAAAGTTCTTGACCACTTGTCAATAGGTTTAAGAAGAGCAAGGGTGACTTTACCGAGCTAGATCCTTCACTGTATTTGCAGTCATTTATAGCTTGAGTAAGCCTATAGTGCTCCACAATTCCTGCAGAAAGCATAGCCATCACTGTTGTGACTAGTCCAATTCACATCCTTTGAAGTTGAGTTAGCTCGGTGCGGTCACACTTGCTCCTCTTAAACCTAAGTGGATCAAGAACTCTGTGTTTGAGAAACATGGCAGGTGCTACACTAAGGATGTCAAAGGTAGACATACATGCTGCTGGGATCCTGAAGTTCACTTTTGTAGTTTTCATGGCATCACCTTGCTCAACAAAGAGTGATGTCATTTGTGGGAAAACTACCGAGTAAATCATTGCATAGCAAAATCAGTAGCAGTCTCAAAACACATCTGATCATTTCAACTTGTGAATAGGGAAAAGCTGCCATTGGCTGTGATCACTCTGCTTCTGGTTGCCAAGTTCCTTAAATATCACCACAGCTGCTCCAACTTGGAACCTGCAACATGAAAAAAATTATTTTTAGTGCATAATTATAGAATGGTGAATAGACCGTCTATGGAACAAGCTCTATGTGACTGTGACTTGTTACAGTAAATGGTTTATGAATGACAGTCACAAATATGAGATTTTGTTGACATAGTGGATTAAACTTCTATTGCATTTCTACACTTGAAACCATTGGTGTGTAGCATTTTTCTACCACCAATTGTGGAGTTCTCCACTCTGCACTCCTTTGTAGCTGCAACTAGAACTTGAATAAGTAAAGTTGTGATGCTAGTGCTAATAATGCAAATCTCTGTCAATTAAGTTTTTCGAGGACTATTACAATCAACACTAGTGATTAAGAGAAATAACACATGTGCGAGATAATAGCAGCAATATCAAATCTTTTGGATTTGCAATGGGGTTTTAGCATCTATACAAGTACCATGGAAGTGCACTGAGTGTTTGGTCTAGCGGTCAATGAAGTACCGCAAACCATGGGAGTTGGGAGACTTGAGTTCAATAGAGAAAATGCCAGATGACTCCTGTCTTGATGACAGGGTTACTCTAGTGCCTATGTTAATGGAAGATAACAAGTACCCGGTAAAATAGTCGAGGTACGTGCAAGTTGGGTCAGACATCACTGTTATAAAAAATAGGAAACAAGTCCAAAATTTCCTTCGACCTGTGCCCTTATTCATAGATGGAACATTAATCTAAAATCAAATTCTAACTACTATAGTACCCTCGTGATGCCCTGTAATATTAAAGAGAAAAAAAATCATACTCAATAAATTGTTATCATATTCTCTTCTTAAGCACATTAAAGTTTTACTATTTGATCAGTAGTAAAAGTTTAACCATTTGATCTACCACCTTTGATAAGAGGCCACCAGAGAAAGAAAAAATTATTTCCTCCATCTATAATTGCCATAAGAACAGTTTTATGTGCAATAAAATTTAGAGACGGTTGATGAATCCATTAAATTTTTCAAGAATTGGTTTCATAAGCTACTCACAGATTCTAGGCTAAGGTTACCAAGTAGCAAATTATTGTCTTGGTTTTCTATATGTAACTTAAAGGGATACCTACCCATATGTACTGCCTAAACAAACAACTTACAATGAGTATAGCCCAACAATTTTTTATAACTAGAAAGACAACACATGTAATGAAACCAAATCTATTTTATTGTTTTTTTTAACCTTGTTCCCCGAACTACTATATAACCCTCTTCATTTTTTCTATTTTTCGTTTTAAAAATCTGTATAACAGCATATATATATATATATTACATATTCATCCTTACACACTCCTATACATTACATATACTCCGTTAAGAAAATGTATATGTAATGGATAAACTATTATATATTACACACATATCATGATACACTATTATACGCTATGTTCCTTGGACTCTTCAAAAATGTCATTGATTGTGTGTTGGATCCTTGAAAAGTAGTGCATTTTTTAAGGATCCAACACCAGTGCGACAACATTTTTGGAGAGTATATGTAATGGTTGGAAAGGAACAAGACATGCATTGAGTGGAAGAAGCTGCAGATTCCTAGAGTCAAAAACAAATGTATCAAGAACTTGTATTTTTGATGTTATAGAAGTTCTCTTGATAGGATGGATAAGTCTTCGGAACTTTTTACATTCATTAGGGGAATGAATATATGTAGTATGTTTGGAGTGAGAGGTGCAATTTAGATCCTGTAATCTTCCCTGCACCATCTTGGTATCATTTTAATTAAAAAAAATTACTTGTCAAAAAAAATGTGGCCTGACGAGAAAGAATGAGGTGCTTCTCCCACTTTGTAATCCCCTCCCCCATTTTCCCTTCCCTACCCCCTATGTAATTTTTTTTTTTAAAAAAAGATGCATTCTTCTTTGGGGAATTGGGAGGTCAATGATGAAGTTCATTCAACACAAAACATTTCAACAACTTCTGATAACTGACGCACACCTTGACAGGATATGATGAAGGACAATGGTTGTCGGCGACTTGCCGGAAAAATTGGTTGCCATAGTTTCATACTGAAACTGACGCCAGATGATAGATCCATCCAAGATTTATCTATTTATGTAGGTTTTGTGTGGTGGAGATGAGCATACACGAATTTGAGAAGGAAGAAACTAGGGATTTCGTATATTCTGAAATTCGTGGAGATGGAGTGAATTTTGAAGACTTTGGGTTATGGATCTTGGTAGAGGAGAAGGAAGAAACTAGTAAGGGGAAGAGGTACTTCTCCTACCTTGTAATCCCCTCCCCCATTTCCCCTTCCATACCCCTATGTAATTTTTAAAAAAAAACAGTGCTTCTTCATCTAGGCATTGGGAGGTCTATGATGCAGCTCGTTCAACACAAAACATTTCAACAACTTTTGATAACTAACACGTACCTTGACATGATATGATCGAGGACAATGGTTGCCAGTGACTTGATGCAAAAATTGGTTGTCGGAGTTTCGTACTGAAATCGATGCCAGATGATAGATCCGTCCAAGATCTATCTATTTATGTAGGTTTTGTGTGGTGGAGATGAGTGTAGCTTCACAAATTTGAGAAGAAAGAAACTAGGGATTTCAGATATTCTGAAATCCGTGAGAGAGTGAATTGAAGGTTTTGAGTTATGGATCTTGGTAGAGGATAAGGAGACGATTCGAGTGGTGTATTTTGAACGTGAACTGAGGTTATCGATCGGTGGCGGTGATTTTCAACTACTGGAGAGAAGGCAACAAAC
Organism: Solanum pinnatisectum; assembly: GCA_035578085.1. Lineage (NCBI taxonomy): Eukaryota > Viridiplantae > Streptophyta > Magnoliopsida > Solanales > Solanaceae > Solanum > Solanum pinnatisectum. The sequence goes on along the minus strand of CM069082.1, from coordinate 42,000,352 downwards.
AATGGTGAAGTAGTGGTTTGCGGCAGCGGCAAATGAGAAAAGAAAAAGAAGGGAATAGAGCTTGGGGACTAGATTTTACAAAAACTTGGCTCCTTTTAGCTTTTTATAGAATCTAGATGGACTAGCCTATCGCCCTATCCTTTATACTGACCCGGTCTTCAATCAAAGGCTAGTCACCATTAGCTCATTGGCTTACTTTTGGATAGCTTTCTCTAGGCTAAGACAGTCGATGACTCATCCTAAGGTTTCTTTCTGTTCCCTTTGTAAAGCAATCGAAAAGAGACCAAAACCACATGAAAAAAGGTTTCATAAGCAAAAGTTATTGCGGAAAATAAGGGAGATTGTCGTTTTAGAAAAGATGCAATAGTTTCCAATTCCCCCGAGCTTAGGGGTCAATTACACCGATCAATCAACTTATTTCAGGATTAACCTGTCGATCAACTCTAGGATGAGCTTCTAATGAAAAACTAAAGCCCTACCTTATACAATGAAATTCCACAGTTTTGCAATAATTTGGCTTTTTCTGCACTTCAGCTTTGAGCTGATTTTGGTAAATAAAATAAAAAAAAGGTAATAAATGAGTACTTGGGCCATATTTGGTAAACTAGATGACCGAATGGATATGGACATTAATTATCTGTAACTTAAACATATTCCAGCTAAGTTTACCAAATCCAAATACAAAAGCAGTTCATCGTTGAAGGCAAAAGTAAATTGCTCATTAAAGTATTCATAGAAAGAGGATAACTTACTTGGATAAGAGAAAAGCTTCATCCAAATTGTTGAAAAAGAAATATATGAGTATTTCTCTAGATCTCAAACTCTTCACACTATCGCGTTCATACCTCTTTTGAATAATATTAGCCATTTGTCTTTAGATCCTGCAAGGAAAGAAAATTTATTCTCATGAATGGGAAGACTTATTAAAAGGAAACCTTCTAACTTCTAAAAAGCTTCGTGAATTCAGAGAAACTAGGGGTGGCAAAATCAGCCTACAAAATCATGACCCGCTTAGATTTCGCGGGATAATGACCCGCCCAACCCGCTTTGATTTGGCGGGTTAATGACCCGCTTATTTTATTAACTCAACCCATTTGACCCTCCCGATTCTGTCTATTCAAAAATTGGGCTGATATGCAATCCAAATTGACCCATGAGAAACTAACTAATAGTTTTAAGAATGACGATTTTTATTTGATATGTATATAGTCTATAAAACAAAAAAATTGATTTAGGTAGTTAAGCAATTTATAAGAAATCAAACAAAGAATTTAGAATTTAGTAAAAGTTGGATGGGTGGGGTTATGATCTAGTTTTTACCCCATTTACGCCCAATTCATTTCAACCCAAGTAGCTTTGACCCGCCCAAATTCAGTCCAACCCGCCCATTTGACACCATAACAGAAACTATAAAACATTTGGATTTGATAATTGTGATGAAGATGCTTCAATGATTCAATCTTATTCGAAAAATTATGACTGACCTCTGTCACTCGTTCAATTTACTTTCTTTCACAAAGACCTTAGTACAAATAATCAAATGGAGATTGTCGACAAAATACCAAAAAGAAGAATAGATCATAGAGTCACCCACTTTGAGTTATTCATAACGTCTAGCCTACATCACGATGAATGTACTCAAACATTCCAAGCAAACTTGTCAAAGCTAGAATAACAACCTAAGAATTCATCCTAGCTGCAATTAAAACTAACCATCCAAAACATCTTTATTTAATCTTAGCTATGTTCTGGTTCTGATATTACATATTAGGAGTAAGAGCTCAGGTATTCAGTTAGGCGGCTCGAAAAATAATAATCTAAATAAATAATGCAGTCCTTAAGAATCAAATCTTGGATATTAGGCGCATTTTGAATGCCTTGGACCGCTGACCTAACCTTTTGCATATTGTTCACATGATTCAAAATTTATAAATGTACATAAACACAAAAAATCTACCCTATATAGTCTGTAATATTTTGCCGAGGGGCTCAAGTGAACACCCTCTCGACCCTCTAGATCCAACCCTGGAACAAACCATCTATCATACCAAAAGCCACTTGTAGGTAAACTAAATCCTCCTCATTAAACTTTTTCCAACTGCAAAGAGGGATGACAAATTATTTACCTAAAACATTTTTTTTTTAATTTATATATAACTATTAGATACAAACCAGAAAATATATCTGTTAATGACATCTCTCATACTTGTGTTTCCTTCCTCTCTAGTTTCTTCTACATGTGTCAAAGTCAAACTTATGCCTGACTATGAACAAAGTTACGCGATTTAAGTTTAATTTGCTGATAGTTTAGTGGACATTCTCACAGTTTTTCAAAGAAGAAAGAATTGAAATTGGCAGAGATTGTAATCTGCTCATTGTAGGAACAACAGAAAAGAGCCCACTGTTGTGACAGAGAAGAGAAGACATATTAAATGCATTTCTAGAGTTTGATTTATGTCAAGAGCAAATAGAGCACACAGTATTTTAATGACATCTGCTCGTCGCTGCTAAGGCTATTTATTTCCATACAGAAATTATGAAAAATAAAATCATATCATAACTTGAAATAAGAAGGTTAATATTTGTACCTGGATTAGTCCATAATATTCTTTCTTCACGGAGGATATCTTCTGATAATAATTTCCACGTGGCTTGCCAAACATTTTCTGGCAGTGACATCATTGCAAATAACCCATCCTTTGAAGTCGAGTTAGCTCAATATAACCACCCTTGCTCTTCTTAAACTTACTGACAAGTGGATCACTAGGGATGCTACACTAAGGATGTCAAAGCTAGACATGCTTGCTGCTAGAATCATGAATTTTGCTATTGTATTTTTCATAGCATTTACCTTGCTCGACAAAAAGTGATGCCATTTGTATGAAAACTAAATAGTAAATGATGGTATATAGCCAAATTGGAAGCAGTCTCAGATAATACAATAACAATGTTTAAACTACACCGAAGATCATGTTTGGCAAAATTAAGACAACTAAGTTTCAGCGTCACGTGTTAAATATTTGACTAGTAAATGAGTTGAATGAAATTATACAATCCGTTGACTTCTTTTCTCTAGACATCAGTGTAGCATAGACATCCACAATGTAAATTTTTCATTTTTCTTGTTCTTCTTTTGCTTTTTAAACAGTCTGGCTTTGAAACATGTAAAATTGATCAATAAGATAGTTTGTGCAACCTGTTGATTCATTCTCAAACCTTCTATTTTGAGGCTAAAAGCAGAGTAGCAATTAGCACTCGAACTTGAAATTTCAAGTAAAAGCCTAGAGATACTCATATACTCTCCATCACATATTTTGATAGTACAAATGTCTAAGTCATCTGCTTCCATAGATATTCTACTTGATATGGTCTTTTTCAAGGTTAATAATGCTTAGCATCCCATATGCCCCCAATGACTCAAAACAAAGTAAAGAGCATTTTTTCCTGTCAATTACTTGGTGTTTGTATTAAAGAAAAAGGTGATTAAGCTTTTTCCACCCAAATAAAGGTTTCCCTTTTCTTAACTTTGCTTAAATTGCTTCAAACCTAAGACTTAAGCACAGAGCTTTCCTATTTGTTTTACTTTACTGAATCTTGCCTGGTGGACAACTTGTAACCCATAAATCTTATATAAAGCTTCTTCTACTGAGCAATTAATGTAGTTTTGCCGGAACATAAGACTTAATTAGTAAAGTAACTAATCACTCTTATCATAAAAAATGAAGAACTCACAGTGGTAATGAGAGAAGAACAAAAATCAAGAGTAAACTAATCCAATGAAGGTAATGGACAAATGCAGTCAGTGACAGGAAATCAACCAAAATCACCTAGTTTTATCATACAAAAAAATACAATTCAAAGTGAAATATACTAAGCTCCCTGTAAGGTAAAGCCTCCTCTAAAATGGAACAGACCCTTTTCGCCCCATGTTGATATATTACTCAGAACTTTCAGCACTCTCCTCCACCTCGCCACCTGAATGCAGCAAATTAACGAGTTAGCAAAAATTGAAAAGAAACGTCATACCCAAAATGAGGCAAAAAACTAACCATCTTCTTCTTCCTCGTCCACCTCCTTCCAGTCATCATCATTATCATCATTTCCGTATCGTTCATTCAAGAACTCCACAGCTGATTTAGTGAAAACCAGCTTCTCAGAATCCAATATGTCGAAAAGATTCAAAGTTCTGGGAGTCAACATCTTCAATGTGCTAATGTTTCTGCTGGAGAGAATCACATTGTCTGAAACTTCCGTCATCAAAAACAAAGATTTCTCTTTTGGGTCCAATCCCCATCTTCTCATCAAATCAATGAATTCCTTAGTCTTTGGTTTCTCAAACTTATCATCAAACTCTTCCACAACAATAGCATTCTGCGTAGCACTCGAAAGCGCAGTAGAAATAGCGAGTCTCTTTTCCTTTTTGTTAATCTTAACTGACCAATCCTTAGGTTTCGGCCCAAACACAACCCCACCACCGGGTCGTAAAGGAGTTCGGTTCGACCCACGTCGAGCTCGACCCGTTTTCTTTTGTGGGTATGGTTTGATACCACCACCCCGTACTTGGGCTCGGGTAAGGGTGGAAGCAGTGCCGCGACGTTGGTTGCGGAGGTCAGTGGTGAGCCCACGATGAACGACGGCGCGTGCGGTATCAAGAGGGGCGGATTTTAGATTGAGAGTGGTGGAGCCCACTTCGGTACCATCAAAGGACAGAATTGGAATAGTGGCGGCGGCGGCAGCAGCGGCCTCTGAACGGATGGAGAATTGTTGTTGTTTGGATTTGAAAATGAGGTGCTTCTGCTGCTGCTGCTTTGAGGAGTGGATGGTGTTGGAGTTGGAGAAGAAAATGGTAGAAGACAAGAAAGATAAAGAAGAAGAAGTAGCCATTTTTGCAGTGAAGGAGGAAACTGCAAGCCTTTGGATTGGGTTATCCACAAATGAGGCAGAAGGATATCAAAATGTATTCATATTCTTGAGAATTGTTCAAATAAATTTACTGAAAATGGAAAAGCCATATATACCCTCTAAGTATTTGAAATTGAGCACATGTTTGATAAATTTAGGGCATATTTGTGGAAACAAGACTCTCTACCTTCACGACGTAGCAGACTCTATAACTTCACAAGGCAGTAAGTGGTAAAATATGCATATATTTTAGCCTTTCTAGACTTCACTTGTGGATCAGTATGTTGTTATTATTGTAAGGGCATATTTGACAAAAAAAATAAATTCTTATGAATCAACAAATAAGGTTAATTGGGGTTTCACTTAAAATAATGATATATTTGAATCAATTATTAAAATGGAAAGGTCATATATAAGTTAAACTATTGATGAAGGGCATGTTTATTCAATTTCACATACTTTAAAGGCATTGTTGAATCTTTTTCGTATAGAAAAAATAGGTTTTTAGAGTGTAAGTGACAAATAAAATTTCTGTGAAATGTGTTCTTTATTAGTTTTATTAATTTTCCCTTTTAGTGCCTGTTTTACAATCTTCTTGATCAAGGTTTTGGGTAGGGGTGTACAAAACCGAACCGAAAATTGAACCAAACCGCAAATCGAGTCAAATCGAAAAAAAGAACCCGACTAGTGGTTTGGTTTGACTTGATTTGGTATTGGAAAGAGAAAATCCGACTATATTTGAGTTGGTTTGGTTCAACTAATAAAAAACAACCCGAGACCAAACAAACCCGACATTATATATATAATTTTAAAATTTTATTTTATACGTAACAATATTTACTTTGATATAATTTTTAAATATTTTATACTTTTTTATAGTTTTTATCTTTTAATATATTATTTCATGTTTAAAAGTTAGAATTCTTAATGGTCCAATAAAGATTATAGTCCATAGATGTTGGTAATTATAATAAAGCTTAAATCAAAATCATATTAATAGTAATGCAAAAAGAAAATCAATTCAACACTAAGAATGACAAAAATATTGAATATTTGTTCTTTAGTTTTACATAAGTTTAGACAATTAATATACATAATCTAATTTTAACTTCCTTTAATATTTACTCATGTAACTAATATTTATTAAACTTATTTTAGCATGATTTAGTACTTTTAAATTATGATCATTTTCATTATGACTTATTAATTTGCAACATTTATTTTACACGATTTCATTATTATTTGTTTGTTGGATATTTTAGTGTCATTAATCATATCCTATTTTGTGTTATTTTTTTAAGAAACACCTTAGATAGTTGTATTTTGATAGGTCTAAAGAAATATTTGAAGTATAAGTAAATTATATGTTTGTATGAATACTTTACGGGAAAAATCCAAAAAAACCCGAGGTTGAAAACCCGAGTTTTATTGGTTTGGTTTGGTTTATAAATTCAAAAATTCGACACAAATGATTTGATTTGATATTTAAAAAATTCGAATCAACCCGATCATGTATACCCCTAGTTTTGGGTAGTTGGGGTGTTCAGCATGCTCTTTAAGACTTTAACTGAGCTACGCCATTATGAGCCCAAAACCTTCATTTTTCTTTTATTTTGAGGCCTGTTGATGCAGCCTGCTACATTTTGATTTCCTTTTCAAATTCCCATGATATACTAAGCCCAATCCGATGGCCCATAGCATGGGAGCTAATCAGGTAGAAGAGTTTATGGATCGTATGATGGATTATGTTAAGAAAATGAACCTTGAATCTAACTTAACCTCAACATATATATACAGCATGGGAGCTAGTCACACTATAACAAAAGATGCTTTTAGTGGCATTTATTTAGTGGCAATAAGTAAATTGCCACTAATACATTATATAATGTATACTATTTCCGGCATTTAAATTTTAGCCAGTAAAAGAAGTACTTTTTAGTGACAATTAAAAATAAAAAGTAATAGAATGAAAATCAATTGTAATTTTTTTTACTTCCCCCAATTCCTTTTTACTTCGAATTTTCCTCCATCTTCACCCTTCAACGAAATGAACACAACGACGATGGAAATCAACACGATGGCGATGGAAATTCGCACAACTACAGTGGAGTTAGGCACACTGACAGTGTAATCCGGCACAACGACGGTGGAATCCGGCATATCGACGGTGGAATCCGGCACAACGGTGGTGGAGTTCAGCACAACAGTAGTGAAATTCAGCACATCGGTGCTATTGATGAGAAGAAAGAGGAATCAAAGCCGCAGACGTCTCTTCACAAGCTCACCGTCAGCAGTCCGTATTCGTATAGGCAAATTCATCATCGCCATTGCCTCATATTCGATCAGATAGAATTTGAACGGTACGACGATGGCGTTTGGTGACTACTAATATCCATTTTATTCAGTTGTTGGGTCATGTATGAGTGTATGTTCTAGAGTTTTATTTGAACTGATGCATGTGTTTCTATATCACACAGCCTCATCTTGTGTCCAATAAAATTGGTGCAGAATTGCAGATAGCAATCAAACTAGCTATTGTGGAGTTCGATTTTTGATCTCCTATTTGAAGGTAAACAACTAAACTTAGTAGTTAATTGAAACCTTATTCATTCATATAAAATTCAAAATTTTATGCCTTGAACTTGAGACTTTGCGCACTTATGCAAAATCTGATATTCACGTTCCTAATGTACCTACAAACATTAGGAACATTGGACTTTGTTAAGGAAATGACCTTGGTCTAACTTAACCCCAACACCCTAGCTAGCTCAAGAGGAGAAAATTGTTCACAATTATAAAGAAATCAATTTCTCCTCGCCCCATAGATGGCGGACTCAACACCCTAACAATCCCAATAGGAGACCAGATAAAGAGATCAATTTATGTTTATACCATCAATGTGAAACTCAACACCCACCTCCCCACCTTCCTCCTCTACATGTTCAAAAATGGACATTTTGAGTGTCGACAACATAAAATATAGGCCCATTATGAAAGGATAATAATTAATTGGGATGAACATGACTCTGATACTATATTAAAAAATGAAAATTAGGTCTAACTTAACTCAAAAATTAGATCAAGAGGGAAGGATTGTTCAAAACTATATAAAGAGATCAATTTCTTCTCATCTCACCAATATGAGACTTAACAAACTCAACTAAATTTTGAACTCATAATTCTAAATATACCACAAGTTTGTATAAAAATCTTTAAAATAGAATATATCAAATTTAAATTTTGTATTCGCCTTTTGAACGTAACTAAGGTAAGAAGAAAGGAATAACATAAAGGAACAATAAAACAAATGTTTGACCTTAGCAAATGACGTGTAAGTTGCCACCATGCATACAAAATAAATATGTCTTCTGTTATAATAAATAAACACAATCTGATGGTGTAAAAAACTGATTAATGGTGTAGAATATATTATTTAAACTCTATTTTGTTGATAAATGAAGTAGGAATTTACATCATATAAGTTTCTGCTGCTAAAATACATAATAAAATTAGGTAAGATATTCCACATTAAATTAAAAGCAATAGAAGAAGAAGAAAAGTTAAAAGGTCTTCAAAAAAAAAACGAAATCTATATTAATATGGGATTTACAATTGCCATGAAATTCTTAATCAATACTCCTATCTCAATGACTATTTATAAGTACTCCTTCATCCTTAATCAAAGATCTCGGGTTTGAGTCCTTCAGGGTACGAAGTCACTTTTGTGATGACGCATTTAACCCCTCAATATGAGACTTTCTGACGCGAATTCAGATTAGTTGGCTCCAATATGTATATCAAACACCAGGTGGAAAACCAAAAAACAAATCTATTCATACAGCATAGATTCACAAGATTCTTCCCAAGAAAAATCCCTACATGCACCAATAAAGTTAGTCAAATCTTCAACTCCATTTTGATCATAGTAACAATCCTTAAACCAAATATTCATATCATCATCACTAGGAGTTGAACAATCCATGTCTGAATCAATCCAATAATATCCAAGTTCACCAAGATCATCATAAGACAAATTAGTTGAATTCTCTTCTTTCATTTGCTCTAACAAAATTGAATCATTTGTATTAACACTAGGAGCAATATTCTCTACTTCTAAAGATTCAATCACACTTCTTAAGAACTCTTCATCACTTGCCTCAAATTCTGGTTCTTCAAGAAATGACATGAAAACATCATTCTCAATATTGCTTAGTGCAAGATTGTCATTAGTGCAATATGTGGCTAAAGACATGTTGAATATGAGATCAAAGAAAAGTTGAAAAATTGGAAGATTTTTGGAGAAGATTAGCTTTAATTGATCTAGTTTAGAGAGGAAAAGAGAATGCAAATGACAATGTATTTTCTCAAGAAAAATAATGGCCTATATATAGGCATATCAAAGTCTACAACTTGATCCTACCACATGGGGTGCATCTTGATAACATAAAATTGGCTCATTAAAATATAATTTGTACACTCCTTGTTGAGTTTGAGAAAGTTAATGGTTCGCTCATTTATTAATTCAACTATTTCAATCTGTCTAATTTAACATATCTAAAAATTAAATTGATATGTAGTTTAAATTGACTCACTAAAAAGAATCGATGATACAATTGATCATATGTTATTACAATTCAAATAATGTTCAGACAAATTAATGACCTACTCATTATTTACTCAATTCATTTTAACTCATTCAACTTGTCCATTTGACACGCTAGGTACATCCATTATTGATGATTCAACAGATCATGTGCGTCTAAGATTATTATAATTGACAGATGGAGCAGTACATTATCATATAACTAAATTAGTATAGTCAAATAATTGGAGGCGTGACATTTAATAGTTGTCCTATAGTATTGAAAAACATAATTGTCTTAATTTTAATAGACATGATTTTTATTGCAGTTGGAGAGTTGTCATTCAAGAATCAAGAAGGGACCTTCAAAATAATTCAAATTATGATATGATGGATCATAAGCACATGTACACATTATATGAATTATTTTTCAACTTAGAGAGACATAGTAGTGAACTTGGTACAAATTGTCTTGTTTTAATGCAAAGCATTAATAATACTTTTTTTTTTACATGGCAAATAATTGATAATTACATAAAACAGATAGACAACATAATTCAGTCTTTAAAGTTAGGTGAAACTTCTATTTTTCCAACGTAAACCATTCGTATTCTCATAACCCAAAATTGGATAACTTTCAAACAGTACCCAAAAAAAAAATTATCGACAATTTTATTTATCGAGGTGTGACGGGAATACCTTCTTATATCTTTTCAATATTTTCTGTAACTCCGTTTCCTTATTTATTTTTTTCTTGTAACCTAATTGGCATAAGAAAAATGAGAACATTTGGGAGACATTTAATATTGTTTACAGGTAGCTCAAGGGTAAAGCCAGTAGAGCGTCTGTTTTAGGTCTCCCAAATTTTGAGGCGCAAAAAAAAAAATCAACAGTGAATTTTATGATTTAATTTCAGTTGAAATAGTAAATATTATTAAAAAAAACAAAAAACAAAGAAGAGCTATTTACTTTTTATTAAAAATATTTTAGAACTTTGAATTAACCAACTTAAATCTTCATATTAATAAATAAAAAATTTACATCAACATCTAATGTGATTTATTGCAAACAAATGTCTAACCTCTTATTAACTAGAACTAATTCTTACTCTAATAAACAATAATATTATTATGTGAATTCATACGCTTAATGTGTTTTAAGACTATGCACTAAAAATAAATAGTATACAAGAACCTAAAAAAGGAATTCAAAATTAATAATATTTTTGTGCACGTGTTTATATATTTAAACATCTTATTATAATTGACTTTAGGCCAATAATTTTATTGAGACGCTCTTGATTGATTGTTAATATTATTGAATTTAGGCAAAACAAGATGTTGGGTTGAGACGCTCTTGATTGATTGTTAATATTATTGAATTTAGGCAAAACAAGATGTTGGATGTGTAAATAAAGTCTCACAATTAAAGTAGAAAAGAAAGAATAAAACTTATAAGATATTGAATACTCTTAATGACATGAGATCTTTGAAAAAAATTGTAAACAAAGAGAATAATATCACCGTTTGATTTAAAGACGAGACATCATCCTTCCTCTCCTTGAGTATCTTATCCGATCCTTCCACCTTGTTTAGGATGCGGGCAAGCATATCTTTGGTCCAAAAGTTTTCGGGGTCAGCCTTTGGTTCCTTCGTTCGACGTTCATGAGGGGTACATAACGTTCTTTATCACTATCTCCATCTCTCCAATTCGCACCCCAATCACGCCAATCTCGATCTCGATCTCTCCATGATTGGGCCCTGCAGTGGTTGAACCTGGTGAACCAGGCATACGTACTATGCTTGACTTGCTTTTCTTATCTTATGATATTTATGATATTGATAAGTCAAGCCTTCGCTATTGCCTATAATAAGAGGTCAAGGATCAAGTCGTTTGTTCATAGTTTCACTTCGATTCTGCCATTTTGTTTCTCTTAGACTATTAAGGGAAAACAATGACACATGTGAACTCGGATACACTACAACTGTGAATTACATGGGGATCTTACCTAGGAAAATATTTCACAGGAAATAGATGCGGATTTTCTTGCAAATATTTTAAATTCCTTAATATTAGGATATATTATCGGCAAATTATATTTTTCCAACAAATTCTGCAGGTGAATTTGGCGTCATATTGCGCAAATATTTTACTTGCGACATCACCTGGGGAAATATATCGACGGGTACATTATCCCTGGGTAAATCTGCAGGTACATGGACATATATATATATTTTTAAAATCTTTTTTTTATTCATAGAAAAATCTCCAGGTAATTTATTCTACGGATTTACATGGAGATATTCTCGTGGAAATTTATGTGGAATTTTATTACCTGGGAAATTATTTGGGGATTATTTGCTGTGGAATTAGCTGGGGACATACTCTTGGGGATTTACCTACGAAATTTATTACTTGGGGAAATATTAGGGGATTATTTGTTGTGGATTTAGCTAGGGACTTATTGTTGGGGATTTACCTACGAAATTTATTACTTGGGGAAATATTGGGGGATTTTCTTGTTATGAATTTATCTGAAAATTGTTTCTTGGGGATTTACGTAGAATTTTTGTGACTTGAAATTTTTTCTAGAGATTTTACTAGCTATAATTTAGTGAAAAAAATTAAAAAAAATTTCCCTTCCATACTTACCTTTAAATTTGTATTATTTGGAATCTTTTTCTTTATTCAGTTCAAAATATTAATGAGTAATTAATTATAAAGTCTTAAAAATTAACAAATTATATAAAATGACACTAATAACACAAGTAAAAGTAATTTGTATAGAAAATGGATATAATCAAGATTAAATAAACATTAAATAAAGTATTTAACTGATGAACACGTGGAATCAACACAAGATGCTCAAGGAAACTAGACTATTGACATGGACGACTTCAAATGTATTTGAGTTGAATCAACCTTGAGGGATTTGCTTCGAACTTTGCATACTTGATTTTTTTAATATAATGGAACTTTTTTTTTTTGAAATCTAAGGATTTTTTAAAAATTTGGAGTCCTCGCAAATATTTTCTTAAAAATATGTTTACCAAAATTAAAAATTATAATAATATAAAAAAATGTCAATGACACTAGAATAAATTTTATTGTTAAATATTTAGTATACTTTTAGATTAAATGATTTATTATACAATAATATCAATCTAATACAGCGTCGGAACATTACCACAAATGTCAAGATCAACATTTTTTAACTAACACATAATTAATATTTAATCTCACCAAAAATCAATTATGATACCATTTTTTTTTTCTTTGAAATTGAAATTATATGGAAAAATAACTATAATAATTATAATTAATTTTCATTTAATATTATTTAATAGTAAATTGTGTATTATTGCATAAGTTAAGCACTATTTTAAGTAGAAAAAAAATCGATTATATACCTTATTAATGTGAAGTTTAATTACCCCTTGTTGATAGAATTATATAAACTGAAAATATTTTTATTTGTATATTCAATTGATATATTATTTTTTTACCGACATTAAAAATGATAAAATTTCTCTATAGTGAGTTAGTAAATGATAGTTATTTCCCAATATATAATTAAGTATTTTAAAATATAATTATTAAAAGATAAATTTAAATTGTAAATACCGCACATACCTAACAAGATATACTATCAATTATTGATTATAACTTCCTTCCACAATAAAGTTATAAATATATTTATATTTTTAATTATTATTTTATAAGAATTTTGTATGTATAATTTAAGTTTTGTCTACGTTTAATATGCTTAGTTATGGATATTATCTCATAGAAAGTGTAAACATAAAATTTTCATGATATGTTGTGTGGTAGTGATTTATTTTAAATATATAAATAATTTCTATGTTTCATTTTTTAAGAGTTAAATCATATGAATTTTAGCCAATATTTCAACATATATTTCGTTACCATATTAATATGAGATGACTTTATAGTTCTTTTTTGTGTAATTTATAAATATTAAAATTATATTTTAATGCTCAATTAATTTAATTAAATTTAGCTTTAAAAATTAATCAAATCGGAGAAAAACACTAAAAATTAGTGTAATAACATTAGTACTAGTTGTACCACATCGATGGAATACACTAAGAATTTTCCATATATAATGTTATGACTCAGATTATTGTGAGAATGTAGCAATTAGTATAGGTTGGGCACGGGGTAGTGGGTTGGGAACTTGGGATTAAGTTGTGCATTTATTATAGGTGGAAAATTGTATTAAATACAAATAATCAAGAAGAAGACATGTATATGTGGAAAATTGAATTAAATGCAAGTATTCATGAAGAAGTGTATATGTGTATGGGGTTTAATAAATTAAATAATGATATAGGAGATAATAATTAATATTTGCTTACTAGAAATTTCTTAAAAAATTATTAGAATATCTTCATGCGGTTTTACTTACGGTAAGAAAATTTCTATTTTGTTAATTTTTACCCCAAAAAAATTGGATTTTAAAATAATTTTTGCAAGAAAATTCGCAACTAATTTACATGCGAAATATAAATCCCTAGGTAAATTGCTTGAGGATTTTGAAATTCGCAGGAAATAATTACCTACGAAGGTTTTACCATCGAATTCTTTTTGGTAGAAAAATCCGCAGGAAACTTAGTTTCCTACGAATTTTCGTATACAATTCCTAGGAAAATCTCCAAGTAATACACACTTTTCTTGTAGTGATAACCTTGTGGCATACCGTCGAATCTACAACACATCATATATATTAAGAGTATCATTGAGTTGGTTAATCCTAATAACTAATATCAGAATCAACAATTTGGCGAGAATGATATAGAAATAAGGGAGTGATCACATAAGGATCGGTTTAGTGTATTTGCTCGTCCATGAACGTGTTTATTACTCCAAATGTCCCTAATAACTTGTAATTGAATTGATACACCTATAAAGAAATCAATTAATGACATAGTAAGTTTACCATTTTACCCCTATTAATTATGAAGTAGATGAAAAGTTCTACATTTTTCAAAGTAATTAGTCATTTAATTGAGGGTATAATAGGTAAAAAAAAATTGTCCTTTCTTGATTTGTCAAAATGGACAAGTAATTAGGGACAACTATAAAAGAAAAAGTGGACAAGTAATTAGGAATAGAGGGAGTACCTTTTATCTATAGCTTTACTAACATATACACATTAAAAAAAAATCATCTCGATGGCTGTAAATACTCAATTTATATGAATGACATACAAACACACATTTACTCTCCAAATTAGTCCATGAATAATGAATCGTCATGTTAAACTTATTTCAAGTAAGAGCTATTAGGCAGGTGAACAAAAAATTCACATGTAATGTAGAAAAAAAGACTACTTATAAAGTTATATACACTTAATGACGACCTTTGAAAAAATCTGTATGTTGGAAGTATACAACCTTTGAAAAATCTGTATGTGGGAAGTATTCTTAATGGTATGAGATATTTGAAAAAAAGAATACAAAGTTGGTCCAAAGCGAACATATCATACCGTATTAACAATATATTTGTGTTTTTTTTAATATTAGCTTAGCCCAACAAAAATAATTCTACTTTCTTATAGTAAGTAAAAAAATTTGAGAACTCAATTGTTGAAATTCAGATTCTTTTAGGACGGATTGAGAATACTTCCTTAATGAAAAGTGTGAACCTATAAAATAATATTAAACTAAATTTACATTTGAACTAGTAGTAATAATCCAAATCGGATTAGTTCTTTTACACGAAAGAAAGAAAAAAGGAAAAGAAAAATTCAACTAATTAGCTTCTCATTACTATTGGCTAATATTATCTACCATTGACAAGTCAGTCTGTAGCAATAGAGAATCATATACTTCCTCCTCAATTGGAATGCATGTTATAAAATTTTGAAATATCATGTTGTTATTATTGGGACTAGTTGAAGATGACATTTCCATATCCATCCAACTAAAATCACCAACATCAACTAGTTCTTCTGAGCTACGTTCACCGTCATTAGGGGCAGATCTAGTATACACGTTATCATGATCACAGTGGTAGAAATTCAAACTTGAATTATCAATAAAGTTCAAATTCTGAACGTTATCGTCATCAAATTTACAATCCCCTTTAATATTGGGATATTCAATCTCTGCTTTTAGAGATTGGATTAAAAAATTTAGTTTCTCATCATCGCAATATTCCATCTGAGGTTCATCAAGAAATGACATGAGAAACGCGCTATCAATTTCTGATAAGTTTTCTGATCCCAAATATGCCATATTTTGTAGTGAATTAATTTGAAGATGTTTAGAAAAAAAAAAAACTAGGAATTGGAATGAAGGTGTATGACAGCTTAAGAATAATGTGTATGCCAAAAAATCAAAGGCTTAAATAGATCAATTTTCTTAGGCTGGCAGCAAATAATAATATTACATAACGATTATATTCAAGTAAAACAACTATACATATTTTAATATTTATGATCATATTGGACACTTTTGTCTCCTGTCAGTATAGTTTTATGGCAACATATAATATAATTGTGTTTGTAAAAATTATTGGCAATATATAATGGCACCCATGCTTTAAAAAAATGATTTGAGTACCTTGAATCTTGGGATTTTATTTGGTTTCTTCCTATATTATGAGTGATACACGGTACATGTACATGAATATCAGATATTCTTATCTATAAAATTAATACAGTGATGCATTATTTTTCAAGTTAGTGTCACTGTCCCATTACTGAACCACTATTGTTCCAGTATCCTGTGCGGTGATGGATTTAGGATTAAAAATGTATATATTTTACGATAATCTCAAGTTAATACATAATAATAACTGAATTCACGTTCAAATATTTATAGCTACTTAGCGAATATTTTAATACGTGTATAAAATTTGAACAAAAGCTATTGAGTCCGTGATCAATGATGTTTCACCATAACTATCTTTTGTTTTTGTTTCATTATTTAAGCCTTTATGTCTGCAGGTATGATTTGTGCATGTTCTACATCGAATTCAAAGTACTTCAAATTAAAAAACAATTGGTCAAAGAATTATTTTATAAACATTATATATTATTGTGTAGTAGCAATATAGTCGACAGGTTCAGAATATTGATTCAATGTACTATATATATCGATCTGCTCCATCATGTTCCTTTAAATAATACATAGAACTAAACTTTATTTTATTCTATAAGTTATATTCATGTTCCCTTTATTATTGTATGCTACCATGCCATCCCTTTTTTGGAAACGTCCCATAGGGATGGATGTGTCAGTTCACACGGACTCAATAGCTTTTGTAATGAATAGAAAAATAAAAACATCATTGGCCATGAAATGCATGACATTTTTATTTGTTTGATATCTGTGTTGGAGTCGAAGTTTCATCAATTTAGATTTGCATAGCGTGACGTATAGTTGATTAAAAAGGAAACATTTTTTATTATATTTTTTTCATTTTAGAGATCGAATCCAAGACATTTGGTTGGATGACAGACTTGAAAGTCTATATTTAGGTTATGTGTATGTAGGGCTCGATACTTGGCTACACAAATGTTTTTAGACCTTATTTGTTTTTATTAAAATTAAGGTATTTGAAACTAAATTTGTAGGTATATTTTAATGATTAAATTAAAATATTATCTCTAGATTTAATATTAAATGATTAACACGGTTTGTGTTTCACATTTGAATGAGAATAATTTAGTTGTTTATAAGCATAATAAATAAATATACAATTAAAATAAAAATAGTTAATATTTTTTTAATAAATAATAAAATGAAATTATTATTGTTTGATTAAAAAATGAAATATTTATGTTCATTATTAATGGTGGAGCTAGATGGTTTGTTGTTATGGTGGTGGTGTTAATGGTTGATGTTAATGACTAGTAATGATAATGGTTGATTGGTATTGTACTGATTGACATGATGATGACAGTTGATAGTAATGGTAATTGTGGTGGTGAAGTTGATTGATGTTAGTAATTGACAGTATTGATGATGAAATGTAAATTTGTCCAGGGGTATTATTTGATATTTTATATATGTTTTTTCACATATCATTTCTATAAAGATGTATATTTACTATTTAATTTTCACAAAAAATGTTGATGACATCGCTTCACTCAAAGTCTGAAATTCACTAGCTCGATTATTTTAGATTTACATCGAATAAACGTGCTAAGAAGTTGTTTATTTCAAGGTTTCGATCCAAAATATTTTAATTAAATATGGAGCACTATCAACTATTGATATTTTTTCTTGGACTTTGTATATGGACATTTGCTTTAGTATCGAGTAGTGACTTGTCATTGTCCATTTAAATATTCGAATAAAAAATTATACCCTGCCAAAATGTAATTGGAAATGGCATTCCTAAAATAATTTAATTAATGATTATTATCATTTTTTCTTTAATCATTGTTATATACATAACCCTTGATAGCAAAATCGTCTTTTCCCTGTAATTTAGTTATAATAATATTGAATTTGTTATCTCCTGTATTCAGGTTTACAAACAAGAAATAATAAAAGATGAAAAGAAAAAAAAACAAAAGAACTATTCGAGTCCACAGAACCCACTGTGTTTCCTTAAGAAATTTAATCCCCTCAAGTACCCGAGGTTGTAGATTAATTCCTCCCAAGATAAAACGGATTAACCATTAAAGAAATAGTGGTACCTCAAACTTCAATAATTTGAACGAACTCAAAATGACAACAACGAATCACACACACAGACATGATTGATCGATTTTGTTTTGTAAGAAATGTACGCAAGAGAAGGGAATAATTCGATGCAGAAAAATGAGAGAAAACCTCTGTATTTATAGCCAACAAAGGGTAAATGTCACAACCCTTTAGAAAGAAGACAACCTTTCAGAAAGAAGACAACCTTTCAGAAAGGTTACAACACTTTGGAAAATGCATAACCTTTCAAACGGTTACAACCCTTTAGAAAGACACAACCTTTCATAAAGGTCACAACCCTTTGGCATAGTCACAACCCTTCAGGAGAGTCACAACCCTTCATTTCCTATTCACACCTTTAAAACCCAACAATCCCCCACATGAATAGGGAATGACTATTGTTGAAACATATGCATGAAAACCGGTGTGATTCGTAATTAAGGATTGATTGCCTCTGTATAAGTGGATTTCCCTTTACACTTTCCATAGTGAACATATATCGGATATACTCAGTTAATCAGTAGATTTGATATCTTTGAACCGTCGAGCTTTGGTGTATACCTAGACAACATAAGTCACACAATCAACTCTTGAACTGTTTTTGGTTCTCATTGTTTTGTTCGTTTCAGCCACGAACACATCTTGGTTTATAAGTGTGTAGAGAACTGGCCTTACCGAATTCTCCTTGAAGCGACTTACACTTCACACTTACATAAGTGATTTCTAAATGTGTTATCCCGTAGATACACCATTTGATATACCCTCTATCAAACTTAGAAATCATTAAAAAATCCTAATGCCTTTATCCTTGTTACTGAACATTGTCTTATCATGAGAATTGACTATAAATATATTTTGACAATGTTGAACCGTCATCAATGACTTTGTTTGATCTCCTTGAACCTAGATCTTGGGATCTCCAGTCTTCTAGGTAGAGTTACCGCCACAATGACTTGTTCTCGGCCATAGTCCCATTCCCTTTGATAATCTATCAACTCCCTCTCTAGTTAGGCCTTTTATAAGTGGATCTGACACATTATCCTTTGACTTTACATAGTCAATTATGATAATTCCACTAGAGAGTAGTTTTTTAACGATGTTATGTCTACGTCATATATGACGAGACTTTTCATTATACGTCATGCTCCATGCCCTACCTATTGCAAATTAACTCTCATAGTGTATGCATACTGGAGCTAAAAGGTTTGGGCCAAAAATCTTTCAAGAAATTTTGGAGTCATTCAACTTCTTTACCGGCCTTATCTAGAGTGATAAACTCAGATTTCATAGTAGAGCGAGCGATACATCTCTGTTTGGAAGATTTCCAAGAGACTACTCCTCCACCAAGAGTAAATACATATTCACTCGTGGATTCTACTTCATTTGACCTGGTGATTCAATTTGCATCACTATACTCTTCCAATACTGTTGAATATTAGTTATAATGCAAAGCAATAGTTTTTTAAGTATGTTTTAAATAATACTCCAAAACTCTTTTCATTGTCATCCAATGAGTTTGATTGAGATTACTCATGAACCGACTTAGTTTATTAATAGCACATGCTATATCTGATCGCGTACACTTCATGATATATATCATACTTCTCAATACTCTGGCACAATTCAATTGTGAGTCACTTTTGCCTTCATTCTTTTGAAGTACAAATCTCACATTTATTGGAGTCTTGACAATATTGAAATCCAAATGATTGAACTTGTCAAGTACATTTTCAATCACATCAGTAACTTCAATGTCTTTCATATCAAAGTTACTTTCTAGCATATGCTTAGTAGCATTTATGTCAGAAATATCTCTTTTGATGATTAACATGTCATCAACATAAAAACAAACAATAACCTTGTGATTTGGAGTGTCTTTAATGTAAAAACATTTATCTCATTCTTTAATCTTGAATTCATTTGCCAACATAGTTTGGTCAAACTTCACATGTCATTATTTGGGCGCTTGTTTTTAGTCCACAAAGTGATTTAACAAGTTTACAAACTTTCTTTTCTTTACCAGAACCACAAAACCCTTGGGTTGTTCCATGTAAATTTCTTCCTCCAATTTTCCATTAAAAAAAATGTTTTCACATCCATTTTGACGAATTTGAAGGCCATATTTCGCAGCTAGCGCAATTAACATCTGAATTGATGTAATCCTAGTTAGTGCTATTATCTGTCAAACAAGACTTTCTTATTGTCTAAAGCCTATGGCAAGTATGTCTTTGTATTTGTCAATAGTTTTATCAACATTCTTTTCCTTTTGTAAATCCACTTTGAACCCAAAGATTTATTTCCTGGAGGAAGATCAACCAACTCTCAAGTATGATTGCTCAAGATTGACTCTATCTTACTATTGACTGCCTTTTCTCAAAGAGAATGAGTCCACAAAGGGCATAACTTTTAGAATATATGAGACTCATTTTCAAGAAGAAATGTTATAAAATCAAACTCGTAGGAAGTAATTTGGCCATTGACATTTACTACGCCTCTAAATCTCTTTATTAAGTACATTCTCCTTTGGTTCTTTCCAAGGTCGTTTAGACCCTTCACTTGAATATCCGATAGTTCGGATTTATGAACTATAAATCGACATGCTTTACTATTTGTTGCATATCCAATGAACATACAATCCACAGTCTTAGGTCCTATTTTGACCCTTTTGGGAATAGTTCCCTCATTTCCATTTCTCATATGGAATAAACTGTATTGGAAATTGTTAGATCACTATCATTCAAGAGTTATTGCTTGTATATACTTTAAGGGAGGACAAGCAATTCTCCATTAGGATACAACAAAGCCTGAACAAAAACAACTTTTTGTTGCTCCCTTTCTTAACAATCAAAAGTTTTTTTTTTTTTAACTTGTTACTCCCTTTACTAACAAACAAAACTTTTTGTTTCTCTCTTTTTGAACAGACAAACTTTTTGTTGTTCTCTTTTGCTATAATGATAGCACCCCTCACAAATTTTGTGGTAAATCTGAACTTATAAATAGGACATTTAAAATTTCCTTCAAAGTTTGATTTTTTCCTATCAACAATTTCAGTAGATTGAGGTGAGAATGTACAGTAATTGGATAGATGATTCAATTTTTCAAATATATTTCTACAGAAGAAGATTCATATTCTCCACATCTACCACTTCTAATCGTGACAATTTTTTTTTATCCAACTGATTTTCAACTTCAGTTTTATATTGCATATATGTTTCTATTGCTTCATCCTTAGCATTCAGCAAATAAACATAACAATATCTAGTGCAATTGTCAATAAAATTTATGAAACACTTTTTCCCACCACGAGATGGTGTTGACTTCATATCATAAATGTCAGTGTAAATCAATTCTAAGGTATTAAAATTCCTTTCAACAACACATACTTGACATTTTGATTTATTGCACTAGAAGTTAGGCAAAACTTCCAAGTTGATCAGTTTTTGCAAGGTTTTGTAATTGACATGTCTCAAGCATTTATGTCACAAACAATTTGATTCAAGCAAATAAGAACAAACAGAAATACTAAATTTGAAAAGACCTTTTGTGAGGTAACTTTTTCCCACAAATATTTTGTTCTTTACATTTTATAACTTTCTCAAATACAGACATTGTTTTAGAGTCAACACCTTCCTATATGTCCTTTTCAGAAGGACCTTTCCATAACATTCAATTTGTTATAGAATTACCCATTACCATAGTCTCATCGGTCCAATAAGCGCAATATGACCCAAATATTTGTTTTACAACACAAACACAATAGATCATTTTTCACCAATGTTCATGTCTATAAAAAAAAAAATTATTTTAATAGACGTATCTTTTCATGAAAAATCACAATATTTAAACTGAAACTTTTTCATCAAAGAATACAATTCTTTTCAATGAGTAATATAATTTTGTGGTTTCATACTAGTCATATCATATACTAGTAAAGAGAGACTCACCGACCACAATATCAAATATACTCCAAGAATTTTGTGGGTCTAACACAATACAAGATTGTCATTAAATTTCATATCTTGTACTTTCAAATTTAAATTAGATAGTAAGTCTAAATTTGTCTTTATCACAAGTAAAGAACCCCCCCCCCCCCACATTTTAAATATGTTCTCAAAAATATTTTTCAAGTATTTGAAATTATTTTCCACCTATTTTTCCCATGCTTACACATTGGCAACACGAAGCCTTCTTTTGAAGATTTAATCCATATAAACACCCATTGTAGGCACAAAAACCACTAATTTTATGTCACTAGTGTTTTTTTTTTCCCCTTTTTGTTACAAATAGACAAACCACTTAGTATTTAAAATACTAACAATAAAGATTCAATCTTTATACAACTTGTTTCTAGTTTAACAATGAAATTTTTATATTCTTCTAATCGTTAACCGAATGAAGTTTTAATAATCTTCGAATCAGTTTCACATTCAGACAGAGTTGTAAACCAAAATGATTTTAATCTCCAAAAACCTCAAATACAATACTGTTTCGAGCTAACGATGAAGATTTTTTTTTTTCAATCATGTAGCCTTAATATTCCTGACGAAGATTTTGTACTCTTCAAGTCAGAATATTCATTCAAACAGAGTATTTAACAAATTGGTGAAGTTTCTATATTCTTCAAACCAATGCACAATCTGATTTGTTTGTCAAGTTCTTATATTCTTCAAGCCAAAGGAGTAATCTCCAAAAGTCAAACACAATCAAATTTCTTATGGACTAGAAAACTACAAAAGTTTTTTTTCTCTCCTCTAAACAGAATACATATTGATAATAGTAAAGACATATTCTGAGATCATCACATAATGGCTCTATCCTAACATTTATGAAATAAATTTCATAACTTATAAAGGATAGAAAAAGAAAATAATAATCAAGGGAAATAAAGATAGAACCTGATTTTTACTCTCATTGAATCATATTCTATCTGTCAACAATAATTCCATGCAAGTCACTTTTCTTGCTAATTTTTTTTTCCTTTTCTCAGTTTCCATCATATTCCTATTTTCATCAAGAAGACATTTAATTTCAACAAGAAACTAAATTCGTGTTCAAATATTGTTAGGAGACAACATTTGTTCATTTACTTCTTCTCATAGTTATATAAAACCAAGAATATAGGGGAAAAAATTAAAGTGCTCATCTTAGCCTTAATGCACAAAATAACTTTTCTCATTGAAAAGAAAACTGAAGGGGTGCAATGCTTGAATGCACTTGGGAAGAAAATAAAAATAATCTTACCCATCTAAGGAAAACTTACTACAAAAAATATACTCGAACATATTAAAGTAGTATTAATTCATCACAAATCTCTTTTATCATATGATAAAATAATTATCTTTTTCTTCTTTTTAAAAAGAACACAAAAAATAGGTAATTTTCTTACCACAGAAAATACCAACATTAAATTTCTTAAGCTTGTTATCTCCTGTATTTAGATTAAAAAACAAGAAATAATAAAAGATGAAAAGAAAAAAAAACAAAAGAACTATCCGAGTCCACAAAACCCACTGTGTTTCCTTAAGAAATTTAATCCCCTCAAGTACCCAAGGCTGTAGATTAATTCCTTCCAAGATAAAATGGATTAACCATTAAAGAAATAGTGGTACCTCAAACTTCAATAATTTCAACGAACTCAAAATGACAGCAACGAATAACACACACAGACACGATCGATCGATTTTGTTTTGTAAGAAATGTATGCAAGAGAAGGGAAGAATTCGATACAGAAAAATGAGAGAAAACCTCTCTATTTATAGCCAACAAAGGGTAAAGGTCACAATCCTTTAGAAAGAAGACAACCTTTCAGAAAGAAGACAACTTTTCAGAAAGGTCACAACACTTTGGAAAATGCATAACCTTTCAAACGGTCACAACCCTTTAGAAAGGACACAACCTTTCATAAAGGTCACAACCCTTCGGCATAGTCACAACCCTTCAGGAGAGTCACAACCCTTCATTTCCTGTTCACACCTTTAAAACCCAACAGAATTTTGGTTGCATAGTTGTTGTTGCTTGGGTGAAATGAAAACAAGTATTAACAAAGAACAATAATGAATTTTGTACAAGTAGATTACTTAATTATGTAATTGTAGGTGAATATTTTGTTTAACATTAAATAGTAATTTGATCATTAAAATTGATAAATAACATACTATGAGGTTAAAACTGACCAATAATTTAAAATTCTTTTTACATAATGATATATATAACTTAAATCTAAACCAGAGAATACTAATAGATTTAATTAAAGTACTCTGTATATAATGAGTGAAATGTCTAATTTAGGTATCAACATTCTTTCTTTTCTTACACCAATTTAAATTTATATCTAAACAAAAACTTTATACGTTTTGTTATTGCCACAAAGAATGATAATCATTTTCCTCAAAGGAAACGATATCAGAGTAGTTAGAGATCCCACTAACAACCTCATAACCTTGTCCATAGTTGTTGTCCATGTACCACACGTTCATTTCATCGCTAGGGTATGAAGAGATCATCTCCATCTCCATCTCCATCCAACTAAAATCAAGATCATTTGATTCAACAAAATCTTCGCTTTGACATTGACCAATTGTATACTGTGATTGCAAATTTTCACCATTATAATTTCTAGAATCATGACCATGGACCCTTACTACCAATTCAGATACTACATTATTAAAAGTAGGATAAGATTGAGTCTGATCAATTTCGGCTTCAAGAGATCTAATAACACTCGTTAATCTCTCATCATCATCACGATGATCATCACCTTGCATGTCATCAAGTAAAGACATAACAATGTCACCGTCCATTTGTGACACGTCGAAGTTGCTCAAGTCATCACAACCGTCGATCCATGTCCAGTTCTCAACAGCTAACAAATTAGCCATACCTTAATATCAAAATTAAACAAAATTTGAACACTAATTAGTAGTAATATTTGAGAAGGAGAGAATTCAGTAGATAATATGAAATTTGAACGACAAAGCTGGCACTTAAATAGGCCAAGATTATGCACCCCCCCCCCCCGGCCCCCTCCCCCCAAAAAAAAAAAAAAAACACCACCACACACACAACAAACAAAATAAATTAAAATAAATGAATAAAAAACTTTTTAAAAAATGGCATCACATCTTATAAAAAATAAATAAAAAATCCCAAGAAATTAAAGTTAGTCAAGTGGCATATCTCCACGTGGTCTGCTTCCTACTTGACTCACCAATCAAACAATTAGGTGGTCCTAATTAACTAAACAAGAAAATGACGGAATAATTAGGCTGAATACATCGACCCTTAAAGTTGTATCTAAATTTCATTTAAACACTTGAAATATGACATGTTCTTATAGAACACATGATAAAATGTCTATTAGTCACTGCCGACTAGAAATTTAAAAAAGTGTTTATGCTCATCTTTTTAAGCATCAAACTCATATCCTTTAATCAAACACAATAGTTTCAATAAAACACAAAACTCCAAGTCTATCCCAATTGACACTTATATAACAATGAAAGGAAGTAATATATTTTATATGATTATAAGATGAAAATGTATGATAAAAATATTTCTCATACATTCAGATTTCTCAATTAAAATACATCTAAGAAACGAACTAACTCGTTCGAATAAGCATATAGAATAAAACACTTGTTATTCTAACCAAGAAAATTAGTAGTATAAATGTTATAATGACATCACATACATATATTTTCAGGATTAATGGCCCCACTAATTAAATTCTGGTAATGAATAGAAAAATCAAATTAAAGAGGGCTATACATGAGACAATATAAATCTAGGAGATTATGCATGACCGAATAAGAATAAAGTTATATATATAACTATATATTATACTTATCGCAATAAAGAAGTAAACTAATTAAGTTTAATTAGTGATCGAACGATATAGCACTTGGACCATATTTTAATAGATTAAATTCCAATTAGTGGAGCAATTAGGAAGTTTCTTGCTAATTGCCTGATAATTTTAATTAGAAATATGATTATCGCCTAACTTATTCCATACTAGAACATTATTATTGAACCTTATGTAGATTCTTTTTCTATAGAAATTTATAAATATTTAGATTAATTTATCCATTACTTTTGAATGTTGACTTAAATGTTCAGATTCCTAAACACATATACAAAGAAAAAAAAAGTTAAATTGTATCACTATGAATGGCAGAGCCAGAAATTTGATAAAAAAATATGCAAATTATATTTTCATTTATAATAAAGGTATGCAAAATTTAATATAAATTCATAATAAAACATTTAATTTCTATACCTCGCATAATTTTTTGATATTAGACTACTTTTGCCTAAGGTGGTTCCACCCATTATAGGAGATAGTTACATTCACAATCAATCGTATCAACTTTTGGTATCAAAATATCATGATACATATCAATTATTTGGTTAGTGATGCATTAATATGAACATGGATTTTTTTAAGACAAGGTGTGCCCAGAATAAATTAGATTCTTAGATTATAAGAAATTAATAAAGCAATAACACAGAGAATTGTTGCATCATGCATTGTCTTTAGGTTAGCAGAATATAGTGGACTCTAATTAATTTTGTTTCTTACCTGAAAAATTTCGACCATCCAACACAATATTTGGCGCACACATGTTTCCACCACATATATATACGATAAGCTTAGTTGGTTGTATTCTCTACGAAAAGATTATAAGTTATAACACATAATTTTTGTTTATCTGTTCAAATTTTGATGAATAGAGTTTCGATACCACGGAACTACTTGGCGAGGGTGACATGAACGGATAGAAAGTGCACCATGTGATGTGATCCCCACTATATATCCACTAATAAAATGCTAATTTATTAGGCCAAAAAAGATTTAGAGAAGAAGAATGAGAAAATGTGTTAAAAGGATACATTTATTTTCTATTGTTTATGCAAGAGTTTTCAAGTATTATATAAAGTTTGTGCATTGTATGTACACTCTTGAATGATTTTTAAATGAAATTAGTTCCACCTTAAAATATCATAATGTAATATTTAAAAAAAATGGTGAAACACACGTGTATATATTTAACTTTGATATGTGCATTTACCATTTAAAACTTTGAAATTTATAAAATGACATCAAAATACCGAAAACAAATAATGATGAAGCATTCATTTTCTTCTTTATCTGTGTTTAGTTCGTTTAGAAATATCTAATTGTCACAAAAAAATAGACATATTCGTGATATCTAATGTATTATATTCGTATGCACCAAACAATTTTGATTCTTTAAATTTATCAAAAGTTAGCACTTTAAATCTCCACTAAATACTTGTCGAACTTTATCAAAATAGTCCCTTGTGTATAATCACAAGTGTTCTTTGGTCCTTTACTTTTATACTTTTAAACATAAATAGTCCTTTTATGTTTGTAAAATGTGGAAGTGTATATGTTTGGGCAGGTGAGTCGGTTTTTGTGAATTGTTTAGGTTTGTAGTGAATACGGCCTTTTAAGCTAAACAAAGAAATGGGCTTTTACCCAATATGGCCATTGGCCCATGGGCCTTTTCCATGGTGCCTTCTTTCATTTGAACTGTTTTCTCTTTATATTATGTTAATCTCATTATGTATATATGTAATCAACTACTGTAATTTGTTGCTATGATTTTAAAAAAAAAAAACTATTTAGAAGGAAAATTAAAAATAAAATATTTGAGAGTAGTATAATAACTAGAGAAAAATAATAAATAAATCCTAAACAGATAATTTGCAATATAGGAGGTTATACATTAAAAAAAAAAAAAATAAAAATAAATAAAAGTTGATATAAACCTTCTAAATATATATTAAATAAAGTTGATGGTCATGGGATTATCTTAAAAATGAGAGTTTTAGAAAAAAATTCAAAATATTGTTAGTTGTAGAATTCATAAGGTTTTGTGGTTTCGTGGAATAATAATTGTTATAGATTATAATCGACCCGGTAGCAAATCATGAGTGATTTAACACCCATAACATGCAATCATACACGTAGCTAGGTCCATCGTTATCTTTACTTATCGTAGTAGATGATTTTTAAAATCTTCAAGATAAAAATATATATTTTTGAAAGTCATTATCTATAAATAGTGTAAGAAGTTCTTTACACATAGTGGCAAGTAATTATATCTACTATCAGCATAAGAAAATTATTTACACCATAAAGTTACATTTTAAGAAGTTTTATATGTAAATATCATTCAAATATAACCTAATATCGTAAACAAAAAAACAAATACACACTAACATGTGTATAATTAACCTCAATCTTCAATACACAATAAATCAAGTAACAAAAAAGAGAGGAAAGAAGAAAAGATTAACGATGAGAAATATTGCACATATAATATGCATGGATTGGAAGAAATTAAAAATTTGATCAATCGAATGCATCGATCATGAACGTGATACTTTTTCATGCACTCTCATAGTCACCACCACGGAAACTACTCCCACCATCTCTGCTATAGTAATCGTCTCCACCATCTTCCTCTCCTCCGTCAGCACTAGCATATCCATTATCACCACCACCATCGTCATACTCATAGCCACCATCAACAGTTGGTGTACTATCAACCCCGTTAACACTATCATTAACAGAGTTATTCTCACCATTTCCATAACAAATACCATCATCATGACTAATATATCCGCTATCAGCACCACCATCATCATCATCATTTGTATAGACGACTTTAGTAGTGGGCCCTCCTAAAGCAACTGTATTTGTTGCACCTTTTTGTGCGTACGTATAATATTTATCATCTTCTTCTTCAACATCAGATAAATCAGGATCTAACGGAGGTGAATGAGGAAAGCTCCAATCGCGCCTTATACTTCGATCTTTTTCGAAGCCTCCGCTACATAAACAAGAGAAAAGGGATGTCATGTTGAGTTCTAATTAATTGTTCGTATGAAGAAGGATAGCACTAAGTAGGATTAAAATAATATTGGAACTTATCAAGTTGTTTAATTAAAATATTAATAAATGTGCAAATAATGGGGAAATTTTTTATTTTTATTTGGTAAACTAGTTAAGCCCCACGGAGTTTGTTTATAATTTTATGATTTATATAAAATTAGAGTGGTTGAGAGCTGAAAACTACTTCAGTAGAAAACAATATAATACCGAAGCTGGAAAATTTTATCCTATAGTCAACAAAAATTATATTACTAAAATATATTGGCATATATATATCACATTAAATAAGTTCAACCACATTTTATCAGCAACTTGTCACCAATTTTTTGTCACATGAGTTGGCATATGCTTCTTGGATATACTACAACTAATGAATTTTAACTTATATGTATTTTGTAGTGTCAACAATATATTTTATATCTTCATATTATGAAAAAATATTTATGTGTAATTTTTTACGTAAAATTGAGATTTATATATAATTTTGAAAATAAAACAGGTTATTAGCTGTTATAACATGTATGTAAACGACTTCTTCATATAATATATCATTATATTATATTGGCGGATATTAATTTTAATTAATTCAATAATAAAATAGAGGAGTACTTATTCTTTTATGGGGAAATAAGAAGGAGAAATTAAATTATAACATTTTGTACGAATCACATATCTAATTACATAAATTCTCACCAAAATAACATAATAAAATAGGAAAAAAAAAACTAGCCACATGCATGTGGCACGTAAACATTATCCTTACAATATTAATTTAATAGCTACGATTTTGACCAAGTCAACTTCCTCCACCATCACCACCACCACCACCACCACCATCACCTCCACCATCACCACCATCACCATCTATAGCTATGCTCGTCAAAGCTGCTGACATGGCAGCAGTGCCAGCCACTAAGGCAGCACCACCGCCACTTGCGTCATTGCCATTATAATTCCCCCCTCCTATTCCACCAGAACCATAAGTTTGACCAGAAATTGACGCTCTGTTTCTTCGCCTTGCATCGATCCCCACAGGACGGTGCTTCTTATTGTTGCCTTTCTTATAACAAGAAGTGAAGTAAATAACAGATACAACAAACGCAAAAAGAAATAATATGATTGCTATAACATACCCCTCCATTATTATGATACAAAAACTTTGAAGAATTGAAAAAAAATAGAGTCTTTGGATTTTAGAAGGTCCTTGAACTTAATTAGGTGACACTTTTTCAGGAAAAACCGATGTGTGCATGTGAGTTCATTTAAATTTAAGTTTCCTTCAACTTGGGTTCATTGACTTTGTGTAATTAATTTCTTGAATTTTCTTTTGATGACAACTAGGCTACTCTTTTAGTATTAATTAATCAGGTTTGCTTGATTACTGTGTATTTATTTTCTTGATCGACTATATAGCTAATAGGTATTGATACATTTGTTACAGTAATTACATCTGCTTTAGAGTTTGTCCAACTCTTGATTAAACTAAACTACTACCCCCTCCGTCTAGTTGTCTAAAATTATTTGTCGTTTTAAAATTTTTTAGTACATTTCATAAATAGAGGAAACATTTAATGGAGAGACCACAATTTAGATAAATAAGGATAAATTAATCAAATATCCCTCCTAATTAACATTTCTCAAGGGTCGTATAAATGACAGATAATTTAAGACGGAGGAAGTAACTCTCTGGATACCTATGTATAGAGAACTCACCCTACTTACTTGATAGAATCATATGAATGAAGGATTTTTAATATCATGATATGGATTTATGTTACAAAAGGATATATTTGAATACAGAACATCATGTTTTTTTTTTTTTTGGTTTCCCACCCGGTGTCAAGAGCCACATTGGAGCCCCGACTAAATCCGGGTTGCGCACTACAAGGGGTGATGCTCCCAACAGAATTTTCTTCATACCCAGAGCTCGAACCCGAGACCTCTGTTTAAGGGTTGGAGGCACCACAATCCATGTTGATGAATACAAAACATCATGTTACAAAAGTATAACCAGAACAAAACATCAAACCAAATACAGTAGGAATTCAACTACTGTAATGACTCTCTTGCTGTAACACTCTTTATGTGCTTCACCTCCATGTACAAGAGTCAATTCTCTCTTTCAACAATACACCTGAATGCAAAATCTATGTCGAGCACCCAATTTAGGTTGTTACAGAAGTCGTGATTTCTTTTACCTGCAAGTGATTGTTTCGAGGATGCCTAGGACGGCTGATAAAGTCCTAACATATGTCCATCCACACACCTCAAAGCAGCAACCTACAAGGACCATATACAGTATGCAATAGGTCAGTTTCATCAACATAAATGCTGAATGCAGAACAAAATTCTGAATCAATGTGTAAATAACGAGCATAAACCAATTCCGGTCAACAATTTTGAAAGCAACCTTAAGAAATTTTGGTTACCTTTCCATGGATTTCATATTTGATGGGGCCATCCAACTCGGCACCTAAAGCCAATAGTTTGGTCACCGAATTGTTTATATCATCAACTGTAAAGGATAGGAGGGATGAGTATCCCTTCTGCACAACAATGTCACTGTAAAAGAAAAGTTAGCAGCTAACCAGTTGTATGACGCTCAATAACAACAACAACAAAAAAAAAAAACAGAATCACAAACAGAAACTAGTGACCAATTGATATGAAATAATCAGTAGGCAAAGACAGACAATTGTCATGGTTTATGCCTAATTGAGATGCAGACTACAACTTGAAGCAACTGCACGCAACATTGGGAAGGCTATTAAATCAAGCAATGACAAAAAATGCAGCTAAATACAAACCACAGAATATAGTAAGCAAAGGATATCAAGCTAGGCTTACCATATATCCGAAAGCAAACAAAACAGAACTCTAGACTAAGCAGCATATCTAGGACTGTGAAGGTGATGCAGTAACAGTTAAGGTTTATAACAACTCGACCTTATCTTGACAAGTACAACTCTTTCAAACAACAAATCATCCTTGTATGCACTGAAGCAGCCTTAGTGCATATACTAGATGGCTCATAGTTGCACTAAAAGGGCAAAAAATTTCTAACACTTCAGCTCGTGTGGATGTGGTTAAAATATACATTTTCCTAGACTTTCTGAACACTCGTTACAGCTCAAGAATCTGATCCAAGATGTATCTTCTGTTTGATAGTCCACAAGTATCCCAGCTTAACATCAGATACTCTTAAGGAGCTTGAGTGAGCTGCTTTGCATCACTGTCTACAACACCTATAAACTAAATCCTGCCAGAGCTGCCCAATTTGAAATTCTTCAATAGAAGACCAGCATAATATCAGATTGGTAATATGACACACCGGAAATCTACAATGTCTTATTTTATTACTCCTCACAAAAAAATTTCGTGCCAGAATTGTTCATATGTTATTCCTTGATCTAAAACTAGCATAGCACATGTAACTAACTATGATGTAAAATAAAAAAGAGAATTTTCTATAATCCAATTTACTCTAACTAAGGGAATAATTCTTTTTTCTTAAAGTATATTAACCAATGATCTTAAAAGGCAAGCCACTGGCAAAATTATTAGCTTACAAGAGAAGGATCAAATACTCCTGATGTCCCACGAAGTTTGCCATTTTTTAATTAAATATGTTCCAAGGAGGTACACTATAGTAGCTTAACGAAGTTTTGTTCCTTCTATAGGTTGAAGATGTACATAAGCTCAGAAAAGACTCTTGAGACATATGTTCTTTATTCCCACCAAAACATCTACAATTTCTCTTACGCCAAATACTCCAAATACGCATATAGAAACTGCTTCCCAAAGCTGCATTCAACTCTTAGCAATGAACTGTCCATTCCAATTCAAACTAAGAGAGCTTTTGACCAAAATTTAAAAATGTATATATTATTACCATTTTGATATGAGGAGAAATGCAAATTATAGTTCTCGAAAACCACTCTTACAATATAGTACACAGAATCAGAAGAACCCAAAATGAAGACATTATCACATGTTTATCATCAATCAACTGCTTTTTTTTCCATACCCCTCCCTAGGAACTCCCACCCTTTTTGCTCCCTTGGCGACTCGAAATTACAACCTTCGGGTTGGAAGTGAGGGTGCTTACCATCCGATGAACTCTCTCTCGTCAATCAACTGCTTGTTAGGAGAGAAACATTAAAAGATCCTGAAATTCTTAAAAGCCTCTAACTTTTAAATCCAAACACATTAAACTACCCAGCACCAAAACCCAAATTAAGAACTTAAACACATCTTTCTGAACAATAACACGTTAGATGAATATTCAAGGGAAGGAAACACATTTAATAAGCAGAAATCTTGAAAATCCAAAAAAAGCACAAACTTTCAAATATAAGCAGACCAAACTACCAAACCCCAGAACCCAAAATGTGAACTTTAACACGTCTTGATCCACAATCAACTATTAAGATGATGATTCAAGAAATTTGCCAAAGGAGAGAAAAGTACCTTGATGAATGCATGAGGGCAAGTTTGAGGGGCCCAGATTGGAGCTCAGCCCATCTATGAGTACAGACATTAATGGAGAAATCCAAACCCTCTGAGTAAAATCTTGCTGCTTTTGGTACATCCTTGTGTAGCTGTAGTATCCATCTGAATGATGCTGCCATTTTCACCCAAAAGTGAGACAGACCCTCTTCGTTTAGCTGCTCTATCGGGTCGGGTCGGAACAAATGGGTCGCCTGGTTTAGTTAACACTACATTTCAAATTATGGACCCGAATTAAAGGGAAAGTGTTAGGCACCTAAAAGGTCCATTAAAATTAGTTCACTCACCGGACAAATCACTTCACCAAAATAATAAAATTATTTTGAATTTTTTTAAAATTAGAATAAATGTATTTGATAGTATCGCATTATTTTATTTAATCGACGTAAAGACGAACATTAACAATGTTGGATATAAATATATTAGTTACTTGGAGTAATGTTTTATGAGTTAATAACTTTGATGGTCACTCAACTGTTAATTCTTTTCATAGAAAGTCACTCAACTTTCATTTTCTGTAGGATTATCCTGAATTGTTCTAGTGATATCTTTGAGCTCTTATTTGGCCCGGTGTAATATGCTTTTGAGTTTTGACTGAACATCATCTAATTAATCTATAAATTTTAGTACATTTCTTTCCATTTCGATTGGAGTGTCACCCGAATAATTAAGCTAATTTGTGATGGAAGCCTAAATGAAGAAAAAGTAGGGTGTAATCATTACGGAGGAAACAAGTTTCTTAAAAATGAAGGACATAACTTTCTGCAAATAGAAAAATAAGTTATACAAGTAACATTCCACATTGATTATGTCCTTCACACCCTTCAACATACCTTATCTTCACCCTCACCGTCACTTATTAGAGATGGAAGACTTATGCTTAGAGATGTGCAAATACTCTAGGACTTGAATTGTAAGATTTATTTTTTACTTCAACGAGGATAAACATACATGGACCAATAACAATAGGTGTTTGTGTAACCTACGTACGTAATCGGCAACTCAATCAATATACACGTAAAATTACATGGTTTTGTTCTTTTAACCATTAAACTTATGTCTAATTATGCATAAGAACTCAAGTCATATTTGCCGTAACCACCTCCGCATCCACCACAACCACCGCAACCACTTCCGCCATCAGTGCCACCACCGTAACAACAACTCTCCTTAACCGTATCACCGCTACCAACCACTGTCGCTGCCACTGCACAGCCTGCGACAGCAGCTCCTCCGGCGCCGGACAAACAAATCACTAACGCAGTTCTAAATCCATCGGCTCCACAACCTATTTCCACATCGCCTACTTTATTTTCCTTGATCTGCTTGCGTGCGTAGAGGCATATGACGCATATGGCGCACAAAATCATCAAAATTATTACTATAAGAAAAACGGAGAGCATGCCCACAATCATCGGCATATAATCCATTGTAAATATGCTTGCTTATCCTTCGACCTACAGGATGACTCAGTTGGTTTGAAGGGGTGACGGATGACCCAAGATCAAACCTCCATCAATGTCTTTTATTATACAGTGGGGGTTTACCCACGTAAAGTGTTCAACACAGAGTCCTCAATATTATGATAGAGCTTATAGCAACTACAGGTTATTCTGGAGTTCCAAAAAAGAAAAGTTTGCTTGACAATGTAACTATTTTAGAGGCAATTTATAGGATGTCATCGACCAAATACGTACGATATTATTTTTTCCTCTTCATAGACCATAGGATAACTTTGGAATTTTTCATCCAGGGGTATGTTGTAAAGGCTATGCCTTGAACACGGAAATATCAAACAACTTTTTTGAGACATATTTATATGTTCGTATCACAATATCCTGAGGTATGTTGAATGGTAATATATCCCATTAGTTATATAGTAAAAAGCATAATAATTTATTGCATGAAGATCAATCTTACTTCCCCAAAGAAAAAAAAAATTCACCAATAAACTCTTTTTTACTCCTCCATCTCCTAAAAGAGTAAAAGAGAAAAACAAATAAAAAAAAGAGGTAAAGGCCAATAATATGCATTTAGGCCCATTAAGATTAAGACGTCTGAATCGTTTTTTTAAAACTATAAATCAATTCAAAGTTATCTCCACATCCGCTACAACCGCAACAACCGTCACAATCGCCTCCGCCATCAGGCGTTTCCGGCATAGGACGAACAAAATGACCAAAATTGGGAACAGAAAAATACTGAGTATGGGCAAAATAATTATTAAGTCCATAGTAAATATGGTTGACAACTATTTTATAAGCTATTTATAGGAAGCCACCGACCAATTACGATATTATTTTTTTCTCTTCATAGCTCATAGGATAAATTTTTTTTTTATGTATTCAAGTTGTAATATTTTTTGAATCTTCATATATAATCCTTAAATCATATCACTAGCGTTTACATTGGAACTTTTCAATTTATATATTTTTAGTTCCCTTGTAATTAGAAGTATCATGAATTGTTCTATCGATATCTCTGAGTTCATATTTTGGCCTGATAGATACTTGACATAAGATCATCTAATTAATCTATAATTTAAGTACCTTTCTTTCCAATTCTATTTGCGTGTCAGCCAAAAATAATAATTTAGTTGGTGATGGAAGCTTAAAAGTAGAAAATGTAGGGTGTAATCCATACGGATCAGTACAACAAATAAAAGATTTTGGGGCAATTGTTTAGTGGCAATGATATAACTGGTCTGCTATATTATATTTAACATCAATAATATAATATAAGTTTTTATAATCAACACTCTCTCTCTATATATATGTTGTTAAAAACTTTAATGACTCTGAATATAATGATATTAATTCAATTATCACTAAATATTTTACGACATGAAATATTGCTACTAAAAAGAAAATGTATTCCCCCTAATTATCTCTTCTGATTTAATGCATTCACCACAACGATGTTGAATACGCAAGACACGACAAATCTGTAAAGCTTTTCCTAATTTGCAGTAGGGGTGTACATGACCGGGTTGGTTCGGGTTTTTCAAATATCAAATCAAACCATTTGTGTAAAAAAAATTAATTTATAAACCAAACCAAACTAATAAAATTAGGATTTTTTCGAGTTTTTCAACCTTGGGTTGGTTCGGGTTTTTCAATTACCAAACCAAACCATTGTGTCGAATTTTTTAATTTATAAATCAAACCAAACTAATAAACCTCGAATTTTTTTAGATTTTTGGATTTTTTCAGTAAAGTTTGCATACAAACATATAATTAACTTGTGCTCCAAATATTTCTTTAGTCTAACCAAAATACAATTATCTAAGGTGTTTCTTAAGAAAATAACACAAAATATGAGATGAGTACTGATGACACTAAAATATTCAATAAAAAATAATAATGAAATCATCGTATAAAATAAATATTGCAAAGTCATAATTAAAATGATCACAATTTAAAAGTACTAAATCATGCTAAATAAGTTTAATAAATATTAGTTACATTACTAAATATTTAAGGAAAATTTAAAATTAGATTGTATATTTTAATTGTCTAAATCAATGTAAAACTAAAGAACAAATATTCAATATTATTGTCATTCTTAGTGTTGAATTGATTTTCTTTTTGCATTAGTATTAATTTGATTTTGATTTAAGTTTTATTACAATTATCAACATCTATGAACTATAATCTTTATTGGACCATTCCGAATTCTAAGTTTCAAACTTGAAATAATATATTAAAAGATAAAAACTATTAAATAGTATAAGAAATATTTTTAAATTATATCAAAGTAAATATTTTTATGTATAAAATAAATTTTAAAATTACATATATAACGTCGGGTTGGTTTGGTCTCAGTTGCTTTTTTTTAGTTAAAACCAAACCACCCCAAATATAGTTGGGTTTTTTTTTCCAATACCAAACTAAGTCAAACCAAACCACTAGTCCGATTTTTTTTCCGGTTTGACTCGATTTGCGGTTTAATTCGGTTTTCGGTTCGATTTTGTACACCTCTAATTTGCAGTATACATCCAAATGCACGATATATATATATATATATATATATATATATATATTTATCGATACGAGCCTTACACGTGTATATACATCAAATTATGCCTATATGGTGTATTTAGGATCAATCAACACTCGCGTTAAAATGTTCTTTCACAATATAAAGAATAATTGAAAAATAATTTGTGACAGCTCCTCACAAAGGTCTCCTACAGAAAAATTGATGCACACTCAAATTTAATCATGAACAAACACAAGCGTACTTCAAATTCCCGCTGAACTTTAAACAACTCAACGGCCGCAAATCACACTTGAGTTTTTTAAGAAAGAGAAGAATAGAAAACTTAGAAAAAATGTAGTTTAAAAATGAGAGAAAACCTTTTTATTTATAGTCAACAAAGGGTATAATATGAACATGTGTTTGTTGTGCCTTATTAGAAAAGTCACAATTCTTTCGAAACATCACAACTCATTAAAAAATTACAATCCTTCAAATGTGAGAATGTGTCTACTTTTAATTGGGAGTATTATAGTAATTTAACATTCAAGTCAGAAAGTTCACGCATTTAAGGTAGTGTATATATATATATAGAAGCAGAGCTAATGAATTAACTTGGCAGTTACATTCAAGGTAGGGCTTTTATATATATGCATACAATATATACCTTCTACTTCGATCATACTTGGCTACTAACACAACACTTACATTCAAGGTAGGACTAACTTCCACTAACCATACCAGGCACTAAGAATAATAGTATACATGCTAAAGAACAAGTAACTGATTTGACTAAAGCCTCATTGATTTTCATTAACATTAAGACGTTTAAAGCTGAAGTTGGTCTTCTAACAAACGACACTGTTGTCATAGTCACAACCACCATCATTGTCAACTACTATTGTTATTATCACCGCTACAAAACCATTGTAGCTATCGCTACACCACCTTCAAGAACAGCTCGTCCAGTGTCGGCCAAACCAACGATATTCCTCTCTCTTAATCCGCGGGCCCCACTACCCGCTGCCATTTCGACATCGCCTCCTACTTTATCCTTATTATCTCGATGGCGTTTGTAGCGCCATATGGCGCACGAAATGATCGAAGTAGGCATCACTACAACGCAGAATACGATCGCAAAATTGTTTAAGTCTCCCATAGTACAAAATATGGTTGTCAATTATTTTAGAGTCTATTTATAGCCAGCCATCGACCAATTGCGAAATTATATTTTCCTCCTTGACCAAGCTCATAGCCTATAGGATTAAATTTTTTATGTACTCAAGTTGTAATTTATATATAATCCTTAAATCACATCATTAACGCTTACTTTGGAACTTATATTTTGATAAATTTTTAGTTCCTTTGAAATTTAGTATCATGAATTTATATATTGATATCTGAGCTCATATTTTGGCCTAGTAGATACTTGACATAAAATCATCTAATTAATCTATAATTCAAGTACCTTTCTTTCCAATTCTAAAGTATAACCTTGAATTCCAAATTGGATTGATTAGTTTATTCCCCGCTTCCAAAACTCAATTTCTTATAAGTTTGGTGTACGGCAATAACAATATATTCGATGTAATAATTCACAAAAGGTCTTCAATGCAAATATTGTTAGGACCGAAAATAAGCAGGTGTAATGCGGAAGCTAGCAAAACAAACCTTGAAAGACCATGAGTAAGAAGACAAACGAGAAACACACCAAAAGAGACAAATTTAACGTGGTTCGGTCAATCGACCTACGTCCACAAAGGAGATGAGCAATCCACTATAAATATGAGAGTACAAAATATAGAGAGAAACAACCTCAACCAATTCACTCGGAATACAAGGAGGTACACAAAATTCTCCTCCATAACCGCAACTCTCAAAACCCTAGGACTACATTGTGAATGCTAATTAAGTTAGAAGGAACAGACCAATATTTATAGAGTTCTAAAACCTTTCCTACAAGAAAAGGACTACTCAAAATATTAAAACCTTTTCCTAAAAGGAAAACTTATTTATGGTAAGAAATCAGGGCAAATAAACCCCAACAAATCTCCCCCTTGGCCTGAATTTCTGACAAAATAAATTTGTCCACCTTCTTCACATAATCTTTAGGATCTTGCATCTCTTCTCCATAATCTCCTCCATCAAATCTACGTCTCGACACAGAGAACCTCTCTGAAACAGTTTCTCCAACAAAGATCTTCATTACTGTAAAAAAGGTTACGACTAGAACTACACCCGCCAAGATGAACACCCATCTCTAACATGGTTCCATCATTGAACCATGGCTCTGATACCACTTGTTAGGACCGAAAATAAGCAGGTGTAATGTGGAAGCTAGCAAAACAAACCTCGAAAGACCATGAGTAAGAAGACAAACGAGAAACACACCAAAAGAAACAGATTTAACGTGGTTCGGTCAATCAACCTACGTCCACAAAGGAGATGAGCAATCCACTATAAATATGAGAGTACAAAATATAGAGAGAAACAACCTCAACCAATTCACTCGGAATACAAGGAGGTACACAAAATTCTCCTCCATAACCGCAACTCTCAAAACCCTAGGACTACATTGTGAATGCTAATTAAGTTAGAAGGAACATACCTATATTTATAGAGTTCTAAAACCTTTCCTACAAGAAAAGGACTACTCAAAATATTAAAACCTTTTCCTAAAAGGAAAACTTATTTATGGTAAGAAATCAGGGCAAATAAACCCTAACAAATATAGAACAATAAAAAATCAAAATAAAATATTCACAATTGAGTGATTTTTCAAAATTACAAATCAATTCAAGTTAACCACAACCACCTCTGCAACCGCCACAACCACCACAACCACCGCCACCATCACCACCACCACCGCAACAACAATCATTGTACACAAGAGAGAAGAATCAAGAGAGATTCATTTTAGAGATTGAGAAGAAAAGAGAAAAATCCCGTTTTTGCTTCTGGAAATTTTCTGCTCAGGCAGTCCGCTTCAGATAGAGTTTGCTTCTGAAAATTTTTTGCTCAGGCAGTCCGCTTCAAATAGAGTTTGCCGCTTCGTTAACCATCGGATCGTGCTCAAATTTGAACTGGGAGTTCTCAACATCTGGTTCTTGTAATTCAAAGGTGGAGATCAGATTCGGAGGTTTGTAACTTCTGATTTTGGGGCGTGAACAGTAGCGCATTTTTGGGTGAAATCTCTTCTTTAATTCTCTAGTTTTGTTGCAATCTTGATTTGTTGTTGCCCGTTATTTGGCGCTTGTTTTGTGGCCAATTTTGGAGAAAAATTTTGTAACTGTTTATAGTGAAGATTTTAGTCCTGTGGTTTTTTTACTCTTCACATCAAAGGATTTTCCACGTAAATCGTTGTGTCTTGTGTGATTGACTTATTCTTATCTTGTTGCTTTAGTTTGGTTGATATACTTGTTGTCCATTCTTCATATTGCTTGATTTGGTTTGTCTTCTCTTGGTTCAAATTGAAAGGAAAAGTTTAGATTTGGGTATTATTCCGCTGCTATCCTGTCTGACACTCTTGTTAGTGTCTTGCCTTTCCCAACACCGGTTCCAATCGCTGCCACTGCACCACCGGCACCAGTCAAAGCAAGTATTTTCATTTTCATGTCTCTTAATTCGCGGGCTTTAGATTCACGAGCTTTTAATTCGCGGGCCCCAATTATCTATTTCCACTTCGACTCCTCCTTTATCCTTATCCTTATCGCGTATGCGACAATACATTTTGTACGAAATAACCGAAATAGGTATCATAAGAACACCAAATATGATCCCTAAAATGAGTCCGTTCATCGTAAATATGCTTAACAACTATTTTAATTGGAGGCTATTTATAAGAAGCCACCGACCGATTATGATATTATTATTTTCCTCTTCATAGATCATATGATAAATTTTTTATGTACTAAAGTTGTACATTTTTTGGCTCTTCATAGTACTTAAAACAAATCACCAACGCTCCTCATTTCATATTTAGTTTCTTTGAATCAAGGGGTGTGATGAATTATTCTTTATAATTTAAGTAGCTTCCTTTTTAATTCGATTTGTGAGTTAGCCAAATAATTAATCTAGTCGGTGATGGAAGCCTAAAAATAGAATATGTTATCTCTAATTAGGACGTGCTTGGTATGAATGAAAATGTTTTTGCACGAAAAATATTTTTTTTTTGGAAAGTAAGTGAATCTCTTACTTATTTTCTAGAGTTTGGTAAGTAAGCAAGAAAATATATATGTTACGTAGCAAAACGTTACAC
Organism: Solanum pinnatisectum; assembly: GCA_035578085.1. NCBI lineage: Eukaryota > Viridiplantae > Streptophyta > Magnoliopsida > Solanales > Solanaceae > Solanum > Solanum pinnatisectum. Next base: position 41,958,518 of record CM069082.1, on the reverse strand, counting down.
AAGCGGATAGGAATGAGGAGTGGGATTTTGGAGTGGCGAGGATGGGATGGTCAAGGGATGAGAGTTAACTACGTGGGGAGAATAGACAATAATAAATTTGGAATGTCACTTATGCAACTTGTTTTCCCTACTTCCATTAGGAAAGTCATTTTCCTCATTTTTAAAGAACTTATTTTCCTAGAGAAATATTTTCCAAATTTTTTTATCTAACTAAAAAAATTGAAAATATTTTCTGAATAATGTTTTCCTCCGTATCAAACACACCGTTAGTCGTACAATATCCAAGGAAAAAGGACGACCTAATCTTGATTTAGTGATGCTGTTTGAATTTTCTAAGTCAATAGTTATGGTTGACCTTATTCTTGAACAAGAAAATGGGAGTAATTACATAATCATAATGATTACGTGCATACAGAGTGAACGACTAAGTGAATATCACATGAATGACACGCATATGGATTAAAACCTTATCATAAATATTAAATATTAATAACAAGAAGTTTCAAAGGCGGATATGAGTTATCTAAATCTATTACTTTTAGCGTGTACTATAATTTTAGGTAGACAGATTACAAAAATTGAGATGATAAAAAATAGGAATATAAACTCATAACTTTAAGAATATAAACCTATTGCATGTAGTATGAGATCAGAGAAAAGAAAGATTACATATGTTATTTTAAGGCTGTTTCATCACCAACTAGCTTAATTATTTCGCTGACATACACGAAATCTAATTGGAAAGAAAGGTACGTACGTAGTACTTAAATGTACTTTAATAAACTAAATTTTGATTAAGTACATTGAATGATAAATTAATCTCATGTCAAACATTTGCCATGTCAAATATGTGGTCGAATTCAGGAACTGAAAAAAGAAGAAGGTAAAATTCCGTGATAGCGCTGGTGATTTTGATTTTAGGATTATATATGAGAACCAAAAAATATTACAACTTGAGTACATAAATAATTATTCCTATATATGGGCTATTGAAGAGGAAAAAATAATGTCGTAATAATTGGTCTGTTTGTCCGACTATTTTTTAGTTCGTTCAAAAAATAATATATTTTTTAATTTTAATAGCTTTTTAATTTCAATTTTTCATTGTGATATGTTTAATTAATATCATAAGATTAAGGGTAGTGAGATATTTGACATATTTTTATTTCAAGATCATAAGATTTTTTTTTTTAATTTCTTAAACTAACGTATCAAATCAAAATAAAACAAATAAATTGAAATGAAACGGAGAAAAAACTACTCTACAAACACCTACGGTTAGTCCATGTATATTAATCCTCCTTGAACAAGAAAATAAATCTCACAAGGCTAAAACTATATTTCCAATAGAAGCAAAACTTAAAAAGGAAAAAATATTAGTCATCATGGACCAAAGATAGGTGTTTGTAAGTTTTTGTAACTCACTCAATATCTTGCGGTAAGCTGAGGCGAACCGCGAACCCAGAATGAGGTGAACCTGGATTTGAAGATTTTTGATATACCAATATTATCTTATATAATCTTAAAATAAAACACTGATAAATCGCTCAAGTCGGATGAAATTTAATCCATGCGTCGCACACTATATACATCCTAAAGAAAAGACGTCCTAACACGGTAGGAAAAGATACAACTAGTAATAATGATTTTTTTCCCTTTTAATATTGTTGCAAAAATATTTAGTGGCAACTCAATTAATGTTATTACATTCAAAATCACAAAATCGTCTACCGACATTTATATAAACTACAAAACCACGGTTTCTAGTGTGCCCGGTGGGTGTCACTGTAAATTAACCACGATTTTAGTATTTGTGGCAACATTTTGGTAGCCACAATCAGTGCAAATTAGCTACGGTCACTTCGGAGGTAAATCTGACTCTGAAAAAAAAAACTAAAAATAACATATATTAGTTATTTTTAAATTAAATTATTATTACATTTTAAAATATTCATCAAACGTCAACGCGCGGTTACATATATTAGTGTATACAGAGGGCGGATCTGTTGAAATTTGGTAGGTTTTTTTTACTTTTTTTCTTTTTAGTCTAAAAATATTTTATAGTATTTAATTTCCTTTCAAAGTCTAGGATTTACATTAATTGCAAAATATTTAGTTTTATTTTAGTTTAGTATATAGAAGGATTCTCCTTTAGTTTAGTATCTAGAAGGATTCTTCTTTAGGAAGGATTCTCCTTAATTATTTATAAATAGGGATGTACTCTTCTATTTGAATCAATGCAAGAATCAATACAAAGAGTTATCATTCATTCTCTCTTTAATTTCTCTTTCTAGTTTCTTCAATTTCATAACAGTGGTATCAGAGCCTTACATTGATCTTAATGGATCTGTGAGTTCATTGAAGAAGAACTTTCAACCACTTTTAATTCATATCTATTTTCAACCCAATTTTAACCCGTGCATTTATTTTTAACGCAGGGCTACTTTTAACCAATTTTTAATCTATACTATTTTAAATCTTATTTTCAAACCATGACAAGCAATACTCTTTCTTTCAATGCCCCACAAACCTTCAATGGTGAAAATTATCAAATTTGGGCCGCTAAGATGAAGTCTTATCTCGAGGCTTATGATTTGTGGGAAGTTGTAATGGAAGACAAACCCTTACAACAACTCTCTGAAAAACCGTCTGACGTTGAAATCAAACTTCACTCAGAAGAGAAAATCAAAAAATACAAAACCAAAATTGTAATTCAAAATTCAGTTGCAGATTCAATTTTTTCTAAAATCATTGCATGTGAGACAGCAAAAGAAACTTGGGAAAAACTTGAGAATGAGTACCGGGGAAGTGAACGAGGCAGACAAAATCAAATTTTGAATTTGACAAGAGATTTTGAATCTCTTAGGATGCAAGAGGGTGAGACTATCACTAATTATTCTGACAGAATTTCTTTGATTGTCAATAGAATCAGATTGCTTGGTGAGGATTTTAAAGATAATAGAATAGTTGAAAAGATTCTTGTAACTATTCCCGAGAGATTTGAGTCTAAAATCTCTGCTTTGGAAGAGTCTAAAGATCTCTCTACCATCTCTCTTGTGGAATTGATAAGTGCTCTTCAAGCACAAGAACAAAGAAGAGCTTTCAGACAAGATAAAATTATTGAAGGTATTTTTTATGCAAACTATCAAAAAAGAAAAGTTGATTATCCTCCTTGCAAATATTGCAAAAAGAAAACACACTTGGAAAAATTCTGTTGGTGGAGATCTGATGCATTGTGTGGAAGTTGCAAACAAACAGGTCATGTTACAAAAGTGTGCAAGTTCAAAGACACTCAAGATAAATCACAAGCATTATTAGTAGAAGAAGAATGTGAGGATGAATTCTATTAATTGCCACAACAAAAATAAGTAGAAGATATTTTTTTTGAAGAATAATTAAGTGTTCAAACTCAAGTTAGATGCACTAACTTGAGTCACTAACTTGAGTTTGAGGGGGAATGTTGAAATTTGGTAGGTTTTTTTTACTTTTTTTTTCTTTTTAGTCTAAAAATATTTTATAGTATTTAATTTCCTTTCAAAGTCTAGGATTTACATTAATGGCAAAATATTTAGTTTTATTTTAGTTTAGTATATAGAAGGATTCTCCTTTAGTTAGTATCTAGAAGGATTCTTCTTTAGGAAGGATTCTCCTTAATTATTTATAAATAGGGATGTACTCTTCTATTTGAATCAATGCAAGAATCAATACAAAGAGTTATCATTCATTCTCTCTTTAATTTCTCTTTCTAGTTTCTTCACTTTCATAACAATTTTTTTTTTTTTTTTTTTTTTTTTTTTTTAAACTTGTTGGGTTATGAAGGGTGATTAGGGCGTCATGCGGAAGCTTACAATTTGCAAATCATATAGTTGATAAATCAGATAACAAAAACTTATACTAAAAATCAAAATATTATTATATCAAAACTAATATAAAGAAAAACATTGAAACTTTAGAGAGAACAAATCTCCCCATAAACACGACTCTTAAACGACTACATTGTGGATGTTCTTGTTCTTGTGTTAGAAGAAACAAACCTATATTTATAGAGTCCTAAAACCTTTTCTTACTATAAAAGGACTAGCTACTTCAAAACATTTTCCTAAAAGGAAAGAATAAACCAAATATGAAAGAATATTATATTTTCCTTTCAGGAAAAGTAAAAACATTTATGGTAATGTTTTGTCTTTTCTTTAAAGAAAATAAATCTTAAATAATGGTAAGAAAATCAGGGCAAAACCCTAACATGATCATTTCCACAGTCCCTTTCTTACCACTGAGTCATCCATCAATTTTGTTAAGGATTCACAAGTTATATACATATATATTCATTTAATTTTTTAGTACAAATTCAAGATATACAAAAAAGCTACTGAGTTCTTCCGAACCCACAAACCCTCAAACCCTAACACTAGGGAAAAAAACTTCTTATATATATATAAGATCTCACTATGGTTCCAAGCGTTTTACTAGTGATCAATCAACACTATGGGGTCACAAAAAATTCACAACTACCCCGTCAAGACTGTATATTAATCTCCACAACCACCACAACCTCTGCCATCACCACCACCATCACCACCACCGCAACAACAACTAGTGGCGGATCCAGGATTTCGAGTCCGTGGGTGCCAAATAGACTTATCGATTAATGTGCCAGCTTTTTTCCTTAAAAAAAGGTGATTGGAGCCTTTTTTTTTTCTTAAAAAATGTCTGCAGCAAATTTCTAGAAAAAATAGGTACAAATGGAATTCAAACCCGCAACATTAGCCATCTAAAGTTGCCCTCCTACCGTGGCACCATAAGCCAATTTTGTTTACTGGGTGCCACGCTTTATATTTATATAAATATTATATATATATATACCTATGTATATATAGAGTTTCCGTCGAAGTTAGGGGGTGGCGTGGCACCCCCACACCCATGCATAGATCCGCCACTGACAACAACCCTGGTAAGTCCCAGCATCTATTGTCCCAGTTGCTCCTCCAGCACCACCACCACTATTGTTATTATCAACCACTGTTACCGCCGCTGCACCTCCAGTGACACCGTCCAAAACAACCATATTCCCGTCTCTTAATCTGCTTGCACCACTACCTATTTCGACGTCGCCTTCGTTGTTCTCTTTATTCTGGTGGTAACAGCAGCAAGCCCCAATGACAATAACGATAATGGGTATCCCATAAAGGCAGAATATGATGAAAAAAGTGTTTAAATCCATAGTAAATAGGCTTGTCAACAATTTCAGACAGTATTATATAGGAATAACTTTTCATGTACTCAACTTGTAATAGTTTTTGGCGCTGAGCTCATATTTTGACATGGCAAATGTTTGACATGAGATAAGTATATTAATCTAAGTACAATTTATATATGTACTGCCTTTCTTTCCAATTCGATTTGCGTGTCAGCCAAACAATTGAGCTAGTTGGTGATGGAAGCCTAAAATAACAGTATACATCGCATTTAAGGGTGTGGTTTACTAGTTAATAATATAGGTTGAGTATCATAAGGTCTCAGGTTTAATTTTTAATATAGATAAAAACACTAGGTGATTTGTTCCTAATCGATCCAATATTTACAACTAAATTAATCTTATTCACCATTTCGAATATACAATGACAACTTGGTTCACAACATAACTATCTTCCGGCCATATAATTAAAAAAATATCTAATTTCACAAACAAAGCTTTTTTTTTTTGTTTTCATTCGGTGTCCGAAGCCCACATTGGAGCTCCGATTAAATCCGGATCGCGCTCTGCAACGCTTCCAACAGAATTTTCTCCATACCCAAGACTCAAACTCAAGACCTCTGGTTAAGGGTGAAACACTTCCACCAGTGCACCACAGCACATGTTGGTCACAAACAAAGCTTTATGATAATTAATAGCGTCAAAAAATGATCAACAAATACTATTTGGGCTTCCCCCAACTCCTAAAAAAAGGAGGGGGAGAAAAGAAGAGAAAATCAAGAAAGGAAGGAGGAAAAGGGTCTATAATGCTCATTAATTCATAATGGAGATCTCAAATACGGTTATCAAACACTTAAATATCTAAATGAAAAATTCACAACTACATGAATTCATAATGGAGTTCTCAATACGGATATCAATTTTAACGTTGTCATTTAACTTTTTGCATGTGTACTCACTTCGAAACGACCTCAATCGTACGACATAGAAGTTAGTCTTCATAAAATCTAGCTTGTGTTTAAAGTTTCATATGATAAAGTTCAGACACAAATAGCTGAACTTTAACATTATTACCTCACCTTTGTCGTGTTTATCAAGAATTCATGCACTTATGATTAAGTTCAAATGGAACTTCCAAAACTTCCAACTTCATTTTGACGGCGAATCTTTCTCCCTTTAAATTTTTTCTCTACTTGAAAATATATATAGCTTTAGCCTTGAGGAATTTATTTCCAAGTTCAAGTTTAAAAATTTTCCAGTTCAATTACCAGATAAACATACATGGGCAGCAGTTGGCTCAAGCATTTTACATGTCCACAATTTTCAATTCTTCGTCATCCTAACACCTGTTTCACCCGCTAAATAACTATTTTTCAGCCGTATAATTAAAAAAACGACTATTTCACAAGTAAAATTCATGATAAATAACATCAAAAAGTAATTTAGCGATCACTATTTTCGCTTTGCCCAAATCGTAGAATGAAAAGAAAATTATTTTTAAAAACCTATAATGCACATTAATTTACAACACACAGATAGTTATAAAACACCGGATAAAAAATCAAAACAAAAAATTCACAACTAGTAGCGTGAAAATTATAAATTAGTTCAAATTAACCTCCACCTCCACAACCGTAGCAAACACCTCCACCTCCGTCACCACCACCGCAACAACAACCCTGGGATGTACCAGCATCTATAACATTGATGGTACCAGTTGCTGCTCCACCACCACTGTTGTTATTATTACCGCTACCAACCACTGCCGCCGTGGCTACTCCTCCTGCACCGGCCAAAACAACCAAATTCCGGTCTCTTAATCCGTGGGCCCCATTACTTATTTCCACATTGCCTCGTCCTCTATTCTTCTCCTGGCGCTGGCGTTTGGCCCGGCATGCGCCGCACACAATAAACAAAATGGGGAACACAAAAATGAAGAGGAAGGGCACATCAATGATTGGGTCTATTGTAGATATGGTTATCAACTATTTTAGGGGTTATTTATAGGAAGCCACCGATAATAACGATATATATTTTCAAATTCATTATAATACCTACTCCAACTTTTTTTGATTAGGAGTATACATGAATTGTTCTATTGGATCTGAGCTCATGTTAGCCCTAGTGGATGCTTGCAATAATTTTGTTAATATATGATTTAAGTACCTCATTTCATTCCAAGTCAACAGAAAAATTTGACATTATTATTTTTTTTTATCGAGTCGATGTAGGCATATATTAAAAGATTATGTTCCTACAATTTCTTTAGCAAAAAATAAAATAAAGGCTTATTGTACTTGAATTTCAAATAAAACTTTTCAATATTTTATTCATTCAATATTTACAGTTGAATTTGTCTTATTCACCATTTTTAATCCAGACCCTTACAAAGTCATCAGATCAATATGAAGTTTCGTTTACAAGTAGTGTTCGTTTTCACTATTTCTATTTTTGTTATATTATTATTTAGATATGTATATCTAATAAAAAAATTCACAACTAGTACCCTTGTCAAAAGTGCAAATTAATCTCCACATCCACCACAACCCCCGCAACCACCCCCATCACCATCACCGCAACAACAACCCTGGTACGTACCAACATCTGCAGTAGCATCACTACCAACAACTCTCGCGGTGGATTCTCCGGCCCCAGCCAAAACAACGATAATCCCATCTCTTTGTTCTGAGGCCGGAGTAGCCATTTCAACATCGCCTCCTCCTTCACCCGTATTTGGCTCGCGTATCTTTTTGCATACGAGACACAAAATCAACGAAATGGGTATTGAAAGAATTCCAAATGAGAACCACAAAAACGTTAAGTCCATACTAAATATAGTTGACAATTATTTTACTTTTTATAGGCTATTTATAGCAAGCCGCTATTATTTTTCCCCCTTTATATAAGAAAATAATAATTTTTTAGATACTCAAGTTGTAATATTTTTTGTTTTTTCATATATAATGTTTTAAATCAATTCACCAGCGCTTACTTTGGAACTTTATCATTTCATTTTAGTTCCTTTCAACTCCAGGAGTATCATGAATTGTTCTATTGATGAATCTGAGTCTATTAGGCGTGGAAGATGTTTGACTTAACATCATCAAATTAATATAGAAATTTTAGTACCTTTCTTTCCAATTCGATTTGCGTCTCACCCAAACAAAATGTGGATGAAATTTAATCTATGTCTGGCAGACTTACATATATCCTGAAAAAAAGATGTCCTAACACAGTAGGAAAAGAGATATCTAGTGGCAATAATTTTTTCTTATATATTGCTACAATTATATTTAGCAGCAATTGAGTTAAAGCTATTGCATTTAAAGTGCTAAATAAAAATCATTTAGCAACATTTATATTCACTACAAAAAGAGCTTATCATCTAAGCAACTCATTCTTGTTGTTTATTTTGATGGTTGATACTTTTCCTTTTAATTAAGTTTTTCTTCTATTTGGAAATAATTTTAGGCTTGTGAGATTTATTTTCTAGTTCAAGGAGTATTTATTAATTCAGAAAGAGTTTCAAACGATAGAAAATCAAAATAAAAAATTCACAACAAAGTGATTTATCCAAATTACAAATCAATTCAAATTAGCCGCAACCACCTCCACATCCACCACAGCCACCACCATCACCATCATCGTAACAGCTTCTCCGGCCCCAGCCAAAACGACCATATTCCTGTCTCTTTGTTCTGGGGCCGGAGTAGCTATTTCAATATCGCCTCTTCCTTCATCCGTATCTGGCTCACTTATGCATTGAATATATATGAAGCACAAAATGATAATCGAAATTGGTATTACAAGAACGCCGAATATGACCCCCAAAATGATTTAGTACACAGCAAATATATATGATTTATAACTACTCTACTTTTTCGAGGCTATTTATAACAAGCCATCGATCAATTACGATATTATTTTTTCCCTCTTCAATAGCACATAATATAGGAATAATTTTTTATGTACTCAGGTTGTAGTAAAATTTTTTAGATCTTCATATATAATCATTAAATCATATCTCCAACACTTACTTTGGAATTTTTCATTTTATATATATTTGAGCTCATATTTGGCCTGGTCTTGACTTAACATCATCTAATTAATTTATAAATTGTAGTACTTCCAATTAGTTTTGCGTGTACCCAAACCAGATGTTAAGACTAAATTAAGGAAGAACAAATAATCATCTCAACTAGGGGTGTTCACGGTTTGGATAAAAATCGATTCAAACCGAAAAATCGAACAAAATCGATAAAATAAAATCGATTTTAATTGGGTTTGGTTTGGTTTGGTTTTAGATTTTTGAAAACCGATTGTATTTGGTTTGGTTATGATTTTTTTCGAAATAAATTGAAGAAATAACCAAACCAATGAATTATATACATATATTTTATTAATATACATATTTAATATATTATTTTTATAAACAATTTTAAAGATCTTATACATATTTTCATTAAAATTTCTTTATAATTTACTTATTGAAAACAAAAATATCCAAGATGAAACATTTATCTTATTGATTTCATGTGTATGAGTGTCTATGACAATTCTTTGTGGGACTGAAAATGTTATTATCTCTTCCTTCTAGGCCAATATAGTGAATTTTAAAGTTTTATTGATAGTATATTTAGTGATCGATAGTTCAGTAATTTAAGACATTCTAACTATTTTTCTTTTTGAATGGATTGTTGTCACTTTTTTCACATTTTGAATGAATTGTTTCTTTTATTTTTGTGTATGGTTAATAACCGAATAACTGAACCAAACCAAACCGAAACCGATAACCACCGAACCGATAAATGTATATTATATTTGATTTGGTTTGGTTTTGATAATTTTAAAACCGATTAAGTTGGTTTGGTTTTGATTTTGATCAATAACCAATCCAAACCGACCCGTGAACACCCCTAATCTCAACAAATAATATTGACTAAATGTTACGTTACTCCCACAAAATTTTACATAATGTGTGTTTAGTGGCGATATTAAGTTGTGGCAATGGGCAAGTATTTTCATAACTAAATGTTGTGACGAATTCTTGTGTTGTCACTAAATATAAACATTTGTGTCGACTAAATCGCCACAAAACTTAACCAATACGCCCAAAAAAAATTGCCCTTTTGTAGTGTGCAAAGAGTTTAAATGTTTACTAGTATTTATTTAAAATAATTTAATAAAAATCAGATTTCTAATATCTGTTAATACAAGTAATTAAATATAACAGATCATGATAACTTTTAAAATATATTTCAGTGAATATGATATAAAAATAAAGGTATATAATTTATAACAAATTTATAAGAGATTATCCATTTATATTGATGGGTGTATAAATAATTTTTACCCTATTAAAAATATATGTTTAGATGTGTGGAAGATATACTATAACCACTTATTTATTATTGATACTAATAAAGGACCAAATGTATAGTATAAGCTAATTTCTTCCTTACATCTATTAAGAAAATTTTGGATTTCTGTACAAAATTATAAATAAAACATAAAAAGATTTTGTGGCGAATTTAAAAGGATGAGCTCTACCTAGTGGAGACAACTTCTTATAGGTCTCCATAAATACAATTTTCATTTATATACTATTTATTACTAGTTCGCGACTAAAAGTATCACCTTCTGCGACAATCATTTGAAGTCGCCACTAAGGCTTGTACTTTTGTGGCACCTATATGTGTTGATATTAAAAAGTCGTCACAAAAAATCGTATTTCTTGTAGTGAGTAAAATGCAGAAGAGTACTCTTTGGATCTTTAATTGTCTATTGCCGTAATGACATCATGGTGTTTTCGATTTGATTTTGATTTAAAAATATTTTCAGCTAATCTATTTGAAAATATTTGTGCATAATTAATTTGAACAATTTTTAAAAAATATTTGTATATATTAAGTTGACAAATAATGAGTTTGAAAATTGACCAACATCATGCATCGTTTAAACAAGTGAATAAATCATAGAATGTTGTTACAATAAATACTTCATTAAAAGGAATTATTACAAGTGTAAAATGAGATGTCTTCTCCTCCCATTCAAGGGATTCCATAGTGGGCAAAAAGCTTATGAATATTACCATTAAAAAATCTACTAGGATCGAGTTTCACCATAGACAATTGATAGTACTTTTTAACAATAAGATTAAAAAAATATATATCAAGAAATGCTATTTCTACTCCCCACATTAGAAAATAAATAATTCAAATTAACCCCCACACCCACCACAACCACCACAACCACCACCACAACCGCCGCCATCACCACCACCACCACCACCTCCACCTCCGTAACAGCAACAACAATCACCGTCACCATCGTCACCGCCACCATCATCGCCACCGCAAAAACAATCTATCAGCATCTCAAGTAGTGTTGGTTCCGGTAGCTTTTCCACTACCACCCCCTTGTCCCTATCCCCGTTACCAACCACTGTTGCTGCCGCTGCACCACCGGTGCCGGCCAAAACAACCAAATTCCCGTCCTTCAATTTGCCGGCCCCACTACCCATTTCGACATCGCCTCCTCGAGCTTTATCCTTATGCTTCTGCCGTTTGGCGCGGTGTTTGGCACGGCATTTGCCGCACAAAATGATCAAAATGGGGAACAGAATAACGCCGATTATGGGCGCAATAATCGAGATTAAGTTCATGCTAAATGTGCTTTTACTTCACAACTATTTTAATTAGAGGCTATTTATAGCAAGCCACCGACCAATTATGATATTCTATCCGCTTTAATTTGCTTTTCTGAATTTGATAACTTGACACGAAATTTAAAAAAATTAAGAAGACTTTTTATGTTAAATTAAAGATACGTAGAATGTTTCAAAATGTTTTTTAGTTTAAACAGGTCACGTGAAAAGTTGAAATGAAAAATTGTCTAAAAGGAAAGAAATGTTTTTTTAATTGTGAAATAAAGCCAAATTAAAAGACATGTTTATATAGTATGACTTTTTTAAAATAAGAAAAGCAAAAGTAAGATAAACCATATGAATACGGGAGAGTATTATTTTTTCCTCTCTGACGAACTTCACAACCCATATGTTTATTTGTATGTACTCAAGTTGTAATGTTTTTGTCTCTTCATAATCCTTGAAACAAATCACCAGCGCTTACTTTGGAACTTTTCATTTCATATATTTTTAGTGCCTTTAGAAATCCAGGAGTATCATGATATATTTGATAGTACAAAATATTATATCGAGTGACATTTTGTTTTGATAAAGAAAATATTTTGTCTTGAACTTTCTAAGATATTAGAGATGCCATTTCAAAAAAATTATATTATCTCTTTTTATAAGCATGTTTAGAATAGAATAGTCTCCTAAGAGATCTTAGAATTTAAAAAACTTTGTATTTATATTAACATATATTTATTGAATTAAAGAACATGTACAATATATATTACTACTTGATTATTGATTTTTTAATGTAGTCAAGTTGTGATAAATCAAATCACCAGTGTTTTCTCAGAAGTTTTCTTTTCATTTTTTAGTTCTTGAATCCGAGCTCATATCTGACATGGCAAATGTTTGACATGAGATTAGTTTATTAATCTATGTACATAATCAAAAATATTAACTAGTACTAGTTTTTTAATCTAGTACAATTTAAATACCTTTCTTTCTAATTCGGTTTGCGTGTCAATCAAACAATTAATTCTAGGGTTTAAATGAAGAACAAAATTACTATTGACATACCCTTAAGAAACAATAAATAATAGGGTTAATATTACTATTTTATCATTTGAGTTTATCAAATTTAATACTTTGAGAAATGTGTTAGACGATAACTAGTATTTAATAGCAAGGGTAAAATAGACACAAAATGTAAATTATATCTTCATTTTCTAAACTGAATAAGTATTATTGGATAACTATTTTTAGTATAGTGGACAATTATTGTTGGACGAAGTGAGTAATAAAAAGGGATTGCGTGTAGACATACTAAAAGAACATCACTTGAATATTGCTATGGCGCATGATACTTACTTATATAGATAATTAATATCTTGCTGATGTTAATAACATGTTTATTTTATTTTGAAATTAGTTAGTGTAATAGCGACTAATATATATTACCACAAGAAGTGAAAATTAATTAATATCACTACTAGCTTGTTATGCAATGCTTGTGTTGAACTAAACGTTCTGGAATACTACAATAGTGTCAACCCGAGAAGATTGTGGATTTTGAAGTTAATCTCGAAAAAAGTTTAATTTGTATCTGAATTTTTATATGGTAAATTTTAGACACAAATTAATGGCCAAACATTAGTATTTTTGCTTGATGACTGAAATTCAAATGACACTCAAAATACTTCAATTTTATTTTGTTGGCTAAGTCGTTTTTTTGTTGAAGTTTTATTTCTACTTGAATATATATATATATAGCTTTAGCCTTTAGATATTTATTTCCTAGTTCAACTAGATAAACTAGGGATTTTACATGTCCACACGTTCTGTTCTTCATCATTCAACACCTTTTCCGCATGATAAATAACTATATTTCAGCCACATAATTAAAATGGCAATTTCACTAGTAAAACTTCATGAAAAATAACGTAAACTTACAATCAACTTTAAATTATCGTAATATATACAAATATAGAAGAGAATCCAGAAAGAAAGGAGGAAAAGGTTCTATATTAATTTATAACGGAGTTTTCAATGCACTAACAATTATAGTGAACCTCAAGCGGCTTTAATTGATATTTCATGGTGCACTAACCAATAGTTTGAGGCTTCAGGTCCGAAGAATTTTTGCAAGAAGTTGATCTTCCAGAAGTGGCTAAAGGTCTTCTTAGGATGAATAAATTGGATTTTCCCATCTTTTGAAAAAGAGCCAAGAAGACTAATTAGTAGATACTTGTACTTGAGATAATTTTGTTAATCTATATTTAAGTACCTCATTTCATTCAAAGTCAACAAAAAAAAAAAATTGACAATTTATAAATCTTTTTGTTTTTTTTAATCAAATTGATGTGGGCATATATATATTAGAAGATTATTTTGAAATTGATCGAGTACATGTACGAATAAGTACTATATGTTCCTACAAATTCTTTCAACGAAAAAAAAAAGAAATAAAACATTACACGAGCTAGTGATCGTTGAGAGCCTGTCTGGCCAAACTTCTTAGAGGTTAAAAGCACTTTTTTATGGCCAAATTTTCAGTTCTTCATCGTCCAACACATTTTAGACGGAATAAAATTCACAAATTATTATATATTTTAAGTTTTGCTTCTATTTGGAAATATAGTTTTAGCCTTGTGAGATTTTAGTTTCTAGTTAGTAGATATTTGTATAAGTTAATCGGTGTGATATCAACATCATTATTCACTGCCCCTTTTAAAGAAAATTAAATAAAATTAACATTGCTTTCAGACTCGAACTCACATCTATATATAGGTTATTTTGTTTTTTTCTTAAAAAAAATTATCTCACACCATAAGGCAAATACAAGAACGGAGACTTGACATTACCTTCGAATACAACACACGAATAATCCTTCACAGGAAAAAAAAGGAAGGAGATGCTAACATTGACAATTCAACCCTCACAAAAGGCCTAAAACCCACGATCTATAGGTTTGTGGTGAAATATACCTAGTACTTACTATCTAAATAATACCCTCTTGTTCGTATTCACTATATATTTTGACATTAGAGGTTTGACCATTTATTTTGTGCGCACCAAACTCCTTAAAAAAAAGGACAAAACAACCCAATAATGCACATTAATTTGCATTATTATGCACCTGAGTAATCTCCTCTCGTCTTAATCAAAAGTATAAATCACTTCAAATTATCCACCACAACCGCCACCATCACCACCACCGTCACCGCAACAACATCCCTGTTACGTACCAGCATCTGCAGTAGTGCTGGTTCCTGCTGCAGCTGCTCCACAACCACCACTATTGCTATTAACCGCTGTCGCTGCCGCTGCCGCTGCACCACCAGCGACAGCTAAAACAATCATATTTCCATCTTTTAATCCTCCGCCTCCGCTATGATTCGTTGTCGCACCAATTTCCACATTTGCCCCTTCCTCCTTATTCTGCTCCTCTATGCAGTATATGCAGCACAAAAAGAGCAAAAATGGAAACACAAAACTAAAGAATATAAGTATAATAACGCTTAAATCCATACTAAAAATATATGCTTCTCAACTAGTCGGGTACAACTGTAGAGGCTATTTATAGGTGCAACATGCCTCACGGGCCTCTATCTGCTCTTATATCATGTTCAAGTGTGTGCAATTTCATCTAAAATTAGCTTAAGTTGTTAGAGTATATTTTTATTAATTAATGATATTCTCGCAATATTAGTGTGTTGTTTTGTTACTCGTCTGACCGTATAAATAGTTGTAGTAGTATTGTTTCTGTAGTTTCTTTTCTTACGATTTTTGTTACTATCTATTGTTTCTTGTACTTCAATTGTTATTTTCTTTTTTTTAGTTATTGTTCAGAATGTTTTGCTATATGCTTTCATTTCCGTTTAGTTTTGTTTTTCTCTGGATTGCCTTGGACTGTTTTTCCTTCATTTGAGGGTCTATAAGAAATATAGTTTGTCTACCTATGCGGTAGGGATAAAATTTGCATCGATTATCTTTTTTTTTCTTTAGTTATTGTTCAGAATGTTTTGTTATGCTTTCACTGTCGTTTATTCTTTTTCTAGATTGTAATAAATGAAATCATTAGAGCTTTCTCGGAACTTTTCTTTTCGTTGTTTCAGTTGAAAACATCCAAGCTCATATTTGACCTGGTAAATGCTAATAAGATTAATTAGTTTATTAATCTATATACTTGATCAAAGATTAGTTTATTAATTTATAAATTTAAGTAGCTTTCTTCCCAATTCGATTTGCGTGTCAGCGAAACAATTAATCGTGATGGAATACCGAATGTAGATTATGTAATATCTGGGTCAATGTTATCTTGATTTAATGTTACTGCTTAAATTTTTAAGTCAATATTATGGTTGACCTTATTCTTGGATAGAAATGAAGAATAAAATTAACATAATCAAAAGGATTATGTGCAGACAAACAAAAAGAATGTCACATGAATAGATAGTAATTAAATAAGTTAAATCATTTGGACTACAACATTATTACATGGATATAAGCTAATCTTTTCCCCTTTTTCTTTTAAGTTGTACTTCTATTTGGTAATATAGCTTAAGCCTTTATAAGACTGTGAAAACTTGAAACTTTATGGGATATTCGAGATGTCTAGAGAAGTATGTGTCTTTTTTTATAGATGTGATCTACAGTTCAGGATAAAGTAGCCTCCGAAAAATCTCAAGGGGGTCTTAGGGTTTGAAAAACTTTATATTTAATTTGTGTTAAAATATTTATTAAATATAAACAAAGTATATTACTTGAATAATTTTTTTTATATACTCAAAAGTTGTAACTAATCAAATCACCAGCGCTTTCTCGGAACTTTTCTATTCATTTTTTTTAATTCCTGAATCCAAACTTTTATTTGACATGAGATTATTAGTTTATTAATCTACAAATTTTGTACCTTTCTTTCCAATTCGATTTGCATGTCAGCCAAACAAGCCTATAAATTGAAAATGTAATCTTGATTTAATTCTACAGCTTGAATTTTTAAGTCAATATTATGGTTGACCTTCTTTTAGGGTTTAAATGAAGAACAAAATTAACATAATAAAAAAGGATTACGTGCAGACAAACAAATTAAGAAAACGTCACTTTAATATAGCAGGTACTTATATAAATTAAAATCTTGTGGATGTGAATAACATGTGTAATAGTCACAACTAGATTTTATATTGCCACAAAAAGATAGCGTAAATCAATTAATATCACACTACATCAAAAATGATCTTTATTGAGATAATAAATTAATTATCGCTAAATAACTTTTAAAGACAATTAACACTCTTTCTAAATATCCCTTAAGCCTACAACGACATTGAATCTAAAGACAATTAACTAATGCCGATAAAAATTTTAACTATCTTTATTAATATGCATATTTATGACCGCTAAAAACTATTTTTGTTACGATATCACTAGCTACTAGCTTGTTATTCAATGCTTTAATTAGCCGTGAGATATTTATTTCCTAGTTCAACTAAGAATTTTACATCGTCCTACACCTTTTCCTCATGATACTATTTATCAAGCCACACAAATTAGATAATTTCATAAAAATAAAATTTCATCATAAATAGCATTAAAAACAAAAAAAAAAAAGGAAAAAACTACAATCCACATTAATTAATAATATACAAATACAAATACAAAACATCGAGTTAAAAAAAATTATCAAAACTAGTAGTGTCAAAACTACAAATTAATTCAAATTAACCGCCACATCCACCACAACCACCGCAACCACCACAACCACCGCCATCACCACCATCACCACCGCAACAACAACCCTGGGATGACGACGTACCAGCATCTGCAGTAGTGGTTGCTGCAGCACCACTGTTGCTATTATTACCCTTGTCCCTATCACCGCTACCAACCACTGCCGCTGCCGCTACACCACCGGCGACGGCAGCTTCTCCGGCGCCGGCCAAAACAACCAAATTCCCGTCTCGTAATCCGCCGGCCCCACCGCCTATTTGCACATCGCTTGCTTGAGGCTTTTTCTTATTCTTCAGGCATTTGGCGCACAAAATGACGGAACTGGGTATCAGAATAACGCAGAGTATGGGCACAAGTAGGAGTAACTCCATAGTGAAAATATGGTTCAATTTTAATTACACCCTATTTATAGCAAGTCAATATTGTTGCAGTAAACTTTAAGGATTAGACATATATTACTACCATATACATTAATTTTATCTTTACTTTCAAACAATTACATATATTATCATTTTTAATTTTTTTTACTATATATTATTGAAGATACAATCATAATCATATCCCTTAAAACTAGAATTGATTAATTATTTTTACATTTAAACTCCAAAATTAGTGTTTTAATAAAAAAACAAATATATTTCTCTCGAAGAGTATGAGTTAGGGTCAACAAACATGATGTTCTACGTATAGTTTGTCAACACACATATCAAATTCTTAGCCTTTGATTTTCTCACTCTCAAACTGAACCCCTACGAATCAACCATTTTTTCTCCTTCTCGCGCGTAAAGACAATGGGTATCGTTGTAAGCAGAGATTTCAAGCCCAATAGATTTATCAAATTAATTTGACATTGATGATGATACCGATTGCATACCTTTTATACTATGGATCAACCAAGAAAGTTCGCATCACTTCTCCCGTCGGATCTAGACGCAGTGAGCAACACCGATGAATCAAAAGGTGAAGCAAACAGTGCCGCGGTGAGATGCCTAACCACCCACGAATGTAATCAAAAAATTTCAATAAGCAGAGATCTAAGCATGTATTTGACACTTTATTAATGTATATGATATATTATTGAGATACAATTAAATGTGTCTAGTTTTTATCTGTATCTTATTAGCTGTGTATGTATCTAATGAATATACTGGAGATTTACGCATTATTGGAAATTTACGCATGTATTTGACAAAATTTGTTCTTGTATGATTATCATGTATCTAAGTGTTTAGTTTGTTGGATACATTATAATTGGTAATAGATGCATCAAATTAATGAATTTATTATTTTAAGAGTAATAAAATGAAACTAATAAAATTGAATGACCAAGATATACATGTTTTTGTCTTTTATTAATAATAATGAATTTATTATATAAAAGAATAATAAAATAAATTAAACATAGATACACTCCTTGATTTCCACTTTATATTAAGAAATTTAATTAATTTAAATTTCTAGAATTAATTGTCCATGTATTTTGAAAATCCTCAATTACTCCTCTAATTAAGGCAATCCATTACAATCAATTAATTTGAGCAAATAAAATATGTATCTCGATTTTAAAATTCCAGATACATGCATCTCGATTTTAAAATCCATCAGATACACTTATCTCGTGGATTCAAAATCATGTATCCTAAGCACGAAATATGATAGAGGGAGTAATATTTGAAACTATCAGGAATCTTAGCAATTAGGACCTAAACTAGTGGGATTTATGTAGTTTGCCCAAATTTTAAAGTGATGAAAAATAATTGTTATCACAAATAGAATATGATGACATAGTGATTTTATGATCATCCCTTGATTATTTTTCTTTACATTGTTAATGGTATATTTCTCAAACTTAATATGATATGGACTTTCATATGATATATTTGTAACTGCCCAGAACATCGAGCAACAAGGCTTTGAGAAAGATAAAATTTAATGTTTTGATCTCTCTGTGAATACCTAACACTTTGTGAGATATTCGACATGCCTTCCAATGGATAAGTGTCCTTTTTTTTATAGGCTTGAACTAGGTTTAGGATAGAATAGCCTGACTCGAAGAATTTCTATGAATAAAGTATTTATTATTTAAAAATATTTATTGAATATTTACCAAGTACATCACTTGACAAGTTTATTTGTGTACTCAAAGTCGTAATAAATCAAATCACGAGCACTTTCTCGGAACTTTACTTTTCATTTTTTTAGTTCCTAAATCCCCAACTCATATTTGACCTGGTAAATGCTAATGAGATTAGTTTATTAATAAATATACTTGATCAAGGATTAGCTTATTAATCTACAATTTTATAGTACCTTTATTTGCAAGTAGATCTGCTTGTCAGCCAAACAATAAATATAATTGGTGATTAATACCTGAATATTCTTTGTCTGAGTCATACAATATCCAGAAAAAAGGAAGACCTAATTAACAATCATCTTAATAAACTCAATGTAATCTTGATTTAATGTTATTGTTTGAATTTTTAAGTCAATATTATGGTTGCCCAACTTCTTGGACATATAAATGAAGAACAAAAGTGACATAATAAAAAAGGATTACGTTGTAGATAAACTAATTAAAATAATATCGCATGAATACCAACTAAATAAATTAAAATCTTGCAAATGTTAATAACACGTTTAATATATTTGAAAAAATTTTAGTGCAATATTTCTTGGTGGGCTGGGCCTTAGTTACACCTTGGGCCAACAAACCAGTCTATTTTAAAAGGGGTAAATTAGACAAAATGTCAATTAAGTTAAACTTTTTAGGGAAAACTACAGAAATACTTCACTACTGTATATATTATTATTACTTATATTTTCAAAATATTACATATATTACCACTAATTAAGAGTATCCTACCATTATTGAGGAAATACACTTAGATACATATATTTTTGTTATCAGATTCACAAAAATAAGGAAAGAGTCAAGCGAGATTCGTATGTATCACGATACATGCGAATCATATTAGTTACACACTATATACAAGTATATGTATGTATTTGACCCCATTGTATCCCCAGTTACATGTATCTGACCGTATCTTAATGTATATGGACAACCCAATATCTCGTAAAACACGTAATATTGCAAACTAGAAGGTATCTAATTGAGTAATAAGCTCCCAAACTAGTAGGATTTATGTAAGTTCCCCAATTTTTTATACAAAAAAATAGCTCACTTAAAAAAATAAGCCACTTATTACACTATAATAAGTGGTCATTTGACATTTTTATCTTTCAAAATTTGGCCAGTCTTCTTCTTCATCCTTATTCTTCGTCTTCTTATTCTACTGCCTCCTTCTTTGTCTTCTTCGTTTTCTTCTTCTTCTCCTCTTTTTTATTCGAGGTAGCATTTACGTGAATTGTTTCAAACGAATTATATATTAAAAGACTCAAAACATAGAGAGGATTTCATATCTTAAATGTGGGGTCGTTTAGAGGTGATTTTGAGTTGATCGAGATTGAATAATCAGTGTATACTTCATGTATAGTTAAGTTATATTCAATTTTTGAGTGTATCATAGAGTATAGTCATTGTATAGCTCATGTATAGATAAACAATTGTATAGTCCGTGTATATTTTGTGTGGTTTTTAGCAATATATATTGTACCGTTAGTGTATACTTCCTATGACTTTTAACTACTCCCTTTGTCCCAATTTATATGACTTACTTTCGTTTCTAGTCAGTCCCAAAAATAATGACACATTTCTATATTAAGTAACAATTTAATTTCAAAATATCCATTTTACTCTTAATGAAATGATTTATAGTCACACAAATTTCTATCATTCATTTTAGACCATAAGTTTTAAAAGTCGTCATTCCTTTCTTAAACTTCATGCCGAGTCAAAGTACCTCACATAAAATGAGATGGAGAGCTTATTTTTTATGTATAAAAATGCATGACTATATTTATTGTAAAATAAATACTTTATTATATATATTTGAAATTAGTTCTTTTAAAGAAGGGAGAATGGTCAAATATACCCCTAAACTATTTGAAAAGGTCTAGATATACCCTCCGTTTAAAGTTTGGCTCACTCATGCCCTCGCCGTCCAACTTTTGGCATAGATATGCCCTTATGGGCGTTAGTTGGTCTGGACATATCCAGCACATTTTCCATTTCTTTAAATGCCACATGGAATTGTCATGTCATTTTGACCTTACCACATGACATTTATATGAAAATGGAAAGGGATCAATTATGCCCCTAAAAAATTCGGACCCATAAACACCTAATCCAATCCATAAATCAACCCCCCTTTTAAATAAATTAGCTGACCTGTTTTCAAGAATTTTGTTTTATTTTTATTTTTTTATGGTAAATCTCGAAAAATGAGCAATTGATTAATAAAAAAAAGGAAAAATATGAAAAAAATATAAAATTAACGCCAAAAATTTACAAATAAATATACTAACCTTAAATTCAACAATATCAATAATTTTTAAAATTTTTTAGTTTTTTTGGGTAAATCCCGAAAATGTGTAATTGATTAATAAAAAATATGAAAAGTATGAAAAACGTATAAAATTAACGCCAAAAATTCACAAATAAATATAGTAACCTTAAATTCAACAATTTCAACAATTTTTTTAATTTTTATTTTTTTTGGGCAAATCCCGAAAATGAGTAATTTAATAATAAAAAAAGGAAAAATATGAAAAAAAAAAAATGTATATAAAGTTTATGCCAAAAATTCACAAATAAATATAGTAACCTTAAATTCAATGATTTCACAATTTTTTTAAAATTTTTATTTTTTTTGGTAAATCCCGAAAATGAGTAATTGATTAATAAAAAATAGGAAAAATATGAAAAAAATATAAAATTAACTCCAAAAATTCACAAATAAATATAGTAACCTTAAATTCAACAATTTCTACAATTTTTTTAATTTATATTTTTTTCATATTTTCCTATTTTTTATTAATCAATTACTCACATTTTCGGGATTTACCCAAAAAAATAAAAATTAAAAAAAATTATTGAAATTGTTAAATTTAAGGTTACTATATTTATTTGTGAATTTTTGGCTTAAATTTTATTTATTTTTTTTCATACTTTTACTATTTTTTATTAATAAATTACTCATTTTAGGGATTTGCCAAAAAAAAAATTAAAAAAAAATTGTTAAAATTGTTGAATTTAAGGTTACTATATTTATTTTTGATTTTTGGCATTAATTTTATTTATTTTTTAAATATTTTTCCTATTTTTTATTAGTCAATTACTCATTTTCGAGATTTACCAAAAAAAAAAAAATGTTTTAAAATTGGTTTTTCGGATTAAAAATTAAAAATTTAAACAAAATTGTTGAAAACGAGTCTGGTAGTTTATTTAAAAGGGGGGTTGATTTATGGGTTGGATTAGGTGTTTATGGGTCCGAATTTTTTAGGGGCATAATTGATCTCTTTTCATTTTCATATAAATGTCATGTGGTAAAAGTCAAAATGACATGGCAATTCCATGTGACATTTAAAGAAATGGAAAATGAGCGGACCAACTAATGCCCATAAGGGCATATTTATGCCAAAAGTTGGACGGCGAGGGCATGAGTGAGCCAAACTTTAGACGGAGGGTATATCTAGACCTTTTCGAATAGTTTAGGGGTATATTTGACCTTTTTCCCTTTAAAGAAAGAACTAGACTTGCTACAACTTTCAAAGGGTGATACTTAAGAATGCCCGGACAGGGATTGGTCTCGAACTTTTGACCTCACTCAATTAACCACCACAACCTCCACAACCACCTCCACCGCAACCACCCCCACCACCGCAACAACAGCCCTGGGACGTAGCGCCGGCCAAAACAACCAAATTCCCATCTTGTAACCCGCGCTCTCCACCGCCTATTTCCACATCGCTTGCTCGAGCTTTATCTTTATCATGCTGGCGTTTGCCTAGGCATATGGCGCACAAAAGGAACGAAATCGGTATCACAAAAAAGCTTAGTATAGGCACAATAATTATTAAGTCCATAATAAATATGCTTGACAACTACTTCAATTAGAGACTATTTATAGCAAGTCAGCTGTTCCCAACAAAATTAAAAATAATGAAAATTGACCATAATCACCAATAAAAAATAATATTTCCTAATAAGTATCTGAGTACAATTCTATTTATCTCTTGATTCTTCTATTTTAATTTTATACAATATAGACTTCATTTTATCGCTAAAAACATCGAGCAACAATATTTGATGTTATGGGGTATTCGACATAAAGAAATATGTGCTCCTTTTTATAGGCTTAAGTTATTTCTAGGATAGAGTAGCCTTTGAGAAATTCTGTCGGACCTTAGAATTTGAATATCTTTGTATTTGTATTAAAGAAAATTATTGAATATGTAGAGGTATATTAGTTTGACTTTTTATGTAGTCAAAGTTGTAATAATCAAATCACCAACACTTTCTCGGAACTTTTCTTTTCAGTTCCTAAACCGAGCTCATATTTGACCTGGGAAATGCTAATCATGAGATTAGTTTATTAATCTATATAGGACTTGATTTAAGATTAGTTTATTAATCAATTAAGCTAGTTGGAGATGGAAGACTAAAAATAGAATATATAATCTTTGAGTCATATATACAATCAGGAGCGGATCTAGTGAAGGGTTCACTCTCGAATCCTCCTAGCAATATATAACTTGTTCGTTGATATTCATTTGATACAATTCTTTAAAAAAGATAATATTTGATGTTTTGATCTCTTTGTGAATAACCATAATTTTGTAGAATATTTGAAATGTCTCTTCAAAGATAATAGGTGTCGCTCTTGTATAGGCTTGAGCTTTGAAGAATTTTATATTTGTATTAAAAAGAATTCATTGAATATATACCAAGTATATGCTTGATTAGTTTTTTTTTTTTGGTGTACTCAAAGTCGTAATAAATTAAATCACCAGCACTTTCTCTTAAATTTTCTTTTCATTTTTTTAGTTCCTTAATCCTAGCTCATATTTGACTTGGGAAATACTAATGATATTAGTTCACCTACTTAGATATAAATGAAGATCAAAATTGACATAATCAAAAGGATTACATGTAAATAAACTAAAAAAGCATCACATGAATATCAATTAAGTAAATTAAAATCTTGCAGATGTTAATAACACGTTTAATCTATTTTCAAAGTGTAAAAGCCACAACTTTTAAGGCTAATTTTACCACAAATTCATATTTTTGGTGGGTTGGGCCTTTGTTACACCTTGGGACTCGGGCCAAAAACCAGCCCATTTTAGAAGAACCAGCCTTGCTACAACTTTCAAAGAATGTTCTGCAAGAATGGCCCCGAAAAGGATTGATCTCAAACTTTTGGCCTCACTTAAAAAGTTGTCCATTGAGTTTTAGTAATGGGCCTAAATTAGTCTTACCTACGACGTAGGAGTTCAGAACATCTGAACAAGTCAGAGATAGTGAACCTATTCAATTGACAACAAGTTTTGTCTCACATGCAAATGTTTAAGTGAACCTATTCGCTTGAAACAATTCATGGTGAAGTGAGGCCAAAAATTCATGGTATGAACATTTGATCAGCATGACATGCCTGAGAAACATGAATAAAAATGAGTGTTTTGGAATGCAACCAATGACAACTTGGCAAAACTTAGCCTAAGAGTCAAGTTATAACAACCTTACAAGTATTATCATTACTAACACCTAAGTAATATATATATAAACTCAACACTAACAATGAACATCCTCATACAAACATCTTACTCAGTATACGCTTTTAGCAAAGTAACAAAAACTTTCATTGCAATTATAAGCTTTTAGCAAAGTAACAAAAACTTTCATTGCAATGGCAAATGTTCAAAATTTCAACTTCCCCTACTTCCCTCCATTCCCACCTCATAACTATCCATTCCCTCCACCAAGTGTGTCACCACCCCACCAACCTAATACACCTCCTTTCCCTCCGAAAGTGGCCCCACCACGTCCACCGGTTACACCATCACCTCCAAAAGTGGCACCACCACGTCCACCGGTTACACCATCACCACCAAAAGTGGCCCCACCACGTCCACCAGTCACACCACCATCACCTCCAAAAGTGGCCCCACCACGTCCACCAGTCACACCATCATCACCACCAAAAGTGGCCCCACCACGTCCACCGGTTACACCATCGCCACCACATCCACCGGTTAAACCATCACCACCACGTCCACCGGTTACACCACCTGCACCTCCACGTCCACGTCCAAGTCCACCGATTACACCATCACCACCACATCATTATCCTAGTCCACCACCTCCATCACCAATTAAGCCACCACCTCGTCCTTTTTATCCTCCACCACCACCACACGTTGTTCCAACTCCACCCCCATCTCCACCAGGACATCATTCACATACCATCATCATTATATTCGTCTCGCTTGGTGGTCTGTTCTTTCTAGCATTTCTCTCAGTTGCTCTGTGCTGCTTCCTTAAGAAGAAAAAGAAGAAAGCCTCTCAGGAAATTGATATCGTGAAAGTGGATGAACACAGGAAAGTCCATGAAGATGTCGTAACCCGTCCAGATGGAACAAAAGCTGTCATTCTGACAATTGATGAAGATATACATATAGATGAAGAAATCGTGAAAAGGGAGAAAATCGAGAAGGGTGCACTAGGACAATTGGGAGGCGAACATTGTGATGCTACAAACACAACAGCATCAACTTCTAGTTCCAATAATCACAATCATGACCATAAAGGCTGATGAAATTTGCAAAAGACAATCTCCGTTCACATCGTTCTTTGTATCAATGACATAGTAATAATCATCACATTATAAAAATGAGAGAAAAATGTAACAGGGACATTACAAAAAAGAGTAAGCAGAACAAGTTAATCAATTTGATGTTTGTTAAATAACCAAAACATGATTTCTTCATATGTTTTTCTAACTCTAGTGAATGTTGATGTATTTCTAACCTTCATCTATGTAATGCAATGCAACCTTTGCTCCTTGTTATGAACTGCTTTAAACAACTATAATCTGATTCCTCCATTCTGTTCACCAACTCAGCTCAGACAGCTACTTCACTATGAACCTAAAGTCACTCAGCAATTCAAATTAGAAAACAGATAAAGACACATAGAAATGGTGGGAACATGATAAAAAATGGATCTTAGGCCTAACTCAACTCAAAAGCTAACTCACGAGGTGAGAATTGTCTTAAGACCATATAAAGAAGCACATAATTCCCATTCCCCCACATGTAGAAGTCAACAGAACAAAGAAGATCTTTGACAGTTTAGCAATTGGAATAACATGCTTCTACTCACTACATTCCAATTTGTTCAGCCTACCTCGTTTTCTAGTCCATTTCAAAAAGAATGACTTTTTACCTTTTAGCAACTCTTTAATTTCAACTTTCTAGACGACATGTTTTGCCCATTCAGTAAGAGAGTAAAAAAGGCACAAAATTTATAGCAAGATGATTAAAACAAAGGATAGAAAAGGAATCAGCAAGTATTTGATTAGATAATCAACCAGATATATGTGTCCTAGAAGCTCAGCACAGCCAAAATTAACAGCACCAGGAGTACAATCTGGTCACAAATCCATCATAAGTACCTGCTATATTTCATCATTTTCCTTCTCTATATCCATGTTCAAATAAATTAAACTCATTTTTTAGTTGGAGAAGCAAAAAAGACTGCTCCTTTATTACCATAAAGTTCATAACAATTAATAATCCCTTTACTCATTTACATAAGATTATAACAGAGACAGAAACAGAAATAGAAACTGCAGGATTAGAACATAACACAGAAGAAACAGTGCAGAATCCACCAGAAAGAAAGAAAAAAAAAATAATACCAAAATCTAAGTGCAGACTCAGCAGCCAAAGTCCATATCAAGATTGAAACCCTAATCCATCTGCTACATACTTATTTAAAGTGAAATGACCAAATTTGACCCCCTAAACAAGCAACGACTAGTTTGTTTAGTTTCCACTCGATACATGATGCCCGATTAAATTTGATTTTTTTTCAGAAAAGTCTCATATTATCTAACAAAGACGGCTTCATATTTAATGAATCTCTTATTAAGAATAAAAAAATGCTTACCACTCTATTCTATTTTTTGTTGGTTACCAACAGTGGAAACAATTTCCTTTATGCACTAGCATTTTAACTTTTTACCTTGTTATATTTGTAGGTCATTTAGTATAGGGTATAAAAAAAGTAAAGGGTATATTATTTCATATTTGATTTGAGATATTAGTTAATTTTATTATTATTTTATCTCATTTTATTAAAATGGTAAATTATTATCTTATATAAAAGTAAATAATCTCAACCCATTAGATATACTTGATTATTCCATCTCGCGTACGATATATAATTGTATCAATGATTATAATGGTAATTCAAATAGAAAAATGAGACATCACATAATTTTTGTTTTTGAAAAAAATACATAGCTAACGTATGTTTTAGATACTAGTTTCTAGGCACACACTTTGCGCATATACCCATATTAATAAGTATATAATATTTTAAATAAAGTTATTAGATTATGTTTTTGAATAATAAACTAAAGTTAAAAAGAAAAATTGTCTTATCCTATCTTCCTAAAAGATAACACTTTTAAATGGAACGACTTCAAACAAAATTCAAATTCAAATTATTATATAAATGCATTTAATCGTTATTTCAATTTTCTTCTTCAATATATAGAGCTTAAAATAACTTTTTTATATGATTTTTATCAACAATTACATTGAATTAGTAGTCAAATTCTTCAAATCAATGACCCACTTAATATTTTAAAATAATGACTTTTTCTACTTGATATTGAATCAACATATATGAATAGTGATATTGCCTCTTCATTTGCTTGAAACGGTAAATTATTTAAATTTCATTCAAGTCCATCTAAGTACTTTTAGATTCTTAGTCTACATGGTATTATAATAAGAGGTAATAAAAAGACTCATTGCATTTATCATATGATTTTTATTTCTTGTGATTTGCTTTTATATTATTTTTTTTTTGTACATTATAGATAAAAATAAGAGAGTAAATTTATTTAAGTACAACATAGATTTATATTTTTATTTGTCACTTATACTTAACTTTTACATTAAAAAAAATGTACAAACTTTTTTTTTTTTGCAAAAAAAAATGTAACTGATAATTAAATGGCATCAAATAGATACAAATTGTAGATCACTTTGCAATAATTACTGATAAATGAAAGTAATTTCAATAGAGTAAATAGGTTGATACTAATGACTTTGTAATAAGTGTTTGATAGATCAAGAGCTTACTGTAATGACTTTGTAATAGCTAATAAGTATTTGGTAGATTAAGAACTTACTGTATTGACTTTGTAATTTAGTTGATTCATTAAGTAATTTAAATTTTACTTATTCATATTTAATTAAATAAATATTTGATTAACTGTAGATATAAAATGGTAATACACATTTGCTGATTAAGTGTAGATATAAAATAGCAATACACATTTGCACCTGTGGCTGTTAGTGTGACATTTAAATATTAATTAAAATATATCATATGTCACATTATGTATCATGTTATGTCTATGGATGGACATTACATTTGTGTCTCATTACTCTCATCAATTGTGTAAGAATGTGGTCATTAATTGTTGTAACTCTTGTAACCACCAACTCTTTATTTCACCCATTATTCTTGTAACTTATGTAACCTTTGAACCATTTATTTGCCTAATTTACTACCCATTATCTTCCTAGTCATTGTAAAGAAGAATTCATCACCTATAAATAGTGATGGTTTTACTTTGTGTAAAAAATAAGAAAAAAGATACAAGAGAAATAGTGTAAGAAACGATGAGAAGTTTATATTGAGTTAGTATAGTGAAAGAGATAGTTGAGACAAAAGAAAATATTATAAGTCTTCAACTATATTTACTATACAAAGAAGAGAGTAATTATATATGTTGAAGAAGTGTTCTTATGTGGACCTTTGGACTCTTCAACTTATAATCTGGAATAATTAAATGAATGATTTTGTCCCATTTCTTAAAATTTTAAACTCCTGTTAGAAGTGAATATGATCATCATAATAATGTCTTGATGTTATTGATCAATCTTTATGTTGTTGAAACTTTACTTTTGCTGGAAAACATTATTATGACACATTGACATTAAACAGATTCTTACAGTCTTTATTTATATTATGTATAAAAAAACGTACAATTTAAGTTGCTTGAGTTGTACGACGTTGTTAGGTTGTAGTATCCTGAAGGAGACAAGTCAAAAGTATTACAGTTAGATCGGTGTAGATTGTGCCGCAGTGGGCTTGAATCTCCTTAAAGAGAGCGAGATATCTGCAACTCAATTAAAAGTTTATTTATTCATTTTTGTTCATTTTATTTCAACTATAATTTATTGTATGTATGGTATATTACACCAACAATTTTTTTCTATATACTAATAATCAATAACTTTGTAATGGTGTTGGGTAGACCAAGAACTTACTGTGATAACATTGTAATAAGTGTTTGGTAGACCAAAAATTTACGGTAATAACTTTGTAATAAGTGTTTGGTAGACAAAAAATTTACGTTATGACTTCGTATAAGTGTTTGGTAGACCAAGAACTTACGGTTATGATTTTGTAACAAGTGCTTGGAAGACCAAAAACTTACCGTGATGACTTTATAATAAGTGCTTGGTAGACCAAGAACTTATAGTGATAACTTTGTAATTAGTGCTTGGTAGTACAAAAACCTTCATCGATAACTTTGTAATTAGTGCTTGGTAGACCAAAAGCTTATATCGATAACTTTGTAATTAGTGTTTGGTAGACCAAAAATTTACGGTTACCACTTTGTAATAAGTGTTTGATAGACCAAGAACTTACGGTTACGACTTTATAGTAAGTGTTTCGTAGACCAAGAACTAACTGTGATGACTTTGTAATAAGTACTTAGTAGACTAAGAGCCAGTTTGAATTGACTTAAACGTTGGCCAAACTGAAGGAAAATATTTTATTTATAAACTCAAAAATTCTATACGTTTCTGTATATTTCTATATATTTCTATGTTGTTTTGTATATTTTTGTGTATTAAAAATAACTAACAATATCTCTATTTATAATAGTGAAAATCAAATTGAATTAAGACTAGGAACAACTCTAACTAACAAATCTTAAGTAAACATAAATAAGTAAATACCATAAATAACAAATCCTAATCAATTTAGAATTTCTACTCTAACTTTGAATTATTATTTCCAACACAAACTTATTTTTAAGTCATTTTTAGCTTTTGAAAATGTTTGAAAAAGTTAAAAATAACTTAAAATAAGTTTAAAATGAATTTAAAAAATTAAAAGCATGTACTTCCCTACTTTTCATTTTTTAACTTAAAAGTTAGTTAAATTTGATTTTTTTAAAATTAGTACTTCTAAAAAACTACTTTTTGTAAGTTAAGTCAAACGGGTTCTATTACAATAATGACTTTGTAAATAGTTGATTCATTCATTAATTTAAATTTTACATTTTAGTATTTAATTAATTAAATATTTAATTTATATATGAATAAAATGGTAATCAAACTTTGCATCTAAGTATATTATATATGATATATGATGATACGATGTATTTTTATTTTTAATGGTCTAAATAAATATTAGTATACTCTAGAAGATATTGTTGCTTAGGACGTGGCATAACCAATGCCTCTAGCATCATAACTTTGGATTGACTTTTAACTTTACTACTCCAAAATTTTTCCAATAAATTCACGTGTTTCATTCTCTATATTTTGTAGCACACCAAAAAGAAAGAAATACTCACTAGTAAAGATGAATTTGTTGATGATCAAGTTGTGTTTTTTTCTAGTCCTTATTTCCAATGGTTATTCAACAAAATTGGATTCTTATCCTCCAACTTGTCAAAGAATTGAGTGCCCAAATTATGATGTTATTGAATCTGGAAAAGACTATGAAATTCGTCGTTACAATTCCCCTATGTGGATGTCTACTGAACCAATTGATGATATATCATTTGTTTCCGCCACCAGAACTGGTTTCCTCAGGTACGAGTCAGTTTGTATGCTCTCGATTAATTTCACATAATCTTTCATTCTGTCTATCAATGTGATTTTTTTTTGACCTTAGGTCATTAGGCTACACTCTACTAGGTGCGATGTCTTATCAAAAAAGTCATAATTATTTTAATGTGAAAATGTGTTATTCATATTATATATCCTTTCTAGTGCTGTTTTCTCAATTCATTTTTCATTCACACCTCTTAAAAACTCAACATTTGTTTGTCTAGGCAAAACACTTCATTTCCAATGTCTTGAGATTCATATGCCAGTAGACTTGTTTGGGATTGAAGTGTAGTTATCTTTTTACGTAAATGTTAAGTGTATCCATTTGGCGTTGGCACTTTGGCAGGTTATTTTTGTATATTCAAGGAAAGAATGATAAGCATGAGAAAATAGAGATGACAGCACCAGTTATGACTCAAGTGAAGCCAAGTGATGGACCTTTATGTTCAACCTCATTTGTTGTGAGCTTTAATGTACCAAAGAAGAATCAGCCAAATCCTCCTTCAGCTGAAGGCCTACACCCCCAAAAATGGAACGAAAGTAGTTATGCTGCGGTCAGGCAATTCAGTGGATTTGTTACTGATGGTGATATTCCGGAAGAAGCTGCTGCCCTGAGTGCCAGCATTGCTGGCACTAAATGGGCAGCAGCCATCGAAAAAAGCCGGGGTAAAGATAATAGTACGCTTTATACAGTTGCACAATACAACTCCCCGTTTGAGTTCAGGGGCAGAGTTAATGAGATGTGGTTTACTTTTGTTATGGACAGTGCAATTGCCATTTGAGAGGTTATTGTTCAAGAATAAAGTTTACTATCTCATTTTCTTGTTTTGTATTAACAAAAGTATAGTTGAGAAGTCCTATTAAGTAGTAACTATGTATGACTAGAATGCTATATTATATATTGCAAATAAGATAGGTTGTATAATACAATCTGATTCTGAAAATTTGATGTTTATGACACCTCTGTGTTGTCAAGATCTTTAACCATAATTCAATTTAGCAATAGTTGAAGAAGGGTGTTGAAGTAACAGTAAAATTGTCTCTGTATGACATTATTGGTCAAAGTTCAAGTCATGAAATGAGTCATTGATGTTTGCGTCAGGGTAGACTGCTTACATTACACTTTCTTGGGATATGATCCATTTTAAGATCTTGTGTGAACGTGAGATGTTTTGTGCATTGCATTGCCCATTTTGCAACAATTTAGCAAGTTAACTGATGTGTCATGTGAAACTATAAAAAGGTTTATTTAATTTTCTACCTTAGTATTACTGGTGCTGTTAGGAAAATTAAAGAGGATGCTGAAACACAAAGGACTTTTTCCTATACCTGTTTATTCTTTTTTGGTTTTGGGGAATAGGGAGGGTGGCAACTATGCACTATGCAGAGTATATTACTAGTTTTTTTTTTCGGAGTCCGCATTGGAGTCCTGACTAAATCTAAATTACTCATGACAGGTGACACAACAAGATTTGATCCTAAAAAACTAGCAACTACCCTTTTAAACAATTTTTTCTCCCTTGGTCTTTAGAAAATTGTATTAAACACTCTTTGTATTTTTAAAATCAAACACTTATATCTCTTATTTCATACTTTTTGTATTTCAATTTTTTTTGTCTTAATTTAACTCGGCATGAATTTTATTTTATTTTTTAAAAATGATTTTTGAACTAAAGTTGCAGCAATGT
Source organism: Solanum pinnatisectum (assembly GCA_035578085.1). NCBI lineage: Eukaryota > Viridiplantae > Streptophyta > Magnoliopsida > Solanales > Solanaceae > Solanum > Solanum pinnatisectum. The sequence continues at coordinate 41,925,211 of CM069082.1, read as the reverse complement.
ATCAAAATACTCTTTAAATTTTGTGATCTTAGATATGTCACTTAAATATCATGCGTAAAAAGTTAGTAGGGTTGAGTATATAGAAAATGGCGTATTTTTTCACATAAGACAAACCAATTGAAACAGACGGTAAATGTGGTGAACTAATAGCCGTTTATCCTTGATGCTTTGTCTGGACTCTGGATTTTTGAGATAATGTTTGCCTAGGACGTGGCATAACCAAGACCTGTAACAACCTTTAACGTTTGTATTCATTTTGATATTTCACTCCCAAAATTCATTGCGACAAATTAAAACAGCAAAAAGAAATAAAGATGCTTAGTGTAAGTATGAATTTGTTGATGATGAGGCTGTGTTTGTTTCTGTTCCTTGTTTCCAAATTATGCAATGGTTATTCAACAAAGTTGAATTTCTATCCTCCAACTTGTCAAAGAATTGAATGCCCAAATTATGATTTGATTGAATCTGGAAAAGACTATGAAATTCGCCGTTACAGTTCTCCCATGTGGATGTCTACTGCTCCCATTGATGATATTTCATATGTTTCCGCCACCAGAACTGGTTTCCTCAGGTATTCTCCCACTCATACTTGCTTGGATTGAAGGGTAGTTGTTGTTGTTTAATCTTTCTACTTATAAAATGTGGTTCTGAACTTGGCAGGCTATTTGATTACATTCAAGGGAAGAACAATTACCATGAGACAGTAAAGATGACTGCTCCAGTTATCATTCAAGTGAAGCCAAGTGATGGACCATTTTGTGCTTCTTCATTTGTTGTGAGCTTTTATGTACCAAAGAAGAACCAGCCAAATCCTCCTCCAGCTGAAGGCCTTCATCTCCAAAAATGGGGCAAAACTTATGTCGCAGTCAGGCAATTCAGTGGATTTATAGCTGATGATGACCTTCCAAGAGAAGCCGCTGCCCTGAGTGCCAGTATTGCTGGCACTAAATGGGCAGCAGCCATCGACAAAAGCCATGCTGCAGACAATACTACGTTGTATACAGTGGCGGGATACAACTCCCCATTTGAGTTCAAGAACAGAGTTAATGAGATATGGTTTACTTTTGATTTGGACAAAGCACTTGCCATTTGAGAGGCTCTTGTTACTACTTATCAAAGGATACTTGATAAGTCCCTAGTAATTTTGTATGACCAGAATGCTACATTATATATTGCAAATAAGATAGATTGTATAATACAATCTGATTCTGAGATTTTGGTGGTTAAAACACCTCTGTGTTGTCAGTATCTTTCAACATAATTCAATTACAGCAATTTAACTAGTTGAGGGGAGTCCTAGAGACACGGTAAAGTTGTCTTCATGTGACTTATAGGTACGAGCTTCAGCCACTGACACTTGCAGTCAGGGTAAGCTGCCTACATAAACACTCCCTTAGAATGCAACCCTCAATCTTGCATAAACACGAGATGCTTCATGAAAGGGGCAACTACGCATATTATTCAACATACAGATTGTCAAGATAATTAGCCACAGCAAGCATATTTACAACTGCAAATTAACAAAAAGGACCACTTGTTCCATTGAACTAGCAAATGATTGATGTGCTTCCATTCAATAAAATATTGATTAGCAAAACAGAAGCACAGCTTGTACCTAGCTAATTCGACATATAATGATTTGGAATTTCAGGAAACTAGACATTATATGGATAGTAAGTTTGTTCATATCTAGGCTCACTACCATATTCTACATGTACATGGGTACTACTATCACTATGAAAACCTTCAGAATAAGGAACAGTAACCTGTCTCGGAATGCTAGCCCCAGCAGTTGAATCCAAAACAGAACCCTTACTTTCTGAAAAGAATCTTGTATGTGGTTTACTACTTGAAAACATACTACACGCGACTGTTCTGTTAGATGAATAATCTGATGCACATAAGCTGTTGATGATGGAAGAGAACGGATCAGCAGTGTTTGCATCCCCATAGTCAACAGTACTAAAAGAGTCTCTGGTACTCTCAGTAGTAAATGATGCTTCGTCTGAGCTTGTAAAGAGGGACCAATCACTTGATGTAGCATCAGAAAACTCTGCAGTCATTGACTCAGTATAGGTTCCCACAACCGGCGGTCTATTTCTATTAGCGTTCTTGACGAGTCCACCAGAGGTGCAATCAATTATGTCACTGTTCATTTCTGGCCTATGATTCGAATAAGGATCCACACCAACATAAAGATGCTCCGCTTTTGTCTGCTCTGGCCTAGAAGTCTTTGTCGATTTTGGTGGGCAGTGCTTGACAATTCCAGGAACTTGTCTTCGGCTAATCTTTCTTGCTGGCCGTGGAGATGATCTACAAAATTTCATACCAATTCAATATTGAGATCTTATAAAATTTCTAACAAGTCATGAAACAAGCTTCTGAAGGGATGACAAATATGAATTGGCCAAATTGATATCTAGATTATAATTTCTAACATGCCTTTGGTAAAGGTCAAAGCTCTCTAGTGCTTTACCTCTTATAAAATAAGATATATGCTCCTTCCGACATCACCTGGCTCATGGATACAGGGTGTACCTAGTATCAGAACATGCAACTTATGAGAACAGTATGACAAGATACGAAAGCAAAAACAAGTACAAGCACAATAAGTCATAGAATTCACCTTTGACAGTTGCCTACTAGCATTGTCGCCAAAGGTGTGAAATTCCTCAACAAGAAAGTGATCTCAAAAGAAATTAGCAAGCAAAGTGAATCTTACCTTTGATCCTTACAAGCATGGTTCCCAAAAGTGCAGTCAAGCACCAAACTGCTATATATGTACTAATTCACTTTTCCTTATCTTTTTATGGCATAGGTGTACCAGAGCAGCTTGTGCATCTAAGACTATTTCACTGGATACCTGCTATCTCCCACCAGCACAGGTATCGGGTAACTCTTTCCACAAGACTTATGCAGATGAAAACCCAAAATCAAACTTGAGACCTCATGGTTCTCCTACTTTATTGACCATTAGGTCACACCAGCTTTACCAATTGCATGGCTTACTAAATATGCAAGCTGAGAGTCAAGAAACCATGTTTTGTAGCAAGGCAACTACAATACTGTGCCTTATAAACAGGTCAACCAAAATACATAATAAATGGATATCATGGGTTTCCTCATTACAATACAAGTGATTCAAGAATAAACAAAACAGACATCTACTATTCCTCAATAAGCATGTATACATTGTCCCTTGCTCTACTACCTTTATTATCAGTAAAAAGAATTGATCAGATACGTCTGAAAGTAGCACGTCTCTTGCTATCTTAGCTATATTTCTCATGGGGGGACTGGTCAACAAACATGCAACTAACTCTTAGGCTTTCTATTTTCCTAGCATAAGTTAGCATATCGTAACCATTAGGTCTTAAGGACATGACTCATATGAAGGGAAAACAGACACTTCCAAGTAAAGAAAGTCATTAACCACATCCTAATTCTAACTAATGTGAAGCATACAAGACATTTAGATATTTATTCCTGCTGTATTCCACGGCTAGCAACCTCCTACTAGCTTTGGAACCACAACACTCCAACTTCATATCTTTCCCATCTCTTGCAACCAAGGAACGTTAAACATGGCAAATGGAACATGACAAGCAACAAGTTTCTTTGGGAAGGTGAGATTAAATGACTAAGTGATTAAATTCATTTTCATCACCCATTGAGCTTTATCTACACCAGTATCCTTTTGATTGGGAAAGTGAGATTAAATGACTACCATGTAGTAAGTGATTAGATATTTAAATACATTTTTATCACCCATTAGCATTATCTACACTAGTATCCTTATTTCTGGGCATAAGCATAATAAAAACAAACATCTAAGAAGCTCCAGGCATCAAATTACCTCAGTATCATCAATCCTGAACCAATTGCCTCGTAGGTGTAGATCCTTCACATAGGATATGTAATGCCCAGAAAATGATGCATTTAAGGTATCCAAGTGCACAACAACAGCATAAAGCATGTAAAGTGGAGGAATGTCATCTGTCCCAGTCATAAATGGGATCATATCCAACATATCCGGAAATGTGATGCACTTATTTATCTTCCCATAACTTCCTTCCTGATAATTATAGAAGTGAAGTTTAAACAACAGCAATGAATAGAAGATAATATTGAAGTCAGCAAAATATAGAATTTAAGGCCCTTAAGTGCCTATAACTTAAAAAAGGGTAAATTATTTTCATGACTGATTTTCAAAAGCATGTCTTTGAGAATGAAACATGAATAGTAGATTCAATACTGTGACTTCCGGGAATAAGATATAAATCGCATTTCCAATATAACCAGAATCGGGTTTGTTCAAATTAGAGGTATATTAGTTGGAGATTTAATTTGACATTTAAGACGGCTTCGGCAGCGTCTTTTAATCTCGTCAGAGAAGCAGCAAAAATCATTGAGCAAGTAACTAGTGACCTCTATAAAAAGCAGTACCTGAAATCTCTTCAAGACAATCGTTAAGATATTTGGAGCCTCCTGTATGCTCAACTGTTTTTGTGCACGGACATAACAGGCACACCTTTTAAGGAAATATAAGCAGAAACGTAAGTCTTTTCAGTATCAATAAACAATATGGATGTTCAGTTGGGAAGAAATCTACATGTGGGATTCAAAACCAAGCTCACATACCTTCCGCATCTATACATATTTTCCCCATCAAGATCTTCTGGGCTTGTAAACTGTGTCAATGCATCTTCAAGTGACTCAACCCAACCGAAGATCTCCAATGAGAGATCCATGATATTTTCATAGCACGCCGACTCATGGTAGCACCTCAGACACTTGACCTGGTCATATTAAGACATAAAGTTACTAGGTAAAATTACAAAGAAAGCATAAAGTTCATTCAAATTTTCAATTCAAAATAAGTCGGAAAAAAACTAGAAATATTAGACCTTAGATCTAAGTCTTCCTCCGAATGTGTGTTGTATAAAGGTTGTTTGCTGCAATCTTGGATCAACAGCATTTTCTCCACCTAATGCCTCCAAACATATAGATTGCATAGAAGCAACAATAAACCTGCACACATACAGAACAACCATTGAGAAACAAATAGTTAAAAAAAAGAAATTCAAACTTCCCGCTGAAGTCGTTAAAGAAAACACACTGTTCCTATGTGTGCATTTTTTTTCTTCATTAAAATTAGCAAAATGTTGTTTAATGCAGACCTTAAAAACTCATGAGCATCTTCCTGACTGCCATTACCAATCTGGCCATTAATGCTCCGCATATGCAAAAGAATCCTGTTTGGTGACAGAGGACCTCCACTTTCTCTTAACATCATTGCATGTTGCTCAAGTTCACACACAAGGCACCAATCTTTCCTGCAGTCTGATGTCCATGTAATAGGTGAATTTTGCAATTCATTTTAAAATGAAACAGAATGGAAGTAATTAAAGGGGTTAAATCGGGTGAAATTACAAGTTCTAGAATGTGATCTGTGAAGTAGGTAGATTGTTAAAGGCTTTGTGCACATCAGACACTGCAAGACAGCATTGGCATAACAACTGCAAAATGAACGAACAACCGCTGTAACTAACTTGCTAATGTTCAGGCAAAATTACCTATAAGGCTAACTTCTGTTTAGGATGTTTTCAATTATTTTTAATAAACAAATATATCTCGATAGCAAAAGTAAATGAGATAAGAGTAAAGACATCAGCAATATTACCTATTCCCGCAATTTATGAGACCTCTAGGCAACAAAGTGAAGTCTTCATATTCAAATAACTTCACAAACTCTTCATAAGGAAACAGCATCTGTTCATTGGACGATTATTAATGGCTCATGCCAAAGCCCAAACAAGCCAATGACATCATGTTATTGTTTAATTTACATTAAAAGATTCTCCAAACCTAAGTGATTCTTCATAAATACTGACCTTTAGTTTCTTTTGTTTGTCAGCCCTGGATTCTAAAGATTGATGTCCGACAACTTTTGATGATTTAGCCAGACCAAACATTCTCATAATTCCCAAGTTTGCAACCCCACTGCCTGCTTGTGGAGGGACTGCATCCTTTCTTCTAGCATTTTCTGCATTGTGAGGACTCAGTAAAATGAAAGCGCAACATGCAGATATTAGCATATCACAATCAACAAGGAAACATACTTGACTCATCAATATTCGGTCCCTTCCCTTCCAAACCCGAACACATTTCTTCTCTTGATGTTTTTGGCGTCCTATGGGTCTTAGTTCCTGGAGAAGGTGATGCACTTTTAGCCCTACTGCTTCTCCTTGTTGAAGTCTTTCCAGAAGAACAGTTCAATGGAATTGCCAAAGTGCCGGTGACGACGCCTTCTCGTGTAAGGTTTTTTTCATCAATCAGCTCCTTCTGATTCTTGCATGCACTTGTTTCATGGCCTTCTAGATTCAATGAACTTGAAACATGACGATGATTTCTTGAGATGTGTTCTTTCTGCTTTTGTAACATATGGCATTCTCCCATTGTATTCATCAAATCAGCATGTTCACTATTGAACCCATCCGCGATGCTATCATGTTCCGAAAGCATGGAATCACCATCTCTTGACTGCAAGAGAAGGCTAAGCTTAGGCAAATTAAGAAACAAACAAAACTTTCACACTTTCTATTGGAAAAGAAATAACCATCTGGTTCATAGAAAGTTCTTTTGAAGAGATAGTACAACGTGAGGCAGAAGCACTAACCCTAGATTGAGAGGCTCGTTCAGAACTCTCAGACATGGTTCCGTCCCCTCTTCTTAATATGTCTCTGTTGCCTTTATGTACTCTCTTGTCTACAGATCGTCTCCCAACTTTTGGAGATCCTGATGTATCCGTTGCCACACTAACAGTAATAGGGGCAACTGGTGTGACAATGGGTGTTTCAGTGACACCATCTGGAGAAGTTTTGGCAAGCCATGACTGATTTAGGTTGTTGTCGCTGTACTGCGCTTCAACATAGCTATCAAATGGCATTCGTCCCGGAAGTTCATCAGTCAACACAGGCTTAGAGAATGAGCTGTTGCAGTTATTACCCAATTGAAGACACTGTAGCTTGTGAACCTGTCTCCAATGGAGAATCTGACACTTCCCTGAGCTGCATAATCTTCATCATTAGATAAGAATAACAATTGGCTCACAAGTCTGAAGAACAATAAAGAAAAAGCAGGAGTGTTGGAGACATTATTGTCCCAATCTTTCTTTCTTTTTTTGAGAAGGGAAAAGAAATAGGCATTACCTATAATTATGTAAAGAAAAAAATTTAGCAGGTTTATGCATGTCTAATCCATTTTTCTTCACACCCAAAAATTAACCAAATGCCCATTTCCCCCTTTTACCTATTTGTTTCTCACTATTTCTTTCATTTTTGCAGAATGTCTTTAAGGAGGGAAGAGGCTTGTGCTAATAATTAATCCGCTGACTGCTCCTAACAAGGAAAATTTAGAAACAAGATTACTGTGTTCCTATTATAGGCTTCTTACACTCACTAGTTTAGTTTCAATTCAAGGAGATGACGTGTCTCAAAAACATATCCTCGTAACCTAAGAAAGATCAAATTGCAACTCAGATATAACTGAAGTGAAGAGAGATAGATTACACACAGAGGCACATTCTTGCAACTCAGAATCTTCAGAGTGTGAAATAATTGTAGCAAGGGCTTTTAAGTAAAGGGGTAAGACTGCAGTCCTCCCCCTTGAACGTTTGGAACCAAAAGTAAAAAGACTGAGGAAGTGGACAGTGGAATAACTTTATGAAGTATTGAGAAGAAGATGGATGTTAAAAAAAAAAAAAAAAAACACTTTTCAAAGTTGGTAACCTGACACTCGTTAAACATGCTACATCTATGTTTGAAATTTGTTACATCTCAATAGTGCAAAGGTCCAACTCTTCGTATGGTTGAAAAATGAATCATTATGAAAATTCTTAAATTACCATTTTGGATATGTGAAGAATGACCGGATGGGTATATAGTTGTCACCTACGTTTCTAGAGAGAGTTTAGTCATCCTGTAGTGATTTAACATTGTACTGTTTCACCTTGGGTAACATCTCAGAGTGCCTTTTGCACCCTAAAAGGGGATGAGACAAAATATAACTATAAATTTACTACACAAGCCACCTTACCTTTCCAAGATGGAAAAAGAGAAAATTAAAAATTAAGGGAGAAGAGAATGAGATAGAGAAGACAGGCCATTTCACACTCTTAGACAATAAAACGTTCCTATTTTTGGTCCATTCCCCCGTCCTCTATTTACTATTTTTGTACACAACTAACTATACATAATTTAGTAGGTGTTTGGCCATAGATTCCAATTATTGTTCACTTTATTTGGAGCTTATGGAGTTGAAATTGAAGATAGAGTTGTAATCAGTTATTATCTTTTGCAAAGAACAATTGGATTAATGGTCATGCTTGAATGTACTTAAATACAACTTTAAAAGTGTAAAGTGAGTTGTAAAACAGATTATAAGTTGTTCTCCAAATTTGAAATAAAACTTAACTTCAAGTTTGATGTGGAATTTTCATGGCCAAACACTGATTTTCAAATAAAGTGAAAAATTATTCCAGAAAAAGGTAAATAGTTTTTATGGCCAAAATGGGTCCTTAGAATCCAAGTACACTAAAAGAACTGTTAACATACCAATACCGAACAGATTTGCATTGAGAGCAGCGAGTTGTGGCTGGACTATGGCATCTTGCACACTGATGAGTTGCACTGCTTGGCAAAGGCACAAGAGGGATAGGGGTAATACTTACTACAGACATAGTTTGTGTCTTATGTGCTTCTTCAGCAGCCCGTTGAGCCAGCAAACCAACTCTTTCTTTCTTTTTGGCTGCCTCATTCCATTTTCCTAGAAGAATATAAGAAACCAGGGGAAGCACAACCAAGACCAAAAATAAAGTCGGAATGTCGGTTTCCCTTGGCTCGAGCATGTTCTCACCAGCAAATTCATGTCCAACTATCTAACTAAACTTCAAGTTGCAGCCTGATCTACCAAGCTACAAAAGCCAAAGTAAACCAGCAGCACAATTTTGTAATGTTCTTGTTAGATGATTCCAGCACCAGCACCACATTATCTGTAATATCAAGCAGGCGGTTACCATTGTAACCCAAATTGACAGAGAAAACAATATATTAACAATTCAAATGTATAGCACCAGAAACTATTAGAACCTATTAGCCCCGTTTCTCTTACAGGAAGAAGTGTCTAACTTTGAATATTCTAGAAGCAGCAACCTTGTAAAATGATTTTATCTAATAAACCTTGGAGAATAAACAACCTTCTAGGACATTTTCAAAAATCTGTTTAAACACAACCTTCCGATTTTGCTTTTCTTTAAAACATTCTTTATGTGGACCAGTTCAGTAGAAGTGACTACAAAGATCATGCTAGAGCATGGTCTCAGGCAGCTATGAAATAATCACAATCACAGGCTATTCAAATGCATTTAGTTGTAGACAGCTTTACACATATACATATCAGCTATAACTTTGAACAAAGAAACATGCAGAAGTGCTTGGTGAATACAGATTAATATAACCCAAAACCCTTGCCCTATTATTTTCTTTCACGGCTTGAAATTATATCACATAAAATCCATGGTGTTTCTTTGTCCTGATTGGGTATTTAGCATCAAAAGATTTAAGTTTTTCAATTTACCTAAACTTCAAAATGCATTTTTATTTTCGCATTTGAAAGTTCTATTTACTAAAAGATCTTTAGCCACCATCAAGAGATCTAATAGCAAATTTTTGGAGTAATGGTGTAATTAGCTCAACAGACTGAATATATATATATATACATAAAGTTACCAGTTTCAAAAAAACAAAAAAAGAGACTGAATATATACATCACAACAGTTTCCTAACTGCTTACATGTGTCTTATGATGCAAAGTGCATTAACCCCAGTTTTAACAATTCGAGGACATCAATCATGCACAACTCCTTAGGGGCAAATATGTAGTGTTTCCGTAGCGCTACATTTCGTTGTTGTTATTGCTTTCATTTCCATATTTTCTTTTTCAAACTTCTTTGAGATGCTTTACTTGAGGCGAAGGTCTATCGGAAACATCTTCTCTATCTTTATGATGTAGGGGTAAGGTTTGCGTATATAACCATACAAACATGTCATTCACTCAGAGAACAAATGATTTTAGAGAAGTTTCTTTGCTCAGTCACTCGGAGAACAAACTACTAAATCACTATTATTATTACAATCTTTAAGACGATATACTATAGGTCATAAATTTGAGTTGCTTCCAATATACGTCTACCCAAAATGCAGACAAATTAGACACGCAGAAACCAACTAAACAACTTCCTAGCAGCTTAATTTGCTATTTTGTACATAACATGAAGAAATAAGAGCAACAATCTGAAACTAGAAAGGGAACTGCAAAAGTTGATTCCAGATTTACCAACCAATAACCCAAAGAGGAAACAATCTTAGCTTTTTCGAGTTCATATCAGTACTTAAAGAAATACTCAGATAAGTGAACCCCAAAGCATTCTGAAAATAAAATGGCACTAGTACAACACAAATAAATGTACTTCACAAAATAAAAACCTTCATCAAAACAATGTACTCAAAATCGAATCTTTAACCCATTTTCATTCACAAAAAGTAAACCCCAGATCGTAAAAATGAGGATTTAGGTAAAAACAAAACATAGGAAAACTGTAAAACTAAAGAAAGATTTGATTGGGTAGCTCTTCAACATACCTTTTTAATTCGATGGATAAAATCCAAAAGACCAATTTGACCACGCCACTCCGTTGTTTGATCCTGGTAGGTTTTCTTTTTCTTCTTCTTTCTCTACAAGTCTAAAACCCAACAAAGATACTTTCATTCCTTAGTTGGTAAGAACATAACATAACATAACACAGCAGCTCGTGATCTACGTATGCCTCGCATCACACCTCAACCCCCATCTCTCCACCCCAAACCCAATTCTGGCATTCTCACACTTTAAGACCAAGAGAAAATTAATGTACATACACTCACATCTCATTCTTGGTAATGTCCACACACGCGGCATGCTATTATTGGTTTCTTACATGGATATAATTTTAAGTGCAGACGGTAAAGATGATGCATTCAAGTGCCTATTTAAGTTGATTAAGCTAGCACCGTAAACTCTAGTAAGACACATACCAAAAACCTAAACAACAATGTACATAATGAGAGCTGATTCAGAGAAGAGTATTTATTAATCTGGGGGTATATACAAACCATGTCATTCACTCATAGAACAAATTTTTTTACAGAAGATTTATTTGCTCAGTCACTCAGAGCACAAACACCTAAAAATCACTATTTTTATAACAATCTTTAAGATGCTATACTATAGGTCATTAAATTTCAGTTGCTTCCCATATACGTTACTAATATTTGCACCCAAAATGGAGACAAATTAATCAAGCAGAACCCAACTAAAGAACTCCCTAGCAGCTTAATTAGCTGTTTTGTACATAACATCCACAAATAACAGCAACAATCTAAATCAAGAAATGGGGATTACAAAAGTTAATTCCAGTATTTACAAACCAATAACAACACAAACTGAAAACTCAAAGAGAAAAAAAATCTCAGCTATTTCAAGAACCCCAAAAGAGGGCATTCTGAAAATAAAATGGTACTAGTACAACAACACAAATAAATGTACATCCCAAAGCAAAAAAACGCAATCTTTATCAACACCATGTACTAAAAATCCAATCTTTAACCCATTTTCATTACAAAAAGCAAACCCCAGATGGAAAAAATGAGGATTTAGGTAAAACCCAACATGGGAAAACAGTAAAACTAAAGAAAGATTTGATTAGGTAGCTCTTCAACATACCTTTTTTTCCTTTGATTGATAAAATCTAAAAGACCAGTTTAACCCTTATAGGTGTTTTTTTCTTCTTCTTGTTTCTCTACAAGTTTAAAACCCAACAAAGATTCTTTGATTCCTTAGTTGGTAAGAACATAACATAAACTAAAACAGCAGCTCATGCTCTACATTTGCCTCACTTCACACCTCAAAACCCCCTATTCTGGCATTCTCACACTTTAAGACCAAGGGAAAATTCATTTATAATCACTCACATATCAATTTATGTATTATCTTACACGTGGCGTGTTATTATTGGTAAGAAGCTGAATTATGATGGACCCACTTCAGTCTTAAGATAATCTTGACCGCTGAATAATGATGAGAGAGAGATAGAAAGGATAGAGACTTGGTAGTAAAAACTTCGGGATTTCTGCACAAATAGCTCGACAGATTTATTATTTATTTTCTAGTCAATATATATAAATTAGGTTATTTTTGACCAAATTATTCCTTCGATTTCATTTTACTTGTCTTATATTTCTTTTCCAGTTTCAAAATTAATGCTTTTTTCCTCTATTGTTTTTGGCAATTTTCTAATTTTAAATTTCGGCATGAAACATTTAAGAGCATATGACTAAGACATTCCAGATACATTTTATGTATTTTTAGTTTATTATTTAAAATTTTATAAATAATATTTTTTTAAATTTTTATATCAAGTTAAAATCAGATAAATATATTAATACGGATATCGTAGTAAAGTAATGAAAGAGGACAAAGAGGAATGAGTGAATGGGGACATTATAATATGATGTATTTTGTAGGGTTAGAATAATATGTGGGACCCATTGGGTGTATTTGAGTTTCCAATAATGAAAAAGGAAGCCACGTGGACGGTTATGATTAGGTAATTAAGATGGATCTATTAATGAGGACTTTCCTCTTGTTAAGATAGGTATAGAAAGGGAAAGAAAAGATACCAAAGAGAATTTCAACTTTTTATATGCTTATAAAAATAGAGGAGAAAGTGAAATGAGATTAGGATTAGATAATCATCAATTAAACTAGTAAAACATTAAAATAGGTTTAACTATCTACACAACATTCTCAGATCGAGGATCTATCTAAAACAGTTTTTCTACATTTTAAAATAGCAATAAAATTCGTGTACACACTACCTTCTCTATACCCTACTTATGAAATTACAGTACCTACAAAGAGAGTGTAATAAAAAACTAACAAAACACCTAAAAAAAGTATTTCCTTTGATTTATTATTTGTCATGTTTTTCTTTTGCATATCTTTAAGAAAAAATTGATTTAATTTTAATTAATTAATTATCTTTATTTAACCTTCAATTTTATATCATTTTCTTTTTATTATATAAATCTCTCTACATATATTTACAATAAGAGTAAAATTTAAATTAATTATATTGTCCATAATAAGTTTTTAGTCATTAGTAATAAATAGCAAAACCCAAAAAAAAAAAAAAAGGTATCCTGCTACAAGTTATAATATCCAATGATGACAAACAAAAAGTTATATTGTGTCTATGTCTAAGTAAAAAATATTAATAAAAATGGACTATACTCATCAATAATTCAATATCCTTTGGATCTAATTATCTGACGTTTTGGTACTTTTAGAGGTCATTTTATTAAGATATCTCATGATTAAAATTATATTTTTTTGATTGAAGGTATAAATTTAATCTCAACTTTGATCCTAAATATTCCATTTTAGTCATCCAACTTGGTATTATTAAATTCATCTCCTAGATGAAATAAATTGTATAGTAATTTGGGGAGGATATGGAACAATTATGATTTCACGTAAATTTAACAATTTTTATCCAAATATATAAATTAAATATTTATAAATATTTAATTAAGAAACCAATTATTATTGTGATACTAACTTGAAATTTATGTAAAGCTCATAAACTTTTGAATCTTAAATTGATCTTCAAATTATAGCAGTTCCAACATAATTTAGTACTATTATTTTAGTGTTACTTTTACTATTTTTATCTCTATTTAACTGAATTTAAACTATAAAATTTAATGCGATACTCCGTCAACAACATAAAAAAAGAGTAAAATTTTACTACTTGGTGATCTCAAACTTATATAGATTGATTTGAACTATTATATTAGAAAAATTCAACAATATTGATATTGAACACAATGTCTTGGTAATTTTGATCTGACTATGATGTAATTGTTTTAACTAATTGCTCCCCACGCTCGTTAATGAAAATTAGGGAATATACATAAAAAGGAGAATTTTTTATATGTATCTTATTCACAAGTGGTGTGCTTATATAGGCCTAGAACAAGAACGCGGGAAGGAAAATTAATTGGGAATTACGATAATTAAAAAGTTTACAAGGATATGGTACATATTTATATATAATGTATCTGAATTTGAATAAGGTCTCATGTATATCTCACGGACAAGGGGAAAATTGATCAATTTTGCCTTCAAGAACTCGTTTTTATGTGTGCGAGCTTATGTCTTTTCACAAACTTTTTACAACGTTCAATAAAAAATAAAATTAATAGAAAGAGTTGTGTCTTTCACACAAGACATAGATGTAAGAAAAGAAAAAGGGCCAACAAAAGTTCTTTATATTACTAACCGGTCATCTGAGAGGAAAAACAAAAAAGGGAACTAAATCATCAACCATTCTTATACAAGTTAATACAAGGAGTAAGAAGAGTACCACCTCAACATCCAATCAATGATAGACAAAGTTATTTTTTGGAATATAAGGTCTGTAGAAACTCACAAAGCCTTTGAGAAACTACAAGACCTTAACAGGAGAAATCATTATTCTTACATTGTCTTTGCCCTGTTCATGTGTGTTTTTATATTCTCTTTTTGCTTTCATACGCATGTTCTGTGTGGCCCGTGGCCCTGAATTCTTGATTGCCCTATGTTTTAACTTGGATATGTTTACTGCTTCACCGTTTCAAATTCAATAATGTCAAAAGGGGATTAAGGGGAACTGATGCAATTCGTTCGAGGATTAATGGGGAAATGATGTTCGGAGATTAAGGGGGAACACCAGTTATTGAATGAATGTTTGTTTACTCACGTGAGGAGTTATGCAGGTTGTTTGTCATCATCAAAAAGGGGGAAATTGATAAGTGCTTATGTTCCTAGATGCTTTGATGATCTCCTCACAAGTGCAGGGACCTGGTCCTCTACAGAGTATGAATGCTCGTCCAATGATCAAAGTGCTAAACAACTGTAAAAGTTGTCCGCGTCAGAAAGTTGGTGAAGGTGCAGAGTACTTCACCAATCAGAAGCGACGAAGTTGTTTGTATGGTGGGTAATAATTCTTCATGGTATATATCAAACAACCATATTCATTCATTCAAAGAAAGACATTTCAAGCTTCAAAAAACAACAGAGACCTGATAGAGTGCTTCATTTGCTTCCTGTACCAGCTGTTACTTTGTTTGCTTGTAATCGTGCTTATATTGTAGGAATCATTTCACTTGTGATAGAAACGTTTCAAGTTTGTGTGAATCATTGTAAGAACTAGGTTAAGGGTAACTTAGTGTCTTACTTTAAAGTATATATTAATCAGTTAGGATTAGTATGATAGGCAGTGTTGTATCTGCTCTGGCTCATCTAAGTAATAGGAGGTATTGCTTAGTGTGGAAATTAGAAGGTTAATCTCATTTTGTAAACTGGCTTTTACTTTTGCTTTGAGAAGATTAGAGAAAGTAGTTTGAAAAGGCTTGTGAAACAGGTCGTGGTTTTACTCCCTTGAGCAAGGAGGTTTCCATGTAAAGTTGTTTGTGCAATCTTTACTTTCAACATTTATTTTACTGTTTGTTATTATAACTGTGCTGAGGACCTAGTCCCATCGAAATTGGTGGACGCATACATTCTAACAAGTGATATCAAAGCTTGACTTTTCAATTTGGTTAACACCTAGAAAAGAAAAAATCCAAAAGGAATGATCGCCCTTTGATATGGAGGAAGGTCGATCTTACCGTGCCACCTCGCTTTAATGGTCAATACTATGAATTGTGGAAAAATTGAATGCACGACTACATCAATGCGAGGATACTGAGCTGTGGGACATTATTCTTGATGGACCATATATTCCTACAAAGGAGGTGAAGGATGGAGAGCTCACCACTACAGCTGTCAAAACCAGAAAAGAGTACAATGAAGCAAATAGGAAGAAGATAGAAAAGAACTACAAAGCAAAGAAGATTCTAGTGTGTGGAATTAGAGCAAACAAATACAACAAAATCTCTGCTTGTGAAACTGCCAAGAAGATATGGGACTGCCTTCAAACAGCCCATGAGGGAACACAACGAGTAAAAGAGTCTAAGGTCGATATGCTTACGACTCAGTACGAGAACTTCTGCATGAAGAAAGGTGAAACTATCTTTGAGATGAACTCAAGTTTCACCTCCATAACCAACGAACTTAGATGCTTGGGTGAGCCTATTCGTTTAAGCAAACAAGTTCGAAAGATTCTCATGGTGCTTTCCAAGTCTTGAGAAAGCAAAGTGGATGCCATAACAGAAGCCAAAGATCTAATGACTTTTCCTATGGATGAACTGATAGAAAATCTTCAGACCTATGAGTTAAACAAGAAATAGGGTACGACCGTGAAGGAAGGGATGAAGGAAAAATATGTTGCCTTGAAAACATCTCAAAATGATATGACTAAGGAGGAGAATGAGACGGCATATGTCACTAGAAGATTTCAATATATCATAAAGAAGCACGGGGGTTTCCAAAAGAAAGCTTCAACTAGCAGAACTGCTACTGCAAATGATATTTGCCATAAATGTGGCAAGCCTGGCCACTTTATGAGGGATTGCCCTAGCCAGAAGCAAGAAACTCAGGACATCAGGCCTTACAAGAGGGACTTGGTCCCGGACCATGCTAGGAGGAAAGCTCATGCTAATCAACTGGTAAGAAAAGCCTTAGCCGTATGGGGAAATGAGTCGAGTGAATTAGAAGAAAATATAGAAAGTCATGAAGATGTTTCAATGATGGCTATTAAAGATGATGAAAATGTCTTCTACTCCATATTCTCATTAATGGCAAAGTCTGATGATGAGGAGGATCTAAATGAGGTAACTCTTTTTTATCTTAAAAATGATCTAGATACTCTTCCCATTAAAAAATCGAGAAAACTTGCTGCATTGCTTATTGATTCTGTTGATGAACTAACCACTGAAAACTTAATGACGAATGAAAAATTAAGTTTGTGTGAGGATGAAAATTTAGCTCTTGTCTCTCAAGTTTCTGAAATGAGTGTTAGGATAGGCATCCTAGAGACTGGCAACATGACACCTGAGGAGGATCCTTGTACCTCGGAGGGTGGAAAGCAAAAGCTTAGTATTTTTGAGGAAGAGTTGGAAGAAAAAATTAAAATCTCAGAGTCTAAGCTAGTTGCCTCTCTTGCAACAAATTCTCAACTAAGGAAGGATCTGAGCAGGGTCAAAGAAGAGTTAAGCCACTCTCTTAAGTAGACTGACTCCTCCAAGATACTCTCTAACTTGACTAGTCAGAGCTTCAATGGAAAGAAGGGGTTAGGCTGCAGACCGATAGAGCCTCATTATAATCCCCATAGCAAATATGTGTCCGTCTTTGACAATATCTTGTGTACTCGTTATGGTCGTAATGGTCATCTGAAAGAAAAAGTGTGAGACTCTGAGAAAAGTAAAAGAAAGACATGTGAAATTTTTTAGATCAGAAAAGAATGTTAAAAGAGGACACAATGTACCGGTCCCCGTTACCATTTCACTAAGAACACTTTGCCGCCCTGGACATGAAGGTTTCTTATTAAGCCTTTTGATAGTTATTGGGAACTACATCTGAAGTGAGTTCCTAAATCTAATAAGTGATTCTTGCGCAGAAGAGAGGAATGAGTCAGTTCTGGTACATGGACAGTGGATGCTCAAGGCACATGACTAGAGATACTTTAAACTCTCTCTTTGAAAGCACACCAGAGTGGTGGTATGTAATTTGGTGGTGGAAAGAAAAGTTCTATTCTTGGTATTGGCAGGATAGGGAGATCTGCTGATAATTCTATAGATAATATACACTATGTGGATGGTTTGAAATACAATCTCTTAAGTGTATCTCAAATCTGTGACAAGGGAAATGAAGTCAAGTTCATGGCTAATAAATGCCTGGTTACAAACTATGTAACCAAAAGAGTTGTTATGACCGCCACAAGAGTCAAAATTATATATGTTGCGGATCTTGACTCTATTGAATGAGACAATCTTTCATATCTAAGTGCTCAAACTGATGATACAAATCTATGGCACCAGCGATTGGGTCATATAAGTACTTCCTTGCTGAACAAACTTGTTGCAGGGGACCTGGTCCGTGGATTACCAAAGTTGAAATTTTCAAATGATAAGATCTGTGATGTTTGTGCAAAAGGGAAACAAACAAAGTCATCGTTCAAAGCCAAGAAGGGAGTCAGCACAACCAAACCTCTAGAGCTTCTCCATATTGACCTATGTGGACCAGTCAGAATCCAAAGCAAATGAGGTAAAAAATATATTCTTGTCATTGTTGATGACTTCTCCAAGTTCACATGAAATACGTTCTTATGGACTAAGGATGAGACGGCTGGATTTCTGATCACATTTGCCAAAGCTATTCAACTGAAGGTAAACTGCAAGATTGCTAACATCAGATCTGATCATGGTGCAGAGTTTGAAAATTCTCAAATTGAAGGGTTTTGTGCTGAAAGTGAAATCAATCACAACTTCTCAGCACCAAGAACTCCTCAGCAAAATGGAGTTGTTGAGAGAAAAAACAGAACATTGGTGGATATTGCTCGAACTATGCAGATTGACTTAAGGCTTGTAATGAATTTCTGGGCAGAGGCAGTCAACAGAGCATGCTATGTTACTAATAGGTGCCTTATCAGGTCTATGATAAAAAAAGACACCTTATGAATTGCTAAACAACAGAAAACCTTCAATTGCCCACCTTAAGCCATTTGGGTGCAAATATTTTGTGCTAAATAATGGAAAGGATGATCTGGGTAAGTTTGATGCCAAGAGTGATGAAGGTGTGTTTGTGGGATACTCCTCCACTAGTAAAGCTTACAAAGTGTTTAACAAAAAAACACTTTGCTTTGAAGAGAACATTTATGTGACCTTTGATGAATCCGAGAAAAGTGATGATCACAATGGAGACAATGATATTGAGGAGTTGATCGAGGAAAAGGAAGACGAAGACAGCCAAAACCCTGAAAACAAACAGGTTACAAAGGAAATTGCTACAGATATCACATGAGTACCTGGTCCCTCCGATACTACTCAGGAGCTTCCACTCCAAAATCATAAAAATGATGATGCTGAATCTGATGCTGAAATTGAAGTGGAGTAAGTCAGAAAATCAGGATGGAAATATCAATCCTCACATCCATTAGATAATCTGATCTCTCTACTTAACTCTGGAATTCAAACTAGATCCAGGACAAGAAATCTAGTTGTCTATTCAGCCTTTATGTTATCTATTGAACCAAAGAACATCAAGGAAGCCTTACATGATGTAGATTGGATAACATCTATGTAGGAGGAACTCCATCAGTTTGAGAGGAGCAAAGTTTGGAACCTGGTCACCAGACCTCCTAACAGAACTGTGATTGGAACAAGATGGGTCTTCAGAAACAATCTTGACGAGTATGAGACCATTACTAGAAACAAGTCAAGGCTTGTAGTGCAGGGGTATAACCAAGAGGAAGGGATTGACTATGATGAGACATTTGCTCCTGTAGCTAGAATGGAAACCATCAGAATCTTGATAGCATTTTTTGCTCATATGAAATTTAAGCTCTTTCAAATGGATGTCAAGAGTGCCTTCTTGAATGGGAATCTAAAGGAAAAAATGTATGTCAAACAGCCCCAGGCTTTGAAGATGCAGAACTGCCAAATCATGTGTTGAAGTTAGACAAGGCTTTATATGGGTTGAAACAACCCCCTAGAGCTTGGTATGAACGCCTGTCAAAATTCCTTCTTGCAAATGGGTTCAAAAAAGGTAAAATTGATAATACTCTATTTCTGAAATTCAGAGGAAAGGAGTTGTTAATTGTGCAGGTTTATATGGATGATATCATTTTTGTAGCTACTACAAATTTACTTTGCAAGGAATTTGCTGATCTGATGAGCAGTGAGTTTGAAATGAGCATGATGGGAGAACTCACTTTCTTCTTAAGTTTGCAAATCAAACAGTCCGTTCAGGGTACCTCCATATGTCAAGAGAAATACATCAAGGAACTGCTTTGAAAGTTCAATCTGATTGAGGCAAAAGTTTGTTGACACTTCCATGAGCAGAAGTGTGAAGCTTGACTTGGATGAAGATGGAGTTGAGATAAATCAGACTATGTATAGAGGTATCATTGGATCACTCTTATATTTCACTGCCAGCAGACTAGACATCGTCTTCAGTGCAGGGATGTGTGCAAGGTTTCAAGCTGCACCAAAGGAGTCGCATCTAAAAGCTGTTAAACGAATGTGAGATACCTAAAGGAAACTCGGACCTGGTCCTTTTCTACCCAATAGGTGACTCACTTGATCTAATTGGTTTTGCAGATGCTAACTATGTTGGGCTTCTTATGGATCAAAAAAGTACATCAGGCATGTCACACTTTCTAGGATCATCACTGATCTCTTGGGGGATAAAGCGGAAATTTAGTTGCATGTCTGCAGAAGCAGAATATCATTCTTTGCGATTCACGTGCTTTCGACCTCTAGATCAAACAACAACTGGAGGATTTTGATGTTCTCATAGACACAATTCCTCTAATATGTGACAACACCAGTGCAATGAATATGGCCAAAAATCCTGTACAACACAAGAGGACAAAGCACATAGATGTGAGACACCATTTCCTGAGGGACAATGTTGAGAAGCAAAATGTGGTGATGAAATTCTGCAAGACTGAAGATCAATTGGCTGATATCTTTACAAAGCCCTTGAGTAAAGAATGTTTCATTAAAAACAGGACGAGGCTCGGAATGCACAAGATCACCTGATTTCTTGACAAGTTTGCACAAAAATTTTCCATTTTGATTATGTTAAGGAGGGTATGTATCTATACTTGTTTTAATGGTAGTCATCTAAGAATTCACATATAATACCTTAATGCAGGTATACACTCATGATATGCTTAGTTGAAGGGAAGATCTAATCATTCAGGCAGGGTTGCAGACTAAAAAGGGGACCTGGCCCTCATGAGGTTAGTATCACTTACACTACATTGTCTGCCTGTCAACATCACTACCACTGCGTACCTCGCCCATTCATCGCATCAGTTTCAAGTGTCTTTTCACTTTAAAACCAAAGGTCGCTACTACTGGGGGGCCCGATACCTTTTTAACTCTATCGAAAACTAAGTATTTAGAGAATAAAATTCTTTAAATATTTTCAGTTATTTCCTTCTGATTCTCTAATTGTTTTTCAAGTATCTTCTTTCCTCTTCCAAAATGTCTAACTCCGTCTCTTCTTCCCAGACTCCTCTCCCAAGAAGTTGAAAACCTTAGTTCATTCGACTTCTTAATTCCTACTCTTGAGGAATCTCCCTCAACTCCAGTCTGTGGGGTTAGTGAAATGGTTGAGTCTTTCACTCCTCAGACTGAAGTCGTAGCCTCCCATGTTCTTCCCTCTGATGATGTGTTGGTCTGTTCCCCCACCCTAGTGCTATCTGGGGAAAAATCTCAGAACTCCGAGGCGCAATCTGTGGAAAAACCTGGTGCTGAACTTTACTCTGAGGAAATGAAAGTTGGGTCTATGGCTATTTCATCTACTATATCTGAAAGGCTGTTTGAAGGACCTGCCAGAAAGAAGGGGTTCAAAATCTTGTATTTTAGCCGCTAGCGCGGAACTGGTGGCAGTTCAAAGCTTGACATCTCTAAGAGGTGAAGTTCAACCTACTCTTCTAGAACACGAACTGAAATCACCGGATCAGGTCCCTCACAGAAGTGAGCCTATCTTTGACCAAACACCAAAATTCTTTAATGTTGGGAGCGATAAGAAAGAAGAAAAAGAGGTCCCATTAAGATAGAGCTCGAGGGGAATGCGAGGAGGAAACCAATCTCAAGTAAATGTCCCTGAGTTGGAAACAATTAAAAGCACGTCTGAGATTGACATTGTTGGTAAATCTGTTGAATAAGAAAATGAGTGACAGAGAAAGGGGAAGGGAAAGTTGGTACTTTCTCACTCAAAATGGGACAAAAGGAAGTATGTTACAAGGAGCGAAACACAAAAGGTTATGGGGAGTGCTATTTGCGGCAAATATAGCCCAGACTGAGAGAATTAGGAAGAGTAGAAGATAAGGGTTTGATCCTGAACAGCCTGCCTTTACTCCCCTATCTATTAGGTCTAGTGAAACTGAGTTAGATGACGCTGCTGCATACATTGCTAAAAGGTGAAAAGAAGCGGAGGAAGAGAAGGTAAAATCGAAGAAAGTGACAAAAGTTTCAAAGAAATCCCCTATAAAAAAGGGAAAAAGTTAGAAAACAGGTGGCTGCAAAACCTAAACCCGTAAAGGGACCTGGTCCCAGGGTTCAAAAATAGAGTGAAGAAAAGGAGATGACGAGGGTGGAGCGAATAGAGAAAATAGAGCACCAAAAGGTTTTGAATGGAAGAGTTTTTGACTTTGACATTTTAACCAAGCCTGGCATGGAAAACCTCTTTGATGCCATCTCTATTCAAGGTTGGAACCATCTTTTTGAGCCTCCAGTTCCGTACTTACACGAGCCAGAGGCATATGAGTTTTACTACAAAATGGAACTTCTGGAAGGATGTGGAATCACAACCACTGTAAAGGATGTGGAGATTAGGTTGGATGAAGAAACCTTGGGAATCATTTTAGGGGTGCCCACAGAAGGAATAAGGACAATTAAAGGGTGTAAGCCATCCAGCAGTTTCACTAAAAGTGCCACTAAATGTGGAGACGTCAAGACGGCATGGCTGCCTAAGAAATTTCTCAAAGGGTCAAATCTGTTTGAATTTATCAATAAGGTGTTGGTACCCAGATCTGAAAAGAGAACAGTGGCATCTGCTGCTGATCTCTTTCTCATGGAGAAACTTGATGAACTTGATGAAATCAATCTCCCTGTCATCATGCTGGAACACATGCACAGGGTCATGACTTGGAAAGAGGCTAAGCATGAAATTCCATATGAGTATCTACTAAATCTTGTGTTCAATCATTTCAAAGTTCTTTTGGGAAAAGGGGTACCTGGTACTACCAAGCAGATGTTCACTATGTCTACTCTACTGGAATGTGAGTGCATTGAGGGATTAGTTAGGGGAAGATCTTAGGTAGCAGATGTTCTGGAACAACATGCCACTCTTAAAAAGGAGGTGACTGATCTCACCAAGATTTTGAGTGACAAGGAGGTTGAGATCACTAGGCTCAAGTCTGAATTGCAGAAGGCTATCTCAAAGGGACCTGGTACCAGTGAGGGTTATGAGCAGGTGCTCCAAGCATTGAGGGATGAAAACACCATGCTGCTAAAGACAAATGTCTCTCTCAGTGAGGAAATTAAGTCATAAACAAGCAACTCATTCAGTCTCATGAGAGTGCAAATGAAAAGATGTTGCTGCTAATGCGCACCTTAAATCCTCCTCCCCCTCCGTCCTAAAAGAGTCTTATTTCCCTTTTGTTGTGTCTATCCAGACTTATATTAATACACTTGTGGCTTTGTGTTTGTTTTAACTGGCTTCAGTGGTCAGTATTTATGACCAAATCTTATCTTTGTCTTTGCCCTGTTCATGTGTGTTTTTATATTCTCTTTTTGCTTTCATGCGCATGTTCTGTGTGGCCCGTGGCCCTGAATTCTTAATTGCCCTATGTTTTAACTTGGATATGCTTATTGCTTCACCGTTTCAATTATGTCAAAAGGGGGAAGTTTTGTTGAATGTTTGTTTACTCGCGTGAAGAGTTATGCAGGTTGTTTGTCATCATCAAAAAGGGGGAAATTGATAAGTGCTTATGTTCCTAGATGTTTTGATGATCTCCTCACAAGTGCAGGGACTTGGTCCTCTGCATAGTATGAATACTCGTCCAGTGGTCAAAGTGCTGAACAACTGTAAAAGCTGTCCGTGTCAGAAAGTTGGTGAAGGTGCAGAGTACTTCACCAATTAGAAGCAACGAAGTTGTTTGTATGATAGGTAATAATTCTTCATGGTATATATCAAACAACCATATTCATTCATTCATTCAAAGAGAGACATTTCAAGCTTCAAAAAATAGCAGGGACCTAATATAGTGCTTCATTTGCTTCCTATACCAGCTGTTACTTTGTTTGCTTGTAATCGTGCTTATATTGTAGGAATCGTTTCGCTTGTGATGGAAACGTTTCAAGTTTGTGTGAATCATTGTAAGAACTAGGTTAAGGGTAACTTAGTGTCTTACTTTAAAGTCTATATTAATCAGTTAGGATTAGCATAGTGGGCAGTGTTGTATCTGCTCTGGCTCATCTAAGTAATGGGAGGTATTGCTTAGTGTGGAGATTAGAAGGTTAATCTCATTTTGTTAACTGACTTTTACTTTTGCTTTGAGAAGATTAGTGAAAGTAGTTTGAAAAGTCTTGTGAGACAGGTCGTGGTTTTACTCTCTTGAGCAAGGAGGTTTCCACGTAAAGTTGTTTGTGCAATCTTTACTTTCAGCATTTATTTTACTGTTTGTTATTGTAACTGTGCTGAGGACCTAGTCCCATCGAAATCGATGGACGCATACATTCCAACAGAAGGCCATCTTCAAGGAAGACCAATACTCATGCTCAACAAAGGGACCTGATAGAGTGCTGAAGCGTCTTTATTGAGTTTGAGTTTTGACAGTTTTTGCAACTTGAAAATTCTCAAGAACACTTGCAAAGACTCACTTACAAAAAGTATTCTCCGGCAAGCACAACAAGGACCCGATCAAGCTACAAGCATCAGAGTGTGTCTTAGGAGTTATACTTCCGTGCGTATATTGTAAATCTGTTCCTAGTTTATAAAGGATTTAGATATTTGTTTTGGTTTCTAAAAGCCTAAATCAGTTGAGTTTAACTGGTTTAGTGGGATTGTTTTGCTACTTAGTCAAATTCTAAGTCATCTAGGAGCTAGTTGATTTAGTGGGCAGTGTGGTATCCGCTTAGTAAAGTCTAAGTTATCTAGGGGTGATAGCTTAGTGGGCAGTGTTGTATCTGCTTTGGCTCGTCTAAGTGATATGAGGTATTGCTTAGTGTGGAGATTAGTAGGTTAATCTCATTTTGTAAACTGATTTTACTTTTGCTTGAGAAGACTAGTAAAAGGCTGTTTGAAAATTCCTGTGAGACAGGTTGTGGTTTTACTCCCTTGAGCAAGGAGGTTTCCATGTAAAAATCTTGTGCCTGTTTTACATTGTGATATTTACTTTCTGCACTAATATTTTGTCGAAGGGACCTGATCCCTTGGTGACTGGTGGACGCATACATTCCAACAACTTCAGAAATTTTTCGATTTCTGTTTTGACTCTCTTAGCTTTGTCATGATCATCCTGCTTCATCTATTTTATGTTCCCGATTGTTTCCGTTTTCCATTTTTAACTTGAAGTCACGTTGTCCCAATTGTCCATTTATGCTGCAAAAATCGCCTACCAATTTCTCCTAATATATGTGACATGTAGTAATAAAATTGATCAGATATAGTATAATATAATAGTGCTTGAGAAAAAGTGGAATTAATAACTACTCCCTTCAGTTCATTTTATTTTCGTCCTTACTAAAAATAGATAGTCCAAAGTAGCTGTCATTTTAGAAAACACAAGATATAATTCATTGTTACTCTAGTTTTTATCCTTACCAACAAGAAGAAGAAGACTATACTTAGTGTAACCCCTACTCCGGAGGTAGTTCATGTATGCTGACCTTATCTCTACCCTAGAGGTAGAAATGTTTTGTTTCCGATAGACCCTCGACTCGATGAAAAACGGATGTTCAATAACAGAAATGAAGGAATCATGACAAAGCACCCTTACTCAATAAACATCACTACTAAAGCAACCACCCTTCGAGATTGCAGAATATAATCGATAATATTCGATACAAAATGAAACAGAAGATGTCACAATTGGTCATTATTATAGGAAACCGACGGACTGAGTCAGTCCAAAGAACTAAGGGAAAACCGATCCAGTCTGTCATGGACAAGAGGGAGTACCTGCTTTATTGTCCATGTACGAGACAATGCTATGTCAAGTGGAGTCTGATTTTGTTTGTTAAATGTCATCTTCTTTGCGCTAGGATGGTCTAATATCATTTGAGGCACACGGTTCCCAGAGGCAGCAAGCAAATGGAGTGGAGTATTGCCCTCATTATCTGCCTCATCAACAAGGCAATCACAAATTCCAGACCCAAGGAAGGCATAGACAAACATTTCGTGACCGTTCAATAAGGCAACATGAAATGTATTTTGGCCATTGCAATTAAGCATGTCCCAACAATCTGGGCAGTGGTTTAATAACTCATATATCATCAACGCATCACCTTCACTAGCTGCAATGTGAAATGCCGTCGTCCAATCATTTTCACTGCCTGCCGGAAGGTAGGCTAAAGATTTCTTCCATCCCAACATATCGGAAACTATTTCTTTCAATCCTTGTTTAACAGCATAGTGTAGTGAATTCCAACCCCATTTATCAAGTTCTTTGCATAAAGTTTTATTCCATTCCCATAGTGATCTCGCACATTCTGGATATATATGTCAAATATTATATATGATGATGATAAATGGATGATTTTTTCGCTCAACAAGATCATAAAGTATGACTGTAGGAGTGTATTTATTGAAATAAACTTAACCAAAGGCAAAAATAGCTTCTTTTTATTAGTAGAGGGACAAATTTAATCATTTTCCATATTAGATATGATGAAATCATCCAGAAGGTACTTACCCGTGTGTTCTTGAACTACGGCTGCATGTAGAGGTGTTCGATTGGATGGACCTCAAACATAAGTTTGTTCCTTGCAAACTTTCAAGATTTCAATCAAAGCATCATGAAAACCAGACTCCGCTGCCAAATAAAGTGGTATCTCCCCTGCCTTATTGGCTGGGAAGTCGTGTTCAGGATCTAGTAATAATTTCACCAACATCCTGACAATGTCAATGTGTCCACCTCTCACGGCCTTGTGCAAGGCCGTATCTCCAATGTCATCCGTCATCCTAACGAGTATTGTCTCCTTTCCTTCTACGCTAAGTAGTTCACTCACCACTTCACTTTGTCCTGCGTTAGCTGCAATGTGAAGCGCAGTTTCATTTTTCTTATTCTTATAGCATAATAATGCCGGGGTAATCTTAAGGACTTCTCCCACGAAACCACGTTGGCCAAAGAGAGCTGCCACATGGAGGATTGTGTTTCCCTTTGAAGTGACTTGGTAACCATTTTCTAATTCTTCCCTTTTCAGATGATCAACAAGTGAAAAACGACCATATACCATTTTGCCTTTCATTGCAGCAAAGTACATGCTTAGATCCATAATGTGTGGATATCCAAGGTGTCACTTGTGCCCGACCAAACAATGTTAGACAAATGAAGTATCTAGTTAAGTCAACAGCATTGCATTTATCCAATTTTTTTAAAACTTACATACTCGTTCAAGTACACGTACAAAGCGCATATCCAAAAACTACTTGTTTGTGGAGAATCACAATCATGAAGAGGCTCTGTAATACTCTGGATTCATGCACTTAATTAAGAACATGAAGTTTCGAACTTAAGCATATTGCTTATGAACAACTGTAAATTTTTTATTTTTCTTTCTAATGTACCAAAAGAAATTACGCATACTGAATCAAGTAGGAGAAGGGCATTCTGAAAATAAAATGGTACCCTGTTTCAATTGATTTTTCTTTCAAGTCCATTTAAAAGAAAATATATTGTTATTTTTTTAGCTATTCATTAATTCAAAATTAAGATCAAATGTCATTTTCATACATTCTACAACAATATGGATGTTTAGTTTAAAAGAACAAGATTTAAAAGGCTTTATTTATTTTCTTAAATGTCGACAAATTAAATCAAACAAATAAATCGGAAAAAGAGGAAATAGTACACGATAAAGATAAATATACACATGATTTTCTCGCTCCAAGATAAAAACACAATCTTTATCAACATCATGTACTAAAAATCCAATCCTTAACTCATATTCATTCACAAAAAGCAAACATCAAATGGAAAAAATGAGGATTTAGGTAAAACACAAACATGGGAAAACTGTAAAACTAAAGAAAGATTTGATTAGGTAGGTAGCTCTTCAACATACTGTTTTTTTTATTCGATGGATAAAATCTAAAAGACCAGTTTAACACTTGTAGGTCTTTTATTCTTCTTGTTTCTCTACAAGTCTAAAACCCAACAAAGATTTTTGACTCCTTAGTTGGTAAGAACATAATAACATAAAGAGAGAACAATAATTTCTGATGCCATTCTCACACTTTATGACTCAAAAGGGAATTTTTATGCATGTTTACACACGTGGCATACTATTATTGGCTAGGAATTCATAGGATGGACCCAGAGAGACACAGAGGAAGTAAAGAATTAAAGCAATCAAAGAGGACAATTTTCTATATAGATGTGTATATATAGTTTTAGAAAATATTATTTTCTATTTATGTACCGAAGATAACAGAAATAAAAATTTTATTTTAAAAAAAATCTTGCGGCAAGTAAAAAAATATATTTATCTAAAACAAAACGAGAAAAAAAGGTAGCGGAGGGATATGTGGGAGGGGTGGAATTTTTTTTTGTTTTTTAAAATAAAATAGTATCTAAATTATTATTTGAAGGGATGGGGGAACGGGGATGAAACAAGAATTTTCTTAGAATTTTTTATAAAAGAATATCTTTTGAAAAAAAACTAAAAAATTGAGTTAGGGGTGGTACGGTAGAGGAAATCGTAGGGTGGGGTAAAAAAAAATATATTACATTTTATTTTATAATTCTTTACTTTAATCTTTAACTTTAACTATAACTAATACTATTAATTTATGAGATAAGTGTAAAAAACACACCTAAATTATCCCCCAATCACACCTAAACTATTGAGAGTGTGAGTTTCATACCTAAACTATCACTTATTAGTTTGAGAAACACACCTCATGGTGTGTGTAATGCACTCTCTCTTTTATTTGAAAAAAACTCATAAGGGTAAAAAACTCTTTTACTATTCTACCCTTATTTAATTTTTTTTGAAATCAACTTTTCAATCAATTAATATGAATTAATTTATTTTGATTAATTAATTTGACCATTGAACATGAACTATTCACTTAGTTTTTTATGTTGGTCAAATGTATATTTTCAAGGCTAATAACTCATAAGAGTAAAATAAGAAGAGTATTGTAATTTATGCATTGATTTTATGAAATGACAAATATTATGAACCAACTATTTATAGTAAAGATGACATATAAAAGGGAACGGAGGAAGTAATTGATAGTTTAGGTATGAAACTCAAATAAATGGATAGTTTAGATGTGTTTTTGATCCTATCTCCTTTTTATATGTTGGATTTTTATTTTTATATTTAAAATATCTAAAAATGATCATTTTTTTCTATTCAAATTGTAATTGATCAAAAGAGATTATTTCCACGTAAGAAAATGAACGTGATAAGAGATTACAAGTATTTGCTTGATGCCACCAAGATAAATATCATCCATACCCGGGAGAAGCAAACAAATATGTAGGTTTTCTGACAAATAAAGTCCATAAATGAAGAAGACTTGTTAATATAGGACGATGTGATTATAAATATCTAATTTACGATCGAACCCAAATTTTACACAATTTTAATTTTTAATTTATTTTTCGGGGCAAATCTTGACATTTTGACCTTTTATTTTAGTAGGTTTTATTTGAGGAAAAAAGAAAATTATAAATAAATAAAGAGTCTTGAATAGTTTGATTTCTAGAACATGAATAGTGAAGTTGTTAAAATAATTTTTTTCATCTAGTCTAGTTTAAGTTAATATTCGAAAAGAGGAAATTTCATAAACAATACCAATCTGTATTCTTGCTTTGTTAATTCTTAAACAAAAGATAGTTGGTTTGCTAAAAATAAAGCAATCTCAATCTACACCTGTAGACTCTAGGGTGCTACAACAACAACAACAAAAAAAAATACTCCCTCTGTCCCTAATTATTTGTCCAAATTTCTTTTTTTAGTTGTCTCTAATTATTTGTCTATTTTGACAAATCAAGAAATGACAAAAAAAATTTACCCATTATTATACCCTCAATTAATTACTTTGAAAAAGGTAGAACTTCTTGAAAATTTTAATCATCGACTTCATAATTAATAAGGGTAAAATGATAAACTCACTATATCAATTTTTTTTTTTTAATAGTTGCATCAATTCAAAAATAGACAAATAATTAGGGATAGAGGGAGTATCTAAGATAACCTCATAAACGGAGCTAAATAGCTTCAATTGGTGAATTTTTTCTTTTAATTCGAACCTTGTAATTTTTTCTGGTACCAAACTTGTCATTTTGGACCTTCTTAGCCTTTGTGTTTATCATGTAAAAAGGAGCTTACCAGTTTAAAATGAATTTAGTTTAGTATTTTTTATTTTTGGCTTAAAAAATAAAGATAAGTGATATATTACATTAATAAAAAATGTCCTAGGTTGGTGACTTTCTACTGCACTTACCTAAACGAAGTCAATGGGCGATCAATAAGGCTATTGGCTTAGATTGGTAACTTTCATTGCAATTTGGAGGGGTGCCCGCCTAAAGTCGACCCAAGTGGTTGAACTTATGACATAATCTGTGACAGTGCGGGCCTTCATTGGCGCGGCCCTGCCCAAAAAAAAAAAAAAAGGGTAGGGCCGAGAAGGGAATAGAGATGATAGGACAAACAACCATGAGATGATGCAGGGCGGAGGCTAAAAGAGACAAGGAGGGTTAAAAGGGAACTAGAGGCCATTGTTTTTGGACAGAAAGTTGTACAACATAGCTTCTATGTATAGAGCTCTGATATCATGTAAAATTACACGGCCCGAGAAGGGAATAGATCTATATTACTTAAAGATTTCATCATGCTTTACTTATTCACGCAAGAGTTCTAAAGTTCTACGTACCTACAATAGTACAATATATACACTAAAGTAAATAGACTCATAGTACACTTTTTTAGACAAACACATGGCAACATGCATTGCCTCCTAAAGAAATCAAGCTAATTATTGGATCTTGTTGAATAAATATAGACGTGGTGATAAATCACAAATCGATTTACTTCATTTCGAAATAATAACAAGAGGAATGGGAAAAATAATTCAAGCAAATCATGCTAACAAATAGTATCATTCACAAATTACAATCACGTGTCTCTATACATGAAGGAAAAAATAGTATTAACTTTGATCTCCTAGCTATATTAGACAACAGAGACTTGCTCGAATGGTAAGCACACCTGATCACCTCAAATTAAGGTTATGTACGTTGTTCGAGTACTACTAGTAAGAACACGATCTCCTAGCTATACCCAAATGAAAATCGCAATGTACATAAGAAAAGAGACAGAACCAATGACACAAACACTAACAGCAAGAGCAAGTGAATTTTCTAAAGTAGCATACATACCAGTTACAAATGCAACTACAACTGCAGTCATTGCAAAACCTTGCAGAGTACTTGCTATATTATAGCTCCTCCGAACCATTCTCAACCAGTCATATTCAGGTTCTTCTTCGTATTCTCTATCCATATCTGCCATGAAGAAATAGAGGAATATAGCACCAGCTGAACATGAAAATGCCAGGACATCCGAAATAACAAATGCACGGAACGCTGCTCTCTTTAATAGAATCGCCATCCCTTTATTAGGACCGTCATCGCTGTCTAAACCTCCTGGTAATGTGAAACCAGCTGCGAACGTGACTGTCATTATTAGAGTAGCTACAACTACATGTATTTGAGTTGACTTTATAAATTTTTCGATTTCTATTTTGACTCTCTTAGCTTTGTCATGATCATGATCATCCTCCTTCATCTGTTGTATGATCCCGTTTGGTTCCGTTTTCCGTTTTACATTGAAGTCACGTTGTCCCAATTGTCCATTTATGCTGCAAATATCGCGTACCAATTTCTCCTAATATATGTGACATGTAGTAATAAAATTGATCAGCTAGCTGGTGAAAGATATAGTATAATATAATAGTCCTTTTGAAAAAGTGGAATTAATAACTACACCCTTCCGGTTCATTTTATGTTCATCTTTACTAAAAATAGATAGTTCAAAATAGCTGTCATTTTACAAAACACAAGATATGATTTATTGTTACTCTAGTTTTTATCTTTACCAACAAGAAGAAGAAGAATATACTCAGTGCAAGCCCCACTCCGGAGGTAGGTGTATTTGAGGTAGAAATGTTGTTTCCGATAGACCCTCGACTCAATGAAAAATGGATCAAAGCAGATCAATAACAGAAATGAAGGAATCATGACAAAGCACCCTTACTCAATAAACATCACTACTAAAGCAGTGCAAAAACCAACCAAATTGAAACCACCCTTCAAGATTGCATGATATTCGACACAAAATTCAACAGAAGATGTCACCTTCAAGAAGATAAGATTTTCCTACCTTCCTAAGGAGGCTGTCAGCCCCCTTTGAATGGATGCGATGCAGCTCCCGTCTCTCAAAGACGAGCCAAAAAACACTCTTCTTGGCACTACGAGCCCCCATGATTCTCCTACTTTTGTAGATGCCAGTATGTATAGGCTAAAGATACTAGTGACTTATATATTTGTCTAGGTTTATAGCACTTCAATGTGCCAGAACTCTCTCTTAGGAGTATTAACTCCACTTAGGTTGCCATACGTCCTATCGTTCTGCATAAAAAATCAAATATGAAACTTCATACACCTTAAAGTTCATATGACGCAAAGAGATTTTTTTGAGGCTCTTATACTCATTATGTCTAGCATTGCATAGACTGAGTATTCACAGTATCAAGATCTCAAATCAATTATGGGGTCTATTTGGCACCTCCTAAATGGGTGTCCAAATTGGACCGAACCCTTTGTCAGGCTATGGTTCCCTTTGATTCTGTAATTTTCGTTAATCTTATTTACATGGTTAATTTTTAAAAAATGAAGGAAACTGACGGACTGAGTCAGTCCAAAGAACGGAGGGAAAACCGATCCAGTCCGTCACGGACAAGAGGGAGTACCTTCTTTATTGTCCATGTACGAGACAATGCTATGTCAAGTGGAGTCTGATTTTGTTTGTTAAATGACATCTTCTTTGCTCTAGGATGGTCTAATATCATTTGCGGCACATGGTCCCCAGAGGCAGCAAGCAAATGAAGTGGAGTATTGCCTTCATTATCTGCCTCATCAACAAGGCTATTAAAAATTCCAGACCCATAGAAGACAGAGACGAACATTTCGTGACCATTCAATAAGGCAACATGAAGTGCATTCTGGCCATTGCTATTAAGCATTTCCCAACAATCTGGGCAGTGGTTTAATAACTCATATATCATCAATGCATCACCTTCACTAGCTGCAATGTGAAATGCCGTCGTCCAATCATTTTCACTGCCTGCCGGAAGGTAGGCTAAAGATTTCTTCCATCCCAACATATCGGAAACTATTTCTTTCAATCCTTGTTTAACAGCATAGTGTAGTGAATTCCAACCCCATTTATCAGATTCTTCGCATAAAGGTTTATTCCATTGCCATAGTGATCTCGCGCATTCTGGATATATTAGTCAAATATTATATATGATAGATGATGATAAATGAATGATTTTTTCGTTTAACAAGATCATAAAGTATGCCTGTAGTAGTATATTTATTGAATTTTTTTTAACCAAAGACAAATATAGCTTCTTTCTATTAGTAGAGGGACAAATTTAATCATTTTCCATATTATATATGATGAAATCATCCAGAAGGTACTCACCCGTATGTTCTTGAATTACGGCTGCATGTAGAGGTGTTCGATTGGATGGACCTGCAACATAAGTTAGTTCCTTGCAAACGTTCAAGATTTCAATCAAAGCATCATGAAAACCAGACTCTGCAGCCAAATAAAGTGGTGTCTCCCCAGCCTTATTGGCTGGGAAGTCGTGTTCAGGATCTAGTAATAATTTCACCAACATCCTGACAATGTCAATGTGTCCACTTCTAACGGCCTTGTGCAAGGCCGTATCTCCAATGTCATCCATCATCCTCACAAGTGTCTCCTTTCCTTCTATGCTAAGTAGTTCACTCACCACTTCACTTTGTCCTAAATTAGCTGCAATGTGAAGCGCAGTTTCATTTTTCTTATTCTTATAGCATAATAACGTCGGGGTAATCTTAAGGACTTCTCCCACGAAACCTCGTTGGCCAAAGTGAGCTGCCACATGGAGGATTGTATTTCCCTTTGGAGTGACTTGGTAACCATTTTCGTCCTCCCTTTTCAGATGATCAACAAGTGAAAAATCACCATCTTCCATACTCCCTTCCCTTGCAGCAATGTACATTCTTGGATCCATTATGTGTGGATATCCAAGGTGTCACAAAAGTCTTCTTATATCTTTAACTCTGTGCCCGATCAAACAATGTCACATAAATTGAGACAAATGAAGTATCTAGTTAAGTCAAAAGCATTGTTATATTGCGTTTATGCAATTTTTTAAAACTAACACCCTCATTAATATGTCCAGGTACACATACAAAGCATGTATCTGGAGACTACTTGTTTATGGAGAATCACAATCATGAAGAGGCCCTGTAATACTATTAAGAACATAAGTTTCTTCTCCTAGCGAACTTAAGCATATTGCTTATGAACAACTTATAAAATTTTTTATGTACGTAGTTTATTTTTCTTTCCAATGTACCAAAAGAAATTATGTATAACATCTAAAAATAAGATCAACAATCTAAATTAAGAAAGGGGATTGCAAAAGTTAAGTCCAGTAGTTTCCAACCAATGACTCAAACTGAAAATTCAAAGGGGAAAAAACCTCAGCTTTTTGTCAATTAAAAGAAATTAAATGACATTTTCATACATTCTACAACATTAATAACACAAGATTCAAAAGTCATATTTATTTTCTTAAACTCGGTAAATTAATTAAAGTAACACAATCAAATCAGAAAAGAGGAAATAGTACTCAACAAAGATAAATACACACATTTTCTCACTCCAAGATAAAAACACAACTTTTATCAACACCATGTACTAAAAATCCAATCTTTAACTCATAATTCATTCACAAAAAGTAAACCCCAGATGGAAAAAATGAGTATATAGGTAAAAACCCAACATGGGAAAACTGTAAAACTAAAGAAAGATTTGATTAGGTCAACATACCTTCTTTTTTTTTCCTTTGGTTGATAAAATCTAAAAGACCAGTTTAACCCTTATAGGTGTTTTTTCTTCTTCTTGTTTCTCTACAAGTCTAAAACCCAACAAAGAATCTTTGACTCCTTAGTGGGTAAGAACATAACATAATACAATAAATTTCTTATGGCATTCTCACACTTTATGACTCAATTAGGGAATTTCGATGTTTAATTATCACATGTTTACACATGTGGCATACTATTATTGGCTAGGAAATTGATAGGATGGACCTACTTCAAATCTCAAGGATAACAACCATTGGTATAGGATGATAGAGAGGAAGTAAAAAATTAAAGCAATCAAAGAGGACAAAGAAAATGTGCAAAATTTGATTTTAGTTTTATGTCTTTTTATACTATGGTTCTTTATTTTTATATTTAAAATATCTAAAATGATCAAATTTTTTAATATTCAAATTGTAATTGGTTAGAAGAGATTATTTCCGCGTTAAAGAATGGACGTCATAAGAGATTGCAAGTATTTGCTTAATGCCATCGAGATGAATATCATCCATATCCGGAGAGAAGCAAACAAATATGTAGGTTTTCTGGCAAATGAAGTCCATAAATGAAGAAAACTTGTTAATATAGGACAATGTGATTATGAATATTTAATTTTTCATGGAACCCAAGTTTTACAAAATATATTTTCTGGTCTAATCTTGACATTTTATTTTTGAGGAAAAAACAAAATTATAAACGACAAAAACAAGTTTTGAATTAAAACATGAATAGTAAAGTTCTTGAAATAATGTTTTTCATCTAGTCTAGTTTAAGTTAAATAGTCTTTAATATTTTAAAAGAGGAAATTTCTTATACAACCATAGTTTGAAGAATAATTACCATTCTAGATTTTTCAAAGTTCAATACAAATTCACTAAATAAACTTGAACATAGAAAGAAGTACTTATTTAGCAGTCAATATTTATACTAGATCATATAATCTAATCATAATTTAATACATATTTGGGCCAAGTATTTGGTGGCAACTTGGGCATGACTACAAAGTATGTTTGTCGGCTCAATAGGCGTAAAAAGCAAGAGCTCTTAAGAGTTTCTTGTTGGTTTTCTATACCCAAATGATAATCCAAAAGTACATAAGAAAAGAGACACAACCAATGACACAAACACTAACAGCAAGAGCAAGTGAATTTGCTAAAGTAGCATACATACCAGTTACAAATGCAATTACAACAGCACCCATTGCCAAAAGTTGCAAAATACCTGCTATATAATAATAACTCCTTAAAACTTTGAACCAGTCTCTTTTAAATTCTTCATCGTCGTCTACATCGCTATCTGCCATGAAGAAGTAGATGAATATAGCACCAGCTGAGAATGAAAATGCCAGGACATCTGAAATAACAAACGCACGAAACGCTGTTTTTCTTAATAGAATCGCCATCCCTTTATTAGGACCGTCATCGTTGTCTAAACCTCCTGGCAATGTGAAACCAGCTGCGAAAGTGACTGTCATTAGGAGAGTAGCTACAACTACTTGAATTTGAGCTGCCTTCATAATTTTTTCTATTTCTATTTTGTCTCTCTTAGCTTTGTCCTGATCATCCTCCTTCCTCATCTGTCGTATGTTACCAATCGTTTCTGTTTTCCGTTTTACCTTGAAGTCACGTTGTCCCAATCGTCCATTTATGCTGCACAAATTGCCTACCAATTTCTCCTAAGATGTGACATGTAGTAACAAAGTTGATCAGCTGGTGAAAGATAATATAATGCTACTTGAGAAAAAGATGAATTAATAACTACTCCTTCTGGTTCATTTTATTTTCGTCCTTACTAAAAATAGATAGTCGAAAATAGTTGTCATTATAGAAAACATCTTTACCAACAACAAGAAGAATATACTCAGTGTAATCCCTACTCCAAAGGTAGGTGTATGCAGGCCTTATGATCCCTACCTGGAGGTAGAGAAGTTGTTTCCGATAGAACCCTCGGCTCAATGAAAAACAGATCAAAGCAGTTCAATAACAGAAATCAAGGAATCATGACAAAGCATGCTGGTGAACAGTTTTCATCTTTACCCTTACTCAATAAATATCACTACTAAAGCAGTGCAAGAACCAACCAAAGGAAACCACGATGTCACGATTAGTCGCTACTATAGAGAAAGTAATGGAGTTGCAGATGCTCTTGCAAAGCATGCCACCACCTTTTAAGAGATGAAATTTTCCTATATAAAAGAAGATATTCCTAACGAGGCTATTGGCCCCCTTTGAATGGTAAGATCCAGCTCCCGTCCTCTTGAAAACGAGCAAAAAAACACTGTTTTGTAGATGCCAGTATGTTTAGGCTAAAGCTACTGATTACTTCTATAGCAATTCAATGTGCCAGAACTCTTAAGTCTTAGACAAGATCTCTTAGGAGCATTAACTCCTCTGCATGCTCTCTTTTTCTGTCTAGAGGCTAGGTTGCCATGTCCCCCTCTAATTCTGTAATTTTTGCTAATCTTATTTACATTGTTGATTAACAAAAAAAAAAAAAAAGGAAACCAACGGACTGAGCCAGTTCAAAGAAATGGGGAAAACTGATCCAGTCCGTCATGGACAAGAAGGAGTACCTTCTTTATTGTCCATGTACGAGACAATGCTATGTCAAGTGGAGTCTGATTTTGTTTGTTAAATGTCATCTTCTTTGCGCTAGGATGGTCTAATATCATTTGAGGCACACGGTTCCCAGAGGCAGCAAGCAAATGGAGTGGAGTATTGCCCTCATTATCTGCCTCATCAACAAGGCTATCACAAATTCCAGACCCAAGGAAGGCATAGACAAACATTTCGTGACCGTTCAATAAGGCAACATGAAATGCATTTTGGCCATTGCAATTAAGCATGTCCCAACAATCTGGGCAGTGGTTTAATAACTCATATATCATCAATACATCACCTTCACTAGCTGCAATGTGAAATGCCGTCGTCCAATCATTTTCACTGCCTGCCGGAAGGTAGGCTAAAGATTTCTTCCATCCCAACATATCGGAAACTATTTCTTTCAATCCTTGTTTAACAGCATAGTGTAGTGAATTCCAACCCCATTTATCAGATTCTTCGCATAAAGGTTTATTCCATTGCCATAGTGATCTCGCGCATTCTGGATATATTAGTCAAATATTATATATGATATATGATGATAAATGAATGATTTTTTCGTTTAACAACATCATAAAGTATGCCTGTAGGAGTATATTTATTGAATTTTTTTTAACCAAAGACAAATATAGCTTCTTTCTATTAGTAGAGGGACAAATTTAATCATTTTCCATATTATATATGATGAAATCATCCAGAAGGTACTTACCCGTGTGTTCTTGAATTACGGCTGCATGTAGAGGTGTTCGATTGGATGGACCTGCAACATAAGTTGGTTCTTTGCAAACGTTCAAGATTTCAATCAAAGCATCATGAAAACCAGACTCCGCTGCCAAATAAAGTGGCGTCTCCCCAACCTTATTGGCTGGGAAGTCATGTTCAGGATCTAGTAATAATTTCACCAAGATCCTGACAATGTCAATGTGTCCACTTCTAACGGCCTTGTGCAAGGCCGTATCTCCAATGTCATCCGTCATCCTCACGAGTGTCTCCACTCCTCCAGAGCTAAGTAGTTCACTTACCACTTCACTTTGTCCTACATTAGCTGCAATGTGAAGCGCAGTTTCATTTTTCTTATTCTTATAGCATAATAATGCCGGGGTAATCTTAAGGACTTCTCCCACGAAACCTTGTTGGCCGAAGAGAGCCGCCACATGGAGGATTGTGTTTCCCTTTGGAGTGACTTGGTAACCATTTTCTTCCTCCCTTTTCAGATGATCAACAAGTGAAAAGTCACCATCTTCCATACTCCCTTTCATTGCAGCAAAGTACATTCTTGGATCCATTATGTGTGGATATCCAAAGTGTCACAACAGTCTTTTCTTTTTTCTTAAACTCTGTGCCCGATCAAACAATGTCAGATAAGTTAAGATAGATGAAATATCTAATTAAGTCAAAAGCATTGTTATATTGCCATTTATGCAATTTTTTAAATCTTACATACTCATTAATATGTTCATGTAAACGTACAAAGCGCGTATCCAGAGACTACTTGGTTATAGAGAATCACAATCATGAAGAGGGCAAGAGGCCCTGTAATACTCTGGACTCATGCACTTAAGAACATAAAAGTTTCTTTAGTGAACTTAAGCATATTGCTTATGAAGAACTTTAATTTTTTTATAAGTTTATTTTTCTTTCCAATGTACCAAAAGAAACTATGCATAACATGATCCAAAAATAAGATCAAACAATCTAAATCAAGAAATTAAGGGGATTGCAAAAGTCAACTCCAGTAGTCACCCACCAAAACTCAAACTGAAAATTCAAGGAAAAAAACTTCAGCTTGTTTCAAGTAAGAGAAATCAAATGGCATTTCATACATTCTACAACATTAATAAAACAAAATTCGAAACTCTTATTTATTTACTTAAACTTCGCCAAATAAAATTCATACAGCCAAATCAAAAAAGAGAAAATAGTACACAACAAAGATAAATATACACATTTTCTCACTTCAAGATAAAAACACAATCTTTAACTCATATTCATTCACAAAAAGTAAACCCCAGATGGAAAAAATTAGTATTTAGGTAAAAACCCAACATGGGAAAACTATCAGCATACCTTTTTTTTTCTTTGATGGATAAAATCTAAAAGACCAGTCTAACCCTTATAGATCTTTTTTTCTTCTTCTTGTTTCTCTACAAGTCAAAGATTCTTTGATTCCTTAGTTGGTAAGAATATAACACAAGACAATAATTTCTTATGGCATTCTCACACTTTTATGAGTCAAAAGGAAATTTTTTTATGTACAATTATCACATGTTTACACACGTGGCATACTATTATTGGCTATGAAATTGATAGGATGGACCCAACTGTTGGATTATTATGATTAGAGAAAGGGAGTGAGACAACTAGGAAGTAAAAAATTAAACCAATCAAAGAGGACAAAGAAAATTTCCAAAAATTGTTTTTACTTTTATGTCTTCTTTTGCAATGGATCTTTTTTATACATAAAATATCTAAACACGGTCATTTTATTTTATTCAATTTGTAATTGATCAAAATAAATTATTTCCAACATAAAAGAATGGGATATCATAAGAGATGGCAAATATTTGCTTAATGTCATCAAGATGAATATCATCCATATCCGGAGAGAAGCATACAAAGGTTTTCTGACAAATGAAGAAGACTTTGTTAATATAGGACGATGTGATTATGATCATCTAATTTTCAATCGAACCTATGCTTTACACTATTTTAATGTATCTTTCGGGTCTAATCTTGACCTTTTATTTTAGTAGGTTTTATTTGAGGAAAAAAGAAAATTACAAACCAAAAAAAAGTTTTGCATTGTTTGATTTCTAAAACATGAATAGTGAAGTTCTCAAAATAATGTTTTTCATCTAGTCTAGTTTAAGTTGAGTCTTTAATATTTAAAAAGAAGAAATTTCATAAACAACCATAGTTTGGCGAATAATTACCATTCTATATTTTTCAAGTTCAACACAAATTCACTAAATAATCTTGAACATACAAAAAAGTACTTATTTTGAACTCAATATTTACACTAGATCATATAATCTAACCATAATTTATAGTATATATTTGGGCCAACTATTTGGTGGTAACTTGGGCATGACTACAAAGTATGTTTGTTGGGTCAATGGGCCAAAAAAGCAAGAGCTTTTAAGAGTTTCTTCTTGGTTTGCTCTGGTTCATCAGTTTTGGAATACAATTACAAATCTATACTACCC
Source organism: Solanum pinnatisectum (assembly GCA_035578085.1). NCBI lineage: Eukaryota > Viridiplantae > Streptophyta > Magnoliopsida > Solanales > Solanaceae > Solanum > Solanum pinnatisectum. The sequence goes on along the minus strand of CM069082.1, from coordinate 41,884,208 downwards.
CCTTGACAAACGGTATTCTTTCTTTTTGATTCTTGAACAAAAGATAGTTGGTTTGTTGACAATTAAGTAATCTAACATAATAATTTAAGTTATAAGAAACAAAAAAAAAAAAGGCAATAGCATACCCATTGTGATTTTATAAGTGGAGTTTGAGGAGCATGGTGCGAACGTAGTCTTATTGCTATCTTGTGAATGTAGAGAGGATATTTTCAATAGACTCTCCACTCAAGTAAAACATATCAAAAATCAAGCATGTAAAACAAATATAGTATAAAAGAAATCATCCTGGAAACAACGTCCTAGAAGAGACCAAGTAACAACAACAAATAATGCCATAACTAAAGCAAAAGAAACAGCAACAAAAAAAAACAAAAATTGAAGAATATAATAAGATGGTTTTAGAGTAACTATAAATATAATGATAAGTATGTTAAACAACACTCGACTACCTACTGACCTTCTTCTAACGTTCAACCTTCATATCTTCTTATCTAGGTATATCCTTAGTAAGATGCGAGTGAGTCATGTGTTGTCTAACTACCTCTATCCCAAAAACTTTTTCAACCTACCTCCACCTCTCCTTATACCCTCTATAATCAGTCTCTTGTATCTCATCAATGGGGCATCTATGCATCTTCTCTTCACATACTAGAACCATCTCAGTCTCGCTTCCCTCATCTTGTCCACCACGGAATCCATTCCCACTTTGTCATGAATAGCCTCATTCTTAATCCTATCTCTCCTTGTATACTCACATATTCATCTCAACATCCTCATTTCCGCGACTCTCGTATTCTTGAATTGCGGGTTCTTGACCAACCAACACTCTACCCCAACAATATAACATATACGATCACCATTTTATATAACTTACTTTTAAAGTTTGATGGCATATTCTTATCAAATAAGACACTAGATGCAGACTTCCATTTCACCCATCTTATTTCAGTACGATGTGTAATATTGTCACACTCCGAGCCTACACTTCGGACGTGGCTGGCACTCGAGAACCATTGTTGGCCCCAAGCGAATCCTTGGTCTGGCTTACTTACTCAGCAGAAGACTCTTAAGCATTATTACAATAATCAAATGCACTTACTCAATTGTTAAATAAGATAACTTAGAATGTTTAAAAGTCAACATTCAACTTGGCCAAAGTGGTCTTAACATAAGAAGTAACAATGTAAAGACAGCTAAACTACTAACTGTCTGACTGTTTATGAAGCCTCTAAAACAAAGAGGGATGTCGGGACAAGACCCCCGATCATCCTAACAATGAAATACTGAAAGCAAAGTAAAAGAAATCCTCCGAAATGCAAGGAGGCTCACCAACTGACTCTGAATGCTCAACTGGATCAACGAAGCGCTGGGTGATGATCCTAGTTACCTGCGTCTGCATCATAAAAAGATGCAGGCCAATTGGCATCAGTACATTGAATGTAGAGTATGCGAGTTGGGATGCCAAACACAACTTAAGCTTGAAAAGAATCCGAAAGAAACACTTACCTTGGCTTTACTCAACTCCTGAATAACTTAACTCTATATAAAACAAAAAACATATGCAATATATATATATATATATATATATATATATATATATATATATATATATATATATATATATATATATATATATATATATATATATATATAGAAAGCTTGTAAAACAGTGGAAAACAACTTAGTTCGTTAAAGAAAATGCAATAACAAACTCAACTTTACTCATATACCAAAGTAATATAATTTCTGTGGGAGTTTCTCTAACCGACAACTACCACTATGAGCCTAAGTGGTGATAAAACGTCTTTCTCACGCTGCCAAAATTGTCATATACTTTGTTGTCATATAGAACGCTTAATTAAGTGGATCCACTAGTCTATGCTAAAAGCATCTTAAGGAGTCATCTAAAAAGTATGATCATTTACTACCCATGATGGCTAAATGGTTTATGGAGACTTGAGTTAATATGAACTCACATCCCCATATCGATGCTCAATACTACTACCAAAATATACTTAGTTCATATGTTTTTAAAACAAACTTCTTTCTTTGGTTTGAAATAATTACTCAAAACTTAGCTTAAAAGGTCTTTTGGAATCGATGTTCCCTTTCTTGTTCAAATGTGAAAACATTTTAAACTCTTGGGAATACTTAGTTCCCTTATAACTTTTGGAGATATGAACTCAACTATATATTTACTCTTTGCTTAACTTAAAACTTAAGTCTTAGAACAAAGTTAAAACGTTTGTAAAAGACTTTTGAAAAACTTAAATGAACTTCTCTTGACTTGCTTCTTAGCTTCTAAACTTGACTCTTAACTTTCCTTGAATTAAATTATGGATTCAAGGATTGTGAATTGTTATAGGAAAGATCTCATGATGTTTGAGAGTATTTTTAGATAGCTAAACATGAGAAAAAAATCAAAAAATCATTGTTTGAGGGTAGGTCCACGACGCAGAGATGTATTTAAATTTGAATCGCGAAAATACTTTTTGAGCCAGAACGGTCCGTGACCGCTCCGCGACGTGAAGGCATTTTTCCCAAAACTGGGGAGCAGGTCCGCGACGCAAAGCCAGTGCCCAGATTTGCCCGACTAAATTTCTTCTTCATTTTCCAGCCCCAATTCGCCCAAACTCGATTCTTTTTTCCAAATTCTTTTTAGATACATATACCCAGAAAATGTACCTAAGAACCTAACTCCAACCAACTCAATAATTTGACGTAATGGTCTCAGAAACTTCTCAATTTCAGCACAACTCAAGAAAATTATAAAATTCAAGAATAGATATTAAGAACATCAACTTTCAAACTCTTTTAGGACGAATTCACGCTGAAATAAACATGTTTGGCACGTGGGTGAATGAACCCAACATTATAAAAGCCTCACATACCTTGTAGGATTAAATCCTTGGCGAAATCCACACGAAAATCTCCAAGAAATCGACGAACTTTGAACTTTTCTTCTCCTTTCTCCTCTTTTCTCTTTTCTCCAAGCCCTAGCGTGAACTTCAACTTTTCTAAACTGGTCTAATTCTGATTAGACCCTAACTTATTACAAAAAAATGAAAAAATAATAGGTATGGAAAAAAAAAAAAAAAAACACTTTTAAATCCACATTTCCTTATTTAAACAACCCAACTTTGAATGGGCATATCTCACTCATACAAACTCGGAATTGCGCAAACTCGGTGGCGTTGGAAAGATCATTCCAAGATCTTTCCTACGATATCTGGAAACACACCTAACTCATCCTGAGCTAGGAGTTATGATCGTTTGAAGTTGACCAAAAAATCAACTTAACATACTTAACAAATTTCCAAAAAAAAAAAAAATTTATATTCTTTCCAAAAATGGTTATTTCCAATTCCTAACTTCTTCCTAGTTATTTCAAATTGGCGAGATGTTACAAACATCATCGTCAATCTCTTCATTTCCTTGAATTATTGACCCCAGATACTTGAAATTTCTCTTTTCAATGATGGCTTGGATATCAATCCTTACTTCCAAATCTACCATATAAATTGTGTCAATAATCTTAGTCATGCTCATTCTAAACCTTTAGACTTTAGGGTGCTAGAACAAAAACAACACATTTAAGATAAACTCATAAACGGAGCAATCTAGCTTCAATTAGTGAATTTTCTAGTGATAAAAAATCAATTACAAGTACCAAACTTGTCAGTCTGAACCCTTTTATCCCTTGTGTTTATCATTTTAAAAGGAGCTTACCAGTCAAATATTGAGTGGGCAGGTGGCTCTTGGTTAAAATGAATTGAGTTTATTAACTTTTATTGTTTTGCTTAAAAAATAAGGTTAAGTGGCTGAATATATCACTTTCCGTCTTGAATGACATTTTAAAAAAAATAATAAAAGATGCCATCACCTAGGTTGGTGACTTCTATTGCACTTACCTAAACGAGGTTAATGGACGATCAATAAGGCTCATGGCGTAGCTAGTGACTTTTATTACACTTTGGAGGGGGGCCTGCCTAAAGCTAACCCAAGTGGTTGAACTTATAACATAATTTGTGACAGTGCAGGCCTGCATTGGTGCGGCCCTACCCCAAAAAGGGAGGGGGAAAAAGACTTTGTTCATCTATTTTTAATAACTTTGTTAACTATTCAAGCAATGAACTCTTTTTGTATATTTCACCATTTCTTCAATTGGATTTATTTTATGTATTAGTTCGAGACATGAAAATAGCCTGTTAGAAAATGCAGGATAAGATTTGTGGTCCGACCTTTCCTCAAATTTCATACTTTAACGAAAGCTCATTACACTAGACTGTTTCTTCAAATATCATGGACAGCCTTCATTTTCATAGACAGACCTTTTTCATAATTGATATGTGTTCCAGTTGTCAATTCTAGTTGATTTGATTGAATGAAATAAAGAATTGCTGTAAATATCAAATCATTGGTGATGTTCTTTTTGTTCCATTGTTGATAACATTTAATATTGTGAGAAATAACCATAAATACAAGAACATTCTTTGTTATTTTTGTGAAAACAAAGTTGGAATAATCATGTGAAGTATCATCAGTATAAATATATAACTTGGTTGATGATAGTACACGCTATCACAAACTTGTTCATAAATTCCTACTCATTACCCTATCCAGAAAAAAAAAATCTCTTTAATATCAATGGTTCACATACACAAACTTTTCAACTATGAAATTAAATAAATTGTAATATAAAATTATTAAAAAAAAATAATGGGGGTCAAATGTAACTCAGGATGAACCTTTATCGACGAAGGAAAGGAATAACGATGGACTCCTATGAAGCATTTAGGAAAAAAAACATTTGAGTTTTGATCGAACATATTGTTACATTATCAAAGGAAATCATTTGAGTTTTTCGATATCAACTACCCTTTTGATCCAAACATTGTATATTTATCGAGAAATCTATTGAAAAATGTACAAATAATGATAAACTTTAAATTCTGACTTTGTCTCTCGTTCTTAGCTAGGAAAAACTACTATGAGGCTCCAAATTTCTCAAACAGGGTCAATCTGTTTTCTGCCAGTCTAGATTTGAAAGCTGAGTTTTTGTACTCAAACCATGTAAACTCTTTGTACAAGCTGCTTTCTTCTCCTTCCATTAGTGATGGCAATGGTGCTATTTTTTCACTCAATGGTGGTCCTCCAAAATATATCATTGATAGTCTTGATTTCACACTGTTTGTCAATACCCTATGCTTCACACTCTTAAACCTTCCATTAGTCATCACCTGCACGCAAATTCAGGATTTTTAGTTTATGAGTTCTGAATGATCATAAAACTTCCACTATTTAACAAGACAAGTACAAAATTTGATGAGTGTACGTTACGTACCTGCAATGAGTCACCAACATTGATGAAAAAAGAACTCTGATCAGATGGCACGGAAAACCAATTGCCATTTTTGAGTAAAATTTGAAGGCCGGAAGTGTTGTTGGATCTTAAAACCGATATGATTTGTGGATCGGTATGTTCTCCGAATCCAATCAAATTTTTGGCATTGAATTTTTGAATATCAGGACATGGAGGATAATGATTCAGCCTGAAAACAGAGTCGCTCTTTTCATCCATCAAAAGCTTACTGAAAACATTTGTCGGATGAATCTTTAATCCCTCCGCCAACTTTTCAAGAATCTCACATGACATTTTCTTCACTGCTGACACATAATCATTTACCGCAGCTCTGCAATAACAATAACAAAAATCAAGAAATGATAGAAACAAGACTCGAGATTAAAAGATATCACTCTGTTTTGCTTTGTTTTAATGACTTACCGAATGCTTTCTGGATTGACACCTAATACAGATGCGAATTTCTGGTAATTGAATTCAGAGTTTGTTGAAAGGAGAATGTATTCAACCCAACCGACATCGCCACTTTGTCCGATTTGTTTATTGCCATAGCCAAAAGGGTCAGCAGGCCCTGTTTTTAGTTTCTCAGAGAGGGGAGAGGAAAAGAATTTAATGGCTTCGGATTCAAGTTTACTTATGAATTCCATAGGAACATCATGGTTTACAACTTTAAAGAATCCGAATTCTTCGCAGGCCTTAACGATGAGGTTCTTGGAGTCGGGTTTAGAGAGGTCTATCACAGGAATATCATCGAAGAAAGAGGGGGGTTTGCAAGAGTTGATGATTATTGGTAAGTGATCAATGTCAGGTTCTGTTAAAACCACCATTGTTATTTTTTTTGATGAAATTTACAATGGTTGAAGAAGAATAACAATGAAAAAGATCAGAAGTTTGGTTGTTACTATCTAAGACAAAGTATTTCTTGTTTCTTATTACAACTGTTGGAACTTAGTTGTAGTTGTGAACACTCTGAAGCAACCCCTGCTGTCCTATTTATAGGACTCTCCAAGTCCAAAATTCCAATAAATTTGAATAAATAATATATTCGGTATAATCTCACAGGTGGATTAAGAAAAATAATAAAATATGCGCAAATCATATTCTTACCGTAGATAGAAAGCTAATAACTTAGATATACTTTACTTTGAATATTACGTATTTTATCACATTTTGGTGCATCGAGATACATGGTCAAATTTGTTCTAGATATATTATATCTAAGTGGATTCGCATGTATTTGAGATACATAACAAAATCTTGTTCGTCTCTCTCCTTATTTTAAAGTATCTTATAGCAAAAAATACATGTATCTAATTGTATCTTTCTCAATATATGGTAGAAACTCTTCATTAGTGCTAAGATACGTAATTTTTCAAAAGTATAAATAATAATAGTGAGTATATCGAATTATGTAATTTCTTCTATAATGTAAAGTCTTAAAAGAATTGAATATACGTAGATTTTATCCTAATTGTGGATAAAAAGATTGTAATAGAGTAATGTCTAAAAAGAACAGAATAAATGCAAATCTTATCTTAATTGAGTAATCGTAGATAGAAAGGTTGTAATGAAATATAATCTGAAAAGAATAGGATATACGTCGATCTTTATCTTTAGATAGAAATGCTATGATAAATTAGAGGAAAAGAATTGCCTAATTAGTTTTTCTTTGTTATCCCTCATCATAAACAAATAGTGTAATTTTTTAGAGTTGATTTGTAAATGAATTCATAGTATTGATATTTCTGGAAAATATCTAGAAAAAAATAATGTCAAAGATATTGTCATAACGTATTCAAAATATATCAAACTATTAACATAAAAATTGAAATTAAGCTAGCTCATTCATACTTTCCACAATTGATATACTTGATGTTTGTGTGAAGGGTTCAAACTCTATTAATAATAAAAATAATTTTGATTTTAAACTTCTCCTATTATTCCTGATAAAATGATTTATAGTCAAACAAATTTTAGAATTTCGTTTTAAATGTAACAAATTTTAAATGTTTGTTTTTACTTTTTCAAATTTTATGACTAATTAAACATCACCTAAATTGGATAGCATAAGTAATAATTTCGAACGTTGAGAAGGATTAAGATAATTTACTTTTTTTAACTTAGTACTATGTGGGTGAGTGCAATGGACGGTGGACCTAGGATTGACAATATTGTAGAAATGTGTACCAACATTAAATATGTTCACCGACGTGGATTGTGATGAGATAATTAATTAGAAGTTAAATTTAATTCTTTGATAAATCCGAATTAATCAATCAAATTTTAGTGTATATATATCGAACACCAATTGAATATCAAAAAAGAGAACACTATTATTTTTTCTTTTTTCTCTTTGTGTACTTCTTTTCTTTTCTGAGTCACGATTACCAGATAAATTGTCTTGGTGATCAGTTGGAATAAAAAAAAGAAAGGGTACCCTTTCCCCACAAAACAATTTGATTCATGAACCAATAATGGCTTTACATGGCACCCTTTATAGTATGGGTGTGCATTCAGTTTTTCAGTTTGGTTTTACACTATTCGATTTGAATTTTTCAGTTTTTGGTTTTGTAAAAGTGTAACCCAATCTGATCCAAAATAAATTTGGTTTGGTTTGGTTTGGTTTTCCCCTATTTGGTTCGGCTTTTTTCGGTTTGATTATTCGGTTATGTCAATAATTAATAACATAACCAAAGTAATATTTAATCCCTTAAATATATTTTCTAATATAAATCATAAGTAAAACTTAAAACACAATACTTATAAGTATACCTATTATAGATGTAATTCAAACATAAAATATAAACGTAATCATCAAGAAAGGCAATAACCAAAAAGGGACAAAAGTGGTTAACTCCAACTTAATTCTAAACCTAAACATTATATATTAGCAATTGTTAGAGGAATTAGGAAATTTTCAGCTTTTCTTTTTACCAAAACAATTTATTATTAGAACTGATAATACACAGGTGTCGGGACTAATTTCAAACAAACTTCCATCAGAACCGCAATACAGAAGATTGCATAGGTGGCAGGTTTTGTTATCATTTTATTCATTTAAAATTAAACATATTAAAGGAGTTGATAATTCTCTTGCAGATTTTCTCGCAAGAAATGTCCAATATGGACAATCGAACACAAATCCTAATTAACATGGTATATGAAAAAATGTTAATTGTAGAAAAATCCATTGATAATAAAAGCCACAAATTATTCAATATCAGAGATGAATTAGATTAAACATATTAAAGGAGTTGATAATTCTCTTGCAGATTTTCTCGCAAGAAATGTCCAATATGGACAATCGAACACAAATCCTGATTAACATGGTATATGAAAAAATGTTAATTGTGAAAAAATCCATTGATAATAAAAGCCACAAATTATTCAATATCAGAGATGAATTAGCCAGCTTGTCCGAACAAACAAGGAAAATGCAATATGAAATCAATCAGCTCAGTGAATATCAAGTTGAAAACATAAATGAATTCATATTATTATATCCAAAATCAATCCAAAAAAAAAATTGATTTGATTTAATTTGGTTATTTGGTTTAATCCGAATAGTGCACACCCCTATTTTATACTAGTTTTTAATAATGGGAAAGGATTATAATATCTTTTAACGTTTGTGATTTATATTATATATGACATTCGTCAACCTATTGGCTCATAGAAATCCCTAATACTATCTTATGTATCAAATAAATACACTCATAAAAATAATAATTTAAAAAGGTCCAAATAGTCCTATCGTACTAATTGATAGAAGTCGTATGATATTTAGACAAAATTGAATAACTTTTTAATTACAAACAATGATTTAAATTTGAGTGATCATCCATGAAACTAACCTCTCACATTGAATAATAAGCTGATTGAAAAATTGCCGACTTTTTTTTATCGAAAGTATTTATTGAATATTTAAGAAATTCTAATAAAAACGTGGTCATTTTCCTAACCAAAATGATATTATTGTTCAAATGGAAAGTTGATTAACAAGAACAATCATGGTATGGAATGACTATTAAAATGATTGATATGAGATCATTAATTAACTTGGAATTAGACATTTAGACTTGACTTATTTTTTGATAATGGTAGGTCATTAGATTAAACATTTAAAAAGCGTGGCATAAATTATAAGGCAGCCTTTTTGATTAAATGTCACATTTTTTTTAATTACTTCAGGCAACGCGTATTAGGGCAATGACATGGACTCCCCTTGACCCCCATATTCTCGGAGATAGCCTAGTCTGAACTAGAACAACAGATTCGTGAGTAAGAACATATTTTACAGTTTATTTAACAACAACCATTTTTTTTAAGAACTTTCATATGAGTTAGTTCTTTCTTTTAATCTATTGTAAATGTTCTAAATTGGCTCCTTAAAATTAAAGTTAATTACATTCTTGAAAAGATCAAGGGCTCTACCCTCTTGCATACACTCTTATTATCAATGATTTAACTCATCTTAATTTTAATTAACGATATGTTTCATTTACTCCATCTCCTAATCACTTCTCAAAGTTCTCTCTAATTGATTCAACTTATTTATCTTAATCCCAAACGCTATATATATATATTTCATTTGTTCCTTAACATATGCTAATCCGCGAGTACTCATATTCAAAGAGAAATATATACTAACTGAAATTGTTCAGAAAATTATTTCTTTCGTTTCAATTTATATGATACGACGTTACACGAATCATCAAATTTCAATTTAATGTTATTATTTATTAATAATTCATAGCAGCAACGTATTTTTCAATGCCATAAATTATGTCCCCCCGCTCCCTCCATTTTCATCAGAAATCACTATAACTAACCTTTTTTTATTTGGTACAATAATCACACGTGTCAAAACGGCCAATAACGACTAGTACACTAACAGGCTGACAGTGTAAATATTGTTGGGGATTACAAAAAAAAACTATATTATTATATATGTGGTGGCTTCTTATTATTCGTAGACAACATGTATACAGTGACACAAGAGACAGGTTGGCTTAAGACACCAACGTGGAACATTGTTCTTCTCAAAAAACTTTTTAAGACAAAAACACACTGTTCCAATTGATCAATTCATTATATTCCACTTGTCTAAATGTATTTGTAATCGTAAATACTAGTTTAAAAGACTTGCTAAGAAAGTAGATTTTAAGTAATTATGACTCATGTTATCGATGGTGGATGAACTCTCATTAACGAGCGCGTTTCACTAATCCTAGCCGTCATCTTCATGTTGAAAAATATAATCTTTCATTCTACATCCATAATAATATATTTATGTACTAAGATTCCAGGTTAAGGGGAGGACAAACTAATGAGATAACCGACTAAGTAACCTCTTATGGGTAGACTCAGCCAAATAGATATTTATAACATCCTTAGTGCTCCTTTCGTCCCAATTTATTGATGCATTTTGGATTTCGAGATTCAAACAAATTTATTTTTTATCGTAAATTTTTTATATATCTTTTAAATATTTTGGATTGTCAATTGTTATGACTAATAGTACCTTTTACGTAGCTTACAAACTTCATTTCAAACAATTGAAGATTTCATGCGCATATTTTCGATCAAACTTAAACTATTTGACTCTCGAAAAATAAAATGTGTCAGATAAATTGGACAGGAGAAGTATTAAGTTACTGCCTAAAGTAGCACTAGTTGTCAAGTTTATAGTTTCAAGGCACCATTAGTAAAATTGGTTTAGTAAAATACACTAATTTTAAGAGATATATGAGATAACATAAGTCAAGTAATATGAAACGGAGGAATATATAAAAATAAAGAAAGAGGATTACATATAAGGTGAAAGGGATATGTCAGTTTTGAAAAAAGTTTTGAGTGGAGACACTTAATTTTTAAAAAGAAAGTTAATTATGAAAATGATAGAACAAAAAGTTGGTCCCATTTTCTGAAATTTTGGTACACTGATAGTTGGGGTTCTCTTAGCTAGCTGCATAATGCATTTCAAAGTTCCCATATTTTAGGGATATGCTCCAAAATAGTCCATTATTAGCTCCGGAACCGGATCTTGTTGGAATCCAACTAATCAAATTTTATCTGCGGAAGTTAACAATGGCAAATTCTGAAGCTTCGAGTTCAAATTTTTGGTAAAAAAAATCGAGGTGAAGGAAATAGTAAAATGTATACGTACAGTATTTGCAGACAAGTTCTGATTAAGAAAATATTTGGGGAAAACTGACCAAGCATTTCATGTTCGACAGACAAAGAATAGTGTGACCTATAGATGATACTATCGTTGTCTCTAATTACTTGTTCACTTTTGAATTAACACATCTATTAAGAAAATAATTAATGACATTGTGAGTTTATCATTTTACCCCTATTAATTATGAAGTGGATGAAAAGTTTTATATTTTTCAAAGTAATTAATCATTTAATTGAGGGTATCCTTTCTTAATTTGTCAAAATGAATAAGTAATTAGGGACAGCTATAAAAAAAAAGTGGACAAATAATTAGAAACTGAAGAGTACCAGATATACCGTTTGTTTCTACATTTCTCTAATTATACACATGCAATGTATGTTTTTTTTCCTCCCATCATTTACGTATACCAAGAATGAAGAATAGACTAGAATTGTGTGCATGCATGTGAACTATAGCAGGTGTTCTGACATAAAGGTGAAAAATATCGTCGTATCTTATTTTATATGATGTAATTTAACTTGATACGTAATTTATATTTCACATTACTATCCAAATAAATGTGAAAATTCCATAGTTCTACAGTAACCCCGGACTTATCCAAAAGACCAAATTAAAACATTAATTTCATCCAAACTATTACTCTCTCCATTTTACAAATAATGATCTCCTTTTTTTTTAGTCCGTTTAAAAAAGAATAGTCTTTTTTTTTTTTGTAACATTTTAATTTCAGCTTTCTACGTGACATGTTTAAGGCCACAAGATTAAAGGGCAATTTCATACATTTGACATAACTTTAATTTAGGACCACAGATTCAAAAGTCTTTTTTATTTTCTTAAATTTTGTGTCAAGTCAAACTAGATCATTCTTTGTGAAATAGAGAAAGTATGAATTAAATTAAGTACAACACTAGTGTACAGTCTACGCACTTGCCATAGTGGAAAAGTAGATGGGAAAGATTTGACCAATTTTTTTGTGGAAGAAATTAAAAGTAATCTTATGATATATCACAATGATTTAAGATGAGACAGAATTCTTATCCAAACAGCAACAACTATAATATATTTTGCAAAAATAAATTTCATGATTAAACGTTTCTTCAGTATAATTTCATCACTAAATAGAATGGGTGATAACTTCTGTTGTTTAACTGCATGAATCGCTAAATCTTAATATTTTAGTATAAAATTTGAAAACAATAATGAATACGCAGTCTTATTTTTATTTTACGTTGGTGAGTGCTCATCCAAACAAAAACGTGAAAATAGGAGAATTATTTTGGCCACAAAAGGTGGATAGAATATAGATATACATCCGTTTAAACCTTTATTCTGATTCATAATGAGTACTATAAATACTTCTATAAAGATTTTATTATTTTTCAACTTGATTGAATGGACGGTCACTTTGATGTTACATACAAAATATCGTTACATGATTATATAATTAAACCGGCAGCCAATTAAATCAAATTGGTTAATTTGGTCTTAATTAGTACATTAAAATTTTAAAATATATTTAAAAGAAAACAGCTCCAATAATAGAGGATAAGTATTTTGTATAGTAATCACCTTTGTGTCGAAAAAGCCACATGCGTTGTTTCTAGTTTAGTACTTGTTCCTAATTATTTGTCCACATTTTCTTTTTTAGTTGTTTCTAATTACTTTTCATTTTGATAAATCAAAAAATGACAATTTATTTTTACCTATTATACCCTCAATTAATTACTTTAAAAAAGATAGAACTTCTTGAAAATATTAAGTTTTTAATTCATCTAGTTCATAATTAATAGGGGTAAAATGGTAAATTTATTATGTTAATTATTGTTTTCTTAATAAATGTGACAATTTAAAAATGATCAAATAATTAGGGACAAAAAGAGTAATTAACTTTATCCACTGACATAAAATAAAATTCACCTAAAGAATAGTTAAACATTAAAATAAGTACAAAATATTCAGCAGTGGACACATATGAAAGAGTAAGATGTACGTGCATTCGTTAATTTATACTATAAGAAGAAAATGTATACATATTTTACTGTGCAACTTAATTTTGTGGTTTCGATTTAAATGGTAATAAGCATAAATGAGAGAGTTGAGAATTCAACCTTCAACATCATGTACATTTTGTATAATTTTAATCATTGAGCTATCTTTCTAAATTAAACTAAGTTAAATTCATTATTAGCCTAGAAATCACATTTGATCTATATGTATTTATATTTTTGTCAATGCTTACATTATCAACGACTAGTTCAGCACAAAAATATCCCTTAGCTGTTATTTAAACTTTAGTTAATGTCATGTTAAGATAATAATATCTCCAATAATGTTCAAATCTTGAATCTACGTAGGAAAACATTCTTGGAAAAAAATAATAAGGAAAGTGCTTTTTATAGTAACCATTTCAATTTCATAATAGAAATATTCTAATATTATTATCATTAAACTCAAAGTTACAACAAGATGAAACTAACAAAGAAATTATAAAACAACAATAAGCTAGCTGTAAAATGAAGAAATTAGTAAAGAAGATAACTATAACGAATATAAGAAACTTAGACTAAAAAAAGGAGATGACCTAACTAGACAATTTTTCTCAGTAATTTCTCATCCATCATCTACTCGTCTTTTTAGCTTGCTATATTGGTAAGATTTGAATCTCAAATCAACCTTTATGAAGGTTTTCAGTTTTGTTACTTCTTCTCTGCTCAATAACTAGTTATGTAACTTTAATTCATACAAGTATTTAACGTACCTCGAACCGAGGCGAATTTATTTAAAAAATTATATATATTTAAAAATAATATTTATAAATATTTTATGATAATGCTGACTAAATCTGATGAAATAGTGGTGATCGGATAAGAAGAGGCAAAAAGTTTATCCGAAACAGAAACTTTAATAGACTGAAACACTACTCTCTGTGTTCTATGAATAGGTTGGCGGCCTGCCTTTTAACTTTCCAACAGTCTCCTGTCGGATCAGGGGCTTCAACTTTTTTATCTATATTTAAAATGTGAACAATATTATTCTCATTGTCTTAATTTATTTATTTATATTTTAACTTTGTTATCGAATTTAAGCAAGTAAAGATTTTTGTGAATTTTATATTTTGTAAATTAAAAATATGTATAATGTATCAAGTGAATTACATGATGAAGGCACACTATCATTGCACCACGATGAATAAGGAGCGGAGCTACAACATTAAAGATAGATTCACTTCCTATGATTTTTGATACACAAATGAATTCAATATTTATAACTTTTAGCATTGAATCCCTTAATTTTTTTTTAAAAAAATAAATTATATTCACGTTTCGCATTTGATTAAAATGCATTAAATTAACTGAATATTTTAGATTTCAAATTTCAAATTTAGATATTTGAAAATTATACGAAAAAAAATTATAAGTTGCTGTTATTTTCATGTTAATACAATTAAATTCAATAATCACATCATTGAAATTCATTTTACCATCCATTGGCCCTCCATCACAAATCACAATTTTCATTACGCTCATTCATGCAAAATAATTTTTAAAAAAGATAATATCAGCGTTTTTAAATATGTTTTTAAAAAAATATCAAATTTTTAGTTCACTCCTATTATAATTTACGTGTTTCTTTGTCCCAAAATACATGTAATCTTAGTAAACTTTTTGTTTATTATATGTATTCAATAAATGTTTTTGTGAAAATTGAATACTATACTAGTTTTCATTTAGTACGGGAATCACAAAAAGAAAAATCCTACGGAAGATCTACTTTGCTATCTGCATGTGACAACACCTTTCGGAAGGCATAAATTTGTAAAAATATTACTCCCGAATTTCATATTTGATATTTATATTGGCTCTAAATAAATTTAAATTTGATCCAAAATAATTATATCAAGATGTAAATTGTACCGTAAAAAAGATAACTCTTTACTACATATTTAATATGATTCAAATTTAATATCTCTGATCAAATAAGTTAGTGTTGTAACAAATAAAAAAAGAGTTTGTTATTGCCGCATGTAGTTTAGAATATAGTTATTCAAGTTGATTTATGAACAGATAAAGATTGAAAAGGTGTTTGTATTGGGTGTTAGGTTGGGTAAAACTTACCCGCATCGCGATTGTATACATCAATTCAATACATACATGCCATGTGTTTAGATTTATAGTTTATTTTAGGGATAAGAATTTGAAAAATACCCTAATTTTGGTAGGATTTGCTGTTGCGATACTAAACTTTCATAAGGACCTATTACCTCCCTAAACTATTTAATACCGTATTTTTTACCCCCTGAACTATTTAATAGTGTATTTTAAAGGTATATATGTGCCCACGTGGACACATTACTATTTATAATTTTGCATTATTTTTTATGTCCACGTGAGCAAATATATATGTTTAAAATACGGTATTAAATAGTCTAGGGAAGTAATATGTCCTCATGAAAGTTTAGTATTGCAACAGCAAATTCGACCAAAGTTGGATATTTTTCACTCTTATCTCTTTATTTTACTTAACTTTAATTAATTAACATGTATTTTACTTCATTAAATGATATAATAATAAAAATTGCATTAATTTGATTTAAACACCCGATGCGGATAAGTTTTTTCCGTGTTGGGTGGGTGATTTGGAATTATCATGTTTGACCAAAGTAGATCTTTGAGAGGACTTACCTTACGAGTGATAGAATCTTCGTATTAGAGGTTTCAGGTTTAATTTTATAATATATTTTTTTCAATAGGCACGTTTCATTAATTTATTTATCAGTTTTACACGATACAATGATAAACAATGCGTTCTAAGCGGATAATAATATCTATTACTAAAGAATATTATTTTCCATCGAGAAATATTTTGTGACTACTGAGACAATGAAAAAGAAAAGAATAAATAATATTTTCATAAAATTATGAAGCTTTCCAATGAGCTGATTCATTAAAAATGATGTGAAAAATATATTTTATATCACAACTTACCATCAATTCGTGATGAAAAGACACATTTAGTAGTGATCGAATAGATATAATCCAAAAGAAAAAAGACAAAAGGACAAAAGTGGGAGAACAAATTTAAATTATAAACCCCATAATTTATTTATTTTGGTACAGTATAAACCCAATAATTTATATCTTGTACACTATAAATGCTACATTTTTAATCGCTACTTTTTAAGTAAAATTTCTAAATTTTAACAGATATCATTGCTGTGACTCCAATAATTAAATTTATTTACGACTGTCAGTTACACGGCTATTTCTTCATTCTTCTTTATGCATATTATTTTTTATATAATTTAAATTAGAGGAGATAGATTTTTTCTATTTGTATATAGAAAATTAATTTGCACCTATCATTGATATGATTTTGACATAGCAACTACAATTCGTACCATAATTGCAAGGTAAAGTGCACATTCTCAAGATTTAAATAAAATAATTCTAGTCCCACATCAATAATATTATTGTACTAAAATCATGCTGTTGTTGGTTATCTTTATCATGATATATATAAATAGCTGAAATTATTAATGATTCTGTTGCAATTACACGAGATATCTGTCACCTTTATCAATAACAAGTATCAGGTAATTATGACTATTAAAGTTAGGGCAAATGAGAAAAATCATCTAGTGTTTTTTGTCTCCGCTATGTTTTGAACGTGAAATTAAACCTTATGGTTCCTAATCACTTTATTGACCACTAGGCCATACCTTTAGTTGCACTACTAACATTTTCAGTGGGAATTATTGATTTTTTAGTACTGATGATTATTTCACTCATCAAATAGTGATTTTAAAGATTGTTACATTAAACACAATGTAATTACTAGACTTATTAATGAAGATTTGTTTCTTAATATGGATAAGAACAATCTGTATAGTGTGATAAATATGGATAATTGTTGCTATTAATAGTAGGACAGTAGGACAATTATAGGTACAATCAGAGTCAGAGAGTAAATTAATAATAGAGTTTACGTACCCTAATTTGTTGGAAATATGAAATGCACCTACACCAAACTCAATGAGTTTATAATCTAAGTCCCAATATTTTCGAATTATAAGGGGACCAGCTTTTTTAAAAAAAAAAAAAAATTCTGTTCTATCATTTTCACAATTATTAATATTTCATTTCCATAAGGTCCACTTAACTCCCGTCAACATAGACCACTCCACTTCAACGGAATTTCCTCCACTTTCTTTTTATTAATTTCTTGGAGTCCCGAAACGAATTCAAGATTAGAATTTTAAGTATTTAGATTTGAAGTTCTACCGCGATACATTTGAATTATTAGGTATGAAATTTAATAAGTTTGATGAATCGAAAATAGTGAGATGGATTCAGCAAAAGTGGAACTTCATCGAGCTAACTAGCGTCCTTTTTCATTGTTTATTTTGAGTATAACGATGTTCCATTGAACATTGTGTGAATATACGTTAAAATAAGTCTATGAGTTTGGAGGTATTTTTAAATTCATTTATCTAAGCATATGCGTGTTATTAGTACTAGGCATGAATTGATGACGAAAGTAATAATTCACACTAAATTCAAAGCATTTTAACTATTTCACCCCCAAAAAAAAAATACTTCGAATAGGAAAAAGTCACCATCAAAGTATATGGTGCGGTGCTACAGATGAAGTATTTATAAATTTGAATTAGTCAAATGCAAAAAAATATAAAAAAAATAGGAGAAAGTCTAGGAATAATAAAGGGCCACGTCACTCTGGCCAAAAGTTTGTTCACACATAAAGAATTCTGTTCACTTTATCTAATCGTACATCCTGTTTTGGCCTAAATTATTTTGGTCAAATAATCAAATAAAAAAAATTAAAATATATTTGCTAAAAAATGTTTTCCTCCGGACTAAACACATAAAGAGAGTAATGCCTTGAAGTACTTATGATAAATACAAATCCCAATAGGTAATAATCATCAAATATTATGGTAAAATGATATATACTTAACGTCATTAAATTCGAGTTTTCTGTATAAATTCACTTTTGAGAAAGAACATTGATTGATTGCAATTTCAAGAATAAATTATCTTTCTTTTATTTTTGTTATTTTTATCTCATAATGTAACTTTTCGATCTGAATTCATATTAGATAGACCACAAAACGAGTACTCGACAATGAATAAGAAACTTAATAGCGAGTCTTGTAAGCCTCAACTTTGCCGACAGTGAAAATTACCTTAGAACTATGTGTTTTCTTGAAAGAGGTGAATCCTTGTCAATGTTTGTATACTGAATGACCTATCAATATCTGAAAAAGATATTGAAAGCAATTTTTTAAATCAAAATAGCGATATAATCTCATAGTGTACAAAGTTCAATTGAATTGTCCTTCCATAACCATCATTGTTAATGTCATCAAAACTTCCTAAAGTCAAAATTTAAAATTTATTAATATAAAATTTTAATTATTATATTCATTTGAAATCATATCTTAAAAAATTAACTCTTGCCATGTACTTGTAAGGTTGTATGGGGAAAATGATGATAACGAGGAATTTTTTTTTTTTTTCATATAGAAGCACATAATCGTAGGAATGCTAACTTCTCATTGTATTAGGTCATTGTAAACATCAAAATTACATATCATTCTCTTTTTTGGTCGAGCTTATCGCACCAGATATATTAATGCGGTTTACATGTTAGACCATTTCCAATCCAACACCAAATTCTAAATTTGGTGTAAAATAGCTCAAAACACCAAATTTTACACCAAATTTGGTGTGTGAATAGTGTTACACCAAATTTGGTGTAACACTATTCATCACACCAATTCACTTTTTGAATATTTTAATATTATTTCATTATACAAACTTTTAATTAAACATTATATAAATGGTATGTTTTAATTAAATCTCTTGTATATTTAATTATTTTTTATGTAATATTTTTATAATATTAATTTTAGATATAAAATTTAGCTTTTTTATAAATTAATATTTCTATATATGACTTTTTTTTTTAAAAAAAAATTATGTTAATTCTACTATGAATTATAATTGGATATAACTACAATTAACCTTCACAAAAATTAAAAATGCAAACATATAAATTTTTAAACAAATAATACAATGTACTAAAAATAACCGAAAATAATAAACATTCAACAAAGTAGTAATTGACATACATCAAAATTGAAATATAAAATACATAGTAATTTTAAAATGTACAACAAAACATAATAATTTAAAAAAATTACAACAATAACTTAATAATCTGACAGATTCTTTCCGGATCCATCAATACTATTAAAATATGAATTGTATGGGGTATAATAAAGTATACATCAATACTTTATTTAATTGTATTTCATTAATGATTTCACTTTTATTTGTATTATCCATTATTATGTATAATGTATAATATTTGCTAGCAATTTATATTATTTAAAAAATAATCTTACAAAATAATTTTATATTAAACGATTATAAAAGGAAATAATATGAATTACATATGGTGAATGTTTTAGAAAGAATTTGTTTTATGAAATAAGAAAATATAAATGAAATAAGAAATAATAATATAATAATAAAGAGAGAGAAAAATATTTCTTTTTGGTGTAAAATTTGATGAATTGGATTGAAGTTGATTACATTAAAAATAGTGGTAACACCAAATTCAATGTAAAATTTGGTGTTTGGGTTGGAAATGTCCCGTCAATGTGCACCTAAAAATTAGCGGTTGCAGATTTATCAATACTTGGGCACCAAGTCAAATTAGAGCGACGAGAAATATTAGGCCAATACTTTTGTTAATATCTGTGTGCGTTGGTTGGGTGGGTGGGTACTATGCTTTCCCTATATATAACGAAGAACGTTGCTTACAAAATTTTCATTACTACACAGCTAAGTTCATACATACAGTTGTAATAAGAAACAACAAATTCAACCAAAGTTTTCCCATTCTTAATTTCATCAAAAAAACAACAACAATGGTGGTCTTAACAAAACCTGCCATTGATCACTTTCCTATAGTCAAAAACTCTTTCAAATCTCCCTCTTTCTTCAATGATATTCCTGTAATAGACCTCTCTAAACCCGACTCCAAAAACCTCATCGTTAATGCCTGCGAAGAATTCGGATTCTTCAAAGTCATAAACCATGATGTCCCTATGGAATTCATAAGTAAACTCGAATCCGAAGCCATTAAATTCTTCTCATCTCCCCTCTCTGAGAAACTAAAAGCAGGGCCAGCTGACCCTTTTGGTTATGGCAATAAGAAAATCGGACAAAATGGCGATATCGGTTGGGTTGAATACATTCTCCTTTCAACAAACTCTGAATTCAATTACCATAAGTTTGCATCTATATTAGGTGTAAATCCAGAAAACATTCGGTAAGACACTAAAACAGAGCAGCAAAACAGGGGAAAACAGAGTAAAACACAGTAATGTCTTGAAATATCGATTCTTGTTTTTATCGTTTCCTGATTTTTGTTATTGTTATTGTTATTGCAGGGCTGCGGCTAATGATTATGTGTCAGCAGTGAAGAAAATGTCATGTGAGATTCTTGAAATGTTGGCGGAGGGATTAAAGATTCATCCAACAAATGTTTTCAGTAAGCTTTTGAAGGATGAAAAGAGCGACTCTGTTTTCAGGCTGAATCATTATCCTCCATGTCCTGATATTCAAGAATTCAATGCCAAAAATTTGATTGGATTTGGAGAACATACCGATCCACAAATCATATCGGTTTTAAGATCCAACAACACTTCCGGTCTTCAAATTTTACTCAAAAATGGACATTGGATTTCTGTTCCATCTGATCAGAATTCTTTTTTCATCAATGTTGGCGACTCATTACAGGTACGTTACGTACCCTCATCAAATTTAGTACTTGTCTTGAGAAATAGTGGAAGTTTTACAATAGTTCAAAACTCATAAATTTAAAATCTTGAATTTGCGTGCAGGTGATGACTAATGGGAGGTTTAAGAGTGTGAAACATAGGGTATTGACGAACAGTGTGAAATCAAGACTATCAATGATATATTTTGGAGGACCACCATTGAGTGAAAAGATAGCACCATTGCCATCACTAACTGAAGGAAAAGACAGTTTATACAAAGAGTTTACATGGTTTGAATACAAAAAGTCAGCTTACAAGACTAGACTGGCTGATAATAGGTTGGTCCCATTTGAGAAAAAAATATAATATCCAAGTATATAACTTAAACTTTTTGAGAAAATAGTTACATCCAACTGTCCAACTCTTTAGGGAGGACTTGTGATGTTAAAAACAATGATGTCTTATTATAGTAGTTCAAAGTCATTATCATCTATAATACATATATTAACTCTATGGGGTTATGAGTTTTTTTTTTATTCGTACTAATTGGGGCTCTCATTTCACCACCTAGGAAAACTAAATGATTAATTCATATTTATTAGTCAATTTAATTAATATAAATAATTTAATTTATGTTCATTTATTGAAACTTGACATCAAAAGATACTAAATAAGAATACAAGAGTAAACTTACATAATTTCTTAAGGAACGTAAAGTCTAAAATAATGACATATAAATAGGAACGGATGGAGTAATTAATTAGCCCAGCTAGCTAAAGACGACATTCAACGTCAATTAAGCTGAAGTTATTGTTAGCTAAAGACGACATTCAACGTCAAAGGAGGGAATACTACCTTGCGTCCACTTTTAATTGTTATAGTTTTCTTTTTTAGAATTAAATTATAAAAACTTTGACTAACATTTTATGATGTATTTTTTCTGTCATATTGATATGCAAAAAATTGTAATTTATAGTAATTTTCGTATAGTTTTTGAATATCTCAATTTTTTGTTTAAAACATCAAATTATTGTAATTTAATTTAACTTTAAAAATTAATCAAATTAACTTTCAAAAAATACATATGACAAATTAAATTGGACGGATGAAATAATTAGTAGACGTTTTTATTCAAGAAGAAGCTATTCAATTGCTGCACCGCCACCTAAAAAAGGTACTCCATTTTTATTAACTTACGTGTCTTAAATTTCATTTGAATAATTTAAAAATATTATTTGCTAATAATTTTAAAAATTTTTGAATTATTAAATACTGAGACTTATAATATTTTTAATATATATATGAATTTTATTTTCAAATGATTGAAAATTTTACACCTTAATCATACCGAATATTAGTTAATTTAATTTACATACCAATTAAGCTAAATAAATTGAAACTAAATTGTTTCTAAATATTGAAATGTATTACTTTTTTTTAAAGTCTAACTAAAAAATAATAATAATGTGTTAGATAAATTAAGACGGCGAGAATAGTACATTGCTAATGTATCTCTTTAAATCGAGTTGTAATATTTGTCTGGGGCGGCACAGAGCCGCCATAGTCCATAGGGGATATGAAGTTGATAAAATTTAATAATTTTAACTCAAACTCTATATTATAGTTCAGAATTCACTGAACTAAAAATTTCTAGTCCCACCTATAAGATTTGATACATATCGTCACCATCAACTATACATTACACCCCTACATTTTAATTTATGCGATAATATTTAGATTTTGAGAATCGATAGTTTGAGTTTTTTGGATAACCACTAACGTAGGATGTAGGCTTAGATTGTGAAAGGCATATCTTACCAAACATGTGATACTTCCTTATCCAAACACTAAAAATTTTCGTGCAAATTGTTGAATCAAAGTACATACAATCTTTGATATCTCTTGTCATAGTGGGATCAATAGATATTAGATTAGATTGGATAGGCAACACTTCACCAACTAGATTTGCCTTTAATTTTCTTCCCATTTTTGGGGAACAATTTGGACCTCTCTTAACTTACTCAACATACAAATATATCTCCTTGCCACTAGCTACGATTTTTGACGAGACATTCTTCTTATCTTCAAGAAAAGAAAGAGGTGAAATTTACCTCTACTCGTTATTTACGTCAAATTGTTACAATATGCTATGTACTATTATTTTACCTGAGTTGAGAATCTATTGAAAATGACATCTTATTTTCAAAATTTCATTCGTCGAATTACATTTAATATGTTATTATTGTTGTATATGAGATAAAATGATTTAATGAGGTAAACATATGTGTTAAATAATCATTGATTAAGTAATAAAACTATATATATGCAAACATATATCATGCGTACATTAGCTTTGCGACCCAACTCTAATATGTGAGTTTTTTTTCTAGTTGGACTATTTCGTGTTTCATCCTTATATTAATGTTCTCTAGCTTACCTTTATATCTTAGTTACATCATGTAATATTTCCTATTTTTTAATTGTCACTAAGAAAAACAATTGATAATAAAGTGAAAGAGTAAATGAAACTCTTTTTAATTAATCTACGAGAGACATTTGATATTTGAGATATCATCAGTCATATCAGTAATCCTCCACAATTTAATTCTTCATCAAATGTCACCCACAATATTATACCAATTTTGTATATATGATGTAGAAATTAATAACTATATAGTATTATACTGACTGAATTTGCTGAATGGTGATGATATAATAATAATTAATTACTGGATAAGAGAAGGTAACTGAACAAAGTTAATCCCAATATACGTAACACAACGACCTATTAATTAAACTATGTTGTTGTATACGTACGTAGATAAACTATGTTAGGTCATGTCAGAAACGGAACTACGGTGGTGTCAGGGTGTCCAGCTACATATATATATATATATATATATATATATATAAATTAAATCATACTTTATATTGATATATGTGATATTTTGAAAATCCTTAGAACCAATAGAGACTTGCAGCGCAATGACAAGGGCATGCAATATGCTCTACATATATGGCGCCCAAATTTAAATTCCTATAGAGTAATTTATTTTCGAATTTACTATTCAAAATTTGGAAACTTTTTTTGAAATTTTTGATTACGTCACTGTTAGAAGCTATCTTAAAATGTCTTATTGACAATGAACTGTACATTGACCCAGTCAGCCATGAATACCACCTATTTTTGGACCCCCAACAATACCCCATTTCATATTCGATCATGCATCACATTATTTGATCCTAAAGCAATAAATTTGTAGTCAATTTTTTTGGATTTTTTTTTTATTGTTAAAACGAATTGATGCTATAAGGAACATATAATATAAGTAGATGACCTAATAGAAAAAATCAGTTTAATAAAAAAACGTAGTACCTATCGTTATAGAAATGTATGATTATAATTAGACTAGTGAAATTTAATGATATTAAATTTTGTATATCAAAAAACTAGAATAATAATTTTCAAATTATGAAACTGTACCTACAATTCTTCTTGTTGAATAATTTGAAGGTTTGAGATTAATTAGTAGCACGGAGCTAGGGTCACAAGGGGTTTATATGAACAATTTGTTAAAAATTTACATTGTATATGAATTATATAATATGATGTCAATTTTTTTTTTTTATGTATATATAATAAATGTCGAATTTTTTTAATTAACTTCTTCTATATATATATTTTTATTTTTTTGAATCATCAACAAAATTTTTAAATTGAATCCACAATGTGGGTCGGAGTACGTACCACAACAATAAGTACTCTTACGACAACTCTTTTTCATGATGTTCTAAATTTAGTGATAGATTTTGAATACATTGGATGTGAACATTAAAGATTGACAAAATCTTTCTACTTTTTATTTTTTTTTAAATCATTTTTGTGGTCATTCTTTGAGTTAGTTGAGCTGAAATATCATAGTACTTTTTATCTGCACAAAACAAAAAATAGAAATAATATAATACAATATTTGAGAGTAGTCAGTTACAAACGTGACAATTCGAAGGAGGTGACGTGGGGGGTGGGGTATGTGGAACTTTCCTTTTTGACCAAAATTAGAAGATCATGAAAGGGACTGAGGGGGGGTCTCTAAGATTTATCAACCACATTTTGATTCAATGTCCATTGAACCGTTTTTCACAATTCACACAAACATATAATTGGGCGGCTTCAGAATATAATCTACGAGTTTATGTATTATTAAACAAAATAAGAATAATTGGCGTAGCTAAAAAGCCAAATCAATCATTAATCAAAAAAAGTTTATTAGTTATACGAGCAATTTAACAATGATCTAGCGATAGAGTTCTTAATTATTTATGAAATTCTTTACTGATCGTGTCTCTGATAAAATAGTCATAATTTTTTACTCCAAATTCTTGTTGATGCAAACTTGATGACATTAGAAAAAAAACTCATAGACCTTTAATTTGATAGGACATATGTCACCTAGCTATTGATATTTAGAGAGATATGATTGTTTAAAGTTGACCATTGCATAAACTAATGCGAAAAACTTAACCAATAGGAATGCTCGAATATAGTGATGGTATCTTCTCAGTAATTGTTGTTTGACACTACTATATAAATATTAAAAAGTTCACTATATATCTATAAATGTTTGAATGTTATTTTCAGTAATTTTTGTCAAGCACTATTTATATAATTATTAAAACATTCACTATATATCTATAAATATTTGTATGTATGTTAATTTGATCATTATTGTATACTATTAATTTTAATTAAGCCTATTGTAGATATTCATAAATATTAAATTCTGAATACTCCTCGGTACTGCTTTTTCTTTAATATCTTTTTGTATATATTTTGAACATTTTATGGAAATTAATTTTAGTCTTTTTAAATAATTTGTCACATCGTTTCCTTAATATCTTTTTTTGCTTGCCGTTTACGAAGAAAATGTGCCAAATAAATCTCACTTATTTAAGAAAGGTTTCCTAATAATTGTAATTAGTGTATTTTGCGGTATCAATCAATCCTAATATAATTCAATATGCACGCATTTGTAAGTTACCCGTCCTTTTCTACATATTATTTAATTAATCAACATCTTTATATAACAAGACTTTGAACTAACAAAACATCACTTTTAATTAACTAAGAATTATTCATGGACAGCAATGGTCAATGGGTTCACATTTATTAATGATCTTGATTTCGACATGTAACAAGAGTTTTAGAAGTCATTAATTCTTAAAACTTGCTTTGGGCTTGATAGAGGTATTGTTAGGCGTGCGAATAAAGTTTTTCATATTAATAGCTGAAAAAAACAGAAGACGAAGAAGCTACATATATATTCAAAGTGTAGTGATGATATATACTTGACACTTGACTAAAAGTGTATATATATATATATATATATATATATATATATATTGCATTATCATATCATATATCTTATTCATAATTATGTTCTTATATCGTTATTTTAGATGTTTTTACTCCTATTACAATTTTTATGTGAGTAGAAGGGCTTGCAATCGTGAGCATTCGAGTGTCTGTCAAGGACGTTACGTTGGCAGTTTTGTAAAATAGTGAAGTCCAAGGAAGGATAAGAATGTGTTTAAAAAGAACAGAAATAATATAATTATTTGGAAAATTCGCACTCATTAAGTAACAATATGAACAATTTTGAACAAAACTATTAACGACATTGATATTTTTAAACCAAACTATCAACTAATGACTTTTACAAACTTTTTCTTTTCCAACCAAACATACCTTAAGTCATGTCACACACTAGATAAAATGTCCCACCACAAGCCTCACGCTCACTACTCCTTTTTAAACAAAATAAGTGTAGAGAAAATTTTGAACAAGTACTTAGCTTATTAGTTAGAAAGACACATTATATAATTTTCAATGTTTAATTAAGACCAATTCCATCATTAATAATTATGTTGAACGAAAAAGTTTGATTATCAATTGATGATATCCCTTTACCGGAATTTAATTATTCATAAGTATTAGAAAAATTAATTAGTTGCATGTCATGCTCACTTAGGTCTCAATCAGTCAGATTCCCATAAATAAAAAAGGTTACCCTTTTAAAATTAGGTCCTTTTTTTCTTCTTATATACCCATTGTTTTAAGTAACACAATTTTCCTGCTTTAAAACCATTGGAATTGATATAAAGTATATCATCATGGTTTAATAGTTCAGATTTAATTCAAATTACTAAACTTCTATATATTAAAGTTGGTGTAATAATTTTACCTAATTTTAATTTATTCATAATATTCGGTAAATTAAAATGTGTATATTTTATTAGGTCTGAGAAAGTAATAATTGTTACTTCTTGATGTCATTTGACACTTGAAGACCTAAAAATGGAGCATACATCCCTCAAATAAGGGAACAATGAAATGCACCTAAGCCAAACCAAATTATCAGTCCCAAATGTGACCAATTTCTGTTCTACCATAATGAGAAAAAAAAAAAAGAGACAAGAAGAAGATTTATGGGTGACTGAATTGGTACAACATATGGTATTTCATAAAGGAGGTCAGAGATCGATTTTCCAACGCCCTCTAAATGAAGTCCGTCGCACTAAGCATACATCTCCTATATGGTTTAATTTATGAGTTATGCATGCACAAAAATGAGTTTATGATCTAGTGTCCATTCAAAGAATAACGACATGATTTTTTTAAAAAAAGGGATCAAATGCCCCTACACTATTGAAGTAGAATATACACCCCCTTGTTTGCATTTTGTCACAAAAATGCCTCTATCTTTAGCCAAGTGACACAAATATATATGTCCCTAAACTATTGAAATAAACCAATTATACCTTTCATTTACTTTTTGGCACAAAATATCCTTACAATATTCAAGTTGGAGAAAATATGCCCCTCTCCACTAACGTACTTCACATCAAACATATTTCAGAAAAGCAAATGAAGAGTTTCACATCAAATGTATAACAATGAATTCATAAGGTCAACAATATCAATTCAACATAATATCCTCCTCTTTTAGCAGTAATAAATATATATATATATATATATATATTTATAAAAAGAACGCTAAAGTTTTATCAACATCAAAATTAATTATTATTGAATCAGATATCGCTATACATTTTAAAAACATTTATACAAAGTGATGATTGTCATTAATTTATACACGCTAAAGATTGTAGACAGATTGAAGATATATTGGAGTGGAAGCACTAATATTGGATTTTGAGAATAACAGTGTTCCACGTCAGCTTAAAGGACCCACAGTGTCTTATCATATTTTCATAAATATCATAATTTTGATGTGTTAAAAAAATGTGAATTATAATTTTTATACCATACTATGAATGTAACCGACGAATAATAAAAGGCCAACGATGTTGCTAATAAAACTTATTGGTCTGTCCCCGACAATACGTAAAAATGTTGACGTGGCACTTTTATGTGGTGGGGTGTGGTTTTAACACGTGTGGTTTTGATTCTAACAATTAAAAATAACTATTTTTAATTTATATGATCGTATTTAACTGAATATATATAAAGGAAAAGGGACAAAAATATTCTTAAGCTATTCGAAATAGATTAAATATATTCTTAAACTATATTTCAGCTCAAAAGTGTCCTTCTCATCTAACTATTGGATCACACTTATCCTTCTATTTAACGGAAGAATTATGTGACATCCATGTGTGTATTAAAATGCCACATGGACCTCCACATGTGCACGCCAACACACCCACCTCCACATAAAAGCCCTAATTTCACTGTTTTTTTTTTTTGCCCCACATATTATCCTTTCACCAGCCTCAATTTCAGCCTTTTCCCTCATTTCATCCTTTTCTCTACTAAAAGTCTTAAAGAAGCTTTCATTACCCTTTAGGTCCATTATAAATCAATCTTATCTCTTCCTTTCCTTCTATTCATTATATTTTTGGCTTTGACCCAGTGAAAAATGGGGTTGATGGTGTTGGCTAAAAAAGGAGGAGAGAGGAGAGCCTTAGGGTATGCTCACTTCTGCATTTTTATTTAGGTTCTCGAGATTCTCAATCGCTCTTTTTAGTGGGGAGGAATAGTACGTGAAATATGCTTTCACATCCATCTCAATAACATAATTTTCATTATATACATTTTCTGAACATGTGAATTCTTAGCCGACCAGCATTAAATTTATAACCTTAAACATGTTAATTTTTTTTATTTTATTTTTTTGCTACAAACACATGTTATAAGTAAAGAGTAAATAAACTATAAAAATATAATGTTAAAATATATGATATTTTTAATAAGAGCATTTATTTTGAAAATGAAAAGACAATGTTTAATTGGTGATGATGACAGAGCATTAAATTTGAAAAAGATAGGAAAAAAAACAGGAGAATATGGGAAGAAGAATAGCCCAGAAGAGAAAACATGGGGAAGGGGAAACCAAGGGATCCCATCAACCAAATGGATTTGACTGACTACTCAGCTGAAGTTGACTCCTCCTCACTATGGACCATCACCCAAATAAATCTCCGCCATAATACATAAACGAGTCTTTTAAAAATAAACAGATCGATACATGTATCTTATGTAGTAGTATAATACACACACATAAACGTCACGTATGACATGAACAAAATATTATTCCCTCCGTCCAATAATAGCTGTCCACTATATTATTTTGGGATGTCAATAATACTTGTCCACTTTATGAAATTAATGGATAATTTTACACTTAGTTTCTAATTTATCCTTATCATTAATTATAATAATTTTCCTATTACATTTTTCAATACATTATATTTATTATATTCAAAATGTGATACAATAAAATTATCCTTCTATTTATAATTTATTAAATGGTGTGTCAAGTAAATAGTGAACAACTATTGTTGGATTGAGGGAGTAAGACAAATAATGTTATTATTATAGGTAAATTTGAGAGAAATTACTTTTAATGTGTACTTGTATATCAAGATATTTCTTTGAAGTTTATGAATAGTGATTGATGCATCATTAATAATAATTTTAGAAGGTGTCATATCAAATGCCTACCAATGTTGAAAAGAAAAAATAATTTAAAGTTAAGCCTTACTTAAAAGTCATAATCAGTGGATCAAATCTTGCTGAATTAACTAATTAATTAAATTAAATCTAATCTGGGAATACTTAATTAATTGAGTAAGTAAACTTGTTTTAAAATACATTCTTTACGTCCTAAAAAGAACACAATATCTTTTTCTTGGGAAGCAAAACATATTATAATAACTTGATTTATAATAAGTAAAACCTTTAAAAATAATACATGCTGAAATTCCCTTGTTTTGTTAGGACAATGGTAGTAATGAATTAATTTCTTGTACATGTTTTATTTGAAGAACAATTTATTAGTTTTTAACTTTTTAGTGAATATTCAGCACTTATTCGACTAGAAAGTTGACATGAAAAAGTTGTTGTGGGGCTTGGAATTAACTTTTGTGATTTATAACATAAATTGGGATGAACGGAGTATATATAAATAAGTTATGACCGATTATATAAATCTATTGTACTATTAAATGTATAGTACTCAAATTCACAATTGAATTTCGATCCGTTGTTCTGATTAATTAGTTGAAAAAACATCACAATTTATATTTTAATATATAGATGTATTATTTATTATGACGTGTTATTTAATATGTTACGGTTGATTAGACCAAGTGCATCCCTCTACTGTACCTATTGCCTACTGAGTTAGACTTTTATTTAATCATACTATTGAAAATGTAGCCATTTCATCTACCACTTAAATAGCAAATCATTTATGTTTGGAAGATTGTTCATTCTCTCTATTAATTGGCAAATAATTTAATTAGAAAAGTGTCATGTTCTGTCTCGTCTTGATTTGACATATTTTTTGAAAAATTCTTAATTAGAAGTGTATTTAATTAAACTAATCTTATTAATGATATTTTACTATCATGAATTTGACTCCTACTACTATTATTTTATGTAGTTAATTTAATATTAAAGACAATATGAAAAAATATAAAAATTCTTGATTTGTTTAAATGGATAATAGTCTGTAAATTCAAATAGTGTAGGAGTTACTTTAGGTTGTTCCTATCGTCTTACTATTTATAAGAACATGTTAATTGGTGGATGTAATTGTCGTCACGTTTTTGCGTCAAGTCAATTACTTAACATTGGAAGTCGTTTATCAAAAAGAAAACATATTGGCAAGCGATGAAATTTCATATAGAACATACATGAATGCAAAAAAGTATGGTGTGTATTAAGTGAAGTGGTGTCACTCAAAACCGTTCCGTCAAAAAATTTAGTTATATATATTCGTGATAGACTAACATCGTCGGGACAATAATATTAGGAAACTTTTAGAAATAGTAATAGTTTGAGACTTGATCAAACATAACAATAGTTTGGATAATTACGAAACATATTGTGAGTTTTTCAAATTCGCTCTGTATCAGAGCCACAATAATTTCTAAAAATTTGCTCCATATCAGGGCTACAACAATTCCTAAAATTTGCTTTATATCAATAATATTACTTAAAAACATCAATATATTGAAAGGAAGCAATAGGATCCCAAAGTTCGAGACTCGAACGATAATAACCCTAGTTTTTTTTATACCCATTTCTGTGAGTTCTCATTCTTTTTGTTTTTTTAGTGACTCAAACTTAGAATCATACTATTAAAAATAAAGATTCTTACGCCTTTACCATCTAAGCAACTCATTTTTTATCAACTAATTCATTAAGTACTTTTACACGCTTAGGTAAAATGTTGCGTATGCTCCATAGTGTGGACGTGGGGTTTAGGACTCTGAGTTCCCTATAAATAGCAAAGCATGGCTTGCATCTAAGTGTTCACAACTACACAAAAACTCATACATTTCTATACAACCAAATAGCATGGTGATCTTGTCCAAACAAACCTCATTCTTCAATGGTGTTCCATTGATTGACCTCTCTAAACCCGACTCCAAAAACCTCATCGTTAATGCCTGCGAAGAATTCGGATTCTTCAAAGTCATAAACCATGATGTCCCTATGGAATTCATAAGTAAACTCGAATCCGAAGCTATCAAATTCTTCTCTTCTCCCCTCTCTGAGAAACTAAAAGCAGGGCCTGCTGATCCTTTTGGCTATGGCAATAAACAAATCGGAACAAATGGCGATTTTGGTTGGGTCGAACACATCCTCGTATCGACAAACTCCGAATTCAATTACCAGAAATTTGCATCTATATTAGGTGTCAATCCAGAAAACATTCGGTAAGACACTAAAACAGGGGAAAAACAGAGTACTGTCTAAATCCCGACTCTTATTTCTTGATTTTTGTTATTGTAATTGCAGGGCTGCGGTTAATGATTATGTTTCAGCTGTGAAGAAAATGTCGTGTGATATTCTTGAAATGTTGGCGGAGGGATTAAATATTCATCCAAGGAATGTTTTCAGTAAGCTTTTGATGGACGAAAATAGCGACTCTGTTTTCAGGTTGAATCACTATCCGCCATGTTCAGAGACTGAAGGAGTGAATGATAATAGTAATTTGATTGGATTTGGAGAACATACTGACCCACAAATCATATCGATATTAAGATCCAATAATACTTCGGGGCTCCAAATATTACTGAAAGATGGACATTGGATCTCTGTCCCACCTGATGAACATTCTTTCTTCGTCAATGTTGGTGACTCATTGCAGGTACATTGTTTATTTGCACTTTATGTTGTTGTCGGGAGGAACTTTCTCTCTTTTTACTATCCTTGTATAAAGTCATACGTTAATAGTTCAAAGAACAAAAAGAGTTGCTTATAAGATATCGAATATTCTTGACCTTCTAGGGTCAATATCATACTTACACTAACACCAAACTAAAAAATGTAAAGGACCACACCTAATAGATATTTGACCCTATCACAAAAATCAACAACTGATACCACAATCGAAATCATGAACTATAGGTTCAATGATACTAATAATGTAAAAGGTCAAAATACACTAATGAGCACTAACAAATATTTTGTACAATCAGTATATATAACTTAAGATTAAATTGTTCGGTTTGGTTTCGATGGCAGGTTATGACTAATGGAAGGTTCAAGAGTGTGAAACATAGGGTATTGGCAAATAGTGTGAAATCAAGACTATCAATGATATATTTTGGAGGACCACCATTGAGTGAAAAAATAGCACCATTGCCATCACTAATGGAAGGAGAAGATAGTAGTTTGTACAAAGAATTTACATGGTTTGAGTATAAAAAATCAGCATATAAAACTAGACTGGTTGATAATAGATTGATACATTTTGAAAAAATTGCAGCCTCATAAGAATAATAATTTTATTGTTGTTATCTAAAAGTGACAAAAGTCCCACCATGTTAGGAATTATGGGTTGTCAAGATGCTCATTGTGGGCTTATAAAGATAGATGATTGGATTCCTATATATAGCAAAAATTGTATTTTCTTTTTTTTTTTCTTTCTTATACTGTTTTGTAACTACCAGTCTTGTTAATGATACAATTAACTTGTCCATAGTTTTTGAATCCATTTATTCATCTACCTACCAATTATTTGTGGGACACTTCAAATATACATATTGTCAATCAAATATAGGAATTTAACAACTTTAATATAGGCAAAAATAATTAATGTTTGCCCTATTTTACATATATTTTATGACCCCTTGCACCTCTCTTAGTCCGTCCTGTCTGCCTAAAAAACGAAAAGTGCATCTTTTGGCTTCAATAGATAGTGAAATTTTATTTATGATGTACCAATGGTATATACGGTGTATATGTGTCGATCGTGAAAACTTTTCTTGGCATAAAACAAATATGTTACTATAGTTGTTTTCATCGTTTAATAGTTGAATATATGAATAGAGGTTTAAGACAAATGGATCATGGCTGATCAAGTTCATTTACTTGGAAATAAAATGTCAAGATCGCGATACAATACAAGAATAGGAAGAACAAGAGATTCTAATGACTAAAAGTTGCTGGGGATTTTTTGATGCCTTTTAATTCTCTGCAAAACCTCCTTTTATAGGTTTGAACTATCGCCTCAATGTGAAACGACGACATGCTTGAATATTGAAAAGGCTATCTCATAACATGTGGCGACTCGACATTAATTGTTTGGCTTCCGCGGGTCATTATGACTACTTCCTCAGTTTTAAGTACAAAAGCAGAAATTACATATGTTAATGATATTTATTACATATGAAAAAAATCATAAATTCTAGTACTCCATCCACTCTATTTATGTGATACCGTTTTAAAAAATGACATATTTTATAACAATTTGATTTTTAAATGATTTATAACTATATAAATATCTATAACTTATTATTAACCATAAGCTTCAAAAATCATCTTTCTTTCTTAAAACTTTGTGCATAATCAAATACTATCACGTTAATCAGAACGAAAGGAGTAATTCATTGTGTGCTTTTTTGACACTGAAGAATGTGACAAGAGCAAGTGCTAGAAATAAAAAGTAGATTTAACACAAATCTCATAGTGAGCTAATTACATTCTATTCCTATTCTTTTTCATATTATAAAAATTCTTTAAATTAGGTGGTTCTCGGATACATCCCAAAATGTCCCGATACATCGTGACCCGGTTCGAATACATTGTGTACGTCCCGATACAACGGCTGATTGTGGCTCTAATATTTCTACTGCTCAACTTTGTAAGACAGAGTTACAATAAATAGGTCACAGCCCTTCTTTGCTCAGCTAAAATATGATTTAATAGAAACAGAGTTGCAGAGTAACAAGGCCAGAGCCGGGACCAAATCTAATTTACCCACAAAACCTTGCAAACTCCGAAATGAAGCCAGGGGCTGACCAGGTGACGTGTTTGATTGTTGATTAAAGTTATGCAAATATTAATTATGCAAGATTTGTTTATATATAGTTAGTAATGTAGAATGTTAAAACTTGACTTTTTTTTTTTTTACTGCTTCCTAGAAGTTTCACCTTTTTGCTTCTTTGACCACTCGAACTCCTCATTGATTTATCTGTTTCTTTTTTTGGGTATGTTAGACAGAGGTGGATCCACACCGCTTTAAGAGGAGTGCACATGCACCTGCTAACTTTGGGAAAAAATCATATGTATATCTATTTTGAAAAACTGATAGAAACTAAGATATAGTTAATAGTGCACCCATGAAAAGTGTAGGAATGGCCTTGTGTTTTTGGTATAAGCTAGAGAAATCAAGACCAGGGTTTGAATCCAGCTAAAGCCATTTTCATTTTAAATTCAGCTTAGAGCTCATACGTAAGTTAATGTAATATTAGTGCACCCGAAGTCTTCATATGGTTCGCCTCTGAATTGTCAGATACACTTATTTATTGTATTAATCTCCAATTGCCGAAAAGAAAGGAGAAATTGACACAAAGACGGCCTCAATTCATTCAGTATGCATGATGATGGTGAAGACAATTATACAACTCAGCAACAGTTAAGTGTTTTATTATTAATTACTATTTCCATAAACTCTAATCTCAAGGTCTTTCCTGACAATATATATCAACACTAGTTGAGAAAAAAAGGGATGAATTTACCCTTTCGTATTCATCAACTGGTTACTCTGATCATATTTCTGTAGATGTGTCAATTCACCAAAATACGTCCATAGTTACTAGGATGGATATCTCGAAAAATAGCAATGCCCAGCAAAGCAAATTCTGTAATTAAACCTTTATGATTCCATTTTTATTGGAATTTTTTTTAGAGATATACAACCTTGACAGGAACGGAATCCCACCATATATATATATATATATATATATATATATATTTATTACTCATGCTTTTTTAGAGGTCGTTTGGTAGAATCTATAAGAATAACTCTAAATGGAGTGTATGTAGTGTTTGGTTTGGTGCATTAAAAATAGTATATATTGCATTAAAAAAATTATTTACAAAGATATCTTTCAC
This sequence comes from Solanum pinnatisectum, assembly GCA_035578085.1. NCBI lineage: Eukaryota > Viridiplantae > Streptophyta > Magnoliopsida > Solanales > Solanaceae > Solanum > Solanum pinnatisectum. The sequence continues at coordinate 41,847,916 of CM069082.1, read as the reverse complement.
ATTTATGGTGGAGAAGATGTTAAAAGGGTTTTGAGGGATAATTGAGTCTTTAACGATTCTAATGCATGCATTAAAACCATTGCATTACTAATACCTAGAACTTTGTGGTATTAATAATGAACACGTTAATAAACAATGGAGTGTAATAAGTTGGAAAAGAGTATCAAACAAGGTACTACTAATACACAAAGCTAATGCATATATTATTTTTTCTAATATACTCTACCAAACGATCCTAAAAGAATTGACTGGTAAGCTGTATGAGTTAGGAAATTTCCAAGGGAGAACCGGTCATTCAACAAGGAGATTTTGAAATTGAAAAGAGACTTAATTCGACCAAGTGAGAGGAAATTCTTTAGCCTTAAATCGGAATATTTTTAGCATCCGTTTTATATAAACTCAATTATTCTTTTTGAGTTAATTAATTCTTTTTGTAAAGAAGGGTCCTAAGAGAATGAGGTTTGCCCAACAACGAAGTATATACAATCAACAAAGAAATTGTGTCTTATTGCATATTAATTGAACATTCACAGCCTGAGTTGTAACAAACACTGCATACATACAGACACACTTCACAAATAAGTGATAAACCACCTCAAATACAAGCTTCGATCCTTTTTAATATAGACATCACACAACCTCGAAATACAAGCTTCGATTTTTAATACAGACATCACACAACCTCAAATCGATACATTCACTTCCACATTTGACATAATATACAACAATATGTGTATTACACATTCCTTTGTAAGAAGCACTTGAATCACCAGCACACTCTTCCAGAAACACGGACGGAGAGCAGAGATTCCTACTTTCAGGACTTAATGGCGACTTAAAAACTTAAATCCCCAGAACGTGTTAAACGGTGTTAACATGAAGAAAAGGGGTCAATCCACAAATAGCAACCCAAAAAAAAAAACAGTTCATCCAAATCCAACTTCTCATTATCATCTTTTCCTCGACTGAGAGCCTCTTCCAACTGCCTTCAGATTCTGTGAATCTCTAAAGCAAACAAAATGCACAATTGTCTTGCCATTAGGATAGACTGCAAAGACACTGGTGCCAATTTTCTTGTTGCAAAGAGAACACATGCTATCACTTGTGATCTTCAAGACTGCTTTTCTTTGACTATACAGTTCATCTTTAACCTGTTTCATACACAGGTTTAAATGAGACAACAAATGCTAAGCCACAGCATTAGTAAACAATCTAGTCGTAGAAATTAAATACTCCAGTATTATTTTTCAATCTTCCAGCTATTCCCTGACATAAACTCTAAAACAATTGAATTGCAAAGATGATAATTGGTAGGTACCACAAAACAGGAAAAAACAAAAACAAACGATGATTCATATGCCAGTAAAGAAAATCAATGTTCTCTACATAAAAACTGTAAAACAAAGCCAGAAAACCCAAAAGACCACATATAAACTGTGTATGTGTCTGTGTGTATTGGTATGACCACAGTAAAACTTACCTGTAGGTTTTCACTTTCTCTCAAGCTTTTTATCACTGAAAAGTTCCGATACGCTTCACTGGATTTTCTCAGAAGAGGTCCAAGAAATGGAAGCAAGTTCTGCATGATACCAAAATGAATCAATACAATACTATAACAGCAAGGTGTGAAACATTCTTGCTCATGCACACATCCGTGCACAGGGAAAAGCTAGAGGTAATGATTCCACAGTTGCAACTTTAGCATGTGCATGAAAGGATATTCACTCGAATAAATAAACAATGTCGCATGCACTATTCCAGAGCTGTATGTGTATTTTCAGAAAACCCTAAAGGGTCTACTACCTTATCTTCTTATAACTTGACGCTGGGAGTCTATATCCTGTATTGATCATAGGGATCACTCTATGAATAGGTCAATTCTCGGTAACCTCCCACAGTTGAAAACAAAAACAATTCTTTGTTCAACGAGGATCAAAAGATGCTGACATAATATCTACCAGTGCATGGAGAGTAACATTGGATAGAATTTTACTTGGCATAGTTGTTTCAAACAGATGATTATGTATTACTTGTTTTTTTATGAGAAGAAAAACCCGCAGCCGCTACCCTTTGGGTGTGCACAGGGTAAAACCCCCCGCTCCTTTGCAATAGCTAGCAAACCAGACAGGTGAGGGAACCCGCACTAGGCAAGGTGCAACGAGCTCAACCCAGAAGGCAAACCCCTTGCTTTCGCTGGCAAGGGGTTTCAAACTTGAGACCTCCAGCATGGAAGTCCTAAGCCCAAACCACTGGGCCACCCCGAAGGGTTATGATTCTGTATACCACTTGAAAGACAGATTGATCAAACTTCACCTTGCAGTTTCCTTAATGTGTATTATCCCAAAGTCAATATTTAAAGATATTGTAGATAGAAACATCTAATAAGCAGTTTAAGACCGTGACTAATAAAAAAACCATACATTAGGAATTTAGGACATATTAACGTGATTAGTGTGCAGATGCATAGAGTACCATCACTCTTGAACAGATATCTTAGCTTGTGCTCTAGTGAGTGTTTTCTTTTGTAGTAGCTTTTAGCCGGAGGGGTGGGGGTTGAGCATGATGCTATAATGAAGCCTGCTTCTGGTTTTTTTTCTGAGAGAATCACTTCTGCACGCAAGGAATGATGCTTGTTTACTTCACCCTTTGATTAAATAATGACCAACTTTCTCATCTAGCTCATGTATAACATCATGTTTTGATGGTTCATTTACCTGTAGTTTAGTGTCCTTTGGTAGTAGTTTCAGAGCTTGGGCCCCATGGATCCGATCCCACCTTTTGCTCAAAAGATCCAGCACCTGATCTAGCATAATAGTAGAATCTCCTTCCTCGGCAGCATCTTCTGTATCTCCATCGCTCCTACCACTGTCAGTGCCACTTGGACTGAATCGAGTGTCCTCAGCGCCCTCAATTTCAGCAATTTTCTTGAAGCGGCCTCCTTTTACCTTTGCTGGAGTTCCTGAACCAACTTTTGGAATCCCAGGGCTCTGAGATGATACCAGATTAGTAATTTTCTTCTCAAAATTTTTTGTTGTCTTCATGGGATTGAGATAGATTTGCAGTAGAGTCAGGTAAATGTTTCCATAAGATTTTTCTGAATGTTGTTGAAGTCCTGACTCGTACACCCGATCACAATAGGACAGTGCAAGTTCAGGAACATGAAGCTATAAATCAAAGAGAGCAATTCATTTCAGTAAAATGCAACATGAAGAGACAACTGAAAAGACTTCAATGCCTGCCATCAATATTCATAAAATTAGACATGTATTAATGACAAAAAAGATGACATACCGATGCCCCTACTTGGGAATGCATACTATCCCAACAACATACAGAGAAAGAAAGGGTAAATGCCAAATCCAATGATATATAATAGAACTATGTAATAGTGTCTGACCAACTGGTACACTCACTAAAGGAAGAGTCAAATAATCAGCAAATGCCAAGTTCACAACACAATTCTGTAATAATGCTTATGATGAAGAACTTGCACGGTACATATTTTCTCCATACCTCAAAGACCCTCGAAAGCACCAATCATTAGATAAAAGACCAGCCTAAAAAAGTGCAGTTAAAGCAGGAAAAATACCTTGTGCACATAAATAGATAGCGCAAGTTCATGTTGATTCATTTTCCCCAACAGCAGTGCCCGTTCTTCATACAGAGCATCTGGTGGAAGTCTCTTCAGCAACACCTCTGGATTATATCCGGATATACTCTCCAAAGCAGACAAAAGCTTTTTCCTTGTTGGAGAACATGTTTTTTCATCCCATTTTTGCTGGGAACTAAGTTCAGCATACAAATCAAGCACTTCTGAGAGATAAATTTGCACCTGCCACAAGTTACTAAGATCATTTATCATAGTCACAGACACACTCAACATTTTATGTCAGAAACATGGAATTGAAGCACAGAAGTTTATCCCCTGATAAACAGTTATGGAGACAAGATAATTGTTTCCCAATTTTCTCACTCTTCAACCCAGCTTTGAGTTAAAACTAGACTAAAAATGTGAGCTTCTTTCACCATATCAAAGAGGAGAAACTTAAAAGCCTCAGCTTTCTCACTTCACTAGCAGCAGTGTTTCTTTCATAGCTTTTCTACAATAGAAGGTACAATGGGGAAAGAAAGAGAGAAGCTACACAAAAAGAGACAGATGAACGAGTGCCTATACCATTTCATTCTGCAGATTCCCAGAGATGCTATTTTCATTCATAGCAAGCATGAGTTCCAGATATGTTGCCTGCATGTTTGGAGCATGCTGTTTTAAGTACGAATTCACCAAGTCCGCTGGAATGTTACCAGACAAGAATAGCTCAATGGTTTGCATAGGACAGCTTTCAAGAACAGGCAATGAGAACTCCAGGACAAGCATGGGGTCAGTTGCACAAAGGGGCTGCCAAAAAGAAGAAAGATATAATCAGGTGTATATTCAATGAAATGATATAATAACTGCATTGACAGAGCTTTAATCCATAAATCCATTAAGAGATTTGCTATACCTTGTGCTGAGCACAAATACAGCATATAATAGGAAAGAAACCCAGAAATTTCCAGAAAACGTACATGTATAAAAGATTAAAAAAATTAAAGGATCAAATAGAACCCTAAAATTATCAGAGTCCCAAATCTTGACAATCCTTTCCACAAAGGTCAAGTTGGTAGTTCATGATTATGCTTGATATCTGCCTCGACATAGACCCATAGCTCATACTGCACTCCAAATTTCACATAGCTGATCCAAAAACTTTACAAGCTTCCACATCTCTCAAGAAATTAAAACCTAAAAGGAAAAGGATAAAAGTAGATAAAGAGGCATACTTTGAGATATTCAATGACCATATCAGGCTTGAACTTCAATGAGAGCTCTACAGGAGTTTGCTCTGACTTGGACTCTTCTACCAATTGATGGAGAAGTTTAAGTGCTTCACGATGCATTGAATTGCTCCTATAAAGTTCTAGTAGACAAGCATACTGGCTTCTTTTTTGCAGGAACTCCTCACATATTTTCACATCACAGTAGTTGAGGGCTTTCAGAAAATCTGTAGCTGCTGAGAACTGTCCAGTTAATATAAGAGCTTGAAGAAGTGCAGTGTCCAGTATTGCAGCCATATCCCTAGCGATGGAAGTGATTGGAGCATGAATTCTGCCCTAAATGGATCAACGAAGCAACATTTTAGATGTGAATTAGGTAAGTAATACAGCTAGGTAGAATCACCCCAGTACTGACAGCTCTTTGAGGCTCATTAGTTATTTTTTCTTTATAAATGGCTTCTTCCTTCAGTAGACCCACTAAACTAAGCCAGTACTTTTGTATATAGCAGAATCAGCACTTACCTCCCGGACATTTTGACTTTCAAAAGCTACAAATGAAACCGTATTTTCCAGAAGGCTATAAATGATCTATAACTTGAATAATCCATCAGAATATTTTGCACTTACTAAAATCTTTTCTTTCTGATAAGGTTTTTGGTAATTAAAAGAACATCAAACACAGACAGCCAAAAAGGTATTTACACTTGGATGCAAAGAAAGGTCCATGTTAAAACAGCTCAATATAATCTGCGCTGCTTGTTAAACAAGATAATCAACTGGTTACAATTTCCCTGTGGAGTCTTTGGAAAGCTTTGCTTATAAATACTGAAATAAACTGCTAGTCACATTTACCAAAAGAGATCTGCTTAATGTGAAAACTTTGACCTTCAAATAGGACCTTATTAAACAAAAAAAATTCCCTCCGATGGAAGGCATAAGATGAAAACCCAAAGTTTACCTTGGTTGGTTTTTTGGACCGGCTAGTTCCATAAGAAATGAAATTATCTCCGACAGCATCAGAAACCACCTCTTCAGTGCCCTCAGCTGTGGCTTTCTCAATAACACTGTATCTTCTCTTTTGTAAATACTTAATCAGAGCCATCAAAGTGTTGTGACTCATTTTTTTGGATTCTATATCCATTTCATCAGATTCTAAGACATGTGAAGGCGTAGAATCCAGATCATCTGACAGACCAGAGGAAGCTCGGGAGAGATATGGTGCATCTCCAACTTCCACAAATTTCTGTGGTTCAGGTATGAAAGATGATTTTGGAACAACAATGGATGGATATAAGGCGAGCACATAAGTGAGTTCAACTTGAGATGCCAGAAAATGTTCCATTGCTTCTTCATAGCTCCCATTTTCAAACAGGAAGTGTGCATATCTGTATCAAAAACTTGTTATCATTCTTCATGTATATTAGTTTCAACACTTTCTTTTTCTTTCCTTCTTTTCAAAACTACAAAAAATGAAAAATTAATGACTAAAACTACAAAGAATGAAAAGAAAACTAAAAAAGATAAGAAGCAAGTCCTAGCTAGAAACTTCTTGTCAGTCAACGTTCATATTTGATTTATTTTCTTCATAATGGTGGATGGTGACCATGCTAGCTTGTACACACCTTGACTAATCCATGTTACCTCCTATCTCCCACCAACACAAGTATTGGGCAATTCTGCCCACCAAGGTTTAGCTAGATGAGAAGAAACCACCTAGTACTTTTTTTGTCTTTGCTTGAATTTGAATCCTAGTCTCCAAGGCTTTTTCCATTTCATTGACCACTAGGCCACACCCTAGAGTCCTTTTCAAATTTCAGCTTTTCCGGTAAAAAGGGAATACTGGCTATAAAATTGAGCTGGGATAGTTTCCTGCTCAAACCAGTATGCTGTCAGTTTTACTACTCATGTGTACTATGAAATTAATTATTTAAATACCACTTTACCTTCAATATTAAGTGTTCTTGAAAATAATCAATATTGATTAGAGTGCAATTTATCGGAAAGTGATGAGGGTAAGGTAGTAAAAATACACCTTTTATTTCTGATTTCTTAAGGGGCGTGCACAAGTGAAGTGTGACAACTAATATGGGATGGAGGGAGTACAAAAGACTCTTCAACTCCCTCAAGTGCTCCTTTGTTTTTTCCAATATGGTCCACATAATCCTAGAGATCTGCTTCCCATGCTCTACTTCTCTACCTCTTTCTTCTGAACTTCCACGCTATCAATATGCCTTTAACACAACCAAGTAACACACAATCAACTCCGAACATGTTCCATGCTACATACCATTACCAATACGCCAGACCAAAATGGAATAACAGATGATTAATGTATGCTCCAGTACAGATGTTGAGATGTTTCAATTTAGAAGCTTTACCATTAAGACTTCACAGCATGCTTTGAATGTTCAATTTAGCATTCAACTTCCCTCACTAGAGCATAACTTTGACTTGTTTTTTTCAAATGTAAGAATGCATACACCATAACTTTGATTTAAGTGAGGTGCTCTATTGCAATTGAACTACAATGTTAACATAAGAAGTGGTTAAAATGCGTGGGGGGGTTGACCATGACCAAAGTAAAACGTTCATTAATAGAAACAAACAAGAAGGTGCTGAAAAATATCTAAATGAGATACCAGAGCCATTTCTTTTTTTTTTTTTTGGGGGGGGCATCACCTTATATGAATTGATTGCTCCTTTGCAGATCTAAGACTGGAATCTTCTGGTGGTAGCAATTTGCACAAAGCCAAGGCCTCCTCAAAGTTTCCAGAGGCTGTTAGTTGTACAATCTGCATCATATATTATATATAAATAAGTTGGGATCACACTCTCACAATAAACTCAGAAAATAATGGAACCTTTGTGGTTCTGTTCCTGAACCTCTTGATCTTAAGTGGGTACAAAAAGTAAGATTTGCATGTATTAGGGAAAAAGCGAGAAAGCCCATAAGGCATTTGATCAATGAACCGTTAAAATAAAAAACGATTGACTGAGACAACTCTGTCAAGCATGTACGAAAGTATAGAGCACTTTAGTTGGTTGTTGACCAGCGGAAAGCATTGCAGAGGTCTCATAAACAAAACTAATCATGACCAGTTACAACTTGCGATATTGATTTATTTGCAAGAATTAGACAATCCGTTTGTGTGCCTAAGGCATTCTCAGCTTAGTCATAACAGGCTTCCGTCCCTCCAAAACGAGTTGTTCAGTTACACATAGACATAAATGTGCTACAGTTCCATTACTGGAGTAGAAGCATAAGCAAGATAGTTCAACATAATATTAAACTAAACCTCCTTAAGTGACAATTACCTGTGCACCGAGAGGAACAGGAAAAAATCCAAAAACAGAATTATCAAGAGCAACAATAACAGCATTGTTGCTTCGAACAAGACGACGAACATTCCGAAGGACAACTGTTTGAATCAAAGGATAAGGAACACGAAGAGAGCGTATCTGCAATTTTCCAAAACATCAAACTGCATTATCATTTCAGATTATTTAGATCTAAAGTTATTCACTTAATAATGAACAAAAAGTAAGGATTAGCAAATGAAACACTAAAGCTACCTCAACATGTCGCGGTAGAAGTCCTATGGCATAGGGATTCTGAACAACAACAATGGCAGGCGCCTCTGACCAACAAACCCTGCCCTCTTGGATCAACTTTCCATTTTGGTCAACTAAGACACCAATATTATCCTGAAACAACAACAATTAAGCATAGTGGTAATTTTCAAACATCCTTTTTTTTTACAAGTAAAGGTAATTTTACTGGAAAAAAAAAACCCAGAACCAAGCAAACTTGTGTTGGTTCAGTACACAAAAAAAAAAAAAAAACTGGACAGTTAGTTTTCAAAGATTTGGACTTCACTCGGGAGAAGTGAGAGATGATCCAACAGGGCTTCATCAACTAAATCATAGAGAGTAGACTATAGATTCTATGGAATCAAAGTCATCAAGGGAATAAGAATGGAGGGTGCATCATAAGATGAAATAGATTCTGAAGTAAGAGTATCTTTTCTCTGCTTTACGGATACAATGAAGCTCTGGTATGTGAATTTTGAAAAGAACACTTTGGGAAGATGGTCAGCCTCGGTCTATAAGGCAATATTGGTGTGTGCATGAGAGTGGAAAAGAACTAAAAGGCCAATCAACTCAATGCAATAATGACAATGATAAGCTTTAGAAGAATGTTGAAAGACTAGGAAGTGAATAGAATAACTGAATTTCTCAGAAGTTTGGAACATTTCCCAGGTAACACAGCAACTGAAGACAGATTATTCTGGCAGATGCATAGCAAAGGTATTTAACACAGTAAATCGGCCTATATAGTACTCATGCATAGTGGTCAGCAGGGGCCCAAATGGCTTTGGAAGCATATCTGGGAAGTGAAGATACCCTACAAGGTGGCAATATTTTCTTTTCGCTAGTTGTAAAAATCACGCTTGACTCAAGACAACTTGATGAACCGGGGGTTGCAGTTGTGTTCAAAATGTGTTGTGTGGTAAGGGTTGGAGTTGCCAGCTTTGGCAAGATGAACCGTCAGATCTTATTTCATTTTTGATGTAAGGAAAAATTTTTAGAAGATGCTGAAACATTGATAAAACTCATAGAATCCCTGTACGAAGAGCAAGGAGATATTTTGCTTCTTTTGAAATGTCAACATGGTTTATCAACCTTTATGCTGATAATATATAACATTATTACCTTTCTAAAAAAATAATAGCGTTGCATTACCTTGCCCAAAAGAAGTTCTCCAGAGGGAAGAGACACCACAAGAGGTGTGGCGATCCTCCCCGAAGGAAACACCTCAGACAATGCACCATTGGTGGTATTCAATATCATGTACTCTCTTCTAATCCCCAAGCAGATATTCTCACCACACCAAGACATCGACTTGACTGTGTCAGGAACTCCAAATTCTTTCACCTCCACAAATCCTCTCCCCCCTATTGAAGTTTCAAATAAGAATCAGACTACACTAACAGAACTCCTATAGCATGAGAAAACTACTATCATCAATATCCAAACTTCTTTGAGCAAGAAACCTGAAAGTCAAATCACCAAGTGCATGAAGGAAGAATTTATGGGCACTTATGATACTTGTGTTAAACTAAGAGCAGTGAACAGAAAACTACACCTCCCTCCAGCTATTTTCAGATGTCAAAAAATGTTTGAACCATTCCATTTCTATACAACTTTCACAACTTCCAAAAATTCAAATCATTAAACTACTTTAAAAACCGGTGTTATCTGACGTTTACTATATCAATTATCTTTTCAACCATCAGTTTAATACTTTCTTCTACTTGCTTTATTGTAACATATGAATCAAGTTAATATCTTTACGTCTGCTCAAATATTGTCATATTTTAGTAGCAAGTACAAGGAACGTAGCTAATTCGGAAGATCTGCAAAAGGTTAGCTACAGTTCAAGGTTATGTCTCCACTTACCGGAGGCAAAAACAGATACAGACTGCATTCTTTTAGCACATTTAACCATTACCTTTATAGTGGTAAAGCATAGTTCTAATTATGTAAGTAACATCATACCAATGGAAAAACACTTCCTTTCACATCTAGCAGACACTGAAGTACACACTCACTCATCTAAAATCATCAGAAATGCATCAATATCAAATTTTCAACTAACAAATATCGTAATGAACTACACTTCAAGTAATTACCATCATGTCTGAAGATACAAACCCTCTTTTGCCTCCCAAAGCATAAAAAACCCCTTTTATCATCCCACGAATACACATTTGCACCTTTAGCCTTAGTAATAACAGCTAAAGTCTCCAAATTAGGCAACCGATGGAACGCAATAGACTCCGAAAGGGAAAGCAGAAGTTCTCTTGAGACAAGGACTTCCATAGCCAGCATTTGTCTTCTGGAGAATCCATTCACAGTTCTTTCAAGCACGTATCGTTCCTGCTGAAGCCCTAAGTTTTGGTTGTGGTAATCGGACGGTGGAGATTGACCGGGAACGGAGGATTCAGGACCGTAAACATGGAGAGATCCATCGGAACAAGCGACGAGCAAATTTGAACCGTATGACTCGATAGCATCGATTTTCGTTGGACAACTATTGAGAAGTTCGAAGGAATCGTAGGCACTGTGCACCATTTTTTTTTTTCGCTTCGTTCTTCTTCTCCGATTGATTTTATCTCCGATTAAATTTATCTCTGTTCAACAGTCCATGTGAAACGACGTCGTGTTAACATGATAATGCTCAACTGGAGCATTTGTTACAGTTATATTCTTCGTCCCGCTCTTTTTGGATTTTGTCCTAAACTTTACTGTTTCTCGTTCTATTTTACTTCTTGGTTTTATTCAAAATAATTATTCTATTATTTTAAATATATAATTAATTATTAATTTTCTTTTTACTCTTAATGAACAAATATGAAATATTAATCTGATGAAAAAGAAAATCATATTAAGTTGAGATCGAAGAATAATTTGATCAAATTATACTTTAAATTAAAATATATTATTTTAAAGGACGTGAAAGAAAAAACACTATAAGTAAAATAAATCAGAGACGGGAAGGAGTATAACTTATTTTAGTCACATGTCATGTCAAAATTAGATCATGATATAGTACAACAATTATCAGCTCCTACACACGATTCAATATAATGATAATTATAAAAAATATACATATATATTTTAATTGATTAATTTGTCTATGTAATAAGTAGTTGAAAATACACGCAAAATTTTGAGTCTAGAATGTCAATAGTAATTGACTGGTGCACTTCAGCATCATAGGAACAAGGGGGTGATTTACTAGTGTTGAACTTTTGACCTTGTCTCACAGATAAAACTTCAAGTTAAACTACTTTTGATTTTTGATGTTTAAGATGGACAAAAAACCAACATTACTATGAATGATACCCTATAGCAAACAAATACCAGGGATGGGAAAACAAAATGATGTTTTACATACTTTCCATTCATAAGAATCAACAAAGAACAACATTGATAACCATGTGGTTTGCATATAGTAATTAAGAATTGCTCTTGTTATGATCATGTATATGGCTTGCGTAATCCCATTGTAGAGTCTAGGGAGGGTAGAATGTACGCAAACCTTACCCCTACTTCTATGGAAAGGATAGAGAGGTTGTTTCCAATAGAGTCTAGCTCAAAAATCTAATCTCAAGCAATGCACCAGAATTATGTCATCCGCCACACACAAAACGCCCAAAACTATGGATCTAAAGGCATTGCCCTGAATGACAGGTTAAGGCATCAGGCAAAGACTAGAAAGAAATAAGATACTGCTAACACAGAAATTTAAACTCAGCATAAGTAGTAGTAGTATTGGCCAGATGCCAAGAAGAAGATTCATACATTAGCCAATAAACATAAAATGGTGAGCGACCATTTAGCTGGCAAAACATGACAATCAAAATGACATTTATTTGTGGCCCTTCTTCTTCCAGAGATCACCAAACATCTTAATACCAGAGCCTTTTCTCTTGCCATGTCCAAAAACATCGTCCGAATCATCAACTAGCCCTGGTGAACCCATGTAACCGCCATATCCGCCAACAGCTGGTTCGAATACATTACCATAGTGCTTATCCATTGATCCACACCTCTCCGGCAGCCTTCTCCCGTTCATCTCCACGCCTCCTGCTAATATTGCTGCTGCAGCATCTGCAGCTTTCCTCCATTGTTCTGTTTGGACTCTTAGTTTCTTCATCTCATTTTCTAATGCCTCTTTTGCCTTCTCAGTAGCTTCAAGTTTCTCCTTTAAATTAAGTCCATCATTCTTGCTTGTTTCCAGCTCTTGTGTTACTTGGTTTAGCTTGAGGCTCGTTTCGTCTTCCTTTGCCTTAATGGATGATGTCTCTAGCATCTTTCCGTTCAGCTCCTTTTTAAGGCTCTCGTTTTCTTGGCTGAAAACCTCAAGTTCTTTTTCTTTCTCCTCCAACTTGGATTTCAATGAATTTATCTCTTCATCCTTCAAATTCAGCTCTTCAAACGATTGTTTCACCGGTTCATCAGGTGAAAGACTTGAACTTTTCAAGTCATCTTCAGTAGAGGGGTGACTAATTTCAACACTTGGAGGAGGCTCCACAGTTAACTTCTCAACTGGAACTTCAAACACATCTGTTTCTTTCATTTCATCGTCATCTTGAATTTCATGAGTTGGATTGATTCTGTTGTCATTGTCATTGTTGGTTTCTTGGATTTGGTCAGACTCAACAACAGTTGGCTTCTTGGTTTTCTTCTCAAGCTGTTCTTGAGCTGCTTTTTTTGCAGCCTCAGCTGAAGCTAACTGCCCTTTAAGGGACTTGAGCTCATCCTGTGCTTCGCCAAGTTGGGACTCCAAATCTGCAATTCTTGTTCCAAGTTTCCTTTGATTCAGTGGATCAGATTGAGCACCACGTGGAGAGCGATGATCACCTAATTTAGGACTCCGGCCAGTCACTGGCCTATGGTGTAGAGGATCAGACTCAGAGCTTGATGTTCTAAGCTGTGAAGGGGATCGAGGAGATTGCCTTTGAGGCATTTCTGATCCCCTATACTCTCAAAAATTGAAAAAGAAAGTTACTGTTAGATACTACTATGAACAATAAGTTTGTAACATATAAGAATGATAACAGTCCATAACAAACGGGACACGGATAACCTGCTACAACATGTTAAAATACACCGATATTGTGAAAAATCGTTTACGTTTACTCATACGGCTTTTAAAGGGAGTGCAAATCATCCCAATAACTCACCTTGATCTTGGCATTGTACCTTCTTAAAATGTTAAATGATGCAAAGCTTCTAACACTTCAAAAATCTTGATCTGTGGAAGTGAAGGATCAATTATCAGTTTTAAGTCAACAACAGCATAGCAATTGTAGTCACACAAGCGAGGTTTAAGGAGGATAGTGTGTACGCAAACCTTGCCCCTACCTTGGGAGGTAGAGAGTTTGTTTCCGATACACCCTCAACACTCAATAATAGGATTGAAGAAACCAGGACAAAAATATGTTAAATCAGTTTAAAGCATATCAACAAAATGCATCAAGTTCACCACATTGCATTGGAATTGGAAGTTTTCAGAAATAATTTCAAGAAAGTAACATACAAACACAACAATAGAAGCAGGAAAAACTAGTTTTGAGTACTATTTCAATGAAATTACACCTTTGGCTTTTGCAGCAAAGCCAGAAATGTCCAACAACACTTTTTTTTAGGAGTGTAACAAATAACCCACCAAAGTAATTAAGTAAATAATCCAACAGTGACACATACAAAAGATAAAAGAAAGAAGCATGCTTTTAGAACAGAGCAAAAGGAAATTTTGCAGACACCTTTAACCCCATGCATATGTCAATGTCATTGAAAAATGTGCATATGATATCCTAATAAAATAAAATAAAAACTAGAAGGGTTTCAAATATTAGATTTTCATAGAATTTTATTACGTCTGTTTGCATGAATACACTCAAATGTCCACCAAAATGAAGATCTATCCAACAAATGATCCCGTATATTGCTCGAACTCTCCAAAAATACTAATGTACTCGTATCAAAACTCCAAAAATGCGGTTTGAAGAGTCCGAACAACGTAGAATAGAATGTGAAAGAGGATATAAACTAGAATTCTTTGAAGGACTATAGTATTATAACCTCAAAAAGTGAGATTTGCTCTTATTTTAATGTTCTTGAAAGAGAATCACAAATCACTTTTGACCAAACAAACACAAGTCCTTAAAAAAGAGGAAACTTTGATCTTTACAAAGACAAAGGAAGAGAAAATAGAAATATCAAGAAAATGTCCCTCAATTCTTACTTGTTCTAAGCAAAAGTTGATACAAGAAGCCTTGAGAATGAAAAATAAATAAAAAACACCCACAAAGCAGAATCAAGAAAAAGGCTTTAGCTTTATGTGGATACAAAATTGCCTATGAATGAGGGCTTACTTACCAGCATTAAAAGCCCTTTCCTTTTTCTTGAAAAAGTGAGACAGTATAATTTGAGTGGAGCAGTAGAATTTTCTAGCCAAGTGATATTTTAAAGATTTGAACTTTGAAATGTTTGAAGTTTGAATTAAAGTTGGGTGGCAGAGTGGAAGTGGGGGGAAGAGGACAAGAGGGTAAATTTGAATGATAAAAGTAAAAGGACACCAAATAATGTCACTATGGTCTTGGAAAAATCATCTTTTCTTTTTTTAGTTTTCATCGGTGTCCGGTATTTGTATTAAAAATTTCAATCATAGCTAGATTTGTGTCGAAAAATCCCATTTCGAGGTAAGATTGTTGATGAGAATGATCCTAAATTGGAACGGAAAGAGAATTTTGCACTCCTTATAAGGCTTGAACAATTCTTAATTCTTTGTGCTAGTTTTTATGGTGTGAATTAGGCATAAAAACTAAGTGCAACATGATATGAGGGTCACACTCATTGAGTCCAATGTGGCGCGAGTTGTGAATATACTCTTGATCCATGAATATTATGCTTTGAACTAGACAGTGAAACCTCAGATAAAGAATATTTGAATCCGAACATAAGGAGTGTTACTCTACGTCCGATCGAGAAGAAAACTTTGAGTTCGTTATAAAATTTGAGCAATCCTCTTCCTGATTATTCTTATCAACAAAACCATTTGAAAAAGTCCGTCACTAAGAATGGCAAAGGTGACCTTTTTTTTTTACTGTCCTTTTGCTTCTTTTCAAACCACTTACCTATCTTGATTACTGAATCTTTTTTCTCATTCTCAGCATCTAAATTATGGATAACAGTGAAGATTATTTAATCTTTGAATTTCACACACTATAACCAAGAAAAAAAATATTGGACTTTGAACCATTGAGGAAAGGAACTATGTGTCCCATTAGGTAATTGAGACGACTACTAAGAAACAATTGAAAACTGAGTTAGTATTATTTTAAGTAGTTTTTTTTTAAAAGATCTTACTCCCTCATTCACTTTTATTTTATCCACAACACAATAAACATCACACGTCCCTTAAAAGAATAATAAATTAAATACATATTTTATCGTTATAGTTAATGCTAAAGATAAAGAAAAATAATTGTATTTCTATTGATATATTAAAAGTGAAAATATTCCTTTTTCCAAGGTAACTTTTTGCTACTCTTTTGCCCAAGTAGTAGAAATGATGTTGTCCCTGATACGTATTTCTTTCATTTTTAATTAAGAGGTCTCGAATTTGAGTTTTCTTACATACGGAATCGCCTTTGTGAGGAAGCGTTTTATCTCCAATACAAAATTTTCTGATGCAAATCCGAATTTAGTTGGGCAAGATAACGGGAAACCAAAAAAAATGATGTTGTCTATAGTCTATAGCCTATTAAAAAATGAAAAAGAAAAGAGACATGATTGTTCATCATTTTCAGTCCCAGAAAATTCTCCTACTCCTTTCTGCTCTTTTACTTCTCGATCTATAACTTAAGAGAAACTTTTTCTTAGTTAGATTGGGTTTAATAATAAAAATTCAATCTGTTTTTCTATGCATGGTTCTCATTATACTCGTATTAAAAGGCATATCTTTAAGATCAATTATGCTAATCATGGAGGCTATGATGTTTGACTCTATTTTATCAAATTTCATTATCAAACAACAACTTACTCACTGTAACATTTGCAAGATAGCTGATGGTCCTTCGACTCAAAATAAATGTTTCAGAGAAAGTTTCACTATCCATATTTAGAATCCATCCTAGACATAATCCAGCCATTAAGCAAGAATCCATATAATTAACACATTCCAATATTATTTGATAAAAGAAGCAACGTTTGTCTTTTAACACTTGATTTTATCCAAAAGAACTACTTCAACTACTAGTTTCATTATTAAGGTCCCTAGACGTTCTGGATATTGATGAATAATTATTTAATTAGTTTTGCAAAAATTCAAATCAAGACATTGAAAAGTGATTCAATCATGAATTAATCAAGTGGGACTCAACATCAATTAAGAATTTAGATGGGTGGCCCATGATTATGTTCAAAAGAAGTAGCTGGCTTTAATATATGAAAAAGGAACATTGCATGTGAGGTCTAAATGCATCACAACTACTCCATGGAACCGGATTATACTTGCATCAATCTAGTGGCCGCGGCGGAGCCAAGATTTTTAATAAGAGGATTTTAGAAGTAAACACACGAACTAGTGGAAGGAGGTTCGACATCTATTATACTTACCTACAAAATAATTTTAATCATGTATAAATATTAATATTTTCTGCCGAAGAAGGTTTGGATGAACCCCCTAAGTATATGCTTGGCTCCGCCCCTGCATCAACCCCACCCCCTTTCAGAAAAAATTTAATCAAATACTATGAATCTTTCAATTTATTTGGCTTTCACGCTCAATTACTTAAAGGTAAATTTTCAAATGTTTTTTATGAATATAATGAGTCTGTCTTCTCTTTTTTTTAGTATGAGACCAAAATATTCGAAGGTATTGGATGCACGTAAATCCAGGCTCCCACTCTATACCACTACCACTGACCTCAACTATTTTATTTATTTATTTTTAAAAAAACACGATCATTCAAAGTTTCTATCAAATTAAAAAATATTATATTATGCGTATTTTATGTATCACACGTTCTAGACTGATGACACTTGTTCACTCTCTAAAGCGAATTCGAAAATTTTGGAAGAACCAATCTCGAGAGGAGATGCTTCATACAGATGTAGATGAGCTTCACATCAAACGAGTTGATTAAAACTTCAAAATAGACGTAACTAATGCCATAAGTAGACTTGAATTAGATATACATTTTAACTTTAATATTTGACTCGTTGACGTAGACGTTAACTTATTTTGATTTGGTTCAGATCTTGAAACAAAAAATGCATGGATTGTACATTAATCAATCAGATGATGGGTCATAATAATGTGAATGAAGACTTTTCGTATTATAGGTTAAATAAAGCATTGATTATCATGGGTTGTGATTTGTGATCGTATTAGATTTTAGCTCTCGCAAATGAAAAAAATTATATTAAGAGTCCGTCTCAGAAATGGATCATATAATGCGTGAATTCAAATGTAATTAAATAGTAATGTAGATAACAAACACCGGGGTGAAAAAATGATTTGAAATTCAATCATGGGAAATGTATTTCGCCCATTAATAATTTAATATGAAAGTCATATGTGAACGCCTATGCAATATTATTTTCATATAAGCATTAATTTATATCTTTATGTTCTTTAGCTCTTCTATAAAATTCAAAAATTAAAAGATTTCCTAGAAATCTATTATTTATTTTTCTATATGACAAAACCTTTGAAATCATAATTTCCCCTTCCCCATGAAATGACGACCTACAATACTTGGGAAAAAACATAGAGAAAAGTCAATATAACTAGTTAAACATATTAGTCTATTATTCATCTTTGTTTTATTTATTATCTAGAGATGTACACTCTGTTCCTTATCGTCGCTGCAAACACGGGCGGACCCACATGGGTTTCAAGGGGTTCACCCAAACTCTCTCGGCAAAAAATTACACCGTATTTATAAGGTAAATTTTTTGTATTTTTATAGATATATATATTTTGAACCCCTCACTAACAAAGAGAAATTGATGGTGCAGTGACAAGTCTCTTTAAAATTAAGCTGTATGTCACTGGTTTGAAACCCTGTGAAAGCGTTTCATTTTTTTCTTTTTTAGTTTCAGTTTTTTTTTAAAATTTTCAGTTCTGTTTTTTTCCTTTTTAGTTTCAATTTTTTTTAATTTTTTATTTTATTTTCAGTTCTGTTTTTCAAGTTTTTTTTAAGTTTTTTTTTTACTTTAAAAAACGTGCTAAAAGTGTGGTTTTAAACCCAAAAGAATTCAAGGTTCCCATTTCTAAAGACTTATTTACATGTTTATACTTTTATTTTTCGAATCCCTGAACGAAAATCCATCAAAAAAACAATCCATAGCGCAGCGATTAAAGTCGATCGTTACATAACTAGATTATTAATATATGTATAACGCTATCCAATTATCAAAAACAATCTGTAAGTGAACTAAACTTAGATCCAGAAGAAAAGTTATTATAATAGTTAGAATAAATAAAGTGACGATGAGATGTAAAAATCAGAGAGCCCACCAAACTTGAATTTGATTAGATAATTGAACTTATTTGATTCTTCTCACTAAATTAATAATAATAGTAGTACTTTTTTTTGTTTAAAAAAAAGTCCAAACCAGATTAAGCATCTTCAGTAGTACTCCAATTGGGTAGTACACTTGGTACTACTTAATACTCATGTTCCACAATATTAATCTTGCAAAATTTTATGAAATTGTCATGTCAAATATAATATTAGCAGTACTATGTACTATATATAGTAAAAAAAAGAAAAAAAGTAGTACTACTAAAAAAACATTGAGACACTGTTGATGATAAAATATACTTTAGTAGTATAAGTTATTGTAGTACAATCACACGCATGTACTTGCTAGGCCACTTTTATTTGTGAAAGAATAATATAATGTACTGCATCATATCAATAATCTCATCTATAAAAGGAGTCAAATTTGCTACATTGAACATGCCAAGAGGAAATTGAATTAAAGAAGAAGTAGAAGATGACACTTTGTTGGTGACTTTGGTCTCAAAAGAGTGCTTATCAATATTGTTTATTTAATTTATTACTCTATGTTATTTGTCTTATTTACTATAGTAAACTATTTATTGAAACCTATTTTGAAAAATAGTTTTTTTTAGTTGAGAGTCTTTTGAAAACATACTCTATGCAGCAAGAGGTAAGAATAAGATTTACATACATTTCATGACCCCATTTATGAGATCATATTGGATATGTTATTGTTGCAGTTTATTTCAGTAAATTGCTTATGTAGTATATAGTATTGTACCTTAATTGAATGCTTGATGCATGTTTGTGGAGCGGTGAAGCAATATTTGATCCTATATATGCAATAACTTTTTTTTTGTTGAAAATCGTTCAACTGATCATCCTTGAATCTACCTAGCTTTTCTGATATAGAAGTGCCAATTTGTGGTTATAAAAGATAACCACTGTTTTTATATACTTCATATAATATTATAAGAATGATCCTTACTTTTTTCTCTTTGAACTTAGAAATGATTTAGATGCTTTAATTTAAAATTTTTAACATCTTGTAGTATTGCTTTTTTGCATTATATGCCTTTTTTGCTCTAACCTTTGTTCAAGAAATTTGCACTCTTGTACAATGGAATTGTAAAATAATATTTGTAGGAATATCAAGCATTATTATCATCATTATGTGGACACATGACATTATACTCTTGGGACCAAAGTCACCAACAGAGTGTCAAATTTCTCATCATTCCAAGTTTAACGACAATGACGGAGCCAGAATTTTTATGAAGAAAAATCAACGTCTTCTCTTAATTAATAATTTCTATTGTTTTGTATTAGTGCCTTTTTATTTTCTTTGGAGAATGTAACCAGCTAGATGTAATCCCCAGATATATATGTAATGATCAATCCCCTACCTTTTGGGTATGTTTACTAAGCTTGTGTTTGGACATGCGATATAAAGTAACACTTTATTTTGTCTCTCATGTTATTGTGATAGGATCATTGTATTTGGACGGATACAGATATAAGATAATTATAATTTTTCTCAATGCTCTGAAAAATATTTAATCTAGGAAAATAAGCCCCTTCAAATGAAAAAGAAATGACTTTCCTAATGAACGAGAATAAAACAAATTTCATAAGTGATATTCTAAGTCAATTATCTCCTGCCCACTCACCCAACGATCTTGAACATCCCACCCCCGAACCCCCACTCTTCACCCATAATAGTAATTGTTCTTAAAGACTACATACACGATAATTTGAAACAGAGAAAGTATATATTCTCACTTTGTAACATGTTATCCTCTTTCTGAAGTTATCAACTGGCACTTATGTGTAACTGGCATTTGAAGTAACTTGTCAAAAAACTCTTAACATCCTCAGATATTAAAGCATTGAAGTCCATAAACACACCATTTGGCTAATTTTTAAAAAGAAACAAAGTACAACTTGAAGTAACTCGGCAACTATTTACAATTTGTGAATGAGTTTAATTTGCAAAACTTGTTATATGCAGGGCTCAAGCAGCATTTCATTCACCTAGAATCAATTTCTCTGTTTTCGTACAACAGTATACCAAAATACCAAAGGGAGATGGGAAAAGGTAGAGGAGAAGGGAAGGGAAAAAAAGTAGTTGCATTTTCTTTGGGTTGAGTGGCGATGTAACACGAGTGGAATCCTCACAACCCCACATCATCTAGCACTACTAGTGCCAGGCCACCCCAGGTGGACTAGACCGCGCACTTGCCTCAGCCAGTGAAACAGCCATAGCTAACATCATCTGCTCTTCAAAATTCTCAGGAACGATTGAACTGGTGGTGGGTTGAAGATCACTTACCATTTCACCCTGCAGAGGGAATGAGGCATCATCTTCCATTTCGTCAGAGACTGCATAACTAGTTCCAACTTCGGCTACCATGGAACCATGATCCGCCCATTCACCGTCCTCCCTTGGTATTTCCAAATGGCTTTCAGGTGACACGTGCATGGTGCCCTCAGCATGAGGGTAATCATCATTCTCTAGCTCCTCCCTATTGGAAAACCTGTCACATGAAGGATGCTCATTGTACGAAGATGACATGTTTCGACTGTAGCTACTGGACTCTCCACTAATTTGCTGGCGCTCAGCAAGGGCTGCAATTGCACAAGCAAGACCACCAGAAGGAGAGGAAGATGAGCCAGAAGCTGTGGGATTGACTGCTGGGACACATCGATGATCTTCTTCTGTATATTGTTCTGATGGATCACTATAGTCCATACTTCGATTTTTGCCATTCTCCTATCATGTGATCAGTTTCATGTGGAATATTAAGTGATATACCATAATAACATAAGTTCAACAGGTAAAAGCATGACCGAATGATCAACCAATCCCAAAGAGTATCGTCATGTTAAAAGCAGCAATAGACAACGCAGCGAAAGAAAAGAAATGATATCCCATTTCAATGGGAACACCACACTCACATATTTTCCACTAAAGATTTTCAAAAAAGTGAAGGATGACTAGTCAAAATTCAAAATCAATATGAAAAGCCCTAAGGGAAAACAAGAAATGCCCATTTCCATCACACTCGAATTGAGAGACAGATGACACTTTTGACTCCTTTACGCCACAACCATCCACAACGGAGAATAGAAAAATCAAGCACTTCCCTCAGAAAAGAGAAATCGAACACTTCAAATAGTACGTCAAACAAAAGATAAAAGCTCTAGCTTTTCAAATGGGATGCTGCCTCCCCAACAACAGGAAAAAAATGACAAAGGAAGAAGCAAGCAGATGGTGTGTGCATAATTTACCTGAATGGATAACCATATGGCTTCCATAACCATGATATCCTCAAGATCTAAGTCAAAATCGTCCTCCCTATGTTACAGATACAGGAAAACAGGTCAGACCATGTAGATAGGCTAAGCTTTTTTTAGGAACACAGGGTAGTAAAATTCAATCAAAGATCACTGTGAACATATTTCATCCAGCTTTTGCTTTTTCTTTGACAAACATGCATATAACAATACTCACAATAACTCTTAACACAAAAGCAACAAAACCAGGCACTGAGACAATCTATGGACCGGTTTAGCAACAACTAGTTAAAAAATTATGTGATACTACAGCTAGAAATTTCAACTATAATGGGAATAAATCTCATCTCATATACACTAGCTTTTTGAAAATGGTTCAAGACAATCCAGATTTGCACGTTGAACATGGCAAGACTATAAGGTAAGACTAAATAAGATAATATAATTTGATTCCTTGACCCAGCCGTTATATTTTGGGTAAGTCGCTCATAAGCCAGCAACTTGACCGTTTGGTCATCTCCAAACAGGAGGGCCCTTTATGCATTTTTGCTTGGATAAGTGTCCCTTTTGGCTCCGGATTCACCAACACACCCTATTCAGCATTATTATTATACACTCTACCAAACGACCCCTTACTGTTTCAACATGAACTTATCTTGAACTTTGATTTTGCTTGCATGTTATCTGCTAACTGTCTTATGGTTCAACATAACAGGAATAAGAAGTCAAAGAACTACTTTGTATCTGATACCAGCCTAAACATCACCTGATTTTGTTGGATTTATTT
Organism: Solanum pinnatisectum; assembly: GCA_035578085.1. NCBI lineage: Eukaryota > Viridiplantae > Streptophyta > Magnoliopsida > Solanales > Solanaceae > Solanum > Solanum pinnatisectum. The sequence continues at coordinate 41,824,927 of CM069082.1, read as the reverse complement.
GAAGGAAATAACAGGGAATACAGTGACTCTAGTAAGAGTTGGTTTTCCACTAACAAAAATGAAGAAGGAACAAGAGGAAGGTGAACTGAAAGAAGCTAAAAGATAACTAATTGCAGGCAACATAGCCTAAAAACTGTAAATTGATGTGCGGAACTTTCAACACTCATCTGTCTCCTCTTACAAATACAAATACACAGTGCAAGCCGACACTTACCCGTAGCACCAGATCCATGATCCAAACTACTCCTAGTGGCGCTAAACTTCTCGATGACCAATTAGACTCGGAGCCTAAACTTTATAGGAGAACTTAAAACAATGGCACAAGGATTTTTTTTTTTTTTAGACAAACAAGGACTTATTAATATCTTGCTTTGGACCATCTAAACAAATTGTTCTAAAAAGTGATTATTTGGTAACTGAATATAACAATCAATTCATTTCTTGCAACAGTTTGTTATCGTCACTCAAAGTTGATTTTCTTGTTCTGACCAAATATAAGTTGTGATTGAAAAAACTAAGTCGATTAGTTTTATCAGATGAAATCCAAACAAAACATGGCCCTTTTATCAGCTTCCATCAAAACTACAAGAACGTCATTTTTTATTCCCCTGTTTGACATTCCACCAATCACCAATTCAATCAACCAACTAAGCCTCAACCTAAACCAATTGGGTCAGCTACATGAATCTTTTATATGTTGCAGTCTTCATGCTAATAGCACTCAATAACTCAATACTTCGTATGATTTTCTAAATCACACTCATTCCTAAATTGATATACAAATCTTTGACCAAACTAAAGAGACTCTTTGAAACCAGGGCTCAGTATAAAGGCTTAATCAAATAGACACCTCTTCTAGCATGTTTTTGAAAATCAGGCCCTCAAATTTACAGTTGACACTATACACCTCTAGTTGGTCATATATGTTTTAAGACGCCTCAAATTTATTTCCTGTTACCTTTTTTTTTTTATTATTTACAGTTTATGGTTGTTTTTCCAATGGAGGATGAGAGGGATGATCAGAGTAGAGAGAAGAATCCCAGGAAATTTATTTGGAGGTAAAGAGGAAGCTAACAGGAAAAGCTTTTAGGCAACCCCCAATCGGAGTACTCTCCTTCACTGTTGAGACTTGAGTTCATTTATCAAAAAGTACAAAGAAAAGAACATATTCTTTCCTTTCTCCACCTTTTTATTTTATTTCCGTCTTTCGAAATGATTTGCAACAGACGTCATAAATTTGTGTGATGAGTTAGTCACGCACTATGGTAAACCCTCTGGAGGCGCTTAAAAGTTAAAACATGTGTTCTAACTGACTAGAAGTCTTTAGTTGGAAGAACTCTATGTATAGAGGTCGACTTTGCAAAATTGTGCAAGTAGATGTATCAAGTTGTGTATTAAAACCGAATATAAGTGCAATAACAACTAGTAATTTTCGTAATCCCAACTATCTGATAGGCTTATATGGGTCCTTGATTTGCATTAAGTTATATTCTTAGCTAAGTCCGCAAGAATTCCAAGAGATAGTAGATCTTTCACACGACATTTGTTGGTATGATCTAGGTCTACCTATCTCTCTAACACCTTCATCACACCTTTAGGCCAGTTCATATAGTGGTAACTAAGGAAATGGAATCCTTGTGCATCATTAGTTGGTCAAAAAGTCAAACGAGCATTCAAGCTTAGGATTGACTTATTGACAATCAAAAAGAGATTGCTTAGAGCCTTAGACAAATCTTTTTGTGTGAGACTACGACTTCTACATCTTCTCTGATCGACCTGCACAACATATACGGATCCTCTCCATCCTTGTTTTCATTACAATTGGAACATCCTCCACTATTTACAAAACATGGAACAAAATGGTCTCATTTTAATCCTTTGGTTGAAAAAAGAAGTCTAAACATAATTGATCTTGACCCATAAGGTATTAGTGTATGTTAGCATACAATTAAGATCACATTTCTCCACGTCTTGGGGCATGATGAACCGTTTCAGACGATCTTTTCTCAGTTTACTTTTTGAATGTGCTACTTGCACCTTCAATGGATATAACCATTTCTAATCTTGTATGTGTGGACCCACATCTATCTTAAAACTAAATATTAAGTAAATATTTTTGAATGCCCCCAAGGGAATGGTCTGGTGATTGATGCATCGATGTTACAGCACCAGAGAACCTATATTCGAACCAACTACAACACTTGGTGTGCGCCCATCTATTCCATCCTTAGTAGAAAAGATTAACTTGACATGTTCTCATAGGCTACTCGATGAGTTAATTGAGGTGTGTGCAAGTCGGTCCCAATTATGGCATTTATCTTGTGAATATATTATTGACCCTTAGCAACCCAACATACAGTCCCATATAATATTGTTGATCTCACAAGCATAATAAAAACTGTACGTTCACTCAGATAGGTATTTTTCCATCGCATAACACTACTGTAGCAATCCTCCATTTTATACATCCCATTTTGACTTATATGGATGTGTTTATCTATCATATCGTTCTCCTGAAATACTAAACCTTTATATCTGAATTGTCTGCAGTGAGGCATCACCGTCACATTCTAATCTCACTTCACCATTCCAATCAATAACATTGTATAATAACCTATTATTATGACAGATCTGTAGCCCTAGAAAAAGATCTAGGCAATATCTCCTCCCTAGTAAGCCCCATCCTCACGAAAACTGCATACACTATGGATCCATTTTAGAGAAACTGTATCATTATTCCACGTAACTAGTAATTTAATTTTCAAAATTGTACCTTTCCAGATTCTCCAAAACTCTCAAATGCAATTGGTTAAAGGATTGCAAATGTCCAATATCCAATCACTAGTTTTCTGTAAGATGTATTATCTGGTACATCAAAGGATCTGCATGAAAGATATCCCTTCTCCTCCTACTCTTTCGTTGAATTAAGTGAAATTCACTCTTACTTGATTAATCTAAAGAAACAGTAATACTTCGCTCAAAACAACATGCAGACACAGATTACTAATTTATTGATTGTGCCTCTGCAATTTGGGTTACCTTTGTCAATATATGTAAGATGATTTAATGGCTGGAATGAAACTATCTGGTGACCAAATTCTTCACAAAATTTCTCACAAATTAGGGAAAAGGGATTTGAACCAATTAGCACCCAAAAAAGTGTGTACCTATTCTGTCTCATGCGTTGATGTTGTCTAGTTGTTGGAGCTGCACATGTCTCTTGAGAAGTAACAACTTCTCCACCTTCTAGAGCAGAAGCAAAAGATGGTGCTGCAGATAAGATGGAAAATAAGACTGGAGTATAACCAGAAGTAGTGAAGCCAAAAGAAATAAATTCAGAGCTTAAAGTAAATACCTGCTGTCGAGCAATACTCAATCTCACTTGGACCAGCAATACTACTGGAAGAACTAAGCTCTCTTCGTTTATGCATTTTCTCTTCATCATCCTGCAGCTCCTGCTGTCTCATCCTTATTTTGGCTTCTATAACTCGTTGTTCCTCCTAAAGTAACAACAAGACAGGGATAGAAAAGGATACAGATATCCTAAAGTCAGTGTAAGACTCCTTAAAGCAACATGTAATTATATTCAAGCAATCACACAAAGAAAATAGAACAGTCGATAAGATCTTACAATTTGCTCTATCCCTTTCTCTTCCTTCGTTTTTACCCCACGATATTCCACCGCATAGTTTGAAGTTTTACAAAATGGGCATCTTAGAACATTAAGGTAGGCAACATAGAGCAAGAATATTAATAGAGGGGAAGAGGATGGGTGAAATATATTTAGCAATAAGTAACCAGTAACCACTAATGAGGGAAATCAAGGATACTGTGTTGGACGGGTTGAATTGGGAGTCTTCATCTGCAAAAAACACTCTGTCGCCAGGAAACAAGTCAGAAACTCATTCAGAAAATGGAACTTATTATCACATCAAACGGTAGAACCATAATAAGCTCATGTAATTACAAAACAAGGATAATAAATACCTGTACAAATGCCTTTCATGCAACATCTTGAACGATTTAAACTTGGATAATACTGCAAAGTTCAATATGAACAAAGTTAACAATTATAATAACATGTCGGTAAACATCTTGTACCACTTCTTTCAAATTCTATCCTAGTCCAACATGAATCAGGAGTCGGGACAAACAATGAAACAACTACAAGAACTACTACATTCTTTTATCACGGAGATATCTAGGCCAGCTTGGGTGCACCACGACTATTCCACTAGGAACCTACTACCTCTCACCAGCACAAGCACAAGTATTGGGTAACTCTACCAATCACCTAGTGTGTTTTGCCTCCAGGATTTGTACATGAGAACTCACGGTTCTCCTCCCACTTCAATGACCAAACATGTTTGTAAGCATATCGTCCCAATTCTTTCAAATTCTATCCTAGTCCAACAATGACTCAGGAGTCGGGACAAACAACAACAAAAACTACTACATTCTTCTATCATGGTGATAGCCAGGCCAGCTCGGGCGCACCTCAACTATTCCTCCGGATACCTACTACCTCCCACCGGCACAAGCACAAGTATTGGGTAACTCTACCAATCACCTAGTGTTTTTTGCCTCCGGAATTTGAACAGGAGAACTCACAATTATCCAAATGACCATTAGACCACAGTCCACACCCAATACTACATTCTCAATCCCAAACTAGTTGTGGTGTGGCTATATGAATCATGCTATGCTCTATGCAGACCAGTTACATTTCAATGACTCAGGACAAACTCATGCAAAAAAACATTTCCAACTTCAATAATGCAAAAAAGAAACAAAAAGGAGAGAAAACAAACCAAGAAGCAAATGGGGCATTCTTCAAGGTCAGCATTGGGACAATCATCATCACCAGGGTAGCAAGGAGCAAGCTTGGAATCAAGAATGAGTTTTCGAAGCTTCTTAATATCCACATCCTTATGCTGGTACAACCCCTGAGGCCTAGTGTACTTATCATCCACCACTTGCTTCCTCCTTCCCAACTTATTACCCATTCAAAATAAATTCCCCCAAAAACAAACCAAATAAAAAAAAACAGCAAAGAAACAAGAATCTCCTAGCCCTAATTTTCACATCTCAAAATACAAAACTCCCCCACCATAAAAAACATGAAATTTCAACAACATAAATTCACCCATCCTGCAAAATAAAAAATACCCAGTTCAAATTTTCACAAAATAGAAACAATAATTACGTAAAAATTTAATCTTTAACCAAAAAAACCCACCTGAGGAAGAAGGCAATGGGAGAAAAGAGAGAGAAGGAGGGAACAAGATCAGAAGTTTCTTCTCTGAATACAAAAATTTGTAGTGTGTGTTTTGATATCTGATTTACACGTATATTATTGTACAATTTTTATATATAAATAAAAAAAATAGTACTTTCTTTAAGAACTATATAAATTTTTTATATATATTTTATTCTCTTAATATAAATAGATGGAATTATTTATATCTTTTAGAAGCTTGCGAATAGCAGGGAATGAGATAAGCATTCCGCAAAGCAAAGCACCGTATGAGAGAAAGAGTAGTACAGCCGGAAAGAATCCACCCCACCCACCCACCCACCCACCCACTTTGACCCCATAGGGGTTAGAGGGGTTAGGGTAAGTTGATGATAATTTTTGTCAAATTATTAGAACAAGTTTTTGTTTTACTAAGTCAAATTATTATAAGTTTATTATATTCAATTAGATTAATGCAGATTCATATGAGGTAAAGTTTGTTGTCATAAAGCTCGTGTGATTTGTTCTTTCGATTCATGCCATGTTACGCACTAAAACAATATATATAATGTGAATTTGAACTATGTCTTATAAAATTATAGTTCAATACAATATTCGATCAAAATATCACGTGGACTTTACTTTTAGAAGCTTGATCGATTTTACTTGACTTGTTCTTATCAGGTTGGTCTTCTTAAGAAATGTCACACTTATAAAGGGGGAAGTACTTCATATTGTTGAGTTTTCCCAATCACATAGTTCAACATTAAAATTTATGATTAGCGGGAAATGCAAGGAGCATTATCGGTCTTTTTTGTGTCGCTTGCTACTGAGAAGAGAGAGTTGCTGTCATTCTTCACTTCGTTCGAGAATTAAACTGCACAAAAATAAGTTTTTCCTTAGGCCTTTCAAGGAGGAAGTGATTTTTTTTCCAAAATTTCAAAAAAAAAAAAGAAATGAAATTCTTTTCGTAAGGCAAGAAAGTATGGTGGCACAATTGACTTTTTCCCTCTCCTTTCTAAGAAAAAATCTCATTCATCCCGTGATAATCAAATTATCTAGTATTAGTCTCTTATAAAAAGTTGGTCCACCATTAATCTGCTTATTCTGCCATGTAATTAACATGAACTTTCAATATTTAACATACCTTTTAAAAATATTTAGTATATATTAAAAGTCATGTAGTCGCATTTGAATTTTTTTTATTTTTTTTGTTATACACGCTAAAAATCTTCAAATTTATATTACATTCACACCTAATAAAATCAGTGTAATGATATCCCAAATTAACTTAAATTTTTTTTTGTTTAACTCATTTAATTTGTGGAAGCTTCAAAATATAATACAATCGTAATTAAAGTATTATCTCATTATCTTTAATGGAAAATTAACTTATATTGTAAAAAATAAATAACCATTAACAACTCAAAGACGATAAAAAATAAAGGAATCATACTGTTTTCATATTTAACTTTGCATGCACGTTAATTCAGATATAACCTGTGTCGTCTTCCATTGAACAATTAATGTTCAAATATTGTTAATTGTCCTTGTCAAATATAGATTTATAACGTCGAAGCAAACGAAAAAACAAAGACACACACATTCTATATTGTTCGTATCAAGCAATGTCTTGTCAAACTTCATTATATTAATACCAACATTTATCTGAAATTTTTATAATATTTTTAGTAAGGTATTATATATATATATATATATATATATATATATTATTTTAAAAAATAAATATATTGATATTTGAAATTTCTGTGTGCATAATATTATTGATCGATAGTATATTATTACTCAACATTTGATTATAATTGTTAGAGAGGAGTAATCCTAAAAATAAATATTACTGTTGTTATAAGTAAAATAATATTATAGAAAAGTAAATATAACGAAAATCGAATTTTGAAGGAAATTAGGTCATTATTGCCGTAAAATGTTATTATAATGATTAATGAATCTTGTTATAACGAGATTTGATTGTGTATAATATATGTATTAGTAAAGCCCCTTAATTTGGAGGTCAGGAAATTTGGAATTATTAACAAATCTTGTCGTATTAGCTGGAAAATAATGTGGCCCAATAAAACAGCGACACGTTTTCAAAAAAGCCTTTAAAAAATCCAGAATTCTTGTGTTTATGGGGGCCATAAAATTGTTGCTTTTGGGGTCAACACTTTTGTAGTATTATTATGAAATTGGACCACACTATTATACTATTAAGAACACAAATTGGTTGACCAAGAATCTTGATTTTGTGATTTATATTAGCTAGGGATTTGATTTTCCTAATTACATTTTTTTCTTCCTATTCTGCATTAATTTTAAGAAATCTCGAAATAACTTATTCCTTATGTATAATTTAAATCGTTAAAGTAACTCAATGATATCTAATTTTTGTTTGTTTTGTTAATTTGTTTACCATTTTGTCTAATGGAACCTAACCATAATTAACAACCTTCTAATGCACTTTGCTTTTTAATTTTGATAAAAAAAGTTCATTAAATTGGGGACTACTCATAAGTACAAAATTAATTAATGATGACCTAACTATTATCCAAAGTAGTTCAACTCCCTTGTTGGAAATACTTAGGATAGTGAATTAGTCAGGACCGTATTTAGGTATTTGGCTATTTTAATTTGCTTTTCTCAACTGCCAAATTAAAATGACCTAGGAAAATTTTAAAAATCAAGCTACTTTGAACTAATATTATTACCTTATCACTTCATAAGTATATAACTATAAGACTCACACCGAGCTTGCCTATTCTTTTAGGCACAAAAATGCGAGAATCAATCCGAATAATAAATCATTTTTCTAAAATTTATCTCAAACAAGTGATCTAATCCTATCGCCAAAAAGTCGTTGATATAGCGCAAGAATGCTCACAATTTTTTTCATACTCTTTCACTTTCTGATCCGGCTCGCTCCCGACTTTATAAAACAATATTTTAATAAACACAAAATTTTGAACCAATTATTGTACAGTAGTTGATAGCCAAAGGTCCACCAAATTCGTCTTGTGTGTATTATATTTTTATGATGGTTCTATTTTATTTATGTTGGTTCTATATATCAGATAGACTGCTACAAGTTATGAAATATCTATATAGGATGACAAGTTGGCTATTTAAAATATAATTGTTCAAGAGTCACATGATGAATTCATCAAATATAATTAAATGCAATCCCATGTGTGAGATTTGAGGAGAATGGTGCGTATGCAGATCTTAGAGATTGTTTTGCTAGATCCCAATTCAAATAGTAGAATATAATATGAAAGATGCATATTCGAAAAGGAGATACAATAATGAAGAAAGCATGCACGATGAAAATAAAGGGAAAAACAAATCTAGCAACACAAATTATACGACAAGGTAATAATAAGTGAAGAATAAGATAGTACGAGAGAGTAATAATTATAATAGTGATAAGGAACTAGACAATATTGCAACACCTTACTAATCTTCTACCTAATCCTCAACCTCCATATCTTCCTATCTAATGTCATATTGTTCTCATTAAGTTGTAGGTGTGCATTGTCTTATCTAATTACTTCTCATAAATACTTCTTCGGCCAATCTTACCTCTCCTTAGACCCACCATTGCCAACCTCTCACACTTCCTTATTTAGGCATTTGTACATCTCCGATCTTCATGTAAAATATATTTTGATATATCTTTAGTTTAAGTCATAAATTTCAAAATGTTTTTATTTAGTAAATTAAAACGGAGGAAGTAGTAGATGTTGGATAAATAGATGGTTCATATTACTAGCTCTCTTTGGTCCAGACACGAAACTAATATATATAATAATTTTTTTTTATTCAATATTCGATATCAACTTTGAACTCAACTAATTTAAATTGACACGGAATTTTTTTACTTATGAAATAAAATACTTTGTACTAAAAACAATTTTATAACCAAGTAGCTTATGAACTGAATCAAAGATTCAGACAAAACAATGAATAATTTGGGCCTGAGTGCTTACGATCTTCTGGGCCTGGTCTAATGGATACATGGGCCTTGATCTATTGATTTACGTAAATGTCCTATTTTAGCTTACTATTTAAATTTATTCTCTATTTCAAGAAATTCAATATAACCTTTGAGACTAATAAAATATTAGACTTTCATCTAATTATCGTCTATAAACTTTTAGACCATGATTATATTTTTTATAAAAATTTTCGTTTGCTCAAAATATATCTTTTATCGTGATTTTAAAAATCTATAAATTGTAAGAGACATAAAAAGAGTGTCATTTAATAAATAGCTACCCCAAAAAGGATAATTCTACGGCTGATTAAAAAAAATGTTATGCAAATTAACCTTTGAAAAATCACTCTCACAAATAATTTTAAATCCGCGTCCAATATTTGCTCATCTCTTTTTAATTTTAAGGAAAAAAAACATTAGACTATCATCTAAGTTTGAATATCTTATAAAATTTTAATCCACTGAAATTTTTTTTATGACAATGGGCTGGAAAAATTCAACTCTTGACTTGTATCATGTCCATATGAAAGAATATGAACACTAAATAGTTTGAAATTATAAAAATAAAGATTTGCTTGTTATATAGATTTTTTTATTTTTATTTTTTAAAAAACCTCTAATTGATTAAAATCATTTTGCAAAAGTTATTTACTAATTGGATGCGTAGTATGTCCCAAAATATTGCCGCTTTAAAAAGTCAAGACAAAATTAATTAGTTATTAATTTTACTTTTGCTATTAAAAATGTCAAAAGTGATTAGTATAATTCTCCCTTTTCGATAGTGGTATTTATTCTCTTTCAATTAATATTCTTTTACTTTCTTCTTTTAATCCATTTCAAAAAGATTACATCTTTTTATATCTGGTAACTTTATAATTCCAACATTTTACATTACTAGTTTAATATACTACCATATTAAAAAACATTTGAATACATTACACATTTTTTAAACTTAAGACTACATGATTAAAAAAAATATCCTCATTTTCTTGAACTCCATATTTAATCAAACTATAAAACAATAATTATCAAGACTTAGTAAGGGCATTTTAGTAAATTAGGCAGAATCCCCTCATCCATTCGTACTAAGAAATTTGAAAGATAAACCTCAAAAACAGAAAAAATGATGAAAAGGAAGAAAGAGACGTAAAAAATATAGAAACTGCTTTCAAAATAAATATTAAACATTTTTTCCCCTCATTTTCTTATTGAAACTGCCAATACGTTAACCAACACTTAAAATGGAATGAAGAGAGCTAGTAACTCTAAACTAGAAAATCAAAAGTAAAAATCCAGAAAATTAGAGAAGAACAATTAATAACTTAAAGAATGGTACAAGTGTTTTAATACATCATGTATAATTCAAACTTCAAAATAGAAGTTCATCTAAAACAAAGAATGAATCAAATAATAGTAGAAGTGTTTTAATAATTCGTAACGTAATTCAAATACACATATACGTCACTTGAATCAAGAATCTGTTAAACAATTTGTCCGAACTCCACATGTTTGAATAATACTGAATATGTTATTATTGTATTTCGTTTGAATAAAGACGAAGAAGATCATCTAAAGTAGGCAACTCCTTGAACAACTTGTCAAATTCGTTAAATGACTTCAATCTCCCCAAACTCGGTCCGACATTCTGATCTTCCCAATAATTACTACTACCGTGGCCGCATCCGTTATACGAAGCTGCCACGGGTAGTGGCGGTGGAGGAGCGAAAGCTGACTCCACCGCCACGGTGGAATTCTTGCCGGTTAGTTTCTGAACGACCGATTTGAAACTGCTGGCATCCGTTTCTATGTATTGTGTGTTGATTATCACTACCTTTACTGGAATATTTGACATTCTTTTTTCTTCTTTAAATTGGAAAATGAATGGTTTTTTTAAATTATTCTTTTTGCTGTTGTTGCTGTTGTTTGTTTGAGTTTAAAAGATAAGAAGTGTGTGTATATTTATAGAAGAAAAAAAAAAGGACTTGGAAGTTTGTACGGCAAACAATTGAGGTGTTTTTTAAATATTTAATTTAGTAGTTTTGACATTTAAGAAATTGGCGTCATTAAGGAAGAGTTGACCGTTATGTGCTGTCTGGAAGGACCAGATATTGAGTCAATTGTCAAAGGCACGCATTTGAGAAAAAAAATATTTTTATTACTATTATTGTTCCCGTTCGCCCCACGAAATTGCATCCACTTGATTGGCCTTTGGCAACATGTGATGAATTTTTATCGTGAATAGATTGTGGTAAGATTATTGAGATTTCTTTGTTATCTTATTTGAGTTCAGAGAACGAAAAACAATAACGTCACTCTAAAATGGGCTCCGCAATGTATAAAATTAGATTAGTTGGTTTCTAATATAGGTGTCGGACATCAAATCTAATAGATTTGTCATGTTTTTTCTTATATACTCCATATGTTTCATTTTACGTATTCAAAAAATATTTATTAGGAGTTTATTTTCTAAATTAATTTTATTAGTTATATTTTGAAAATCTAAATTTGATTAGTTATAGCACCTTATATAGTTATTTTAATGATAAGGATGATAACGAAAAATAATAGTAAATTTTTCTTAATTTGTTGAAACGGACAAATAAAGGTTTTTTTTTTTAATATGAGGGTTTAGTAAAATGAAACGAAAAAAATAGTGTATATTCTTAATAATAATAATATTTTGTTATAGCATCTTAAATATATCTGGATAAACGAGGTTATAAAAGATATGTAAGTGCGTTTACGAGACTTAAAGTTATCTTATTTAGTAATGAAATGAGAAATATAAAATCAAATTATTAATGATTCTATGAAAATATTACTATTTTCTTAAACACACCAAAAAAAAATAAAAAAAATTACTTCACATGACTTGAAAGTTTGGAATAGCGGGAATAGTAGACCATGAAAAAGACTTAGTTGTATATTTGGTATATTCTATAATAAATTAATATATATTTAAGTGTAAAATCAATAAATTTATATCACATCAAAAGGACCTTCACTCTTCTCACTTCATCATTGTCTTCTATTCACACTAAAATTTTCCCCTAAATATTTGAAGAAAAAAACAATAAAAAAAGTGTTCATATACGATTTTGAATTAGTCTTTATTTACGTACCAAACCTGACGACTGCTAAATAATGTACTTCAATCTTGACCCATAAACGATAAAACATGTGGTTGTAAACATATACACATCACAATCACTAAATTATATGACATCGTTTAATTGGTGGGATAAGAATAATAATTTTGAAATATCGTATCTCATATGATTATCTTATCACGCGTTTGATTATGAATATTATTCAATTTTAAAATTTATTTATTCCTCCATTTTAGTATAAACGATGAAATATGTTATTTTAGTTGTGCATTTCTGCATTATAGGGCTATTTTTTATGTTGTCCTCGTAATTATATTTTTTTAACAAACACAACTTTATTCATCTTCCTAACACACACCATTACATTTGATTTGAGGAGACACACAACCCAAATCTTCCCTACATGTGGGAAGATGGGGTGATCTACCTATTACAGTTGAGATGAAAAGGTAAATGCCTAAGATAGATATCATTTACACACAAATATGTATTTTTTATAAATGCCTAAGATTGATTTGGGAGGGGAGTTCACCATTGTTGGAATATACAATGTTGGTGTTGTAGTTGTGACTAAGAGAGCTAGCTTGATTAATCTCCCTTTTATAAGTAGAATTTACATATTATTTTATGTGAAATAGAATATAACATATAAGAATGCGAGACTAGTAATGCATTTACTAATTAATTAAAACTATTACATGACAAAAATAATCCTTTATGTCGAAAACAAATTTTATTTTGTTTAAACAAAATCAGATTCTAAAATATCCATTATATATAGTGGAGTACTTTTTAATGTAACAAATGAAAAAAAATTAATGATGAACAATCACTATATTATAATTCCTGCATTATATTCCTTATTACTGATTCATGCATAACTTACTTCTAAACCAAACATCTCTAAATTAAGTCTTCCTGTTTAAATTTTCCCTAAGCTATGATGCGATACGATATATATTTGGTAAAACCTTTTTTTTTCTTGCTATAATTTACACCATCTCATCATGTGTAATATATGTGTTTAGAAATACACTACTTTCACTTAATTTTAATTAATTAATATTATATTTTCAACGCATTAAATATCATTTTACTTAACAATAATCAATTAATATAATTTGAATTATAGTTTGGTGTCAATAATAAAGCTACTAATAGTGGGGTTCTTATAGTACCAAGTTGTGCATGATGCCAATGGCAACTTGTTCTTTGTCTTTAAAGCTATTTATGTAGCTAGGGACATTAAATTACAAGTTTAATAATTTAACAAATTGAAAGGGTCAATGACTCATGTGAACTATGTTTCAATATTTTATTTGTGGTGTCAAATAAACGGGTTGGATTGAATTTAAGAATAACTATCTTAATCAATATAGAAGCTAAACATTTAAACAAATAAATTGGTTCATGAGATAAGATAAGATATTTTAAAATTAAGTTGAGATTATTAAAATTATACTTTGTTTGATTTAAATCACTAATTGTAAAATAAATTTATACCTTAAACTTAATGTCTTTTTTATCCATCCGAGAGATGGAATAAATTAACCTATTTGGCTGTGATAATTTTTTGCTTTATGTGAAAATTAGCGTTTAGCCATAAAAATTTCAACTTGATGTTATATATTGGAATTTAGAAAACACTCAAAGGCCAAAACTTTATTTTCACTTTTATAACTTTTTCTTTCTAAATTCATCCTAAATTTTTCATTTATACAAAATAACCCCATTTAAATATTATTTCATGTTTTTTTTTTATAAAAAAAATACGTTTAATTTTAAATATTCATTATAAAAAGTATAGTCAAACACAACTCTAACTTTGAAAATACCAAACAAATTTTTAAAAACCCTTATTTTCATAACCAAACGTTCTAATTTCATGACTATAATTTCAAAATAACTTTGTCCAGGAATCAAACAATCCCGACAGCGGGGTACTTAAAGTACCAAGTTGCATGCTGCCAACGGCAACTGGTTCTTTGTGATCTTTTAAAGGCTAGTCTGGTTGGCTATATATATTGACTATTGATAAGTCTTTGACATAATAAAGGTCAATAATTGTCAACTGTACCTTAAGTCAATATCTCCACCCACCTTAAGTCATTAGCTAACTTTTTTTCGGGAGTAATATATAAATATGTCTTTTAATATGTATTATTATATATTTATATCTTTTAATTTTAAGTATGCGTAAACAAACACTTAACTACTCTGAATAATGAATATATAGTTTCAAAAACCAAAAAACGAAAAGAAGGAATATAAAAAGAATCATGTTAGTTCCATCTTTGCATAAACCTACAAAAAGTAAATAAATATTTCACTTTATAAAGGTGAAAATCAACCCATGTTTTATAAAAGCAAAGCTTGGAAGGATCATAGATTGTTTCCAAAAACAAAAGAGTACCATTGGATTCTCCAAAAGAATAGTCAAGAGTTTTGATCAATTATGAATAATTTGTCAATCATTAGTCATTAGGGATGACAAAACGGGGCTAAGGCATGGTGGGTTTTAAGTTAGGTAGGATGGTGTTGGTGTCGCTATCTATCTATTATAATTCACCCCGTGTCATTCAGGAAATTCATTGAATTGTGAAATCACTACACACCTGATCATATCGAGGAAATAAAAATGAAGTTGCCCTTAATAAAAGGACGAATTAAAAATAGAAATTATTGTTATACGAAATGGGACGAAGCAAGATTAGATTGGATTAAAGTCTTAGCAAATTTATGCAATTTTTGCCCTGTCCCGCACCATCTTATCCAGTGGCGGATCTATGAAGGAGTCAGGGGGTGCCACGCCACCCCCCAACTTCGACGGAAACTCTACATATACTTATGTATATATATATATAATATTTATATAAATATAAAGCGTGGCACCCAGTGAACAAAATTGGCTTGTGGTGCCACGGTTGGAGGGCAATTTAGATGGCTAATGTTGCGGGTTCGAATCCCATTTGTATCTATTTTATTTTTTTTTGAGAAATTTGCTGCAGACATTTTTTAAGGAAAAAAAAGGGCTCTAAGCACGTTTTTTTAAGGAAAAAAGCTGACACATTAATCGATAAGTCTATTTGGCACCCACGAACTCTAAATCCTGGATCCGCCACTGATCTTATCATCCCTATTAGTCAAAAAAGTGTCCATTAATTATAACACATAAAAGTCTGGATAGGGCCTACAAGACCCTAAACACCCTTTCTTTGTAATTTCTTATAATTAATTACATAGACATTTACATTGTAGCAAATTTTGTCACCAATTATTTCTTGTACGACAAAATTTCCAACACTCTAGGGGATCATGTGACGCAAAATATTGTGACATTTTCTACATTTTGTGGTCAACCAGACATTATTTATTTAATATTTCATATAAAGTATTTTTCTATTTTTTTTTTAAATATAGTATTTTAGTTCAGTGTTTTAATTTTATAACTTAACAAAGAAATATGTTGGAATAGAAGATGATATTTATTTGGAAAATATTTGTTTACTTTTCTCATATTTAATTTTTTAAAAAATATTCTAAAAACATTCTTAAAATCTAAAATCGATTTCTATGATGAAAGAAGAAAACTAAGTTACATAAGTAATATTTTAGGATGATTGTCTTCACCCACTCTAACACCCCCTAGGCCCCTTCTCTATGCAGAGGCGAACCCGTGATTTGAAGACTTTGAGTGTACCAATATTATCTTGAGCTCTAAGATAAACTTAAAATAAAAATAATAAAATAACACTCTAGCTGGATTCAAACCCAGGTCTCGCAGGTGGATCCTTTAGCGTGTACTAGCATCACAATGATACTCCTGTGCTTTTCATGGGTGCACTGTTATTTATATCCTAATTTCTGTCAGTTTCTCAAAATAGACACACACACACACACACATATATATATATATATATATATATATACATAATTTTTTCCAAAGTTATCGGATGCACGTGCACCCCAGTCCCTACCTAGAAGGGTAGGTCCGCCTTTGCCCTAGTGACCTACCCTCACTCACTCGATCAACCACCACCCCATCATATCAAGAGCGGATTCATAATTTTATTATGGATTCACGTGAACTTAATAACTTTCGTACTTCTGATCAATTTTTAGAATTTTCCTAGATATGCGACTATGATTATGTGAACCTCAATTATTATTGTATACGTCAACTTAAAGTAGCTATAGAAATTCATAAACTTCAATTCTCGAATTCGCTTCACACCCCATCTCTATAGTGTGTGTCCTCAAAAAAGAATCTTCAACTTATTTGTCAAATAGTAAAAAATAAATATGAAAATCACTTATTTCTCCAAAAAAATATTTTGCTTGACACATTCTCAATGACGTGATCTTACAGCCTATTGGTCAAGATCAATTTTTAGGAAAGAAAAAACACCAAAAATACGAAGAATGCACTTGAAAATGAAACATATAGGACAACATCTTAATTGAAGTTCCTTCAGACCAAGCAAACCCCTAAGTTTCTAGATTAGGAAAGTTGACGAACTCCAAATTTAACTTGTTGATCGTCAATGCCAGATTCTATTCTGACGTTAAAAAAAACAAAACATCAGATCGACATGAAAGTCCAACTACATTGCCTGTATTTTCTAGGACTACGTATCATCAATCTACACTAATAAGAGGCTAGAAGTACCAACAAAAGTTTGTGGTGGAAATTAAGTAACTCATTCATCCTTCAACCCTCGAATACAGAAGAACTTATGAATCCAAATTTAATCGGACTCCGATGTAGGTACCAAACAGTAAAATGCCTCTTCTTCAACGTGTCTGTTTTATTTGATGGTATTTTAAAAGAACTTTGAAATTTTCAATGTCTATAACAAGTGCTTTACATATGTTTTTCCGCTGATAGTTTGATTCGGCGTCAATAAAAGTTCTTTGCCAACAAATTAAATTTGGAGTTACTATAACCAATTATTATTATAATAATATTAACTTGAGGTTACTATACAAAACAATAAATTTCAAATTCTGGATTGGTCACACTTTAGATCATTTTTGAGAAAAATATTTCTTTAAAATGGTTATCAAAGATTGCCTTAATGCTTTGGACCAAATACCATCAACATCAAGCATCAACCAGCAAGTGCTTAATAAAAGGGAAGTATGGAACTACTAAAATGTTGTGACATTTCTGCTAAAAACTGTAAGCTAAAACAGGGTCAACAGTCATTTTCAGTAGTGATAAAGAGTTACCGCGAGCTAAAAGGAAGTGGGATAGAAAAAGATGAAAATTACTGAAACAGACGTTTGTCTCGTGTTCCCATCGTGACCTCAAGTCTTCCAAAGAGGGCTTGCGCTCAACTCTTTCCAGACCTTGATAGCAACAAAGGATTGCCTAATGCATCATGGGACGAGGAACTCGTGGCCTCACAGGTGTCTTTGAAGGACTCACCCTATGGCATTAGCAAAGGTATTAAAGTTAGAAGAGACATTAAACATAAATAGCATAACATACTCTTGGTCAAGTACAACTCAGTAGAAGTAAATTTTGTCAAATGCATAGTGCAAAAAATAAAATATGGTAAAGAGGGTGGGGAAGACATTATGGCTAGTATACGAATGGTACATGTATTTTCTTCGATAATCCCTCTCATCCAACAAAGGGCCCCAAACCTTCTTTTCTCCATTTTGTTTATATTAGTTACTCTAATCACTAAAACTTCACAACCGATATTTTCTTGGGATATCAGTGGTGCTCCGTCCAGCTTGCACGCACTTTGACTATTTCATCATGCCGTATGTCCAGCCCGCAACCACCGTTATCTGTCAAGCAGGAGGACTCATAACATGTATTATAGATGGGATTTAAACCTGAATCTCCAGGTTGGTCTATGCGTCAACCACTAGGCCATCCCCATGGGACCTTCACAAGTCACAACCTAATGATCCTATATAATTGCAAGAAACAGTACTTGGACTGATGATCTTAGATTTAGTTTCATATTCTACTCTCAACCTTGTTAAGAAAAGTACTTGAAAGTAGCTATAGATTAACGTCTCCTCCAATTTGAATTCTTACATGTTCAATTTGACTCCGAAAATCGATCAAATTCGATCCTCAATGAATAAAGGGTCTTTCTTACTGGTGCAAAGGGAGTAATAATTCAGTTGAAATGCTTATATGTGCAAGCCGGCAACTGGGACTGACATATTCTCGAGGCTACAGAACACAAACTCACACTAACCAGGGTGTACAAACACAACAATATTACCTAGACTGAACATGTCCCAACTCCCAAAAATAAATGACTGATACACAATCTAGGATCTGGCATGCACTGACCGTAACTGTAGCATTATTTTTGAGTTTCATTTTCAGATGACAGAAAGGCAGAAAGCAAGCAATGTCATAGTATACATTTGGAGAAAGAGAGAAGAAGCTTTTGCAGTTTAAGGGGAACCTTAGAATGCATGACTATCTTGATTGGTGCCTACTTGGGAGAAAAAAAGAACCTGAGATACCAAGCTTAAAAAGATGCAATACTAATTGGGATCAAAGACACTTCTAACTTAAGTACCTGATGCGTTGGGATCCCAAAATCTGTCCGCAACAGTCCAACGCCAAAATTGCACTCTCAGCCTGCACATTTATCAAGTATCTGTTTACATGCAAAATTTACTATAATTTCAACACCCGTTTGGATAGTCTTCAAAAGGAAAAATTCGATATTATGCTGCAGCTTTTTGCAGGCTAGCATCTTTAGATATACCACTGATAATTTATAGGAACTTTCTCTGCATAATGGCGTCTCCAGAGTGATGGTTGGCGCATAAATAACAAGGGAAGGAAGAGAAGTACATATCAAAGGAATTACAAAAAAGGAAGAAGATGGTGCTGACAATACCATGACACAAAAAAACTAAAATAAGGGGGAGTCTTCATCTAGTGACATTAGAATCTATAGGTGCCTGTAATGCACCTATTGATGCTACATCCCAACTTAAATCCAAAGAAAATAAAAAAAGAAAATCAACGTACCATAACAAATTCAACAAAAGCAATACGGGTAGAGTGCACTTGATCCCCCAAAAGCCTCAGGCGAGACACCTGCAAAGAGGAGCAGCTTTGGCATCACTTGGGTGAACATTCCTTAAACTTACATGAGAAGTTTCAGACATCACACTGACCTCACCACATCTTGTTTCAAAGAAATTCTTGACATCAGCTTGAGAAAGCTGTTCAGGATAAAGTACAATACATTAAACTTTCAGATGATTATGAAAATAAAAAGTAACCTGAGCCAGATCATTATAACCTGTGCATCACACACCAGTAATCCCACAGAAAGATGTATTAAAAAGCATGCAATAACTTCAGAATATTTCCAAGGTGAGAATTTATACCTTCTTGTCAATATTTGTGCAGTAGACTGTCCTGGCACACATCTCACGCTCATCCTCAGACTGCACATAGCATGTACACATAATGGAAAACGAAGCATTTAGTTCCATGACCTTACTTCTATAAGATGAGATAGAACCACAAGAAAATTATTTTTACACATGATCCATAAACAAGTAAATAAAATGACACAGATCTGTGCATACCCTAGGAAGGAATGTAGGATTCACGGGTAGAATAGCAGTTTTTGATGGCAGGACCTTCAGAGGAGAGAACCCTAATATTGTCCCACAAAGGCTAAGTGAGGCTCTTGCTGAGTCTGTTAGAATGATTCCACATGACAAGTTAGTTTTGACTTTTGAACGTTCAGCAGTACTAAGAAAAACTTCAAGCCCCTCCAACTTACATTCATCGGCGAATTCCACAAAGGCAAAGCGAAGGCGAGAGTGGGGATCACCACAAACTCTGCAGTCAACAACCTATGGAGCAAGTGTAGCCAAAAGAAAACACACCAATATTAGACTCTTTTTTTAATTATAGAAAGACCACTATTACACTCCTCAATAGATACCCATAAAATTTTCACCAAAAACAAAAATATGAATTAATGTCGGTCTAGTTTGAGAAAGAAATGAGGATAAAGAACAATTCAATTGTGTCAAAATGGCATGAAACTTCACAAATTAAGAGGAAACTAGTCCAACTACGTCAAAACAGAAACATAAGCATCATGACTCACCAACACCTCGCAGACTGACAACAAGCAACTCAATCTAGCTTTCCAAGTTTCATACAAACCAAACTTTTTGTTGGTGTCCCATAAACAGTAAAAATAATTGTATGGCATATCAGTATCTTTGAAAAGACAAACCATGAAATGGATAATGGTCTTACAGGGCAATAATCATAAGCCAACCATATTACACAGTAGAACAAACCATAACCAAAGTGTAAAGAAGCTCTTCAATTGATGATGCAAGTTAGGAGACAAAAGTAAAGTATTGACGTATATTAATTTAAACAGTCTTTAACCAGAATAAGCATCAGCACACATCGCTAGTGTGTAAAAGACAGTTAAAGCACGTTACTATCACACTTAAGTGCGTTAAAGTTATTAGGTTTTTCTTGCTATGTTGCACAGACTCTCCAAGAATATTGTTGTACGCGTGTGGGTTCCTCAAAAAATGCACTACTTTTGAAGGATCCTGTGCACACTGGACTTTTTTTTGGAGAATCCAAGCAACATATATAGTTTGCTTGTGCATCTACCAGCTTCACCTTTAGGCATCTACTTTCATTTTGTATCTCCTCATTTCAGCTTACTCTTTCCCATGCTTGTCGAGAATTTCTCAGGGGGTTAGACTGACAGAAACAACTTTAAGAAGCAGCTACTATCTAACTCTAACAAGCTGACGGAGAATTTGAAGAACAACTTTGAGCTACTTTTTTTGACACTGAATTGGCATGACCAGAAAATGAATACATAATACCTAAGCCTAGGCAACATTAACTGTGAGATACCCTTTTTGACTCTCAATGGAGATTGACAAGAAAATAAGTACCTCGGCCTGGTCAATATTTCAGAATATTACGCACAATGTCATTCTACTAGTACCACAGCCAAGAGATAGAAAGAACACTCACCCCTCTACCAAAGATAGCAAAAGGTATGTCTGCTGCATGTCATCAGTAATTTGAAGCCAGCTCCTCTAGGCATCAATATGTCAAAATCAAGATATTTCAACGATACTAATGTCTTAAGCAACCTGACAATTAATGCTAACCATAGCTCGTAAGTCGTAATATTAGACAGTCTAAAGGTTATTGCTTATTTGCAGGTCATGGAATTTCATCATCCTATACAACGCAGATAGAGCAACAAACTTGGACTTGAGTTCTATACTATGGAGTAAAACACATGCTATAGGCACCCATCTGCTTCAGCATGACACTTAGCGCATTAATTGTTTTTAGGTTTTGCAATTATTAATTGAAAGAAGCGCGACCTTGCACTTAAAGCACTCAAGTATCTAATATAATGAATCACAACAATGTCCAGAACAGCATCATCACTTACTTGTCCATAAGCGCTAAATAATGCAGCAAGACGCTCTTCTGTTATCTGTGGTGATGCAAAGTAAAAAAGAGGAACATTGTAAATACAAAATTCAGAACATAAATCTTATATAAATGGGCATCCATCCTCACTTACATTGTGATCGATGTCAGAAACATATACTGTTCTCCTAATGCTATCTTCTCTTTGAGCCTTAAAAGCTCTATTGTTCATTCTTCTTCTGCCCTGGTTATGGTTGTTACCTCTCTGCAGACACATTAGTGATAAAATAAGGGAGGAGTCAGCTTGCTGAATTGAGCAGTAAAAATCACTTCCAAAATGGCGAAATGCAATGCCCAATCCACGAGGGTATTTAGTTAATTGTGGTAATTATGATCTGAAACATGATCCTCAAATTGGTAAGTATGGAAGGTTGAACTTTTCTCTTTATAAAAGAAAATAAACATCATGACCAGACGAAACTTTTAATGAGGACAAGATTTGAAGCTTAGGTAAAATTGTTCCTTTGGTGAATTGTGCATCACAGATGCAAAGCGTGAAATCAACTTCTACAGCCTCTTTGCAGAGGTGCAATGAAAGGATGCTTAAAACATCAACAAGCCCCCCCTCTGGACCAAAACTTTTAATCCAATTTATACCAAAATGACAAACATTCCCTAATATCTGGTGCGCATACAGAAAAAGGTTTGATCTGAGTACTGCTCAAACCACCAAATTTAATGAAAATGTACCACTCACAAGTGGACATTTGGATCAAAACGACAAATTCCATCACGTTCACGACAATGGAAAAAGCGTTTTTTCATTTTTACCAGCTAAGCATCCACAACAATTCTATTAAACAAAAGTCACTAATACCAATAACTAACTCAATGTCAAAATTCCGTTTTTGACTAACAGAATGCCAGCAATTAATTACAAAAGGAAGAGTCAAGAATCAATTTTGACAAGAAAACTTCAGAATGCAAAAGTCCCTCTTTCTGTGAAATTCAACTACTACATTCATTCAAACTACCCTTGATAAATGATCAACGACCCAAAGCATGAAACTTTTCACAACAACTTGTTTGACAGACTGATTACCAAATATCACGCAGGATTAATGATGCTTCCACATACATTCCCAATATTTGAAATCTCCAAGAATCATTTTTTACCAAGAAAAAATGATGAGACTTTCAACCAAAATCGTTACGACAGCTACATTCCCCATAATTCAAACAAGTATACCACTAATTAATGGATGCACATACGACCTCATAAAAACCTTAAAACTAAAGGAAAATAAAAATGAGTAAAAAGGGGCAGCCCAGTGCACTAAGCTCCCGCTATGCACACGTCCAAAAAAGGCCGGACCACAAAGGTCTATGCAGCCTACCCAGGGAAACTGCAAACTGGAAAAACACTTCGATTATATCAGAATTTCGATTTTATCAAGTGAAATCAAAGAACTAATAATTGCCCAAGTCATGAAACAATCAACCAAATTCAATAAACAACAAAATAAAAGTCCAAAACAACTGTTCAATCAATTTAACTAAATCAGAACCACAGAAACAATACCTTTCCATTGTTCTGAAAAACATCGCCTCCCACTCCCACCGTCTTAATAACAGGCACAAAATTCTGCACAAAATTATTCAGAAACATCTGTTCGCGATTATAATAAGAAGGAACAAACTCCTTTGCCAGTGGATTCAACTTGAGTTTCTTCAACATGTCAACAATATCTTGCATTTTATAATCAGATTTAACCTCCGAACAATCCTTTCCACCATTAACTACAGATTCAGAATTCACATTTTTCTCAGAATTGAACTCAGATTCTTCCGAACCCACATCAGAAAATTTGTTATCATCAGTGTTTGATAACAGTGATTGAACAGCCGGAGCCTCAATCACTGCCGTCTCACCACACACTTGTGCATCAGCCGCCATGGAAATGCACACAAATGCACAGAATATATATAAAAAAAAATACTCAAAATTTACAGAAAAAATATAAACCCAGAATTGTATGATTACAATAATTGAAAAAGGGTAATCAAAAGTTCCAATTTTTATTTATTTTGATTTGAGATTTAGATGATCGGCAAAATGTAATAGTGAAAACCGACTGAAAGTTTGTTTATATATAGAAAAAAGGGTCAGAAATGGAATGGAAGTAAAGAATGGTGATGAAAGAGAGAGAAGCTTTTAAGGGTTTTTGTTAACAAAATTCGATCAGAGAGAGACTGTTGGAAGGTGATTTTATGGAAATTTCAAGAAGGTAGCTTTGGGTTTTGGCCTTTAGCTAAACATTGTTTTCCCTGTCGTTTTGAAGAGAGATGAGACTACCATACAAGCCCGAGTCAAAATTTGAAATTTATGAAATTTGGAATTTTATAACTCGTTTGGTTTGGGGATATAGAATAATTAATTTTAAAATTAATTTTAATATTTATTTATATTTGATAGGATAAAATAACTGAATAATTTATAGCGAAATTAGTTATTTAGTATTCCCTCCATTCCATATTAATTGTTTTTGAGGTATTTTTTATTTTTTAAATTAACTTAATTGTTTAGTTTTCAAGATTACTTTTAGAGTGTTCTTTCAATATTACCCTTCATTTGGATTTTTAATGTGATAACTTCAATAAATTTGACAATAATTAATAAGGATAAAAATGGAAAATTATATTCAATTTATATCTTAATTTACTTTTCTTAAAGGGTGTGAAATACCTCAAAAATTCAATTAATATGGAATGGAGGGAGTAATTATAATATTATTTTTATTACACTTCTGAAAATAATGAATTCCAAAATATTTTATTACTCTCTCATATCCTATATTTAACTGAATTTGTGAGTCAATGCACATATATTAATTCAACCCTTAATTTCCGCTATTGCCTTTTTGTGAACATTGTAAGTAGTGTAATTTAACTCTTAGAATAAAACTTCAATAAATGAAAGGACAAATATGAAAAACAATTCAAACATCTATCTTGAATTTTGAACGATTCAATTATTTTGAACAAAGAAAAAAACGTCAAAAATTCACTTAATGTAGAATAGAGGAAGTATCAACCAAAAAGCTCTTAAAGTTATTCAACACGTAGTTTAAGAGTTAGCACTGCCTCTATTTTTTCTTTTTAATTTTCCACGGCTTGCATTGGAGTCCCAATTAAATTTGGATTGCGCACTCTAGAGTCCATTCAAAAGTGTTGCTCCCACTAAAAATTTTTCTATATTCATAACTTAAACCTGAAACCTCTTCGTCATGAAGTCGTCCACCTATTACGACATAGTGCTAATACATAAGATTTTTCACTTGCTATTAAAAATATGCAATGACCAAAAAAAAAATATTAGAAGTGAAAATGGACTATTTACATTCATCAAATATAAAGAGTATATATGGTACACCTATCACCCTTATTGAAAATAAAAAATATTTATTAAAAATAACTTAAGTTAATATTAGATATATTTAGAGGAAAATAAATAATAGTGTTGATTTTTTTGACAAATGAAGATTGCAAATATATATTAAAAAAAATACAGCTAAGGCAAGAATGAGTCTGCCTTTGTTTTTGTTAGTTTGTGAGGTATTTTGGATATGCAATTCATTTGATTCATAACTGCCTCTTTAATGTTTATTGGGATTTTAACTTTTCCTTTGTACTTTTTCTTATTTTAAATTATTTAGATTTCTTAATGTTTTTTTTAGTATATAGTTGTGACATTATTTTTATATTTTTAATAACACAAGTTGTTTGTCTAGTTCTCTTGGTGATGCTGCACACAATGGAGTGCGTGATGATTGGAAATTTCCATTTTTTTAGCACATAAATACAAGGGCTGCTCAATCTAATCATGGGTAAAGTCAAAAATAAATTGAAGGTGTTAGATTTTTAATTTGTATATTTAAAGTCTATTTTCTAATTTTTTTTACAAAATTGTTTGAATATTTAAACTTATTTTTGAGATGCATTTTTTTAATAAAATAAATTTATCTTTTCTATAAACTGTACTTCATCCGTTTAATTTGTTGAGCAATTTTGACTTGATAGAAAATTTTAAAAAGTAAAGAAGTTTTATATATATGTCATATGGAAAGTTAAATTTAAAAATTGACAAAAAAGAAAAAAACACTCTTTAAAGTTTCAAAACAAACTAGAAAAAAAAAGTAAGATAAATAAATTAATAAACACAGTTTTACTTTTATTTTAAAGAAAAACATATAATTATTTTGTTATTACTGAAAAATGTCCATCAAATTTGTAGGTCTAAGGTAGATGCTTCATTTTTAATGACATTGAGCCGTCTGTGCATAGATAAAGAACAAATTAAAAATAGATTATTTTTCTCGAAATTGGAAATATATAAATTTCTTTATATATATCATAAATTATTAATATAGAGTATATATTTCTATATCATATAAACACAATTAATTTCACAAAGTACTCATTACCACAACTTTCCACTTATATTGTACATATTACATGTATCTCGACTAATGCAATATAATACTTGTCACCTTCAACTTTCCACATCAATATATTCATTACATGTAGTCTCGACTAATTTCATATATATGGTATTTACTACTTGTATATCTAATTAACCTACAACTTTCCACATTACCATATCCATTACATGTAATCTCGACTAATTTCATATATATGGTATTTGCTACTTGTTATCTGTCACTATTAACTTAACACGAGGTCACATCAATATATTCATTACATGTAATCTCAACTAATCTTTTCATATCAACATATTCATTATATGTAATATTGACTAATTTTATATGTATGGTATTTGCAACTTGTTATCTGTCACTATTGTATATCTAATTAACTTAACACTAGGTACTAGTTATCTCCTATTTTCCACAAATAGGGATACCAAATAATTCAATCCAACTTGAATAGAGGGAAAGAAATTAGTTGGCTAGGGCCAAGTAGATTGAACAACAAATATTGTTTTTAGGGTAAAAAGCCTAACTTTTTTGATCTACTAAAGATGTAGGAGCACATGATTCACATGATCTTTAGTTAATTTTGTTTTCAATTGATCAATCAGAATATAAACAAAATCTTTTTTGTATTCAAAAAGAAGTCTTTGATCAGCTACAAATGAAATTAAATAATATTGCAAATTTGTTGTCAAATTTGAACCTTAGAATAATAAATTTCATTTACTTATTTTTTTTTTGCTGTCAATTGTTATCTAGGTATTATAATATTCGATATATAGTAAAAAAAAAAAAGTTTGTTCCTTTTCTTTCTATTATACCATAGATAGTTGATCTCAGAGAAGTGATCTTAGGCTGAAATCTGAATACATGGACAATAATCGCTTCAATTTGTCGGTAAATTTTATTTAGATATTTGAGGCATATGATTTGTATCTAAACTTGTTGCCTCCTTAAATTTGGGACGGTTTTGCACATATTTTTAAGTGCTTATTACGTAGATAAATAAATCATATAAAACATATCATCTCCTAATTATACGTATTGGCCTCAATTGAAAGATGTTTGAAGATTTACGATTTATTGAGACTAATGTGTATAATTAAGGAAAATATTATAGTTTAAGTGGTTATCTTATCTACATATTAATACGCCCTTGAAAACATGTGCGATTTTTTTTTTCCAAAAATTTGAATTGAAAATGTCTAATAAGATAGTTCAAATGCTCAATCAAAATAGACAACTACAAAAAAAAAACCCAAATTGCCAACATATTTTACTAACAACTTAAGTTAGTTAGTATATTCTACTAACAAATTACCAACATATTTCTAACTAAATTATATTTTAAAACTTAACAACGAAATTCTAACAGATTACCAACCAAAATCTTACTAACTAAGTATTTTAGTTGGTAAATATGGGGGGAAAAAATGGCGTCAAATTTAGCAACATTCTATCAATGGATTACCAACTGAAATGTTACTAACGCACACCTTTTGTTGGTAATATTACCAACGAAGTATATATCGGTTAGTAAATATGACAAAAAAGTTGTTTATATAATTTATTAACATATTACCAATGAATTACTAACCAAACATTTACCAACGGCAAGATTGCGTTCCTAAATTTACCAACCAAATATAAATGTGTTGGTAAATTAGTAACGAAATGTAATTTG
The DNA here is from genome assembly GCA_035578085.1 of Solanum pinnatisectum. Lineage (NCBI taxonomy): Eukaryota > Viridiplantae > Streptophyta > Magnoliopsida > Solanales > Solanaceae > Solanum > Solanum pinnatisectum. The sequence goes on along the minus strand of CM069082.1, from coordinate 41,796,953 downwards.
TTGGTAAACTTGCCAATCAATATCCAATTAGTTGGAAATTTTGCCGATGAATAAAGATTGTAGTTAGTAAATTACTAACATCATTAAAATAGTTGGTAATATACCAATTGATCATTAATCCATTGGTAAAATTTACCAACATATTAATTATTAGTTGGTAATATTACATATGAATGTTTAGTTGAATAGTAACTATTACCAACTGTGATAAAATTATTGGTAAATTATTAATTACTAACTTATATTTGAATAGTTGGTAAATTTACCAATTGAAGTTAAATTTTTTGGTAAATCAGCATCTAGTGTGGAGGCTTTCTTATTCAGTTTGTGTCGTTAGGCGTTTTAACTTTTAAATTTTGGCCAAAGCCTGACTTTGGTCAATATTTTTGGTAAACATGCGCAGATTAGAACTCTGTCAGTGTCATTAGCTTCGAAAGGTCATTTTCGATATAACAGGAAGGTTGGTTCAAGTTTGAGGCTTCCGTTTTTTGTTTGTGCTGTTAGGTGTTTTAAATCTTATGTTTTGGCCAAAATTTGACTTTGGTCAATATTTTTGTGAACGTACTTAGATGAGAATTCCGTCAGCGTAATTAACTCCAAAGGTCATTTATTATCTAATAGGATGGTTGGTTCGGATTTTAAGGCTTTCATTTTTAGTGTGTGCCATTAGGTGTTTTAACTAATAAATTATGGCCAAAATTTAACTTCAGTCAATATATTTGATAACCGTGCTCAGATGAGAATTTCGTCAGTGCAGTTAGATGCGGAAGGTCATTTTTTATGTAATAAGATAGAGGGTTCGGGTTTTGAGGCTTCCGTTTTTAGTTTGTGCCGTTAGGCATTTTAACTTTCAAGTTTTGGCCAAAATTTCACTTTAGTCAATATTTTTGGTAATCGTGCTCAAATTGAAATTGTGTCCCCGCGGTTAGCCATATAAGTTCAGTTTTGGTCTCATAGGATGGTTGGTTCGGATTTTGAGACTTTTATTTTCAGTTTGTGTCATTAAGCATTTTAACTTTTAATTTTTGGCTAAAATTTGAATTAGGTCAATTTTTTTGGGAAACATGCTTAAATTTGAATTTCATCAGCGTGGTTAGCTCTGGAAGGTCATTTTTCGTCTTATAGGATGGTTGGTTTGGATTTCGAGGTTTTCATATTCAGTTTGTACCGTTAGGCGTTTTAACTTTTAACTTTTGGCCAAAATTTGACTTTGCTTAACAATTTTTTTGTAAACCTGCTCTGATGAGAATTCCGTCAGCGCGATTAGCTTCAAAAGGTCATTTTTATATCTAATAGGATGGTTGGTTCAGGTTTTGAGGCTTCCATTTTCAATTTGTGCTGTTAGGCGTTTTAACTTTTAAGTTTTGGCCAAAATTTAGATTTGGTCAATATTTTTGGTAAACGTGTTCAAATTAAATTTTTTGATATAATGATATGTGTCATATTGAGATTAATTTAACTTGTTATCATAGATTTTGCATTGTTTCATTCAAATATGATTTATAAAATTGATATTAATATTTTTGGAATTATATTCGTGCTCTTAGATTTTTAAATGCAATAAAATAATAAATATTTTACTGTTGAATAATCATTTAGTTAATAATATTTTGAACATATTGTCAATCAATTACTAACATAACATTGAACTTGAATGATATATTACCAACAAACTAACAATCAATTAGTAAATTTATTAGAAAAACTATTTAAAATTTATTATCAACAAGAGTTGTGGTAGAGTGGTAAGTACTCCTTCATCCTTAACCAAGAGGTTTCGGGTTCGATTCCCCTAGGGTACGGAGTCGCCTTTGTTAGGGAGTGCTTTACCCCCCAATGTGGGACTTCCCGGCGTGAATCCGGATTTAATCGGGCTCCAATGTGGGGGTACCAGACACCAAATGGGAAACCAAAATAAAAATAAAGTATTTAAAATTTATTGGTAAATTACCAACATGAATTCTCTTTTACTAAAATTGCCAACCAATTACCAATGTATTTGTTACTATTATTACCAATGAAATCGAATAATGAAAAAAAATATTTACTAACTCATTGATATACTAACCAAAAATTAGTTGGTGAATTTACCAACGGAAATTTCAGGTATATGTCTCAAAATTTTGTAACAACATCTTTGGGTGTTTACCAACTGATTTTTGGTTGGTAAGTTTACCAACAAATTAAAATCGGTTGGTAATATTTACCGACGAGCCTTTTAGCAACGGATTAATATAAGTTGGCATTTGATTGGTAACTCAATTTGCCAACCAATTTGATCAATTTACCAACGAATTTTTTTGTTGGTAATTGGGGTTCCTTTTGTAGTGGACCGTGATTTATATATCTTAATAAAATTTATTCAAAAAATTAAGAAATTATCGATATATTCAATCATGATCTTTTCTATAAATAACACAGTGATTTACAGCCAAGGGAAATGCTTATTTCCACTCACCAAGTACAAAAGTGAGAAAAACAACACAAGAAATCTATTGTACATTTTATGCCTTTTAACCTTTATGAAAAAGATTGCATAAAAAATCACTTATTTGTAGCAACTTTACTCTTTTCTTGATTCTCTCAAGTAAAGCTGGAATGCCAAAACAAAATGAAGTGTATTCTTTCCTTAATATCAAAGAACTATATCATATAGTATATGAGCAAAAAGGAAAGGTATTACTAGTTTCAAATAGGGACGTTGTTAACTAATTAATCGTAATTGATATAGTTATATTAATTAATGGTAATAGCGCTCATAGTAATAGTAATGGTTCATAGTGATAGTTACATTGTTGGTGACGACTAATAATTGCGATGAATGATAATGATAGCTAATGGTGATGGTGATTGACAATATATAATAGTGACAATGACGATGATTGTCATTAACAATTAGTGATTGTTGTGATAATGATGGTTGATGGTTATAATTGTAAATGATGACTAGTAATGATAATGACTGATTGTAGTGATTGACAAAGATGATAGTTATGCTGGTTGATAATGATTGTGGATTGTGATATATAGTTAATAAGATGTGTGGCGGTGGTCGTACGTACTTGATAGAATACATGGAGTCATGTCGATGAATGAATTGAATTGGTGATGTGCCGTATTTATACAAGTCCTTGAATAAATATCTTAATAATATTAAATTTTTGTTACAAATCTGAATTATTTATCTCTATCCAAAGAATTAAAATGGTATAACATGAAAAAATAAATTCTTTAATTAAGATTTGAAATTTTTTTGTTACAAATCTGAATCATTTATCTCTATCCAAAGAATTAAAATGGTCTAACATGAAAAAATAAATCCTTTAATTAAGATTTGAAAATTTAAAATTTAAAATTTAAATCTAAGAAATAAATATATCTGATATATGAGCACTGAATAATTAGAATTAAAATATTTCTTATAAAAGCAAATAAACAAGACGTTGAACTCCATTGACAAAAATAGATAGCAATAAGTAGCCATATTTCTTTTTCAGTGGAGTCCGGATATATGTTTCGATAATGATATTATATTAGATATGTTATTTTTAGACCGAGACCTCACCATATTCTCTAACGTTAAAAAGTGTTGCTCGTATAATATTAAATTGATAAGACTCTTCAACAAGAAGTTAAATTATTGTACATATTTTATATAAAAATTGACAATGAGGAATCAAATTGTCTGCCCTATCATTAGCTCCCCTTTCAGAATTCCCTACTTTTTTGACTAATCATTTCATAAATTAATTATTAACCTTACCAAGTTGGTAGCATACATATCATATACTATAATTTATATGGTGGTTGTTGGAAACATTTTTTTATTTCCCTTTCCTTTTTGGTTTCCTTCCCTTCACATGTAGGGTGTTAATTGACAATTTTAAAAAAGAACGATAAGACAAACAAATTAAAACTCGAAGTATTTACTTCGATTGCCATTGTATTTTCTCATATCAAACCTTCCAGGTAAGACTTAACTAGTCCTACATATATATACATAGATTGTAGAGCTAACTACTCTATACAAATCTACTGAGGATTACATAAGATAATTGAGACTGCAATCAGCATATTGCACCATCATCGTGAACAAAATCGTCGTTTTGCCCAAAATCGGAAATCGTATTTACGACGCACTTGTATTCTAATTTCTGGGACTGAGAGTATGAGTCTTGAGACACTTTTGGTTCACTGGGATTAAAGAACAGCCCCGTGCTCTAAAAGCTCGGATAAAACACTTCTCATTTTGACAATTGAAACAGGTTTCAGAATAACTCCATCCATTCCAACTCTCATGCAGTTTTCTTTTGTCACTTGGTCAGTGTTCCCTGTTAGTGCCACAATAAGTGGCCTCTCGTGACGTTTCCCAAATTTCTCATGTACACTGACGGCAACATCATAACAGTTCATACCAGTTATACTTACGTCCATGATTACTACTTTGTGTTCCCGAGTAAGAACTCTCAAGCACTCATCACCGGAGCCAATGGTTGTTACATCGCACCCTAGGTGCACTAGAAGACTCTTGGTTACCATCCTGCTAAACCTACATGAAAAGGTTTCAAAATTTACATCTTGTATATCATTTTCAAAAGATACTACATTTGCAACAACCTGAGAAACAGAGTTGTCACTAGGACAGATTCGGGTAAATCAATCTACAGCCACCAACAGTGAATGAGAATAAAGAAAAAGTAAAAGGTATGGATACTTATCAAATAATTAAAAGAGAATCCTCTATAAATTTTTTATTTGATAAACAAGAATCATCTGTACCTAGCTCTCAGAGATTTATATATCTAATATTTATTAATCCCTTCGTCACGAAAAGAATGTCAGGGTAAAAGGATTACTTGAATATATTTATTTCTTAATCTTTTAAAATAAGCAAAATTGGAAGCACATAGAAGTACAATAAATCACATTTTCTGATAGTTTAAGATACTTCTGAACTCTTTTAAATAGTGCTGGTCAATAAAAATATTGACTCCTCAAAGTATAAATAGGCACCAAGGCTACGAGGTTCGGGTTCTCCAATCTTTCCTTCTGCTTTGCTTTCTCCTCCTTTCTTTTTTTTTTCAATTAAGACCTCCTACCATTTTCCTCTTTTTGTTAAGCTCCTTCAACTTTCCTTTTAGCATGATAAGACCTATGAGCTTCTTATCCAGTTTTTCCACCAACACAAGATGAAACTTCATGCATTTAATTACTACAAACCAAGAAATGATTAACAAGCTAATGAGGCATGCATTGAAGACCAAACTTCAGCAGTTAGTGGAACCAGAACCAAAATGATTTTTGCAGGAAATAGTTGAATGAACTTTTTAGGAAAAATAATCTCTTGTTTTTACCGTCCCTACCTTGGACCTTTTTTTTTTTAATGACAAGCGAACCCGCAGCCGCTACCCTTCAGGTGCACATCATCTTATACTCCTACTATATCTAAGTCTAGAACATTCCACAATACATAAAGTTATTGGAATCTTAACTTCCATAGACAGTAATAGATGGTCAGGCTTCTTGTTCCAAAGTGATGTCCAACAACTACCACTTTTTTCAACTTGTAAATGTCCAGTCTCACGTAAAACAGACCAACACATAGCAGAACAAGATTGGACAGAAAATACAGGACAAATAAAAGGTCAAAAGATAAAGAGGTAGCATGAGTCCTCACCCATTATCATCCATAACCAAGACTTTTAGTCCTTGAAAAGTCATCTGCATGTGATTTGCAGGCATTCCGGGCATAAAGGGAAGCTTTGACTCATTTAAGCGACCAGGAATGCCAAGTTTAACAATAAAGATAGCAGTAGAACCCTTCCCAACACCTTCACTTTCAATCCGAATGTGTCCTTCCATAAGATTAACAAACCTGATCCAGACCATTAGAACAATACGTCAGAAAATTATCACTGTTGTAAGTGTCTCAACATCCCATGGTACTAAATTTCCAAGGAATGTGCATCAGCCAAAAAAAAAAAAAAAAAAGAACTCAATCTGCAGTCCTCAATTATCATAGCAAACCGAAAACTGCATTCAATACAAACACCAGTGAAGTGAGATACCTCTTACTAATTGCAAGGCCAAGTCCAGTGCCACCAGAATTTTTAGTTGCTAGTTCCTGGTTTTGTGCAAATTTACAGAACAACTTGGGGATATCCTGAGGATTAATGCCTGATCCTGTATCTTTTACCTAAATTACACGGCAAAAGCAGCAGTAAAATCAACAACAACAACAATCACTACCCAAGAAGAATTTACAGAGCAACTACCATTTTACTGGAAACACTAAATATCAAGCATGAAAATAAACCTATAAACATACCTGTACACGCAAATAGAAGTGATTCTCACTTTGCACAGGAAAAAACTCTGGAGCTCTAGGATCTATTAAAGATTCTGATTTTGCAGCAACTGCAGAAACTGACACACTGCCTTCTTTTGAGAATTTTACAGCATTGCCAACAACATTTAAAAGAATTTGCATAAGCCGTTTTTCATCTCCAATAGCAACTTCCGGCAAATCCGAAGACAAACTAAGGGTGACAAACAGCTTCTTTACAGCTGCAATAGGCTTGATTAAGTTAAGGACCTAAAGCAATAAACAGAAACCTGAATCAGTGAATAGTTTCCGGAAGGGCTGGCAAAATGGTTTAAAAAATCAAGTAACCATCCAATCCAACCCATTATATATGAGTTGGATAGCTGACCATTTAAAAATGGATCACATATGGAGAGTATCCATATTAGCAATACCCATTTGTCTGCTTGTTACATTTCATGAGTTCTTACTTTTCTGGGAGTCTAAGCTCATTTTGACTTTTAGCTTGTGTTCTCACCTAGCTATTATTGAAACTATCCATATTATCCGTCGGTTAACCCATTTTTTATCCGTGTTAAATATGGGCAGGTTGAATATATATTTATCCGTTTTTGTTTAGCATGTTTCCAATCCGCCCATATCCAAACTGACCCACCCATTTGTCACTCCTAGTTTCCAACACAACATGATTAAAAAAAACCCCAATATTGTCATAAGTTATGGAAAATATTTTCATTGTTCTTTTACTCAAATAATCTAAAATGTGCAAGCAAAAAGAAAAATTAGGCTTACCTCCCTGAAGAGAGCATGAAGATTGAAAGTCCCAACATCAAGTTGAAGGCTTCCATCCTCTAGCCTTGAAAGATCCAAGACATCATTGATGAGAGTTGCTAAAAGGTTGCTGCTCTTTAGGATTGTTTCCACCATCAGACGCTGCTCCGGTGTCAGATCACTTTCTTGTAGCAAAGATGAAAGTGCAATCACTGCATGCATGGGAGTTCTCATTTCATGATTCATAACACCCAGGAAATCATTACGCACACGAACAGCTGTTTCTGCTTCTCTTCTTGCCAGATCAAGAGCCACATTCTGCTCCATAAGAAGATCTCGAGCCCTCATTGATTCCTCCAAGATGGCAGCATGTGAGAGAGCAACAGCTACCTGCATTGACAAAAGATACAGGAAAAAGTCACTCCATCAGGTCACACATTCAAGTCCCACAGGCATGAGCTGCTTCCGTTTGAGCCCAGTTGATTGATTAATCATAGTCTACTAGAAGCTTGAATCTATCCGCTTCAATGAGGAAACTGCAATCACTCCACAAATTTCTGTTTTATCAAAGGAGATTCACAACTAAGAGGTTAAAAGATTTCAATTTCCTCCAATAAGTTCATTTTTTCATTTATTTTCTTGAAATACTAGGAAAAGTGGGGTGCCGGAGAAAACTTGAGGGCTGGAGGGCTGCTCCTTCAAAAAACAACTCCTTCAGAAGAAATCTCAACAGTACAATACTGTCTTTTCTTTTATGCACATACTTAATTTTTCCCTTCTTTTCACTTTATATGAAGAGTACAGAAAATACTACTCGTACAGTCGTATTAAATATTTAGTCTACAGTATGCATATGAAATCAAATCAAAATTATAGATCCTAGTTTGTTTAGATCCTACATCCAACGTCAAAATCTAATAAAGCATAACAGTCGTGGAAGCCAGTTTAGTCAACTGCCATCTTTAAGAGCTAATGTGAATAGTAAGGTGAGTGTTTTAACAACATACCCGATGTAGTCCCACAAGTAGGGTCTGGGGAGGTGAGATGTACATTGTACGTAGACCTTACCTTACCTTTGTGGGATAGAGAGGTTGTTTCCGATAGACACTCGGCTTAAGGAAAACAAGTTGAATGCTTTGGCTTGCTTAAATCAAACAATGCATATGCAACAAGGAGTTACAGTGTGAATTTCATCACCAATAAACTCTTCCTAGAAGAAGGCGACACTAAATAATAAATGTTTCACGTACAACAACAACATACCCAGTGAAATCCCACCAAGTGGGATCCAGGGAGGGTAGAGTGTACACAAACCTTACCACTACCTCATGGAGGTAAATGTTCTCTTAGTTTGTATTTGTTTCAATCCCTTACTCATACAATTGCTTTATATTGTATTTTTTCCAATTCCTTACTCATATAATTGCTTTTTCTGTTAGTAGTTATTATTCTCGAGTGTTTTTACTTCTTAACTATTGTCCTCACTATATTTGTGCTTGTTGCTTAAAAGCCTCATAGACCTCAGATTGAAAATTCAGTCCAAGCATTTATCGAACTGTGTGAATCAAGAGGAATAACATGTATGAAGATAATCAGCGCAGCGCAGCGCAGATGAAATTTCTTGTACTTCAATTTCTGTTACTATTGTTTCTTGTACTTTGATTATTGAATTATGTTGTTATAGTCACTGTTCAGAATTCTTTGTCATGCTTTCACTTCCGTTACTTCTTTTTCTTGACTGTTTTTGCTTGAGCCGAGGGTTTATCGGAAACAGCCTTTCTACCTATAAAGTAGGGGTAAGATCGTACACTCTATCCTCCCCCAACCACACTTTGTGGGAATACACTGGGTATGTTGTTGGTGTTGTTGTAATCAGTGCAGATGAAACTGCATCAATGTAATTGTCTCATTAAGATTGGTTCTGTAGCTTCTCTTATAATTATCAAATAATATCTAGCATTTGAACATCATTGTGGTAAAAAGGTGACGCTATCAGATATTGTATCACATGTCAAAAAATTCAAACCTGATCGGCTACCACATCAACAAGCTCCAATTCATGGACATGCCATTGTCTTGCACTATTTGAAGGAAGCATCAAAACCATCAAAGCATAGCTCTTCGGCGAGAGTTCGGGCCAATCATTAGTCTGAAAATTTGAGAGATGCAAAAGTGGGACCCTAACAGCAACCACCTCACCTGGCATGTACTTCCGGGCAGGTCGAAGCCTTGCAACGGGAGAATTTGGTGAAATTTTAACAGCACGATTTGCACTGAAAACTTGATTAATTACAGGGAGTTGTATAGGTACTGTAAATCCAACTGGATTTTGATGATGTAAAGTGTAAGAAAGTTGAAGCTCTACTCCAGTTCGAGTCGGCATCCACAAAGCACACTCTTCCAGTTGCAATGCTCTTCCAAGTTCAACAAGTGTAGTCTTCAAAATAGTATGTCTATCCAGAGTACTTCTGATTTCATGTGTTAGCATTCTAACATATCTACCCGTCTCCTCCTGTGTCCGAATAAGACCCATTTCACGATCAAGTTCTGCTGCTTTGTTTTTCAAGAATAGCTCCCTAGTTTTGACACTCAATAAATCCGGAATAATGTGCACAAGCATGACAGCAGTTGCACATGATACTGCAGCAGTGGAGAACTTTGCGGTAGTCATCACCATTGCCACAGTCCTTGTATGAGGAGTAGAAGTCCACAAGTTGATAAGGTGTGTTGCTCCACAAAGAACTATGAAGGCACCAAACTGCACGAGCACCCATCGATACGGGAAAACAGCTGATTTCTGGACAAAGTATACCAGCTCGATTGGGATGGAGAAATACGCAATTGCTATGAAAAAATCAGAAATGTACTGATACTTCATTAACAACTCATCGGCAGGCAATAGCGGATCAAAGCAGTTACAATCCATGATGAGCAATCACCTCAATGAATCACTCTATCTTATCAACACCACTGCAACACAATAGCTGAAAACCAACAATTCAGCAAATAAAAGTTACTTCCTTTGCCTCAAAACAGTGAGAATTTTAATACTCTCCCTACCCCAATTTAGTCCGTTCCAAAAAAAATTACACATTTCCATATTCAGTTAACAAGTTTAACTTCAAAACACTCATTTTATCCCTAATTAAATGTTTTATACTCACACAAACGACTATCACATTATATAAAATAGAACGGAGGAAGTAATTAACACACTAATAAACAGAGTATTGCAGCACAACAACTTCAAAGCACAATTTTTGGTTTCAAAACATTTTTGACTTTGCAAAGTTTGTAAAACAACTTTTTAAACTACTGAACGTAGCAAATGATGTGACAATTCGTATTCCTCTATTAGAATTAGGAGCAAAAGTGATTAGGGTTTGTTTTGATATAAGAAACAGAGAACCGAATTGAAATAGAAAACTTACAACTGAATATCGCCGAAAAAAAGAGATTTGCGACGAGGTCACCGGAGATAAAGGTGGAGAAGAAATGACCGCTTATACAGTAAAGCATGAGTAAGAGTGATCCTCCATTAATGGCCAACCGTTTTGATTCGGTAAGGTGCCAAATTTAGTAAAATTGAGTGACATCATAACAATAACTCACTTATCGAGGTTTGATTAGTGTCAAATCATACTCAATTTTGTTTGTTGTATTTTTGGCAAAAGTGTTCCTTACCCTCAAATTTGAAGTTTTTTATTTCGTGTACACTTAAATTATATTTCATATTAATTATCTCAAATTTATTTATTCTTCCATCACATATACTATTGTCCACCTGGCGTAAAAATTAACAACAAACTATAGCCGGCACGTGAGGAAGTAAATTTTTGCCACATCATAGAGCTACAACGATAAAAAAATGTAAAATCTCCATTTTTCTTTATTTTTTAGCATCTTTTCAGAACTTTCTCTCTCTATTCTCTAACTATTTATTCTCCCTAATCCCTTTTTAAATTTCAGATTTTTTTCTCTCTTTTTCGTTTTAATTGCATTTGCTAAATTCATGAATTATAATAGGAGACTTGTTAGTTTATGTGGGACTCCTCCAATTCTGAAAATTTTATGGATAAATGACAATTCCGGACGTAGATTTTTCGGTTATAGACACTATGAGGTATGTATTGTTTCATATTTTTTTGCTTTTAATTTGCCAATTTCTTATTATGTAATTTTTTTTTTAACTTTGATTTTATGAAATGCAGTCCTTATTTCGAAATTCTTGTAAGTTTTTCGACTGGTATGATCCAGAATTTTCTAGTCAGGCGAATACTGTGATTTTGGGTTTGTTGAAGATTTTGGGCATTAGTTTGATACGTAATGTGATATTGTTCTTTTATTTAGTGTGTCGTTGATTTTTTTTTTTGTGAGTGTAATTGTTATTAACGCAAGGTCTTTTGGTTCTAGGGTTCTCATTTTGTGGATTAGTTTGGTTTGGTGTTTTAGTGATATATGTTTCTGTTGATTAAAGTTATATATATATATATCTTTGTGTATGTTCAATTGACTTGTCCTTTTTTCATAAAACTACAGTTACATGGAATAGATAATATAATAACAAAACACGAAATAATAACATAAATGCATAATAAAGGCATAACATAACTAGTGCTTTCTTGATCATTAAACAGAAATATCATAGTGTTTCATTGTTTCAACCAACAACCCACACAACTTTAAGTTAACATTGTTTCAACCAAAAACCCACATAACTTAAACACAAACACAAAATAGTTACTACTTTAAGTTTGGTTGAACAACCACACAAGCACTAAAATACAAAACAATCACTAATTTAAGTTTGGTTGTTACAATCACACAACCACCAAAGCACCAACACACATTAAATTAAAGTTTTTTTTTGAGAGATTTTTTTCCGACTGTGCTGTTTTTGAATTCTTAAAAATATAAACATTAATACATTATATCTAGTATCAAAACACAAATACACTTGTTCACTAGTATCAAGAACAAATACACCTTGTGTTCACTTTGAAAAGGACTAAATTAATAAGTAACCTAATCTAATTTATAAAAGCAAATTAATTTTTTCTTGCCTCGTGGGTTCAATTATTAGGTTTAATGAAAATATGTATATGTCTCTTTTCTATACAAATTGAAATTGCTTGTGAGCATCCATGTTCAAATTTTAATTTCCAAGATCCGCAATCATTTTTGACTGACAGTTTTTTCGATGATGATTATACCACTTTCTAACACTTCAAATCCATTATCACCATTTCATTCAACGTTGCACCGCATTGATCTTTAGCAAATGTTCTTAACTTACTCACCCTACTCATCACCTTAACTCTAATTTCTTCCAACATAGTTACAATAGTCTTGTTCCTAGGTCCCAAGATCTAAGCATTGAAACTTTGCCATGTTGTTATCTATACTATCACATTTTGAAAAGGTTTGGAAAAAAGCTTTTGCATTTCTCCTCTTGTTATTTGATAAGTAGATAAAACATTTATATTGTACTTAAATTAAATTTCTTCAAACAAAATAATAAAGATAGTTAAATTTTGATTAAATTAAATTAAAGACAAAAAAATTTTTGGTTATGAATCATTTCCATGTCAACTTGCTTTTCAGTACATTACTACCCATGCTTATGGATACATTTGGTTGTTTAACATATATAAAAAGAGTGAAATTGATAATTTCCTTTCAAACAATTTTTCTTGTTTTTAAACAAATTGCCTTGCCTACATGAACATTCAACTCCTTCCTCATCAAATCTTGTATTTTCCACCCTTTTATACTATGTTGAGAAATAATCCTATCTTTTAGATCCTTACATAAATACTTTGAATTACATAAAATATTATTAACATATTACAACATTACAAGTAGAATCATATATCACTATATTACTCTTCTTTCTCCCCTTAACTTTCATCTTCAGTTTCATCATCAAAAAAAAGTTTCTCTTCTTCACTTTGAAAACTATCTTTTTATTTTTATTTTGCCTTTTTCAATATCTTCATACCCTTCATCAACTCCAACTTCACCTAAAAAAAACCTTTTGTTCCTTTTTCTTTCTCCTCCTACTTTCTCACATCTTTCTTAATAATCCTCAACTCCTCATACACATCATTTCCATATCAGAACAAATAGAATCACTATCTATATCTTTCTCTACATTTTTTTGGACACTTGGTTCAACTTCTTCTTGAATAGAAGGTTCAGTTCCTTGTTGGACAGTAGGTTCAACTTCTTCTTCAGTATCAGTCCAATCTATTGAAGAATAACTATCATCAGTTTCTTGTTGGACACCTCCAACTCCATCATTCTCAACTCTTTCACTATATGGAAAGAAAGAAGAGGAACCTAACCCTAGATCTAATTTTTTGGTTGTGTAGTTAAAGAACCATCAGATTCCCCATGTGCATTAAAAGACTCACCCACTTGACTTAAAGATGGACTAATTTGACTTTCAGTGGGACCCACGTCTTTCAAAATAGTGTCATGACACACATAAATATCTATTGTGTCCCCATCATGCATAAATAATGCAATGTTACAAATGTCCATGTCATTTTTCAATTCCACCAGATCACCCCCTAGAGATGGAACTGCATAAGTTTTTCCTAACTTACTAATCCCAAAAGACTTAGCATAATATGCAAGTTCAGGAATTGACAAATGATCTACATACTCAGTCTTACCCCCAACATATACTGGACCTACCTCACTCACCAAGATACCCCCAAATTTGAACCTTAAATTGAGGTACTTAGTACGTAGCCATAGTGTCAACCTATAACCACAATAATAATCAATATATTGTACAAGTCAGCAACAACAAAACATATACAACAACAGGAAAACAGAGGCAACAACACCAAAACAGAGACAACAACAGGAAAACAGAGGCAACAAAATCAAATTTTACTCATAAGCATACACTTCTACAAGGAAATTATAATATTTAACAATACAAAAACATAATAAATGAATTGGAACCCTAAAACCCCTAAAATATTGATTTTACTCAACAGCATACAAATATACATAAGGAAATTACAAAAAATCCCAACATTTAACAATACCAAAATAGAATATTGAAATCAAAACCCTAGAATCTATATTTTACTAAAAAGCCCTAATTTTTTTAACCAATTGCCAGAAACCCTAATACTCATGCATGCATAAGCTGAACAAGTTCATAATAATATATTCATTAAGTGAAAATTCTAGTTTAAAATTATCAAACCCCTAATTGGAAGATCAATCGAAAACTATGGCGAAACCTTAAACGAAAAATAGGGGAAAATATAAATGAAAAATGAAAGGAAACAAACAATAACACATCATAAGAGTGGATAATCACTTACCTGGTAAGAATTTCAGACAAGATCGAAAGAAAATCGAGCAAGCACTTCACGAAATCGAGCAAGAACTTCACGTCTAATAACTGCAACTGACCCAAATCCAGAAAGAGTTCTGCGAAATCTGCCTTGTACTCCGTCGATTACACTTCTTAGAGAGCCAAAAGATTTGAAGTTTGTCGTCGTCGATTACACTTCTTAGAGCTTAGTGAGAAGTTTATAGCTTAGTGAGAAACTTAGTCCGAAAGTTTTAATCTAGATGAGCAGGTTTGACATTTATTTATCTAGGTGGCAAATATTTATCCAGCTGGAAATCCACATCACCACTTTTGTCAACCTGTCATGCCCGTGTAGACACGATTGGAGTGGCCGGACCATATAGGTGTATGCGATGGAGGAATAAACAAATTTCGGTGGGTAATTAAAATGGAATATAGTTTAGGTGTACACTGAATAAAAAGCTTCAAGTTCAGGGGTAAGAGTTTTGCCTTGTATTTTGACTTGCAATTTGATTTATATATATATTTTTTATTATTATTAAAATCAAATTATTTTTATTTATTATATTTGGACTTAATACATCATTAAGAAAATAATTGCTTATATAGCTATTTTCACATTAAATCTTCTTAATTGATGTTTAAGATCGTTTGGCCCCAAGAATACTTGAGAAAAACTTAGGAAGTGATATTTGGTCATATAACTTAATAAATATATCTGACAAGTATTCCAAGTTCCCAAATACTAGAAAAAGTTAGTATTTGGGCCAAGTTCTTATATTTGGGAATTTTAGAATTCAAAAACTATCCCAAACTTTTATATTTTATAAAAAATACTCATTATTTTTGTTAATTCCAACTTATATTTGTTAGTTCCTCCTCAAAAAAAGTTCGAGTTTTAATTTGAGTGATCAAATTGAGAAAAAAGAACAAATTGTGTTTAATGAGTTATAATTATAACTGAATTAGTGAAAGTTTGAGTATGCAATTAATGTGTTGTCTTGCCTATATTGTTATTTTGTTATTGTTGATTGTTATCAATTATATTATAATGTTATTTTTTAACGGAACATATTCTTTATAAAAATGATAATATAAATTTATGTGTATTTTTAATAATTTTAACTTATGGGTGTAAATCATACTTTTTGAAATAGTCATATATTATTGGAAAAATTTGGGGCCAAACACATGGAAACACTTCACCCGAATATGATTTGCCAAGAATATTTGAAAAATTGAGGCCAAATGCTAGCTTAGTATTAACTTTTGAAATGTTATTTGCGAAATAAGTAATTAATGTTTAGACTTGAGAGTAAAACATGAAAACGATAATTTTAAAAAAAAAGTTGATATATTAAAAGTGAAAAATCAACATGAAATTTTATTATTGAAATAGGGGATGAGAAAAAGTAAGCAGAGAGAGTTAAATTTTTAACTTTATAATTTTAAATTAAATACTCCTTCTTGGCTTCTTTTGTCCATCTTTATTCTTTATTTGTTCAGTATATGAAAAATTATTGTCTTAATTTGAAAAATTAAAAGAAAATCTATTATCTAGTAGTTATTTTAGTTTTGTTATTAAATACTACTAGTATATTACTATTATTTTCTATTTCCTAGCATTTAGATGACTGGTAATTAATACGAATAATATAATAAAATTATTCTTTTAGATTTTTTTTTATAAAATATGTCAAATTATATATAAACATATAATGATTGATAGATGGAATATAGAATAAATCTAAAATATACTATAATATTGTATTTTTTAATGTATAAAATTATAATTAAAAAATTGCTAAACTAATATTCTTTTAAAACTAACAAAAAATGAAAAACCGAAACATAGGACAAGTAAATTATAGTGGAGGAAGAATAAGAATCTTCTATACCAGAAGGAATATTTGATCAAATGCATGCACACAGAAAAAAGGGGGAAATGCCCCCAAAAGTCTTTTTGATCATTTTCGTGAGTTTCAATGGGATAAATCTGTCCCAAAATATAACTCTACTTAGAATTGTTTTTTTCGTTTACTTTTACTTATTGCATATATTTAAACTTAACATATTTATTAAAACAAAAAAAACATGTTAATCACACTATTCCTATTAATTAATATGCAGTATTGAATCTAAGAAAATAATTTGAGTAACAAATAATTAATGTGAAGAATAAAATATATAAATTTTTTCTTTTATCTTTTTTCTTCATATATTAAAAATGACAAATAAAAATGAAAATTAAAATTTAAAATAACGGACAAATAAAAATAAACCGAGAACTTCAGAATTTCAGACACAAACTTGAAGTTGAAGTACAAGTGTCTTTAAAATTTAGGCACAAATGCATGAACGAACTTCAAGTACAAATGATTGCACTTCATGGCCGTGTCTGTTAAAACATGCTTTTAATGTTACTAAACTTATTAAATTATATGAACTGCAATTATAGTTTAAATTGGCGTCCTAAAATCGGTTATTCTCGTAAAAGGGACATAAAACAAAAATCCAATTTATAAAAAGATACAAAAGTCAAATCTTGCTAAAATTTGCAACTTCAGACGCAAATTGGCCAATTATGGTTATGTTTGTAACAAGTTACTTTTAAAGTTACTAAACTTATAAAGATGATATGCATAGCGGTTATAACTTAAATTGGCGTCCTGAAATTGGTTGGGCTATTTGAATAGAAATGGGCCACAACCGTTGGTGTAATACTCGTGGATAGAGCAACTTAATGGACTATGTGACAACACTTACAATTCAATATGGGCTCTTGTATCTTTCTTAGGCTCGATAATTTTTACTTTTTTTTCCGGGGATAACTATCTTATTAGATATATATTCATAACATATATGTTTATTTTATCTATATTTTAAAATAATTACGTATGTTACCACTAATTAAGAATTTTCTATCGTATATTGAAGAAGATACACTTAGATACATATATTTTTGCTACCAAATACACTAAAATTGGGAGAGAGGCGAGCGAGATAGGGAGGGAGATAATCATGTAACCCAAATACATGTGAATCACACTAGATACATGTATATGTATGTATTTGGTGTGCTTCGCATGTATCTGGGATACCATGTACATGTGAGAGTGGGGTGGGAGTGGGGGGTGGGGGGCGAGATGGAAGGGAGGCGAGCGAGATTCGTATATGTATCCACTTGGATACAATGTATCTTGAACAAATTGTACTTAATTTTGACCCCATGTATCACGAGATACATGTATATGAACACACCAAAATCTGGTAAGATTCGTAATATTGCAAACTAAAGCATATCTAAGTAGCTCCTAAATTAGTGAGATTTATGTAAGTTTCCTTCGTCTTCTTTTTTCGGAGAATTTATATTACAATTGCTATATTATATTATAGATTTGCAACTATATTTCTAATATCATATCATTATTTAAGTTTTTAGTTTTCTTCTTCGTTTTTATTATCTTTTGATTTTGACTTTAATTGTGTCAAGACTTAGCTATATCATTAGCAGAACTAGCTTCGCGGGATAACTTGTCTCATCACTAAGGTATAAATAGTGGAATAAATAATCTCAAAACTATCTAATACTTTCAACCAATCGCAAGATAAAATGGTCCTGCATTTTATCCTTGGAACCATTATACCTTACACCTCATCGTTCACACCAAATGACTCCTAAGGGTTGATTACACTACACATCTTTGTACTATGACATATGTTTTTCTAAAGACAAATACCTTTTTTTTATACAATAGAAAACACACATAAATAAAACTTAATATGAAAGATAATTTTAAAGTGAAATAATAACTAGAAACTAAAATATAAAAGTTACATTTATATGAAAAACGTTACACTTCTCACCATGAAAATATCTCATTGAAAGTGAAAGCCAACAAACCACAATTATATTCTAAAAAAGAAAAATAAAACCATAACTTTTTTGACTTGCTACATGTCACAATTTCCTTCGTTCAAACAACTCTCCAATCATCCTACCAGACACAAAAGGATATATCATTTTCAGTCAAATTTAAGTTATATACGCTAATAACATATTCCGTCTAATTAAACTTTATTGCACCAAGTCTGACCTACTACTAGCACTAATTAAAAACAAATTAGTATATAACTAGACAATAGATGATGAAGTACCCCAAAAAAAATTGTGTTATAACTATAAGCAATAGATTATTTTTATTATATCATTAATGCATAAAATTTAAACGCCCAATTAGCAGAATGTTGGCTTGAATTTTTTTTTTTTTTATAATTTTGGGTGTCAAAAACGCGGAGAGAGAAACACGTTTCAATTGACCAAATATGATTTTGTAGCTTCAATTCTAATTAAACACGTTTTTGTGAATGTTCCAAAAAAGAAGATTCTAATAATTATACGTGTTCATTTTTGTAAGGTTTACCTAAGCCCTGGGAGTTGTTGTATTATTCCTTACTTTGTCTTTTTAATTAGTTCCGCGGTTTTATATTACTTGATCTCAATTGACTCGACATATTATTTCCTCTGTTTCATTTTAATTGTTATCTGGGAATTTTTGAGAGTTAATTTAACTAATTTTTAAAGCTAAATTAATAATATTTTAGATATTCAAAAATTATATCGAGTGTTGACACTCAATTTTGACCCTCCACAATATAAATTAATCATCGAGCTTCTTAAATTCCAAACGATTTGAAATAATTGACTTTATATAATTCAAATATTTTTTCAAGTAATTTTTAAATAATAAATATGATTTTTATATAATTATGTGTATAATTAGTATATTTTATAAATATTTGAAAATCATCTCAAAATGGTTTTGTTTTGTTTAAATATTTCACTAATTAGTTTAGTTATATAATAGTTTACACTTTTATATTAATTAGTTTATAATTAAGTCAATTATTTTATTTCGTTAAGATTAAGACGCTCATTAATTAATTTATATTAATTCGTCTTATTTAATCACTAGCCGAATTTACTAAATGAATTCAATTTGGCTACATTCCTAATTCATTGGCTAAGTTCGTAATGCAATTGACCACTCAATTCGATTAAAATTGTAACTTATTAACCAAATTCCTTAAATCCATAGTTTTAAAATCATTTAAACCCATTTCAGCCTAACATACCAATACAACCAGCAACCCAATTCCTCAATACCAAAAGACCCAACACCAATAGCATACAGGAACCCAGAAACGTGTAACCGTACACGACCCCCGACCCCTGCGTCTTCTTCACGCGAGAAAACCCATTCGCCGACCCAGCAGCAGCGATCCAACAGACGCGTGCGACTTTAAATCGATCCTTGTACGGGTCTCGTCTCCTTCACACGAGAGCGAGTTCACGGAACCAGCAGCTTTCCACATCTTCCTCCTCTGCCAGAGCAGTTCGAACAGTCTTTCACCTGCCATAGCCACCTGTCAAGCCATCCACCCTCATCTTTTCGTCAGGATTTCATGGGATTTTTGTTGAAATCTTGTACCAAGAACAACCTTTCCCATTCTTGGGGGGGAAATTTCAAATTGGAGGTTGAACTCGAATTCCTATTCTACCCTTTTCCCCCAATTTCGAACCCCAATTCCCCTCTATAAATAGTTCCTTGTTAGTCACTGTAAAGGAGGGGGGAGAAAAGTTGGAAATTTTTTAACTTAAGGCATCGAAAATAACTAATACCTACTAAATACATTTCAAGGAAAAAACAGATGAGGTACTCATTTTTTTAGCATTTTGGGTTTGATATTCTTGCTCAAACTTCTTGGCTACTGTTTGTGTTCAGATTTCATATGGTGAAGGTCGTCGTCCTTGCTTGTCCCGTCCCTGTTTGCTGCACCTCGAAAGGTAACGTCTCTTCGTAATGTTCTTTCCACCTTTTCTTATACCTTAGAGCAGCATTTCGATGATTGAATCTTTTTATTTTAGTTGGTTGTTGGCTGTTAGTTAATACTAAGTTTGATGTTGTTTCGATGTGATGTATATGTTCTGAATCGTTTCGTTAAGTTGACGTAATAGCGAGTCTAGTCTTTAGAGATTCATTAGCATTTCTCTGCACTTTTTAATCTATCTGCCTTTATCTGTAAGCATCTTCAAATGTTTCCTTTTAATGAGTTGAATGAGTATGAGGATTTCGTATCTTGATAAGTGTTACGCCTAAGTCTTGAAGCTAGTTAATGTGGAGGTTCAGTGTTGTTATTTCCATTGTCCATTAGATACGACAACTTGTTTGTCCTCCATTTTCTTTAGGTTCTTGTGATTATGTGACGATTATCTTTTCGTGTTTGAACTAGTTTGATGTTAAGTTTGCATATTCGAAATCCTATTATGTTAAGTTCTTCATGTTTTACTAATCAGTAACCTTCATGTGATTCGGATTCGGTTTTAAGTATGATGTTTAAACTAGTGTATTGTTTTCTTTTTCATATTCGGTAAAGTTTTCTGTGTGTAGTTAAAATAATAGCATGTTGTTATTAATAGTCTTTGACTGTTTCGCTTTACTATGAGTTTCACCGTCTCGAACTATAGAATCTTATAATGTGTCGCTAACAGTTTATTCTATCGTTGTCACTGTTTCTTTTGTTGGAAATTTTCAAATTCTTATCACTTTTAATTATTTAGCGCTAGTATATTTCAAAATGATATAACATATGTCAAGATTTGTTTATTTTCTACATGTTTTTTTCTTTCTGTTAAAAATTGGGGTTGAAACTATTCTGGAAATGGACATATGTGTATGTAAGCATGCATGAGCTTGTTAGCTAGATTTACTCACAATTATGGAATAAGCGTTGACTGTTAATTTCCTTTTATAGGGGTGTAGGGTACAACTTCTCTTTTGTTATAAAAATACATATTGTGTGAAGCGTGATATTTAACCGAGCTCATTGTGTTCTCATAATTATTTTCTGTCAATTGATTGCCATGATTATTTAACTTTAATTCATTCGTTTTGGTTTAGCTGAAATATGTTTGAGCGTGTGACCTTGAATGCATTATTGTTAAATAATCGAGGAATCATATTATTGTTTAGAGCTAAAGTTTGAAAGATTTTATTATTATTATTATTATTATTATTATTATTATTATTATTATTATTATTATTATTATTATTATTATTATCGGATGCTAATTTCAGCTCTCTTCATTTGCATGTGAAATCTGCCCGAGTTCGCTACGAACTCCTATCTTCTTCCTCTTGCATTTCGGGAGAGCCATAAAGGCTCAAATTCCTTCTTTTCAAATCAGCCAGCTATTAAATCGAAGAACAGGTCCCTCAAAATTGACGAACAGGAATCGGAGTCGATATGGATTTGTATACACTAGGTGTATATGAAAAATGAGAAAAGGGGCTTAAAAGGCCCGCTCTTTATTTTAAAAAAGTTGTATTTTGTTATTCTGGGTCTAAGCCTTTGTCATTTTATTTATTATCGTGTTAGAATTTAGGACAGGTGGAAGATGGGCCTAAGGCCCAAAGAAATAAAATTCAATTTAGTCTCGGACAAGTACAAAGGTGGCAAAAATTGGGCCAAAGGCCCAAAACAAAAATAGGTCCAAGTACTGGTTCAGGCAGACAAGAAACCAGACTTGGGCCCATATTTCCATCTTTACTATCATTTATATTTGTTTACCTGTCATTTCTTGCTGTTAATCTTAAGGTTATCACGATTTAATTTCCCCGACAGACAGCTATTCTGGACCAATCTTCTAAAAAATCGACTAATTAAGAGCTCATTTCCTTTTACCTTAAAGCTTAATTTTTCAAAGTACTTAACTGATATAATGTCTTAATATTTCTCCTTTTCTCCCTTATATGGTCCTAACAATAAAATTGCTCAATTCAAGTTAAGTCAAATAAATTTAGCCAAATAGTTAACTATCGGATAAAATGCTAATAAGAACCCCAAACCCCCTTTAAATATTTTCATTAGATTGTTGTTTTAATCTTTTGAAGAAAAAATGGTCTTCTTAATTTTACCTTAAAAATTAAGTGGCGACTCATAAAATCAATCTAAAATATATTTTTAAATATCACACTGAGGATACCTTAAATTGAAACTTTTTTTATATCAATTGATAAAAAAAATACATCTTAAAGTGTTAGACAAAATTCATGTCGTTTGACTCTCAAAAAGAAAATTATGACAACTAAAAAATAACGGAGAGAGTAATTATTTAATATTTAGGTATAAAATGAAATATAATAAAAAAAAATTCTTGATTCATAAATTGAATGAGTAAATTAAAATAATTATTATTAGAATATTGACAAACGAGAAAAAGTATTACTATTTGCTTGAAGAGAAGCTTAACGACTAACGATAAAAGGGAAGAAAATACGACCAGTAATAAATAGATAAGATAATTACACTGGATTTGCAATTTACGTATTGATTGTTATTGGACGACTTTTTTCCTTTTTTCTAAAACAATGACAATGAAGTCAATTCAATTACTTTTCGTTTCGTTTATAAAAATCTAGTATTTGAGATTTGAAATTTTTATCATATATAAATAATATAATTTTTTATTGAGTGAGGTCGAGTGAACATTCTGAAGGTCTTTTGTGTGGTTTAACACGGGGAGTTAGGGCATCGAAAGAGTTCAATCATGGTGATTTTTCAGATTTTTTCATAATTAATCTTTTTTTTAAAAAAATAAAAATTCATTACAAATCATTTATAAAAATTCAAAAATAATTTTAATTTGTATTTATAGCAAAATACAACTCCATTTTTCAAACATCATTTTTACTTAAAAAAAAAAAATTTCAAATTTTATAAGTTTTATATCCAAACGCCCTCTTAAACTTCAAAAACTAACTCATGATATAATGATAGTGTCTAAAATTACGTAAACAAACTACCCATATACTGACAATTATTTGAAACTTTATTAGGTTTTGCGTCCAATATATTCAACTACAAAAATGAATTCATGAAATGATGGTTATTCAAAATATATATAAAGATGGCAGAGCCAATGTTAGAAGTTTGAGGTTCTAAATCAATTTTATTTGGGGGTTCACATGTTAATATATATTTCTTGAATTTTATACTACAAATATAAAGTCTACGAAGAAGCTAATGGGTTCGTCCGAACCCATAAACCTCACCTAACTCCGCCTCTCCGATATACGCATTCCCTCAATCACTATTGGAGTACTCTAATAAGTAATACCCTCCACTTTTCTTCTCATCATAACCATTACAAATACAAACAATAAAACATAGGCTAAAAGGAGAAGTGTCGTAGTGAAACTAATGATAAAATCAAATAGCGAATTCAATTGCGGTTAAATTAAACATACAACATTTTTTAAATTAATCGACAGGATAATGCAAATGATCATCACGATAACTAATTAGTTAATTTGATGAGTTTGTTGATATTATCTTATTTAATTAGTGGCAACCACACGCTAAATTAGTGATGCTGCGTGGCATTAAGTTGATGATATATGTGATTTGATGAAGTTTAGTTAGGTTAGATATGAATATTAAAAAATATATATAAGATAAATATATAAATAAATCCAAATAAGCATGCAAATATTTATTCAAGTTCATCTACAAAATATCAAGGTATAATCATATTATTTTAAATAAAATAAACTAGATGCTGAGTCACATGCATGTTTATGTTGATGACCTTGTAAATCAACACACAATTAGATTTTGAGTTCGAGCTTGAGCTTTTAAAATGAAGAAATTTCAAATAGAGGTCGAACACTTTCTTCTTTATTAAATAAATTATATGCAATCCCAATTTGAATTAATCGAATTAGTCGGATCAACGACAATATAATAGTATTAAGTGGGAGATCAGGGGAGTTAAAAAATGTTGTTGAGGATAATATGTCGTTTGTCCTTAATTACCTACCAGACTAAAAAGTTCTTAATATTTTATTAATTAGTTATTTATTGACATGCATGAACCTATGATTTAATTAATTGAACAAAAGTTCCAATAGTAGAACGCGTTTATTCCAATTTTTGCTAAATTAATTAACACATAAAGTAGGAAAATGCAGGTCCATTGGTGATTTGCATTTTTAGTGAAGGTAGCTATCGATTTGAATATTGGTCAAATCAAAGAGTTTATTTGCTTGATATCCAAGCTTACTTCCTTTTTTTTTTTTTTTTGGTTTTCACCTCCGGTAACATTCAGATTGGAATTCGACTAAATTTAAATTTGCAATGAAAATTACCTACAGTGACTGTGTACTCTATAAGATTAAAAATCCAATAACTCTAATAAATAATGCACGAGTACTTAATAACCACTCCATCAACATCTTTGTTGGTATACAAAGTACTTACATTCAAGCAAAACACGATGATTACTTTTTTTTTTTTTCTGATATAATAATTTGATATTCAAAATTTATTTGTCCGACTAATTTAGATTTTTATCACATATATAAAGCCCATTAAAGAGGGAATCGCTTTCTGCCACGTGTTCCTCAATTTTTAAGACTTGAACTTAAATCTTTAATTAAGAGCAAAGAAATCTCATTCAATCTTATATATACCGCAGCCTTTTGAAGTAATGTTTACCTAGCATTTCTTTCTCAACCAAACTTTTAATAGTCAAAATATTCATATTAGGATGGATATACAAGTTTTAGCTACGTACATACACAATCTTTTGTCTAATTAATTATATGAAAGATCTATCACTAGCTTCTATCTGAAAACTTCTAGATACATGGTATCTATACTAGTCATAGTCTTTTTATATGTTTCCAGAGATAAAATATTTGTTGACTATATTTACTTTCTTTTAGCAATTAATTATGCCTTGACTTCCACTAATAATCATTAGTGTGTATATTATAATTTATATGTATATATATTAAAGGAAAAATAATTACACGGCACGACAAATATAGTCCCTATATATTTGCGATATACACAGTGAGAACCTAAATTTATTAGGAAATGCACCTAATACGCTTGTCTCAAGTTTAAAATATAAATGTATCTCATTAAATAGAGTGACATACAAATAATTTTTTGCCATGGTTGAAATGGTTTTTAGTAATGATATAAGTATATTTCATAAAATATAAGTGTTATACGGTGAAAACATAGTGACATGCATCATGCATAAATACAATATATTTTGCTTACGTGCGAATATATTGTATCCCGCTATAATTTGAATCAAATTATTGCTACGTTTCGTAAATATACAAATTATGACTATGTTTCGTAATCAAAGCTGAAACTATATATCGGTATCTATAGAAAAAAATTTAAAGAAAAAATTATTATATATTTATAAAAATTTGATTATGAATTCAATTATAATTATAGTATTTACTTAAGTACATTCTATAAACTTTAAATTCTGAATTATTATAGTCATATCTTACTTTACTCTCTTGTACATGAATTATTGTTGGCACTAGGAAGTAAGTCAGAACGATGTAGTACAACTCTTTTTTAAGGAACAACATGTACTATGGTACATTGAACATGATAAAAATAGTTCTGTAAAAGCTGGAGGTCACCAAATAAAATATCATAGTGCACCAAACTCTACGTGGTGAATGGAGAAATTAAATGGGCAATCATATATAGTCGCTTTATATAACAATCATCTTTATGAATATAATAATATTTTATTATAATAGTCATTATGTTTTCTATGGAAACGATTTTTTATGTTATATTATACTATATATTTTTTATAACAATAATTTGTTATAATGATTAAAAATATATTAAAACAATCGATTCTACAAAAAGATTTAATTGTATAGCACGATACTTAATAAAAAGTAAAAGAAGAAGAAGTGCAACTCAACTCGATCTCTTTTACTTGGGTCCCTTGTGCTTCTTAAAATGGCTTTCATTTCCAAATAATCTTATCTTTCATACTTGATAAATTCCATCATATAATTGTTGTACATCAATACAAATACCTTCAAATGAATTTCACATCATGTAGTTTACCTTCACACTTGTCCCTATTACCCTATACCCTAGCATGTAGCAAGTTGCAATATCAATGTCCTACATATGCATTACGATATGATGATTTTTTTCTCTTTTTGATCGCGAGGTCTAAAAGACAATTAATGATCTCAGAAATTTCGTTTAAAATGTTTAAGTATGTTCAAGATATAATATGATTTGACGACAACCTTTAGAGCTATAGCTAAAGTAAGATGTAGGATTTTTACTAAAGAATTCAAAGTGTTTGAGATTAGAACTTGAAATGCGAAGATTAATTTTGACCTGACATGATAACATGTCACATCAAAAATAATATATAATAAATATTTTTTTATTGTCAAAGATAAACTTCTCCTTAAAAGCATTGCTATAATAATGTGCACAATTACAATATGGAGTCTTTTCTGATAAAGGAAAAAAAAATAATCTTATCTTTCGTACCCCAATTCCATCATATAATTGTTGTGCAAGTTATCCCAATTCCCATGGTATACACTTGTCCCTAAAACCTAGCAAGTTGATATATCAAGAACCTATAAATTGTGTGCATTACATATACGATATAAGGTCCTTATATTCTCCCACTACTTAAAGTAACATTTGACTTCTATGGATAAATAATATGATTTTTCGATAAAGAATATTCAAGTAATCACTTTTCAAATGTGGTAATTTTGCCTCCCAAGATATAGCTCACTTCTGATGTTTCGAATTTGAACGACAAACTCTTGAATAGGGGCAGAGCTAATGAATTAGTCACGAATTTTGCTGAATTCAATAACTTTAGTTAAAGCTCTGAATTTGTAGCAATAAATTTATTAAATGTATAAATTATTAATTTAAAATTCAATATCTTAAAAGGATTAGAATTTGAATTCATAAACTTCAAATTCTGACGCCGTGCTTGCTATTGAAAAGGTTACAAGTGCTCAACCATTTGTATGTTACTCCCTTCGATTCCTTTTAAGTGTCTTTCTAACCTTTTAAAAATAAACTAAAATAAGTGACATTTTAAAAAATAATCAAGAATACACTATTAAATTCTTCTTTTTCCAACTTATAAATGTTAATGTAGTACTCAAATGACCCCTTTATTTTAATTAATATAATTAACTAAACTTTTTAATGGTGTGCACACCCTAAAAAGGCACTTGAATACTCCCAACATGATATCACAAATAATAATAAACATTTTTTATTTGTATACAAGATAGAATCTTTTTAGTGTTTAGTCCCATCAATATTGAAGAGGGGAAGCAATTGCATGTTCAAATTTGTTGCAATTTGTGGCTGAGGGCATAAAACATAAAGTATTTTTCCTGTGGACAAGTGTAATTTAGAGGCGCAACCAAGTGTTCCCAATATGACTAGAAAAGCATAAATTGGATATTCTCCTCTTGCAATTATTAAAGTTTTTTTTGATAATGTTAACTTAATCCTTAATTAACACTTTAATTCACTCCACCAAAAAGTTTCATTAATAATTTAGCATGTACTTAGAAGTGGAAAAGGGTTGAAAAGTTTATTATTATTTTAATTTAGACCCAACATATCATGATATTTCATGTCTTTTCCTACTTTTTAATGCATCATTCATTATGTAAACAAGAAAAAAGTTTATATGCCGTCGTTATAATGTTCATTTACATTTGCTTAATAAAATAAAGTATATATACTTTCATCACTTTTGCAATTATTTTATAATTTCCCCATTTGCTTCTCCTATTTTTCTTTTAGGAAGTCTCAAAATAGAATCAATTTCATTTTAAATTAAAAGATTGTCATACATTTTTAAATACTACAAAAATATTATATTTTTAAAACGCAAATCTATAAAGTGTTGAAATATTTGCTTTTAATTATTTTATATTAAACTTTAAATTGTGTAGGTCAAGGACTTTAAGTTCATTGAATTTTTGAGCATGAGGAAACATATTACACTCCAATTCAATTATATCGCTTACTTTCACTTTTTAGTTGGTTCAAAAGGAAAAGATCCATAATTTTATCCTTCATGACGTTCCTGTGTGTTTAAAGCTATAAATATTTTTTTTAAAAATAACGTGTCCCAATTCAAGGAAAAGATCCTCGCTCTTAATAAAAGGAACATAAGGAATAACGAGTTCTCTCTCACCTCGTCAGGTGAGTATGTCTTCTACTAATTAGTCTTAACCACATCTTCCCCTAGAGGAGTTCAGTGTATGATTCATATTCCTAAATTTCACGTCTACCCTATCCAATTATAGAATGGTGGTGGGGGTGTGAATCCTTAGATATTTTAGAATAAAAAATTTATGACAATACATTGATTTTATAAAATAATGTGAATTAATATTCCTATGTTTGTTTGAATTAGAAAAAATGTTGGGGAAGACTCATTCAAAGTCAGCCAGTACATTGGGTAAAACCCAACATGTGTGGATCAAATACCTACCAATAAATTATGGGGCCCAAGACACTTAACCGACAAACAGAAGACCTGTCTATTAAAGCCCACTTAGGCCCACCAAAAGATGGTAAGTTTCATTTTCATGCTATTTATAACTCTTTATAACTTTGTATATTCATCGTCAATTTAATTAAAGAGTCATCATTTTGTTACCATGCATTTATTTGATTGTATTTTTATTTTTATTTTTTTGAATGAGTTATATTCCATTATAGTCCAACCGTCTTGGCATTGGCAAATGGCAATACCAACAACTTGCACAAAATTGTTTTGAAATTTGCAACCTTCAACTTACTTTCCACTCCAAAAAAATCAATTCTATATAATAATTTTGTCTATTATAAGTCAACTTCAAAATTTGTCTATTATAAGTCAACTTCAAAATGAATCTGTTGGGTAAAAAGAATGGTGTGACATGTGGCGCGCTAATGCGATTCGATGTATTTAGTGCCTCCTCAAATAGTTTGAAAATGAATGTGCGATACGATAGAAAACCTTATTTACTAATTAAAAATTAGCTCAAGTCTCGAAACAATACCCTTTAAATGAGTTGGGGAAGGGGTGGTGGTTTTGTATAGTAACAACTAAGGTTGTGAATCAGTCGTCTTTAATAGTGTTTGGCTCCCTATCTAGTTTTTGGGCAAATTCTACCAACATACCATCAATTTTTTTTTTAAGATTCTTGTTGAATCTTTCCACCTAAGTTATATCGATTTGCAAGTGATTATACAAGAGAAAATCAAAGTCTTAATGAGATCATTAGTCGCTACAAGGCTCACATGGTAGCTAAAAACTATAACCAACAATAGGATATAAACTATGTTGAAACATTTGGCATCAAGAATGATTAGGTGTGTTTTGTTTGATAAGGAAAAGAAACTTACAATTGACACTCAAAGGCTTGAGGAACAACTAAAAAAAATTTAGGTTAAAACTAGATTTATGCGAACTCGTCTATCAGAACATAACGTGAAGCTAATTATTACAGATCGAAAGGTTATTAAAGATAATTGATCACACTTAAAGGCTACATGTTAATTAATCACACAAAAAATTAGATTAACACTAAATACATGCTAACTTACCAACTAAGGTACGTATATGAAATAGGAAAAAGTAGGAGATCCAAATGTCAAGTTGTGATAATATGGGGGTGTCCACGTAAGACACTTTCTATTCTAGACATGTCATGACGTGGCCAACTTGATATGTTCCTTTCATTTAGGGAATTGCCGTCTGTTAGTTTTCTTTTTCTTTATATAGTAATATTCTACAATAACAATCATTTTGCTTCCAATTATTTTCATTTTCTTTAAGTCTTTTCACCAAAAATATCATTAATAATAATAAAGAAGAAAAAAAGAAAAGAAAAAAAGTGACTAATTTATTACTCGTGGCTTGTATGTAGAGGACCAGCTATGTGTTTCTCTCCAATAAGATTATTCATTTAACCTAATTAATAATTATTGTTTTTAGTCTTTAAAAATTAAAACTACGTGCTTTTAAGAAACTACTTTCGACCATTGTACACGATTTGCCTTTCCACTATTTAGACTCTTATGACCAAATCCTAATTCTAGAAAAATTAGGAGTTAAACATAAGATATTTTATATGTTTTATATTTTACTAGTGATGGATCAAATTACAGTGGCAGCCAAAAATTTTATGAAGGGTGTCCAAGCATTGAGTAAGTAATTGTTCTTTTTTTTCAAATGAGTGCACCAAAATTTTTAAAATCAAAATGTATAATAGTTAGCTCTAATGAGTTCATATTTAATTTAATAGGAAGTGAATAAACGACGCAAAAAAAAAAAAAGAGGGAAGAAAGTTTATCCTAGAAAGAAACCACTTTAGGCTTTCAGGAGTCTTTGGCGATGACGATATTAACAAGAAGACACAAAGAAGGTAGAGCAGAATCAAAGAAGAGTTTTAAAAAAAATAGTGGAACATTTTTGCTTTTTGATTTTGGCAAAGTTGTAAATTTTTTGAAAGTTTTACCTACAAAATTTAATGTAAAGTAAAAAGAAATTCAAAAAGATACCTCGGATACGAATTTAATTGGCTATTGATATTTTTATTTTTTTAAAAAAAGTTTACGAGAAAATCAAATCTCTTGGTCACTTACAAATTGAATAACAGAAAATAATTCTGATCTCTTACGTGTAAATAAAGATATCATATAAAAAGATCATAAAAAATATGAAATTGTTAATAAATAATAACAAATTTCATAAAAAGTTAAGTGAGTGAAGGTGCAAGTTAGTATTGCTCTTTAAAAAAATGAGAAGTAAAATGCAGCTTAGAACCTGCAAACACACATACGGGTAACCAAATTTTTGCCGAGCAATTTCGACCAATGAGCTACACCACAATCTTATTTCAAGGGTGTTCAAAATATTATATATACTTCTACTACATAGAATTTTACCTAAATATACCGTGTTATATTCCGACGAAGGGTGTCCAATCAACATACTGTAGCTTCGCCCCTGGATCGAAAGATGCAACACTGAAACAAAGGTTTTTTCCATCACGAATTGATTGAACGTTTGTGTTATAAAACATGTTGCTTATTTCGTATTGAATCATATTTCGTAGTGAATCAACTCAATAGGAAATATTGTAGCTCCGCCCTTGGATCAAAAGATGCAACACTGAAACAAAGGTTGTTTTCATCACGAATTGATTGAAAGTTTGTGTTATAAAACATGCTGCTTATTTCGTAGTGAATCAGATTTCGTAGTGAATCAACTCAATAGGAAAATACATGATGGGAAATAAATTCTCACTGAAATACGTACTGAGAAGTTTACTAATTTTTTTGTGTGAGAATTATTATTTATTTTCTCTCATATTCAATCAAAATTTTGTGGGAATAACTACGAACCATTTTCCAGTGAAAAAATTCAATGGGAAAATAGTGACTTTTTTCTTAGTGTTGAGACTATTGACTTTCATCCAGATAAAGATAAATACAAGATTTAAATTTAACAAAAAGAGTTTGTTAAATATTTAATGAAAATCAAAAGTATTAATTTTTGACTAGTTTAAAGGACTAAATTTGTTCAAAGCATACTTTACGAATTATTTTAAACTTACCTCCAAACATAAGGGACCATTTTTTGTCATTTTAAACTAGTGGAAGAGTGCCACCAGAAAGGGATATAACGTCGATGCTAGTATGGAGAAAGGGGTTATGTATTCCAACTCTAATCAATAGCCATTTCATGCATTTCTTTTCCTTTTTTAATTGATCATAATATCTTGTTCATCATTTCTTGAACTTTTATATACCTATTTAAAACATTCGTGACAATTTTATATTGATTTATCCTGAGAAATGAACGTTAAGTCTAAGTTAATCACAAAAAATAGTAAGTATTGTTAAGACCATATAGAAAGAGTCCAAATGACTTAGCTCTCAGCCCCACGTACGTCCAGACCTGCCAATTGGAGGTTGAGCAATATAACATGAGGAATTAATGTTACGGTAAAGGACAAAGTATGAAAATATCTATTTTGGTACTCCTATTTATTAAATAGCCTAGGTTTACAAGTTCTAAGCCATCTAGAGATAACCTCATCAGATATATGAGTCTGAAGTTGAAATTATTAAAGTGTCATGTTTGAAGTTGAGCTCCGCCGCGCCAAAGCTTATCACATCTACAGTTTGGAGAAAGATAGATCAAATGTAGATCCGAAGAAGAAGAAGATGACATGGCAATAATAGTCGGAGATTTAGTTTGAAGTATATTAAAATTGACTAAAATTTAAATAACTTCTTTTATTGTACGATATCTTTTAAATCGTGGTGTCATTACTATTACAATTACATTGACATACTTGACTTTGATATCATATAAAAAAAAAATGGACTCGTACCAAACTCAACTACCTAACGAGACAATTAATAATCCAATGTGAAATACTTAACACCATCTGATTCATTGATAATGAAATGAGATTGTTTTGGATTAACATTACCTAATTTGTTTTAACAAGAAAGAATCCAATGAAAATTACTTAAGTTAATTTCTGGTGATTAGGTTGAATAATTGATCATCAATCAATATCACATGAGAGTAATTGTTATAAAGTTGTGAACAAATTTTCTTTTGACCTATCTATAAGACAAAAGGGCTATTTTTATGAATTTGTCCTTTGCCTTGTCATTATTTAACTATACCAACGAATGTTTGAATTAAGAAAAGACCCCACATTCTTGGCTCAAATATCCAATTGCCTTTCACTAGCACCCTTGATTATTTATACCTCCATGTGCCCTTCCGATATAATCCTCTTTAAAATGGGGCCACTTTTAAGGTGTGGGAAAATGGATTGAAGGCACTATCTCTTATGAGTTTACTATATTTCTTTTTTGTGTGTAGATAAAGTTATGTAGGGAAAAAGAATTGTCATAATTCTTTTGGAGTATGGCTTTATACTGTATTCACATTGGTTTACCATAAAAGCATTATCATGTCAACTCTGGCTAAAAAAAGTAATGACTTTGACCCTCTTTAATACATGAACAATGTGAAAATTTGGTCTTTGAATAATCAATGGGCATCTATTGTCTTAGGGTGTGTTAGGTATCGGAGAGACATTTTTCAGAAAATATTTTTTATTTTTTTTACATTTATTTATAGGAAACTATTTTGTTATTTTCACAGAATAGAGGTAAGACTGTGTACGTATGCACCACCCTATTCAGAACGCGCTTATGGGATTGTATAGGGTAATTTTTTGGTTTGTCAAATTATTTTAAAAAATATTTTCTCTAATTAAACAAATTCTTTAAAATTGAGGAATTTCCCAAATCCCAATCCTTAACCATCCCATCTCTCGCGACCTTGAAATGCTACTTCCCACCCCATTCCACTCTCATAGTGTCACTACAACAAAAATAGCTTTTAGCGGTAGTAAATACGTACATTAACAAAGAGTGGCTAAAACCTTTAACGATATTAGGTATTGTTATTAGATTTATGTCGCTATAGGCTTTAGAGACATTTACAAAGAGTGTGAACAGCTAAAATAACATATTTAGCGATAATAAAGCTATTGCAGTTAATTAATTACTGCTAAAGATCATTCTTGATGTAGTATGTTGTGCTTGATTATATATAAATATTTTTGAGATAATATTTTTTTTACTTGCTCACCAAACATTGAAAAAATAAGAAGAAAAAAAAGCATTTTCTTTCCTACCAGACACACCTAATTTAATTTTAATTCCTTGAAGCATGTAGCCTGCCTTTTTGCATTTAAAACAGCTTCATTAATGCTCTATTCTAGTAATTTATTTATTATTTTAAATAAAAATATTTGTTGTTTTGGTTCAGGTTCTTTTCTTGCAGTTGGTAGTTTTTTCAGGTAAAGTCGGTTGCCTTAATTTGCACATGTATACTTTACTTATTGTCCAATATCACGACAAAGAAAAAAATTATTAGGAAATCACAAGTAGCACTATTATATTTTCAAAAATCACCAAATTAAAACTAATTTTACATATCCATTTATTTTATTAAGTTAAAGATTTGTTCTGTCGATTTGTGATCAGGAGGTGACAACAACTTGTAATTAACAAAAGATTATGAAGTGATAATCGAGTTCATTCGAATCCCTTTGTAATAGGAGCACTTTACAATATTCTTAAATTTTTGAAGTTGATTGGTGCAAGTTGAGCTTATTTTATTCTTCATTTTAAGGAAATGTAGTTTTTCTGGGGGAGGGTGGGATGGGTGTGGGGTTAACTAAATATACTCTCTCCGTCTCCTTTTATGTGACATCGTTTGTCTTGACACAGTGTCTAAGAAAAAGAAGGGAAGATTTTTGAAATTTGTGTAGTTGAACAAATCATTTCATTAAGTTTAAAATAAGTATTTTAAAGTTAAATTGTTTTTTAATTATAGTAATATGTCATACTTTTTGGGACAGATTAAAAAGAAATGGGTGCCATATAAAATGAGACGAAGAGAGTATAATATTTGTAATCTACTAACTCAACTTGTTCAGAGCTGTCTCGTGTAGAGTGGTCCATACAAGTATATGTACAATATGTCCTACGGGTTGATTGAGCCTGATAATTTTATTTCAAACACGATATTTATATTTTAGAAGTCTACTGAACGTTTACTAATATCAAATACTGAAACTGTTAACTCAATTAATGAGTTTAGTGACATTTAAAATTTATAAAAGTTCAAATCTTGAATCTATCTATATTTTTTATTAGTGAATTTTATCATTTTCAGAATTTGAATCAGAGACGTGTGAAAGATGAATTGAGATAATGTGAGCAGGTGGAGAGAGATGGCAATTGATAATGAGGATGCATGTGGAGAACATGCCTCTGCAACATGTAAAGAGGATGGGAAGATCTACATTAAGAGAAGCACAATTTGCTCTTTGTCATATTGCCAATGATCATCTAATTAAATTTCCAAATTAAAAAAAAAGCCATTTTCTTTAATTTCTTTATCACTTTGTTGTTTTCAAATCTAAGTCAAACAAAAATATCTTGGCATCCTATATACTTTCACCTTTTTTGCTCAATAGTCAAGTGACATTTGAGCATCTTGTGGTGTGCATATGTCAGACGGACGAATTTAGAATTTGAAACTGATGAATTTCTATAACAATTTTAAAATAATAGTAATATATAATGATAGTTGGTTTACAACTCAAATACTTTTAAATATTTAATGAATTTTTCAGTACATATATAAGATTTGAGCAAAAGTTATTAGTTTTTGTGAATTCATACTTTAGATTTTGCATCTGCCACAATAGTTTACGATTCAACTATTAGCTAATTCCGCAGAATCTACTAATTTTTTGCCTAAATTTCATATTTGTCTTAAGAAGCTTATTTAAATTGTACAATTATTAAGAATTCAATAACTCAAAAAAGATTAAAATCTTGGAATCATATACTTCAAATTGTGATTTGAATTCTTATAAAATATTATAAACAATCTGTAGATGTAACTGAAACTCGAAACTACATTAATACTTCAATTAGTAATTAATCTCATAGCAATTCTCTTAAGCATAGTGCAAATTTAAAATTTAAAATTTATGTGTTTCTAATTTGACATCAAATTAATATATAATAGTATAAAGTCAACACCTTCGCAAAATTATTAGGTTCTTGTAAATCCGTAAACCTTTGAAATATGTCTCTTGTAGCTGTGACTCCATGTGCACTATTTTGATCTTCTGACTTCTGGCCCCTTATCATCAATTTAGTTAAACATTCATAGAGGCATGTTCATTTATTATAAATCATGAAAATTAAATATCAAGTGGTCCTTATAGCAATAAACCGATGTCATATTTGCATTAATGTCGTGCCATATTTGCATCTTTCAAAAACATTTAGGACCAGATAGCAATATCATTAATGATAGTCCAAGTCACAATTAATCCCTTAATTAAAGTAGGTAATGACCTGAAAGATTCTCATACTTGACTCCGTTTGTCACCTAGACCCTTCTACTCATGATTTTGTCAACCGAACACTTAAAGTTATTAAAACACGTTATATTAAACCCCTCTGACTGTTAACCAAACTTATGTGGCGTTTATTTGCTGAATAGGATGAAATGTGTGGTTACACGCGTTTAAAAGCAAGTGAAGATAAAAAATTCAATTAAAAAAAATATTGAAATTAAAAAAATATAGATAATGAAAAGAAATAAGAAAAATCCCCTTCTTGGCTTCTTTCCCCATTCCTTTACTATTACTCTTCTTCCTCATAAGTTACCATTGTCGTCATCATCATTGCCCCTCGCCCCTGCTCTCTCCCCACTTCATTTATCTTTCTCCAATCTCCATCCTTTTTTTATGATACTTGTTTTTTATTTTCCTCTTTCACACAAGAGGTTTACAGAGAAAAAAAGGGAGAAGAAACAAATACAATAAGAGAAAACAAGATTGAAATGACAAATAGATGAAAAGGTTTAGAAAAGAGAAAAAAATGAACCTCTTGAAAAATTAAAATTTTCTCCACTTTCAATTTTGATGGATCTTTCGGCCAAAGTGGCCGGAGAGACATTTTTTCTGGTGAATCAATTTTAAAAGGCTGATTTTGAAGATGAACATGAGATTTTTTTAAAAAATAATAAAATAAAATATTTGTAATGATAAAAATGATATGGCAATTTTTGTCTATGTGACAATTTTTACCTAATGTGGATAATGATGTGTCATCCACATCAGTGCGATTCAGAGACACTCATGCTCAAAGGTGTTTAAAATAACGTATTTTAATAACTTTAAGTGTTCGGTTGGCAAAGTTATGAGTAGAAGGGTCTAGGTGACAAATGGAGCCAAGTACGAAGGTCTCCCAAGTCATTTCGCCATTAAAGTACAGAAAATGTTGATGCCTACGGCACAATATATCACATGTACGAATATACTGTTCTAGTCTTGATATATAGAGTTACGTAGGATTTATTATTAATTTTAGAGGTAATTAATATGTCATAAAATTAATCGAAATGTACACAAAGTGATCTGAAATCCACGATTCTCAATTATTATTGAGTTTAGATTGACGGCAAAGATTGTTGTTATCATAATTGAACACGTGTATACATTAAGAATGTGAGTTTAATGTATTTATTGGTCCATAAGGATCATTATCTATCAAAAATCAGCCGTTTAATTAAATGTCTTTTTAGTATATGGTCACTACATAATATATTTTTTAATGTTATATATACGCCTACTTTTTTTTGTGGGGTTTGGAGTCATTTATGACATGTAGGGGACTAATACCTGTCAATCAAATAAATCAATTCTTAAATATGCAAAAAAAGATATGGCTGTTAACCTATAATTTGAAATCAATTAATTAAAATAATAATTTTAACGGTAAAATCACTGATCTCTTCAACTCTACAAGTCCAAGCAAAAAGAATCTTCAACTGCAATCCAATTAAAATAATCAAAAGAAATTAGTTGCGGGCCATAATAATTTTTTATAATATAAAGTTTTCCCCTATACCTTTGTTTAAGAGTGCAAATCTTAATACAAAAAGATAACGTATTGATAATTATAAATTTAGATGGACCTAACCATCACTTACTTCATTCGAGAAGTTAATAGTAGTTTCTCTCTTTTTCTTTATTTTTTTATTTTTTTATTTCTTAATGTCAACTTTTTTTTTTCTTTGTAAATTTTTCATAGGATATCATATATACCATCAAAATATTCTGTCTATTGTTCATTTTAGGTAGAGATTTTAGGTTGTGTTTGGTACGTATGAGAATGTTTTCTTAATTAGTGAATTTTTCACTTACCTTTTTATTTTTGGTTAATAAAATAATTAAGTTAAAAGTATTCATATGTAATCTAGTAAATATCACGAGGTTGGGTAGAATGGATTGAGGAGGCGGAATTTGGTGGTGGCAAGCATGGGTTATTGAGTGGATAGTAGAAGACAATAAATTTGGAATATCACTTACGAAATTTATTTTTCCTACTTTCATTAGTAAAGTCAGTTTGCTCATTTTAAAAAAAAACATTTTAAAGAAGAAATATTAATCAAAACACACCTTAGGCACGATTTTCACAAAAGTGGGTCGGTTTTATATGTTATGTAGATTCGGTGTGAGGATATCTTTTTAGTAGACATAACGTTCATTGATCACTCTTCATTTTTGCCTATGAAAAATAATCATTTTCAGATATAGACGAATTCAACTTTTTAAGATTCTTAGTGTTGAATTTCATATATTGTTTACGATACTTTTTATTACAATTATAATAAATTCAATAAAAATTTATATTTCACGTCGAAAGTAATAAATTCAATTGGATATGTGGCTATAATAATATATCTGCCCTGCTCATCTTTATAGTGTTTAAAATTCATTGGTCAAACTCCATATGACCATCATGGAAGTTTCACAATAACTTTTTTTTTTTTCAATTACTATTGTTAGAAAATGGCTATTTTTAAATTTTACTCAATATATTTTATACTCATCTAAATTTGAATTTTTTTATAAGTAGAGCCAAAAAGGTAGATGTGGGTGCAGTTTGACCTACTGTATGATTTTATTCTTCTCGTGGGCATTAATTTAATTTAATTTAATTAAATTATATGAACCACTTCCTTGAAATTCACTTCAATTTATTGGATAACCAGCACTAATTAATTAACAAAATTTCTTACTAATGGAACATTTTTCAGGTGTGCTAAACTAGAAAATTCCTACACCAAAGGGGGTGACATTGTTTAATAGAAGAAGGGATAAGAGACTTAATTAAACTATTAAGAAGATAAACTTAAGACCACCATTAATTGCCATTAATCACCATGCACCTTCATCCATTTTCATTTCAACTTTTTCTCAAGATATTATTATTATTTTCATTTCCTAATTTGTCTTTTTGGTTGTATGTAGCAATTACTTAATTTATTAAACTTGTGATCGAACTTCACTCCTTTTGGATCTTGCTTCTATTCTTTTTCATTTCTTGTTTTTTAGGAAGAAGGAAAGAAAAACGCAAAACATAATAATTTATCTCGAAGGTAAACCATACATATCGAGGTAAAATGATAAATACTAATTATACTATATCTTCACTTTTATTTGATATTCTGAGTCAGAAATATTGATAGTTTTGATTGTTTTTGTCATAGGATATTCGATTTTCTAAACCATTTATATCTCTCATATTTAAACTAAGTGCTCAATTATATATGATTGAGATGCATGAGCTTACCTCATATATTCACTTATCAATAACTTAAAAGCTTAATTTAACTTGCTAAACTTCCCACTTGACAATATACAAGTGAAAAAGTATATATTTTTTTTCAAGATGTCCATCTTCTACATGATGTCAAGCATTTACATGGACATAAATTATCCTCCAACACTATGAAGTGAAGTAAGTACTTTTTTTTTTAATAACACACAAAAAGCTTACATCATTCATTTGGGACATAACAATAAAAATGAAATGATCTATCTTTGCCTTTATTTCTATTAATAGTAAAACGTAGACATTTTTAATCAAAAGGGTGAAGATTTGTAACATACATTCTACACACACCTTATTAAAAATTGTATGGAAAAAAACATTGTTATTGGTGAATGTGAGAGTCCACCCAAAGTATTAAAAATGGATGAAAAAAGAAGAAAAAAGAAATGATAGGGGGGCTAATTGGATAGAAGAGAAACGTGTGGGACATATATTGATAGGGACATAGATTTAGGTTAAGTGGAGAAATTAAACCCGACACGTGGTTAAGAAGTGACCCTTGTTAATTGGGTCGAACGCGGGTTTTAAGCCGAGTGGGAATGGACCAATTAGAACGCACCCAAATATAACACATTTCACTTTAACCGAAAGTTGCCTTTGCTTGGCCCATTTAGGAAACTTGGTCAAACACTCTAACTTTCACCCCCCATACCCGTTCCCTCCTCCCCCACCCCGACTCGAATTGAAAAAAATTATTCGCACTCAATATTAACATTAGATAAATATATATATAATACATGGTTAGATATCTGAATAACAATCAAGTTTTTTTTGAACGAACCGACATTATTGAAAAATTACTATTTTGCCATTGAAAATTTTCAACGAGAAATGTTGGAGATTTATATGGATATTTTGATTAAATCAGTGGGAAAAAAAATAGTGTTTTCACTCAAAAAAGTTAGAAAGCTTTCCAGTATTTTTCAATGAGCTGGTTCAAGAAATGGATGGGAAAGTCATGTTTTATAATATGAATTTATCATTGATACGCGATAAGAAAAATGTTTTTGTTTTTGGTAGTGCAAATTTTATGTTAAGTCATATTATATGTCTTTTGTAATAACATTTTACCAGAACAATCAAGTTTTTCTTTCACGACTTTCATATTTATGTCATATTATGTGCTTCTATAATATCATTTTGCTAATATCAACAAAAGAAAAACATTAAGATACATGAGGTTGTTATGGAAAAGTTCGATTGTTATATATTTTCACGCTAAATCTATCACTTATTTATAGATAAAGATAAGATATAGGTGGTAGATATTTTTACTTTATTTGTGAGTTTTATAATTAAACGCAAATATCTCTATCTACTATATTATTTTTATCATAATTTGATGTAAATATTCAGTATAAATGATATTTCGTTAACCAACAAGAATAGGAAATTTTGCTTTATTTGTGATTTTTGTAACTAAGTTATCTTGTTTAATGTAAACATTGATTACAAATGATATTTCGTCATTAAGTTCTAAAAGGAAAAAGAATAAACACAACGTAACTTTTGTCTAATTTATATCCAAAGCAAACTTAACTACCTTAGTAGTGCTTTTTCCATTTTCTGAAACTCTTTTCTCAACAACATTTTTTTTATTTTCAGAAACTTGAATCTCAAACCTCTAATAAGTGAAAAAATCTCGAACATCTCATTGTAATAACCGATATTGGTCAACTTTTCTTTTCACATCAAATGCTTATCTTTGACCACGAAGTTTGTTCAAGAAAATAATAAGGCTTAAGTCATATACAGCCCTTTAAAGTTGTTCACATAATTCACTTAGACACCTTAATTATGACTTGTACCTATTGAACACTTAAACTATTCAAAATATTTATCTATTAAACACAAAATGATTGTGTGGCAAAATAAGTGTAGCTCACTCTGGTGGAGCGCGTGATTCCAAATTTTGATAATTTTTTTTTTTATAAATTTGTCATTTTTTGACACGTGGCATACAATAACTAAAAGAATAATAATCTTAATTTTTGTTTAGAAAACCCACCCCACACTTCTTTACCGTCTTCTTCATTCTATTTCACAAAATCTCTGTTCTCCCTTTTGGTTCCATTAATTTTTCTTCTTCATTTTTTATTTAAGGAACAAATTGAGTCTGAAGAAATATATCAGGATAAAGTGTGTTCTTAGCGCCAATATTATTGTCGAGAAAACATCAACTAAAAAAATAACCAGCCAAAACTGAAAAAATCAAAAGAGATTACTGATAAAGATTGTCATTGAAGTTGTAGAAGAGTATTTCATTAAAACAATAAAAAATAGATTGCGTGAAATTCCAGCGAAACTCTACTTTTTCCGGCAAAACTAATACGAATTTGAAAATTATTTTCTTTCAAATTGCTCAACAATCAAACCATAAAGAACCACGAAGAAGCAGAATATACAAATTTCAATTGAGTTTTAAAAAGAAAGTGAATTTAGGAGTGGCGGCTGTGTGTTCTGAGAAGAAAAGGGGAAGATGAACACGGGGTGGTCGCGTGGGGTGGTGGAGGTATTGTGCTGAAAAGAAATTGGGGAAGGATGAATTTTTTCTGTTCCTTTTTTTTTGAGGGGCTAAACACATAATTTTCATTTTATTTTTTTCTTGTTATATGGGTCCATGCCACTTGTCTTTTTTTTATTGGTCACTATGCCACATCATTCACAAGTGTATTAACACACTCTATTTTTAGTTGATTGTCAGAAAATGTTTCGATAGGTATAATTTTTAACTAATAAAGGTGTTCAATTGGAACAATCCTAAGATAAAATATCTAGATGAATTATGCGGACAACTTTAAGGGTCGATGTCTTAACCCAAATAATAATGTTAATGCCTTTATCTTTTTCTTTTCCTTCTATTTGCTATTCTTTCGGTGTTAAATTTCTTTGATACTCCCTATTTTAGCATAAACTTTTGACTTATTTGAAAAGACTTGTAACTTTTTGCAGCTCTCTAGCATATAATTATGGATTAGATATACTTACATTAAACTCAATATTTAAACTATAATTACTCTTATCATATTCAAATATAATTTCTTTTAATTTCTTCTTCTTTTAGTGTTGAGGCTTGAGAGTTGGAGAACAAGAATATTCCTCTTGTCAACTTTTGATTTTGAGGAAAATTATTATTATTATTATTATTATTATTATTATTATTATTATTATTATTATTGTATATACAAAATAGATCTAAATAAAAACTAGAAAATTCACAAAAAAGGATTAAATATTTAAAAAATTAAACCAACAAATATGATGTAAGAGAAACATGTACGTGTCTCAAAAAAATTCAGTAATCAATAGGTTATATACTTCACACATCTACTATAGTATCATCATTAATACAAATGAGCTTGACAAGTTCCTTCTAAGTATCAGTGGTGGAGATACTCTTTTATAAACGAGTATAATTAAGCATCGTTGATTGTTCTATTGATTCATATATATGAAACTTCATTTTCTAAGGGAGAGTGGACTAAAGTTGTTGCTTTAAAATAATACAATGTAGACATTAATTTAGAATAAAAAGTTTTAAATTTTGCAACATTAAACCCTGAACTTAAAAATATATACAAGTTGAGTTGTAATAATAAGCCGATTTCACTCACAAAATCTTGCATACAGAATTAAATATAATTTTCAAATTTCTTACTATTAATTTGTAGGAAAGAAGAAAATAAAAGCAAACGTTTACAACATAAGATCATACTCCCTCAATCTCTCTAGTTCATATTGAGTGGAATATTTTTCATAGTTCAAAATAATTCAATTTTTTTTAAAGGTCCAGAGAATTATTGAAACTTTTTTTTATCCTTCTTCTTTATGGAGTTTTTAACTATTTTAAATTTACTACGAGAATAATTTGAAAATAATAAGTAGGATAATAATGAAAAATAACCTTTGATTTGTGTCCTTAAATACTTTTTTTTAAGAAATGTGTCATACCCCAAATCCCCAACAAATTTACTTAAGAGTCTGTTTGGAAAGCCACCTGGTAATTGAAATTGGTGTAACTGTTAGGGTTGTAATTACCAGCCTAGTAATTACACCATCTAGTAATTACACTAACCTGTTTGATTGCGATAGTGTAATTACACTGTAATTACATATGCCCCGT
The DNA here is from genome assembly GCA_035578085.1 of Solanum pinnatisectum. Lineage (NCBI taxonomy): Eukaryota > Viridiplantae > Streptophyta > Magnoliopsida > Solanales > Solanaceae > Solanum > Solanum pinnatisectum. Next base: position 41,753,189 of record CM069082.1, on the reverse strand, counting down.
TTGGATGCCACAATGTAATTACACATGTTGTGTTTGGATGCACAATTGCAATCATAAAATTATATTAAATTTTAAAAATAAAAATTAATTAGTTAAAATTTATACTGGACAAATAAGAAACTTTATAAATAATATTAAATTAAATATTCAAGAGATATATTCTTTTTTGAAAATATATTACTTAATAAACATATGTTCTTAACTAATATTATGAAAAAATTATTGATTCATATTTTTTAAAATTAATATATTTCAATTGAATTGATCATAAAAACTAAAAGTATGAAGTTTCTACGAACATCGTTAAATGCATGTTTGATAAAAAGATTAATATATAAATAATATATCATAAATTATTAAATATTTGACAAAAAAATAATCTATCAAGTCTAATTAAAAAATGATTTGCAATGTGAATTCAATATTACTAAAACAAATGAAAATGAAAATATAACGTAAGTTATAAATTCAAAACAAAAAAATTAACATAATACACTTATAGCAAATTTCAACATAGCATACATAAATATGATTTATTTTTATTTTTTTTAAAAAAACGTAAGTCTATAACCTTACTTAACAATAAATTCTATTTTAATTTAAAAATTAGAATACTAATAAAATTATGCTAATGAGAAAATAAGCATGGCATAAAGAAATAGATAATACGAAAAAATTACATAGAATCACGTGAAGTAAGGTTGAGAATGAGAAGAAAATGAAATATAATAATATAAAATAAAAAATAAACTTCATAGAAATTTTTAGAATAATAAAAATAAAAATAGAACTTAGAATAATAGAAGTGAAAAAAAATTAAAAACAAAAAATAAAAATAGAATTAAAAAAAAAAATTAAAAAGTAATCAGCTGATAATTACACCATGTAATTACCAGCAATTCACAGCCTCTGCCTGTGAATTGGAGAGTGTAATTACCCCTGTCAATTACACCAATTAGTTGCTGACCAAGTAATTATCATGTCCAACCAAACATGATAGACAGTGTAATTACACCAATTACACCAAATTCAATTATTAGAGTGTCCTTCCAACACAGGCCCTTAATATGAATTAAAGGGAGTACTAATTTGGATAGAGCCTCTTTCACCCGATCAATTTTTCTAGTCTTTTCAATATGAGTTGTGATGAATTGATTGAGACTCATCCATCCTTAATTAAAGCTCTCAGTTTAAACTTTGAATATAAAAAAGAAAACTCCGTTCAAAAATGCGCAAAGTCACTCCAACACAAATAAACATAGAGAGTTAGGTAGTATTGTCAAATTTTTTTCATAACAAAAAATGTAGGGACTCCCACTCCCTCGCCCCACACCCACATGGGTCATTTGTTGTATTAGTAGTAATGTAGTAGTACTAGTAAAGAGTTTAATCCTCCAAATTTGCATTTTTCACATATCCAACACGTGGTCTTCTCTTACGTGTTAGAAGTGGACCATAATTCCACACTCTCCCCCACTCTATATATACAAATCCCCCCCCTCCCCCTTCTCTCTTCTATAAACCAAATCAACTCACCTCAAAAGGAAACCACAACACAACTCTTCTCATTTCCCACCTCTTTTCTCTCTACAAAATTTCTCAACATTTTCCCCTCTCTCAGAACACCAAATTGTACTACTACACAAAAACATCAAAAATAGGTAGCTATGGCCGCTACTACTTCACATGCTACAAATACATGGATTAAGCCTAAGTTGTCAATGCCATCATCAAAAGAGTTTAGTTTTGCATCAAACTCTATTTCTCTACTCAAAAATCAACATAATAGACGAAGTCTCAACATTAATTCCTCTCTTCAAGCTCCACCTATTCTTCATTTTCCTAAACAATCTTCAAATTATCAAACAGCAAAAACTAGTACAATTTCACACCCAAAACAAGAAAACAACAACTCTTCTTCTTCATCTTCTACTTCTAAGTGGAATTTAGTGCAGAAAGCAGCAGCAATGGCTTTAGATGCTGTAGAAAGTGCTTTAACAAAACACGAACTCGAACACCCTTTGCCGAAAACAGCCGACCCAAGAGTCCAGATTTCTGGGAATTTCGCTCCGGTACCGGAAAACCCAGTCTGTCAATCACTTCCGGTCACCGGAAAAATACCCAAATGTGTTCAAGGCGTTTACGTTCGAAACGGAGCTAACCCTCTTTTCGAACCAACCGCCGGACACCATTTCTTCGACGGCGACGGTATGGTTCACGCCGTTCAATTCAAAAATGGGTCTGCTAGTTATGCTTGCCGGTTTACTGAAACAGAGAGGCTTGTTCAAGAAAAAGCTTTGGGTCGCCCTGTTTTCCCTAAAGCCATTGGTGAATTACATGGTCACTCAGGAATTGCAAGGCTTATGCTGTTTTACGCTCGTGGGCTCTTCGGACTTGTTGATCACAGTAGAGGAACTGGAGTTGCAAACGCCGGTTTAGTCTATTTCAATAACCGATTACTTGCTATGTCTGAAGATGATTTGCCTTACCATGTAAAGGTAACACCCACCGGCGATCTTAAAACAGAGGGTCGATTCGATTTCGACGGCCAGCTCAAATCCACCATGATAGCTCACCCAAAGCTCGACCCAGTTTCCGGGGAGCTATTTGCTCTTAGCTACGATGTGATTCAGAAGCCATACCTCAAGTATTTCAGATTTTCAAAAAATGGGGAAAAATCAAATGATGTTGAAATCCCAGTTGAAGACCCAACAATGATGCATGATTTCGCAATAACTGAGAAATTCGTCATCATTCCTGATCAACAAGTCGTTTTCAAGATGTCTGAAATGATCCGTGGAGGTTCACCGGTGGTTTACGACAAGAACAAAGTTTCCCGATTTGGGATTCTGGATAAGTACGCGAAAGATGGGTCTGATTTGAAATGGGTTGAAGTTCCTGATTGTTTCTGTTTCCATCTCTGGAATGCTTGGGAAGAACCAGAAACAGATGAAGTCGTTGTAATTGGCTCATGTATGACACCACCAGACTCCATTTTCAATGAATGTGATGAAGGACTAAAGAGTGTTTTATCCGAAATTCGTCTCAATTTGAAAACAGGGAAATCAACAAGAAAAGCTATAATCGAAAACCCGGATGAACAAGTGAATTTAGAAGCCGGAATGGTGAACAGAAACAAACTTGGAAGGAAAACACAGTATGCTTATTTGGCTATTGCAGAACCATGGCCAAAAGTTTCTGGTTTTGCAAAAGTAGACCTGTTTACAGGTGAAGTTGAGAAATTCATTTATGGTGACAACAAATACGGTGGGGAGCCTCTTTTTTTACCAAGAGACCCCAACAGCAAGGAGGAAGACGATGGTTATATTTTAGCTTTCGTTCATGATGAGAAAGAATGGAAATCAGAGCTTCAAATTGTTAATGCAACGACTTTAAAGTTAGAAGCAACAGTGAAACTTCCATCAAGAGTTCCTTATGGTTTTCATGGAACTTTCATAAATGCGAATGATTTGGCAAATCAGGCATGAATGTGGCTATTACTGAGGAGATTTACCAGAGGGATGGTTTAGAATATACGTCCCCGGAATATCCTCTTTAATGGAGTTCATTTCTTTGATTATTTTTACTTTGTTTTATAGTGTGAGAGATTTTCAGAGGACCAGTTAGTAGCTTGGATGTAGTTAGAAAATTGGAGCTCAGCTGGTTTTTCTGGTTATTCTTTCACATTTGATTGTGCATGAGAGAGTATATATACCTTATTATAGGAATACCTGTAACTCTCTGTTTTCTTGTATATGAAAATCATGGCTTATACTATTTCCACCCTTTTCTCTTTTCTTTGAGTTTCTTTAGTTTTTAATTTGGTGTTCACAGTTGTGTTTTCTTGGTGTTTAATGTGGTGTTTTGACACTTGACTAATCATTGTTTGTGTTTCTTTGATTTCTAATCTCGTCTACGATACTCATGCTGGTAGTCAACGGTGTTGGCTCTTGATTGATTTTTGTTTTTAATTTGGCATTCAATATTAGTGTTGACGCTCAATCAATCTTTGTTTGTGTCTTCTTGATTTCTAATTTAGTGTTGGAACTTTGACTAATTATTAGTTGTGTTCTCCTCATTTTTAATTTGGTGGTCAATATTAATGTTGGCACTCGACGAATCTTTGTTTGTGTTTATTTGGTTTTAAGAATTTGGTATTGGCGCTCGAATAATTTTTATTTGTGTTTTTCTTTGATTTTTAATTTAGTGTTCAATATTGGTATTGACACTCGACTAATATTTGTTTGTGTTTTCGTGGTTTCTAATATGGTGTTCAATACTAGTGTTTGCACTCGACTAATTTTTGTTTATATTTCTTTGATTTTTAATCTAGTGTTCAATATTAATGTTGACACTCTACTATTTTTTGTTTGTGTCTGATTGATTTCTAATCTGGTATTCACTACTGGTATGGTACTCGACTAATCTATTGTATGCATTTTTTGGCTTTTAATCTAGTGTTTAGTACTGGTGTTGGCACTCCACTAATCTTTATTTGTTCGGCACTTGACTAATCTGAATTGACATGGCAAAACTTTTCTTTCAAAAGTAAAGTATTATCTATAAAAAAAATAATAACATTTCAGGATTATATTAAAACTTTTAATTAAAAATTTAAAAAATATTGCTAGTTCTTTATATATTACCACTCTAAAATTACATATATATTCTTTTCGGGGAATATAGGAAGGGAAAAAAATGAAACAATCTTTGTCCTTGACCACTATGTACAAATACCTTGAATTTGACGTGTATATAGCGATAATTTAAATAATTTCTACTCTATTTGGACAGAATCAATAGTTTTGCTTGTATTTATTTGAAAATTGTATTGGATAGATATAAATAATTTATCAAAAAATTAATAATTAATTTTCTTTTTTTTGTAACTTAAAATATTAAATCTAGGTGATCTAATACTTAGCACAAAAGTTTTCTTCTATACTAGATGAAAAGTGATAACTGTGAAAAAGGTGAGAGTTGGTCATTTTTTATTATTATATGCTGACATGAAAGTCTATTTTCAAACATCTAAAGATATGAGTTCATATTTGTATTTATATTAAAAAATTAAAAATATTTATAAGTTTTTATTTGTGAACCTAGTTATTATTTTACTTTAACTTGAAATTATTAGAGAAAACAAAAATACATATACTTCAAAATCTGATTTAGCCTCTTGAGATAGCCACAATTAAAGTGAAAGAAGAAAGAGATATAAACATGTAACACACGCCTTAGATAAGAAGCTCCACGTCAACAAAACACAAGAGATGTTGGGTATATAAGTAAGCAGACCTTACACACTAGTGTTTTAACATTTTGCAGGTCAAGAATCAGAACTGACAATATTACTAATGGACTAAGTTGTATACTCTCTCTGTCCCAATTTATGTGACACTTTTCTTTTTTCGAGAGTCAAACAGTTTAAGTTTGATCGGAAATTTATGCATGAAATCTTCAATTTTTTTGAAATGAAATTTATATATTTGTAAAGTACGTAAAAAGTATTATAAGTCACAACGATTGATAATTTAAAATGTTTAAAAGATCTATGAAAAATTTACGGTTAAAATTAGACTTTCTTGAATCTCAAAATCTCAAAAGTTCCACATAAAATGGGACGGCGGGAGTAGATAATATCAGAGCCGTAATATAAGAGTTGTTGGGTATATAAATAAACATACATTACATAATAATAACAACCCATTTTAAGATTTTACGAGTTTTATACACAAAATAAATAATATCACAAACGAACTGATCCGTTACAACAAAACGATGTTCTATTGCATCAATAACTGAGATAAAAAGTCTGCAGATAATTGGAAGCTAATCAGTTATCCCTAATTGGCGAAAGACGTTGATATCATTATCTTTTTAATTTTTTATTGTAATATGTTAATTGTGGCACTCTCTCATTAGTAGCTTTTGCAAATATTTTTCTTAGAAACTTTGTTAGCCAATCAAAACGTGCAACGTAGCAGTACACCTTTTGGGACTAGAAATTATATTACAGTAAGTTTTTTCATCTTCTATAGTATTCATCTTATATTCGAAATTCACTGATACTGCTAACTTGAGCACGCATTGCATAAAATAAATTTCTGAAAAAAATCTAATATTATTTCATGATACAATTTGCAACGATGTGATGAAAGTAAAAGGATCCATATTGATAGCGATAAAATGTTCTCACTAATTGGCTTATTTGCCAAGTAGAGTCTAATTAAAACGAAAAAAGACTTTGTACTAAAGAAAAAAAATCAATTTTGAAGCTTGAAATCAAAACTTTTAATTTGAATCGCCTTAAGTAATTATGTTACTTTTGTTCCAAAGAAGATTCAGATAGTTTTGGGGATATTTGTAAGCTTTAACATGTCCTCCAAAAACACAAGATATTTTAACTTTTTCCTATTTTTTAAAATTAATATATACTCCTTTTGATTATAATGGACATTATCAAGAATTGGCAAGTACTATTTTTGAAGACAAACAAAAGAAGATTATGACCTACTATATTTAGTATGATTTTATAAATGAAATCTGAAAAGAATAAGATATACACATATCTTATTTCTACATTTGTAGGAGTAAAGTTAAGATACAAATAGAAAAATAATGACATCAAACAGTAAAGATAATCAACGTACACGAAATAACAGTAATCATAAGATTGAAAGATAAAAGATAACCTATAGTTTATTATATAAAATTCTCAATCATGTTGGAGTAGGATAGATGTTTTAGATTTAGACCGCAGCAATTGTGATTTGGTATACGTGAGCTCTTTTCATTGGTTGAGGGGAATTTTTATGAACTTTTTGTCCAATAAAGGTTTTTGATTGGTTAGTGAGTCAAATCATTTTTAGTTTAAAAAAATTCTATCTTAGCTCCAACCATAACGTATAATTATTTAGTGGTCACTGTTTCCCATTTTTAATTGTTCCATTTTTGTATATCATCCATGTGGTTATATAAAGTAACTATCTGCTATAGTTTTAAACAATAATATTGAAGTGATCTTGTTTATGAATCTTTAAAGAAACTCAAGAGCAGATTTGCTTTATAGGAGTTTTATATATAATAACAATAGCAATAACTTAGCCACAAATGTAATTTCACAAATAAAGTCTAAAAAGAATAGGGAAACTATATGCAAAGTTACAGATATTACCTCTATTTTCGTGTTGTAGAAAGTATATAGTAGTGAAGCCACCCTTAGCTAATTTGTCGAAAAATTATATTACGCCTTTTGTTACGTCAAAATTTTAGTCTTTTATTTATATACTATGTTGACTCTCCTTATTTTTATTGTGTATCTATTTTTTTCTATTTTGATACTCCTCAGTAAAAAAAATTGACTTACCGACAAATAAAGAGGTTGTTTTCGATAAGTTTGCTTCTCATTATGAGTAAACAACTATGATAAAAATTGAAGAAAAAAAGTGTTGACAGTAGAAATAATAGTAATAACAAAGTAAATTTGTTTTAATAAGAGAAATAAATTAAAATTAAAAACAAAAAGGACCACTCATGAGATTATTATTGTTGAAGTCTTGAAGATGAAAGGTGCGGTATACAATTAAAGAAGTTAGGTACTAATCCTTGACCATTATCATCCAAATAGGACTGAATTTGAATTAATTAGATTTATTTGTTCATGTCAGTCATTGATTGAGTAAATTACGGCATAAAGATATAAAATAATACAATAAATAATCATTTCTTTGGTCCTCGTAGATCATCAACACTACCAATAAATAATTTAAAAATTAAAGTTTTCATGTATTTGTGCGGATCGTGAAGTATAAAAATGTGAATGCGTACTTGAAAAGGACGGTATATATAAATAATCGTGCATATTTTTGAAAATAAAAAATAAATAAGGAGCAAGAAACTTATAAAGATATTTCAAATTCAAGTTCATGATAATGAAAAGGCCTTATAAAAATGTTGTTTTAAAAAATGAATCTGCAATATGTGAATTTAATTTAATCACATCGCAATGTAAGTACTGAACACGAGTGGGAAAAAATAAAAAATAAATAGTGTACTTTGAAGATAGCAAATGAACTCTACCCAACTTTTAGCTTGATAGCAAATGAACTCTGCCCAACTTTTAGCTTCATTATAATACTTATTTTTTCTTTTAGAGAGATTAAAGTAATGTACGCTCATATTATGTGTATACCATCGAAGGTTGTAACAGGATGTATATGAACTTTTCACACTTAATCATATGTCTTAAATTTAATTTTGAGAAAGAAAAGTATTGACACATAATACTTTTTTATTTAATAAAATTTATTTAAAATCGAACCCAAATCGATCAATCGAATCGAGAAAAAGCTATTGGGTTATCGGTAATGGGTTTGATTATTATTTCTTTTTTACTATTGGATTATCTGTTCTTAACGGTTTGAGTTTTTTTAAACGGGTTTATCGGTAACTCGATAGTAAATTAATAAATTGTATTTATACCATTTGGTATATGAAGTCTTTGACTTAGGGTTTAGTTTCATGCTTTTATTTTTGATTCTCTTAAACGCTCGCTTATTCTAACAATGTGTTGGTGTTTTCTTTTGAGCAAGATGTAATCTGTCAATTCACATGCATGGTTCATTTGATTGGTCACATTGTTTCTAAGGGATTTTCAATGTTTTTTTTTGTGTGTCAATTCTTAACGGTTAAATCAATAATCGATAACCAAATTAATAACAATGGTAAACCGCTAAGTCAATATCTTAATGATTTTATAACAATTTTAGCATAACTGATAACCTATAAGTTAAACCAATAAACTTTAAAATCGAACTGAATTGATCGACATATAACCCTAGTTGAGATAGATTATCATTTTGATAATCAACTTAATTATCAATTAATGGCTCCTATAGATATTTATTGTACTTGTATTGTAAGTAATTCGATTGGACAAATATATTTACGCCGTCAATTTTTATTTGTCCACAAATATATTATAGCAGCTTTAATTTGTTTTGTAAGTCTTCATGCAACTTGGTCAAATAGTCATTTGTATATTTTCTATACTCCTTTAATTATTTTTCTACACATAATAACGCCACTATTGAAAATGAAATGCTTTCTTTTGATAACCACAAAACATATCTTCTTGAATATTCTCAAATGTTAAAAACATTTTCTTTTAAATTCACACCATCTTTTTTAATTTTCAAATCAAGAAAATTTAATGAGCTATTTTTTGTGAAAACGAAAGATATATAGTAATTAAGTAAAATTTAAATATATGTCGCTTTGTCGTTAGTCAAAGGCTGAACTCAACAGTTTTAATACAGATTTTCTATTTATTATAAAATATTAATTGAATATGTATAAATTATGGCGTAATTTAAAAACTATTAACTTAAAAGAATTAGAATCTCAAACCATGCAATATTTGTATTATAATTTTATACCATAATTTTGATATGATTTTACACAAAATTCAAGTAGGATTCTAACACATGGATTATCAATCCTCGGATAGAATGCCTAAGAGAAAAACTATAATCCTTGATTTCTTTTTCACTAGTTGATCATAAAATAAGGATATATAAAGTCATAAATAAAATTTTGATCGACGTAAAAACAGAAATTCCATTTTCAATGCAATAAATCAAACATTCCTCAAAAATATATTTGTACTCAATAATGTATTGACAATTAATTATAATATTATAATTCTTGAATTATAATCCTAATTTTATTTTATTTACGAATATTCAAACGGTCACTCGATATTCACTGAACTTTGAGTTAGAGAAGAGTTGTTAGAAAAGACAAAGTCACATGTGTGTCTCTTTCCATTTTCAACTTGATTATGGGCAATTGCAAGTCCCTCTCATCAATAAAGATCGTGGCAGAATGATAAAACTTCTTCGAACATTTAATCAATCTCAAATATAAATTTTAAGAATAAATATTTTTGTTAGAAAACTTTTTTCTTAAATAAGTTTTACACAGTATAAATTCAAATTTGAATTAATTGAAATTTCAATGCGACATTATACCCAAGACAGAATGGAAAATCTAGAAAAGTAAAAACAAAAACAAAATTGAAGTCCCTTTCTTCTATGGGGAATTTACGATTATTCCATAACTCAAAAAAGCAGCCATTATTTATCTGCCACATATGCTATGTTTGAAAAAATAAGTAAAAACAAAACACTAATTGAAACTTGAAAGTAACGAAAACATGCAAAATGGCGGCGCCTAATATAAATTATTATAAATGTGAATATGTTCTTTAAAAAGAAGCAATTATTTGGTGGAAACATTTTCCTAAACTAACCAATTTTTCTTTTTCTCCATCAGCGTATTTTAATTTGTAACCATATAAACTCATGCAAATTCTTGTAAACTGAGTTAACATATTACGTATAAAACACTAATTACAAAAAAGTTAGGTTTTAGTCAGCAGAGTTGTTTTATTCTTATCATAATCTTGATTTCAATCAAGATGATTAGTGAATTATGTGAAAATTGTGAATTAATTAAACCCTTTTTCAAAGTAGATATTAACCTAACTTTGAAGAATTTGTTTGAAAGATTTTTGAGAGATTATATTAATCAAAGATATAACAAGTCATACGATGGGAAATCTAAGAAGAAGAAAAGACTAATTAACACCTTCTTTATTGTCCCACAAAGATCTCAACGTACTTGTGCAAGACGTGGAGATCTTTGTATATGTATGAGCGATGTTTGGTCTTAATTTGAATAGTACTGTTACTATAAAAAAAAACGAGAATTTTGTAACCTCAAATTTGTCTCTTGAAAAAGCATAATACGATGAAAGTTGTAACTTGTAAGTTGCATTTGGAGGGGGTCTCTATGGTAGTATCAGTCGATAGACTTGAGAGCCATTGGTTTATCATGTGACTCCTTTTCATTTTGTGAAACATGAAATTTTAATAATTCATTTTGCGAGGACTATATCCACTAGGGGTGTACAAGTCAAACTGTAAAGTCAAACCAAACCGACAAACCAAATCAAACCAGAAAAAAAAAACCGACTTGTGGTTTGGTTTGGTTGGTTTGGCGGTTGAAAAAAAAACCGACCACTCTTGGTTTGATTTGGTATTAAATGAAAAAAAGTCAAATCGAACCCAAACCAAACTGACATAATATATATATATATACACACACATATATATGTATGTATATAATATTTTTAGTTAGTTTATAGTTTTCAGTGTTTATATATTTTATTTCAAATTTGGGCTTGTAAAATTTTGTAAATAATATAATTTTATTTTATTTATAGATAAAAATATTATTTATAATCTACTTTGTTAATACATTTTTAGTTAGTTTATAGCTTTCAATGTTTATATATTTTATTTCAAATTTGGGCTTGTAAAATTTTGTAAATATTATATATATAATTTAATTTTATTTATAGATAAAAAATACTATTTATAATCTACTTTGTTAATATATTTTTAGTTAGTTTATAGTTTTCAATGTTTATATATTTTATTTCAAATTTGGGCTTGTAAAATTTTGTAAATATTATATATATAATTTTATTTCATTTATAGATAAAAAAATATTACTTATAATCTACTTTGTTAATATATTTTTAGTTAGTTTATAGCTTTCAATGTTTATATATTTTGTTTCAAATTTGGGCTTGTAAAATTTTGTAAATATTATATATATAATTTTATTTTATTTATAGATTAAAAAAAATATTACTTATAATCTACTTTGTTAATATATTTTTATTTAGTTTATAGTTTTCAATGTTTATATATTTTATTTCAAATTTGGGCTTGCAAAATTTGTAAATATTTTATTTTGTATTAAGATCCGAAGTTACAATTATATTGTTATAGTTTTTCAAATTCGAAGTTAACAATTTGCTTTGTAAATATTTTGTTTTGTATTCAGTTTGACTGTATCCTTTAATCTTATTAATTTAACATAATGAACATTGATATTTCAAAAAAAAAAAAAAAAATTGTAGTCATGTTAATTTTACCGTCTTTACGAAAATTTCTATTCATTTAACATTTCTTAAGTTTAGCTTATCACACAGGTAGGTGAGAATATATTTGATCTCTTTTTCAAACACCATTAAGTTGTAAAAACCCGAAAGAACCGACTAAAACCGAAATCGAAAAAACCAACTTTGCATGGTTTGATTTGGTATTTAGATTTAATAAACCGACATAATTGGTTTAGGTTTTTTTTAATGAAAAACCAAACCAAACCGACCTATGTACACCCCTAATATCCACCATGCACTAATTCTTTTCACATTTTTATTACATAGTTAGGTTACATTAATATAAATGTCGATATAATGATAATTAAATTTGTATACGTACACAAAAATTGAACCTTTATAAATATAATAGCACTAATTTTTTTCACATTTTTATTACATAATTAGGTTACATTAATATAAACGTTGATATAATGATAATTAAACTTGTATACGTACACAAAAATTGAACCTTTATAAATATAATATCATTATTCTAAAATGCATGCTCAAAATTACTCTGTCTAAAAAAAAAATTAAAAATGTTTTAGTGGAAAATGATGATATAGTTTCAATTGTTTGTTGGGATTTGATTTAAGAAATTCTCATTGGGTTATTAAACTAGAGAAAGATTATTCTTCTACATAGGAGACAAAAAGACAAAATTATTTATTTTATAATAAAAAGAAGACATCATTTTGCACTCTCAATAATATTGTCACCTTCGACAAGGGATTAATTAATTTGTTTATAATATTGCATTGTTATTACTTATAATTAGTACCTTATAAATAGTCATTCCACTAAGTTAAGTGTTTAGGTTTGCTTCCCATTATGAGTAATTACTAATTAGTCTATAATGATATATCAACTAATGTTGCTTTTCAGATTCACACTCACTCTCTCTTTAATTTAATTTTAAAACTTGATTAAATTTATTATATTGGACCACTTTGGGAACTAAATGTTAATAACAATAGTGTTTCCATTGTTTAAGAAATAATAATTCAAGTTCAACATAGTATTAATTAAGTATTTGGGCTTTTCATTATGTTGGAGTTGGATCATTAAGGAATTTTAACCAAGTGAATACATGATAGAAGTATAGAAGTATCTATTATTTGATTTATTAGGTCCGAGGATCTATTATTTTTTAATTCTATTTAGTGAATTTTCAAATTATCATTCTAAATTAAAGATATTAAATTCAAATAAACTCTGCTCTTGATGTAAGCATCCGATGTAGATAATCCTATACCAAAAAAAAAAGAAAAAAAGAGCACAATAAAAGAAGAAGGGGGGAATAAAGATTCAATGAATACACGATTTGTATCTTCACATACATTGTTATCGCCAAATATATTTAATTAATATTACTCTTTAGTTTGTCACTTAACTATGATAAATTGATAAAATCTAGTACAAACCAGAAACAATTTTAGAATTTGGAAATATAAAAATCGAACTTGAAATCCTACCACAATTCATTTGATTCAATAGGTGCGAGACGTATTATTTATATTTATTTTTGAGGAATTTTCAAATCAACTATCTAAGTCAAATAAAGTTATTAAACTTAGATGAAGAAGTTATCAAATATTAAATCTGCTCAAGGTGTTATCATTGAGTATATATAGATTTTCACCAAACCCCCATACCACGCCCACCCTACCCCACCCCCTCCACCCCCACCCCAACCCACCCCCCATGCACCCCTATGGGCAAAAAAAAGCAACAAAAATGGGGGTAAGATAAAGAAGATGGATAAAGAAACAGCATGAATTATTAGGTGGGTCCTAAAAATAATAAGCAATGTTATGTGGCCAAAGAGAAGGCAGGTGTCTATTGATCCATAGTAGATGCCCAAAATGCCTGGAGTATTAAGCTCATGATTGGTCAATACAACATTACATACATATGATGTGCTCTATATAATTTTGTTATTATAAAATAAAAAAGGGACATCCCGCAAGTATGCACAAAACATCAGAGTCGAGAGAAAGGTACGTCGTGCTTCATATAGTGTGATGTAGATAGTCTACTCTAATGTAAGAATCAATAACTGCTTCCACAACTTGAATTCATGACTTATAAATCAGACAAAGACAATTTTATCGCTGCTCTAATTAACTTCCCTTCAATTTTGGCATTAAAATATGTGGAGAGACTCTTTATAATATAACACAAATGTCATTAGCTTTGGCTTCTAAAAGTACTATATACTAAATGGAGCATGACGGATATCATGATGCGTTTTTCACATATAAACAAAAGTTTTTGGTCCTAGCTCAACTAATACACACACATATATTTATATATTCATCCCAATAATATCTAATATGAGAGTGACTGTTTAAAACTATTCAAGATTTGAGTTGCACGATATAAAGTAAGACAAGAATGTTCAAGGTTCATATATAATATATACCATGCAAAGACGAAAATTTCGTTACACTTATTCAATTTAACCACCTAAATAACCTCTATATAACAATAGTTTAACTTTTCACCTGCATAGCAATAGAATTTTTACAAAACAAAACAAATCAAAAATAAATAAAAAATAAGTCGATAAATTATAAAACAACAATACACGTTCCTATATTAAATAAAATTTCATTCCTTAAGTTTCTCTTATTTTGTTATTTACCTTCAACAAATCTCTCAATAATTAATCCTTCAATATTTTTATTTCCTTATTTTTCTCCTTTTTTTTAAATTTTTCTTAAAATATTGAACAAAACAAGTTTACTTTTTCTCTCTCCACCTTTTTTTTTCTGAATTTTTTCTCTCTCGTTTTCTTATTTCTCTCTCTTCACGTCTCTTTCTCCCGTTTCTTTTTTTTTACCATTTCTCACCCCATTTTATTTTCTGAAAAATTTCTTTGTTCTTTTTTTATTTTCCCCCCTTCAATTTTTTTTGGTTAAATTATTTTTTATACCAATGTAGATGGAATATATAATCAAAAATTAAATTTATCATCAATGTATGATTTATTTATTTTAATTTATTGGGTTATACTTTTGGTATAATATATTCATTATGGTAAAATTGAATTAGATTAATTTGAACTTGACACCAAAGTTAAATCATATTGTACATGTAAATTAGTTTAATGATACTAAAAAATTGGTATATATATGATTAGATTATGGTGTTATGTATTATAGGGTTTTAACATATAACTAAAATTAACTTTACCATCAATTATAAATCAATATCTTTTATAGTTCTAATCCAACATATCACCAAAAAATTAATCATGTCATACATCAAAGTATATACACTATAACATATTGCAACTTTAAATCAACAAATCACCATTATTTTTTAACCAACAAATCCACCAATTATTTTTAGTTGTTATAGTTATTAAAATTTGAACTTGACACAAAGGTTACACCACATTGTACACCATGTAAATTAGTTTGATGATACTAAAAAGTTGGTATATACTTGATTAGATTATGGTGCTATGCATTTTAGGGTTGGAACATATAACTAAAATCAACCTTACCATCAATTATAAATCAAGATTTTTTTAGGGGAAATCACAGAGATCACATACCTTTAAAGCAAAATTACAATCTATCCCTTAAAAGTTTATAATTACAGAAATTCCTCAAACGGATACAATAATATAAGCGTTGATACATTAATTTGCTGCGCGAGATACATTAATCGTTAAGTAAGATACATTACATTTTATACACGATACACTAATCTGATGTACATTTTATACATGATACACTAATCTGATGCGCGAGATACACTAATCTGATGTACATTTTATACATGATATACTAATCTGATGTGCGAAAATGAGGGATTTTGGAGATTTGTAAAACTTATATAGGGGATAATGGTAATAAGTAAACTAAAATGTGGGATTTCTGTAATTTTTCCTTTTTTTATTGTTCTAAATCAACATATCACCAAAAAAATTAGTCATACCATACATCAAAGTATATACACTATAACATATTGCAACTTTCAATCAACAAACCACCATTATTTTTTAACCAAAAAACCCACCAATTATTTTCAGTTGTTATAGTTATTAAAATTTGAACTTGACACAAAGTTACACCACATTTTACACCATGTAAATTAGTTTGATGATACTAAAAAGTTGGTATATACTTGATGAGATTATGGTGTTATGCATTTTAGGGTTGGAACATATAACTAAAATCAACCTTACCATAAATTATAAATCAAGTTTTTTTTTATTGTTCTAAATCAACATATCGCCAAAAAATTAGCCACACCCTCCATCAAATTAAAATCAACAAAGTACCAATATTTTAACTAAATCATCCATTAAAATATATACACTAAAACAAACCACAGTTAAAAATCAACAAATCACCAATTATTGTATTGGATCGTCTACCAAAGTATATTCCTTAATACATATCACTATTTAAAATAACATATCATCAATAGTTGTACCAAATCTGCCACCAAAGTGTATACACTAAAATATTCTTGTGTTTAAAAATTATTCCGATAATTTATGGACCACATGATACAAATCATATTCACTATAATAATGTGGATCTTCTTCGAATTAACAATTGTAATTTTTGGTGTTGAATAAACAACCGGGCTGTTGACATCGGTATTAGCCTTCTTCAAACAAGGACTCTTTCGGGGAGTATTATCAAAAGCAACTTTTGTACTCATAATCGATTTATTCAAGAAGCAAAAATCTTTTTTTTTTGTATTGTAAGAGATGATTTTGAAAAGAAACAAAGAGAGATATTTTCAAGAAGGAGATACAAACCTTTTCTTGAAAAAGATGAAAAAAAAGTGTGCAGCAATGTGTTAATACAAAGCCAAAAAAAGAGTGCATCAATGGTATTTCTTCGTGTCAGGTCAACAAGAGAGAGAAAGTGAGATATTTATTAAAGGAACGTATCTAAATATAATTGTGATTGAGATTCTAAAAATAAAATAAAATAAAAGATAAAATATGACTCCTAAAAATTCAGTCCACTAACCAATAAAATAGGACATAAATCGTGTAGATATTTATATTTTATAATAAATTGTCATATTTATAATTAAAATATTAATGATGTAATAAAAAGACAAAAATAATATTATGTAAATTAAGGTCTTAAATAGTATATTCTTGTAATTTTTTTCTCTCTCTATATATATATATATGTATGAATGAAAAATATTAGTTATATATATAATAATATAGTTATATATAATTTTTCGACATAAGATATCCAACTTATTACCCTTTATATAGTTACGTTGGTCACAACCTATTAATTATTATAATTTATAGCATATACTATTAACTTTTTCATATGCTTAATAGAGTACGTAGGATAAGGATTATATTAAGATATTTAAAGATATATAATTTTTGTGAAGTGCATGGTTAGTTGATGGGGAGTGCACTTTCTAATGATGTACGGTGTGTAATTATTAATATATAGTCCTAATCCTATGTACTCTCCTAGTCTCAGTGGTGGATGCAACTCTTCGGTCACGAGTTCATCCGATTCTAATTTTTCGACGTAGAACATAAATATATTTATAAAAATCCACCTAAATTTCACAAATATATTCTCCCTCCATCCAAATTACTTGCCACATTTTTTTTCTCGGAAGACCAACTATGTAAACTTTGACAAAGGTTTTAAGATGTATTTCATCATATTAATATGAGAAGAATTACATCTTATAATATTTTTCGTATAGTTGTCAAATACCTAAAGTTTAGTTTTAAAATATTAAATTAATTTTTAGTCAAATTTATAAGCTTCAAAGATCAATCAAGTTGACTTTCGAGAAGTGAAGAATGACAAATATTGTGGAACATAGGAAGTATTAGATATGAATCAAAGACCTCTAATAGTACAATAAGGGTTCTGCGCTAAAAACTTGAAAGGTCAAATCGATCAAGTTTAAATTTCAAATCCGCTTCTATGGATCGTATATGCTTACTTTTCATCCTTTTGATCAGACGAAATTTAATGATAATATGAATATTATAAGTATAATAATACCTTCCTATTCACGAATGCTAATTCCAATTTCCACCAATCTTTAGGTTTACCTTCACATTAGACAATTAATATACTAGTACAGCAGTACTTAGCTGATTAAGTTTAATTAGTTTTTTTTCTTAATACTTACTGGTATTTAATTAGGTTCTCTGGGGCTGTGGCATTATCTAACATTTTAAATAAAAAGGGATAGCATTTTTTATTTATTTTTGCTGTATAACTAGATTTCCACCTTGTTATTACGCAGATAATAAAATTTATTCAGTCTATGCATGTGCCCATTGTCCACTAACAAACTAATAAAATGCACATTTTTAGAAGTAGTACACTTGTCGACATTCTAAGGTTTAATCAAAACAAATTCATTGGTTAAGACAATTTGATAGGAGTACAACATAATTAATGAATCCTAAAAGGCAAAAACTGAATGAAATATGTATATAGTCACTATCATTTTATTGGTAGTGTAACCTATGGTCTGGTAGAAGCCTTAGTGTGTGGATATGACGAGGGAGGTCCACACGCAAAAAGAATTGTGACAAGTGAGGCTAGCTTGAGCGGTCGAACATCTTCGTTATCAATCGATAAGTTAAAGGTTCGAGCCACACTGAAAGTTAAGTGAGTACATTATTAATATACTAGGTGATTTCTTCTCATTTGCTTAAGTTTAAGTGAACAGAATTATTTGATACTTGTGCTAGTGACAAGTTGGACTCAATAAAGAGTAGCTTAATGCACAAAATAATCCGAGTTCATTAAAGTACAATCAAGGACAGCACAATCGCACACTGAAGGACGTGATACATAGAGTTAGAAGCCTATACCATATGCAAGTATTAATACCTGATTTTACAACTCAAACTTGTGACCTCAATTACATGAGGACAACTTTACAGTTGCTTCTAAGCTCTCCTTCGCAAGTTGACTCAATTATTTTTCAATAAAAAAAAAGTTGGTAGCTAAAAAGGTTCTCATTTCCCCGTAACATGCTAAGTTTTGGTGTCTATTTCATCATCTCTCATTGCTTCTATACCAAAAATAGAAATGCTCATGTTATTTTATTTTTTTTCTAATATCTTAAAGTATGCAAAAGCAAGCATCATCATTGCTTCTTCAATTCTAGAATTGTCTAAAAGTGCATCATCATAGCCAAATTTCAGGGATTTTGTCTGTAAATTCCCAGCCAACAGATTCTTGCAATGCACAAATCCTGCATTTGCTACTGAACTGAAGTCACCAAAAGCAAGTTTTTCTTTTTCTCCAGTTTTTACAGCTCACAAAGTTTGAAA
The DNA here is from genome assembly GCA_035578085.1 of Solanum pinnatisectum. Classification (NCBI taxonomy): domain Eukaryota; kingdom Viridiplantae; phylum Streptophyta; class Magnoliopsida; order Solanales; family Solanaceae; genus Solanum; species Solanum pinnatisectum. Next base: position 41,733,852 of record CM069082.1, on the reverse strand, counting down.
CAACTGCAATCTATACAAAAACCTAGAATCTTCAAACATGTGTTTGTGTCATACTTCCAACAAGAAACTCCTGATTTTGCACATATCCTTTGACTCAGAAACTTCGTGACGCTTCTAGAAGTTCCAGAACTTTCCCAGGATTTCTTATGACTAATACTAGTAACTGACTTCATTAAGCAAATCACTACTGACATCATATTGGCTTCTCAAGTTCCTAAAGGACCAAGTCTTCTAGTCAATTAAAGGAAACAAACAATGTTAAAACTAAGTTTGCCTGTTGGGGATACCTAGTACAACACATCAACAAAAAGCATATGGTCCAGATGGAAAAATAAAGGAGAGAGTTATAGAGCAAAACTAGTAATCAGATAAAAAAGCACCTTTTCATGAAGATACTATCAGATTGCTCTCTATATCATAATTCTCTAACACCCACATAATACAGATTCTAAAATGGCCCACAAGAAGTCATTTCCACTTTTTACTAACAAAGTTCCAAGAACATCAAAATGCAAAAACGTAAAGATAGCACAACTTGGATTTTGTGAAAAAAAGGAGTTTATTAAAGGCATTTTCAGCTGAAAACAATTGAACCAACAAACCAATATCTCCTAAAAAAGCTGCAGAAGATTAAGTCAAGGGACCAATTTTCAATAACGTGTCAACACCAATGAGAAAGGGTCCCCAAAGGAACCAATGGTGACATAGATTTTGATACAAATCTTAAAGAAAAAACTTTTGAGTGTCCTTTTCAGTAAAGAGGTTATTGATTTGTGTCATCTTGTTACTGGTCCAACCCACATAACATCAACTTTTGGGGATACCCTCTTTGCAATAATGCTTGACATCATTGCATCCCTCACCCACATGACTGCCAAAAACTCAAAATCCTGAACAAAAATTCAATTATAGGAAGGGGAAAAATGATCTCTTTGAACCACCTACCTTACAGCTTAAATAACAGATATAATATGTTGCAAGGAAGCAAAACTAAGTCTTTGGTGCTGTCTATGTTTTATATGAGATGACATGTGCATTGCACATGTGTAAATCTGGATAGCCCACATTTAGAAGATAATGTTAAATAGGGAAATAAAAGCTTGGACGTGGCATCTAACAAACCAGAGATATGCCTGTTTCATTTGATAAATGAAGCCAAAAATGGAAAAAGAATATCACAAACCATGACCCATAAGATATAATAAACAATATAGATAGGATTTCAGATAAGCGACCTCATAATTGCTGGATGCTTCTTTATGGTTTGTTAAGACTACTTAGTGTATACTCTTAATAACTTGAAGACAAAATGACTGTCATATTTGTTTCCACCTAAATAAAATTCTTTTAGGCTCAAAAGGTATGGTTTTGATGTCTTTTTGCTTATGATAGACTAAATCCAAGGCAACTGCTTTGACGCAACTCAAATGGAAATTCTCAATTTCCAAACTACATAATTTTTATTTTCTTATTACTATCGTATTTATCTTAATGAATGTCTTCATGAAATTGTATTAATCTGCACAATAGTACCTAGTCCCCCAAAACTTATGAAATTGTATTAATCTGCACAATAGTACCTAGTCCCCCAAAACTTACTTTCCAACTTTCTTCTTTAAAACTATCTAGAACCAACGACGAAAACGTTGGTAAGAATTTCAAGATTCTGCTAATTAAATTACTAAACACAAGCAATTTAACAAATTGAATATTTATAAACCTTAGGCTAATGCAAATGCAGAGTTTCTGTTGAACTCCTCGATTCAACTATCAATCTGATGCCCAACACAATGAGGAGTCTTTCTGAATTCCTAAAAGTCTAGCACCTTCCTTAAAAGATAAAGCAAACAAATCAAAACTTTCACCATTCTTTTTATTATCCTGTAATGAGATATCCACTAGACCTAACACCTAACACTTGCAGTTTGTGACTTGGTACAAAGACAGCAATAAGCAACATCACAAAACTCAATAATCAGAAATAGAAACAGACACAATAACTATTCAGCCACTCCAAGATTGTGTATCTTTAATGTTGTATTTCCTTTTCCATAACTACTTTGATTTGTTGTTCTAGCGCCGAGGGACTTTCGGAAATAGCCTCTCTACCTCCACGAGGTAGGGGTAACGTTTGCATACACTCTACGCACCCCAGCCTCCACTTGTGAGATTACATTTGGTATGTTATTGTTGTTGTTACTCCAAGATTGTATATTAAAACATTTGAGAGAACCACATCATTAAAATTTGGCGGGAAGCATGCTACTTAGAGAGATTTTAAATTCACAAACTTAAAATTGTTAGATGAGATGGTAAAACATCAAATATAAAGAATGAGATTTCCAATATTAGCCTACGAAACAATCCCAGTAAACATATGGTATTTGGGCCTTACTCACAATCCAAACGCTAGCTCATGAGAAGGATTGTCCAAGTCCATATAAGCAGACCACCATACAAACTCCAACCACATCTTCCCACCCAAGCCCAATGCACTGGGCCAACTCTCCCAACTGGAGAGCGGACAATATAACATTGGGCCCCAAACATGGAACGACCTAGCTCTTATACCATGTAAGCATACGACACTTGGGTCTACCTCAACCTCAAAAGCTAGCTAATTAGGGAAAGATTATCCAAATTCATAAAAGCAGATCACTAGTTCATTACCCAACCAATTTGGCATGAAAGAAATTTAAAAATTGGCTTATTATAGCAAAAATAGTAACCAAAGAACTACTACGGTTACTTACTCTGAGAAAGAAAACAAAGTATCACTGCATGGTTGATGCTAGAAGCAAGGAGACTGCTGAAATAAACAGACTGCAGAATCAGGTCATCTGTGTTTTTCTTTCTTACTCTTTTTATTGAAATCTTTGGATGCATCAAAAAACAGAGAAGGGGTGTGAGAGGGAGAGTGAAAGGGGTCTGGCTGGAAACATAAATTGAAAAAAGAAAAAAAAAAGTTCAAAGGAATTGAATGCATGATATAAGCAACAGATTAACCCCTTTACGAGCATACTGGAATCCATCTGTGTTAAGTGGTTAGCTTTCTATAATTATGTATTATATCTTTGTATAGAGTAATTCTTTTCCACAAAACTGATTAGATTAACCCCCTTTGGTACAAGGTGGGTTTGCCTTGATAGCTATATTATATGATATAAGCCAAACATATCATCTCCGACATCACAAATGTTCTAGTATCACTTTTTCATCAGAAAATAGAAGAACCCACAGCAGAAACAAATCCAAAAACTTTAAAGCACCAGTGGAGCATGTCGAAATGAATAAAAAAGAAATACTTTTTGAGAATGTATGAAACATATTCAATATAAAATCCCACCATACTGCCAACCCGAAGCGAAGCAGCTATGAAAATAAGTCCTAGTTGTACAACTATAGATATAAGTTGTACTACTAGACCTGTTTTCATGTATATCTAAACTATTTGTGAAAAAATAAGCAATGATGTGCATATAATTTGATGTATAACACCTATTATATCTGTCAAACAAAATACAACATATAGTTTGTTAAATATAGGAGCTAGGACAAATCAAATTTAAGAACATTACACTTTGAGCATTTCATGCCTCTAATGAAAACAAAGGCAATATTCAGGTCCTGAGGCAATGCAAAGAACAGAATGGTGCCTACCACACTTCAGGCGAGGTGCGGCACACAAGCGATCAATAAGCGCACACCTCAATTATGGAATAAAACAAGAATTTAGAATCCAAGAGAAAAAGAAATATCCTGCAAGAGTAAAAGAGATGTACTCTTGAGACTACAATCAAAAAACACAACAACAGAGAATAAATGACGTGAGAAGATCATCAACTATCAAAGTTGGACGAAGCACAAGAAACAGTGGTCTTCATGGTTACTCTATCTTTCTTTTTTTAAAAAACAAAAAATAAAAAAGTTTGGCAAATAAGTTTGACTGCCCGTATCTTTTATTTCCTTTCAGTTCTCTTTTGGGAAAAAGCAAGAATGATATTTTTTCTGCTCAGGCTCTGAGTTTTGTCTATGGTCTGTCATTTTGTTTCTTCTTGGAGAAAGGAGAAGTCTTCTGTTTATATTTTAGAGAAAGGGTCATATTTGCCTCTCTACTATTGAAAAAAGTTTAATATTGTCATATGTTATGCTATCAATCTATATATGTCCCTAACTCAATAGCTTGGTCACTGTTGTGATGCGATGGATGCTAAGCTGCAAAATGTTTAAGGGGAGAGTCAGTTTGCATTTTTGTTAATTTGTTAGAGTCAGTAAGAGGAATATCCAGCAGGGACATCTCAATGGAAAGCATTGAAATCCATATCTGAACCCCATTTTAGCTCTTTTTTTGCTCCTCTAAACTTCTTCCTTATTTCTAATAACTTGTCATTCCTTCTAGATTTATTTTCCTTCTTCTAATGGCTGGTTAGTTGTGCAAACCATAACATTTTGAATCACAGGTTTGTAAAATCCATCAATCCGATAAGCACAATTCTACTCCATAATCCAGCTTCTTTCCAATAAATAGCCTGAAACCAAGCACCTAACACAGAACTCCACAGCCATCCCAAGCCATCTAGTCTTCCATCGACAAACCTTTCAACTTTCTGTTACCTCACATACAATCTAATATGTAAACGGAAGCTAAAAGTACTTTCCGGGACATTGATACAAGCCCAAACACCTCGACATTATTTGTGGAAATGAAGGCGGATATAGAAGAGAATGTTGGGAAGGATGATGGCAAGTCAGTTAAAGAGGAGCAGGGTGAAGATCAAGAGGAAATGTCGTTGAATGAAGTCTATGACGTCAAATTTCCGTCTGACCATCAAAATTTAAATCCGCTAAGATGTACTATGGCAGATGATCATAGAACCAGCGGCGAAGACACATAGAGAGAGAGAGAGTGTGTGTGTGAATAGAAACAATATGTTATTTCAGAATCCAACCACTTCAATAAACTTGGACATTTAGAATTCCCACAACCTGATATCCAGACAATAGGCCGACACTACTTATGCAAAATTGTGGCAGTGCCACTGCACAAGACTTTATGCCATCAGCTACAATCAAACTTATACAGAATATGTCAAGTGGATCTCATTTTCAACTTCACAATGCTAAAGATTAACATCATCTTACCCCTTCAGGGTGGCCCAGTGGTTTGGGCTAGGGACTTCCATGTTGGAGGTCTCAAATTCGAAACCCCTTGCCAGCGAAAGCAAGGGGTATGCCTTCTGGGTCAAGCTCGTCGCACTGGGCTTGCCTAGTGCGGGTTACCTCTCCTATGTGGTTTGCGAGCTATTGCATAGGAGCGGGGGTTTTACTAAGGGTAGCGGCTGTGGGTTTCCCTTGTCATCAAAAAAAAAAAAAGGTTAACATCATCTTGGGTTGAATTCATGGATCGGGTTGACCTCTATTCCCTGTTCATTAGACACGTGACCAAACCAAGTGTCATTCTGGTGATGATAGGGAAGAATCAAGGGGAAGTACTGCTAAAGGAATTTCACCAATGTTTTGCTCGAGTGTTCTCCATTACAATAAAGCTGCACAGTAGAGTCCCCTAAAGTGACCTTTCTCCTACAACAGTTTCAAGATACCTAAAAAGTTTATCTACACCTCAAAAAAGAATTGATCGGGAAGTTTATCTATTACACTTGATCCCTGGAGTATGTTTGATTTCTAATTTCTAAAGCTCCCGTTTGGCCATAAATTATTAAATTAAAACTTGAAACTTCAAAAATTGAGTTTTTGAAATTGTGCTTGGACATGCATTCTACTCCGAAAAAATTTGAAGTTTGTCTGTAGAAGTCCCAAATACTAGTCTTTGAACATCAAATTTTCCAAAATCTAATCAAATTTCGTGAACAAACATATATCTGAAAATGAATTTTAAAAACTACACCCAAAATCTATGGTCAACTAGCTTAGAGATAGTTAAAGGAATTTCCAGTAGGAGCATATCAGCAATAATAAAATTCCCATTTTAGCTTCTTTTAATTGCTTCCTTAGTTCTTCTAGTGGTAATCACATCAATAACGAATCCAAATTGCTTCATAAATTCATCCCTAATGAGATCAAAATAGAATTACCATCGAGGATTCCGTTTCTGCTGATTAAGAAGAACTACTACTCCGGAACAATAGCATCACTTATCCATCAATACTCCACCACTGTAAACACCTTAAACTGGATCTCTTTCGCTACTTGCATTGCAGACACAGAAGGCGCGCTATTCAATTGGCTGTGTGAATTGTGATCGAACAAATCCCGGCGATTTCAACTTTTTTTGGGGCCTGGGCCAGAAATGATTTCCTTCGAGATTAATGCCATGAGGCCCAATAGTTGGCCGATGCATGATTTTCGCGATATATTCTCCATCAAAATAATAACGGAGCGTGACCAGAAAATTTGGTCAGAATTTGACCAGAAAATTAAAAAAAAATTATAATATCTTTTTTATATTAAAATAAACTGATTTTTTTTCCATTTTTAAGTTAAAAGGTATTAAAGTTAAAAGGATAAAAATATTTAATAAGGTAAAATAACATAGATAAAATATCATTCTGCCAAAAAGATTTTTCCTAACGGATAATATATATGTTTTGTATATATTAAAATAATGACTATACAGAATTTTTGTATATACATTACCTTTACCTTTATTGCTTTTTAGATATCAAAACTCACTCTAATGTCTCTGAATAATAAAAATTTGACCATCAAAATGCAACAAATGAGTGTCTATACAAGAAGTTTATAATTCATAATTATGCTACGTAAGTATTTATCAAATATGATTGTAACTCCAATTTTTGTAGAAAGTATATTAATTGTTGTATTAATTATCAAAAAAAAAGTGAATTTCATTATTATAAAAGGAATATTTTTTGTTTAATTAAATATCAGACAGAAATACTTGATTGTGCAAATCAATTGGACCACACCTCCACAAGTGGGATTCGAGGAGTGAATTATACGCTAACATTACCCTTACCTTTTTGGGAGATTAATACTAGGCATATTCTTTTTATTTTTATTTTTTCATTCATCTATACCTTGGTGGGTAAAAGTAAGTAGTATCCATATTTGTGCAACGATAATAGATAAACAATGTTGCACAAACTAAGAACAAAGAACATAATTAAAGAACAAAACGAAAAATTCATTCACCACAGAAACGTAAAATTGACTATGGAGTCATAGTAAAATTTAACCCCATGTATCATTGATACACTAAACTTCGAAAAACCACGGCAGTTACAACTTTTAGGTTCGTCGTTGCATAAACCTGCTTAGGCATATGCCCATGAAGACGGAACCAAAAAATATAAATATCATGAAAGAATATATTGCAAAATCTCTAGTTCAACTCCAACAGCCCACACATGCACGCATGCTCATCTATCTTGTCACACAGCTCGATCTCTATTACATATTGAAACCTAAATCTGCTAGTATACCATCCATCACATACTGCATTTGAAGGGAAAAAAGAACTTTTTAGTCTGCAGTATTGGCTTGCAGCTTCGCGTGTATATAAATACACCTAGAAATTTCATTTACATGAACAAATATCTTACCATGTATAGAGGTTGCTGAGAAAATCTAGTCCTCCTCCATAGGAACATCGGGGATATCAAACCTATCTTCTTCAATTGCTTTATTGATCACAGAAAGAGGACTTGGTAATACAGAGTTAAGAAAACATATTTTCCAATGATGCAGCAGAAAAAATATTAATAGGAACATCCAACAAGTAAACTTTAGCAACATGAATAAATCATAGCTACATCTACTATTTTATTTCAGTCATTAGAGAACAACAGGAAATAAACAAGTTAAAAATTATCCATCTTGCAAAAAGCAACTAAACTTCAACGATGCACAAAACTTACAAACAGAAGATTGTTGTTGTGCATGACAACCTATCCCAATTCCCATCAATGCAGATATGCACGCACTCACAGGAAATAGCAGAATTTAAGCATGAACTGTCACGAAAGAATTAAGATTTTTTGTTTCATCAGCAGTTTTTAAAACATTAAGGACCCCGCTATGTTATGGCAATAGCAGGAGACACGGTATAAATAGACCAAATTAAGCTCAAGCAGCTATGTAACAGGAAGATTTAAACCATCAATGAGAGGATATCAATTAACATTGCATCATCCTCCTTTTCCCCCCGACTTCTGCTCTTTTCAATTTCCCTCAATATGTCTGGTGTAATCTGCATTTGGAAGCACAAACATAACTTGAATTTGCTTGCATCAACAGAAAACAGAACTGCAGCAATGAAAAATAAAATACAAAAGCATACCAATCTATGTCTTTGCCTTTCAACAAGTGCTCTTATGTTAGCTTTATCCTCCTTCCTCATCTCAGTTTTGTACCTGTAACGATATTTGCCCACATCGTATAAACAATATTCAGAACTCTGCAAAAGCTATCATGTTATTGGACAAATTGACAAGAATGTAAAAAGGAAAGACCCCATGATGCAATTGCAATATCAAGGTTACCATTGAAGTGCTATTAAAAGAAAAGAACATAACATCACCTAAATAAGTGACAACACTTGTCAACCTAAAAATATACTTAGAAAGGCAGTGTCAGTCATACAGCATAGTGAAGTAGACATTAGGAACTAACAAGAATCGTTACATCATGTTCCTTAATATAATAGAAATTGCTGTTAATCATCATTTTACATTCCCATTTTGTCAATAAATTTGTAATTATATATTCAAATAAGAATTTTAATCCACATGGACACTAAAAAGAATTTAAAGTGTGTATGATTACTTGAGAGAAAAGATAATCAGTAGAAGGCGAGACATGTAAATGAGTCTAATGTGTAGCTTATCAATTGGGTTAAGTATAAGAAGTAACCTTGAAGCTTTTATCATTCAAAATAAGAAAATAACCTTCGAGCATAATTACCATTTTGACATAGAGAGGAAGAAACACCACAAGAATGAAAGGGTGAAACTAACCTCTGCACAAATACAAGAAGTGACAGGTGCCAGATCACAGGCATGACTCTTGTTTCATCAAAGAAATTCATGAAGTGTGCTACCATAGCATCAAGTACACGATAGGGCAAAGCATATTTCTTCTCAATCAGTAACTTGATGAAATAACTGCAGCAAAAAGAAAGAAAAAAATGATCAGACTAGTTGTAGCGGAAAAAAATAATCTGCATAACGCAGCATGACTTGCATGATTGAACATATCCTGATGCTTAAAAATTCCAGCTGTATAGTTTAGCTCCCATTGATCTCAATAAAAGCAATTATTTCCTGTAGGTCCATCCCTAAAAACTAAATACAGAACTTTTCCCCCCAAGAATGCAGACTGATGTAAACTAATGCTACTTTACATTAACCAGGATAAATATCCTAGTATACAGTTTTTTACTGGCACTTGAATCATGGGTAAACTAAAAGGAAAAAGTTCAAAAGAAAGAACAACATGTAGAATACCTTGTTGTGCCACAATACTCCATCTCTGCAAGTTTCAGCAGCGCAACACTGCATACCAGAACGACTAAAAGTTAAAGACTTCTCAAAGAATGAGATATTACAGTGACAGTAGCAATACCTTGATAATAACTGTCTTTATTTGCAAAAGATGAGAGGAAGTTGCAACAAGAATAGGTTATAGAAATAGAGTACTCTTTCTGTTTCTAATCTTGTCCTAAGCTAAAATTTCCAGTAAAAAATGTGAAGTTTGGTTATTGAGCTACTGACTACTCTTAGTGTATCTATCCTTTTGGAACTAAAACCCAACAATTTAATAGTATTTCTATCCTACTTAACATGTGCCTGCTCTTATTTCCTTCTTTTGAAGACATGAAGTCAAATTACTACAAAAGCCAGTCACATTATACGCCCTAAAGTGGGATGAAGGCTGTACACAATTTGCAAATGGTTTTTTCATAATCACTGCAGGATTGTTTTAAACCAAAGAGGCAGGTTTTAACCATGATATAGGAAAGTATACATAGTTTACCAAGCTAGCAGTTCCCATATAAGCAATGTGTAGGTGTATGTACTCCAGTTATTAGAATGAAGGGATGACAGTATTAGGGACGTGCAGAAACTTGCAACAGATTTCTGTTCACAGCATAAATTTCTAGCATCTTGCTTGAGCTCTTTATTAGTATTTTAATTGAATTTCAGATTTTAGTACATTGAACCGAATGCATTTCTTCCAGAGCGCTTGTGACACCAATCATCATAAAATAAACAGGTAAGAGAAGTTACCACATAACTTTGTCAACCATATAAACAGTGTAGGGTTAGAATCATTAGAGAAATTCTCATGGTTCTCACAAAAAAATAGAAAGATTGTCAACCATATAAATAGTGTAGGGTGAGAATCATTAGAGAAATTATCATGGTTCTCACAAAAAAATAGAAAGACCATCAGCAGAACTAAGAGAATCTCATGATACAAATATGATGACATCTTCTTTTAAAGCCCTAAAAACGCATGTCACTGCTACCACTATAAATATTTCTAGCAACCATACCTAGCATGAAGATGCGGAATGGAGACCTTCTCAATAACACTCCCAAAGATCACAGCCTCCCTCAAGGTGCATGTCCTTGACTGGATCAGAAAATAGACATTTCAGAAAGCAGGATACGCATCATACACATATACAAAGAGATGATACAGAAGATAGAACTATATTATATCTGTGTGTCCTGACAATGTGAAAGTACATAAGAGTATCCGAGAAAACTGATCTCAACAGACACTAAGGTCATATCTCAATACAGGATGGCGATGTGTTGCTAAGAGATTAGAAAGGCACATAACAATACTTTCTTTTCTTTTTCTTTTTTCTCATTGAGAATTTATGCATAATGGAAGTTTCCAACAACAAAAGAAAAAGAGTCAGATAGTACATAAATTGTTTGAAACCCAGACCCCCAAAAAGGAAAGGAAGAAAAAAAGAGGCAGCACACAATTGTAATATCTCATTGCAAGCAAGGGTTTGAAACATTAACCACATAGGCAACTTTTGACTACATCTATCCACTTACTAGCTTTTGGTTAACTAAAATATACAAGAAGAATGTCAGATTCTCGAGTAACTCCTGCTTAACAACAAAATTCTCAGCATGCATGTAACAACAGATTTCACCAAGTTTTGTTGCACAGCTGTAACAAAATCCCCGTAAAATAGAGAAGCAGATAAACGGAAAACCCAAAACCCACTATATTTTGCTGTAAAGCAAGTCATTTAAACAATCAGTAGGCAATCAAGACAATATAGCTAATCAAATCATTGTTAGTTTCTACAAAAGAAATTGTAAACTTTGGACATAAATGCAATTCTCCAATCACTTTAAAGAATTTTTTCACAATGGTTTTATACCTCACACAAAGGAAACAAGATTCCCTTATTGAAGGCAGCAGGCTTATAAAGAGATTTCTTCAAGGATTGATACAGAGCAAAATGCAATCTCTTATTCTTGCGAATATCATCTCTAACTCGTGGGAGCAAGACCAACTTGTAGAAGCGTTCTGCCTTCTTGACACCCAAATTTGAAGCAAATATTCTTGTGGCTTGGTACATTGCATTTGGTGACCATCTCTCAGGTTCTGTTAAATATAGAACATCTTCCCAATATTGCAATGAAGGAATATGTTTGAACGCTTTTGGCATCTTGCCTGAATTGTATTTGCTAAGATGCTTGCCAACACTGCAAAACAACCACCGCCAGTCAGCCAAGCTAAGCTTGCAGATAAAGAACTAATAAAATAAGGACCAGGAGAGTAAACATACCCTTTGTATAACTCAATGATCGATTCATCCAATTTAGGCATTGGTTGCACTGCAACAAACAAACATAAATCAGTTCCCATAGTTAAATAGCTTTTATTATTATTATTATTTTGGATAAAGGACATTGTCAAATTGCTGAAAAAGAAGTTCAATAACAAATGTAATTAAAGCTTCAGTTGCTCAAGAACAATCACAAGTCAAATATTGGTGATAGTTGTTTTCTGTTTTGAAATGAAAGAATAAAACCTGAAGAAACTTGTGCATTTTGTTCCTTGGTCTTTTCGATAAGGATTTGGCCCAATGTGCGTTCAGGGCGATTTTGTGTAGAATAAAAAGCCTCCAATAGCTTCTCATCCTCCAATAGCAACTTGTCAACCTCATCCTGTATTGAGGCGCAGAAAAAAAGAAGTCATAACTGTTGTGAACTGATACCATGAGAAACTGGGAAAAAGAAGTGACCCGTTTCTATTCTTGAAAATTGAATTATTATTTTTCTTGGTAGATATCATTCAAGATCCAATTTTTATTGTATTAAACAGATAAAATGCTCCTGTTGTCAATGAAAATCAACTAATCAAATAACTACACCTCAAACCAAAATCAGTTGAGGTAGGCTTTATAAATCATCTATATCCATCTGCTCTATAACCCTCTATGGGAATCCTCTATGTTTCAGTTATAGGAAGTTTGTCAAGCTCGTACAGGCAAATCAGTTCCATATCAATGAAACACAATAAAAAGTTCAAGCAATTGTATAAATACTACATAAATCAACCTTCTTAGCAGCCACTAAGCTAATTTTACAAAGAGGTTACCTCCAAATCACCAAATTGACTTTGAGTCTCCTGAAACCCACTAAAATTATCAATGTCGTCGTCATCCTCCTCCTCAACAGCTCTAGTTGCAACATCCTCTGGAAAAACTATAGCATTAGGATTTCTCTCTCGTGTCTCCTCCTCATCTACTTCCTTCTGCTGAAGTAACGCCTCCTTCAATATCTTCGAGCTAATGCTAGACGATATAACCTGTCAACAACAAACAAATCCACAATTAGTTCTTAAGTTTATTCAATAAATTTCTTAACTACTGATTTCCGCCGAAATCGTGTAGTGTGATTTGCCTGTTGTTGCTGCTGGTGAGATTTAGGAGCTTTCGAGCGTTTCTTCGAGGAAGCTTTGGATTTTGAATCATCGTCAAGGAAGGGTTCTGGATTTGTGAGGCGTTCTCGTTTCTTCCCCATTTTTGCTTTTGCTTAAACCTCTGTAGCTCTCTAGGTTTTTAGGGCTACACTAATTTGCGCCAACGTCTAATAATCTACATATATGATGTTTTTTTTTCTTTTTTCTTTTTTTTTTCCTCCACATAAAGTATTTTTTTTACTAACTCAAAAGGATTACTAGACCCAAAAATACTATCGTGGGTTTAATATATAGAACTTGGATGAGTTAGTTGATTAAAAATAGGGGCAAAGTTATATATTTAGTTGTCGATCGAAAAATAAGTTATTTTTACCCATTGATATGGATTATTATTAAACAACAATTAAGCAAAAGTGGAAGAAAATAGTTTTAGATGTTGAAATTGATAATAACTAGTTAATGTGTTTGATACAAAGATGTAAATAAACACTTTTTTGATTAAAGCAAACAGAAATATCGTTATACTCCCTTCATCCTAAAACACGTATTGTTTTAGCAAAAAGAACGTCATGATAATAAACATTTTGTTAAAGCAATTGAAATGTCATTATACTCTGTCTCAATCTAATTGTTGATTTAGGAATTAAAAACAATAATTAATATGTAATTATTTTCAACTCTACCTTTATACTTCCTTCGTCTCAAAATAAGTATCGGTTTAGCTCTAATTTAATTAATGATACTTGAGAAAAACAATACCCTAAATACTGTTGTCTCTCTTTTCACGTCATTAAGAAAAACAATACCCTTAAATACAAGGTATCATTAACTAAGTTATCCTCTTTATTAGACGTTCTTGAGAATTGAGCATTATTAAGAAGAATTGGTTCTTTAATCCAAAGTTAGGCAGAGCTTTAGGAACAATTACCAGATGTTATTTTCCCATTCGATTATAGATTTTGAAGTTAAAACTTGAAAATTTGAGTTTTTAAGTTGTAATTGGACGTGCATTTTACTCGAACAAATTGAATTTTTGTGAGTGAAAGTGAATTTTCTCTAACAACAAAAAAACAAGGAAGTGTACAAGCCATGGCTTCTATAGTATCCATCTTTAAAATGCTGTTGTATTGTTTGTGTGCACCAAACATAATTCAATCAACAACATGAACTCTAAACAAGTTATCATTATCTTTAAAAATTCTATGAAACGTCCTAATTTGATTTATTATATGCTAATGATTAATTTACCATAATCCTGCTCCTCTATCTGAATATATCATGGATTTTGAAGATGCAGATCTACTAGTTTGTTCCAACTAAGAACAACTCATGCCACAAGCAAGAAAAAGTTGTACCTCTGCTATGTATTGAGCTATTAGACAATATTGAGCAGAGAACTTTACGCGCAAAGTTCCACGATATGATGATATATAGAAATAGAGGATGTACAATGGAGGCATCATTTGCCATTTATCAGAATATATCAGTTTTCCAATACCATGAAAAGCTTAACATAATCGTAAACTCATTAAACAGAAACGAGTATTCAAATCAAATTATAAGCTTCTGAGACAGTGAAGCAATATTGCTTTGATGAAATAATATGAGACTTCAGGTACATTCTCACAACCTTGGGGCTGGAAGAGCAGCATGTGGGGTGTCCCATTCAGTGACAATGTGGTTTCTAGTAATCTCCTTCAGTGAGCGACAGCCACTCAATGCCATAGTTAGCTCAAACTCATCGCGCAACATTTGCAGCACTTTTTTGACTCCAGCTTCTCCTTCAGCAGCCAATGAGAAAACTACTGGCCTTCCAATCTGTGAAAACCACCACAGAATGTCACTCGCTAGAATGTATGAAGACGAAAAGGAAACATGGTATAATATGTAACTGTGTGCTTAGCCAATAATGAACTGATTTTGGAATGTGTTAAAGAGTGTCCCATTTCCCATTTACCTATGGAACTTGTTCTCCAATATTTTACCAGCTGTTATTTATCATTCACTGTAGGTATAAATTATGATGCCTACTTTTCTTTGTTCTCCAAAATGCAAGGGACTTCTATTAACTTTGAATTTCCCAATATAGCAGCCTAAAAGAGAAGATACTAAACTTGCTTTGGACTGAGGCGTAATTGTTGTATTACTACGACTATTAGGGAGATTTAAAATCACTTTCAGATTGTTGACCATTCTCAAGGCAGATTTTGGAAAAAGGCACTACTTGGTCTACTGGTGAATAGATAAAGATAAAAGATTGAGCTATATGCCACCAATCTAGGTCCAATCAGTATATGGTACTTACAAAAATGCCTGAAGCTCCAAGTGCCAAAGCTTTAAAGACATCTGTTCCACGGCGGACACCTCCATCCAAGAATACAGGGATCCTGCCTTGTGCACCTTTCACAACCTGGAACAACAGCATGAACGGAGAAAATCGAGATGTGTGTAGAAGCTCCCAACAGAAGGCAAAGAACAGGTAACAGGAACAACAAAAGAACAAGTACTGTTAGAAGCAAGTCATGTACCTCTTCAAGAGCCGAGATTGTTGCAGGGACATAATCGAGCTGGCGAGCACCATGGTTTGACACAATGATACCAGCTGCTCCGGCCTGAACTGCAAGCCTAGCTACAAATCCAAGATGGTAAATTGTTTCAGCATTAATGCATGAACATAATAGGACTGAATAATAAAAGAGGGTAGATTATTTAGAGTATTGAATCATATACCATCCTCAGCCGTAATTACACCCTTCACCAAGATTGGCATTGAAGTGATAGTCTGGAGCCACTGAACATCCTGTTCAAGTCCAGAAAGAAATCCTTGACATATGAATTTTTCTCGAGATTCATTTTTAAGCACAGAATGTCCATCACAGTTTCAAATGCAATGCAAGTTCATCAAATCTTTTTTTGTCATGTCAAATTGAGTTTCAACTTTCAATCCCAACCTCAGTGCACTTGAACTACTGACAAACTGATGTTCTTTTCCTCATTGGCCAAAAAATATATGTGTACTTCATATCTTTAGTGTTTCTACCAATTTGAGATTAAAGAATAGTTCTTGGCCTACTGAATTCTCAAGAAATGATGGAAAAGGGGAATAAAACATGGAATATGTAGGATGACCCGAGGAAAGGTAATGTACCTTCCAGCTCAAAGTGCGATCAATTTGACCAGCAACATACGAAGCTAATCCAGAGTCATTAGCCTGCAACAAGAAGACAATTTAAGATTATACATAAATAGATTCTTACAAGAACTTGATGCACAGATCAGAGAAATATCTATTAGTCTACTCACTTGGTCCATCTTGCCAAGGTCCAATCCTTCAAAGTTCTTCAATGTCAAAAATGGGGGCAACACAAATCTGCAAGGCGATGAAGATAAAATTAACTTGTACAGCTTCATATATTAAGCTCCTTATCTGGTTGAAAAGGCAACACAAGTGACAGTAATATTAGGATATATATACCTGTTCTTAATATCAGCTTCTCTACGTCCAAGCCTTGGGGTATCAACTGTGAGGGCTATAGCCTTGAAACCTGCCCTTTCAGCTCTCCTCACAAGTTGAGCAACAACATTCCTGTCCTTGTAGACCTGAATATATGAGAAGATAGATACAGTTTAGACATAACATGGTGTGTGTACATTTCTCCTAAATTTTAACAGTAAGTTCATGCTCACATAAAGCTGGAAGAAACGGATGCCAGGTCCTGTTGAAGCAACCTCCTCAACGCTGGAAGTGGCCCAAGATGACAATGTCTGAAAGACAAATTTGTGTTGCGTTAACAAAGTGAAAAACACAGCGCTCTAAGTCAAATACAAGTACTTTAGATCATAACAGCTCATGAGGCTTCAAGTGCCTTCTGAGGAACCAGTAAATAGTTGTCCTAATACGTAATCCTCCTCCTTCCCGGGGAATAGTAATTACAGTAACAAACAACAACTAAAGCTTGAATTAGCTGCACTGAAGAGGCAGAAATCATACATGAAATCTAAGGGTGCAAAGATATACTCCCTTTTCATTGAAATGCCTTTTCTGTTCATGAATACTCTAAATACCAAGAAGTCTAGCCCCGTTTAAATTTATTAATAATGAACAACAAATTGCAAGGTTTCTAATCACAAGAAGAGAACCAAATGGAAATATAAAAGAACTTGTTTTCTGAGGATTGACCGCACACATTAAATAAATAAATGCAGGGGAAGCAAAATGATGTTGCCTGATTATGTGATCACTTCCAGAAACTTAAAGCTTCATTTATTGCAATTGTAACATAATTATATGCAAGGTATGAAATGCAAAGCCAAAGTTGACTCAACTGCACCAATTGTACTATGCATTTCAAAAGAAGATTTAAAGTCACTAACCATTGGCTGAAATGATATTCATATTATCGAGACTCCTAAATTACTTTATCGACATTATGTAACATCAGCTATGAGTCCATCATATTTGCAATCCATAGGCATTATTATAAAATTAGAGTTACTATTGAGAATCAAGTGAGACTAACCATGATTGTGCCTGCTGCTGATGCTGCTCTTGCTGTAGCATACTCCCCTGCATAAAGCAACCAAGTAATCAGACTTCCGAAACACCTTAGAGTTTTTCCACATAAAGAATACTCGAGCCTTCAAAAAAGATGTTTAGTACTACAGGTAAAACTATTGCCATCTGAACTCTAGATTCACTTCTAATAATCAATAGTTAAACCAAATGTGACCAACAACTTTCTCAAGTAGACAGAGCTCAAAGCCTCTCAAATATGCATGGATGAAAATTCACAAATCTTCAGTTTATTTGCAACAGTCCATTAACACATTACTTATGTCCTTTGAGGTTAGTTGTGATAACATGACATAAATTCATAGTTACACCCAACGAGTCCAGATAGTAAGATTATACATTTAAAAACTTGTATGAGTGCAAGGTATACCTTCAGGATGTGCCATTTTCTGCATGGCTGTTGGTGCAATCATGATAGGCATTGAAATCTTGAATCCTAGCACTGTGGTAGTCATGTCAATTTTGCTCACATCAATGAGAATACGGGGCCTAAACCTGTATCGGTTGCAAAAGAGCATAATATACATGTGAATATAACCCCAGGAGTCATATTTTATGTAGTTTACGTCTTAGAGCTAGAGCTACTTACAGAATTCTTGAGAAGGCGTTTCTGTTCTCAGCCAGAGTCCACTGGTCCTCAGCTCCCGAGGCATAGTAGTCATAGACCATCTTTGGCAACTTTTTCTTGGCGATCTCCTGATACTCCGTAACATTGGTTACTTCCTCCATCTTTAGCAGTTATTTCACACTCCCCCTCCAAAATTCCTGACGCTACACAAAATTAGCACTGTTGACAAGCCTTATTGAAGATGCATATCACTGTTAAATCATATGACAGCAACCACGGAAAATATTTTACTCAGAGAAACTTCATCTACATCATTTTCTAGTATTTGGTTGGGTATAAATTAAGTGCCATATAGTTCTTCAAGAAAATGTTTTCGTCATACCAAATACGCCTTAATTAGTGAAGATATAGAAGTATGCATCAAACATGTGAAAAAAAAAACTTAGATAAACAACAGATTCTCTATGAGACTGAATGACTTCTACCTATAATGTCTAAAAAGTTAGTTAAAGCAAGTGATATCAAGTAATTAGAGCTGGAATCGATACTTAAAACGAAGATGACTTCCACCTATAAGTGAAGGAAGTCATCAAACCCCTTTGATGGAAAACAGTTTCCTCAGTCAATCAAACAACAAAAAATGACTTCATCATGTAAAATATTTCCCAGGATAAAGTTTTCTTCATGATTAGTGAAGAAGCAGTATGCATCATAGATGTAAAAGCAACAATAGCTTCTCTATGAGACTGAATGATACAAGAAACTTAACATGTTTGATAAAAACAAAAAAAGACAACTCGGTGCACAAAGCATTCCACGTTAACCTAACCTAACGCAAGCATCAGTAGCTACTTTCAACCTGTGACCTATAGGTCACATGGAGATAACATGTTTGATCAAGAAACAATAAACAAGAAGGCAAATGAAGAAACTAAGCTTGGCAGAAACAGAACAAACCCCATGACTAATGAATCAAAAAAGTAGAAAAACATCAGACATGCATGCAGTAAACAGAGAACTAACATCTAATAAGACTCAAACAAACAAGATTCTTGAAGGTAAATTAAAAACTAAAAAAAAAAAAAAAAGAGTAAGGGAAGTTTAGAACAGACCTTGGACTCCCAAGCTGTGTTGAGAACACTTTGTGCTTAGTGAAAACCAGTGAACAACTTGCTACTAAAATAGTAGAAAAAAGAAAACAATAATAATACTGACAAAAATGGGGCAAGAAATTAATTAAATAGGAATTAAGAAAAAGACAAAAATCGTATGGGGTGGATGAATAGAGAAGCACAAATTTGAGGATCAGTTTTTGGAGGTGAATATTTTAAACCACATCCGATTAGGGGTATGCAAATGTGTGGTTCTCTATCACATAACCCTCTTCTGTGTTACACAATTTCCCTTCACTATCATCCCCACAATAATATCCAAAAGATCATTCATATAAATTCAATTAATGGTAAAGTTATCTTCGAGTGACCTATATATGCAGGGACGAATTTATGTAAATTTTTTGGGTCACCCGAACCCGGGGTCATCTGACTAAATTCGATATATTACTTCTATAATTATTAAAGAATATATTAATAAAAACTTGTTGAACCTGTTCTCAAGATGGTTGGATGGTTCACTGGTATGACTGCAAGATTTCAACACAAAGGTTGCAAGTTCGATCCCAGGCAGCCCCAATTTGCTTCAATTTATTTTTTCTAACTAAAAATACGTTTTTTATTAAAAAAAAAAGCTAAATTAATTTTTATGTATTGCTCGCTTGCTTAGTTATTGTTATTATAAATTTTTTGATCTTATCTTTAAAACAATGGTGCATCCATTTTCTTGAAATCTTGAATTCGCCTCTGTATATATGTCACAAGTTCAAAAAATATGACTCTTCTCTTGAACCTACATAAACGCGAGATATTTCATACACTGAATTATCTTACATCATTCATCTAGTATACATCACTGAACTTACATGCTTATTGATTATAAAAAAAAATAAAGTCCATAAATCTTTTAATTTTATCACAAAGTCATCCGAATAATACCCTGCCACTTGTCAATACAAAAAAACAGAGGGTTATATGAAGATAAGAAGGGAAACAAAACGATAAGGGCAGAT
The DNA here is from genome assembly GCA_035578085.1 of Solanum pinnatisectum. NCBI lineage: Eukaryota > Viridiplantae > Streptophyta > Magnoliopsida > Solanales > Solanaceae > Solanum > Solanum pinnatisectum. The sequence continues at coordinate 41,713,644 of CM069082.1, read as the reverse complement.
GAGAACTGAGAGTCACCGTCTTCTACCGAAATAGATACTGCTAAAAGTTTAATTATTCGATCAATGCGATGATTTCAAGTGTTAATAATTAAATTTAATATACTCAATATTAAAATAATTAGCAAAAATTACTGAGTTCGATCGAACTTAAAATTTTTATATGGGCAACTTCCTGTGAGAATACATTGAGATGCTTGAATACACGACTTGAGTACCTTTAAAGGCTCTATTTTTTTTTTGTTAAAATAACCATAACTATATAGGCATGTTGGTTAGGCAGTTGAGTAGTAGAGTGATATGTCATGTTGCGTTTGTCAAATGGGAAAGAGTTTTAACTTTTGTGATGTACAGCTTTTTAACAACTAAAATGGCCTGTAAAATTAAAACAGTTCAAGGGGTCGATGATTGGTGCTGCTTATCGAGGCATGTGCAAGGCGGATACAATTTAGTTTATATGAATCCAGTACTTAATTTTTACAAAAAATATAAATTTATGTATAAAATTTTATTAAAATTATAATAAATAGTAGGTTTATATCCATAGTCTTACTTAGAGTTTAATCATAAATTTTAAAAATTTATCTTTAAATGTCCAAACTCAACTCCAGATTTCAAAACTCAAATTTTTAAATTTTTACTTCAAAATCTATGATCAAACGAAAGCTTAAAACATTATTTGGCTCAATTCTAAAAATCGTAAAAGTTCTTATTCATTCAAAATTCACATTTGTGACTTTTCTCAATTAAGAATAAGATCAAACAACTAATAGGTACGAAACATCCACCTTAGCATATACTCTATACGTCCCTAATTACTTACACACCTATTAAGAAACAATAATTGACATAATAAATTTACCATTTTACCCCTATTAATTATGAAATAGATGAATTAAAATTAAAAATTTTCAAAAGTTTACTTTTTTTCAAAGTAATTAATTGATGGTATAATAGATAAAAAAAATTTGTCATTTCTTAATTTGTAAAAATAGACAAATAATTAGGAACAACTAAAAAATAAAAAATATACAAGTAATTAGGGACGGAATAAGTACTTTAAGAGTCTTGAAAATCGAGGAAGTTATTCAAGGGCTTAAATGTGGTTTAAGAACACGCAAATTGAGATTATTAAAATATGTGATTTGTATAATATACCTTGCTCAATTTATGTGAATAAGACAAAAGGAATATCAAAGATTAATTGAAATAAAATAATAAATTAAATAAAGAGTCCATGGACCGATGTTATGGTCTGACAGTATCAACAAATAAACTTGATATTATTGATATTAATCAAGATAATGAGTAACAATGCTTAAGAACACAATATAGTACTTGGTGGAAAAATAATGATTCCACGGTTTACACTGAATGAAAGATAATTTATAGCCAAATTCTAGGAAACACTGTCTACGAAATTTGCCTCCACAATGACTCGTGTGAGCACATAACAGATGGTTCCGAAGCTAGGTGGGCTTACAACGTGATTTCTGGCTCAAATGTCCAAGACCCAGAGAATTTCTCTTTAAATGTGATCGCCTCCTCCGTAATAAGAGAGATACTTGATACCTATTCTTGTTGAGTTAGATCTAACCTACATAGTAAATACAATAATCCAAATAATTTCGATATTGTTTACTGTTAGACAAACAAATCTCTTGTTATATTTTGGGGAAAATTCAGAAATTAGGATAATTTGAAGTCGGGTCATCCAACATAGTAATAGTTTAGATAATAACTAAATATAACGAAAATTTCTGAAATTTACTCTATATTCGTAATACAATCATTTCTGAAATTTCTTAATGCATCTATGTTTCAATAATTCACTTTATATCAGTGGTACAACAAATACAAAATAAATTGTTATATCATAGCGAATTGTTCTATTATTGATACAAAATAAATTACAAAACTTATTATATCAATGATACAAAACGAATTTCAATAACTCTTATTGTGTTTGAAAATTTCTATAAATTCTCAATTTTACTCTTCAAATATAAAGTTCTTTATTTTATCAGACAACCAACTCCAATCCAATTCTCTATTTCACTTTCTAAAAATGATTTTTTTTCTCTCTCCTCAATAGTACATTATTATTTCTATTTCATTCTTATTTTATTATTTTATAATATAAATTCTTTATTTCTTTTTCCCAATAATTACTTTATATAATTTTCATGTGATATAAAATTTTATTTTTTTAATTTTTGTATTTAATATAAAATTATATTTTATTCTAAAGTTTTAAATAACATAAATTGCAAGAAAATATTATATAATATACAAATTAGTGGACAAATTCAAATAAAAGTGAAATACAATAACATAATTACATAAAACTCAATTTTTGAAATTATTACGTTGCTTCCATAAATGCTCTATTAATGCATTACGGAGTTCAAAATGAGCATTTTTGTCCTTAACCTTTCTATGTCTAGCTAAAAATTGTTCAAATCGAAGATTTTCATCTACCACCATTTATGTCGTTGGAGTTGGAGCCTCTACGACATCTTAAATTGGTGCATTAAGATCGTGTTCATCCTCAATAATCATGTTGTGCAGTATAATACATATAGTCATTATATCACGTAGGTTGTAGCACTTCCTTTCTCCAAAAACGTGACGGTCTTGCAATAATTGTAAAACGTGATTGCAAAACTCCGAATGCACGTTCAACATCTTTTTGGCATGATTCTTGTTTCATCGCGAATTGATTATTATGTTATGTATTGTATTTTATCTTGTATTTAAATTATTATGTCATGTATTGTATTGTTATCTTGTATTAAATTATCATATTATGTATTGTATTTTTAAATTAGTTTTTTCATCTTATCATTTTAATTTTGTGTATTTTTTATAGTGAAAATTAATAATAAAATCAAATTATATTATTGTCGAAAATTAGAAAAGATTAAATACTATTAATTCGGGATGAAAGTATTATTTATTAAATAATATATTTTTTAAAATATAATATTATATTTAAAAAGAATAATGAATATTAGATATTTTATTAATGACATTATATTTAAAATAATATGTTAATTAGAAAATAATAGAAATAATAATAAAATATTCAAAAATCGAAATAGAGAGGGTGAATAGTAGTTCACCTATCTAAATATGAAGAATGGAGAGTGATATAGAGGTGGGTTGGAGTACCCATTCTCTATTTTACTCTCCAAATATTAAAAATAGAAAATAAAATACAAATGAATTGGAGATGTTCTTAGATACTTAAGCTTATTTTTTAATCTATTTGTAAAAAAGAAAAATGCAATTAGAAGGAAAGTAAACGAGAATGGCGCAGTCGGTAATAGGATCATCAAAAGAAAACTGGGAAAAGAAGCAACCAAAACCAAATCCATCAAGTCAGGCGCGCTAAAAGTCTGTACACTACACTACTCCCCTATTCTCCTCTGACTTTCTCGTCACACTTTTTAACCATTCCACTCCACCAATCTGTCAGTTCTTAAATTTTTCTTCAAATAATCTAACATTCCCATTGTGAAAGCCCAGCGTGTGAGGTTTCAGAAATGGCGGATCCGCAGAGAAAATGGGTGACCGACGATGTATTAACGTACTCATATCTTCTTCTCTACATTGCACTCTCTAGTGGCCAGATCTTCTTCAACAAGGTCGCTTCTTATTCCTTTTAATTAACCACGTAACTTTGCCTATAATTTAATGTGCTTATTGTGATTTCTGTGAGTGTTTTTTTTTTGATTCACTGTCTATATTGCATTGATCTTCTGACTTTTTTGATCCTGGAGTAATGCTTTCTGCCTTGGATCTATGGGCGACTTTCGCTACTGCTTTCAAAAGTTTCATAAGATATGTGTTTATAGTACTAGTTTTGCATTCATAATAACATGAGAGTATTGGGCAGTCACTCAGCGGAGCCATGATTTGAAACTTATGAGTTCATGATTTTAGTCGTTTTGAGTTACTGTCTTCTAGATAAATAATTCGTACATAGGCAAATGCAAGGTTTGAACCAAAAATGCTGTATGTCAGTTGAATCCGCTTTCTACACTCTAGCTCCGCCCCTGTGCAGTGGTACTTTGCGTCCATTTAGTTAAAATCGTGGATCTGTTTTTGACAGTTGGAAGAAATGTCTCTTGCTATGAGTGATATACACGTACTAGACATTGTTGCAAGGTTGTGAATTACGCCCTAAGGGTAGTGTCGACGTTTATAGGCCAATTGCACTTCAACCGGTCCTTAACTCTGTCTTCATTTCTGTATTTTTTTGATTGTTATAGAGGATAAGCAGGGAGATCAAGTAATAAAGTAAATGAACTAGTTCTTAGACATTTGAAGTCACAAAGGTGGAGTTTAATGATATAGAACTTCATATTCCTTTCATGGGAAGCAGTAGTACCATAAGTCTTATCAATTCATCAATTTGTTTGTTTCAAGTGTATTGTTTTTGAAAACATTTTATTCCTTTAACCGGAAACTTAAGGTTGCATGCTGTTTCTAATCAGTACAAAGTCTCTTTTACCAGTTTAAACTTTAAAGAAGTTACTGAAGTTTAAACACTGGAAATATTCTTATCTTCTAGCATTGCTTTTATGCGCTGCTGACATCTATATTTTGTGCATTTTACAACTTAGTTGAGAATTCATTCTAGAAATTGTTAAGTGAACACATAGAAGTGTCACTCAATATACATAAGGACCGATGTATTAGATAGATTACGGAAACTCTAAAGTAAGTATTATTGCCATAGATGACTTTCAGTTTCTTTCAACTGGTATTGAGGTGTACTAGTGCCTCGAAACAGGTTTGTGGTCAATGGATGTAAATGAGTTTCTTTTTCTGGTATAAAGTCTCTACTGAGCTTATATGGAATTGTTATGCTGGTTGAACAAGTTTTTGATGCTCTCTTCACATATATGAGAGCCAAATCAAACTGATAAAAAGGTTATAAAAAAGAACAGATACAAATATGTAAGCTACTTCACAGTACTGAACCTTTTGTGAAAATTAAAATTCATTTTGTTTTTGGTTACTGTATCGATAGTTTTCCTTTTTTCCGTATATCCATGTCCTGTCCCTTACTGTTTTCCTTTGCAAAAGTTCCCTTCCACGGCAGTGTATGATGGTGACACTGGCATGAACTAGGGTTGCATGTTATAATGGCCTATCAATCATGATCGTATAAGTTCCTTAATTGTGATCTATCATGTATTCAGTTAGATTTGCTTTTCTGTTATCGAGTTAGAATCTGTAAGTTTTTATTCTAATAGTCCTGGAACTTAGATCATTGTCTTTTTTCTTTTATATCCATGTCTATCATTAGATAATTTCACCATAGCTCCGATACTTGAATTTTGAGAACCTGCAACATCTTAGTCAATTAACTGCCTATAAAATAATTTTCTGCTAGTGTGAGAGAGAGAGGTTGGGATTTTCTTAGGAACTGTGGCCAGTGACCACAATACTTTATTTGATCATGGCTTTCCACTTCTTTGCTTTTTCATGGAGAGATGACAAGATAAAGGACGTGTCATCCTTTATCTAGCCCTATTATAAGTCAACTTTAGTTAACAATTGCAGCCTTTAAGACTAGTTCGCATCTCTGACATATTGTAGCTCCTTTAGGCTTTATCTGACTTATAGTGATGTGTGTTGCAGTGGGTTTTGTCTTCAAAAGAAATAAACTTTCCCTATCCCCTTGGATTGACTCTGCTTCACATGGTCTTCTCTTCAATTCTATGTTTTATGCTTACCAAGGTTCTCAAGGTAAGGAATATTCCCTTTTGTTTTTTAGTGGTTTCATGAATGCCACCTTATAGTGCTAATTGAGGGGATTTCATGCAGATAATGAAAGTTGAGGAAGGGATGACTCTAGATATGTGAGTATTCAAGCAAAAGAGTTTCATGTCAAATATATGTCTTATTATGGATATTGGTTGGCTTCTATCTGAGGAATTATTTTCTTTCCTGACATTGTACTTAAGCTCATTTAGTCCTTTGTTCCCAAGTTATATGTCCACCTTTCTTTTTCTTTGTTTTCACTTTTGTATGAAAGAATTATACCATGTATCTTACCTCACGAGAAATTACACATCAATCTGCCTTTTCGATCCTAAAAAAAACTATTCCTTTTCATCAACTCTTAATAAAAATGAAATTCAATTTGTAGCCTCCACGTGTTCTTATAGAGTTGTTACATATTTAAATTCTGATCTTATAAATGTGCCAACTGAATTGTGAGTAAAATGGAGTAATCAAATAAGCTAAAAAAGGAGTTCAGCATGCTGATATAATTACCAAAAGTTTTTATCAAATAATGAGAGAAACAAAAGTTAATGTTGAACTTTCTACTTACCTATTTGTATGAACTTGACCAAGAAGTTGAAGAAACTTTCAGTTTGGGCTTCTCATTATCTTTTTTACCTGCATTCTAATTCATCCATGTAAGACAACTATTTGCTCTTGTTATTGTTTTTCTTCTCCTTCTTGTTCTTTTTTTTTTGTGGTTCTCTTTTGTCAGATTTTCTCTTCCAATTGTTTTTAAAATTGTCATTCACTCAATATATTGTGGTTTTAATATGCAGATACATTAGTTCGGTCATACCAATTGGTGCAATGTTTGCAATGACACTTTGGCTTGGAAACACTGCCTACCTCTATATTTCTGTTTCGTTTGCTCAGATGTTGAAAGCAATCAGTAAGTAGTACTTTTTGAGCTGGCTTATAAATTGTAGACTGTAGAAGGTACAGGTAAATACAGCTTTTTAGGATAGAAATATACTCACAGGGGAATTGTCATGCAGCACTTCATGCTTGATAGATAGCTTTAGAGGCTCGGCTGGTGACCATCTGCTCAAGTACTTTTTAAATTTGTGCTAAGGGCATCATCTCTCTCTCTTTTGGTTTCTTCTGCAGTGCCAGTAGCAGTTTTCATTCTGGGGGTTGCAGCCGGACTCGAAATGATGAGCTGCAGAATGCTTCTCATAATGTCAGTAATTAGTTTGGGTGTACTTGTGGCATCTTATGGGGAAATAGATATTAACTGGATAGGTGTTGTCTATCAAATGGGAGGTGTTGTTGGAGAAGCTTTAAGGCTTATATTTATGGAGATTCTGGTGAAACGAAAAGGCCTGAAGCTCAATCCCATATCTGTGATGTACTATGTTAGCCCATGCAGGCATGTATTTCTATAGTCTAAAAGCTTGACGTGTTGATAATTTTATTTTTTCTGTTTCAACACTGTAAATTCTCTATTTGATTGGAATCTTCTTGACAAATGCAGTGCTCTTTGTCTTTTAGTTCCATGGATCTTTTTGGAGAAACCTAAGATGGATGAACAGAGGACTTGGAGCTTTCAACCTCTTATTCTAACCCTGAATTCTCTATGTACCTTTGCCTTGAATCTGTCAGTTTTTCTGGTGATTCAACATACAAGTGCCCTGACAATTCGTGTTGCTGGAGTTGTCAAAGATTGGGTGGTTGTGCTGTTATCTGCACTACTTTTTGCTGATACGAAATTGACACTGATTAACCTTTTTGGTTATGCTATTGGTAACTTTTCTAACCTCCTCGAAATTCTTCTCCTAACCCTCTTGTGTCACTGCAGAGATATTACTCTTTTTTTTTTCACCGCCGAGACATTATTTTAACTATTTAAAGTGCATTACAGTCATGTTCAATGTTCTCCTGTGCTGAGCTCCACTATTCTCGTGCAGTCAAATAGGATCAATCCATAAAGAGATTAGATCAGTGAAATGCATTTTTGTTTAGGTTCCCGGGATTATCTGCCTTTTTATTGTGATGAGAAATAGTATGTTAAAGGTGGTCCCCAGACGATGGATCAATCCCTTATATTGAAAAGCCTGCTTTAAATCTTCATCTCTTCTTGCTTTGGTTCAATTTAACTTCTGGCAGCTGCATAATCCTTCTGATGTATATCTGTGGGTTTATGCAAACTTAAGAGCTTTTGAGAATGGACTCTACCAACTACCATAACTGCAAATATCAGCACTGCTGCTAGTCCATAGAGAATATCTAAGATTTCTTTTGATCTTGTGCAATTGTGTTTTTTTTTTCTGTTCAGAATTTGTATTAGATTGGACTGACATAATCATCACTTCTAGTTAGTGATTCTTTGGAGACAGATGCCAACTAATAGTTATGGATCTTAGTTGTACATCATTTTGTGACTTGTAGGGTGATAAGTGTAATGCTGAATTAAACTTTATGTTGATTGGGACGGTTTTTTGATTATTTCTCATGCTAGTAAGCCTAAACATAAGTTTCTGCCTATTGTGTTTATATGTGTGGTAAGAAGTATGAAGATTCATGGTACTACTTCATGAGCACTTAATAACATATGAAGTTGTGGTGCTCTGTGCAGCTATTGCAGGTGTAGCAGCATATAATAATCACAAGCTAAAAAAGGGTACTTCCCAAGCAAGTTCAGACGAGTCTGAACCCACTGTACCTTTAATACAATCTTCAAATTCAAACAAGTAGATGTATGTGAAGAACAACCTCTCAATTTATCCTGAGGTCTTGTATGTAAATGATGGGAATTGTTCAAGTTCTTGTATGCTCTTATTTGGGGATGGGATTTGACATACTGGCTCAAGATTTTGCTTATGAGAGAAGCCATAGTGAAACACAGTGATATTTGACTCGAAAGTATGCTCGTGGATGCAACCTTTTCCGATTGCTGCTGCTTTTGAATTTGGAGGATTTTTGTGATACATGTGATGATAGAAACAAAAAAAGTTATACTTGTATGACGTAGAGAGTTCGGACCTTGTTCTGGACAAAAATAGGCTGGACTGACATCAAAACATGCTGACAGTTAACATACTACAATGTATTGCGAGACATTTTGAATTTCAGCAGTTTTTGGCTGAAATTCTTTTATATACAAGGCTGTTGGTGCAGTTGAGTTCTATTCTTCTTCTGTATATGTTCTGCTCTGTAAATCAGAGTATGCGACAATGTTTTCAATGCCTAAGTAGGATATTTCAGAATGATAGAACTTATATATACAAATTGTGAGTTCATGTTGGTAAAATGAGATTTGCAGGATTGCATTGCTCGGCTACTGCCTACTGATAAGTGGAAGATCCCATGGGCCTGGCTGTATCCACCAGTAGTTTGATGGAACTTTTCCGGGGCTGCTCAACAAATCTCGTGGCCTAAGGCAAAATCATATTAAGAGGTCCTTAAATTTATTTTATAAAATTTATACACTAACAAGAAAATCTATTTTCTACACAATAGATTAATCATTTAAGACAAAAAATATCAAATTTCACACAAAAAAAAAAAGAAAAAGAGAAAGGAAGAAGAAGAAGAGTACAAAAAATAAAAGTGATGGATTATTGATGTTAAGCTTCAAAACTCAAATTGTAATTTTAATTTGGCTATCATCACAAATAAGAAAAAGAAAAGAACATACATAACTTAATAGTTGAAGTTTTGAGCATGGATACTAACAAAAATATTCAAATTTCTGATCAATTTAAATGATATAATTCATTTCATTAAGTAGCACGTGAATATCTAAAACAAATTATAAAATTTTCATATAATATATTAAATTAAAACGAAAAGGAAATTTGTGCATGAATATTTTTGTATTCACGCAGTTTAAGAAAAGATTGAAAAGAATTCATTATGTTATCAATATATATAACTTAGTTTCTATATAAAAAGGATAAAATTTAAAATTGGAAGTTAAAACAAATATATCAAATAATGAGTGAAAAGATTATGAGAGTTTATGAACTTATTGGTAAAAAATACTCTCAAACAAATAATAATAAAAAATATACAATAACAATTTTATTTATATAAATTATATTAATATATAATAAAATTAATAATAATAATTTAAACAAATTTGGGGCCGTCAAATTTTTGAGGCCTAAGGCAATGGCCTCACTAGCCAAGCCTTAGAGCCACCTCTGAACTTCTCGACACATAGGATTCTGAAGGGTTGACAGGTGATGAATAATTGAAAATATGTTGCTCAGGTTGTGCATTAACATGGGATTTGCTTGATATTTTCTTTTGAATTTATGTTGATATCAAATCATTCACTCTTCTGACAGATCTCTTACGTCGAAATTTTGTTTCAAATTTCCTTCACTAATTTTTCTGTATTTTCTTTTCTCATAAGTTGTTGGTTTGTTTGATTTCCGGATCATCTTGTACTAGATCTAGTTGTTTCTTATGCAGATACTTTTAACCTCAATTAATTTTTGCTTGGTACTCATATGTGAGCGGTGCAATAGGTAGATCTTAGTCGCTGATGTAAACTCATTAAGGTGAAATCATTTGTCCATGAAAGATAAGATATACTGCTTTTATTGATCTGATACTCATATGTAGACAAATAAATCTTATAGTTTCTTTTATATCAAAGATCTTAATTATGCTTATAGAAAAAATCTTTTTAAGAACGCTGCAGTGAGTGAATTTAGATTAATCGAGTTTCAATACGAGTCCAAAAAAATTCTGACAGCTTATTGATTTAAGTGGTGCTCACTTTTTCTTTGTATAGGACAAGGGCCAATTAAAGGTCGAGATAGTACACTTGACAGGAGATCAATCATCAAATGAGATTATTTTTAGTGTAGACCTTGACTTTGGTTCAGAGTGTCACTCCTGGGCCCTGGCATAGAAAAACTTTTGTTAAGTAACAAAGAGGATAAGGCATGGTTTGCCTAGTTGTCTCCTCCCGAATATATTCGTCATATATTTGGAATTTCTTTATTTTCTCTTCTTTTTTAAAAAGAGCATATAACAAAGTACTATCCATGGTAGTGGTGTGTTTGGCACGTGGGAAATGATTTTCGAATTTTTCATATTTAATTGATCAAAATTTTGAAAAAACATTTTTTTGGAACAAGTTCAATGAATATACTTGAAATGCCATTTAACTTGAAAATAAGTATATTTTTTTATGATCAAACGCCCCAAGTTTGGTGAACAAATATGAAAGATGGCAATATATAATGGGGTTATTTACATGAATGTCCTTATTTTAGTGCATTGTTTAATTTTTGTCCCTTAAATATGTGGACATTGATTTTTTTCATTCAACACTTTAAATAACAAAAAAATGATTAAAAATACCCCCTAACATCAAAGAAAAGAAAATCTCTCAACATAAGTTTATATTTTCATATCATAATATAATACAAACTATGTTTTACAAGGCATAATAAGTTATGACTTGACTTATACCGTTAGAGATATAAGTTGAGTTTAGAACCCACAAGTTATAACGTATAAGACATAATTTAAGTCGATAGAGGCGTAAGTGCAGTTATGCCATAAGAGACACAATTTAATTTCTACAAAACTTATGTCAAATAAGATAAAAATTTTCTAAACTTATTCCAAACGAATTATATATTATACATTTTATATGAAATTAAGTAAAAATTCTCTAAACTTAGACCGAACAAAATTAAATCATTCATATAAATACTTTAGCCCTTAAATTTCAATTAAACGAAAAAAAAAATCACAAATTTAAAGACCATCCAAAATACGAACAACTTAAGTATAATGAGAAATGGGTAGAAAGGACAAAAGACGGATGCCAGACGGGATACGCCTCATGGGGTGGCTGGGGAACTTGTTCGCTTCCACACTCTCCTACTCTCCTCTTCTTCTTCTTTTTTTTTTTTTTTCCTTTTGGCGCAAACATAATATACACACAGCGACAGCGAGCGCCACACTATCATTTTTACCCCAAATTTAATAAAACACATTTGCCATTTTTCAAACCACAATTAAACCTCCGTTCTTCTCCAAATCTCCCTCCTCCCTGAACGCAAATTCACAAAACCTAAGAGAAAGAGAGATAAAGAAGGAGGAGGAACTCAAGCGGGAGAGGCGATGCGATCGTGGTGGCTGCGGCTTCGGGGCAGCCCATACGCGGCGGTTCTGACGGTGGTGGAGGAGGAAGACGAATCAGGTCGTTAATGGCCTATTTGCAAATGAATTGGCAGCCCAACCTGCTTAGCCACAAACGCAAGACTGGTCCTCCTCTAGGGCTTAAAAACCTCGGCAATACCTGTTATATCAACTCCGTTCTTCAGTGCCTTACTTATACCCCTCCTCTTGCTTATTTCTGCCTCAAATCTCAACATTCCGCTTCTTGTAATTCCTCCACTTTTTATTATAATTTTACTCGTCTTGCTTATGTTTTCCTTTTTTTACTTCGTACATGGGCTAACCCCCCTCCCCCCTCCCCCTTTTTTTTTAATACTGAAATCATTCGATGCCCAATTGGAGATGAATGATTATTGGGGATACATATAGCTGACTCTAGTTAATTTGGTATTGAGGCATGAGAGTTGTTATGGCTATTGCTGATTGGTATATTGAACCTAGTAGTTTGGGATTGAGGTGTTAGTTGTTATGCACTTATGCTTATTGTTAATTCACATAGTATAGGCCTGACTAGTTTGGGACTGAGGTATTTGTTGTGGTTATTGAGGATTCATATAGCTGTCTCAAGTCACTCAACTAGTTTTGAATTGAAGTATGGCATTTGTAGTGTTTTTATAGTATATGTCAGCTAATTATTTTTGATAGTTGAGGTGTAGTTAGTAGATTATTTGATTGATGCCCTGGTGTTTTAGCTTTTTTTTGAATCCCATTCTATTGCGCAGGTGATTCTGAAGCTGCGGCTGCTTCAGGGAAGAAAAGTGAATGTCCTTTTTGTATATTAGAGAAGAGAATAGCTAGGTCTTTGAGTCTTGAATCATCACTAGATACTCCGGCCAAGATTAATAGTTGCTTAAAGATTTTTGCCCAGCATTTTAGGTTTGGGAGGCAAGAGGATGCTCATGAATTCTTGCGATATGTCATTGACGCCTGTCACAATACGTGTTTGCGGTTGAAGAAGTTGCAGCAGCAGACAAAGAAGGGTGGTGGAGGTGATGTTGATGGGAATGGGAATACCATTGTTAAGGAGATCTTTGGGGGTGCTCTGCAGAGCCAGGTCAAGTGCTTGTCATGTGGTGCTGAGTCAAATAAGGTGGATGAGATTATGGATATAAGTCTTGATGTGTTGCACAGTAGCTCACTCAAAGATGCTTTGCAGAGATTTTTTCAGCCTGAGGTTTTGGATGGAAACAACAAGTACAACTGTGAGAAGTAAGTATTATCCTCTTTCCTTTTCCTTTAATTCATATTGTATGATAATCTGCTGTTTTAAGTTCGTGTTTTCGCACCTGTTGGAGTAAGACTTATACTTGTTTAGCTGTAAGAAATTGGTGACAGCAAGGAAGCAAATGTCAATTCTTCAAGCACCAAATGTTCTTGTCATTCAGCTCAAGGTACAAACCAGTTGGAATATTCTGTCTTTTCTGTTTTACTGTCAACTGCCAATGCTAACTTATTTTTGATTGTGAATAGAGGTTTGAAGGAATATATGGTGGGAAGATTGATAAGCCCATTGCATTTGAGGAGGTTCTAGTGCTTTCAAGCTACATGTGCAAAGCGAGCCAGGTGTGTGCAGTAGTGATTAAGTTCAATATATGCTGTTTTGCTCCCCACCACTGGATTTATTCTTTCCCAATTAAATTCAGACCATCTTCTAATGAAGCTATTTTACTGGGGTGCCAACTGTAAAATTTGTAGTTTTTTCACCATACTATTTGGAGAAAATCATTATGTGGTATTGACCCTATTTGTTCAGCACTAGTGCACTTCATCAGAGCCTGCCATGGTAGCTGGTTTTCAAAGGATTAACCTTTTATTTGACCATGAGTTTTGCATCTTTGATTTTTTACGATTCAACTTGATTATTGTTTCACATGTAACTGAAAAGTTATTGTCATCACCGGATAGGCTGACCTGTATGCACCAATGCATGATGGTTTCTCAAATTCAAACGGTAGATATTATTTCTATGGGTTTCTATCTGTCATCTGTAATGTTTCCTCTTCATTTTGGCAATTCATCTTTTTCATCCAAGGAGACCTATAGAAGTTTTATATAACGCAGTTATTAAAAAAAGTTTTAAAGGGAATCAAAGGCTTATCTGGGTAACTAGGGGTTGTTTGGTGGCCAAGATGAACAACATTAAAGTATTACTATCCTTTTCTTTTCTTGATTGTAATTAAAGAGATGGTCTTACTATTCTTTTTCCTTGGGTTTGGTAAGTCGAAGTAATACTGGGTATCCACTACAGTAAAATATTTCATCATGTTTTATCCAAAGAACTACATTTTTAATTGCAAAGGCTAGTGTAGAGTTCTAAAGCCTTTGTGATGCGGGGTAGTGGACAGAGAAAAGATCAAGGGAGGGTACTCAAGAGGGAAGACATGCCAGCACCAACAATTACACTGGGGTATTGGGAGGGTAAGGGATAATGATCCTAGGGTATGTGAGGGGGAAGCTACAGTGCTAATAGTTTGAATAAGGGGATCACAAATGGGAGAATGAAGATGCTAGAATGGATGAGAGCCATCAGTGGGAGGATGGGAGGGTCCAATCTTGCTGCATACTGGTGTAACTGGGAGAGGGGAAGAAGGCGGAAGGAAGGGACAAAGAACTGGGTTTTGATCTGTCCCATTCAATTGTTGATTTCTTTTTTTTTGATAGAGAAAATATTGCTAACCATCTTATTGTTGATCAAAATACATTTTTGACTAATTCCTTGTCTTACTAAAGCCTGAAATGTTGTCACCAACTCTTGGATGGATCAATGTATGGAGGCCCGCTCTGCAATAATACATAGAGAACGAGGGGTTGCATGCAATTAATTCACTTGCATTTGGAATCTACACATGTAGTTATGGGTTCCAATTGAAATTTCACGTAGTAATTTCCCTGCATATCTGTAGTATTCTCTTTTTCAAACTCCTTTGTTATGTGTTACTTGAGTCGAGGACTGAGGGTCTTTTGGAAATAGCCTCTCTATCTCCACGAGGTAAGGGTAAGGTCTACGTACACGTTACTCTTCGCTGACCTCACTTGTGGGAATACACTGGGTATGTTGTTGTTATAATTTCCGTGCATTGCTTGGTCATACTCTCCGTCTCTATCATTGATGTCTTAGACTCATTATAGGGATAGGTCGGTATTTCTAGAGTCTTTCCTTATGTAAAAATAGTTTTTTCACAACCTATATACTGTTCTGAAAAAAAAAAAAACAAACATTTTCATAAAAAAAAATAATCTGCATAGAAGAAAGGACTGCCCCCGCACTGTTGATATAAAATAGTAATTATCCTAGTTGTGTTTTTAAAAGGGCTTGGAATATGGTTCCGCCTGGGTTAATGTGGGTAGTTGGAGAGAGAAAGAGAGAAATATGAGAGCTTTTGAAGGAGTACAGTCGAGTTTCTCTCATTTGAAGAGTATTCTTTGATCTCTTATTTTCTTTTGGTGTAAACAAAAAGTTCCCTGTTGTATAGATGATTGAGTGGAGTTTGTAGAGTATCGTATTCTGTAGATCCTTTATTTTTTGGTAGACCTCTTGTATAGGGCCAGTTTCATGTGTTTATGAATGAAAATACACTTGATAAAAAAAAGATTACACTAGCATTTTTCTTTACATTAAAAATAAGATAGTAATTCTACTAGTGAACTCCCTTCTTCCTCACTAACTTATGCATGTTCTCCAATCTTTGATTTGCGAAATTTGTGGTCTCATATGTACACAACTTAAGGTTCAGGCAATCTCATCATATTAACAGTGATGGAATATGATTTTTTATTGGAGAAGGTAAACTGGCTGAGGCTGTGCTTTTGCGAGAGTTCATTTTGTATATGTTTTTTTTTGGAGACCTGTTTTTGGCATTCTTGATACATGGTACAATGGATTTAAGATTTATAATGGGTTGCTTCAATTTGGGCATAATAGTATAAGGTGCATGTAGATGTATTTGAACCGTCTTCTTTCAGAATTGTACTAGTAATTCCTACTGACTGAACATCAGTGTGCCTGTTCACATATATAAATTTAATGATGTGGAGTTGTAGTGTAGTGTTCATCCTAGCTGATTGAACAATAAACTTCTAGTAAATAATTTGAGAAATAAGCTACATCTGTCTCATAGTCAAGTTACTTCATGTTCTTTCATTTGCAGGATCTGCATCCAGAATACAATCTTTTTGGAACTATTGTCCACTCAGGCTTTTCACCAGATTCAGGGCACTATTATGCATATATTAAGGTGACAGCTTCATTTTGTATTAATTGCCCCTCACATGTTTTTCCTGAGAAGTATTAGAAAGCTATTAAAAATATGTAAGTCAAATCATTTGCCTTATAATTTCACAAGCAAAAGTTGCCTTATAATTTCAATTGCAAAAGTTGCCATGCTGTCAACAGCATTACTGGGGAAGAACTGTCTGTCTAGCCAGACCTTCAAGAGTCTCAACTTTTTCTTCATTCTTTATTCCTTGGTATTGTAAAAGATGATAGTAGTTGGATGATTCAGGCAATCATAGTTTTATGTTACCCAATTGTTAGTGTTTTGATTTTGGTTGGCTGTTTAACAGGATGCTGTGGGTCGTTGGTACTGCTGTAATGATTCTCACGTTTCTCCTAAAATCTTGCAAGAAGTGTTGTCGGAGAAGGTGTACATCCTTTTCTTCTCTCGTACCAAACAGAGGTCACCACCGACCAAGACATGTTTATCAATTAATGGGTCAAAATCCAATCACTCCAATGGCCTGGCTAAATCCAAAATCTTGACCAGTGACTTAGCAAAAGCAGAAAACAAAAAGCAAGTTTTAGGCCACCCCTCCGAGAAAGAAAATGTAATGATGTCTAAGGTCAGTAAAGTGCATTCGAGCCCAGTGAGAGAGTTGGGCATATTTGAAAGATCTTCCTTCAAGAGACCTACCTCTGGTAATATCAAAATGGTTTTTCATTCAAAAGAGTCTGGCAATAGAACTGGTGATGTGAGAGCATCAGATCTTACAGAGAAAGAGATTACATCATTAGCAGACAGGAATGGTGTTAGCAAAAGTTGTGGTAATGGCCAAGTGACAAGATCACATGCCTTAACAAATGGAAATGGAAATGGAAATGGAAAACTTCCAATTGTAGCAACCAGCCCTGCAGCAGACGGTCCCCTTAAAGATTATGGTGGAAGTAATGGAAAGGCTGCAGGAAAGGATTCATACCACAAAGAGGTGACTAGATCATCATCTTTAGCAAATGGAAATGGCAAAATCCAAAGTGTTGCAACGGATACCTTGAGGGGAAGTCTGCATAGAAATAGTGGGGAGAATAGTGAAAGCCTGGCAGCAATAACTTCTGCATACAGGGATACATCCAATGGCCATGTTGAATCGTCTTCTATCTCAGGTTCAAAGAGAAAATCATCGGATCAATGCATCCTCCTTGAGTATGATGCTCAGTCTCGTGCAAAGGTGGAAGAATTGAAAAAAGAGTATGTTACTCTATCTTTGATTACCTGTATTCCTTTGCCTTAGTATTATTATAACACAATGACAGAAGTTTTGAATTCATTATACTTGCCCTTGCATTTTCTAGAAATTGAGATTATGTGGTTTGAAAATGCCAGGGGTTTCTTTTACGTGTTTTGTTCTGCTTAGTAGCTTTAGCTGAATTTTGATGTTGCCTTTGGCTGGGGTTTTCCTGATAGCATAGGATGCCAATGCATTTTGCTTTGTAGTGTCGTCTCTCTTAATTAGGCCATATAGTATATATCCTTAAGAATTAATAAACTGGAACTGCTCATCTCTATGATGTTGGTTAATCTTATGTTGGCCTCACTAGCAATGTACTGAGAAGAGTTCTGGGAAAGGAGGTTGAGTAGGACTTTGACCCTAGCTGTTGAGTTCAGATTCTTACTGTTCTCAAGCTATACAATTGGGAAGCTCCCTTTTGGTGTCATCTCCTCTAGTGGTTAGAGATCGTGAAGTACTTTCTGCTTCCTGTGTCCTGCTAAATATTTTTTTTTAAAAAACTAGCAACTACTAGCTAAATAAACATTTAACAACTTTATCTTATATCCGCAACGTGATTATTTAACCCTTTCTTTCTAATGAGTTTCAGACTCCATCAGGAAGCTTCATCATTTCTAAGAACATGTGGTTGGTCAGAAGAAGTCTATGCTTTTATGTGTTCCAAGAAGTCGGGGGCACAATCAAACTTTCAAGCATCAGATGTTAATGCGATGAAGTACGTTCCTCTGGCTTTGCAGTTTGAAATAGTTTAATTAAGAGTACTTATTTGTCCTTGAGGTCGGAAGTTGCTTCTCTCTTCTTTGTTTGCTTTAGTACAAATTTCGATAAATTAGATACTTTGGAAAACTCAAATATGTATGGGGTACTATTACTTTGTTTCTTATCATTGCTTGTTCCGAACTTGTGTGACCTGCTATCTTTTTGTCTTTTTCATTAGATGTTGCAGTATTTTACTACCATCATAAAAGTAACGTAACATTTCCGTGTACATGTTTAGGTATTGGGGCGTAGTTGCATATATTTTCTACTATCTTTGTATTCCGACCAAACTGAAAGGCAATAGCACATCCGAACTTTCTTCTTCATCTTTGTGTTAGTAAAACTACGTTGCTCAAGCTGGACGTGGACTGTCTTGCATAGGATGATATTGGGAAAGATTAAGAGGTTCCTTTGACGCGAATTTGTATGTTAAACATGATTAAGTTAACTGCCAAAGGATATGTTTAAGTTCCAAGATAATTGCTTTTTTACTTTTTCCAATGCGAAATTTCTCAGTGAAACTAGCTCCCGTATATACTTGATGGTGTAGTGTTGTCCCTTTTTGTTTTGGTGCAATTATCAAGGAAAAATTGAACTATTATCCTACTAAAATGTAAATGGTCCAAAATGAGCATAACGTTGATTGTCTGAAAAATTTTAACATCGTTAACATTGAAGTAGGTCCTGAAATATCTCTCTATAATAGAATTATGGGGAAATCATGGAGAAGCATGCAGAAAAAGTATCTTGCAAACTGCACAAGAAGTTTTCAATTTGAGAAAGTGGAATAGTTTACAGATTGTGGTAACTGAAGGTGTTAAAAGGGGACGAGGTAGACCTAAATCACTTGGATGAGAGTTTTCTTGAAAGATTTGATCTGTTGAATCCACACAGACCTAGTGAAAGTAGGACAGACTGGAAGAAAAAGATCTGAATAGGTGAATACCTATCAGTTGAGACCATGTATATTTACTTTAGGTCTTACGTCTTCTAGGAGTATTTTTTTTTTGAAACTGGTAACCTTTTGTATCCCTCAGCATTAAGGGCTATGCCGGCCACCTCCAAAAACTGTTACAAGAAAGGAAAAAGCTAAAAGGAATACTTATAGAGAATCTATGAAGTCCACAAATTGGATACCCTCTTCTATATCCTGTTCTTTACACCAAAAGGCTAGAGTAGTAATTACTTTCCATTTGATCTTCTGTATTGTACACTCCTTTCCTTCAAAAATTCTCTGATTCCTTTCTTTCCATATAATCCACCAGATACATGCTGGAACTGTTCTCCACCATCTTTTCTGACTCTTGTTTCTAGGAGTCTTTTGGTCTTAGCTGAAATTTATATGCCAACAATTATTATTTTTGTTTTTACTATTTTTGTTGTTATTGTACAATATCGGGTCAAAGATTGAGCTTAAATAGAGCAGTATGGCCAGTGAGGATTCATATGGTCGATCCCAACTTGCTCGGGATTGAGGCGTAGTGGTTGTTGGACTTAGCTTAGGGACAATCTATAATAAAAAGAAGGAAAGATAAAATTTCCCTCATCTTTTTCTGTGAAACAGGGAAAAGACACCTCTGCTTTCCCCCCTCCATTTTCCTGCTTGAGTATTATTTAATCAGCCAAGCATCGCTTCACATTCAAATTGGCCCAGTAGTGCTTCATGGTCTACCCAATAGTGCTGCATATCTAAACCACTCTGTATAAGCTTGGTAAACGTAACAAAGCAGACATCGTTTTTGGTTCTTTTTACTCTGGCTAAAAGTTCTCCAGCGATACATAATTTAACTTGGGATGAGAAAGCATTGTTCGATAACAATATGTTGAGTGGATTGACTACAGAGGATTCCTATAGTTTCAACTCGAATTAATAGCACTGAGCCATACTTAATTGAGTTTTATTGACTGTGAATGGAAATTTGGTTTTATCAAAAGTGATTGACAAGTGTTTCCTTCCTTATTTAGATAAGGTAAGTGACCTGTAAGCTCTTTTTTTTCTGTTATTTATTCTTGCTTTTAGTGTGTTGTGTGAAGATTATATGTTTTTGCCTCTTCGAATCCAGATCTAATTGTTGAATTCTCTGAATCCTTTGACTACATCCACCACTCGCAACATGTGCTGTTTGTTGTTTCCTTGGCTCATATTCTATATGTCCTCGCCACTACACAATTCTAGCTTCCTACATTTGTCCTGTTCCTTTTTTCCTTTTCCCAATTTGCAGTATGTGAACTGAGAGAGAAGTGTGTCCCTAATTAGTTGTGCCCGGTGCTGTTTGCTTGCCATTATATTATTTCGTGATAATTCTTGTAGCTTGTATTGCAAAATGTTTTTTGATTAAAAATAAAAAGGAAAAATACCATTCGAGCACGTCAAGATCTTTGTTGCTTATTCTTGTGATTGTCCTCACTGTTGCTGTTGTTTGGAGGTAGATTGTCACTGCATCTCAATGCATTATTGATATTTGTAACATGGTGCACTTGACTTGAAATGTATCCTTGGGTGAACACAACAATGTCAACGAGTGTTAAGATTCTTTCATTTTCTTTTTTTGATGAAATAAGTAGTATATTGATAGGCAAAGCATCCAGCAGATGCATAATTACACATGTAGGAAGAGTCAGCTCCAATAATGGACAAAAAAACCTATGAAAGGACTAGTGAGCTGACTAAATCCAAGAAAATATCAGGGCTAAAAGCAGGTGTAAGATTAACCCAACAAAAGAGTAGAACTAAGCATCTGGCCTGTTTATGCTCACCACTCAAAACAAGGCCACAATCTCACAGCTATGGAGCCCTCAGGGTTGGAATCTCATATTCAGGAGAGCTTTCAATGATTGGGAAATCGAGAGGGTCATTAATCTGTTTCAGATCCTCAATGCCTTCCCAGGCACCTCCACTGAACCTGATAAGCCTATTTGGGGATGGCAAAGCAAAGGTGTGTTTACAGTAAAGTCATGTTACTGCAGATACAATATTGGCCAAACACAGATCAGAAACTGGCCATGGAAGTTAATATGGAAGATAAAAATACCATTGAAGATCTCATGTTTTGCTTGGTTAGTGTGCAAAAGGGCCTGCTTAACACATGAAGTGCTTCAAAAGAAAGGCAGACAATTATGCTCAAGATGCTTTATGTGTGATCAAGATGCAGAAGTTAATAGTCACTTATTCCTTCATTGCAAAGTAGCTACAAGCTTGTGGAACATGTTTCTTGGTCTTCTTGGTGTATGCTGGGCAATTCCAAAGTCCACTAAGGACTTGCTCTACAGCTGGAAGGAGATAGGAAGAAGGGAGTCAAATGAAGATTGGTGGGAGTTAATCAGTTTCAAAAAAAAAAAAAACAGTTTCAAAAAGATTGGTGGGAGTTAATCCCAGCCTGCATCTGGTGGTCCCTATGGAAAGAAAGGAACGGAAGATGCTTTGTGGATAAGAGAAACAACATCCAGAAAATTAGAATGAATTGTCTTAGTCTTTTGTACTTTTGGTGTGAACAAGATATGATGGGGGATATAGAACTTTTTGCTGACTTTATAGGTAATTTGTAATCTCCCATAGGGTAGTTTGATATGCTCTGATGACCTATGCTCACCATTTATTTGATGATGAGCCTTTTGTGAATACACAGTTACCTTTATCTCAAAAAAAAACTAAGCATCTGGCCTTGAGCTTGGAGTTGGCAGTTGATTCCTCTCTGTCCATAAGCACCACAAAATAGTAGCTGGAACCATAGACCAGATTCTTTTGATGGATTTCTCAACTAACTTTAGTTCCAGTTAACAAAAATGAAAAATCTCTCTGATACTAAAGGGCATAAACCCACTGTAAGCCAAGGAAGGATAGATGATAGACCAGATGTCTGAAGCAACACGGCATGTAAGAATATATGATTGACAGATTCTCGATTGTTAATGCACATGTAACGTCTGTTAGATAGGTGAAATTTCCTTCTTTTAAGATTAGCTTGAGTCAGAACTCAGAAGGCATTCCTTAAGGCTAACCAACAGAAGTCACTGATCTTGGGAGGCATTTTCTCCTGTCATACAAGCTTCCAAGGCCACTGATCAATTAGAGCTTTATTGGAGCTCATGAGTTGATAGTTGGCTTTGACCGAGTATAAGCCATCCAAGTTGTTGCCCCATCTGAACATGTCCTCCTGAGGATTGATGGCAATATGCTGTAAAATGCCAAGGAGGCCTGATAATTCTTCAAACTCCCTGTCATACAGATTTCTTCTCAAGCTTGGACACCAAGTATTTCCCTCTCAATTCTCGAAAACAGTGTCACGATTGGAAGCAATGGAGAAAATCGTAGGGTAAGCTTAAGCTTCCTTCAGAGTCAATTGGGCTAACCATAGATCTTTCCAGAAAAGAATATGATTCCCATCACCCACCTGCAAAGGTGAGTTCATTGAGAATTCAGGCTACAGGTTCCTAATTCCTTTCCAAAGTCCACAACCCTGATGGAGCCTGCTGGTGTTGGAGACCCGATGACTGTCACTGCCATATTTGGCTTGAATCGCCTCCTTCCAAAGGCTCATTCCTTCTTGATTGTATCTCCGATGCCATTTCAGGAGCATGCTTTTGCTGTGCAGAGCCAGATCTTTCACCCCTAACCCCCCAAGAGATTTGGGAAGATTACTCCTGTCCCATTTCACCAAGTGGACTTTATGGTTCTTGTTGCCCCCCATAGGAAAGAACACCTAAGTGCTTTTTCTTACACCTATTTAGCTAATGGGGCATTGGTCACAGCCTAAATTCTGTCAAGCTGCAGAAGAACTTCTGATGTGATGGGGATTAGGGACATAAAGTAAGTAGGGATGCTGCAACCAAAAGAAAGATATTGTTGTTGCCAGGAAGCTAATCTCTTTTCCAGTTTCTGAACAATCCCAGATAGGTGATTGGAAAACAATCTGTATTGCAACACATAATTTCACCCAGCTCATCCAATTCAGGAACCAAATTAACAGGATAAATGACACTTTAAATATGTGATGTGAAGCCCAGAGAGAGCCTCAAAGATTATCTAAGTAATGTTCAGTTCAAGTGTTGGACCTCGGACCTCTCAGGACAACAGAAGATGTGAGAGTGTCATCAGCAAACAACCCATGAGAAACAGAGGCTGAGGTATTAGTCCCATTGCCAATACCAAAACCCTCCAGCCAGTTGAGTTGTTAAGCCTTGTCTATCATCCTGCTAAACCCTCCATGGCTAGTATGAAACAAAAGGGGGACGTGGGGTCCCCTTGCTGTATTCCTCTCTTGGGAGAGAAAAATCCAACTGGACTCCTGTTAACCAACACAGAATATTTAACTGTAGAGAATGATACTTTAATTCATTTGTCTCCAAAGCCCATCTGCCTCAAGATACAATAAGTACTTCCTGTTTAATTTGTCAAAGGCCTTTTCTATGTCCAGTTCAAATAGTAGCCCAGAAACACCACTCTTAACTCTCCAGTCAAGGGTGGGCAGCAATGAGAGCAGCATCTGTGATTTTGTCTGCCTTTAATGAAGATTCTGGAAACATTAAAAAGGCTTGGCTTAGAAAAGATTAGAAATGAGGATGAATGCAATTCCCTACCGAGTCGTTGTTGTGGTCATGATGAACTTTTGGCTGAGTAACAAGTGCATGTAGGTCAATCAGAAAAGGAAAATAAGGATAAGATGGTGGTGGACTAAAGGTTCACTGATCTATGGATATTATTTGTCTACCAGTCATTTCTTGAACTATGGAAATCTGTTGGATGTATTTGCTGAACTTGTATTGTCAATGAACAATTATCATGGAGTCCATCACCAACTATTACGTAGATCTGACTTGAGAGTGTGACAATGCTTACACATGCCTTTATGCTATCTTATCTTCTTTTTATGTTACAAGTTACAACTGAGAATGTTTGTGCTAAATATTGTTCGTCTTGCAGGGAGTTGTTGATTGCAGATGCCAAATCAATGTTTATCTCACAAATTCCTCAATCATTGAAGGGCAGTCTTATTGAACGTCTAGCATCATTTAGTCAAGGAACACCACCCTCCAGTACATAAGCACACTCGGAAATGGTATGTGCAGAAGCAGAGTGGTCTTTTCAGGTTTTAAGGTGCACAAATCATGTGAATTACCCTTGAAAATTTTGCAGTCCATTGACGAAGGTGCTGATTTTCTTGGCCTGTATTCTTTGTCACTTGGAGATGGTATGTCTGTTTGCGCAGACGAGTAAAAGTTGTCCTTGATTTTCTCCACTCAGCTGTACTGTATCACTAAATGTGTTCAATCAGGTAAAAGAGGAAATCAAAGTGGCAACATCTTATTCTGGTAGACATTTTCTTGAGAGTCAGGAGAGCCTATAGAAGAAGCGTAAATTCCTTTTGTGATGTATGATATATGTCCTTTTTGGCCGTAGTTTAGCATGTAATCCTCATTTTATGGATGCTTACCAATTTTTTTCCATAAAATTGTGGTCGGGGTTGTATTGTTGAATCTAGAGTTGAGGTTTTCCTTTTGAACATACATACATTATAACACCATCCATCATCAGATAATTGTTGAAGGAATTCCATATTCATAGATTTGTATCTCAAATTTCTATAAGATACTGCTTTGATATGTGTCTCTCTCTATTACGAAAATGATCGGTATGCGAATTTTCGATAGTAATAAATCACGAAGAAAGTGAGAATAGTCACTTACCATTGTTAAACTCATGAGTTTGTTAACTGTTCACAATTTTGTAGAGTACTTTGTGATGTCATTGACTACACAATACAGTCGTATGAGGGAATGAAAGGTCACACAGATCTAAGAAGTCCCTAGAAAATGCTATAGTGCTGGAAAATTCTACAATATTTTTCTTTTGTTTTCCATATGATGTTCAGTATCAATATTGGAGCTTGACTTATCTAGATTTATATTTCATTTGGAGGAAGTGTTCTACTATTTTATTTTTTTATTTTTATTTAATGTCTGATACTCGCATTAGAGCTCGACTAATCTGAATTCGCTTCTGCAAAGGACCCATTCAAGGAAAGCACTACCTAGAAAATTCTACAATATGATAGAGCTTCCCCAACAGTTTTAAGACCATATATAAATATAACATATTTGTCTAATCAATTTCAGTATCATCAACTACTCTAAAATAAATAAAGAGCCCATGCTAGATTTTGGGCTGACTACGTTGACAAAAAGGTAACATTTCGTATCATTTTTCTCTGTATCGTTTCAATTTTATTAGATCTCCATGAAGATATTTCTGTTTTTAATTTGACAAAATCCTAAAATAAAAATACTTTATAGCATGACGATACGTTTATACAAAACTTCTATGCCTAATACACACAATGAAATCGTAGACAGTCAAGTACTGAAATTCAATAACAAAATAATTTGATCTATGAGCAACTTCTCTGAGGGGGACTCATGAATTTGAAGTATATGAGTTATTGTTGTGATCTCAAGTTAATATACAATAATAACTGTTCTTAGTTATATATTTATAGATATTTTGTGGGTTTCTTGATGCATATATATAGAATATGAATAAAAGTTACTGAGTTCAATTGAATCCAATAATTGTGTAATAGATTCACTTTTGAATTGAGTCATGACATGTTTATTGATTTAAGTAGTCCAACTTGATTCGACCTGTCAATTTACCACCTTTAGAAGTGACATTAAATCTTGTTGTTGGAATGTGATATGCAGATATATAGTACAGGGAGATTGGTATGGGCAACAAAAGGTGAAATTCAAGAGGCAGCAAAAAAAGAAGTAATAGATCACTTTAAACAATTGGAAACAGAGTTAGGTGACAAGACTTCTTTTGGAGGAGATCAATATGTTTTAGTTGACATTGCTCTTATACCTTTTTATAGTTGGTTTTATGCATTAGAAACTTGTGGAAGCTTTAGCATGATTCATGAATGTCCTAAACTTGTTGGATGGGCTAAAAGATGCATGGAAAGGGAAAGTGTTTCAACTTCTTTACCCTCATCAGTACAAAGTTTATGACTTCATTTTGGAGTTGAAAAAGAAACTTGATCTTGATTAAGATCAAACGTCAATAATAACATTTTGTGTGGTTGGTCAAAAAGTGGGGGCTCCATTGCTTGACGAAAGCGATGACATATTTACTAAGGACCACAACATTATTTGTACACACAAAAATAAAAATTGAAGGCATCCAAGTGCTATATATATGTACAAAACTAGCAAATCAATATTACACAAACAATTATTTTTTTTAACAGAAAAATATGGGTGATGAAGTTGTTCTTTTGGATACTTTTGTGAGTGTTTTTGGGATGAGGGTGAGGATTGCCCTAGCTGAAAAAGGGATCCAATATGAATACAAAGAGGAGGATTTGATGAACAAAAGTCATCTACTCTTACAAATGAATCCAATTCACAAGAAAATCCCAGTGTTGATCCACAATGGAAAACCAATTTGTGAGTCACTCATAATTGTTGAGTACATAGATGAAGTTTGGAAGGACAAATCACCACCTTTGATGCCTAGTGATCCTTACAAGAGAGCTCATGCTAGGTTTTGGGCTGATTATATTGGAAAAAAGGTATGTAGTAGATATCACAAAGAAAAGCCTTTTGATCGAGGAATCTTAGGAACTCAGTTGATTGAGTACTTAAACTTTTATATTTGAAATTTTCTCTTATATTTTTATGAGCTAAATTTGATTGAAAAAGATATATAATTTTTTATTTTGTGAGAATGTAGATTTATGATGGTGGAATGAAAATTTGGAGCTCAAAAGTGGAAGAGCACAAAACAGCCAATAAAGAATTCATAGAGTGTTTGAAGGTGTTGGAAGGTGAATTGGGAGACAAGCCATACTTTGAAGGGGAAAATTTTGGACTTGTGGATATGGCTTTTATTCCTTATTATAGTTGGTTTCCTGTTTATAAAAAACTTAGCAACTTAAATATTGAAGCAGAGTGTCCTAAGTTTGTGGCATGGGCCAAAAGGTGTATGCAAAAGGAGAGTGTCTCTAAAACTCTTGTTGATCCTGACAAAATCTATGAGTATATTGTCATGTTTAGACAGAAGATTGGTGTTGCCTAAAAGACGGATCTAGAGCAGGTTCTGCGGGACATGTTATGTATGAATGCATGAAATAAGATTACGGTCATTCTGAATTCGCTATATCTATTGTATAAAGAATAATGAAGTAATAATAATGGAGGTTTTGTTTTCCATACTAAATGATTTCTCCTTTATGGCTCTTTTTTTCTTCATTTATTAGAACATGTCATTATTTTGAGTATATATATATGCTGGTAATAACATACATAAGTTAACATAGTTGCCCTGCTGAAGATATCCCAACATATAAAATAACTCAGTATCTTTTGACAAGAATTTTTGTGTTTTAGCAATTGTATTCTATCAGATGGGAGTTTGAAGCGATGGTTAAGTTGTCTACGTGTAACGTATGACCTACAAGTCATGAGTTTAAGTCGTGGAATTATTTCGTATGCAAATAATAACATGTGATTTATTCCAAAGCTAATATATGCACTTCTAGCATTCCTTTTGTTTTAAAGCATTCTCAAATATGCAGGAATTACATTTTTCACAATGTATTTTTCTCATTTCATTAATCCCCAATATTTTGAGAATTTTAACAAAAATAAAAGTTCATAAAAGTAGTATTACTTGAGTTGAACAAGTAGAGAAAATATTAGATAAAAATATTTACCTTTTTTCCTATGGAGTTGAGCAAGTAAAAAAATACTTTAATTGTAACTATCAGAATGTCCTTACTATCAGAAGCTACCCTCTTTAGTTGCATAGTAATAAATATTATTAAGTGGTTTCACGAAGTGTGCTATCGTAAGCCTAAAAATGTATAAAATTACAAAAAAAAAAAGTTTGGAGTAATAACCTTAGTTTAGTTAACGTGCATCTTTGTAATTTCGATCATACTGTAGGGCTACTTATGCCTTATCCCAATAAAAGAACCACTAAGTTCGGCCAAATAAAAAATTCAATCTAAAATCAAATCATTCCTAAAAAGTAATTGGTATTTAAAGATATTATTTTTGCCATAAACACCCTTGTTAAATTTATAAAATTATTGATAAGATAAATTTTAAAAATGATAATAGTTTTATTTAATATTTTAAAGCTTTGAATTAAACTATTTAAAATTTATTATCTTCCAATAAGATTTTTAAGGATAAAAACCAAAGCATTATATTACAACAATTGGTCTTGTAATTCTGGTCCAAGCACTTATTCTTCTAATCACCATATATATATATATATAGTCTTAGTGATTAATAAAGGAATAAAAATATAAAAGGTATTTAAATCAATTAGAGTCGATTATATATCTTATTATCTTTAAAAATATAATATTACTATATTACTATATTTGATAGACTAAAATAAAAGCATAATATTTTTTTGAGATAAACAGTTCACTCTACCAAATGAATATATACATGGAAAATCCTTTTGAAATCAAAGCTTCTTCAAAATGCTGAATTGAAACAATAATTGGTTCAACAACGACAAATCATCCTTCCTTCAACAAGTTGGTATGGAATTTTATTCTTGAAGTGGTGGTGGGAGAACATGTTTTATTTCTATTGGTAGATCAAACATTTTTTTTTTATCAAATCTTGCTTAATGTTGATTTTATAGATCACTATTTTCTAGATGGCTAAACCTAAGCGAGGAGGAAACATCAAGGGAAAGAACAATAATCCAATAAAAAACAAACACGGATGCAACGAGACATCTAAAATTTCATGGAAATGCCAAGTGTGCCAGGGTTATTTCGACAAGAAGTTGGTTGAAACAACAGATCAAACGTACTCTCTATTTGAAGCTCTTTTTTTGTTCAAAATAATTTTTTAATGTGGTATATATTTAAAGATTTTTACCCCATAAAATAATTAATAGAAAATCATATTCTCAACAAAAAAACCACATCTATTTTGAATAAAATATTTAATCAATTTTATGCGTCGAGATTAGCTATGAAAGTTCGCTCTAACATATTTAACAAAAATATTAAATTGAATGTTAATATGTATTCATTCTTAATCTGATCGTTGTCTAATGTGAAAGAGGACGTATATAATTTTCTCTGTTTGTTATAAAAACACCTGCATAGAAAAAATTTAAGCAAAGAATCAAATTGTATTTATTTTGGTTAGTAGATCGGATTTAATCGTGTGGGGCGGATTAAAATGATTTAAATAGTAATTAGATTTAATTAGAGAAAAATAAAATTCATGTAGACGCTATGTAGGTAATTTTGTGGAATATGGAGATTTAACAGATGAAGAATAAATATAACGTTAAAATTGAATAATAAAGATAAATATATCAAAAAATATAACGAACAATAAATATAATCTTTATTCAGAAAGTACAAAAATAAATATGATTATTTTCATTAATAATAATAATAATATTTTTTATTAAAAGAAAGCAGTACGCATTTACCTTTTTTGTGTGGTCAATAATCAAATGGTAAAGACATAACGGGGAAGATGAGGCTTTTCTAGCATGGTACCCACTCAACATTACCAACTTTAGACCAAACTTGGCCCCTTCTATAGATAAAATAATATTTTTTGGCTTCTTACTCTTAATAATAAAGTGTCTAACATTAGTTTTGAAATTTAATTTATTCAAATTCGTGTCGAGAAGTGTCAATTTAGGAATAAAGTAATTCTTATTAAATATAATTTCATTTTTAAGACTCACACTTGAAAGCAAATTTATGAATTTATACATCAATTTCAAATTAATATTACAATAATAATAATAATAATAATAATAATAATAATAATAATAATAATAATAATAATAATAATAATAATAATAATAATAATAATAATAATAATAATAATAATAATGAGTTAAAATTATAAATGTTTAATATATTTATTTAGATAGATAGATAGATAGAAAATAGAAAAAAAATTCAAATTCACGTGAATTCATAATTAATTTTCAAAATCTGCCATCGTCTCTTGTAAAATATGAAGGCATGGGCAAAGCTAGGAGGAGCAAAAGAGATTCATCCGAGCATCCTTTTTTTGAAACCATACTTTAAATTTGAGGTAATTTTTTTTTTTTATATATATATATACTAATTTTTGGGAACGCGCTTTGTGCGTGTAACCCGTATTAATGAGTATATTATTTTTTTAAAAATAAATACTATTAAAAAAATATAATTTGAGTTCTTTTTTATAAATATGTCTAATTGAGGTTTCCTACTTTGTCTTACTACTAATTGTGATACTTCAATTTCATTACCTCTGTGACACTTCAATTTCATGACCTTCAAGTGAATGCACCGAGATAATAATATAAGAAGTTAATAAAATAAACTCTATTTATAAGTCAAAAAATAAGCTTGTAAAGCAAAAAGGAAAAGATAACAACTATCTAAATTAAATTTGTCGATAATGTTAAAAGTTTCTTTTTGTTCGTAGAATAATGTCAGAAGATCAAAAGATTGCATCAGATTAATCCTCTGCAAATCGTGGTGCAATATTAATGTTTGTTCAATTAAAAGCCTGAGAGGAGATTATTTACTTTTTGTATAAAAAATGATGTAAGATTAACTTTGAGTGAAAGGAAAACAAAACATTTCTACTTTTTTACTTTGCCTTTTGAATCTCCTGATAATTATAATGAATGTGTTCAAAATATTATATTATATTTTTATCCACAAGCACTTTAAACTAATTAGTTAATTATAAATATTTAAAACTAAGGTGTAAAAAGTCTTATTATTTATATTTTGAAAATCAAGATATTTATGAACATAACTACTATTTTTATATAGAATTTAATTTTCTCTTCATACATAACTTATCTAATGTTATATGTTTCACCTTTTTTTTTTTTTTTTTTAAAAAAAAAAGGTATACATTTTATCACATTCATTCTTAAAGATGAAAGTTAATGTATATGTAAAATTATAAGTACAAAGAACAAAAAAAAAGATACACATTAGTAAGACAATTAGGCTTTTTTTTTTTTTTTTTGCTTTTGTTTCTATAATGAAAATTGAATATTTGAGCATACAAAATAAAAATCTGAAATTAAAACAAGTTGCTAACAAAACAACAATTCAACTATAAGAAGAGAGATAGAAAAGTTTTATTATAATTCTAATTACTACAAATAAGTATAAAACTAACATCAAGCTCCGATGCTTCAATAGTTAAATTCTTGACTATTCTCAATGACTGTATAAGGGGATCACAACTTTCATCACAAATTGTGACATTATTTTACCTGTTTAGAGCTCCTATAGACAAGAATTGTAGGAGTAGTAAATAAAAGTTAAATTACTATTAAAATAAATATAATGATTCTTTCACTATCTTTATAATAAATAACTAACAATTCAAATAATAATTAAAATATTATTATTTAATATTTAATTAATTAGATGTTTAATTTAGCATAAAGGTAAAATGGTAATAGAACTTTTCATCTTTGGAGCTTCCCAAAAATTACGGAAACATGAAAAGTCACATTAAAAATTGAAAGGTCAAATACTATTAAAATAAATATAATGATTCTTTCATTGTCTTTATAATAAAATAACTAACAATTCAAATAATAATTAAAATATTATTATTTAATAATGTATTAATTAGATGTTTAATTTAGCCTATGGGTAAAATGATAATCTAACTTTTCATCTTTAGAGCTTCTCACTTATTCTTTCATTGTCTTTATAATAAATAACTAACAATGCAAATAATAATTAAAATATTATTATTTAATAATTTATTAATTAGATGTTTAATTTAGCTTAGAGGTAAAATGATAATCTAACTTTTCATCTTTAGAGCTTTTATATATATATATATATATATATATATATATCATCTTGATTTATTGGTGGTTTACTTTAGATTTTAACTTTTTTTAATTAGTGAAAATTTTGTCACTAGACGGAGGTTACTTATTACCCTACCATAAGTAGTGGTTAGTCCCCTTTTTATCATCTAGATATGTTAATATACTTCATCCGTCTCATTTTATATGTCATCCCTTTCTATAAATAATTGGTCGATAATACTGTCATTTCATAAAATCAATGCATAAATTAAAACATTGTTCCTTTTTTACCCTTGTGAGTTATTAGAATTGAAAACATACATTTGACCAACTTAGAAAAGTTAAGTAAATGATTTATTAGTTAAATAAATTAATTCATATTCATTGATTGAAAACTTGAGTTCCAAAAAAAATTAAATAAGAATAGAAGGATAAAGTTACATCATTTCTTAATGCAAGTGTAAAGTAAAAATGTGACATATAAAATGGGACGGAGGGAGTACTATATATTGAATCATATTTCTTTTTGTGTTTACTTGCTTACTCCATATTTTTACCTTTTTAATAGAAAATCTGACTCAACTATTACATACATTGATAATTGTTACACTAAAGTCTTACCTACCATTTGGTGGTAGGGCCCCTTCTTTATGTATATTACATAGTAAGTATCATCCCAATGGCTTATCTTGAACAAAACACACACAGCAAATATTCTAGTCTACATTATTTCTTGCAATTCCACTAACAACAATTTTTCAGCAAAAAAAATGGCTGATGAAGTTGTCCTTTTGGGTACATATGTGAGCATGTTTGCTGTGAGAGTAAAGATTGCCCTGGCTGACAAGGGGATCCAATATGAGTACAAAGAAGAGAACTTGGTGAACAAAAGTCCTTTACTCTTACAAATGAATCCAATTCACAAGAAAATCCCAGTATTGATCCATAATGGAAAACCAATATGTGAGTCACTCATAATTGTTGAGTACATAGATGAAGTTTGGAAGGACAAATCACCTTTGTTGCCTAGTGATCCTTATAAGAGAGCTCAAGCTAGGTTTTGGGCTGATTATGTCGACAAAAAGGTATGCAACTACCAATAAAATATGTTTATCTTAGTATATCTATTTTAGAACCTATAATTTGTAAGAGCCTGTTTTAGACATAGGTGTGACTTTTATGCTAACATAAGTTTAGGTTGAGATGCACCCAGGGTGTAGCCTAGTGGTTGAGAATTCAGAAATTTCAAGTTCAAAACTCAGCGGAGACAAAAAATTACTAGATGATTCTTTCCATCTGTCTTAGCCTTGGTGGATAGGGTTATGTTACCTTGCTGGTGGTAGATGGAAAGTATCTTGTGGAATTAGTCCATCAAAAAATAAAATACAATATTAGGTTGAGATAGATTTAGATAGAGAGCTATAGTCCGCGAGGATTCATATAGCTTATTCCAACTTGTTTGAAATTGAGGCGTAGTGTAAGATTTATTTATTTATGAGCTAAATTTGATTTCAAAAGATGTAATCTTTTTCTTGTTTTTGTTTTTGTTTTTGTGAGAGATCACAGATTTATGATGGTGGAAAGAAAATTTGGACAACAAAAGTGGAGGACCAAGAAGCAGCAAATAAAGAATTCATAGAGTGTTTGAAGGTGTTGGAAGGGGAATTGGGAGACAAGCCATACTTTGATGGAGAAAGTTTTGGTTTTGTGGATTTGGCACTTATTCCATATTATAGTTGGTTTCCTGCTTATGAAAAATTTGGCAAATTTAGTATTGAACCAGAGTGTCCTAAGTTTGTGGCATGGGCCAAGAGGTGTATGCAAAAGGAGAATGTCTCTAAGTATCTTTCTGATCCTGACAAAATCTATGATTTTGTTGTCATGTTGAGACAGAGGATGGGCATTGCCTAAAAAAGACGTAGATTTTGTTGTCATGTTGAGACAGAGGATGGGCATTGCCTAAAAAAGACGGATCTAGAGTGGGTTCTGCAGGTTCAACTGAAGTTGTTGTTTCTAGTTCATATTATGTTTATGAATAAATGTTCTTGCCCTTTGCTCCTGCGTTGTTCTTTTGAACTCAGGGAGGAAGCCTGCAAAAGTTGTGTTTGTGTTGATGACTCTGTATTCTCTATGTAATAAGTAAAGTAATGAAAGGTAATATTACCATATGTATACTTATGTTGCATATGTATAACATTCGAGTCAGAAGGGAAGTCTTGGATCAACAGTAAATTATCTCTGTGTAACCTATTGGTAACAGGTTTGAGCGATGGAATCAACTATTGATGCTTGCTTTAGACTGCTTACACAAATTTCAAGTCAGAAGGGAAGTCTTGGATCAACGGTAAATTAGCTCTGTGTAACCTATTGGTAACAGGTTTGAGCGATGGAATCAACTATTGATGCTTGCTTAAGACTGCTTACACAAAATTCAAATAGAATCGACCCCAGACTGCTAGATATATTGAAACTTTAGAAGATGCCAATGGAAAAAGCTGATTACTTTTCATTTCAAAGAGGAAAATCCCCAGAATCAATACCATACATAGATGACGGAAAGTCAAGACTCAACAAAACAGATGTAAGAGTCTTCCATTACAATAAAAAGTAGACCTGACTTACATTATGACCAAACAAACATTTCAAATCTGAAACAACAACACAAGAAGGGGCCTTTTATTAGTACAATTATGGTCCATATGTTTATTCAATTCCAAACTTCTGCCTAAGAGTCTTTACAAACTCAAGGACCTTATGTTGGTCAGGCAAAGACTTTGCCACACTGTCCCTCAGCATACACTTCTTGGCCCAAACCACAAACTTTGGGCACTCAGCCTCTACGCTGAAGTTACCATAATTCTCATAAGCATAAAACCAGCTGTAGTACCCAATGAGAGCAATATCCACAAAACCAAAATTATCTCCTCCAAAGTAAGGCTTCTCTCCTAGTGCTTCCTCCAACACCTTAAGGCATTCTATGAAATCTTTTTTAGCTGCCTCTTGCTCTTCTCCCTTTGTTGTCCATAGCTTCCTCCCAGAATCATACAACTGAAAAATTCAACAAACAAAAAGAGAATAGTTAGTAACAATTTTACTTTACCGTGTTAACTCTCTGTCAAGTCAAATTAACTCACGGAAATTGGAACGAAGGGACTATGAATTTACCTTCTTGTCAATGTAGTCAGCCCAAAACCTAGCTTGTGCTCTCTCATAAGGATCTGAAGGGAGGAAAGGGGCTTTATCCTTCCAAACTTCCTCAATATACTCAACTCCAATAATAGACTCACAGATTGGTTTTCCATTATGAATCAAAACAGGGATTTTCTTGTGGATAGGATTCATTTGCAAAAGTAGAGGACTTTTGTTCCTCAAATCCTCATCTCTGTACTCATATTTAATCTCTTTTTCAGCAAGTGCAACCCTTAGCCTCATACCAAACATGCTAGGCCAAAAATCCAACAGAATCACCTCATCATTAGCCATTTTTGTTTTATGAACAAGTAATCAAGAGAAGAAAAAGAAAGAAGAATTTTGCAGAATTGATAATGGTACGGTACAATATATATACTGCTATGGTGGTCCATTGGGATGTTCACAGAGTTTTTGATCCATCTAAAAACACCACTTATATTTTAAAATAATTCGAGATTCGTTTCTAATGTACATGTCATTGCTTTCGTCACATGACTTATTTTGACAACACAACTCAGAAGTCACATGGATTGTGATAGAGTTTTGAAGCATTTAATAGAGGGCCTCCAACGTTCTTCTGTTTGCTTTTTATTTATTTCTTCGAAATCTTCGCATTTTGTCACTACATTCGTAAGATGCATTTTTGACTAGAGACAAAATTTAGGACTCGTGTTTTATGTTTGGTCACCAGGAATTTTTTTTATAAAATTTAAAAATTGAAATTGAAATTTGAAAAAGTGCTCCAAGTCTTGTTTTCCAACTCCATTTTTGTAAATTTCAAATAAAGTTTTCCATTTTCTTCTTTGGAAAAAAGTATAATCAAACATGACTTTATTTTTAATTTCAATTTTATAAATTCTAAATTGAGAGAAGTGTTAAAAATACCTTTAAATTAGACGTGAATTATTAATTTCGTTTTCGAACTATCAATAGTCTTAAAAACACTATTTCATTTTACTAACTGAACATAAATACACCCTAATCTTGTAATATGAGTGAAATACACCCCTAAATTCTCGCCAAGATTAGGGGTGTTTTCAACACTTCTCTCGACTTCTTATTAAGAGTCACATGCTCCTACAAAAATTTGAAACCGCTTGTTATGTCATGTGGTAGATCGAGGGTGATCGGGGTGTATCTAAGTTTGGTTAGTCGAGTAGAGTGGTGTTTTTAATGCTATCAATAGTTTGAGAGTTAATATCTTAAAATGTCACTGAGAGAAATTATTTTGTAAAGTCACTAAACTTTATTTTGTATCACTAAAATCACTCAACTTTACATTTTTATCTTATAAAATCATTAAACTAGATTTGTCACCAAAATAAATTTGACATGGCAAAATAAATTATTTTTTATGACATGTCATCGTGGACCCCACAAATAAATAAAATTATAAAATTAATTTATCAATATACCTACCCACGCACAAGTTGTCTTCATCTTAAACAGTAAAACCCTACTTCTGCCCAAATCTCCCGCTTCCTTCTTCTACTTCTCTCTCTATTTTTCCCAAAATTCTCATCCACAAAAAGGCGCTGTAAAGTCTATTTTAAGGTTATTGATACTGAAATTTTTCATAAACAATGGATTCCTTCATTTCTTCGAGGAATAATGTGATGAAATCTATAAAAGAATGGTGCCCCCGCACCCACACGCCTCTAATGCCGACGAAAGGGACCACTACGCGCTTGCTAAACCAATCCTACTTCAAAATATAAAATTTTAACTATATTGTCCTTTTATTGTAGAATCTCAAAATGGGTTTAGGGTTTTTTGTATTCTAATTTTTTCCCCCTGTATGTAGAGGAGGTTAGTTCATTGTTGATTTCGTGTACCAGGATGTGATTATCTAATGTCTTTGTAACCTTAGTCTCCATTTCAGTGCTCTAAAATTAAAAATTCATGCTTTAGCCTATATGGTTTTTTCTTTCATTCAAGCTATAAATTATTCTTATGGATGAATATTTATTTGTTTGTAAGAGTGACTTGTTTATTTTTTATGATTATACTATTGTTAGTATGAAGTAAATATTTAATGCTAAGTATTCTTTCTATCTTTTTTATTTCAGAGTTCTGGTTCACGTTTTCCTGAAACTTCAAAGGCTTTAGAACTGCATTTCTCAAACTATTTGGAAGTTGTTAGCCATATCGGCATTGAAGATACAATAGTTGATAATAGGGAGGATAATGGTGTGGACAGAAACTTTTTAATTGAGGGAAATTCAACTAAAGTTGTTTTACAAGGTATTAGAGGTGATGTAACTAATGAAGTGGATGAGGAGTTTAGTGATCCAGACTATAATTTGTCCGATGAAGATGATGATTTCCAGGATGTTATTGATGATCAACAAGTTCTTATTGATGATCAACAAGTTCTTGTTGACGATCAACAAGTTCTTATTGACGATCAACAAGTTCTTATTGATGATCAACAAGTCAAGAAGCTTAGAGGAAGACCCAAAAATGCAAGTGTCAATGTGCCAGTTAGCTCTGGAATTTTAGTACCTCTACAAAATGCTGATGTTGAATCTGATTATGCATATTCAGATGAATTGCCTGATGATGATGTTCAATCTGATAAAGGAGAAAACAATGATCAGAAAAATAATATCTATGATGAAGGTAAAAACAAGAATTTCCCTAGATTTGCATTAGGGATGAAGTTTAAGAATTTCAAGCAATTCAAAGAAGCTTGCAGGGAATTGGTATTAGAAAAAGAAGGCAGTTATGTTTTAAGCCCAATGATCAACAGAGGGTGGTTTGTATTTGTAAAGGTTGATGGCTGCCCCTTTAGAATTTATGCTGGTAAAGTGAATAAGCGCGATCCAACTGTTCAGATGAAGTCACTTTATATGAAACATAAAGGTGCTAAGGTGTTTGATAATTTCCACTTATCTCCCAAGTACATTGCTATAAAGTATTTGAATATTTTTAAAGCTGATCCAGGTTGAAACATTAATGGTATTGTTGAAATAGTAAGGAAGGACTTTGATTATACTATAGAAAATTTGAAGGCTTGGAGGGCTAAAAATCAAGCATTAAAATGGATTTATGGTGATGAGGGTCTTCAATATGGCAAGCTACTATCGTATAGAGCTGAATTGTTGAGATCTAATCCTGAATCTAATGTTGTAATTTGGAGAGATGGGGGAAAATTCTTGGGATTTTACGTGTGTCTGGGAGCACTCAAGGAAGCTTTTAAATCGAGTTGTAGGCCATTAATTAGCCTAGATGGTTGCTGGCTAAAAGGCACATACGGAGGAAATTTATTATCTGCCGTGGCAATAGACCCAAAATAGACCCAAATGATTGTATATTTCCAGTTGCTTATGCTGTGATAGCTGAAACAGAGAGTAAAGAAACATGGAGCTGGTTTATTGACAATCTTGGATATGATTTAGACATCAGAAATAGTCACCATATTGCCTTTATGTCTGACAGGCAAAAAGTGAGTAAACATCTTTTATATCTTTTTGTTCTTTTTTCTGTTTAACATACATATGTTACTACTTTGTTTCTTATGTAGGGTCTGATTGGAGCTGTAAAAGATTTGTTTCCGGAAGCTGAACATAGAAATTGTGTTAGACACATGTATCAGAACTTCAAGCAAAAACATAAAGGCAAAGCTTTGAAGGATTTGGTATGGAATGCTGCTAGGGCAAGCAACAAGGTGATCTTCCAGAAATGCATGGAAGAACTTGATCAAGAGGACAAAGCGGCAAGAGAGTGGTTCAATAACCCAGAAAGGCCATTTCAAAGTTGGACTAGAGCATTGTTTAGAACAAATACAAAATGTGATAGGTTACTCAACAACTTGTGTGAAAGCTTTAACAGGTAATTAATTAAATACTTTCATCCACTTATTTTTTGGTCATTACGTTGTTATTTATGCCTTTAGGTAATTGCATAAGTTGCATTGTCAGGCTGAGGTTGTCTTTGGAAATATCGACTGATAAGTTTCTTGTTAGGATGGTGTTGTTGTCTGTTATTTGTTATTATGTTGATCACCTTTATTGACTGATGTATGTTAAGTTGGAGTAAGGTCTATGCACACTTTATCCCTTAGACCTTACTTGTGAGATTACACTGAGTATGTAGTTGTTGTAGTTATTAGTTTATAATATGTATTACTAATGTAGCACTTATTTTAGGTATATACTTGATGCTAGAGATAAAGCTAGTATTACAATGCTAGATTAGTCTGATAGTTCAATTTGCCCAAAAATTGTGAAAAAATTGAACAAGATTAGCAAGGAAGCAATTTGGTTTAAAACTGATTATTCAGGGGGACCAAGAGTCTCGGTAGATGGTCCTGGTGGAGTTAATATTGTTGACATGAAGGCAAAGAGTTGTACATGTAGAAGATGGGAACTTACTGGACTACCATGTCCTCATGCATATGCATGTATTATTGGAAATAGTGAAAGAGTGGAGGATTAGTGGATACATTCTACACAATTGAAACTTTCAAGAATGTATATTCACATTACATCAATCCAACAAATCCAGAAGATCACTGGCCTGAGGTTGTGGATTGTGGAGAGGTAATACCACCTAAAATTGTGAAGAAAAAGCGAGGAAGAAATCCCAAATCAAGGAAAAAAGAGCCTGAAAAATTAGAGAAGAAAAAGAAGGCTGAAGCTGTTGGAAAAGCTGGAAAAAG
This sequence comes from Solanum pinnatisectum, assembly GCA_035578085.1. Classification (NCBI taxonomy): domain Eukaryota; kingdom Viridiplantae; phylum Streptophyta; class Magnoliopsida; order Solanales; family Solanaceae; genus Solanum; species Solanum pinnatisectum. The sequence continues at coordinate 41,673,742 of CM069082.1, read as the reverse complement.
AGCTGAGCAGAAGTCTGAAAAAAGGCGACCTCAAAAGTTATCCAAAAAAGTTTCTACGCAGGTTATGTGTTTGATTTACAAAAAGTATGGACATAATGCAAGAGGACATTATAAATTTGTCAAAGCCGGAGAATCATCTTCAAGCCATTATTTGGAGGCTGCAGTGGCGAATTTATTAACTAATTTTGGGTCATCCGAACCCGTACTCATCCGACTAAACTTGATATATTACTTCTATAATTATTAAAGAATATATTAAATTAAAACTTGTTGAACCCGTTCTCAAGATAGCTTATCTTTAAAGCAATAGTGCACCCGTTTTCTTGAAATCCTAAATTCGCCTCTGGGAGGCTGTAAGTCCAACTGAAGAAGCTTCAAATGACGGGGATTATTTAAATATGTATCGCCCGGAGATGTGGAATAATAATCACCAAGGATTGAATTTGGCATATCAGTCGACCATAACTCAGGTAATGATTGTTTTAAAGTTAATACAATTTGAATGCTTTCTCTACCAATATCTTTATTTCTTCTTATTATTTTTTTTTGTTCACAAGGCACCAATTGAAGAACATGTAATAGCTGTTCAAACTGATGTAGTGGCTGCTCAAGGTGTTGATGAAGTTGCAATTAAAGGTATCGAAACTACTAGACTATCTCATACTTCCTTCTAAGAGAGGCAGACTCTTTAAGAGAAAAGTCATGAAGGAGTACATTGTTGAAGTTCAGAAGAAGAAGATTGGAAATCATAGCTAAGTATAGAAATTATCTTCGTAATTTTTTGTGGTTATGTGAGACACCTATTACGACACTATATATTGTTGTCCTTTTTTTTTTTTTTTTGGCTAACAATGGTGCTCATAACAGCCTAGTATGTAATATATTTTTAGAAATGCTCTAATGTTACTTGTGTTTTGCTTATTTATATTGGAATTGATGTACAAGTATGAATATGTCATATGGTGGACACGGGAGGCAATATAGTCAGTTCAATTGAATTTAACATTTATTTCCAATGTTGATTAGATTTTTTTAAATGTTGTTGATAAGAAAGAAATTTTGATTGAAATAGTCCCAAAAAAAACGCGTTATGGATTTTATTGCAAAAACAGAATTTACGAGGGGAAGACAAAAAAATAAATAAATTTTATAATTTTGTTTATTTGTGGGGTCCATGATTACATTAAAATAATTAAGTTTTATAATTTTATTTATTTGTGGGTCCATGATGACATGGCATAAAAAATAATTTATTTTGCATGTCAGATTTATTTTGGTGATAAATATAGTTTAATGATTTTAGAAGATAAAAGTGTAAAGTTGAGTGATTTTAGTGATACAAAATAAAATTTAATGACTTTACAAGATAATTTCTCATAGTTCAATGACCTTTTAAGATATTAGAAAGAAACTAATAATTAGTATCAAGGTTAGAGATATTTTCAATACTTCTCATTCTAAATATAATGAAAATATTGGAAATTTATGGTCAAGATAAAATAATTTCAAGAAATACCTTAAAATTATTATCCTTATCCAATCAACCAAATGAGCTCAATGTGAATTCAACATGTGTACTTTACAACTCTGAACCAGAAACTAAGGACAACATGTGCAACATCATATACCCAATCAATCCACAACTTGTTTGAAACTGAGACGTAATTATATTGCTAAACATTTGATGCTCACGAAAAGAGTAATTACTTCTCAATACAAAGTATAGAAGAATAGAAGCACCAATTTACACACAAGGATTACAAAAACATAACACTCTAAAAAAAAAATGCCCGAGTCCTTTGTTACAGGTAGGGGTGTACATAGGCCGGTTTGATTTGGTTTTTCATTAAAAAAAATCTAAACCAATTATGTCGGTTTATTAAATATAAAAACCAAATCAAACCACATAAAATCGGGTTTTTCAATTTCGACTTTAGTCAGTTCTTTCGATTTTTTACAACTATACGGGGTATGAAAAAGAGATCAAATATATTTTCACTTACATGTATGATAAGCTAAACTTTAAAAATGTTAAATGAATAGAAATATTCGTAAAGATGGTAAAATTCACATGACTACAATATACTTTTTATTGAAACATCAACGTTCATTATGTTAAATTAATAAGATTAAAGACTATAGTCAAACTGAATACAAAACAAAATATTTACAAAGTAAATTGTTAACTTCAAATTTGAAAAACTATAACAATATAATTGTAACTTCCGATCTTAATATAAAATAAAATATTTACAAAGTTTTACAAGCCCAAATTTGAAACAATATATCTAAACATTGAAAACTATAAACTAACTTAAAATATATTAATAAAGTAGATTATAAATAATATTTTTTATCTATAAATAAAAAAAAAAAATATATATATATATATATATAGATATATATATATATTATTATGTCGGTTTTGTTTGATTTTTTTTCTTTTAATACCAAACCAAATCAAGAGTGATCGATTTTTTTTTCAACGCCAAACCAACTAAACTAAACCACAGATCAGTTTTTCTTTTTTGAGTTTAATTGATTCATCAATTTAATTTGACTTTACGATTTGAGTTATACATACCTAATTACAGGTAATAAACGGTGAGATGAGCCCTGCTCTTCGAAACAATTGGAAAACAGAGCTAACAAGAATCAAGAACAAGTAAAATAGTGGAACTGTCATCAGTTTATCATATGGTCCTTTTTTTTTTTTTTTTTTTAAATTTAAGCCATCACAATCACAGCTTAAATCTATTAGGTGTGGGGGTTTGGCTTGACCCCTACCATGTCTATAATTTCCAAGATAAGTTGCACAAAAACAGAGGGGGCATGTACCTAGCCTCTGGCAAAAATAGAAAGTGGAAATTCGGAGATCAAAAAAGAGAAGGCAACAAACTTATAACCTTCCACGTATTGCCGGCAAAATAAGCCCATATTTTGGTAATCCGTTCATATTTTAATGGGTTAGGTGAGTGATATTTTACATGGGTAAAATATGGGTCAACCCATAAAAATATAGGTAAAATATGAATTAGCCAAATGAGTTAAACTTCTAATTTTTATCCACTTAAAATTTATGATATCACTAAAAATATTGTCACTTCTCTTCCCTTTTATGCTCTTTTATAAAACTAATTATTTTTTCTCTATAAATGAAAAGGTGAAGTCTTTGGTCCTCGAAAAATATATATTTTAAATATACATTTCTTTTGTTAATTATAATTATATTTTTTTATTTGTTTAATTTATATTGGATAATAAATAATAGTGCAAAATAAGCAAATCATGTATTAGTATTGACATTGCTTAAAGTGCACTAAGCATGTTTTATTCCTAAAATGCAAACATTCATTTACTTTGAAATTAAAAATATTTTCCCCTTGTTATTACATTAATTTATTTTATATTGAAAAGTTATATGATTTTTTTTTACTTTTATGATACAATAAAACTAAATAAAGCATTTTCAACATTTTTCATCTTAAAAGGACTAAAATATTTTCTCCATGTTAAATTCTTAAGTAGAGTACTATTTACTCATGAAAATATGGGTAAATTAGTATTTTACCCAATCCATTTTTACCCATATCAAATATGGGCGGGTTGAATTATTACCCATTTTATGTTGACCCATTTTCAACCCGCCCAAATTTGACCCAACCCATCCATTTGCCACCACTACTTCCACTCAATAAGCAAAATATAAGATTCAGCTAACAAAAAAATTACAGGCAGTTGCCATTTATCTAGTTGAAAGAGTCCCTTCGCTTCTTTTGGGAGCTGTTGATAGGAGAAGTAATAGGTACCATTTCCACTTGATGAAGCTAATTTGGCTAGGAAGTCAGCCACCTGGTTGGCTTCTCTATAGGAATGTGAGATGCTCACTTTTGCCCCTTCCATAGCATTGACAGTTCGTTTGATAATGTTTTTTAGCTTCACATTGTTGGTGTCTTTTTCTTCGAGCATATTTGTAACCACCATTGAGTCCAACTCCAGATCGTATTTGTCGTATCCAGCTCGATTACGCCATTCTGTTGCATAGAGTGCTGCCATTGCTTCTGCCTGATTGTTGCTTTTACATTGAGTTGGGACTGAGAAGTATAGAGTAGAATCTTATAGCCAATCTCAACTTGTTTAGAGCTGAAGCATAATTATTTTGATAGTAGATGATGCCCATGAAAAAGTAATTACTTCTCATTACAAAGAGGAGAAGCCCCACAATTACATACAAGGACTACAAAAGCCGACACTCAACAAGACACTAAAGTAAAGTAGAAGAAAACAAACATTTCAAATCTTGAAACAACTCAAGAAAGGCACAGTGAAGTGCCTTTTTTCAATACATTATGATGCATAATTGCATAAGCATATTTTTATTCAATTCCAAGCCTCTGCCGAACAGCTTTCACAAACTCGAGAACCTTATGTTGGTCTGGCAAAGACTTAGCCACGCTGTCCCTCTGCATACACCTCTTGGCCCAAGCGACAAACTTTGGGCTCTCAGCCTCAGTGCTGAAGTTACCGTAAGTCTCATAGGCACTAAACCAACAGTAGAACCCAATCAGAGCAATATCCACAAAACCAAAGTTATCCCCTCCAAAGTAAGGCTTCTCTCCTAGTGCTCCCTCCAGCACTTTAAGGCATTCTATGAAATCTTTCTTAGCTGCCTCCTGCTCTTCTCCCTTTGTTGTCCACAGCTTTCTTGCAGGCCAATAAAACTGAAAATTTCAACAAACGCAGAAAAAGAAACGGGTCATCACTTGTTGACACAAAACTAAAATAAAAGTCCTAGTCAGTTCATGGAAAATGGACCTTAGACACTAGCAAAACGTAGCATACGGAGTGAGGATTAACCAATACTACATAACAAGACATAATTCCAATTCTTCAATTAATGTGAAACTCTAACAACCCCACACGTCGGACTGAACATCTGGAGCAGGGAACATAGCTTATGAAGACTATATAATGAGATAAATTTCCATTTCATCAACCAATGTGAAACTCTTAACACACCACTCGCCTAGAATTAAGTATCTGAACCAGAGGGAATCCTAGCTTATGAAATGAGGATAACAAGGCGTTTGGTCAAACACAACTCCAATTTTCAAATATCATTTTTCACTTTGGAAGCAAAACTACTTTTTTTTTTTTCAAATTTCACAATAAAACATTGCCAAACGGCAGCAACAATACTATTTCATTTCTACAACTAATGTGAAACGCTAATACGACACACGCCCAAGACTGAACATTCGGAGCACGAATAGTATAGTAAAAGGGCCCCACATTGGGTGTACCAAAAAAAAAAAAACACTCTGATACTGATGATGATCACCTAATTTAAGCCCAAAAGCTAATCTCATTAGGTCACCATTACCAACGACAAAGACAATTAAGAAAACAACATTTCACTCTCGACCAACCAATGTGAAGCTACTCAAATAATACAACACGTAACAACAATGCTTCAATCCCAAATTAGTACCGAATCGACTAAACAAACCTAATTCGTGAATCGAAAGACGGAAAAAACAATGAATTTACCTTCTTGTCAATGTAGTCAGCCCAAAACCTAGCTTGTGCCCTCTCATAAGAATCAGAAGGGAGCAAAGGGGCTTTATCCGTCCAAACTTCGTCAATGTACTCAACTCCAATAATAGACTCACAGATGGGTTTTCCATTATGAATCAAAACTGGAATTTTCCTGTGAATAGGATTCATCTGCAAAAGCAGAGGGCTTTTGTTCTTCAAATCCTCTTCTCTGTACTCAAATTTAATCTCTTTTTCAGCAAGTGCAATCCTCACCCTCAACCCAAACATGCTAGGCCAAAAATCCAACAAAATCACCTCATCGTTAGCCATTTTTGATGTATGAATAAACAAGAAAGAAATTTCCCCCCAAAATTGCAAGTACTGATTTGATAAATGTATATATACAGCCGTATATATAGCACTAGGAGATTCGTTTGTAGCCTATATGTCATCGCTTACATCGCCTGGTAGGTCTACACCAATGGGGGCTCTCCAAATGTTTTTTTACTAAAAACATTTTTTATTACTATTCGGTCCGTCCATATTAGTTGATCATTTTTATCCGCATATTAAGAAATCATAAATACGAAGATCCAACTCTTTTTTTTGTAAATTTCAAATAAAGTGTTTCATTTTCTTCTTTGCAAAAAGTATAATCAAACACGACTTAATTTTCAATTTCATAAATATAAATTAAACAAAATATTTGAATTTTTATGGTCAACATAAAGAGTATTAGGAATTGTTATCCTTATCTCATTAATCAAACGAGCCTGACTTACTTACGTATGACGGCTATCATGTCCAAAATCACATAGCTGATCACAACTTGTTTGAAATTGAGACGTAAATACTTTCCTACTATATGATGCTCATGAAGAGAGTGATTACTTCTCAATACAAGGAATAGAACAATAGAAGCACCAGATTACACACAAGGATTACAAAAACAAACACTCTCAACAAAACAAAGGTAAGAGTCCTTTATTACAATTAAAAGCAGAACTGACTTACAATATGACCCAACAAACTTTTTTCAAATTTAAAACCACTACTCAAGAAGGCACAATGAAGTGCTTTTTTTCAGTACATTATGAAAAGAACAAATCTAGCTTATGAAGTAAGGATTAACACAGACTACACTTCGACTATTGAGTACAATAATTTCTTTACACCATCAGTGTGTAGGAATTATTCAAGTAAATATCGCGTACAAAAGGTACAATTCCTCAAACTTCACAACAATTTCTTTATATATCATCTGTCAAATTGAATTCACACACCAACACTGTAAACAGCTTGCTAAAATATGGTAATGGGGTGCTGCTCCTTATACTAATTCACAGGTTTTTTGGGTGATGGGTCAGGTACTTTAGCCCATGTCCTGTAAAATACAAATATTGATGTGTGAGTGAATATTATTTATTTATACAACCAAAGACCAATCCAACAAATACATAAATATGCCCTTTAACTTGGCTTCAAATCATTTTTATGTCCTTCAATTTTGGGTGTGCACAAATAGACACTTGAATTTGTATAAAGTTGAACAAATAGGCACATGTGTCCTAAATGGCATCCTACATGTCATTTTATATCCTACGTGGTGTCCTATATGTATTGTGCCATGTAGAACTCATGTGTCTACTTGTTCAATTTTATACAAATTTAAGTATCTACTTATGCATACCCAAAGTTGGAGGACATAATTATAAAATGAGGCCAAGTTAAAGGACACATTTATGTATTATGCCTATTTTATAATATGTTTTAGATATTCATAACACATCATTGAATTGAAGTCTATAATATTTTGAGATTTTTCCTTGGTGGCCTAATTATATAGTCTGTATGTCATCGCTTCCATCACGCGGTCTATTATATCAGAGTTCAAGCAATAAGGCTATAGTTCTTGATTTCCTTTTTGTTATTAAATTTTTATTAATTCATTTAAATATTTAATTAACATATCATATTTTAAAAATAAAATTATATATAATATTCTTAAACTCCAATTCAAGTTAATTATGGCAAACACATTGATTTAGAGATTTTGATAAAAATAATAGTTTATCAATTCCATTCATTTATCGTCCATTATTATCGATTACTATTACTGCCATCCACAATTATCAATTACGTGCCTTCACCCATCATTCTCAACCACAATCATCATTATTGTTAAATTATACTCCGTATCTCATAATTTATGAACAAGTAGACATGCAAAGAATTCAAGGAAACTTAATATATACTATAGGGAAAAGGGTCTGAAAAATACTCCAACTTTAGTCGAAATTGTTGTTACGATACCAAACTTTGGAAAGGACCTTTGACCTCTCTGTACTATTTAATAGTGTATTTTAAAGGTATATATGTGCCTACGTGGACATCATAAATATTGCATCATTTTAAATAGTAATGTGTCCACGTGGACACATATATACCTTTAAAATACACTATTAAATAGTGCAAGGGGTAAAAGGTCATCCATAAAGTTTGGTATCATAATAGCAATTTCTGCCAAAGTTGGAGTATTTTCAAACCCTTTTCCCTATACTATATATATATATATATTATATACATAAATTCGAAAGAATCCCTTGCGGAATAACTAATAAGTACAAGAATTTTAATTCTTAATCTAATTCATTTTTTGGACACGATTTGAAAGCACATTGATTTGAAGTTGAAGTTTTGTTTGGGCATCTAATTTGAATTTCTTAAGATGTACTCATAAACATGAAAACCCACAAATCGTAAAAACTATCAAAATTTCCCAATTCTTATATAATTTATCAAATAAGAAAATCATAATTCATAGCCAAAATATCGTAATATCCTAAAACGTCGGCATGTCGCAATTAAGATTTGGAATCTTATAATGGGCTGGACTCTTTTCTTAAAGAAGTGGGCTTTTATTTGTCTACAAGTTGGTGTTTTACAAGTCTTGATCTTAGAATAGAGTTATCTTGAACTTTTACTTACCTTATCTCATCGACAAAACTTCAAATTTACAACTTGTTGACTTTTGATGATCATTGGCTCTTGAGTCCTCTTCCTTGTCTCCCCTTTTCAGGAGAAGTGCATGGTCCATGGATAGCCATTTTGGGATTTCTATTTAGATTTCAATCAAAGGTTTAACTATATTTACAGTTTAGAACTGACTTACACTATATGGCCAAACAAACATGTCTAATCTAGATACTACATCTCAAAAAGGAATGTCAAATTAATGCATTTTTTTTTATAGAGTAATACATTATGATGCATACTTTCATAATCAATGACCAATCCAACAAAACATCAAATCACTCAAATAACAATTTCAAATCTTGAAACAACAACTCAACAAGGCACCATGAAGTGCTTTATTCAATACATACATTATGATGCATATGTTTATTCAATTCCAAACTTCTGCCTTAGCATTTGTATAAACTCAAGGACCTTATGTTGGTCAGGCAAAGACTTAGCCACACTGTCCCTTTGCATGCACCTCTTGGCCCAAGCCACAAACTTTGGACACTCAGCCTCTGTGCTGAAGATACCATAAGTCTCATAAGCATAAAACCAGCTGTAGAACCCAATGAGAGCAATATCCACAAAACCAAAATTATCTCCTCCAAAGTAAGGCTTCTCTCCAAGTTCTCCCTCCAACACTTTAAGGACTTCAATGAAATCTTTCTTACCTGCCTCCTGCTCTTCTCCCTTTGTTCCCCATATCTTCCTTGAAGAAACATACAACTAAAATTTCAACAAACACAGAAAAAGAAAAGAGGTTATCACTTGTTGCCACAAAACTAAAATAAAAGTCCCAGTCAGGTTCATGTTAAGAAAATGGACCTTAGACGACAGTAGCAAAACCTAGCATATGAAGTGAGGATTAACCAAGACTATATTCCTCTTCTTCAACTAATGTGAAACACTAATGCGGGAGTCTAGCTTATGAAGTGTTCTTCAACCAATGTGAAACTCTAACATCCAGCGTACACGCATAGGATTGAGCATCTCGAGTAGGGAGAACCCTAGTTTATGATGTCAGGATTAACATATAAGACTATATAACAAGACAATATTTCATTTTTACAACTAATGTGAAACTACAATACCCCACACGCCTAGGACTAAACATGTTGAAGTATGTCATCATCTCATCTAAATTTATTACTTAATTTATTCTCAACACGTTCCGTCGCGTGTGGGCCTAAGTCTTTTTCATGTGCCAAATGCGTGAAGTTCTTTTCGATATTGATGTAACTGAGATTAAATCTCAAAACCTCTACGGACTCTGATACTGTGTTTAAATGTGTAACCATCACATCTAAAAGCTCAAATGTTAAAGAGATATCATACTTTTATTATTTAAATATATTTTCAACAAGACATTTGGAGCACGAATAGTACAATAAGAGGACCAAAAGAAAAGTGGAGTTTACCTAATTTAACTCCAAAAAAAAGCTAATCTCATTAGGTCACCATTAACCAAGACTATTAAGAAAACAACATTTCACCTTCAACCAACCTATGTGAAACTCTACCAACACAACACACAAAATAGAAAGATTCAATTCCAAATTAATTCAGATTTGGCTAAAATAAATCCTAATTAGTGCTATGAATTTACCTTCTTGTCAATGTAGTCAGCCCAGAACCTAGCTTGTGCCCTCTCATAGGGATCAGAAGGGAGCAAAGGGGCTTTATCCTTCCAAACTTCCTCAATATACTCAACTCCAATAATAGACTCACAAATTGGTTTTCCATTATGAATCAAAACTGGAACTTTCTTGTGTATAGGATTCATCTCTAAAAGCAGAGAACTTTTGTTAGTAATCAGCCCCTCTTCTTCTTTGTACTCAAATTTTATCTCTTTTTCAGCAAGTGCGATCCTTAACCTCATACCAAACATGCTGGCCCAGAAATCCAACAGAATCACCTCATCATTAGCCATTTTTTGTACTAGTTTCTCGGAACGTGCGTTGCAAATGAATTAACGAGAAATAATTTTTTTTCCAAAATTGGTAGTACTGATATGGCTGTGGTACATATACATATATAGCACTTGGAGATTCGTTTGTAACGTATATGTCAGCGCTTTCGTCGCCTGGTAGATCTACACCAATAGAGGCTCACCAAATATTTCTTTATTTTATTAAAATAAAATTTAATATTATAAAAAAAGAAAAGGATCATGAAATTTGTTAGTAAGGACAAATAGAAAAAAAATTGAAGTGGTTAGGATGGTAAGAAAAAAAATCTTGCTATCTATGTCAAACAAATTGATTTAGAAATTTCCATCATTATTGTTGTCCATTGTTATCATCTATGGGTATGTGAAGAGTCATGATTTTCGTTAAGAAATTTCAAAATATAAATAAGTAGACACAGAAAGCAACTAAGCAAATTCAATATCTACTATGCATACATAAAAGTTAATTTTAATCTTATATATACTGTATAATCATTTCAGGAAATAAGGTTCGAAAGAACCCCTAACTTAAGGATCAGAAGGGATATTTCATAAAAAGTCCTCAAACTTTGAATAGTAAATAATTTTTGTTTTCGATGATTGGGTGACCAAAACAAAATTAAGATCAAACTACTCCAATCCCCACCATATCTTAGGCTTCATTTGGACATGATTTGAAATTAGATTAATTTAAAGTTGAAGTTCTGTTAAAAGTTTGAACATGCACTGTGAATTTCTTAGGTTGATCAAAAGTTATCAAAATCATTAGGCGTAATTTCCAGGTCAACCATTGAGCCAAAAGTAATGGGTTAAGTTGAAAGGCACAAAATCCGAGTAAAAACTAGATGAAGGGTGAGATGATCCCCTGCTCTTCAAAACAATTAAAAACAGAAATAAAAAGGAATCGAGAAAATGTAAAATAACAGAGTTGTTATTGTTTAGTCGATCCAACTTATTTGGATCTGGGGCGTTGTTACTATTGGTGATAGACATGCTCACGAAAAAAGTGATTACTTGTAAATACAAAGAGGAAAAGCCCCAGAATTACATACAAGGACCAGAAAAGCCAACACTCAACAAGACAAGCTAAGAGTCCTTTATTACGAGTAAAGTAAAAGTAGAACTCACTTGCACTATGGCCAAACAAACATTTCAAATCTTAAAACAACACAAGAAGGCACAATGAAGTGCCTTTTTTCAATACATTATGATATGCATACGTTTATTCAAGTCCAAACTTCTGCCTAAGAGTCTTTGCATACTCAAGGACCTTATGTTGGTCAGGCAAAGACTTAGCCACACTGTCCCTCTGCATGCACCTCTTGGCCCAAGCCACAAACTTTGGACACTCAGCTTCTGTGCTGAAGTTACCATAAGTCTCATAAGAATGAAACCAGCTGTAGAACCCAATCAGTGCAATATCAACAAAACCAAAGTTATCTCCTCCAAAGTAAGGCTTCTCTCCAAGTGCTCCCTCCAGCACTTTAAGGCATTCTATGAATTCTTTCTTACCTGCCTCCTGCTCTTCTCCATTTGCACCCCATATCTTCCTTGCAGAATAATTCAACTGAAAATTTCAACAAACACAGAAAAAGAAAACGGTTATCACTTATTACACAAGACAAGAATATATACCGAGACAATTTTCTATTTCTTTAACTAATGTGAAACTCTAATATATACCCCGCACGCCTATGACTGAGCATTTGGAGTAGGGGAACCTAGTTTACAAAGTGAGCAATAGGATTAACCAAGACAATATTTCATTTCTTAAGCTAATTTGGACCTCTAACACCCCCAGGCCTACAACTGAGCATCGAGGGTGGAGCGGGGGGGAGGTCTAGCTTGTGAATGATGATTAACTAAAAACTATATAACGAGACAATAGACAAAGAGCTAATCAGAGAATTATCCAAGTCAATATAAGGAGACCACCAATTCATTCTCAACTAAACTCTACCAACCTCTTCACGTGTCAAGTCCCAACTAGAGCTTGAGGTGGAAGTGCGAAAAGGAGAGAATGTAACTCTAATACCATATAAAAATAGGACACTCGAATCTAACTCAACCTTAAAAATTAGTTCATCGGAAGAGAATTGCCCAAATTCATATAAGTTGACCACCAGTTCATTCTTCAACTAATATGTGACTCTAACACACTCTAACACCCCTCCTCCATGCACAAGCCTAACTAGAGATTAGATTAGAAGCACAAACAAGAACAAACCTTGCTCAGATAAACATATGATACATATATCTAACATAACCTCAAAAGCTAGCTCATAAAAAAAAGAATTGTCCATATCCATATACATATATAACGTCTATTCCCCGACAGAGGTGAGACTTTAACCCACTCTAACACGAAACTCTAACAACACAACACAAAAATGCTTCAATCCCAAATTAGTTTGGACTCGCTAAGAAAAGGGGAAAGGGCTATGAATTTACCTTCTTGTCAATGTAATCAGCCCAAAACCTAGCTTGTGCTCTGTCATAAGGATCAGAAGGGAGCAAAGGGGCTTTATCCTTCCAAACTTCGTCAATGTACTCAACTCCAATAATAGACTCACAAATGGGTTTTCCATTATGAATCAAAACAGGGATTTTCTTGTGAATAGGATTCATCTGCAAAAGCAGAGGACTTTTATTCCACAAATCCTCTTCTTTGTACTGATATTTAATCTCTTTTTCAGCAAGTGCAATCCTTAGCCTCATACCAAACATGCTAGGCCAAGAATCCAACAAAATCAACTCATCATTAGCCATTTTTTTTTGTATGAACAAGTAATCAAGCGTAGAAAAAAGAAGAATTTCTCAAAATTGGGTAAGTATTGATTTGTATGGAGTACATACATATACGTAGTATATATAGTGGTCCATTGGAATGTTCACACACTTGATTTTTGCAAAGATAATTTTTTTTCATTAATATGTTGAAGTCTATAATATTCGAGACATTTCTGCTCCGCCTAAGATTTATAGGTCATTGCTTTCGTCACGTGGTCTCTAGCAAAGTTATAGTAGTATTTAGGATTAATTACTTAAGTGATCCCTTTTAAAAAAATGGTTGGGGTTTGAAATGTATGCCAACTACACTGTCAAGCTAGACTTTTTATTTATTCTTTTTTACAATTATTTGATATTTATGCTGTCAAAGATTTGAGTTAAATATAAATAAAACAAAAAAGAGAGAGGAAAGATATGGACTTCTTATGTTAGGGATTACCTATTATCTTGAACTTTTTGGGCATTTTTCACTTTGAAATCATACTATAAAATACCCCTAGTTGTATGATTGAATTTTTTATTCATATTCATTAAATTTATTATTTTCAAATTTATAGCTATTAAAATATAATATTTTTTTAAAAAAATGATGTTGAATTTCGAATATGAGGGTATGTTCTAAATTAAAGGCATGTTACTGGAAAAGTTAAAAGATGTTGGTAAATTAACATTATTGTAAAACAAGTTTGTCTAATTACTTGTCTACTTTTTTTGTTTTTGTTCTCCCTAATTACTTGTCCATTTTGACAAATCAAGAATTTTTTTTTAAAAATATTATATCCTCAATTAATTACTTTGAAAAAGGTGGAACTTTTTGAAAACCTAAAATTTTTAATTCATCCACTTCATAATTAATATGGGTAAAATGGTACATTCACTATATCAATAATTATTTTTTTAATAAATGTGTCAATTCAAAAGTTGACAAGAAATAGAAAAATACATTTTTATTTTTTGGGGTAAAATCAATTGAACATCTACAGTTCAGACACACATTTTATATGGATGCGAAAAATTGAATGCACTTCAGTCACGTGCATCTTAAGTACGTTACTATTGTAAAATGAGCTGGAAAGTTTTGCTTTTGTTTTGATCAATTTATGATTGAATTTGCTCTTTATAATTTTGAAGCTTACTCTCCCACTCTCCAATAATATTTGTCTACTATGTTAAAAGTAAATGTCCAATAATATTTGTCCGTTCCGTTTTATGAAATTTATCAATAATTTTACACTTAATTTCTACTTTATCCTTATCATTAATTATAGTCATTTCCCTATTATATTTTTCAAGACATTATATTTATTATATACAAAGGGTGATATGACAAAAGTAACTACCCTTCTATTTATAATTTCTTAATTAGTCAGCCAAGTTAATAGTAGACAACTATTGTTGGATAGATGGAGTATATTTCAAATTATAATCATTTGAAGTATATTTGTGCATTAAATCGCGTGTTAAATTGTTGAAATTCAATAAAATAAGTTTTTGTTTATAATCCAAAGAAATAATCAATTAACCAACATTTACACTTATGACATACATGCCTTAAGTACATAAATAAAAATTGATTGTACTTTAGTCATATATTATATATTGTGACTTCCCAACACCAGCCAAAATTTGTAAATTGATACGCAAATTTTATTATTTCAATCATGTATGTCATAAGTTGTGTCCGAAGTAAATAAATTTATAAAAAAAAATAATCTAAGTATTTATGCTACATTTCCCTCAACAACTTGAATCAAATTATCAATATTAGAATCGTAGAATGTAGAGTACTCACAAAGTGGACTCTTTCAACAAAGAAGTGAGCTTTTATTAGTCAAGTAGTGGTGTGCAAAAATCGAAACGATCATTAAATCAAACTGAAAAAAATATTATTGGATTATTGCTATTGGGTTTACGGATTTTTAATGGTTTATAAAAAAGATTATTGGATTATCGGTTTGGTATCTGTTTTTAATATTGGGTTATTCGGTAAATCGATAACTATTAATACGATAGTAATTTACTACTATACTCATCATAAATATTAAATATTAATCATTTAACATTACTAGACACTATATCAGTATTCTACACTACGATCTACACACTTCACATGTCATAGTACTTCTACTACATCTGCTCCCTATTTACTTGTCTATTTTTTACATGACACGCCTATTAAGAAAATAATAAATGACATTGTGAATTTACCATTTTACCTCTATTAATTGATAGAATTTCAAAATCAATTTACTTATTAAAGAGGTTCTAACTTTTTCAAAAACATTAACTCTCTAAATAAACTGAGGTTATAATAGCTAAAAAAAAAAATTATTTTTTCTTGATTTGTCAAAAAATAATAAGTAAAAATATACAAATAAAAAGTCAAAATTGAACAAATAAAAAGAGACAGAGAGTATTGTGTTAGATGATGCTCATGACAAAAGTAATTACTTCACATCACAAAAGCCAACATTCAACAAGACACAAGCTTGTCCTTTATTAATTCGTCTTACTTAGAATTTAGCCGAATTTGTTAATTTAACTCAATTCGACTATTTATTAAACTCTAAGATCTAATCAATCTTTGACCTCACCTTAAACTCATTTGAAGACCATGTTTTGGCCCCCTTTTTACCTTTTCCAGCAGCCCAAACCAATTTTGGGCCCATTTCCCACCAGACAAACCCATCAGCCCTTGTTGCCTCAAATTTCCCAGCCCACCAAACAGATTCCAGCAGCAACATACGTACAGCAGTACGCTTCTTCTTTCTTCTTCACTAATGCAAAACGAACCCAGAAACGCTCCAAGCGAAATCCAGCAACGAAAATCCAGAAACCGCAACGCAGTCTAGTGGCAAAATCGAGCCCAGCTCGCGCGTTCTCTCTCTCTCTCTCCTCTCGTACAAGAAGACGTTGGGGAATAATCCAGGTGTCTCAATCTCGTGTTCCTCCTGTCCTTTCTCATCAATCAGACGATTCTCTTCAATTTTCCGTTAGAAATTCGTACTAATTCGAGTCCAACCTTATGAATTTCAAATTCAAAAAATTTGAATCCCATTTCCCCCCCTTTTCGATCTCAATCCCCCGTTATAAATACTCTTGTTCGTTCACGGTTTAGGGGGATTTTTTTTTTGGACGGCGGAATTCTTGACCTAAAAACAGAGAGAAAACATTTTCATTCTTGGTTGTCTCGAGTCGTTTCGATTTGTTAGAGTTCGTCGGATTCCGACAAAGCTTTGTCGTGGTGTTGGTGGAAGCTTCATTGTCAAACTTTTCGTCCGAGAGAGGTATACCTCCTTGTTCCGTTCTTAAATCATGTTTTGTGCTTTAGTTTTAGTCCATTATCTAGCGGCTGATTTGGCTCAATGCCTCGTTGCTGGTCTTAGTGTGGTTGTATTAGTTCTCAATAGATATACATTCTTTTCTTCTGTTTGTTTGGATTCAAAATGATTTGAATGTGTATGTATGGAGGCTGGAGGACTGATGTCTGACTACTTCTCTACTGATTGCTGCTTGTATTTCTCCTCTGCCTTAACTTGACTTTCAAAGTGATGTCTTTATAGCTTGGGTTTGAATTCAGTTCGTAGCTTATCCATTTAGATAGTAGCATTTAGTATTGTCTAAGTTCATTTCCAGATGACTTGTTTCTGAGCACCTACTTAAGATTTTAGTCTATTTCAAGTCCTTGTTTTCCTTTAGGTCACTGCTTACTCTACTTTGTTATTTTTCTTAATTTCTCCAAGTTACGTGTGTGATTTTAATATTAGCAAAATATGAGGCAGATTTGTGCTTCCTCTTTAGTTAAGTGTATTGAGTGTTGCTTATTCCCTTTTTCAAATCTAGTCTTGTTTAGGTATCATGTGTTCTTCATTAAATTTGTTGAATTCATCATGGATTGTTTTACTATTTGTTGATCGATTTCGTAAATATTAATTTGACCTGGTTAACTTAAGAAAGAATAATACTAAGCCTTTTTCTTCTTTTCTTTTACTATGCATGAACTTGGCCCGAGTCCTCATGGACTCCTCATCCCTCATTTGTGTTGTTGAGTTTTCGAGTCTACCCCTAGAGTTGAACCAAGTAACATCGCAAAGGCATAATGATAGTAGGGTCGGGATATCCCCACCCTCCGAACCGGACGAGTCTACCCCTACTGGTTGGAAGCTGATGCGCACAACAAAGAAGGGAACAAAATACAGGTGTTGGAAGCGAAAACAGGCTGATATGCGATCTGTATACACTCGTTATACATCGATATACAGGGAAAATGCAGAAATATTAGGCCCAAAATTGAATTACAGGTTTCAGAGGCTAAAAGGTGATCGTACACACGTGATCGTACACACGTGGTATACGCCTGATATACAGGGAAAAACAATTGATATACACTGATATACAGAAATTGTATATGACTGATACAGGGACGGAAATGGGCCCAAAACAGAGTGCAGCAGCAGCAGATGTTCAATAGAACAAGTTTGTGGGCTCAATTTGTTTGGGCAGAAATTGGGCTATTAGCCCAAATTATTCTTAATTCATTTGATTGTGATTACTTCTTGTTTATTTTGTATTAATTCTAGCTTTGTGTGGTTTAAATTTAATTAAATTCCCTAAAGATGAACCACTTTTGATTATGATAATTTATTTAATTAGTTTTCTTTACTTGGTCATTTTTTTTTGAAAAGTTTACTTTGCTTTTGAAATTATTTCAAAGTGTTTAAGTTAAATTGTTTTCTTTCAAATAATTATTATATCCTTTTTCTTTAATTAATTTTAAAAATTAGTCAAATGTTTTAGTCAAGTTGTTGGTCAACCGCGAGTTAGCAGACATTTCGAGGGCCTAACACCTTCTCAGAATGTAAATTGAACCCCGAACCCTCTTTGAATTTCAAATGATTTTATTCTGTTTATATCTTTTGAAAATTTACAAGTTTTCTTAATTTTAAAAAAAAATTAAGTGGCGACTCTCTTTGAAATTCGATTTTTCTTCAAAACATAAGTTAAGTTTATTTTTTATTTTATTTTTTAGTAAAACATCAAGTATTTATGCTACATTTCCCTCAACAACTAATTGAATCGAATTATCAATCTCAGACTTGTAGAATGTAGACTCGTAAAGTGGACTCTTTTAATAAAGAAGTGGGCTTTTATTAGTCATCAAATAGTGGTGTGTAAAAGTTGAACCGACCATTAAATCAAATTGAAAAAAAATGTTATTGGGTTAATGTGTCAACGGGTTTTTAATGGTTTTATAAAAAAAAATTATTGGATTGTCAGTTTGATATCAATTTTTAGTATTGAGTAAATCAATAACTCATTAAGACGATAGTAATTTACTACTATACTCTTCATATATATTAAATATTAATAATTTAACATAACTAAACACTATATGAGTACTCTACACTACAGTCTACACAATAGAGAGAGTATTGTGTTAGATGATGCTCATGAAAAAAGTAATTACTTCTCATCACAAAAGCCAACATTCAACAAGACACAAGCTTGTCCCTTATTACAAGTAGAATAGAACTTACACTGACCAAACAAACATTTCAAATGTTGAAACAACTCAAGAAAAGGCACAATGAAGTGCCTTTTTTCAATACATTATGATATGCATAATTGCATAACCATATGTTCATTCAAGTCCAAGCTTTTCCCTAAGAATTTTTGCAAACTCAAGGATCTTATGTTGGTCAGGCAAAGTTTTAGCCACACTGTCCCTCTTCATGCACATCTTGGCCCAAGCCACAAGCTTTGGGCACTCAGCCTCTATGCTGAAGTTACCATAAACCTCATAAGCATGAAACCAGCAGTAGAACCCAATCAGAGCAATATCCCCAAAACCAAAGTTATCTCCTCCAAAGTAAGGCTTCTCTCCAAGTGCTCCCTCCAACACTTTAAGGATTTCTATGAAATCTTTCTTACCTGCCTCATATTCGTCTCCCGTTGTTGAATAAATCTTCCTTGCTGTATCATACAACTGAAATTTCAACAAACACAGAAACAGAAAACTGTTAACACTTGTTGCCACAAAACATGAATTTATACCGAGACAGTATTCTATTTCTTCAACTAATGTGAAACTCTAATATATACCCCTCACGCCTAGGACTGAGCATCTGGAGTAGGGGAACCTAGCTTACAAAGTGAGGAATAGGAATAACCAAGACAATATTTCATTTCTTCAGCTAATTTAACCTCTAAGACCCCCAGGCCTACAACTTAGCATCTAAAGTGCGGAAAGGAAGGACGGGGGGGGGGGGGGGTCTAGCTTGTGAAGTGGTGATTAACTAAAACTATATAAGGAGACAATGTGGTGCTCTAACACCCTCTTCACGGTCAAGGCCCAACTGGAGCTTGGGACAGAAGTGCAAAATAGAGATGGATTTGACTCTAATAATACCATATAAAGATATGATATATGGATCTAACTCAACCTTAAAAGCTAGCTCATAAGGAGAGAATTGCCAAAATTCATATAAGTGGACCGCCAGCTGCCCAGCTCATTCTCCAACTAATGTGTAACCTTAACCCACTTTTACGTCCCTTCATTTTTGGGTTCAACATGAGTTTAAATTAGAAGCACAAAAAGCAATTATTCAGATATCAGGTAAAATATAACATAAATGTTAACTCAATCAACTTCAAAAGTTACTCCATATAAGTAAACAACTAATCTATTCCAACCGAGGTGGGACTCTAACCCACTCTAACAACACAACACAACACAACACAACAATGCTTCAATCCCAAATTAGTTTAGATTGGCTAATAATACCAAAAAGAAAAGGGGGAAAGGGCTATGAATTTACCTTCTTATCAATGTAGTCACCCCAGAACCTAGCTTGTGCCCTCTCATAAGGGTCAGAAGGGAGCAAAGGGGCTTTATCCTTCCAAACTTCGTCAATGTACTCAACTCCAATAAGAGACTCACAGATTGGTTTTCCATTATGAATCAAAACAGGGATTTTCTTGTGGATAGGATTCATTTGCAAAAGCAGAGGACTTTTGTTCGTCAAATCTTCTTCTTTGTACTCATATTTAACCTCTTTTTCAGCAAGTGCAATCCTTAGCCTCATACCAAACATGCTAGGCCAAAAATCTAACAGAATCACCTCATCATTAGCCATTTTTTTTTGTATGAATTAACAAGTTCAGAAGAATTAAGAAAAAAAAATTCTCGAAATTGCCTAAGTATTGATTTGTTTGTTGTACATACACGAAGTATATATAGTGGTGTAGATGCCTGTATTTTTTCGATTTTTTGGTGTTCTAAGTAGTCACGTGGTCCATTGGTTTATAACCTATAGGTCATTGCATTCGTCACAATATAATAATACAATAATTCACAAGTTACTTAAGATCACACGTTTAGATATCTTTGGGATGTACAAAGGTACAATAATGTAGTATGTGGTGGACGTTGTCTGGATTAATGGTGCAATAGCCATTATGTGTATCTTGTTTTATTACTAGAAAAATTATATCAAAGTCCCTTTCGCAAGCTTTTAAATGAAACGGAAAAATGTTTGGAGTTTGAAATATATTCCAAAACAGTACTGTCAATCTAGACTTTTTATTTGTTTTTATTTTATATTATAATTATATGATATTCACCTGTCAAAGTTTTTAGTCAAATATAAATTAAATTTGAAAGAGAGAGAGAGAGAGAGGGGAAAGATTTAAGATGATTGAGACGTATTTTGGACTTTCATCCATTGATAAGTACTTTTGGGGCATTTTCTACATTGGGAATCTTACCATAAAATACTCCTAGTTGTATGATTGAATTTTTTTTTATTGATTCATGAACGAGAAACATAGTATTTGAAATTTTATAGCTATTGAAATATAATGTTCTTTTAAAAATATAACCTTGAATTTCGAATATGAAAAGTAAGTTTTAAATTAAGAGGGTGTTATTGGAAAAACTTAAAAACGTTGGTAAATTATCATTGTTGTCAAATAGGTTTGTTATGTTTGTTGTTATTTTGATAAATTGATAATTACGATTTGTGATTGTTGTTAAATTTAAAAGTTGTTTTTCAAATTTAAGCTGATTTGAAGTATATTTACGCGTTGAATATGTGATGGATTATGAAATTCGAAAAATAAATTTCTATCTTTTGAGGGAAAAATAAATCAACTGAGCACTAGTCCCCGCAGTCCGCCCTTTCTTGAATTATTCGGTCATGCAATACTTATTGAATACAAAGAAGAAAATGCATTTCGACCCCGTCGTAATTCTCAATCATTTCGTGGCACCGGGCATGGCTGAACCATCTACGATGGGGGAAGCTAATGCACAGGGAAGAAGCTTAGATAAAAGAATACGTTCTTGCATCGCTTTTTTTGTAGAAAGCTCGACCAACGAGAAAAAGAAGTAGCCTTGTAGTCTTGCTTGTTCATCCTCGAGGAACTGAACTCCCTTGAGATAGGAAAAAAAAAGAGTGAGGTAGTGGACGCTTAGTAAAGTCTTTTATCTTCCATTCAGGGGTCATGAATGATTAAGAGAAACGAAGGGTGAGTGCAACGAACTAGAATTTGGGACCAGTCTTGTAGCAAATAAAGGAAAAGGGTCCCGGTAGGGGTCAGCAGCGTCGGGAGGCGGAGGTGAACAACAAGGACTATCTCTCGTAGCCGATATCCCACCCTTCTTCCGTAAGGATGGATTCGGGCTTAAGCCAACTCGACCAAGGGAGGAAGGATAACTCCTTTTCAATAATAGGAGCGTAACCTACTACTAATGTATGTAGACCAAGGACTTTCCATTTCAACGGGATTCTCGTCTCAAGGGCATTTCCAGACACACACGTCTTAAATACATGCAGAAAATTAAATGCACTTCAGCCATGTGCGTTTTAAGAACAAATTGTTATTAGTGTGAAATGACCTTGCGAGTTTTGTTATTGTTTTGACAAATCTATAATTGAGGTGGGTTCTTTATGATTTTTTGGAACATATATATATTTCAAATTTAAATCATTTGAAGTACATAAATCATGTGTTAAATTGTTGAATTTTGAAGAAAAAAAACAATTTTTTGCTTATGGCCAAAAGAAATAATCAATTAATCTACATTTACACTTATGAAACACACATCTTAAGTGCATGCACATAATTGATTGCACTTTAGTCATATATCATGACTTTTTAACTCGAGACAAAATCTGTAATTTCATATGCAAATTTTATTATTTCAATCACATTTATTATAAGTTGTGTCCGAAGTGAATAAATTTATTTAAAATCAAGTATTTACACTTCCACATCAACAACTTGAATCGAACTATCAATCTCGAAATTGTGAGATGTGGACTCACAAACTGATAATAAGATATATTAAATATGTCATTTATTCAATTTTCTGTTTCAAAATTGAAATCTTTATGATGGGCCGGAGACTATCCTCTTCTCTAAATGAAGTGGGCTTTTATTAGTCATCAAGTCCCTCTTCCTTTGTACTCCAAACTTGTTGGCCCAAAAGTTCACTTATGACTTTATTTGTGTTGGTCTTTTAACTTATGTCTTCGTAATTTTAAAAAAAAAATCCATGGAACATAAGTATATATTTGTGTATTTAATATCCTCAAGTTGTCTTACATGTCGCAATTTGTAAAGAATTTTTGTTTTACTAGGCATAAGTTCAGTTGTTAAGGGACATAAATTAAAAATCAACTCATTTTCAAGAGCAATCTATGTAATTTTATACCACGTAATTAAGGTGATACATAACATGTTGTACTCATGTAACAACTAAATATTTCTGATCGAACGGCTGAATGTGTGACTTCCCTTTATTTAATTAATAATTAATGCTCTCGTCCAATTATGTGAAGAAACTTTAACATCTTTTTATTTTTATTTTGTAGAGGACATTAATAAATCAGAGACATTCTCTTGTTCTTTGTTTTATTTTTTTAGCTTATGATCATAAAATAAGACAAGAGATTGCATTTCTTGACTATAGAATACGATAATTTCTTTACACTGTCAATATATATAAGTTAATTATTCGAGTAAATATCGCGTACAAAAGGTCCAATTCCCCAAACTTCACAACAAATTATTAATAGAACATCTGTAAAATTTAATTCACACAGCAATATTGTAAACAGCTTTGCTAAAAATTTGCAATGGGTTACTGCTCCATAAACTAATTCACAGGTTCTTCATGTTTGGGTGATGGGTCAGATACTTTAGCCCATGTCCTGTAAAATACAAATCTTGAATAACGCATATAAGAATAAAAATGTGTAGTGTCTGACTTTCTTTTCTTCTTTTTTGCTATTACTCGGTGTTCACTATCTGCATTCAAGCACAACTAAATTTGGATCACGCATTGCAGATCCATTTCTGGGTGTGAATTTCCCTAACATAATTCTTTCCATTCTTAGGGTTTGAAACCTATCACCCCGAGCAGTGGTTAAGTCACATATAGCTCAGGGTGGTCAGTTGGACACCCTTCATCGAAAAATTATATTATGTATATAAAAAATATATGAATTAATATATATATATATTAAATCTTGAAAATTCTTAACGAAATTTTTGACTTGCGGAGTAAATTCAGGCCCTACAATAATATCTACTCCCTCCATTTCAAATTAATTGAATTGTTGAGGTGTTTCACACCCTTTAAGGAAAAAAGATTAAGACATAAATTAGGCATACCTTTCCAGTTTTACACTTATTAATCATTATCAAATTTATGATTAAAATAACTAAACATTAATTAATAACTAATTCCAATACTAACTAATGAAGGTAAAATTGAAAGAACCTTCTAAAAATAGTCTTGAAAATTGAACAATTAAATTAATTTGAAAAATGAAAAATATCTTAACAATTCAATTAATTTGAAATGGAGGGAGTATCATAGATAGTGACGTTATTTCTGCTAAATTTAGTCAACCATATGAAGTGGGTCCAAAAAATAAACTGACTATTTTGAAATGATTATTTTATTTATTGAATTTTTGATAAATTATTTATGTATATTAAATAAAAAATTTAATATAATATAAAATTTGAGGTAAACCTATTGAATTTTGTCGAATTAACTGGTTACCATCATTAACTCCGTCCTGCTTTGAAGTTTGTTGGACGAAAAATAAGGTACGTTGATGAATATATTAGTATATTGTTACATGCTCCCTCGAGAAAATTTTGCAAAAGAAGTTGTTTTCCTAATCGCAAAATACTTAGTTTAAAGTAACTAATAAAATGCTACACCAAATGTGTTTTACTTATCAATATTCAGTCATTTTTATGTGTCACTTTGATATAAAATTTTGGTCCAAAAAATGTTTATTCCTTCACAACCTCAATGAACTTCTTTTTCGTTTTCATTCAAAACCAACTTTACTACTCTAAAAGTAAGAAGCATATATTAACCCTTTGGGGTGACTCAGATTTTCATAATGGAGGTCTTAAGCTCGAAGTTTCTTATTTGCAATAGTAAGAGGATTAACCTTATGATTTGAGAGTATTATATAGAATTTGTCTAGTATAGTTTACCTTTTCTACTTGATTTAAATTTGTAGAAATCTCACGTCTAGGATTAGAAAAATTAAGGATTGTATTAATGATTAAAATTGTTTAGTACATACTCCATATATAGGGAGAGAATTGTAGAGTCAAAAATAATTGAATCCTAGTTGTAATATAATCCTAATCGTAATCTAATCCTAGTCGTAATATAATCTTAATCGATATAAGTAGTCTAATCTTAGTGTGACTCCAACTCTACAGCAGTGCTGTAAACACGTCAGTCAGCTTCGTTGGACCTATTCCAATCATCAGTTTCCTTCATCTTCAACACTTCCCCTCAAGCTAGAGAGTAGAGGAACGGTTACTCTTAGCTTGCTTCGAATACCCAGCAAAAACTTGTTTTGTTAATGCTTCAGTATGAATGTGATGTCTAGTCGTTGCTTGTGATAATTCATCTGCAGATTGATATGAGTAGTTCCACCAGTAAAAACACTTAAGAGCAGTATGACTATTCCTACCACATATTTGACATGACTCAATACTATTCTTCTCCTTATTTCCACTTGGAAAACTTTAATTGTTCGAAGAATCTGGTCCATATTGACTGTTCTGAGAACCTGTTCCCTGTCTAACATGCTTGAAATCCGTTTCTCTGGAGTTGATGTTGTTGTTTCCTCTTCCCCTACCTCTGTGGTCAAAGAATACCATGTTATGATTTTGTTGTGGCACCTCTTCATCATCTTCCCTTATATTAAAACCCGTGAGAGCATTAAAAAATTAATTAATGATGGAATATGGTGTTTTACCCAACATGACAGTTCTGAAGGTCTTGTATTTGAGACCTAAATCTCTAGCAAAATTTAGTACTTTGCTATCTTCATCCATAGGTTTGTGAATGGCTGCAGGGCCATCACATATGCCTTTAAATTTATTGATGTATTCATCAATCTTTTTGGTTCCTAGCCTAACACTTTGTAGTTGTTGTCTAAGCTGAAACTCTTTATCTTTTGTTGTTTGAAGATAAGTTTCTTCCAAGCATTCCCACATCTCTTTGGTAGTTGAGCAGCTCACAGTTAGGTACATGCTTTCTTCGGTCAAGGTGCATGAGATTCAACTCTTTAGCAACACATCTTTCTCCTTCCAATCATCAATGTTGCCACTATCTTTTGCATCCTTCTTAACCGCTACAACTTTCCCAACAATCTGTCCAGTGGAACAACTGCTTTTACTTGGTTCATTCTCTGTGATGAGATAAGTTTGTTTCATCACGTGAATCAATTGGGATATTTGTGTCCTCCATATGAGGTAGTTTGTTGGCTTAAGATTAATGGAGCAAGCGGCAATGAGTTGGTGAAGTGAGGAGGTCGACATAGTGTTGGTAAAAGAGGTCATTGCAATTTAATGTGTGGTTTTTTTTTAATTTATTAATACTCAGAGAGTAGAAGAGCTTTTATGATCTGATACCAAGTAGAAATCTCACGTCTAGGATTAGAGAAATCAAGGATTGTATTGATTATTAAAATTGTTGAGTACATACTCCTTATATAGGGAGAAAATTGTAGAGTCCTAAGTTAACTATACTTAGAGTCCTATTACAATGTCTATTACTACTATAATAATAAAACAATTATAAATAATCTAATTCTAGTTGTAATCTAATCCTAGTCGTAATATAATCCTAATAGATATAAGTAGTCTACACTTAGTGTGACTCTAACTCTACAACAGTGATGTAAACA
This sequence comes from Solanum pinnatisectum, assembly GCA_035578085.1. Taxonomy (NCBI): domain Eukaryota; kingdom Viridiplantae; phylum Streptophyta; class Magnoliopsida; order Solanales; family Solanaceae; genus Solanum; species Solanum pinnatisectum. The sequence continues at coordinate 41,647,207 of CM069082.1, read as the reverse complement.
CGTCAATCAGCTTCGTTGGACTCGTTCCGTTGACATGTTCCAATCATCAGCTTCCTTCATCTTCAACAAAATTTACCTCATCCATCCTTAATTATGGATTTCTTATTAGTAAAAAATAAAAGCATATATTCATTTGTTACTCATTTAAGGAAGAGATACGAGTAGTTTAGTTAAATACCCTTTATTATTAGAATTATCCAATAATTTTCTTAACAGGTATGTCAAAAGTCAAAAATCTTAAATAACACAACGGAATTAAAGGAGTAAATATTTAGCTAAATAAAAGTTTAAACGATGAATCTAATTGATTAAAATATCATCCAAGTCATCAACCACGAGTGATTTAAAGTGAAAAAAAATAAAATTATTTGGCGTCATTTGGATGAGACTGAATTTTATTAGAAAACTTTTGATGTGTGCATACCACAAGCTACCTATTTATTTATTTATTTGATTAAAGATGTGTTCTAAAATACATTCTTCGAAAAAAAATTATTAAATTTTGTCTATTCAACTAGTCAAAAGTTTTGGAAAATATTTTTTTTAGGAAATGAGGAAAATGACTTCGGAACAAGTTTCACGACCCTCCAACACATCTCATATTCACTCCTACTCCATAAGACTAAGGAAAAGGTTGAACAACATTGTACGTCTCAGACCTGATTGAGAAGCCCCCTTCTCCACTAACCCACACTCCCATCTCTCATCTATGTCTTTCATAGTAATATTTGTTTAGATTATATACAAATATTTACACCGAACACACAAAAAAAATACTTATTTTCTTAAAAAATATTTTCTTTTCGTATCGAACACACCTAAGTAAAAAATTATTTTTTATGATATAGACAAGATTGTTTGAACTTTTATTAATGTGCCAACCAAATAACCTATTCTTTTTCTGCCAAACCCATTACTGAAAGTTTGGCTCGTGGTAGGATACAATGTAACATTACATTTTTTTTTCCAATTCATCCACCCACTACTAAATGGACTATATCCCTAACATGACTATTTTCTTTAAAGATATCATGACGTTTGTAGACTAATTCCAATTCTGTAACAGGAAAAAGATAAAACGACAAAGATAAATTAGTGTGAAAAATTGAAGAGGCAACTAATCAGCCGTGATAGAATGATAAGTATTTCCTGATTATTTAATTAGAGGTTTTGGTTTGAATTTTGAAAATAAAATTAATTTTGATAGGAAGTGTTTTAATTTTAGAAGTAGACTTTTTTTTTTTTTTTGCATGAATCTAAATTAATCAGATTAGAAAGTGAATGATACCGAACATTGGATGAAAAATGAAAAAAAAAAATTAAAAGGAGGATTTCGGAAAATAAAGTCGCCTTCGATAGGAAGTGTTAAAGTGGATTTCTTGGCATGACTTTTGAATTAAACAAACCAAAAAACAAATATCGGACATGAGGGAAAAAAAGAAGTAAAACTCGGTTTGAGTCCAGAAAATAAAATCGTATTTAGTAAAGAGGTTTTACTCTCCAAAGTAGACTTCTTCACCCCAATCTAAAATTAGTCAAATTAGAAAATGAATACCACATTCAGGTGAAAAGTGAAAAAGAAGAAAGTTAAAGGACAATTTGAGCTATTGAAAAATAAAGTCGTCTTCGATAGGGAGTGTCAAAGTGGACTTCTTAGCCCAACTCTGAATTAGACATACCAAAAAACAGATATAGAAAGTCAGGTGGAAAATGAAAAAATAAAAAAGAAATAGTAATAAAAGTCCTCTTTAATAGAGAAAGTTTTTACCATAAAATGTGGAGATTAAATAGCGAAAAGTTGAAAAAAAGTAAAAGAGGTAACTAGAGAAGTTGGAAGTTCCAGGAGTCCTAGTGGGAAAGAATTCCACATCAAACAATCCCATATTGTTAGGCTTAGAAATAGTTGGCTAAAAGATAACACTTCAAAGAAAAAATACTTCATATGACCAATCTCTATCTCTCTTTATCTCAACAACACTTAGAGCGTTTGGATCATTGTTACCCATTATATTGTATTGTATCGTTATTATACCTACAATGTTTGTTTTGATTGTTACGTAACAATGAAAACCCCCATTTTATGGAACAACCAATTTGTTGTGTTTACATTGTTACTTAATTTCTTTTTCCAATTATATCTTTACATAATATTTCATTATACTATTTTACCCTTTACCTTATATTATTTAATTCTAGTCAAACCTCCTACTCTAAAATATTAAGTATATTTTAGTAAATTTATAAATTACAATACAATACGATACAGTCAAACCAAACAATAAAAATGTTATTAAACAACAACAAACAATACAGTCTAGCTAAACATTGGTATCTACCATACAATACAGTACAATAGAGTACAATACAATACAATACATTATAAAACAATGGATAACAATGATCCAAACAAAGTGTTAACATACATAGTGTAAAAAGTAACAGAATACTACTATTTGTGACCAACTAAGAGAATGAAATCATGATTTTTAGAATTACAACAAGAAAAAGATGGATAATTAAGAGGAAGAAGAAGCAAAAAACAAGAAGTGGTTAACAATTTTATCATCATCATCATATAGTTGTATTCATTCACATATCACACTCACATGTTCTAGTACTCCTGCCATTCTGTAAAGTTCTAGTTGACTCTCTCCCTTTGTGGTCCTTTTCCATTTTCTTGCCTTATCAATCAATCTACTTTTTTTTGCCAATTTTTTTCCTCTGTTTTCACATCCCTTTTTTATCCTCTTATTTAATTTTTAGCTAAACCCCATTTCTTGATTTTTAGAATCTTGGTCTTTAGTCTTTTGCATGTCCTGAGTGTCATTATTTTTCAAGATTTCATATTATAGTTAAACCCCATTTCTTGATTTGTAGTATCTTGTCTTTTGCATGTCTTGAGTGGCATACTATCCAAGATTTCATATTATAGCTAAACCCCATTTCTTGATCTTGTAAAATCTTGGTGATTTGCATGTCTTGAGTGGCATGTTTTTGTGGTCATTAAGGTTAAAACAGTTCAAGATTTCATTTTTTGATCTTTTGCTTCTTGAAATTAGGTTGGGTTGTATACTGAGAGTTATGGGCCCTGGAATCTCAAAACTTGCTTAATGGTATCTGTTTCTTGGTCTGCCATTAGCTCTGTTACAACTTTTGGGCATTGCCATACTCATAAGTTTCCTAGTTTTCATCCATAAAAAAAATATTGACATGACTTTAGTGTAATTTAAACAGCATGTCGTTCATGCTCTTTTATCCTTGGAAATGGCAAGTTATAGTAACTCTGCAATCCAACAGCATTTGTTTTTTGTGCTGTTGATTCTTCTTTTCTTTACTGGTTTTGCTGAATCTTTAAATGAAGAGGGGCTTATTCTTTTAGAGTTCAGAAAATCCCTTAATGATCCTGATAACAATCTTGAAAGTTGGAACTCTTCAGACTTGAATCCTTGCAAATGGGATGGTGTTAAGTGTAGCATAAATGATCAGGTGACTTCTCTCAATATCGATAGTCGTAACTTGTCTGGTAGTTTATCTTCAAGAATTTGTGAACTTCCTTACTTGACAGTATTGAATGTGTCATCAAATTTCATTTCTGGTCGAATTCCTGATGATTTCGCGTTGTGTCATAGTTTGGAGAAATTGAACCTTTGTACCAATAGGTTCCATGGAGAGTTTCCTGTCCAATTATGCAATATTACCTCACTTAGACAGCTTTACTTATGTGAGAATTACATTTCTGGTGAAATCCCTGAGGATATCGGAAACTTGTCACTTCTTGAGGAGCTTGTTGTTTATAGTAACAATCTTACTGGAAGAATACCTGTTTCAATAGGTAAATTGAAAAAACTTAGGATCATCAGGGCCGGGCGAAACTATCTGTCTGGCCCTATTCCTGCTGAAGTTAGTGAATGTGATAGTTTACAAGTGCTTGGTGTAGCGGAAAATAGGCTAGAAGGGTCTTTTCCAGTAGAGCTACAAAGGCTTAAGAACCTCATCAACTTAATTCTTTGGGCTAACTCATTCTCTGGTGCAATTCCTCCTGAGGTTGGGAACTTCAGTAAGTTGGAATTACTCGCGTTGCATGAGAATTCATTCAGTGGACAAATTCCTAAAGAGATTGGAAAGTTAACTAATTTGAGAAGGTTGTACATTTACACTAATCAGTTAAATGGAACAATTCCATGGCAAATGGGAAATTGTTTGAGTGCAGTTGAGATTGATTTATCCGAAAATCAGTTGACAGGAAGCATTCCGAAAAGTTTGGGGCAACTTTCTAATCTGCGGTTGCTTCACCTTTTCGAGAACAGATTACATGGGAAGATTCCAAAGGAGCTTGGAGAGTTGAAGCTGCTTAAGAATTTTGACTTGTCTATAAACAATTTGACAGGTAGAATTCCAGCAGTGTTTCAGAATCTTGCATTCTTGGAGAATTTACAACTTTTTGACAATCACCTTGAAGGTCCTATTCCGCAATTTATTGGCCTCAAAAGCAACCTCACTGTAGTGGACCTGTCCAAGAATAATCTTGAAGGAAGAATACCTTCAAATCTTTGTCAGTTTCAGAAGTTGACATTCCTGAGCCTCGGATCTAACAAGTTATCGGGCAATATCCCTTATGGCCTAAAGACTTGCAAGTCCCTCGAGCAGCTAATGCTAGGAGATAACCTGCTCACTGGGAGTTTTTCTGTTGATCTTAGCAAGCTGGAGAACCTTTCAGCTCTTGAGCTTTTTCACAATAGATTTTCTGGATTGCTACCACCAGAGGTGGGCAACCTTAGAAGATTAGAGAGGTTGCTCTTGTCAAATAACAACTTTTTTGGGCAAATTCCTCCTGATATTGGAAAACTTGTGAAGCTTGTTGCTTTTAATGTTTCCTCCAACCGGCTCTCGGGTGATATTCCTCATGAATTAGGGAATTGTTTAAGTCTCCAGAGGCTTGATCTTAGCAAGAACTCGTTCGCTGGAAATCTCCCGGATGAACTTGGCAGGCTAGTCAACTTGGAACTGCTTAAGCTATCTGATAACAAGTTTAATGGACAGATACCTGGTGGCTTAGGTGGACTAGCACGACTAACGGATTTGGAAATGGGAGGCAATTTCTTCTCTGGTAGTATTCCTATTGAGCTTGGCTACCTTGGAACTCTTCAGATTTCTCTGAATCTGAGTCACAATGCTCTCAATGGATCGATTCCTAGCAACCTCGGGAACTTGCAGATGCTTGAAACATTGTACTTAAATGACAACCAGCTTATTGGCGAGATTCCAACTTCAATTGGGCAGTTGATGAGTCTGATAGTATGTAATCTTTCTAACAATAACCTTGTGGGATCAGTACCAAACACGCCTGCCTTTAAAAGGATGGACTCAAGCAACTTTGCTGGAAATGTTGGGTTATCTGTTGGGTTATGCACGTCTGATTCCATCCACTGTGATCCTCCTCCGGCCCCTTGGATTGCTCCAAAGTCAAACTGGTTGAAACACGTTTCTTCTAGGCAAAAAATAATTACTGCTGTTTCTGCGACTGTTGGTATGATCTCTTTGGTATTGATTGTAGTTATATGTAGGATCATTAGAGGCCACAAAACAGCCTTTGTGTCCGTGGAAAATCAAGTAAAGCCGGATGACTTGAATGATCATTACTTTCCACGAAAAGGGTTCACATATCAGGACCTTGTCGATGCTACTGGAAATTTCTCAGACAGCACAATCATAGGAAGGGGAGCTTGTGGCACTGTCTACAGAGCTCATATGGCTGATGGTGAGTTTGTTGCAGTTAAAAAGCTGAAGCCACAAGGAGAAACTGCGAGTGTTGACAGCAGCTTCCAAGCTGAATTATCTACACTTGGTAAGATAAATCACAGAAATATTGTCAAGCTATATGGTTTCTGCTACCATCAAGATTGCAATCTTCTCTTGTATGAGTACATGGGAAACGGAAGCCTCGGGGAAGTACTTCATGGGAATAAGACAACTAGTTTACTAAATTGGAATAGCAGGTACAAAATTGCCTTAGGAGCTGCTGAGGGACTATGCTATTTGCACCATGACTGTAAGCCACATATCATTCACAGGGATATAAAATCGAACAACATTTTGTTGGACGAATTGCTTGAGGCACATGTAGGAGACTTTGGCTTGGCAAAGCTAATTGACTTCCCTTACTCAAAATCCATGTCCGCGGTTGCTGGTTCATACGGCTACATTGCCCCTGGTAAGACCGGTGTTGAGGCACTTAAAACGATACTCTTTATTAGCATTACTTACATACAGAAGCTAACTAAGTTCTAGTTTTTTCTTTTTTCAGAATATGCATACACAATGAAAGTGACAGAGAAATGTGACATCTACAGTTATGGCGTTGTTTTGTTGGAATTGATTACTGGTAGGTCTCCAGTTCAACCCCTAGATCAGGGAGGCGATTTGGTGACTTGGGTAAGGAGATCAATATATGAAGGAGTGGCACTAACTGAGCTTTTTGATAAAAGACTGGATGTTAGTGTTGCAAGAACAAGAGAGGAGATGTCTCTAGTTCTCAAGATTGCGATGTTCTGCACCAATACATCCCCTGCCAATAGGCCTACAATGCGAGAAGTCATCGCCATGCTGATTGAAGCCCGGGAATCTGTGTGCACTTCACCACCATCACCATCCTCCGAAACTCCTCTGAGTGAAGCTGATGCTAATAAAGGTGCATAAAAACAACTTCCTCATTAACTTTCAATCTCTTCACTACAGTCAAAGCTCTCTATAACAGTCATCTCTGTAACAACATTTCACTATAACAAACGTATTTTCTATGGAACCGATTTTTCATGCATGTTCTCTATAACAGTTCGCTATAGGAGCCAAATATTGGAACAAGTAACACTGTTATAGAGATGTTTGATTGTATATCATTTAAACACATATCGATCGATAGCTGTGTTTATAGCAGCCTCAAAAGAAAGGAAATCTCATTTTTCATGTCCATAATTCTAAAGTTTAGTTAATAATAAAAGGAATTATTCAATACTGAATGGATGTTCACAAAGAAAAATCAGCTAAATCAGATACATGTCTGTTTACTAACAACAACCAGTTTCTACATTTTTTTAGTAGCATTTGTGTATTCATGCTATACATGTCTGATAATTTCAATTCAGAATGTTGCGCGGACTCTCCAAAATATCGTCAAAGACTACTTTTGGAGGATCCTATAGCAATATTTTTTTGGAGAGTCCGAGCAACATAGATTCAGATTATCATCCATAAAAAACTAAAATGCATCCACTTTATGTTTCTTGCAGGTTCTAATTAAGCAATCATAGACCAAAAAACAGAAAATTGAAGTTGTGGCTCATCTCATGCTCTGCCAAATTTCTAATAGAGTTAGAAATTCATGTACACACAACTACCTTTGATACCATACGTCCCCTCTAATAATTATTAGTTGGCATTTCTTATCTATTTATCTTCTAAATTATACTATCTACTTCTATGATCTGTCTCTACATTAACTGCCTAATTGGTATTCAGTTACTAATCATTTGGTTATTTCTGAAATAATCATATAATATATAGTCAGAGTTGGCATTCTTGGTTTCCATAAAGAACATATTTTGTGCTTGGATTAATATATACAGTCAGACCTCTTTATAATAACGTGTTTGTCTGGACTATTGTTAGCTATTATAGTAAATGGTTGTTATACATCTATAATAACATTTGACGTTTAGATCTTATCAACTAATTGCTATAAGAAAAAAAATATCTTTTTATGTGAAAATTAAATTTCTAATTTTATAACTCAAAACGAAAGTGAGAAATTCCGTATCAAAAGTAACATCATTCAATACAAAAGGCAAAATAAATTAATATTTGTGTAATACTATTATAAAAAGGTAATTTTATAAAGAATGTATTGATATAATGATATATGAAATTACTTGAATCCATTTATTGCTTAGGCTATACTTCAAGTTAGTTGGACTCTACACGCTTTATTTTTCATCGATATAGAGGATAACAAGGTTTGTTTTCCTCATGACCTAACTTTCATCTATCTTTCAATAAAAAAATAATTTATTATTATAAAGAGGTCTAATCGTAGCTAAAATTCAAAACTTAGGTGCAATTTTGACTAAATCGTTAGTAACATTAATGATAAATGTTACTTTCTAGTAAAGGGACCATTGTTATTAGTCTTGCAACTTGTAACTTAATTTTTTGCAAAAATTCTTGTGGTCGGTCGATGTTGAGCTGTACTAGCAATTTTTATTTAATAATATATGCAAATAGGCTTTATAATTAATTTGAGACCTTCTGGAATAATTAGGTTTCTATCCATTCTTAAATTATTTTACAACTAAATATATTATTATACTAGTATTAATTTGGTCCCTTCTCCCAGTTACCATCCACCAAAGTTAGGTTTCTTAATATTAATTAATAATAATTAACAATAATAATAAATATTGCTGACTAATTATAAGTCAAAACCTTGAAAACCCATATGCAATTTGCATGAATTGTGGTACCATACCATATTGCTCCCACATGTCATCATATGTTCATGTTCAGTTTGATGTCCCACGTTTAACAGTTAATTATCACTCATTTTCTTTTTGTTACTGATAAATGTCACGATCGATGATTTATAGCCTTTTATCATATAAACTTCATGATAACTAAAAGACTACAAAATAAAATATGAATGAACGTCTGGCTATTTCTGTTTGGAAAAGAATCAATAGAATAGCTAATAGCATAACTAAAAATACATTCAAATAAAGTGTAAAGAAAAACCAATCGATATGATGCCTTGATCTTTCTTTTGTCATTTAATATAGATAAATTGTACATTTTTTTATACATGATATAAATAAAGACTGTAAGAATCAGTTTAATGTCAATGTGTCATAATAATGTTTTCCAGCAAAAGTAAAGTTCCAACAACATAAAGATTGATCGATAATATCAAGACATTATTATGATGATCATATTCACTTCTAACAGGAGTTAAAAATTTTAAGAAATGGGACAAAATCATTCATTTAATTATTAAAATATCATATTACAAACTCATCATTAGCATATGTGAGGAATATCATGTAAAGGAACTTCTTTTTTCTTTTCAATGGCATATTTTACAAAATCACCAAAATAGAACATTTTTTGTCCAGCAACAACAAATGACAACATGGAAAGCAATTAGGAGACCTCTTTTTTCTTCTGTTTTTTTAAAAAAAGAACTACTCCTTCTGTCCCAATTTATGTGACACATTTCGCTTTTCGAGAGTCAAACAGTTTAAGTTTGACCGATAATTTGCTCATGAAATCTTCAATTTTTTAAAAATGAAATTTATATATTTGTAAACTACATAAAAAATACTATAAGTCTCAAAAATTGATAATTCAAAATATTTAAAAGATATAGGAAAAATTTATAGTTAAAGATAGACTTGTTTGAATCTCAAAATTCGAAATATGTCACATAAATTGGGACATAGGGAGTGCTATATTGTGGTAAGGGGAATAAAATGAAAGGAGACAATCATATTTAATCAAAGATATTTTTGCCAATATCGTGTATATATATATATATATATATATATATATATATATATATATATATATAAAAGTAATTTAATGAAGTGAAAATTCATTTTAGTTGCTTTCATATTTGTTACTCGAGCTGATGGTTTTCCGAAAACAACTTTTTGCCTTTTCTATCTTTGTGATAGTAGTAAGATTTGCATACACCTTACATTTTTTAAATTCGGCTTTGAAACTATAATAGGTTGTTATTCTACATGTCATACATCTATTAGTTTGATGTAAGCACTCAATACGAATGTATTTTTATCCTTCTTTTAGGAAAGATGCTTATAGATAGATTATAAGGTTGGTTTGAATGAGAAATGATGTAAAAAAAAAAATGATACATAATTAAATACTTTTCTTCCATAACTTTCTTTTTCATTTACAAATATGTATGAAATTTCCTTAAAAAAGGAAACAAACCAAAGAAGGAAAAAAATTGAACATCCACCCCCCCACCCTCCCCTCCCCAAAATTGATGTTCTCTAACTCCTCCTTTACAAACTTATACCCAAAAAAAGGGGAAAAAATGACAATATAAATGGTTTTACAAAAGGTTGAAATGGATTTAAGCACATTTTCTAACCTTGTGATTAGTATGACAATAATAATTATGATTAGAGTTTAAATTGTACTTAGATCCCTTAATCCTCATTAGATAACCCAATTTTTTCCATAAACAACGCCTTCTTATTCTTGGTGATGATAATCCAGTCACGTGACTCACGTGCGCCTTACTCTTCGTCCTTTTTATCGTTAATCCCCGTACTTCCGGTGGCCGGTAAGTTCTGATCAACGGCCATTTTATTCCGGCGAAGAATGGGTGACGTTTAATATCTGTTGCACCCCTGGTGCATCCTAGCCTCCTCCTTGGATCCTTAACTAACAATTTCTCTATTAAATCTCTCAATTCAGCTTCATCTCCTTGAGTTTCATCTACGTAAAACTTCACTCCTTTGCTTGATGCTATATTGCGCAGGGTTGACTCTTTACTGTTTCCTTTAAAAGGCGTCGTACCGTACAACAACTCGTATAGTAACACCCCAAACGCCCACCAGTCTACACCGTTACCGTGGCCGGCGCCGCTGATGAGCTCTGGCGCTAAGTATTCATGAGTCCCAACGCATGATCTGGAAAATGCAGATGTTGGCTCTGAGACGAACTCGGTCACTGTTTCTTCCCGTTGCCTGTCACCGTAACAACTGTTTCTTCTTCTTCTAGATCCTTCTAGAATGCGGGTAGTGAAATCTAATTTTGGGGAAACTTCGGATTTGAAACATAAATCGAAATCGGAAAGCATAATGTGACCATCTTCACGAATAAGTATGTTTTCAGGTTTCAAATCACGGTAAACGATTCCGAGAGAATGTAGATACTCTAGTGCTATGAGTACCTCAGCTGCGTAGAATCTGACTGATTCAACCGGTAGCCGGTTACCAGGTTGCTTTCGGAGCAAGGAATGGAGATCACCATTAGGGCAGAAATCGATTAACAAGCAAGTATAATGTGAAACTTCTAAATGTGCGTAAAGCGTAGGTAGAAAAGGGTGATCTAAAGAGGAGAGAATCTCAGCTTCTGTTTGAACATGAGAAAGCTTCTTCGCCGTAAGCGAATCCCGATCGATAACTTTAAGGGCAAAATTAGCATGGTCATAATCCCTGAGACGGCAGAGGAAAACTCGGCCGAGATTTCCAGACCCAACAAGGCGGTGGAGTTTAAGGTGGCGGAGATGAAGAGCACCGTCGGAGGAAAGGGTGGTCGCCGCCTTAATAGCGGACCAATTTGGTTCATGCTGGCGGTGTGCACGGCGGTGAAAATTGGGGATTTCTGCAGATGGATTGTTTGTAGATGACGTACATGAAAGACGATCGTTGAAGCTCAGTGTAAGACTACTACGAGCCAAACTGCTTCTCGCACTGAGTGTACGATCAGTTGTTGTAGTGGCAATGGAAGCACAGCTCGTAAAGCTGAGATCAAGATCAGAATCTGGTGGATAAAGGGCATCTAATTCTTCCATTTTTGTGTTCAGGGAGAAAACTTTGTGCTTTTTGTTTGTTTAGCTTTTGGAAAAATGTTGGTGGGTTTATGAGGGGGAATGCCACTACATTTTATAAAGGAGAATCAAATGACTCGTCCGTCCGGCCATCTGGAGTGATAAGTATTTCTTTAATTGAATTTTAATATATGTATCAAATACGATATATGAAAGAAAAGAAAAAAGGAGAATCAAATGAAGAGAGAGGGAGAGTTAGGGGGACATATAATTAATGTTAATAACGTGGTTGGTTGACCCAACAAGAAGAGAGATAGAGACAAAGGAAAGAAAGAAAGTGGTAACAAAGTTAGGTTTTTTAGAAAAGTTGACTTAAGGTACTAAGGAGATAATTTAATTAATATTAAGAGAGAATAAATTGGAAGGATGCTTCTTACCATGTTAGTGATAAGGAGTTTAGAAAGGTAATGGAAGCCGCCTAATTGACATTGGGATCTCTGCATTAACACTATATTATAAGGTTGAAGTTTAACTAGTCGTTATTGAGACTGCGATCAAAATCATACGGTAAAAATTCTTAAGAATGTGAAATGTTTGAAGAAAATCGTATAGATTATATTTTTAAAGCATCTTTAGATCAACTAAGTTCAACATTATCATTATTTTAGATTACTAAACAAGGAGATTGAAAAAATGAATGAATATACACTTTGTTATGAGTTATTGACCAAAATAAGCTATTTTTAAAACCAATTCACCTAACTAGTACGTTTTTAAATTTTTTTACAAAAGTAGTATAAACGTACTTCATGGTAACGTTTTAGGTTATTTTTATTTTAAAAATTCAACGGACAAAAACTGACGGGGCTGATGATGTTAAATGAATAAACGTTACTGTGAGTAACGTTTTAGGCTTAAAACGTTATCCACAATAACGTTTATTGAGAATCCAATCACATCCAACCCTGCAAATGCAGAATCAAATCCTGCAAATTTAAAACGTTACTCACAGTAACGTTTTAAACCTAAAACGTTACTCACAGTAACGTTTTAGGTGTAAAACGTTAATTTGAGTAACGTTTACTAAGAATCCAATCACGGATTATGACTGCTTATATTCAAAAAGCAAAATCTTTTACCCCCTCCCCTCCACGATAAAAATTAAAACTTTTTCTAAATTTATTTTTTACTACCCAACCACCCCCCATCCTATCTCCAAAAAATGTAAGAAATTAAATTTTGTGTTTTATAAAAAAAAAAAAAAAAAAAAAAATTATCCCCATCCCTCTATCCTCCCAAAAAAAGTTTAATTTATTTTTTAAAAATTCTAAGATTTTTTTTTTCTTACCTCATGAACTCACCCATCCTACCGCAACCACCTAGCTCCAATAAATGTTAATACCAAAGTAACGCTTTACACCTAAAGCGTTACTGTGAGTAACGTTTTAAATTTGCAAGATTTGATTCTGCATTTGCAGGTTTGGATGTGATTGGATTCTCAATAAACGTTATTGTGAATAACGTTTTAAGCCTAAAACGTTACTCGCAGTAACGTTTATTCATTTAACGTCGTCAGTTTTTGTCCGTTGAATTTTTAAAATAAAAATAACCTAAAACGTTACCATGAAGTACGTTTATACTACTTTTGTAAAAAAAATTAAAAACGTATTAGTTAGGTGAATTGGTTTTAAAAATAGCTTATTTTGGTCAAAATTTCCTTTGTTATAAAAAAATAAATCTCGCTATCATTTCAATTAAGAGTTTTACGTCAAAAAAGTAACTTAAATTTACTTAACATGAGTACCGATCAAGAATTAAAATGAATTTAATTTCTATATTATAATAAATTGGATCTAATTAAATTCATTACTAGCTCATAAGGTAAAAGTTGTTCGAATCCGTATAAAAAATCATCACATCCTTAAATAAGCAATGTGGAAACTTAACATGAGTACCGTCTACATAAAGCAAAAGAAAGGCCATATATGTTGAGTTTCCACATTGGCTATTTAAGGATGTGATGATTTTTTATACGGATTCGAACAACTTTTACCTTATGAGCTAGTAATGAATTTAATTAGATCCAATATAAATTTCTTTATTATAATATAGAAATTAAATTCGTTTTAATTCTTGATTTACTTGATATTGGTCATTCATGTATTATATAGTATAATCACGCTCTAGTTAGTAAGTTTGGATATGTGAAGGGGTATTGAGTACTAGCATTATTAGATGACATCCGATTAACTTGTTTGAAAATTGTCTCTTATCTCTTAACTCTTTAAGTTAAGTAAAAACAATGAATCGAGCTACATATAGTAGAAAACGTAGAAACCCTCATTTGTTTCGCAATCAAATAACTTCTTCTTTTAGAAAAATATACATTTATGAAACTACCGTGCGGCAACGGCGTTTAGCGTATAGAGTGGGTAAGAAAAATAAAGACTTTTTTTTTTTTTGGCTTTTGCATGGTGTGTGAGTCTATAGTCTTCGTTTCTCACTGATCTAATTATTGTACTTTTTCTTCTTTTTTTAACAATAAATAATAAATTTTGAAGACTGACTTCCCACAACTTATAATAAATGAATAATACTTTGTTCATATGTAAGAATAGTAGTAAATGAGTTCTCTGAATTCAGACTATTAAATTAGATGCAGTTGAAAGCAGATGATCTTGGGATTTGTATTGTCCAATCAGTTATTTTTTTCTAGTTCTATGTCTACCATTCTAGATAACTTTCAGAATTTTCCTAGATCGCTAGAAATTATAATTATATTAATCGATTTTTGACCTTTATTATTTATTAATAATATTTTTCATAAAATATTATTAATTATAAGAAATATTGCATTTTGGTACAATAATATTCTTGTCATCGTAGTTTTTTTCATCTGTTGTTTATTGTGTTTTAAGTATCACTATGTATTTTGTTGTTGTTATTGTTTCTCTCTACCTCCATAAGATAGTAATAAAATATGCGTACACTTTACTTTCTCCAAACCCCACTTAGTGAGATTTCACTGAATATTCAATTTTTGTTGTTGTAATATTCTTATCGTTAGCTAAGCAGAATAGATATAATAACTATATATGATTTCATGAACTATTGAAAACAGAGCAATTACGTTCTTCGGACTCCACATTAGATGTAAGTGATCAAATTTGGATTCATGCATTACCATCATTCTAGGGGTAGCAAATTTCTAATTATTTCTATTTCTAAGAACTCGAACATGAGATTTCTAATTAAAAATAGAAGAGGATTCAATTATCTCACAACAACTCACGTGGCTAGTTTCAATTACTATCAACTATCAGCCATTTTTGGACAAGATATAGTTCCAAATATTTTGAAACTCTTCTAAGTCATGCAGACATATCTAATCACGCCTAAAAATATAGAGTTGATTTTTCAGCATTAATCTCAAACCAGTACAATAAAAATGAAATTATTGATCCATCTTTACCAATTATGGAGTACTTTTGAAAAAGTGTAAAAGAAAAAATTATTGGTGCAAATTAAATCAAGTGGCCAAAAGCATATGGTAATCTTAATCACACGTGAAATATGTTTCTAGTTCTATGTCTACCATTCTAGATAACTTTCAGAATTTTCCTAGATCGCTAGAAATTATAATTATATTAATCGATTTTTGACCTTTATTATTTATTAATAATAGTTTTCATAAAATATTATTAATTATTAAAAATATTGCATTTTGGTACAATAATATTCTTTGTCATCATAGTTTTTTTCATCTGTTGTTTTTTGTGTTTTGAGTATCACTCTATGTATTTTATTGTTGTTATTGTTTCTCTCTGGTAGACTCACCTCCATAAGATAGTAATAAAATATGCATACACTCTACTTTCTCCAAACCCCACTTAGTGAGATTTCACTGAATATTCAATTATTGTTGTTGTAATATTCTTATCGTTAGCTAAGTAGAATAGACATAATAACTATATATGATTTCATGAACTATTGAAAACAGAACAATTATGTTCTTCGGACTCCACATTAGATGTAAGTGATCAAATTTGGATTCGTGCATTACCATCATTCTAGGGGTAGCGAATTTCTAATTGTTTCTATTTCTAAGAACTCGAACATGAGATTTCTAATTAAAAATAGAAGAGGATTCAATCATCTCACAACAACTCACGTTGCTAGTTGCAATTACTATCAACCATCAGCCATTTTTGGACAAGATTTAGTTCCAAATATTTTGAAACTCTTCTAAGTCATGCAGACATATCTAATCACGCCTAAAAATATAGAGTTGATTTTTCAGCATTAATCACAAACCAGTACAATAAAAATGAAATTATTGATCCATCTTTACCAATTATGGAGTACTTTTGAAATAGTGTAAAAGAAAAAATTATTGGTGCAAATTAAATCAAGTGGCCAAAAGCATATGGTAATCTTAATCACACGTGAAATATGTTTGTTGTTACACTATCTTAAACTAGATTTGCATGGTAGAAAAAATAAAAATAAAAATTGTAGGACGTCTTTTCATAATCTAAAAAGTAAGTATTACTTAATTATTTTCACATTTTCCCCAAATAAATCTTGGAAATAGATCGTATCCTTATATCATAGACTTTAAACATTATCCCTTATAAAACGGTGCCATAATGAGGAGCTATTCCTGTTTCCCATCATTCAGTGAACACTTGATAAAAATTTAATTAAAGTCTCTATAATTGACAGTTAATTATACCAATAATTTTGTTTTCAATGTAAAGGTTCGTACGAGTTTTATTGAGCCAAATGAAAACAGAAATATACTATTCTCTATTCATTTTTACTAATTATGTTTAACTTGATACATTCTATCAATAAGTAATAAATAGAATAGTAATTTTACTATATCACTTTAATTACTATAGATCATTTCACTCATTCTACTAATTAGTAGTACTTAATAATAGGTTTTATAAAGTGGTAAATAATCACCTGATTTTTTGAACTAAACAAGTAATTGTATATTTTTAAAATAGTTGACAAGTAAAAATGGACAGCTCAGAAAGTAAGTTGAATCCGGAATCAGTATTTAATATCAATGTATATTACCCCCCCCCCCTTCCAGTCTCAAATTATCTGACGTAATTTCTAAAAATATTATCTCAAAATATTTATCGTTTTAAAAGTTTAAATTTTATTTTTTCATTTTACCCTAATCAGGGGCGGAGCCACCTTGTACTAAGGGGGTTCATCCGAACCCCATTCGGTGGAAAATTATATTATTTACAATTTTCACTTAGCTTTGTTCATTTTAAACACAATTTTGACACTTTTATATTTTCAAAATCGCATATTAAGTAAAATAAATGAATTGATATGTGACACGTGGAAATTTTAATTATTTTTTAAAGACTAATTTTACTTTCTTTTTCCTTTATTCCGATCCCAAACTCTTTTCTTCTTCTTGATTTTGAAAATATAAAAAGTGTCAAAATTACACATATTATTTATACATGGTTGAAATAATCTTTTATGTATATATAGTAGATGTCGAATCCCCTTCAACTACTTCGTGTGTCTATTTCTATAGATTTTGAAACTCCTTACTGAAAATCAATTTACTTTTTCGATTCGGAACTCTTAGTCGAGCTGATGGCGAGAAAATCCTGACTCTGCCAGACCCTAATGGCTATATATTGTTCTTAAAGAGTGTAAATGCCTTAATTATATATGGGTAATGTTATAATGTTCAAATAAGATTGAAGGGTAAAATAGTTTTAAGAAACTTCTAATTAATATTTGTAAAAGTAATCACGACAAATAATATAAGATGAATTTTAATGTCATAAATGCATTTACGAGGTACGCACATAACATAAACTCTAAAATATAAAGGAGAAACTCTTAAAGCTCTTCGACGAAAGATAAAAAATAACTGATCTTGAAATAATTTATTCTACTACTAAGCCTCGTATGATTAAGAAATTATTGCCGAAAGTTACCGGACCCAACGCCAGTGTCATTACGCAGCCGACTTTGTGCCACTAACCCATTCAGAATATAATTAAGAACCCCTTAATTAAATTAATTAACAAAAAAATTACTACTTAAACTTAAATTATTTTTTAATTAGACAGGAGTCTCAGATATAGAAAGTGCCAGGTTAATGGACCCACGTGATGGGCCCCAATTTAATGGGACCCGGTTGGAAAGTTTATACGATGCTGTCTGCCACGTGGTTAACACTGGGCCCTACACTATTCTACTATCAGCTTCCATCTCTGTAATAAAAATCAATAGAATAATAATAATAATAATATAAATAGTACAAAATAAACTAAATAAAATAGGCTTTCACTCATTATTCATCAATAATAATGGCCCCTTACCTATCGAGTTAATGCTTAATAATTCATCAAAATTATTAAACTATTTTTAAATAATTAGAGTAATGTACCAACCTGCCATTGGCACGTGATAGAGACCTGAATTTGCTAGTCCTAGTTTTTTTTAAAAAAATATTAAAAAACAATTGGCAAAAAATTAAAAAAATTAATGTTTCCCTCTCTTTTTTGTTCCCAGTATGTTTCCCTCTAAATTACTGTATTAGAATGTGATTTGAGTCAAAAGTGTCCAAACTGTGGCCCCTTTATTTCTCATCCTACAATTAGTATTTAAATTATTTTTGTCGTTTCAATTTGTTGATTTTAATACGGCTCAATACAAAAAAATAAAATAAAGAGAGTTTTCAATTTTTTAAATCTTAAATGAAACTATATGTATGTAGTATGTTTTGTAATGTTTTTTAATTTTGTGGGGGTTAAATACGTTAAGTAGGATAGTGGAAGTAAAGAGTTACTTCTATTAAAGTACTAAAATTCTTTTTAATATCTATATATATATTTAGTAGGTTTATTAATATACTCTTTTTGTTTCATATTACTTGACTCCTATATCAAAAATAGATGTTTCGTTTTTACTTGTCCAATTTAGAAAATCAAGAAAGTTTTATTATATATATATATATATATATATATATATATATATATATATATATATATATATATATATATATATATATATATATATATATATATATATATATTTTTGTTCTACCCTTAGTATTAAATAACTATATAAAGTAATTAATGGTTAAATTTAGAATTTCAAGTCAATATGAGCTAAATTTACTAATACACCCCTAATAAAAGTATTTTTAAGGAACGTGTCAAGTCAATATGACCTAAATAATATGAAACAAAAAGAATATATAATCTAAATCAAAGTTATTGAATTCAGCTAAACCCCCAATGTTCTCGATGTGAGCTATTAAATAACTCAATATTCAATAGTTTCTCATACTTGCTACATTTAGGTGTGATGTCAATTCGAGAGTTTACACGTGAATAAGATAAGAAAGGAACTTATCAAAGGTTAAATCTTAGGGTATATAATAGGTTCCAAGTATGTATCCAAACTCTTACGATTCATTTGACTAGGGAATAAGTTATTTCGGAAATCGTAATCTCAAAATTGTCAGTTCATTTTCAATATGGGATTCATAAAAATAACACTACAATTTTGGGATAATTTATTCTGCGATTTTGTTTCAACCAAATATGGAATAAACTCATCCTAGAATCAATCCTGAGATTAGTTATCTCTGATCCCTCATACCAAACGAGCTCTTAATGATCATTGATAGAGCCACATTTAGTGTGAATCTTCTTTCATAAAAACATTATATCATAATGAAAATTTTGTCTCCGTCGCTATTTTAAAATATTCATGTATATTGCGTATATAATCACTCAAAGTTTCAACATATCTATATCTTCCCACCCCACCCCTACCCCTTACAACCCCACCCCCACCCAAAATAACATTTTATTTGTTGCAAATACATGTGCCTACTTGTATGCCCTTGCATTATAACCTCAACATGACACAATGTTGGCTATAGAAATATACATGAAAGGCATGTGACGTTGTATGTCCCTCCCTATGGGCTCCAGATCATCGGGCCAGCCACTAAATATCAAGATTTAATCATTGGGCCCTTACGATTCGTAAATGGGCCGATAGGGACCACTGTTTAGTAAATTATTATTTTATTATTTTTTGGTAATTTATGATTTTTTTAGATATCGTCTCTGAATTTTTTTTTTGAGTAAATTAAAAAATTTATGACGATAATTTATATCGTGATCTAAAATTTTATAAATGTAAGACGACATTTTGTACTTTTTTGGTCCCAAGGAGCTATAGTTGTACAACTTTTAAAACATGAAAAAATTATAAATGACGACTTTGCATAAATCAACCTATTTTCTTGCAGTTTGTTAGATGTGATTAAAAAGAAATTCATTTTTAAGAAAGTCATTTTACTTACAATTATTTTCATTAGCTTTATATTACTTATTTACTTATTTGTTATTAAACATTATCAATAATTTTTGCTAGTGTTAATTTTAATCCTTGATGGAATATATTTGTGCATGGCTCAACTTTTATTTTGAAACCTTAGAATTGTGAACAAGAGTAATAAATGGGAAAATGTGGTCTGATATACAAAACATCTCGCATTAACAAAATTCAGGGAAGGGTCACATTTTAAGAGATGTGATATAGACAGTCTACTCTAATATATATAGACATTAGTGACTGCTTTCACAACTCAAACTCATGACCTATAGATCACAGAAAAATAATTTTACCATGGCTTCAAGAGTTTTAAAAAAATATACTAGGAAAAAAAAGTTTGGTCTCTCTTTTGTACCGATGCACTCAAATAGACTTTACGCGACACAAATTTAAATTAATCGAAGCTCCTAGTTGTGGTTGTTATTAAGGTCGTTGGTTCTTTGTATTCTCCCTTTTCTCTTCTACTCATTGTCTGCGCAATAATAATATAATTAAATAGTGAGGGAACTAACCAATCATTAGGAGTTTATAAGGGATGATTAAATAAATACAAAGTTGAAAATTTTAAGTTCTTGCATGTGGCAATGTGGGGAAGCATAAAGGGATCAGAAGAAAACTATCTTATTTTTTTTAGAAATATATTAATTGAGTTTGACAGTAATGATATTGTTTAGTATTTGTTGTTTAATAATATGAGTATTCTACATGTGATTAGTCTTCTCATAATTGTAAATTGATACATTGCAAAATATTTTCTAACGAGATTTTTTTTTTCATATCTAGAACTCGAACCTGAAACATCATAATGGTGGAGGCATCCTGTTAGGGGCAAAGCTAGAGACCACGGTACACATTTGGCCGAACCAACTAACATTGGTCCAAACACTATATTTGTCTTTTGAAAATCGTTTAATATGTATAAACTTCAAATTCTGACTCCACAACTGGGTTCTATGTATTCATACAACCACAACCCTAATTGGAGGTATATTTGGACTCTTTCAAAACAGAGAAATGACTTAAAGAGACTATAGAGATTGTGTCAAATTAATTTTGTTCTTTCAAATACAGTTGGCTTTGAGCTTCTGTTTGTCTGTTGCCCCACCAAATTATAGATTCATTGAATTGTGAACTAACAGACAACCCATGATTGGCAATAGATTAATTAATTTTGAAAAATGTCTTTCAAGTTCAAGAAAGGTTACAATTAATTAGAACAAAATCATCAAATTCCAAGTGAATAAAGTTTATGTAGTAGTTGTTATAGTTATATAAGAAGAGCCTCTTATCTATGATGTTCAATTTATTGAAGAAGAAAAGGACTAGTCTCTTTTGTGTTATGTGTTGTCTATGGGGTAGAAATAAAGCATAATTGTTACAACTTACAAGTTGTAGATGCAATAATTTAATTTGGAGTGAAAATGACATTCACATGGCGCAAATTAAATTTATCAAATGAAAGATTGTTGTTATTTCAATAAGTACATTAAGGTACTGAATTGTTTTAGAGTCTAGTTGATTTCTCAAATGTCACTCAATTAATAATATCATTATTTCAAAAAGTTACTGATTTTCTTCTTGATTTCAATTATTTCAACAAAAACAGTAATTTTCTGAAACAATAAGTACTAAATGAAACATTTTGATTTAATTGTGATATATACGATTGGTAATCAAATGTGAAATTATTAGTCATTGTCAGAAGCAATTAGGGGTATCAAATGGTCAAATAGGCTAATTTGGACAGGTGAAAATAAGCTAAGTTAGTAAATTGATTGATCATTCACACGCTCAGTGATTACTTGCGTTGAAATAAATTGAGTTAAAATGGGCTATGTAACGGATCATAACCAACATTAACATGTACACTCAATATTTCACTGCTTAGGGGAGCATATTTTCCTAAAATTATTGTTGACCAAACAATTCATCGATCAATTTAGGTTACATGGATAAATTAGCATAACTTTTTAATGAATTGAGTCAAATGAATCTAAATAGATTGAACTGATAAATGAACGGATCATTAAACCGTCAAAACTTACACAAATAATGTTTTCATGGACAAATTTTACCCTTATGCAGCTAATGGTTTTGCAGGTATTTTAAAATGTAATATTTCATCAATAGCAAGATTTTTATTTATATAAAGTACAGACATGATTTTGTAATGAAGATTGCATTTGCTGTGTGAATTAATGTAAATGATGTGTTAGTTATTTACAGACAAAGCTGAAGTAGCATTGATCTTGTCTCAGGTAAACTCCAATCATTGATTAAACTCTATTTTTATACATAGAAGATGGGTTGGAATATCAACATTTTTGTTCTCATATTGCCACATAACCAAATATCGAGGCCTTGATTCAAAACAGACAATATCACATCATATTAAGCGTATTTTTGATTTCTTTGAGTACAATAACTGGTATTAGAACCGATTAATCAATGAAATGAGTATGAAGATGGCGAGGTAATGTTGTGGGGCCGTATTTTGGGGGAAAAATGAGTATGAAGATGGCGAGATCATACTCTCTTTCACTTGTCATTTTTGAACACCTTTAAAAAAAAATTAAAAGGATATTTAATTTAATTTAATTTTTTTATTCTGTAATCTCAATTTAAAATTGTTATGATTTTCCCTGATCTTCTCTTATAATTAGCTAGAATCGTTTTTGGTGGAAAAAGTATTTTCCACATTTAACTATTTTTTTCTTGGAGGAAATCTTTTGTATTTCTAAAAATTGAGCATCTTTTTGTTCTAACATAACATCCAGTAGATTATTTCTCATACTTTCTCTTAGGGATTTTAATTTCTCATATATATAAGTCAATTGATTAAATCATATTAATTAAAATACTACATCTCTTTTAGTATACTTTCTTTGTCGTTTAATTCAACATCGTTCAACCTTTACTTTTATTAGCTTCAGGATGATCCCAGATTATTTTGATCCCAACTAAAATTGGTATCATATGAAGAGTAAATTTTCAGAATAGCAAAGATAAAAATCATATTAGCGATCTATAGCTACAGTTTTGTTATTTGCTCTCTATAGCCAAATCATGTTTGCTATGGAGCATTTGATTTGTATAATTCGCGGTGATTAGTATAAATCGGGCACTAATTCGTCTGTCTCTATGAAAATTGCGTTGGTATATGTATATGTTCTCTGTGCTAGGCTAGAGTGGCAAGCGAGATTGGGAGAGAGAGAGAGAGGAGAGAGGTGAGCGAGAGAGGGCAGAGAGTGGAGAGAGGTGAATTGTATATGTATATCAGTTAGATAATTGTATATATGTAACTACTATGTATATGTATCAATGATTGTGTTTGTATATCTACATAAAATTTGAATTTGTATACAACTTAATCAAGTTAAAATATTTGTATTTGTATGTCAAATCTCTCTCTTGTTTTATACAAACACAAACTATACATCGTATTTTGTATAATTTGTGTTTGTATAAAGCGAGAGAGAAAGGCAAAAGAGAGATGGGCATGGGAAAGATTTGTATTTGTATAATTATAAGTGTATCAAGCGGAGAGATATGTATTTGCATATACAGTCGCTCTTGCTTTATACAAACACAAATTATACATTTATGTTTGTATAAAGTGAGAGAGGCGAGAGAGATGACTGAAAAAGAGGAGAGTGGCGAGCGAGATTCCAGAAAGAGGGGAGAGAGGCGAATGACAAGAAGTTTGTTACGAATTAGAATTAAATGAATTTATAGCTATAACATTTATTTTGAATTAATAGTTTGCTATAATGCACAATTTTCTCTTATGTGAATAGTTAGATCCATAATTAATCCATAAATAGTGCAATTGCATAAAGCCCAATGTCTATTTGGGGAAGTTCAATGAAAAGTTCAGCAACGAAAGCCCAGATTGAGCCCAGCTCGTCCAAAAAGGTATATTTAAGAATTAGTAGGCTTTGATCCACAAAGACCAAATATGTAAGAATACAATCAAAATGCAATATCATACTCTACCAGTTGAATATTATGGTCATTCACACAAATGCTCCTATTTTGGGTGGTGCTTAATTTTTTCCTCTCAAATTTATGTTTGTTATTCTTTGTTTTTCATCATTTTAAGTAATAAAAAAGTGTCCAAATGTATTTTAACATCGAAATAATTTAAATAATTCTTCAAACATCATAAGTTTATATTTCCACATCATAATAATATACACAAATTATGTCGTAGAAAACATTGCAAGTTATGTGATAAAAGACATTATTACATCAAATACATAACTTCAGTCCTACAAAATTTATATAAAGTGAGATAAAAGTACAACAACATAACTTAATTCTACATGACTCATGTTGAGAGTATATTTTTTCTTTAATAATTAAAGGGCAAAGAGGACACTTATTCCCCTTTTCTAATTTCGATAAAAAATATTTTTCATTAGATAATTGTATGTATCAAACACCAAAAAATAATTTTCCTAGAGATCAGTTTCCCTCCCCCAAACACACCCTATCAGGGTATCTTCCTTTTTCTTCAAACTATATACTAAGAAGCAACGTTCTAGAAATTCAAAAGAATGTATTACATGTTCCTACGTAGTTCTCAAAACAACGGGTTGATTCAAACTGTGGTCAAATTACATATTCTTCCGTCTCAAATGATCGGTCGTTATTTTTAAAATTAATTATCTCAAATAATTTATTATTTTAAAATTTTAATATAAAATAATTTATTATTTTAATTTCTTCTTGAGTAATAATTATATGTGAAAACTACAAATACATCAATAGGATAAAACATATTTTAAGACATAAATTAGCATAAAAAGTCAACCAAAGAATGTGATGTAGTGAATCGGGTCTCTCCTCTTTTAAACAAAGGTTTTAGGATCGAGTTGTTGAGGCCCATCGAAAATAATTGAACTTTAATATAAATTCCAAAACACCGAAAAAAAAAAAAAACATAAAAAGTCAAATCTCTCATTTCTTTTTCTTTTTTCCAAATTTGTTCCTCCATTTAACTTCGTGGAAGAATCAATTCAAATGGTATTAGTATTAGGTAAAAAATTATTTTAATTTCCAATTCAATATGCCACGTAGGCAGATTCTATTGGTTAAAAAACGTCACTTACATGTAAATGGTTCCAATTTAATACCCTCCAACAACTCCTACTCGCCTCCCCGCGAGTGCAAACCAGTGCTTTCCCCTAAACAGACACGTGGCAATCTTGTATCGCGCGTTACAATCAAACGCACATAAAGCGATTTCTGTTTCCCATTTCTCCACGACCACAGTTCTAAAATCTGTGGGCTGACGTGTTTGACCTTTCCAAAAAAATTTCAGAAATTAGCCCAAAAATACGAAATTAAATCCCATAAATTCATCGGTTCTTCAAATATAACGGCTTCGATTCTGCTAATTAATAGTAGTTGACACTGAAATTCGTTTCATAATTCAACAAATAAAAGTTTAATTAGTATTTTTTATTTTTTTGGGTCGAAGATTTTAGGGGTTTTGTGGAAGAATTGTTGTGATGGTGGAAGAAACTGAAGTTAACGAGCTGAAGAAGACGGAGAATGAGAAGAGGAGAAGTGGATGGAAATTGGGTCGATCAGCAATTGGAGCGATTTTGGTGTTGATGATAGCATTTGGTGTGACTTTTTTGTATACACAGAAGGGAAAATCCTGTCCTTGTTTTCAGGTTTTTTTTTTTTGGCTCAATTCCTAATTTTATTTTTTTAAATTAGGGTTTCTTAATCTTATTCTTGTTTAGTTTTTTTTGTGATTAGAGAAATGTGAAGATTTTGATTGAAGTACTTGTTTAAATTCCTAGTAGAATGGTGAATCTTATGAATTGTGAAACTATAAATCAAATGCTTAATTGTGGGATTTTCTGATGTTGAAATAAGTTTCAAGTTGTACGAGTTGTTAAAACTGGAAATATCAATTGCCCGTGTTGTTGTAAACTATGGCATTAGTAATTCATGTTGAAGATGAGCATTTTAATGATAGAATTGAGCTATTGAACAAAGTGAGCTGATCACTTTATTGTTTTGGTTTGGTTTGGTGGGTGGATAAAGCTCCTTTCAATCCTGCTTTGATTGCGTTTCTTCTGAGGCGAGGTGTACCTTTCCGAGGCCTCATTTGTGGAATTACACTGGGTATGTTGTTGGTGGTGGATAGCTAAAGCATGATTCCTTTGGTACCAAACTGGTATGGTTCAACAGTTGAGTTGTTAGGTTGTGTATAAAAGTGTTTAATTCATAGTTTTGGTTTATTTATTGGTAATTGAGAAGACACTCCAGCTCGTGAGTATCTTCCCTAAATTTATATCAACAAGAATCTGGTTATTGGCTGAGCTGCTGGTGAAATTGAATTTTAGGAATCTCATGTTTACTGGAATTTTAAAAGATTGTGTATGCTTCTAGCTATTTGAATTATACAATTCTCACTGACTGTTTGCTTCTTGACCTTAATGCAGGACTCTAGAAAATATACTGGGATAGTTGAAGACTGTTGTTGTGATTATGAAACAGTTGACACTATTAATGGGGCTGTGCTGCATCCTTTACTCCAAGGGCTCGTTACAACTCCATTTTTTAGATACTTTAAGGTATGGTGCAAAATCTAACCTATATGGGGAGAGTGGCTTCTATATTATCACTTCTTCAATAAATATTAGCACCATATTTTTCTTGCTTGTTTAAAAGTTTTAAGTAGAATTGATTAATGTATACTTACTTCAAAGAAATCTTTGGTAGGAAAATGATGATTATATTTTCATCTGAATAGATGGTTTTAAGAATTTTCCTCTAGTTTCCTGTCTAAGGTTGATTTGGTTGCCAAGAGAGGAAAAAGATAGTGTTACAAAGTTCTGTTGAATTTTGCGGCATTTGGTTATCAGGGAAGTTGTGGGCAAAGCAATTTAAAATTTATCTTACTGTGCAAAAAAATGTAGGAAGATTGAAGGAAAATGGTTTCTTCTCCTTTTAAGTCTTGCCTTTTCTTTCCAAACCTTTATATACAAGAAAGTAACTTCTGAACTTGCTGGACATCTAAAACAAGCCTAAGGAAAAGGCTGCTCACATTTTATTTTTATAATACGCCCAAAACTAAGGTCAATCATGCCTACCACCTTCAAAATTTCGAAAAGGTGATTTGACAACTTGATGTATATCTAATGGCTGCAGGTTAAACTGTGGTGTGACTGCCCTTTTTGGCCTGATGATGGTATGTGTAAGTTACGAGATTGCAGTGTATGCGAATGTCCAGAAAATGAGTTCCCCGAATCTTTTAGGAGACCACCACTTGGCCTTGCTGCTGATGATCTGAAATGCCAAGAGGGAAAACCAGAGGCAGCTGTGGATCGCACTCTCGACTCTAAGGTTTTCAGGGGATGGATAGAGGTAGATAACCCTTGGACAGTTGATGATGAGACAGATAATGGTAATTGATCTATCTTTGTCAATACACAGTGGAAGGTTTTCCTTTCTACATTTTTGGAGTCTTGGTGTATCTTTCGATTCTTTCCAGACGTTTTGTTTGTGACTTCACCTATGAACAATTGTGTGATCAGCATAAGATGAAGCAAATCGAAGTTTGGATTTATCAATTTGCATTATATTGAAGTTTTTGAACTCGACGTTTGTAGTGCATTGGGAGTTTAAAACTTATATAATGCCGTGTGTGATTTCATTACTTCTTGAAGGTTTCTATTTAGATTACTAAATTGTTGAACTTCTTCATGCCAGGGGAGATGACATATGTCAATCTCTTGCTGAACCCGGAGCGTTACACTGGTTACACTGGTCCCTCAGCCAGGCGAATATGGGATGCTATATACTCAGAGAATTGTCCAAAATGTGAGTCAATGATCCTTTCAATTGGTTGAAACCATTTGCTTTCCCAATTTTCTTATGAGTCGTATTCTTAAAATTACATTCAGAGGAGAGAGCTTTGAAATGCGCAAACACCTTCTTAAGCTAACCTTTCAAATTGTTAGTCTGCTACTCATGCAAATTACTCCCCCTTGTGGTGCAGTATTGTCTTTGTCAACTATTATACACATTATCATTGTGAATTGAACACAGAAGTTACAATTTTATGGGCAGATGCATCTGGAGAGATTTGCCAGGAGAAAAAGGTTTTATACAAACTAATATCTGGTCTCCACTCCTCAATCTCAATACACATAGCTGCTGATTACCTGCTTGATGAAACTAAAAACCAGGTTAGTTTGCATTTCATATGTAGCATGTTTCTATTATAGTTTGCCAGAAAATGGATAAATGACACTTGCATAAGTTTACAACAGCAGGGCGAACCTGTTACATCCAAAAAATAATTCATTATGAAGTGTGAACTATTCTTTTTTCGGAGCACTTTAACAGCTAACTTGACTATTTTGCTGCAATTTTCAGTGGGGTAAAAATCCAGATCTGATGTATGATCGTGTTCTACAATATCCTGAACGTGTCCGAAACTTGTATTTTACTTTCCTCTTTGTTCTCCGAGCTGTAACAAAAGTGAGAACTCGCTACATATGTCTTTATTTTGATAACTCCTAGAATGGTCACATTGTATAGATTTATTCATTGGGCTTCTCCCTTCTTGATGTGCTATACAGGCAAAAGATTACTTGGAGCAAGCTGAGTATGACACTGGTAATCCTGAGGAAGACCTTAAAGCACAGTCCCTTATTCGACAGCTACTATACAACCCCAAACTGCAGGCTGCATGTCCAGTTCCATTTGACGAAGCTAAACTGTGGAAAGGCCAAAGTGGACCTGAGCTAAAGCAGCAGATTCAAAAGCAATTCAGGAATATTAGGTTTCAATTGATCTGTTCTCAATTTAATTTCATAAATTCAGAAAAGAAAGGCCTAAAGGATATTATGTTGTTTATATGTGCTGCACTAATCCCCTTCGGACTCTATTTTGAGTCAACTGCATCAGTACATTTATATTTCAGTCTATGTATTCAAATGTACGCATATAATAACTCTGGAAAGAATTGGGACGATGTTCTTTTAGTGAGGTTGTATTGTTGTTAAGACCACAGAAAGAGCCAAAAATCTTGTGTATGCTGTTCATAAGTAGTTGTTGCTATGTACTGTACCATATGCCTGAGCAATTTGTTATTCATGTTGCAGTGCTCTCATGGATTGTGTAGGATGTGAGAAATGTCGACTGTGGGGAAAGCTCCAGGTTCTTGGTCTTGGAACTGCATTAAAGATTCTCTTCTCAGTTGATGGTGAATATCGTCATGATCAACATGTGAGTTTTCTTTATTCTTTTTTAATTTGCTGACCTCTCTCTCTGGAACAAATACCTGTTATTCACAGCCAACTATGTTTCTTAGTCTCTCTCTTCTTTTATGTTTTACAGCTGCAGTTACAAAGAAATGAAGTGATTGCTCTGGTAAACCTACTTAATCGCCTATCAGAATCTATCAAGCTAGTACAGGAAATGAGCCCTACATTTGAGAAGACAATGAAGGGGCTAAGTCTACAGCCAGCTGCTAAGTTTATAAGTTCGTGGAATAGACTATTGAAAGCAGTATTAGGAGATAGGTAAACACCACTCTTTTGTTTGTGATTAATGGTTCAAATCCAAGGGTAAAATGCATTACTCAATTTTGCTATTCTTTCTTCTTAAAGCTTGAAACAAGGTAAATTTTAGCTTCGAGCTCTTAGACAAGCATGTGGTTATTGTGTCAATATTTCTGTTGGCTAAAATGAATGGTTTTTTAAAGTCTAGACCAAATTTCAATTTGTCAAACTATAAAAAGAGGAAGGAGGAAGCAAAAACCTCCTCTCTGGTGCAGCCATGATTAACATCCACTCGTGTTTCTTTACCACTTTTTAAATATTTTTTGGGGCCAAGTAGTCTGATGCAATTGCCACTTATATGTATTCTTGACAAAAACTTCTGCAATGACTCAAGCCCCTGAAAACTGTGCACTGGTTGGAAGCTTTCACATGTCACTCTTTGGAACTTCTCTAATATGTTGCTGTCGTTTCCAGGATCCTGAAAAGGAAGAATAAGACTGAGCTGATCTATCTATTGGTCCATTTTCTGTTTTGGTTTTTGTCTTTCGGAAACAGCCTCTCTACCTTCACAAGGTAGGGGGAAGGGGGAAGGTCTGTGAACGTTCTACCCTCCCCAGACCCCACTTGTGGGATTAGACGGGGTATGTTGTTGTTCTGTTTTGGGTTATCAGGAACTATGCACACCGTTATGTCGCGTCAAACACATTATAAGCTTTCTATTTACAAGCATCTCATCAAGAATGCTAAAACATCCATGTGCATTGATAATGTCTCTCCTACCACTTTCTCCCCATGCAATCCCTTGTTTATGAAGATAAGTAGTTCATGACAGCAAATTTTTATCTTTTCCTAGAGAACCCTTTTCTTCCCAAAAGCAGTCTTTATCCAAAATATTGAGTTCATTATTGCTAGTGTTGTTTTTCTTTTGTTCATACTTCATATGTGGGAATGGTTTGGAAAATGACATTTTATCGATGATGATCGAGTGGTAATGTGGGAAGAAGGGAATTAGCAACAGAATGACATACAACTTGTTAACTTCAAATTTGATAATGAAGGTGAAGTGTCAGCTAAAATTTATTCTCATATTTGGTGTTCTGTTTTCAGGTTGAGGAAGCTTACATTGTAGCGGGTCATTTTGATACAATTTTGGTGTATAATGATGTAAAGAATGAATACAACTAAACTATTGAAAGGTAAGAGACATTTGAGAAGATTTCTACAGCCGGATAGCATACATGGATACACAGATTAATCGTGGGATCAGTGCTGAAATTTGGAAAGACGAAATCCATTACTAGGTAAAACTGGAATTTAGTATTGTGTCACTTGATCATATGTAACTTTATGGATCCCTTTGAAATGTTGTAACATTATTGTTGAAACTATATCTCTGTGTTCCTGAATGAAAAGTGACAATTTTGCTTCTAATATGTTACAACTATGAAGACAATGTTAGCATCCTGTTTTGGACAAAGTAAATTAGCAAATTTAGACAAGTAAAACAGGACGATTATTCATGCCTAATTACAATTATCCATTGGTTATGAAATAATTAGCCCAAAGCTTTTTGCATATAAGAAGATAAAATTGACGCACACTCATCGATGCGGGGACAATTCAACACCACCCCAGCTTGAGCTCTCGGAACTCACTTGCAAACACATGAAGAGATTCTTAGCCTTTGCTCTTTACAACACTTTTTTAGTTATAAATATTTCTTTTAATAACTAATCGAATATTCAAACTGTTAGCAAATGAACCTAAAAAGAGTTAGATTAAGACATGTAATTTTTAACCTCATATAAATTCAACTGTACCACTTCTAGGATAAACACATATTTATTCAACATTATAAATTGAGGAATCATTACTCGAATCTAACTTTAAATGTGATATATTTGATATTTCTATGCCAAATCAACTCGAATATCATGGCAGGCAATGATATATTGGTATTATTACCAAAAAAAATAAACCCCCAAATTGCATGAACCAACAAGTAATTTAACACTACATCTTTATTAAAAAAAAATTGTGGACATCGAAAGCGGGAAAAAGATAATAAAGGAAGACCCATATCACCGACAATATGTGGTCAATTCTGAAAACGATAAAATTGATTTTATCATATAACGATAATATAACGAATTCTTTTTAGGTACTCAAACAAATTATTTAAAAAAAACAAAATAAAACTTAACAAAAATTGAATGATTTAGATTATATCCTGGTTAGACTATTTCAACAATCCAAATAATTTTTAAGTAGATTGTTGATCCGTCTATTTTACACCTCTACCTAAAATGTTTGAATAGTTCAGATTATATGCGGCGCACCTAAAATTAGAACAGGAACATCACGATCTAAACAAAGAACAAAAGGTCAAAAACAATTAGGCATTAGCGCGTTAGATATATAGGAATAGAATAGCTCTGTTTATGTCAATTGTCAATCTTTCCCTTTTTGAATTTTGGACTCTCAACCCACTATACATCCAAACAAACGCGTTACATTTCAATCTTTTCAAATTCACAGCTATTTGCTTCATTGTTCGATCCTTCCTCATCCCTTTATCAAATGCTACTATATATAATATCTTCCTTTGTGTCTCAATCTCAAAACACACACATTCACAATAACAACTCTAATTTATCCCTTTAAATCACTACTCTAATTTTCTATAATGTTGCTGCAGCTATCTGTGCTTGCTCTCGTCTTACTATCCCCAGTTTGGGCTGATAATTTCTACCAAGATGCGACGGTCACGTTTGGTGACCAGCGCGCTCAGATACAAGATGGAGGGCGCCTTCTCACATTATCCCTTGATAAAATTTCAGGTTCTGGATTTCAGTCTAAGAATGAATATTTATTCGGAAGGTTTGATATGCAGCTCAAACTCGTACCTGGAAATTCTGCCGGCACTGTCACCACATTCTACGTAAGTAGTAACACAGTTTTCCGTATTCCTACTAATTAACAAAAAATAAAGCACGTCCACTCAAGTGTTTTTTGTGCAATTTGCAGTTGTCTTCTCAAGGAGCAGGGCACGATGAAATTGATTTCGAGTTTCTAGGAAATTCATCAGGACAACCTTACACGGTTCACACCAACGTTTACTCTCAAGGAAAAGGCAATAAAGAACAACAATTCCGCCTCTGGTTTGATCCAACTTCGTCGTTCCACACTTACTCTATTGTTTGGAACTCTCAACGAATCATGTACGTTACAAAATAAACAAATAGTTACTTAGTGTTAGTATTCATGTCTGACATTTTGGGGATTTTTTTTTTCTAATTGTTCAGATTTTTGGTGGATAATATCCCAATAAGAGTGTTCAACAACCACGAAGCACTTGGTGTTGCATTCCCAAAGAATCAAGCTATGAGAGTTTACGCGAGTTTATGGAATGCTGATGACTGGGCAACACAAGGAGGGAGGGTGAAGACAGATTGGTCCATGGCTCCGTTTACAGCTTCTTACAGAAATTTCAATACAAATGCTTGTGTTTGGTCAGCTGCTACGTCTACTTCGTCTTGTGGAGATTCTAAGACTGAGTCAGTAAACAATGATCAGACATGGCAAACTCAACAACTGAATGCTAATGGAAGAAATAGGCTACGATGGGTTCAGCAGAAGTACATGATCTACAATTACTGTGCGGATGCTAATAGGTTCTCTCAAGGCTTTTCTCCTGAATGCAAGCGTTCAAGGTTCTAAGGATATAGTATATGAAATGTAAAATTATGTTTGTTTCAGTTTTCTATTATTTAATTTTGCTCTGGGATATCAGGGGAAAGTGTAATTATTTGTGTATGCAATATATTCTTTATTCTTTTTGATATCATGAAATAGAAACAACAATGCTTTTCATTTTCAATCAGATTTCTCGTAGGAGAAACCAAATCTAGAATGAAGTGAAAGACGAGCTATTTAGACCGTAAAATAACAAATGTACAGACGACAAAATTAGTAATTTTGAGTCGAGCAAAGAAAACAAAGGGTACATTTACATGTAATTATGATAATCAGAGCAAAGAAAACAAAGGGTACATTTACATGTAATTATGATAATCAGATCTTTTAACAATTATTATTTCTCTAACAAATAATAATTCATGTATTTTTTATAGGTGTACACCATGAAATGGATAATGATTTACTATCCATAATAAGGAAGACATATGCTGATCAAATTTATGTACAACTTTTACAAAATACTACTCTCCTTTGACGGCAACTTCTTAATATATATGCAACTGTAAGAAGGTGGAGGTTGTTGTTTCTTAAAAAGAAGGCAAAAACTTTAAGACATGAAATATTTACAACCAAGACGTCAACATTTAAATTATGTATTGTGACATATTAAATAAAACTTTCAATAAGTTGAACATTCTATGTATATTATAAGAATTGCATATTTAAAGTCATTAGAGTAATTTACTTTTGAAATTCAGTTGATAGCAACATATATATATATATACACATATATGATGTGCCTTGCAATTAATAATTTAGGTTGAATAGACTCATCATTCATTAATTTGAGCTTATATTTATTCTTCAAATTCAATGTAATTCATCACATATCATATATTACTAAAAGTGGGAAGCACCCATCTTTAAAGTTTTTACCCTTATACTTAATCAAAATGTAATAAATACAACATCTAATCTAATTAAATAATAGTAAAAATGTATTATCTCTTCAAAATTAATATACATAAATGTAAAATCACTAAATTATCCACACAAAAAAAGAGAGGGCACTCTTTGGCATTCATATTCCAACTACTAAAAGATAATGATACTTATTAGGAAAAACTACAAAATATGGCAAACATCAATATATATTTAAGAGAAATAGCTATATTTTGTTTTTTTTCATGTTATATGGATATAACTTCACAATAAATAGCAAAGTTACTTATAGACAAATAAACAGTTTTTTTTATTGTATATAATATAAATAAATATTAAATAGGAAAGTTATTATTACATGCCTAATTAATTGTGTTAGGCATGTTTTACTTGATATTTTTCCATGTTTATCATCATCAATACTTTCTCTTTCATCAATATCTTTGTATCACATACTTTCTTATTTTCTTCCCCCAAACTCCTTTCAATTGAAGATCTGTTTGCATCATTCTAAGAGCAATTTTTGTGATTTGTAACCATCAAGTATATTTTAATTACATTTTTATCTCAATCTTATTAATATTCTATTTCTATACATTTATATTTTCATCTATTTTCATAGGATTTCGATTGAAGAATTTGTTTCTCCATTACAATGGCTGAAATTTGTACTCCAAAGAGGATTACGAGAGGTATAAATTGATTTGACAAATTGTTGGATGAGCTACCTTCTTTTGATTTGTGTATTACTCAACGACAAGTTAAAATTTCAGACTCTATTGTTGCAATGGAGAACGAAAGAAGAACAAAGAAGGTTAATGACCATATACTTTTGAATTTACTTAAAGAATTTGAACATGCAAAATCAATGAAAATGAAAGCAGGTTCAAACCTTGTGAAAACTACTCTTGAAAAAAGAAGAGAAATTAAAATCTTGATTCAAGTGGCAATGGAAAAAGAGTAATCCAGCAGGAACATGAGGCAAATGAGATTAAGATTTGTTTGCTTTATTTTTTTTTTAGTTTAATGTCATAAATATATACGTATATATTGTATGACATTGTCATTATGAATTGTCCTCTTGTATTGAAATAGTTAAACAAATTGAATGTGCATGTATATAGTTGTAGAAAAATGAGTACAGGAAGAACATGAGCAAAAAGAGATTGAGGGTTATGTAATTGTCATTTTTGTATATAGTAGAATATCCATATACATAGATACTTGTAATATAATATTGACAAAAGTCGAAGTGGTGATTTGTGACTATAAGTATGTATATATATATATATAGTTGTAAAAAAAGTAGTACACAAGGAACATGGGCGAAAAGAGATTGAGGTTTTGTGTGATTATCAATTTTGTATATAGTAGAATATTTGTATACATAGATACTTGTATTTTTATATAAACACAAGTTGAAATGTTAATTTGTGAATACAATTATATCTGGATACATAGGTACTCTATCCAATTTAAAAGATTGATTAGGAAATACAAGTATAGTTGGATACATTAATACTGTATTTTTATAATAAAATACTTGAGTTAACACCAAATCTCAAGTATTACAGGAACCAAAAAGACATTTGACATTTGTTGATTTTTTTAATTTTTTATATAGCCAATTACTTATACAGTTTGATACCCACACATTGTATTAATTTTCATTTTTCTTGCTTCTGGGTTGTCGAATGTATCCATCTATTGTTTAACTACAATGTATTCATATGTATACTACATTAGTGTATTCATTTTTTATTTAACAATAGTGTATCCATTTTTATAAATTGTCGTGATCTTATGTTAAATTGCTATATTTTACATTGTTTGATATATTAATACATTGAGTTTTAATAAATACTTGTACCTTGGATATATTAAAACTATAAGTTTTATATGCTAATTGTACAAAATGTATTTTTCATTTGTAGGAAATCAGATTCTATGTGTTAGATCGTCCGATTGAAGTCCCACATATGTAGATATACGAAACTCATAACATAGTTCATTATTTGAAGGAGAAGTTTTCGCATGTGCAATTTAATAAATGTAAGAATACATGTTTTTGGTGTGTAGACTCGTATGCATGGGTGTCGTGTTCAAAATCAAATCTTTAGATGCTTAATGATTTGTAAGTTAGAGGATAATTCATCAGATATTTTGTTCATTCATATAAATCGGACCATATTTCAATTCGGTATTCGAGAGTTTGCCATCACATCTTAAAAAAATAATATGAATACAACATCGATGAAGTTCACCTATTTAAAAATCAAAATACTTTACATTCGTTCACAAATATAATAATTAGTTGACATACAATAACTTGAGTTAAGAAAACAAAGTTTATGATTACATTTAGGATGCCTCAATAAGAAATACGAAGACAACAAGAAAATTGAGTATGATGTATCACAATTTTCGTTAAATTGATTAGAATATGATCAGATATGTCTTCATATATATAAGTAATTATTAGTTGTTAATTTAATAATGGGAAGTTGCTCCTTTTATGGGCGTCATATAAGGACATAGTGTTATGTTTACAAACAATTCCTTATTTAGTTCATTGTAATTAAAGTTGTATCAATGTATAAATAGAAAAATAAAAAACGTATACAAAAATATAGCTACAAAAGACATAAATTGTAGTCATTTTTTGTAAATAACATACTTATAGCTAATGAACTTCAATAACCGTATAAATATAGTCATTTTTGTAAGTTGCTCTACTTATTATGTTTCCAGTCAAATTAATGAAATGTTACGAAAATTCAAGGGGTGAGAACTGAGGTGAATGTATCCATAATAAAAAACAATGACATTTATTATGGCTTGAAATATGTATCTTTGTATATATTGTTTTGTGTTGTTTCTGTTTAAAGTAGAATATTAGTCTGAGGTGAATGTCTCCACATGAATAAAAATAGAGAGAAATAAAACGAGTGTTTAAAGTTAGATTACAATTTTTCTCTTATATTTCATTAAAATAAAATACATATCTAATTTAAATAGTAGTAATTGTATTTAAATTTACACTACATTTGTGAGTCTGCAGATATTCAAAAGTCCAACTTAAATGTAGCCCTTAATGATTTACCCATTAATCAAATTTAAGTGTGCGCTATTCATTGCTAAATAGTTTGGAGAATAGGAAGAGTTGCATTGAATAATTAAATGTAGACTAATTAATTAGGAGAAATAAATACATGAAAGAAAACGTTAAAGGAATGAAAATTGAAAAATAGCTATAACAAGGCAAGAAAGGATTCTTGAATTCTTACTCACTATTTTTATAGACTCTTGCATAATTTTAATTTATTAATTAATTTCATCTTCTTTTTTGTTCTTGAAGAGAAAGCAACAATTTGAGAGGATGGGAAGTACCTAGAGCTATTGGTGTCTAGAGTTCGATTAGCCAGTAACGTCAACTTTACTAAACAAAATTCAAACACAAATTTATTGTAATGCGCAATGACGTTTATGTATCATTGTATATGAAAGTTTAGACACATATATTATTATTCTAACATGTAATATTTTAATTTTAGCATTCAATTAATATTCTTGTTATACTTTTAGCAGTTGTTTCTACTTTATAT
Source organism: Solanum pinnatisectum (assembly GCA_035578085.1). Lineage (NCBI taxonomy): Eukaryota > Viridiplantae > Streptophyta > Magnoliopsida > Solanales > Solanaceae > Solanum > Solanum pinnatisectum. Next base: position 41,609,453 of record CM069082.1, on the reverse strand, counting down.
GTAAAGAGAGAATTGATATGTGTTTTAATTTCATTATTTTAGTAAGAATAATCTTGCATTTTTTAAAACCAATATATTTAACTACTATATACTCCCTCCATCTCAATGAAAAAGTTTGAATAAATTAACATGGAATACACGTGCAAAGCACGTGTCCAGATACTAGTATGATACATTGTAGGAAGCTTTAAAATGCAAAATTGGATTACCATTTTTCCCCTACACTAACTTATAATATTATAAATCATTTAATTAATCATTAAATAATAAATCATGTATCATATTACAAGTGAAAGACCCTAAATGAAAAGTTACATTACAATCAATCATAATATCATATTTTTGCATTTTTGTCACCATTTTTATAAATATTTACTGTCTTAATGACTTAATAAAATCCTCAGACCATAAATGTTGAAGTAAATTTCACGTAGCAATATCTCTAAGACAAAAGGCCAAATAACCACATACAATACTAATTAAATTGATTTGCATTTAAACACAATTTGGAGTTTTTTTTTTCTTTTGCATTATCTTTTTCAGGTGAACAAGGAAGCATTTACGTGTAAATTATTATAGGTAGACAAATATATCTCAAATCTAATATAAAAATTGTGTAAAATGTTCTATAAAAAACACATTTGAAAGAAATATTGTATTCTTTTACATCATAGAGTAACATGTATACATGTTTAATATAAAGTAACTATTATAAATAGTATCAAAACTATCTTAATTTATATTTCAACTTTGCAAATATTAAATCCATTTTGAATGCAAGTGTAAGGAGATTAAAATATAGGATTAATATTCATTATCCTTAGAAACATGTATTTTTCGATATACTTTAATATCTATTTTTATCATCTAACATATCAGTTGAAATTGTATAGAAGATTTTGATACCAACTAATAGGAATATACGTACAACACAACGCACGTAACCAAAACTAGTCAAGTAAAAAATCAATTATTTTTCTTATTTCGTAAATTAGTATACTAGTTATCATGTTACCATATAAGTTGACTTCTATTAAAAATCATGAACCCTAAACCTTTTAGGGTTATGATTATTTATTTCCAAAATTGTTTACTAGTACACTTAAAACCAAGTATTGTAGTTAAATATTCCAAAAATTATTTAGACGATTTCATTTTAATTTGTTTATTCCTAAACCATTTAGGATTTGGATTAATACTCTATATAATACTTGAAGTACTTGCATTTTTATTCCATATTTTCATTCAAAGTAAATTTTAGTAGCAAGTAACGCCAAACCTAATAACCATGACACTGTTCATGATAGTAGTAAGTAACGCCAAACCTAATAACCAGGGCACTGTTCATGTGTAGTTTTAACATACATCATATTTCCATTATATTCCCACAACAAAAAATATTACTCGACATTGTTACCTTCGATCAACAATCGAACAACAAAATTCTCCCTTCTTCGTTAGTTGATTTTTCCTCTTTCAAATATGTCAAAATCAACACAAATGACAGTTTTATGCCTAACTCAGGAGTAGCAGGATTCAGAGGCATTGGGTGCAACGACAAAGGAATGTGTTTAGGTGGATTCTACGGCCGACTTAATATGAAAGCAATGTCAAGTTTGATACCAGAATTGTGGGCTATATACGCCGCCCTAACATTGGTGAAAAATTGAAATATGAAAAAAGTTGTTTTTGAAACTGACTCAAATGAGGCGTTGATGTTGCTAATTAATTCGTGTGAGAGGAATAGCTGCAAATCACCTGATTATAAAGTGATAGAAGAGTGCAGGATTCTGTTGTCTAAGGTCGAGACTTGTCTAATTCATATGTAAAGTGATAGAAGAGTGCAGAATTCTGTTGTCTGAGGTCGAGACATGTCTAATTCACAATTGCTCAGATCAAAGTTCGGAAGAAAACTTCTTGCGAACATGGGTAAAGCATGCCACCTAACGTGGATTGGGAACAAACAATATTGATGCTAGATAAATTGTAAAATTTGTAGAAAATGTAAGGATTTACAAGAATATTGCAACATCTTTTTGTTGATGTGATGATGATATATATCTTTTCTTGACATTTTCCTACCTAGCTGATTAAATGTTTTAGCAAAAACTTCATTTATCGCAGAATATTAACCTACATCATCTCTAGAATGAATTGAAAAGAAGAAGTATTCAGGCGGTAAGCGAGTTAAATGTAAAATACCAAACTACGCTTTTGCATTGATCACACACCGGAAAGCTAATTGAGCATTGATTCTCAACTGAATTTGAATAGATAGGACAAAATTCAGAAAAGGATAAACTGGAATAGCTTCAATATGCAAAAGAAATCTTCTTCTCTATGAATCCCACAATGGATTTTGTCAATATAATACAAAGATTATTATGCTATGTGGACCGTTGGCTTCATTCCCTACTTAAGTACAATGTACTTATGAGTTGAGGGTTCACATGTTCCAGGAAAGGAAAAGGACCAGTAAATTCAACCTGGTTTGCTGTTGAACACCTCAAAACTTCTGAATCAAACTTTAATCCTACTTCACTACTTGGCCTACAGAAATAGAAAGCAAATAAGTAATGGCATCAGGTCCAAACACGATAGAGATATCGACATTTGAGGAAGGAACACTTCATTTACAAGCCATCCTTAAAGTACTGGTCTCCAACCCATTGCAGGATAAGCTAGTCAGTGGTATAACTATAGTCCATAGCCTCATTTCACTCAGTTTTCCAGGACCCTCCTACTGAAAAGCCAACAATAACTCAAATGAAAATACGAAATGCAGCAAATTTCCTTTGGTTTTAGGTTGTATGTAAGACCCCTAGAATCTAACACCATCTCCAATTAGATCATTTTCCTCTTCAAGATGGATAGAGAAGGAAGAAAAGAAAAAGAGATATCCAATAGACAAGATATGCTTTGAATATAACGCCCCAACCATCTCTTTTAAATGATGCATCTACTCCCTCCATAGTTCTCCACTTCTCCTCACCAAAATGGATTGTGAAGAAAACAACTAAACAGGATTCTCCGTTATATTACTACTTGTACTTTTATCAGAAGGATATCCCAACCATATCAATTATATTATGCATCTATTTCCTCCATCCTAATATATGTGTCACTAGACCTGCAATGAGGATCTGAAAGAATCACTTTCAAGATCTTAAGGAATTGATCAGTTTCTAAAACTGAAATAAGAAGGTATACTTCCAAATTCATCCCACTGTATAATTGGAAATATGGCCAATATCATATCGAGGTAACATCGCGCACCAAAACTAAGACAAATCAACAGATATCATCCAACATTCTTTTGTCGCTGGTGAGATTTGAACCCTGATCTCTGTTGTTATTCATCCAAAGTGATCAGTATACCACATCTTTAATAGTAGAGGAGTTATAGTATCACTACAAGAATGGGATAACTTCCCAACAGAGCTACAGAGGCCTAAGCTGTAGGTAGGGTAGTTTTCAAAGGCAACAGAGCTAACAACTGGTAAGGTTGAAAATGATGGAATCAACAACTAACAATGAGAAATGATGGATAAACCTGCATAAACCAGGTACATATAGTGAATTTTCAAGCTACATAATGAAGTGGGTTGAGAACCATCACGTCTCATGACCCATCCACATAACAAGTCATGTTTAGCACTTGTCAGACTAATATACAGTTCAATACTGAGGCGTGAATCAATAAAATAGCCAGCCCCAATCCACATTGAAAAAAGAACAAAATCAGAGAGTTGCAGGTGCCAATGTTAACAAGCTGATGGTAATACGCAAAAAGCAACAAGCACAGTTTTCTTACTGTCCAATTACAGATCAAATTTGGCAAGTATTTTGGAACTTTCAGGGAGTCAAATGGTCCATGCCAAACAGCACTGCTGATTTTTTGAGAAGCTGGAACAGGGCAGATTCAGACCGAATAAAGATAACATGGTGGAACACTATACCAGTTTGTAGATGGACACGGTTTGGAAAGAGAGGACCCTGAGATGCTTTAAAGATGAGAACAATCACATCTAGAAGACAAAGGCCAACAACATTTTTTGTTTTACTTTTGGTGTAGAATGAAACTTGCAAATGAAGCTAATCTATCATAGAGCTCCTAGAATTCCTGTAGATTTAGATAAGGCTATACTTGAGTCTTCACACTTTAGACACAATGTACATAGTTCCAGCACAATCTTAGTGCTGTTTATGAATACAAACCTACCATTTCATAAGAAAAACATCATCTAAAGAAACTAGAGTAGCAAGTTCATGGCAATTGAGAATGTACTACCAAATAAGGGATCATCTTTCTATTTTTTTTTTTTAAATAAGGGTAACTGTGTATTCACAAAAGACTCATCATCAATCATAGGTTACTTACAATCTCATCAGAGCATAAACAAAACCAACCCCTAGGGAGATTACAAATTGCCTATGAAATCTACAAAAAGTTCTATATCCCCCCTCATATCCTATTTACACCAAAAGTATAAAAGACTAAGGCTATTCATCCTTATCTTCTCAATGTTGTTAGTCTTGTCCTCAAAACATCTAGCATTCCTTTCTTTCCATAGAGTCCACCAAATGCAAGCTGGTATTAACTCCCACCAGTCTTCAGTAGAGTGTCTTCTTCCTATCTCCTTCCAGCCGTCTAGCATACCCTTGGTGGTCTGTGGAATTGTCCAGCAAACACCAAGGATGCAAAAAAACATGTTCCATAGATTGGTAGCTACCTTGCAGTGGAGGATCAGATGTCCATTGACTTCAGCATCTTGATCGCACATAAAACATCTTGAACAATTTGTCTTCCTTTTTTCTAAAGCACTTCATGTGTTAGGCATGCCCTTCTACACACCAACCAGGCAAAACATGATACCTTTAGAGGTATTTTTATCTTCCAAATTAATTTCCAAGGCCAGATTCTGTTTCTTCTTTGACCAGCATTGCTACTCCAGTAGCAAGACTTCATTGTGAACACTCCTTTCTTCTGTAATTTCCATATAGGCTTGTCAGGCTCATTGGAGGTGCCTGGGAAGGTATTTAGGATTTGAAGTAGAGCAGCGATTCTCTCTATCTCCCAATCATTAAGGGCTCTTCTAAACAAGAAATTTCATCCCTGAGGGCTCCACATCTAAGAAATTGTGTCCTTTTTCTGCTGGCTGAGTATAACCAAATCTGGGAATAGAGTTGCAAGGCAATCTTCTCCAATCCATAAATCATTCCAGAAGTCAATTTTCCTGCCATTTCCCACCTTAAGTGAGATGCTATCCTTGAACTGTGGCCATAGTCTTCTAATGGTCTTCCAAACACTACACCAAAAAGTTTCCAGAACCTCCTCAGTAAACCAATGACTTCGTAGTCCATTTTGGCAATGATGACTCTCTTCCATAGTTGCTATCTTTTCAATGCAGAATCTCCATAACCATTTCTGTAGAAGGCATGAGTTATGGAGGCTTAGCTTTTTTATATCCAGTCCCCTATGCTTCTTCCTACTAAGAGTTACAATGTCCCACTTGACTAGCTTGTAACCTTTATTTTCTCTGTTTCCATTCCAAAGAAAAGATCTTCTAAGTTTGTTGATCTTTTTCTCAATGCTTTTTGGAATAGGGAAAAGACTCATCATGTAGGAGGGAAGAGCATCTAGGACTGACTTGACCAGGGTCAATCTACCTCCCAAAGAGAGGTAATGACTCTTCCACCTTGCAAGTTTACTGTCACATCTCTCCAAAACATCATTCCACACTCCTATGTCCTTGTTTTGAGCACCCAAAGGCATGCCGAAATACTTTGTTGGTAGAGTAGTTATCTGGCAGCCAAGATTGCTAGCTAGTTGTTCCATGTTGCGTACATGATTTACTGGATAGAGGAACTCTTTTGCCAATTTACATGGAGCCCAGAAACACCTTCAGAAATAGTGAGAATAGCTCTGATGTGTCTGATTTGTGTCACCTCAGGCTCACAGAAAATCAGAGAATCATCTACATAAAGTAAATGAGTAATCCACACCTCATTTTCCATTCTCCCCTGCAATTTAGCTTTAAAACCTATTAACCATCCATTGACATTTGCTCTCCTAATCATGTGGTTGAGGCCTTCCCTGGCTAGAATGAATAGGAAGGGTGAGAGAGGATCCCCCTGCCCTAACCCTCTTTGAGATTGGAAGAAACCTTCAGAGTTGCCATTTATAATTAGTGAGAATTTAATAGTGGATATGCAGAAGCTTATCCAGTTCAGCCACTTCCTCCCAAAACCCATGTCCTTCAAGATTTTTAACAGAAAAGACCAATTAACATGATCATAAGCCTTTTCCATATCCAATTTACACAAGATACCAGCCTTTTTTTGTTTGACTCTGGAGTCCACCAATTCATTAGCAATAAGTGAGGCATCCATAATTTGCCTTCCTTTTAAGAAGGCCATTTGGTGTACATCAACCAATCTCCCCATTACTGTCTTCAACCTCTCAGTGATTAGTTTGGAAAGAATCTTATATACTCCCCCTATCTTTCTAGTTTTTTTCCCACTGCAATGCAACTAACTGTAGGAAGGGGCATCAATTATTAATCAAACCAAAAAGAAAACTACGAAAATGTTGTCATGTGATTGCAATAGCAACAACCCTACGTCACAATGATATAGCTCCAACACTTAATAAAGCTGAAACAATCAATAAAGTGTTAAAACAATTTAATCATTTGATAAGAACACATTATTACATACAGATTCAGCAACTCTTTAACCTTTTCCAGCATATTGAAAGAGAAAAACAAAGAAGTCTAATGCATAAGCAAATAGAAGAATATAGAGTTTTACCTAACTCAAGTAGTCAGAGCGTATACTCAACTGTATGTAGTTCCATGATGTAAATTTGGGATCCCAGCCTTTAGTGCTGAAGATTTATACACAAAACTGTTACCTTTGTCAAAAAATAGTCAGAGCATATACAGTTACAAAGTTTTAATAGGAAGCACTCAATGACCTTGCAAAACATTTATCCGGCCTTCCATGATGTACAAAGATTAGCATCACAACTTAGTCAGAGACGGGAAAAGTAGAATCATGAACTAAGAATGAGAAACAAATTCATAAAGTTAATGACTGGTTTCGTAGTAGAAGAGATTCGAGTGTGGTGTTTGACTAAGAGGAAAGTACATTACAATAGTTAACCCTTTGCCTGTGGAGGAGCTATATAACAACAGAAGTTTCAGACATGAGTTTCTACAGGCATCATTTGGAATTTTGATATAAGTTGCGAACTTCTCTTTCTTTCAAGATGATCTCTATAACCATACCAACAGTGCTGCCACTGTTTGACACCATAGTACAACTATCAGTTAATCATGTAGAGAAAGCCCTCTCTGTCCCTCTCTGTCAATAAAACAAGAAATGCTCAAAATAACATGAAGGGAACTGGAATAGATTAGTATGACATATTTATAGCTACCAATTATGGAGCACTCTCTATCATTCTTTTTTTTTTTTTTTTTGAGAAAGTTAACATTAGGGGTAGGCTCATTCTTTAGCCCCTTACTTGCACAACCGAATGTTTTCAGTTCAGTACATTACTCGAGAAGCTAAAAACAACACTGAAGAATATCCCTACATTTGGATGACAGGAAGAAACCATGTCAACCATGAGCTGATTCATTGCCTTTTTATATGATAGAAATATTATATCATGTGACACAAATACAATTTGAAACCAATTGATAAACAATGTAAAATTGCTGGAACAAGAGGAGTCAATGGCCCTCGAGTAGTGACTGGATTACCGAAAAAGAAACTCAATCCAAATAACAAACAAATAATGCCAAGCTCAGCCTAAAATTGCATGGACAATTAGATTAAATTCTGAGAACATTACGCAACCTGTGATCTTCAAACAGAGCTAAACGCATGATATCTTCTCTGAGAAGTAATACCTGAACACACATATCTTTAGTACATACATAATCACTGCGACAATAATCAAAGAACTGCTTTGAAGATGGTAGAAGATGAATCATGCTAAAGAGCCATGTTAAGAAGAAATTTCATAATGAAAAAGAAGAAGTGTTCGACTAAGAGTAAAAATAGAAAGAATTGAACAATATTTCATAGATTTCATGCCCAATACAATCACTTATAGAGGTTAAACAAACCTGAAAATATAAAATGTTGCAACATCAAGCTATATAAAGAGATATTGAACAAAATTAAACCATAAAAAAGGTTTACAACTTAAGAGCCAATATTGCTTCAGATTTAAAGTCAACCCTCAAACTCAACACTCTTCTAACCTCAGCTGGAGTAAGTCGCCAGGTCATGGGTCCTGCGTTTTCACCCCAGAAATCCAGAATCTCAGAGACCTTCTCCAAGTTTAATATTGTAGCCATTTGGGTTAGACGAGCAAACTTGTCCCTAACAGTCCTCTGGGTCATGCTGGAGAAGTAGCTCACAAGAGCTCGAATATCTCTGTCAAGTTGAAGACCTCCAAGTTGACTGAATCTCTTTTGCATCATGATAACCTCAAGCCTCTTAACAACAAAGTCAATGACCAGATGTACAAGCGAGTCGTAATTGTTAGCAGTCATCAATGGTTGAAGCCAAGCCACATTGGTCTCTACAGCATGGAGAAGCCTTTGAACCCAAGGGTCATTTACCTCATTGTCAGCATATTCAGATTCAGACAGCTCATAGCTGATTGTTGCAACAGTATCCAACACTGGCCGAATTCGAGGTGTCACAGTAGCCACTAGTTGTTCCAAGCCAATGTTCAAGGCCTTCTTGAAACCATTGCTTGTCTCATTTAATTCAGATAAACATGATTTGACCCTCTCTCTATCCGCTGGTGCAGAAAACACCTGACAATGCACTTCAATTAAGACCAGCAAAAGAGCCAAAGGTAGAAAATAAGAAAGAAAAATGTAACCTAAATGGTATCTTCTGAATGCGATTTGAGGTTATGATTCATCCTGAAAGTAATCTTTTTTGATAAGTGATCAGCTTCAGAATGAATCATAACCCCAATAGTATCTTTAATGTTCAAAGATTAAAGGCAAGCGATGAATGTAACATATATCATTCTAGATTTCAAAGGTAAGGGTGAGAAAGCAAAGAAAAAAAAGAGCAACCTAAACATGGTATAACCCAATGGAATCTGAGGCAATATATGGATACTTAAAATTCAAGGGATTCTCAGAAGCAAAATAGTTTTTTATGTCACAAGAATATGGCATGAAATGGATGTAACAGACTATCATTCTAGAATTCAATGTTCAACTTACTTATCAAATAAATTAATCAGAAAAAATGGATATAGGGTGAGGGTTTTGTTTCTCTCTCAGCACATGGTACACGAATGTGCGCTATCCATGGGAAAGAGAGCACAGATCCCGACTCTGAAGGCAGCAATGGCAATGGAATCTACAACACAAGTGACTGGGAAACAGAAGAAGAAGGGACATCAAGCAAGCCTTGTTCAGGAAGCAAACAGTGAGCCCAATGAAGCAGCAGAAAGTAGAATTGAGGAAATAACATCTCCTAGGGTTATGATTCAGGAATCGATTAGACAACCAGATCCATCGAAACAGAAGGAATGGGATGAAATTGTGCAGGCATCGAGCAGTAGCAGCAAACAGTTATGGGCAGATGAAGTAGAAGCAATGCAGGAAGTTCAAAGGAAACCATCAATTTGGAAAAACTTCGACATAAACAAGGTATCAGATGCTGGTTTTCAACTTGAATTTGTAGCTCCAGAAATACATAGGGAGTCTGCTGTCTGTGAAATTGGGATAGAAGATATAAGCTCAGAAATTGCATACTGGAGAAATTCAGTTGTGTGTAATGTGTTGGGAGCCCACCCTCCCTTCTCTATTTTAAATGGCTATGTTCAGCGTCCATGGGGGAAACATGGTATCAACAAGGTGCATATGTTGAAGAATGGTATAGTTCTGGTTCGTTTTGACTCTATTGCTGGGGAGGATGAAACTATCCAGAGAGGGATTTACCATTTTGACAATGAACCATTTATTGTTAAAGCATGGAATGAGGATATGGAGTTCACAAGGGAGGAGCTCTATACTGTCCCTATATGGGTGAAATTACCTGGGTTGGACTTCAAATGCTGGAGCCAAAAGGGCTTAGTAAGATTGGTAGTTTGATAGACTAAATACAAGTTTTGTTATAGCACAAATACAAAGGGAGATTAGGGAGAGGAGAAATATGTTACACCGCTACAAAAGAGCTCATAGATGCACTAACTTAGTGTCTAGAATTTGTAACTAGATTGTTGGTGTGATTTGTTTGTTTTTTGTTTTGCTTGAGGTCTAGATACTTGCTGCAACCTTCCTAGAAGGGGGTGGTGATACTGGATGCTCCTTAATTCTGTAAATGGTTCTTGTTGCAATGGTAATGTTTCACAGTTATTACCAAAAAAAACTTATCACCCAAAAACCAAAAAAGATAACCAGATTAGAACTAAAATGGATGTGGTACAGTACATCATATTGTGATTAGTTATTTAATTATGTTAAGTTAGCACTCATTTAATAGTTAGTTAGTTAATCAAGCATTCTGTTAGGACAGCTGTCACCAGGCTGTTAGGATTAGTTACTGCTCTTAGTCAGTTAGCAGCTTAGATATTTTCTCTTGTATTGTATAAGTAGTTCTCCTTGAATCACTTTCTTAGCTCAATTTTCATAATACAGAAATGGAAGTCAATTCACCCAAACATCTCTCTCTCTCTGCGTCTGATGATTTCTAGGTCTCATCATTAATGGTGAACCTTTAGTTCTAGTTTTTGGAATTAACACATCATGCTAGCCTACCCGCCCGTGTACTAACATTCCATAGCATACATGAAGTTGAGCAACGAAATTACAGCTTTACTTATTCACCTCTTAAAAAGCAGATGCCACATTTTCATAAACTAGACTAACATTGAATTGAAATAATAAGAGCGATCAATACATGAATCTAGGACTAACCTCAGCACATTGTTCTTCAATCTCATGCCGTAATTTCAATGCATACTCACCACTCACATCCATATTATTCAATGCCGTGGCAATCTCTGTACCAGTCTTTTGTACAGCAACACCACCGGTGAACAGCTTTGCTCCAAGATTAGGCTCTCTGACCTTCTGCTGCAAAGCCTCACTGAACTCACCACCTAATAGACTTACAGCACTGCTTAAAACTGCAATCACAGAGTTGATATTTGAAGTGGATATGGACCTTCGACAACAGCTCTGCAGAACATAGAAGACATCGTCCACCATGGAAGTTGTGAGACTATCGAACACGAGTTCATCAATTTTTATAGCTTTTCTTACATTCTCAACCATGAAGTATCCTTCCAAGATCACATAATAACCGGTAATATCTTGCACAACTTTACTGAAATTGCCACTCCTAAAAGCCTTTGTGGCACGGGGACCTAATTCGGGGTCAACAGAACTCAAACCCCTAATCTTTGATATCATATACCCCGTGTAATCCTCACCCAACTGTGTCAAAGACAAGATCTCCTCTAAATATACTTCAATATCTCTGGGGTCTGGTCCTTCAATTCCAACAGACAGCAAATCGCTCTTGTATGAATTAATCTCAGAAGTCACTTTCGCTAGTTTCCTGTACTCCATGTACTTCTTTATAATAGTGGAACCGCGAGAATCACACTCTTCTTGAAGTTCACATATTGCATAAACAATGCCATCCTCTCCACACAAGCTCCTTAAAGTTTCATCGTTCTCTTCAATAGCCAAGACGATATCTTTGAATAAATTAGTCAAACAGGATACAAAATTAAGCTGGTTCTGGCTGGATCCCTGCTGATCACTCATCATTTCGACCAATTGCTCATACTCAAGGCGCGATCTCATGGCAATTACCTTCTTCAAATACGCCACGTACACTTGCAGTCCCTCCTCCTCCAATGCCAACGGGGGATACAGCCTTATGAACCGCAGAACGGTGGAATGATCACGCTGATCAACTGCATCTGCCAATTTACGCCGGACAATCCCTTCAAGCTGCTTCTTAGAGGCGAGGAGCTGGTCTCTCTGGTCAGAAGCAGCTGAATCCTTGTACTTAGCATCAAGTTGAAGGAACGTCTGAACATAATTAGCAGCAGATTCAAAGTCCTCAGATGCGAGTGCCTTACGTACACCGTCTAAACAATTAGAACGATCAACGATAGCATCTATACGAAGGAGAGTATCGTTAACACGCGATTGACCTAGATCGAGCTGACGGACTTTGGCGCTTACCTGATCAGCAAGGAGAGAAGTTGAACTGATGTTGGAGAATAGGTGATCTGCGTCTGCTTTAACAATGTCGAGAACTTGAGCGGATTTTTGAAGGCCGGAAAGCTGCTTATCAAGGTCAGATCGATGTGAAAGGATAGTGTCCAGTTCTAGATCTAGGGCTCGTTGATATGCAATGCACTCATGGAGAAGTCTAGTCATGTCTCCAACGTCAGTGAGATTCCGCACCTCTTCCAACGCCTCCGGTGTCCCGAATTTCAAGGGAGATGAATCTAAATTGGTTCCTTCGTCGGAATCTCCTTTCAACGCCATTTTTTCCGGCCAAATTTGACGAATTTCTCGAATCTGTGAGTGTTACTTTGGGTTCATTTCGTGAAGCTTTGAACTATTTTTGAGGGAAAATTGCAGTCCCGTTTCGAGGAAGAAGACGGGTGAAATAAATCAGACTTATTACAGTAACAGCTCAATATCTTCCATAAATTACGAAATTAACCACATTTTCACCCAATAGCTAATTTGTTAGTCCATTTAAAATATAGCCTTTTTTCTTTTTGTTCTGTGGTTCGTTTGTTTCATTTTTAGTCGGGAAGTGTTTTTTATCCTTTTTATTATTATTATTACATAAATTTTAACCGGAATGATACGTGAAAGTTTGATTTCGAGATTATTTGAGATCCGTAATATCATGATGAAAAAAATAAGAGATATTTTTGTGTGAAAAAAGGTTTGAGTGAGGAGATTATTTGAGCATGGTTTTAAAAGTCAATGACTATTTTTGAGTGTCAATGTGAGTAAAATGACATTAACATGAGTGATACATATGAAAATTATTAAGAAATTATAATCTAAAATATGACAAATAAAATGAAGAAAGGAAGTATTATGTGTCGCATAAAAAAGAGATAAATAAAATCATATTTATAAGTATTTTATGTTTATATCATTTTCTTTGTAGATCATACTGGGCTAGCTATCAAATATATAAAGACTATTCTTGAATGCCAATTAATCAATATCAGGAATCAAGTTAAACAATATTGTATTTAGCCTTCATAAAGTTGAGAGTGTCATTCTTTTAGATATCAAAAGTAATTTATCTTTCTTTTCTTTCACATTATTTTGGAAAATTCATGGCATGAGGAACTTCTTAAGAATTCTTTTTAAAAAAATAGAATTTTCCAAAAAGAATATGTGGATATTTTGTGATTAATCTACATACTGAGATATGTTAAAAGGAATTTATTTTTAAAAATATCATGTGTCATGATCACCTTACATTTAAGGTGTTTTTAGATAACGTCAATATTTTGTTTGGCTATGATGAAATTTGGTTAATAAGATGAAAGTGGACATTCAAATTGTCGTAATGACAATTCTAAGCACTAAAATGTCAAAAGAAGAATGTGAAATATATATAGAGTTACGGTGAACGTTGTATCTTCATTATTTAGAGCCTACTTGACTTAACTTAAAAAAAATAACTTTTTAAAAATGGTTTTTAAAAAATCAAATTTTAGTACTAACTTTTATGTTAAAAAGTAGGGGAGTTTCTACTTTGAACTTTTTTAAAGCTATATTTAACTTGTTTTAAGTTATTTTTAACTTAGTCAAACATTCCTAAAAGCTAAAAATGACTTAAAAGTATATTTAATCAACTTTTAAATCAATCCAAACATATTCTTAATTTGAATCAATAAGTCAAACTTCACAATATTTCATGATGGCCAACGAATTTTTTTTTAAAATGCTTAAATGGATTCACACTTAATTTTCTCGATATGAAAAATTAATTATAGTTATAGAAGAAAAAAAAGTCAATTACCATACAAAATCTAAGCATATATTATTAAATTCACGTGAACCTATAATCAACACTGATAGAAAAACATACAAACTTTTGTCATGAATTTCTAAAATGACACTAATTTTGGGTTGAAGCGAGTATAAACTTAGGCGATTTGGATCTAGGCGAACAACATTCTCGACTATTTCTACAGGATACCTGCCACTTCCGTCGGCAACAAGTACCGGATAACTCTGTCCACCAAGGTATTGAAACACTATACTAGTACACCACACTTGGGATTGTTCTTCTCTGCTTATTTATTTCTGCTCTTTCTCATCTTCAAACTGAACCATCCATATGTTTCTCTCTAGTTTTTGGACAAAAAGCTCCAACACAATACATGGCTAAGGCTCCTACAATGAGGTTCTCAACAGAAGTTGCTCCACCAAAATTTACCCCCGTGGTGAAATCTCCGCCACCAAAAAGAAATTTGGACACCATTATTGAGGAAGAAGCTTATGTATCAATTATTGTTTCTTCTTCTCTAGACAGAAAGTTGGAACAAGATAGATACCATAAAGTTCTCTATCCACATAATGTCTATGGTCTTGTCACTGTCTATATAACAAGTGTCGAAGAAATGGGAGGAGCTAATTCATACCCCTCCACTCAACCCCCTTTTTTTAACCATTGACAAGAACCTGTTTCAGTTGCATATCACAAGGAAGGCTAACAACTGCTTCAAATACAGTATCAGGAAGTACCAAAAACCACTTGTGGAACCTCAATAAAGTGCATGTTCAACTTGGAGAATTCTTTACTTTGATAAATTAGGAGCTGTTTTCCTGCTAAAGTAGCAAAGATGTTCCTTCTTTAGTTTATTTGTTTTCCTTTTCCATTTTTCCCCTGTGTGAGCTCTACCATTCACAGCCTATATTTTATTGGCAGTGTTTTTGTTATCTATGATGAATAATAAAAGGAAAAACTCTGTTTTGTTCAGCAAGCAGGAGGGTAATATTGAACCAAGCAGATATTGACGAAATTGACTGAACAGTAAAACTCAAGCAGCCTTATATTTCAGGCATTATGACTTGTAACTTAAAGCAGAAGAAGTGAAGCTATATCTGCAATGAATACTCCCAACTCCTATTAGCTGTAGAGTATAACAGTTAGCAATGACCGAAAACAGTAAAACTCAAGCAGCTTCATATTTCAGGTATCATGACTTTTAACTTAAAGCAGAAGAAGTGAAGCTATATCTGCAATGAATACTCCCAACTCCTATTAGCTGTAAGAGTATAACAGTTAGCAATGACCGAAAACAGTAAAATTCAAGCAGCTTCATATTTCAGGTATCATGACTTTTAACTTAAAGCAGAAGAAGTGAAGCTATATCTGCAATGAATACTCCCAACTCCTATTAGCTGTAGAGTATAACAGTTAGCAATGACCGAAAACAGTAAAACTCAAGCAGCTTCATATTTCAGGTATCATGACTTTTAACTTAAAGCAGAAGAAGTGAAGCTATATCTGCAATGAATACTCCCAACTCCTATTAGCTGTAGAGTATAACAGTTAGCAATGACCGAAAACAGTAAAATTCAAGCAGCTTCATATTTCAGGTATCATGACTTTTAACTTAAAGCAGAAGAAGTGAAACTATATCTGCAATGAATACTCCCAACTCCTATTAGCTGTAGAGTATAACAGTTAGCAATGACTGAAAACAGTAAAACTCAAGCAGCTTCATATTTCAGGCATCATGAGTTTATAACAGGCTAAAGTAACACTTCTCTTTTACCTTTTTTAGGCTAAAGCACATGGACATAAGAACAATTACCTGGTAACCTCAAATTCTATTCGTACCATGATCATCACTGCCCAACTGCCATCGCATAACAAATCCTACATAGGTTTAAAAGGGTACCAGAATTGGACCACTAGATTGTCCTTTTCACTCATGAACGCTTCCCACCAATTGCAGAAAGTTGTAAAAGTTAAGACAATAATAAAAAGTGATAATAAAATGGAGGGAATTGATCTTGGTGAAACCTCTGAATGTAGATGGCATCCATTGAGATCTCCAAGCAATTTTTTACTTGATTTTTTTTTTCCGATTTGCCACCTTTACACCTTTGACAACAAGTAAATAGTGAACGAAATACATTGTTGAACTGCAAGGCACATACCATGTAATGGAAACAGTACAACTACTTGTTCCCTTGTTTTCTGAATTTCATTTCAAATTGAATGATATTGAGTTTACAAGATGAGGAATCTAACCTAGAGCATCCTAAGATTTTCAATATTGGAACTTCATTTCTCCATGCTACTATGACTACATGTGTTATCATCATTCATCTTGAGCAATGATGGACTTGTCGCCCTTTACAAAGAGGAACTCAAATGATGTGTATCACTATATACATTGCAACAGCACATAACAATGCCCAATCCTCTGCAGCTCACCTTCTACAGCATCAAGTATATTTGACAAGCAACCGGCAAAACCCACCCACATGATGTGCTGATCATCGCACTCCTCTAGCAATTGACTAAACCCATGCATGAGGAGAGGAGCCAGGTATAACCCCAACTATAACTGGCATGCAATAAGTAATTGGGCTATTCACCTCTAGTTTCTTTACAGGCCTCTCCCCACTTCTTCAAGTGCTGCTGCCATTGATGCTGAGGCCTCCTCGAGTGTTCGTCTTTTCTGAACTGAGTTGAAAGCCTCCAGAATATCACCCACCTCAAAGTCATCGAAATCCTCAACCCCAATACCACACTCCAGTCCCGCATTAACCTGTCAAAAATGCAAATGGTAGTATATCAGGACAACCGATCAAAAAATTTTTTGGCTACTTGTGTAAAGATATATGCATAGCCTGAATTTCAACGACAATATGGAATTTAGACGAAATAGAAGTTTAGGATTCCGGTTTCAACAATTGTTAATTTTATCAGTTCTTCACAAAGAATTGGAATAATACTTCCCGCATAAATCCAACAAAGGACCTCTCTTTTATATGTTGATAACATCTTTGTATCAAACCAGCTATTATATACAACGCAAATTTTCAAAGAGTATACCTATCTCAAGGGCGAAAGACCTATTTGCCTGGAATAACTGACAGCATACACAAAGGAAGAAACTCCAGATGAATAATCTTTTATGTCTAATGAAAAATCACAAGAACTCCAAGTTGATGAAACAGCTAAGGCAAAAGTTAATCATGAAAATAGCAGTTAGAGAGAGTCTCAGTTCCACTTGGCACTTCCACCCTAAGTTGCGCGGACTCTTCACTTTCGATGCCGCACACGTGTCGGATTCTCTAAAAATACCCTACTTTTGGCGAATTCGACACGCACCCCTCGACATTTTTGAAGAGTCCGAGCAACATAGCTTCCACCTGTAAGTTTTCTATTTTTAGTCAAAGACAAGATACTTGACCTAACTAGTAACTACACTTTAAAATGTCCAGCATATCAAATTGTCACTACAGGGCTCTTCTCAGCTTCAAGTAAACCTCGACCAAAAAATTTCTGTAAACTGCCGTTGCTATCTGCCATGGAAGGAGGTTGCAGGCGAGGAGGAAAGAAGAGGACCAGATAAAAGAGCTGTCCGGTTGAAGAGGTTTTTATGATTCAATTGGGAAGTATACAAAATGCAACAAGAGCTTTGTCATATTCGAGGAGAATATTTTAGCTGAATGCTGGGGGAATGCTTTGAATATATTAATATTCAACTGCTGGAGTATCGTAGTGCCAAACAACTAAATAAAAAATGTACAAGACACAAATGCTACGATCCAATTATCTGCTAACCCCATTCCAGGTAACCCTTAAAGTCAGCAGAAAGTGCTAGCATGTTTCACCAATCATATAGCCTTAATTAACTCAAAATAAGTCGCTTAAAAGCACACAAAAAGTATTTTTCCATTTTTCTTTTTCTTTGTTTTTGATTATTGTTTCTTTCTTGATATAGAAAAACTGAAGGCATAGTATTCTTTTTCCCCTGGATTATCTAAAAAAGAAAAGTATTTGTTTGTATACCTCCTTCACAGCTTCCTTCACCCGTCTTAAAGATTCGACTACACCAGCATGAACTACTTTGCCTTTTCTAGTGACACGAATACCACATTCTTCCACAACTTTTCCCTCTGTTACCATGCATCCAGCAACACGACCACTACCACTGCTGAACACAGCACGTACTTCTGCTGAACCAATTGGCACTTGTTCCTGCAAATATACGAAGAGAGTCACATCATTTCAAGTACTTTCAAGTCCATAGGATCCAACAGAAAACATGATAACATTTTGACACGAAAAAGAAAAAAAAAAACATTTTCCCACAAAAAGGTTTGGTAGATATGTTCCTTTTCCATAAAAAATTCCAACTATTTAAACAATTTAAAACTCAAGTGAAGTAATGAGATTAAACCCTTGAAACTCTACAAGTTACTGTAATCTACAATTCACCCCTCCCCTCAATCCTAAGGAAATTTCAGAAAGAAACAGAATGCAAATTTAGCACCATGAGATGTAGAGATCACAACAATAGGTTCTCAAGCCTTTTTTTATTCAATAGAAAGCAAAAAATCTATTGAGTATAATTAAATTTAATTAAAGTTGTGAGATTAAACTATGTACTGTGAACGTGACTGATCTACAAAAATCCCACCCACTCAATGCACTCAGGAAATGTCAAAAAGATACATGACAAACATATTATGCATGTTTACCTCAACTGATTCCAGAAGTCCCTCCATTGCTTTTCGCACATCGTCAATAAGATCATATATAACTTTGTATAGTCGGATTTCAACACCTTTATTATCTGCATAGCCCTTGACAGAACCCGGAGTTCTAACATTAAAGCCAAAAATAATAGCTTTACTTGCTACAGCAAGATCAACATCACTGGCGCTCACATCACCAGTAGCTTGCAGTAGGAACTTCAAAGTGACATTATCCTGTGGAAGAACCTGAAGAGCTTGTTTGACGGCCTCAATGGATCCCTATACAGGATTTAGGGATAGTAGTTAGTAGGTAACAAGCAACCTACTAGTTAGTAGGGATCATCAAACATATTACATGTGTGTGATTGACGGGATATAGGTATTATTGGTCTTTTAAAAGATGGTACGGCAAAAATGGTTTGAAGAATGATCTAAAATGTATCTCAATAATTTTATTAAGCATAGAGAGCTTTAAATAGCCAACTTAAAACAAATCTGCATATTTAAAATTCAAAAACCTAAAGTTGAACAGTTGGTTGATGTTTGTGGAACCAAAAAAAGGAAAGATATAGTTTAGATTTTCTTCAATAAGATCTCGCACTGTTGCATTCAAAGGTATTAAATACTTGAAACATATTGAGACATGGTCCAACAAAAATTAAACAGTAAAGCTGTCAGCAACAGATAGGTAACAATCAAAATATTTGTCCAGCTAAATGCACCATCTAAATGTATGCATTTAAACTGCTAAAGGCCACACATATAGCCTAACAATGATTATCACTGCCATTTACAACATACATCCCACAAGAAGAAAAAAAATCTGCATTATCATCTCTTGAGGTCTTACAGCAACGTAAAAAAAAAAACAGAGAGATGAAATTTGGGGCACCTCAGCAATTAGAAGGTCCATTTTATTTTCTTGGCTAGCACTGAATAATACAAAGAGTCAGCATTAGATCAATGTCGCTATTAAGTGAGTGAAAGATGAACCAAAAGAAACTAGGAAGTTGTACTCTTCTCAAAGATCTAATATAGACTCTTATCATGATATAACTTTATTAGTTGAAAGCCTCCATAAAGTTAACTGAGCTGAGAATTTCAAAATAGTGTTCATTCACATAATTCTTGAAATACCAAGAACCGTAAGCGCAACCAGATCTATGTAATATCTCTCTAGAGAAGCAAATAGACTTCTTATAATGCTTTTCAGCCTTTTCTAAAGTAAAAAAAAAAAGATATTTATACCTGAAGATCAACTTTCAGAATAATATTTAGTTGGTGCAAGTCTAGACCAGTTCCTCCTGAAACAGCAGAAGCAAAAGAAGAGAGTGTAATTTTCCCATCTCCGGCCTTTTCTGATAAACGCTCACTCCGCAAGGACTCTGCTCGTTCTTCAGCCTTTACACGAGCAATATCAAGGGACTCAACAACCTCAAACTCGTCACCAGCCAATGGAACATTGTTCAGTCCAATCACCTGTGTATTGACTAATCATGTTGAGTATTCAAACACACATGCATATAAAATATGGAAACTTACCTACATGTACAGTTCGTCAAAACTTATTAACCAATATGGCCGAAATATATAAAACCTATACAGTGATTATGTATATTATACTAAAATATACAAGACCTAAACATTTGCTGGTTATTTTGTAAACTTGATCACCCAAAGACGTTGGACTATAATTATCCCTAGAAAAATATACACATACAAAGACAGAGCAAGTGCTTTTTTTCTTATAAGGTAAATAATTTTGTTAATGCTGGGGAAACACAGAGGGAGTAACCATTAAAAGGTAGTCAGAGATGTTGGTTCAGTCAAGAGTTTCACTATGTATATATGACACAAATGGCGGTAAACGGTCAATAGAGCTTTTTTTTGGTAAGACACTTGGCTATAAAATTGTAAATTTCACTTTCTTTTGGTAGGGCACATGGCTAAGAGATTTTAAATCCCACAAGGATAAGACGAATAAAAGAGGTGCTATGACTCGAATAGACTGGTCACTTCACAACCCATAGTGACATGGTCCATGCTTGAATCTAATAGGAATTTTTGTTCAGTTGTAATTTATTATCTACAGAAGTCACTGATAGCAACTTCTGAAGCATGGCTAAAGTATACTTCCACCAAAATTGCAGGAGCTTCCTGTTTGGCGCCGAATAGTTAGTCCATGACCTTTTAAGAGGAAATCTAGTACAAGGTGCAGCTGAGGACACTTAATTGGCTGAGTAGATGGGAAGAAAAGAAGATACAATAAAAGGAAGCATACCTGCACAGGCATGGAGGGTCCAGCTTCATCAACACGTTTTCCCTTATCATCAAACAGAGCCCGCACCTTGAAATATGTAAAACACGTATTATTTCATATGGGGAAATTCTAGAAAATGATCAATTAGAAACATACTCATTGCTGAATACATATGTAGGACTAGAGTATGAATTTCTTATAAGCCAAATCAACCTCTTTTAAACCCTCAGAATCATCCATAAAGGGAAAACAGAAACAGTGAATTAAATAAAAAAGCACTTCCCAAATTCTTTTCAAGTTCTAATTTGCTAACCTTTCCATAAGCTCCACCACAAACTACTACATCTCCTCCTTTCAGTGTACCATTCTGCACAATGAACGTTGCTACAGGTCCTTTAGATTTATCGAGACCTGCCTCAATCACCGTCCCCTTGGCATTTCTTTGAGGATTAGCCTTCAACTCTTGCAACTACAGCAGAGAAAAAACAACGTTAGATAAGACCTATAACTCTTGCATAGAATGTTTTTCTTCTTTTTCTCTTCCTATAACTGAGGTCTTAAACAAAATTATGGCAGATAGATCAGAAAATGGAGGACAATATTCAAAAAACTAGTTTATACTTTTGACCTTCGAGCTCCGAGGATATTCAGTAATCAGTACTTAGTATCCCCACTGTCTCAATTTGTGTGTATTACTTTCTTTTCTAGTCTCTTTCAAAATGAACGCCACTTTTTTTTTATAAAGTAAGAAATTGTATAAATGGCATCATGAAGATGCAGGTTAGATAGTCACAAAAGTAATGAGATTGTAAGCTCATTTACAAGTGCCACCTTTTTATATGTAGTAAGTTTTTAGTTCCTATATTTTACACTTAATGAAACTTCTTATAGGAATGCCATGACATGTGTAAGACCACAACAATCAGAAGGTATTTTTGGTATGTTACTATGTTATGCACACCTTAAATTCAAAAGTATTCTTTGCATTATTAACTATGTATTCAGTCAAACTAAGACACATAAATGAATGGAAGGTGTAATGGGATAAGTATGCACTATGCAGAATGTGCAAACACAAAAACAAGCAAAAGAATCTCCTAAAAAGAGACATATATTACACCTCCTAAAATGGTATGTGTCAATGTGTCTTGGCACCAGCAGTGGTCGAGACATATGTGATGGGATTTTCGAAGATTAAAGTAAGAACAACCTAAAAATCATCAAAGAAAACAGGCAGTCACAACATCATCTTACCTCCGCAACAAGCATGACCGTTTCCAGCAAATCATCTATATTCTCTCCTTTAAGAGCACTGATCTGTCCAATCAAAAAGAAATTGATGAATGCTGATATAAGCAGAAAGGTGTTCCCGCATAGTTTGCAGTTTGACTACCTTAACCATTGGAACGTCACCGCCCCAATCTTCCGGCATCAAACCAATGGTGGAAAGTTCTTGCATGACTCGGTCAGGATTTGCTCCATCCTTATCAACCTGAAATCAGATGGAGGCAAGGGAATCAATATATAAAATTTTACAACAAAGTAAGAGAAAAGGTGAGACTAAGCACATATATGTGAATAAGACCTTATTTATGGCAATCACAATTGGAACTCCGGCAGCCTTGGCATGTGCTATAGCCTCATTTGTCTGAGGCCGAATTCCGTCATCAGCAGCTACTACAATGATAGCAATGTCTGTTACTCTTGCTCCACGAGCTCTCATTGCCCCAAAAGCCTGTAGAATAAGTTAGAAAACCATCTAGCTGAGTTATTTGAAAAAGTTGCTGCTTAACATTATAGGGTAGCTTTTATCATCAAATTTGATGCCTAACAAAAACTGATTTTAGGACATAGAAATCAGATGTAGTTGACTTCAGATAAATTTAAGCATTTAAACTTTGAGTACCTCGTGTCCAGGTGTATCAAGAAAAACACATATCTGGGACTTGGTGTCAATAGGCACTTGCACCTTATATGCCCCAATTCCTTGAGTAATTCCACCAGCTTCAGATGCCGCCACCTACAATATCTACTGGTTAGGATTCAGTTTCCAACTAAAGTCACGGTGATCTCAGACAATAACCATACCATAAGCAAATTACAAACTTCAGGATGAGACAAAAGTAAAAAGGGAGCTTTCAGTCTACCTTGGTCTTGCGTATATGGTCCAAGAGAGTTGTCTGTCAAAGAACAACCCAGAAGCACATGTCAGCTAGAGCATAGTATGCAGCATTTAATCATAAATATGTGCATAACAAGTATAGACTATGAAGTTTTATTGGTCACCTTTCCGTGATCAACATGACCCATTATAGTTATTACAGGAGGTCTATCTTCTAGTTTGTCTAAGTCATCTTCATCGAAAATTTCCTTCTTTTTTGCCATATCTTCCACTTTAACCGAGGCAGCATCGATAACCTCCACTTCATATTCTTTGCAAACCATCTTCACCATGTCATTGCTGAGAGTTTGCACACCATCAGGCTTGATTCCTTTTGAGTATAGAAGACCAAGGATTTCACCTTCGCTAGTAGCTAAGTTGTAGGCCAACTCCTCAGTCGGCATGCCTTCTTCACCAACCTCTAGAATTTCTACTTTGACAGGTGCAGACTCTTGAGCAGCCTTAAGTCGGGCTGCCTTGCGACTTGCCTTAGTCCACTTTCTTCCCTTCCTTGCTCTACCAGGAAGAGAAACATCAAGCTCTGATGCTTCCTCGTCAGGAATCCCATCATCAACCATACGCCTGCGTTGTCCTCCAGATACACCACTCCTTTTACGGAACTCCTCCCTGAATTTACCAGGAGGTGCGCTCTTTCCAAATTTAGGAGGGGCTAAAACAGCTTGAGCAATCATAGGATCAACAGCTGATTTCTTGGAGGCAAATTTGTCAATCAATATTGTCTTGCGTTCTTTGGTCTTTCCAGCTGATTCAAGTTCTTTGGTCTTTCCAACAGATTCAATTCCATCAGAGGGTGGGGACTTCGCCGCAGCACCAACATCCTTCAATATCACCGGTTTCTTGATAACAGGAGGAGGAGGAGCTACAGACGGTCTTGCTAGTAACTGTGGTTGAACCTTCTGGGGTGGCTGAGGGGGTTTTATAGGAGCAACACTTTGGGATTCACTATTCTTTCCACCATCAGTCATTCGTTCCTGTTTAGGGGGTGGTTTTACAACTTTTTGTACAGCAGCAATCGGATTCCCTTTTTTCCAGACACTCTTCAAAGTTTTGGACTTCCTGTTGGAAGAATCATCAGAATCAACTGGCTTGCTATTTCTTTGTGTAGTACGTGCAATGGCAGACGCCTTGTTAACCGACACATTTGCTTTTCTGTTAGTTTCTAGCTTCTCCACTGTCTCTAATGCCTCTCCAAGTGACTCAATCACCTTGCTTCTCTCTTCTTCGATAGGATTTCTTTTTTCACCATCAGAATCAGAGCTAAGGACTGGTCCATTCCCTAAAACAGGGCCAGGTCTAGGTCCAGGTTTCAATTGTGGTTTTGGGGCCGGCTTAAGCATAAGATCAGCATCATCATCCTTATTACTACTGGATGAGGAATCAAGAGATATTGATGTCCCCTGATCAGCAATGAAATCCGTGGTGACCGAATATCTACAAACAGAAACATAACGCCATCTTTTCCCACCCCAAATTCTATTTACGCTTCCAAAGTTCTTCGAAAAAGAAACCCTCCTAACTAGTGAGAATGACCCTTCAAACTGTCCAGTAGAACATCCACAAACACTCCCCAGACTCACTAGGGAAGCCATACTACTCATTTCTCTGTACACTTAACTTAAACCTCAACCATTTACTTATCCAACCAAATTCCCACAAAAACTACCTAACAACAATGCAGCACTTAAAATCCTCACTTCCCAAAATTCACCTCCAAATATCAAAAATCAAGAACCTGGGTACACAATGAAATTCAATTCAATAACAAGACACATGAAAACTAAAGAAAAAAACTAGTAAAAATTTGATCTTTTTGAAATCAAGAAAAGAACCTCATATGGAATTTCTTCAATTTATCAACATGGGAACTGAAAAGATGTTACCTTTATGAAGTAATGACCTTGTTCTTGCATAAGAAACTGCTTATGAGGAGTGGAAGAGCAATAGAGAGCCAGGAGGGTTAAGTTCTCTACCAACAACACACAGTTAGCTGGTGTTAGTTTGTGTGTACAGAGAGATAGACAGAGATGAAAGGAGCGAGTGGCTGAGAAGGAATTGAAATCAAAGTGAACGGATATACAAATTTGTGATTTCTGATAAGGCTTCGGGTAAGGTTTTCACCCTCAAAAATATTTTTCTCATATTTTTTCTATTTTAAATTAATAAAAAATCCATGACAGGATAACAATTTTTTCGGATTTTTCGAAAATATATTAGTAGTAGTATTAGGCTGTAAGAGATATTTTCTAAAAAAAAATTGGAGAAACAAATGAGTTGTTTTCTCACCTCAACTATTTACATTAGAGGAAATTTGGATAATTGATTTTTTATGTGATTGGCGAAGGTTTGATTTTTCATTTTTTTTTCCACACGTTATTTTTAAAAATATATATATTTATATTTATTTCTTTGTATATATTTTCTGAATTTTCAATTTTATGTAATTTTGTTGATAAGATGACCAAAAATGATCCTTTATTTATAAATTCTTAATATATATTATTTTTAATATATCTTTAAAATGATGATTTTTGTTTTAAGCTCTAAATTTTTAATATAAGTTAATTTTACGCGTGAGTTACACTTGGCTTCTCAAGAAAAATAACTAAAGAGATATCATTGATCTCAATTCGAAAAAATCCTTCATAAGCTTCAATTTTAATAAGACTCTCATAAGCCCTCTCTTGATTTTGATATTATGGCATATGAAATAAAAAATGTAGTAGTAGAAGATAGACTATATTATTTTATTTTCACTTAATATTTAGCACTTGTATTGAGGTTCTATTATAGTCATATTCGTCATTGAAAAGTTTCACATTCAAGGGGTAAAATATTCTCGAATAGTAATGACTAACTTCATACCTAAGGAGACTCAAATTTAAAATTTTAGAGTACTTACTATTTCACCACAACCCTTATTGATGAAATGGACTATAACATAGCAAATGAGATATTTCTAAAAAATGAGAAATTTTCAAGAAACCTCTTGAAATTGGACCTTGTGAGTTTGATGATTTTTGTTAAGAGAGGTTTAGTATTATTTACATGTGAATCTAGAGTTATTTTTATTATTGCTATTGTTTTGAGCAAATTTCTAAAATTTGAGGCTTAAAATCAACTATGTCCCTTTCATAATATATTAAGGACTATGTATGTCAAAGGAATATATCATTAGGGAATATTATTGTCATTTTCAATTACATTAATAATTTTTTTTTTTGTTATTTTCTTGATGAAATTACATAAAATTAAAAGTTAAAAGAATAAATATACAAATAAATCACACGCCGAGGCTGATAAAATTACAAGATTATTTTTAAAATGAAATTTTAAATTTTCTCTGCTGCTACTTATATATATTGGAATAAAGTTCAAGTTTTATACTATATTATAGTCTTTATTTAACTATACTCACGAGTCGTGAGTCTGGAAAACTCAAATAGTATATGATGGTTTTATAATTTATTAGCACATCCATGAATTTATGAATAATTTAATTAATTCGTGAAATATATTAAATTGGTTGAGCGATGGTTAATTGGTTAGCGTTAGTTAATTTTGTTAAAATTGATTTTAAAAAATCTCGAAAACATTATAAATAAAAGATATGTAAGATTCAAAAAAATAAATAAAAGCACAATTTAAGATTTTTTTTTGTTCACGTGCTAAATATGCAAATGATTATAATGCATTGATTGTTTAAAAATGTGAAACATTGGAAAGGAATCAGACAGATAATATTAAGTACCGTATAAATAATATAAAAAGGTGAAATAGGTAGACAATCAGGGTGTGTTTGGCAGGGAAGAGAACATTTTTTGAAAAATATTTTTTAATTTTTTTATGTTTAATTGGTTTAAATCTTTGAAAAATATTTTCCAAATCAACTCATTTTTCTCAAATTTAAGGAAAATGACTTCCCTCGCAAAATTAAGAAAAACATTTTTCAAAACTCTACTTCATTCTTTAATTTTTTTTCTTATCCTACCCGATCCTCACCATTCAAAAAAAATAAAAATAAATTTTTTAAATTTCAAATATATTTTTATCCCTACCCCAAACCAGCCCCCCCCCCCCCCGCCACACAAAGCCACCCCTCCCTCGCCACCCCAATCAAATTGTAAAAAAAAAATCTAGATCAGATCTCAGGATCGGATTTTCGAACGGTCATCAGGGTCTTGTCCTAATTTGAGTGTCGGGGTCGGGACCTATATCAATTATCGGGGTTGATTTTCGGATCATAAATTATTTTCCTAAAGAGTATTTTTTTTAGTTTCAAGCAAAAAATAAAAGATATTTTCTGAAAAATAATATTTTTCATTTACCAACCAAATATTAAAAAATATTTTACAGAATTTTTTTTCTACTCACCAACTAAACATGAGAAAATAAGTTAGAAATCTACTTATTTTCCAAGAAAACATTTTTCGTGTAAAACATTTTCCTTCATACCAAACACACCCTCAATTTAGCTTGAATGATTTTCATATGGACATTTCAATTGAGACTAATAGCTACTAGGCACATGTTACAACAATAACACCAACAGAATCATTAAAAACTTGCAAAGTTGACATGAAAAAAAGTAGAATATACGTAAATCTTATTCTATCTAATAAAAATGGAAAGATTATTTTTAAAAATAATTTGGGTATACTTTTTAAGAAATTTACTCATTCTTAAAAAATAAAAGATGTTTTCACTAATTTTATTTTAATTAAGTAATATCTAATATGATTTTTTTAGTTATATAACACATCACGTATTTAAACAAGACTAAATTTAGAAAATAATATTAATACCTTTTTAATTATATAATAGTACTTGTTTTGAATTAAAATAAAAGCTAAACATACTAAACATAATATGAACAGGAAGGTGTAGATAAATTCTTACATAAAAAAATGCATATTAATTTCAATTGATAAATTATTATTTGATTTTTTATTTCTATGACCGATCCAATACATTATACATGTGTCAACATTGTCATTAATAAATCGTTTGGTAGGATATGAAGTACTTATTATAAAAAATAATATACTATGTATTAGATTTAATATTATTTCCTCATTTGATATTAGTGATTTTGACTTAACACATCTCTTATTATAAAAAATAATATACTATGTATTAGATTTAATATTATTTCCTCATTTGATATTAGTGATTTTGACTTAACATATCTATTATATTTTGTATTATCTCTAATCATAGCAAATCATGAAAAGAACTTCTCATCATTGAATCAACTTGAATCAATCGATTTTAAAATTGAATATCAAAATTTAATACATGTGTGATTTAGCCTTATTTGACTTAATTGACTCAAAACTCACGCTTAATCACAATACACCTCATCACACCCAACTCCAAAGTCCAAAGGTAACACAAATGTCATTAATGGATCGTTTTATTATAGAAAATAATATACTATATATTAAGTTTAATATTATTTGATACTAGTATTTTTGACCTATATATAATTAAGATGTACATTATATTCAATATTATCCTAATATATAAGGAATCATGATAAAAACTGCATCAATTTAAATTAATTGAGTTTGAAAATAAATATAAATCTAATATAAATATGATGTAATTTCACTTGACCCAAACCTCAAGCTGGTAACATAAATGTCACAGCAAAACCGAAACTGAAAATAATACAGCAAACAAGTATAGCTCTCAACACCATCTGAGAGAGAGAAAAAAACTCACCATTATACACGCATTCGCACACAGTAGAAGGTGAAAAATCATGAAGGAAGAAGCTATAAGCTCTTCCCATGATCCTCAATTGCCGCCCAAATCATCGTCTCCTCCCCCTATCCCTACACCTGCTGCTAGGTAAACCCCAAAACCCTAGCTTTTCAACATTTCCCCCAAATTTTTTGATTGCGTTTGTGCTTTGAGCTTATTGTCTGCTGTAGCTTTTAATTTGTCGCTTTAATCTGGTTCTAGGGTTCAAAATTCGAGCAATGCTGTTCGGAATTTTAATCTGTCTGGTTAATTATGAGAACAAAGATTTATAGGTCAACCCCTTTTAAGTCTACTTGCCACTCAGAGAAATTTCTATGTGGAGCATACGCTTGTTCATTAATTTGTTCTGTTAGACTTATATTTTTACTTTGTTCTTTTTTTGCTGTAGTAAGTTATACTCATTTAGAAATGTTACCTGTTTCAAAAAAAGTTATACTCATTTAGAAATGTTACCTGTTTCAAAATAAGTTATACTCATTGAGAGCTCTGCTTGTCTAGTTGTTGTATTTATTAATTACCTTACTGGTTTGATTCTTGATGCTTCATTCATGCGGGCTGGTGACATTTCTCTGTTTTTTTTTTAAGCATAAATGGTGAATTCTACAGTTTGGAGTAGTGTAGTATTTGTTTGTCTTAGTATGATTTCTGTGTGATTAACCAGGGTCTGAATAGAGTGGGATGTTTACAAAAGGAAGGTGTAGGCTTTTGTCTATGGGTTTTAAATGAACCCATAACTTCCGTCATGGAGTAT
The DNA here is from genome assembly GCA_035578085.1 of Solanum pinnatisectum. NCBI lineage: Eukaryota > Viridiplantae > Streptophyta > Magnoliopsida > Solanales > Solanaceae > Solanum > Solanum pinnatisectum. Next base: position 41,579,715 of record CM069082.1, on the reverse strand, counting down.
ATAGGATATTTATTTTATGAACTATTAAAATCATAACAGGTATATATCCGATTCCATAATTTTAACAGTACAATGAGTTCAATGTTGAGAATCTTAAAAGTTGAACCCATTAAATTTAATTACTAGATATGCCTCTGGATGTCTACAAACTTACAAAGGCTTAATATAGTACAAACCAATTAGTTTGGGATTAAGAAGCAGTTGATTTATGTATTGATCTTATTTCTGCATGAGATGTGTAGATGGATGGCCTTTTTCACACAAAAATGAAAAGGTGTAGATTAGAAGGCACTAGTCAAAGTTGATTGATGTCCTCCAACATTTTTAATCTGTTAGGTCAGAAGTGAATTAATAATTTAACTTTTCGATGCAGTTCTGTAGGGGCATCATCTCCTGCCGTTCCAACAAATGCTGGGGGCACAGATTGGTTTGCACAAGCACAGGGTTCAAAAGCAGCTTCACTTTCCCGTATTGGTTCACAGCCCATGTGGACTTCAGTGAGCAATAGTGCTGGTGGTTCTGCTCTAGGATCATCACAACCTTCATGTAGACCATGGGAAAGGGGTGATCTATTGAGGCGTCTGTCCACTTTCCAACCCACAAACTGGTTTGGGAAGCCTAAGGTCTGAATGAAAGATTCCTTTTGCATCATCTCTTAAGATAATTAGATGATCTGTCGAATCCTGCTTTTCCTAACCACAATACTGCCAAAACCAATATCTGTATGTTTCCATTTCCTGACCTGTTTTGCGTTTATGCTTATTGGGAGCTTGTTGCAGAAATTGCATGACATAGATAAGAGACACATTGTATGTAAGTTTGTCCCAGGGTTAGGATGTGGTGTATGAGCACAAGGATTTGAATAATTATGTTTAAGATTGTTTTTCTGATGAAGTAAGAAGTTTCATTAAAGGCATCAAGAAGATGCAAATAGATCCACAAAGGATTACAAAAGGTACAGTTAGATCCAATCCAAATCAGTTAAGCTATGCCCAGGAGCTAACAAAATCTAAAAACGGAACTGAGGAATTTAAAGTCATTCGGTGTAATGTAAGAGACATTTGGCTTATAGGGAATGAGTAGGAGTTCAATGCCATCAAAACATCTGCAATTCTTCTGTCCATACAACCCAAAAATGTTTGCTGGTATCATCTTCCTGAATTTTATGATGGCTTTACCAACTTTCCATCTGCCCCAACTTCCGATTGCTTTCTTCACATTTTTAATCATGACCCAACTAAGTCCATACAGCCCAAAAATTGTTTAAGATTGTTAACTAGGCGGCAGTGATGGAGCTACAGCTATAGTGTCCCAAGGGTGGTTCAACAAAGACCCTTCACCGGAAAATTATACCGTGTGTATAGGTCACATACCACTTTATATAAAGATATCATACATTTCAGTTATCGTATTATTTGTTGTTGCTGCTGTTCTTTTCTCCATTATTTTCGTCTTGGCTTCTTCACTATGGTAGTACTGTATTCCCTTTCCATACCTGCTTTGAAATGCTTTGCTTGAGCCGAGTATCTATCGAGAACAACTTCTATGCCTTCACTAGGTAGGGCTAAGGTTTGCGTACACCCCACCCTTCTAGACTCCATTTGGGGGATCACATGGGGTATGTTTTTATTTTGAACTCCCTTGACACAACTGAGAGAGGTACCCCAGTGGCCAAGGGTGTTCAAAGTGAGGTCGGGTGCACAGGTTTGATCCCGCGTTCAGCATTATCTGCCCACTTTTGTTTTCCCAAAACTGAACAAAAGTGGTCTTTTTACCTTGTGTATGAAATGGTCCTAGTTAGTCTGGGGAAGGGGAGAGTAGATGTATACCAAATACAGCCTTCTCTTCGCATTTCTGCATCAAAGCTGTTTACATTTTAGAACCCATGACTATAGGTTGTCAAAGGAGCAACTTACTGTTGTTTCAAGGTTCACTCCACATTAAAAAGGTGCATGATTCCATTGGTTCGAACAAATCCTTTAGCACTTTAAACTATTCACACGTGTTTAATGTGATTGTAGCTGTCCCATGACCCACATTGAAAGATAAAAGTATGCTCATTGCATATGCAAAGCCCATAAATAATATAATAAATTGTCGTACCTGTTAATAGGTTTAATTTTTTTTTTTCGGTTTCAAAAAAAAGTTTAAATGTTTTTTTTTTCTAACTATGAATGTGGTGTCCCCTACAATTTCCATTTTCCTTGTGCTTTATCCCGAGGGTTGAACATGACAATGTCAGCCCTTATTGCTTCTTTCCTTTGGTATTTCAATTTCATTTTTTCCTTTCTTACCAAATCATAAATTTTCGATCATGGTGAAGTACATACTTTGCACAACTTCTATACTGCAATTGTTGACGCAGGCTTCAAGTTCACTGGCTTGTGCTAGAAGAGGCTGGGTGAATGTGGATGTTGATACAATCGAGTGTGAAGCTTGTGGAGCTAATCTGAGATTCGTTTCTTCTGCAACATGGACCTCTGATGAAGGTGAATTCTTGTTTTCATTGACTATCAGGCTTTGTTGGTAGGTGTTTTAGTTAAAATTCTGCTTCACTAAGATACTTCTCAGAATGATTGAATTGCTGATGCCAGATATTGTGTTAAATTATTGTAAGGAGTATGACCAGTGCCAAGGAATCTGACATATTATTAATATTGTTTAAGAGGGTTCTACAATATGAAGTCTTTCTCATTTTTGATAGTCACCAGTCTGGACAACAGGGAATCTTCGGAATTTTACATTCAGTTGAGTTTTGGTCGTTAGAAGATGGTGTAGTTGGTCAGCAAGAAATCTAAACAAAACAGATAAGAACAAATCTTGGCTAACATCCTCAAAATATATCGATGAGATATCTGTGTCTTCTCTTCAGAATTTTCCTATTGTATATTTGAGGGGGGGAGAGTGAGAGCATTGTATATAGAAAATATTGTGGAATCTTGCAAGAATTGTTTTCTTTTCTCTCTTCTCCTACTTATATTCTTCTAGTTGTTCTCTTTCTTTCTAAGTGCTCTTAAATTCTGCTTATCTCTGTTTTTGCTCTTCTCATTATTTTTCCAGTCTCAGTACAGCTCTAAGGAAGTCTTTTTCTCAACAAAGTATCTCTCCCATTTTAGCTCATTCTGTCCCTGATGCGTATAAAGTCCAGCTGTAGGAGAAGTTGTTTCCCTAAGTTAATCTTAAATGCAAGATCCAACTTTCAGTTGCATTGAACCCAAGGATCTTTTCTCTGTCGTTTTCTGAGTTATTCATGGTGATACTTCAATGAAACTCCGTTGTGTAAATATCTGGTTAACTTTCTGTTTTGTTTGTTTGGGAATATTTTGCAATATTATTTCCTTTTCATATTGGATATGTTAGATTCAGCCATTCTGTTATAGGAATGAGGCATTGCTAAAGCCTTTTTCATCAAGGAAAGAGTTCAGTTGGAAGAACTCTTAGGTGGATCGTTATACATGAATGATCAAGATAATGTGTAGCTTGCTTTCAGCTCTACCTAGGATTTTAGTGCAAGAAACATTCATCATAAGGGCATTACTTGGTTCAGAAAGTAAAATGTATTTTGTATAATACTTACCCTGTATTATATGCATACTTACCCTGTCCATTTCTCTTTGAGTTCAGTGTTTAATAATGGGAATTTAAATAATGCTAGTTTGTAAGTTTATTTTGTACTTTAGGAAGCTACATAATTCAACTGGCCGACAATAGCATATGGGCAATTGCAGATTACTCCTTGTTTATTCACCTTTTTGTGCAAAAATCATTTTGTTCATACTTTTCCCCCTTTTCAGTGTGATCTGTTTAGCTCTCCATAATTTCTGTTAGTGTGGGATAAAGTTGCTGTAAATAACAGTTTGCTTCTGTTCTTATTACTCCTATGCAAGGAAGTGGATATAGTTTTCTGCTAGCCCCCACCCCCAAGTATGTATGAACAGAAGTAGCTGTAGCAGCTTTTGTTGTTGTTTGGATTTATACTAACCAATTTTTTGTGCCAATTATGCTGGAAGAGCAGGACCATACGAACTGTATTCTCACCTTTTTGCAAAGATAAACCATATTGGAAGAGAAGAACCTAGTTATGCTTGATACTTTATCATATATCATTATTATACTTCCTTTTAATGTGTTCGGTTTCTATGATAAACTTTGGTATCATCAGTGTGTGTAGTAAAATTGTTGCTTCGCACATTTTGAGTGAACTTTTCTCATTTGTTAGTTATTTTTGATAGCTGATATCGCGGGGGAAGAATTTGCAAAGAAACTTGATGAAGGGCACAAGGCCACTTGTCCTTGGAGAGGAAACAGCTGTGCAGAAAGCTTGGTCCAGTTCCCTCCTACACCACCATCAGCCTTAATTGGTGGTTATAAGGATCGATGTGATGGATTGCTTCAGTTTCCTTCACTTCCAACTGTGGCTGCATGTGCAATTGAGCACATCAAGGTCTCTCGAAGTTCAGAAATTGATCGCCTTCTAGCTCAGTCGCAGGCTTTTGGTGGGATGGAACCCATCTTTAGGTTAGAGATTATGTCAGGAACTGAAACCGACATAGACGATGTCTTCCTTGTATACTCTCGTGTAAGAGACTCATTTCATTTAAATTGCTTAATATTATCACTTTGTTATTGAGTTCTGAATAAATAGAAATTCTTTGCAATTTAGGCCAATAAGTTGATAAGCCTGTGTGGATGGGAACCGAGATGGCTTCCAAATGTCCAAGACTGTGAAGAACATTCTGCTCAATCAGCTAGGAGTGGGTACTCTATTGGTCCCACAAAATATCACACTTCTCTGCAAGATTTTGGCCATGGAGAAAATGTATTGCCTTCTTCAAAGAAAAAAGTTCATAGTAAGAACGAAGCTGTGGGTCCCAGGTCTAAAGGTGAATCTAGGTCACCTTTATTGGATTGTAGTTTGTGTGGAGCCACCGTGAGAATCTGGGACTTCCTCACTGTTGTCCGTCCTGCTTGCTTTGCTCCAAATATCAACGATATCCCTGAAACAAGCAAGAAAATGGCATTGACACGTGGAGTAAGTGCTGCTAGTGGAATCAGTGGGTGGGTTGCTGCTGATGGTGTGGAAAAGGAACAGACAGAGGACCTTGATGAGGCTGCAACAAATGAAGTGGGAAGGTCTTTGTCAAATATAGGAGTAGATCTGAATCTCACAATGGCTGGTGGATTATCCTCTTCACAGGTGAACATGGATGCGAGGCCTGAACAATTCCAAGATGCCCATAAACGAAGATATCCAGTTACGGGGCAACCTTCGAGCAGTGAAGTTGGTGGTCAAGCAGCTTCATATGAATCCCGAGGCCCTAGTTCTCGCAAACGAAACTTAGAGGAAGGTGGAAGCACGGTTGACAGGCCACAATTGCCTGTACAACCAGCCGATAGTGTTGAAGGCACTGTGATAGACCGTGACGGAGATGAAGTAAATGATGGTAGTCAGTACTCAGCTGGCCCATCAAAGCGTCCATGCCAGTCTGATGCCTTCGGGACCCACCATACTTCATATGGCAAGGATTCGTCAGGTGCTGGTCCTAGCCTGTCACTTGGTTTTGAGATTGGTACAGGTGCTCCCAAAGACGATACCTTTGGCCGAAGACACGAACAGCTAATTGGTGTGCCCTCTACTCGAGACTCAACACATGTTTCATCTGTTATTGCAATGGACACTGTTCACAGTACAGATGATTCGATGGAAAGTGTTGAGAATCTCCCCGGAGATTTTGATGATGTTGATTTCCCTTCTACATCTATGTTAAGAAGTGCAGACCCAGTGGAAATTTCAGAATTGAACTACAGTAACCAAGCACAACAGAGTACTTGTCCAGCTGTGGTCAGAAGTGCTGGTGAAATGGGTGTTAGTAGCACAAATGATGAAGAAGTCGTGAATGCTGATACTGCCACTGCCAATGTGAGGGATGGCCCTAGCTTTGGGATCAGTGGAGGAAGTATTGGAATGGGTGCTAGTCATGAAGCTGAAATCCATGGGACAGATGCTTCAGTGCACAGAGCAGATAGCGTCGCTGGTGAGGTAGAAGCAGTTGCTGAAATTACTGAAAATCAGGGGCAAACTGGTGAATTTGCTCCAGATCCAGGGCTAATGGGTGACTATGTCCCTGAAGAAGTGGACCGTGGAGATCCTAATGGTGATAGTCAAGATCTGACATCTCGTTCAGTGGGAAGGGCTGATAGTGGCTCAAAAGTTGTTGGCTCCGCCAAAGCAGAATCCGTTGAAAGTGGTGAAAAGAATTGTCATGTGCAACCTATGCTCCCGAATAGTCCACACCCTTCTCTTTCTTGCAATGCTGTTGTATGTTCCGTCCATGAAGCATCCAAAGAAGAAGTTACCCAAAATAATGCACCAGCTACTGATGATTGTGGATTCGTTGAGTCAGACTATATGCTTGCTAATGGGACAGGTAACCTTCATGCTTGATTTTCAGGGTATCAGTGTCTACTGTATGTTACTACCTCCCTTCTTTCTCTCAAAAGACTTGTTTGAATGTACGTGCAAAAGCACCTTGTATTGATTAAAAGAGTTGCAGCTACACTGGAAAGTTTCTATATTCTGGTAAGTATCTCATCTCTCGTTAGATGCTAACATCACAAAATAGACTTCATTCAGCTTGGAATAGGTAAACTCATATTCAGGTAAACTGCTGGTAATGTTTCATACTGATGCTAACTGTGATTGGAATCAGCACATCTCGGGTGTAACTTTACATGGAATAAGGCATTGTTTACCTTTCTTGATATTCCTTGATTGAGACTTCACCTTTTTCCATTTTAGGCATCATTGCTTTTATACTTTTAAATGCTATTTTTTATTCTTTTATTCAGGTTTTACTGATTTGGTTATTCATAGCTTGCTGAAATGATGAAAATGAATGTTATTCAGGGCCTCCTATTGGAGAAAGCAACTATGAAGAAGCTGTTGAATTTGATCCAATTAAGCATCATAATTTTTTCTGTCCTTGGGTTAATGGGAATGTTGCTGCTGCTGGCTGCAGTAATAGTGGCAGTTCCTCTTCCAACAATGGTGCTATTGCTCTCTGTGGTTGGCAGCTAACATTAGATGCTTTGGATTCTTTCCAGTCACTTGGACATGTTCCAGTCCAAACTGTTGAATCTGAATCGGCTGCATCTCTGTACAAGGTAGTTGATTTTGCACATGGTATTCCCAGCAATAACAATTCTTTTTGTAGGCTTTGTGAAGGAGGAGTTTTCTTTTGTTGTTTCTAATATGACGTGGGTTTAAAATTCTAGTGTTGTTAATTTGCTAGATATCTTAACTTGATGTATGAGCTTGATTGTTAACAGATGAAAAAAGGAAATATCATGTTTTGCAGTATCATGTGCTGACCTGAAGCTTTCCCCTGCCAAGTGATTGCTTTCACAAATAACAAGTTCTCTGGAAATCGTGTCGCTAGACTCAAATCTCCGTTTCTTTTTATCTGTATCTAGATTAAAATCTTGTATGTTTTCTTGAAAGGATGTGGAAAAATTTCTTCCCATAGTCCTCTCAGACCACAGTGTTTGTCGTCTCTTTGAATAACCACCCCTTTCAATTTTATAGATCCAGGGGAGTTCATTTCTTTTTGGTCCGTTGTTTTTCAATCAATTCTTGCTTTCTGAGGCCAAGTATCTGATACAAAATTTTGCAGGATGATCATCGTGCACCAGGTAGGAAACTCTTGGCGCGCCACTCTTTTAGCAAACATCATGGACATAACTGAATAACTAGGCGTGAGACTTACAATCTGGTATAATATGTTGCTTGTGTTCTTCTTATGACATTGAGATCCTTTACTGTTTTACTGCATCATTTGGTGGGTATAGCTTATTACATTAATCACTACCCACCAGTAACAGCCTTAATTGAATTGGTTGAACACACAATATGCTGCTATAAATTGAGTTCAAACTGGTAGCCTGGTCGTATATTCTAACATGGAGCCTGTCTCTCTTAGCCTATAGAATCCTCTAGAGTTCATTGGTCTAAAGAAAAGTATCCCCAATAATGAGAGAGTCAATTGATTTAGTATACCTGAGTCAAGCCTATCATTTTTTTTTTTGTTGCTGGAGGTACTTAGGTGATTTTATGACTGACACACCAATCTAATACCAATTAGATAGTGTTTGAGAAGGCGTTGCTTCATGTTATTTGTACCATATTTGACTGTTTTTTCCTTCTTTGATCAGGGCTTGGACCAGCAATGTTGACGTACCCCACTGGTCAGCTTTGCAGTGTTTGTCAATATACATCAAAACTGTTTTCTTTCATGGTGGCTGATTGTTGTCTCACTGAAGTTGAAATTCTGTTACAGCTGGTTATATATGTGGAGTTGTGAAAGGATATTCTAACTATATTCTGGATTTTCGTGGATTCCCTTGCTTCCTTGCTTTTCTTAGTTCGAACTATTAATAATGCCTCGAAGGAAGAGGCTGATAAAGTTGAGTATACTTTTCTTTTTAATGATTTAGTAGGTTTGGCTTTTCAGACATCCTGAAATTTGAGAGGATGAAGTTGAGCGAGTAATTCTGTTAACTTATAAATGCTCAAGCCCTATTTATATGAAGCATTTGGCCAGCTTAGACTCCTTAAAACTTGATTTATTTCTAAACTTACCGTATTTAGACGTGGCCATCCTGATGCTGTTAGTGATGTTTCTTTTGAGATGCAGTTGGATAGCATACTTGGTCCTTGATCCTAAGGATTTACAAGTATTTTCTTGGTTGATTTCGAGTCTTTGCATCAGAGGACCTGCTCTTTGGTGTTGGATTTCGATCTCACCTTTACAAAACTTAAAGATTTCCTTTGTCCTAATTGGTTTTGCAATTTCACTTATTGAGGGTAAATTTAACACATTCTTAAAGCTAAATCAAAAATTATTTTCATGTGTTAATGTCCACTCTTCAATTCTTCTAAGCTTTACTTTCACGTGTTAATCCATTCGACTTGATTGGGTGCAATTACAACGTATCTTGAGGGGAAACATGAACCTCTACTAATTCTATATTTTGAGGTCCGCCTACACAATTATCAGATAATTATATCTATCAAGACTTGGATAAATAGAAATATCACTTGGTATTTTTTACCTTTGATAGTATTCGTACTGGAAACCTCATATGCTCTCAACCTACTTTATTGACCTCCACACCACACTATTGGGTAAATAGAAATTGCTCTCCTGAATTTGTTTGAAGTATATACTTTGAGAGCCGTTATCTACTCTCAGAGATTCAAATTCAAAACCTTTGATGGAACAGTAGAGTCGCCTAATATCCGTGTTGGTACAAAGTAGTAGGATATCTAATGGAATAGTAAATGTTCAATACAGCTGACTCAGACATCACCATTATCCACCTTTCATATGACACATATCTATCTACGCTAACTTACAACTTGATAGAAACCTCTTGCTAAGATTTCATTGTTTCCCTTGTTTACCCATCCACCACCAACATCAAGAACAAATTTACAAGAAAACTTCTGGGACCAAAGAATGATTTGAAGGTCACAAATTTACCAAATATGATATTTCAAAACAAACAACATCCTTCTCATGAAGAAAAAAAAAAAGAAAAAGTAAAGCAACATCCTTGATTGTACCTAATCATCTAATTTATTAGTATCTGCCGTGTACATGATATAGTAAAACCAACAACTAAACTAAGAGGGATCAGTTTCAAAATCTCAATAGCTAGCAATCTCAATTCCCCCTTTGTTGTTGTACGACCCAACTGGTGCATCATACTTGCTAAAAAGCCGATAAGACGAAAGCAATGAAAGCCCTGCATAACAAAGGCTCACTACAAAAGTGATGGACACAGATGCTGTAGCTTTGTGGCAAAAACTTCCAAATGAACCACATGATTTACTCCATGTAACTGCTGTATCCCCTTTATATGCTAAATACATCACCTCCGTCGATACAGCTCCAGCAGCCAGTATTGCATATGTCAATATCTACAAAACAGAAGTGAAAGCAGAGCGGGTTCTGTAAGTTCAATTGAACCTTATTCCTTTTGTCTCGAACTATATTTACATACTGACAAAATGATTCAAAATGTGTACATAGATTGAGACTGAGATCACAATAGCAGAACCTGATCAAGGAGGAAGAAAGTCCAGGCTCTAGACATCGTTATGGGACGAGGTACAACTGCTACAATTGCTGATAGAAGTGAATAACCTGCACAAATTCCATTTGCATGTACTAAATATCTGCAGTAGATTCAACAATTAGGTTAATTTTCCCCAAAAATTCACAAATTTCTTCAATTAGTTGACAACTAAAACTTAATTTCCACAATTTTCCAATGAATAACAAGAGAATTTAAGCTCTATGCATCGACAGGTTAAAAAACAGTTACATAATCAGATCACTTGTAAAGTAATTTCAATTAAATCATGATGATAAAGTTTAGTAATATTCCCAATTCACCCGCTATTACTAAGAGAATCATTGTAAGATCCTTTTCTCCTTATTATAATATGCTTTAAACTCTCGATATCGCACTATTTTATTGTTGTTTTTGCTTTTGTTTCTTGTTATTCATTGTTTCCATTTTTTTTGCCTGAAGCCGAGAATCTTTCGAAAATCGAAAATAGCTTTTAAAATCTGTGTATATTCCAATCTGGAGATTGTTATAATATGCTTGAACTCAGGGGTAGTTCCGTTTAATTTAGGACTACCGCCTGAGCGACAAGGTGGATGCCCAACAACACTAGACCACATGTAATATTAATGTCACAATTAAATAGCATTGGCATCTCAACCATAAACGATGCCAACCAGGAATCGACAGAAGAGAAGATGAAAAAAAGATAATTACCTGAAGGTTCCAAGGTCAGAGTAAGTAATGGAACCATACTCATTAGTTTGTTGATTTTTGAGCATAATAACAAGAGCAACAACACAAAGCCCCATAGGCAACAAACGCAGCATAGTCTCAGCTGTTCTCATACTGCTACTGTTTTCATTGTCATCTTCTAATTCTCTCTTTTGTAGTGGAGTACTTCCAGCCATATTTGTACTACTACTTTTCATTATGTAATATTGTACTCTCTTTGGCCTTTTGCTTTCTTTTTTTCTTTCTAAGAAATGATTTTATGGTAGGGTGAATGATAGGTAGCACTACTACTACTTATGAATAATGGAACATAGCTAATTAAAGGGTGTTGGGGTAGTTGGAAGCATTAAAATGGATCAATAAAGATTGCCACACTTTTCCATGCAAGCCAAAAAATAAAGGCCATCAAAGTGATGGATAACTATCATCCTTCCCTAATTTCTCAACTATCTCTCTTTCTTCTGATCAAATTTGAATTTGCGCCGAAAGCTCCTATAAGTGACTCCATATTCAGAAAAACTTGATTTCAAAACATCTGATTAAAAAATGAAATAGTATTTACTATTCCATCACTATTTATCTTTCTTCATTTAGTGTGTGTGTCCCTACACTGAATTCTTTGGGAATAGATTCAAGAACCAAGTTTTTGCCACATGTACAAGTGTGAGCCCTCCAAGATATATAAATCCATGAAATAAGAAAAGGGTCCCCAAATAAAGATCGTGATGCATCAAGAGAAATTATTTCCGCAAGAGAGGGGAAGTTGTAAATTAACACTTTTACCAACAAAAAATGTAATTTTCAATTTATTTATACCAAAATGATAAAATTACACTATTTTTTTCTTTCTAATATTGGTATTGTCTGTTTGGATATTTTTTATTGTTATAACGAAATGTTATAATATAACAAAATTGAATTGACACGTTCAAACAGATGCGGTGGGTGCGGAGGAAAGGTGTTGAGCTAGACGTGGACGGAACGTGACCAGACTCAAATTCTGTGCTACAAGAATGGCAAGGGTGTGTTTGGGCACAAAATTTTCTTCAACGAAAAATTACATTGCGATTAAAATTATAATTTTCATTATAATTTTCATTACAATCTGTAATATTTGCTTAGATAGTATTCTCGAAACAATATGCTTTGTGCTAATCAAGTAGGAGTACTATTAGATAAATAAGAAAATAACTTTTTTTGTAGAAAATTTTGCTCTAATCATTCATTTGAAAAGGTTTTGTTTTAGCAAACAGTTGTAGTAAAGCACAACAAATTAACTGTATCAAGTCACTTTAATGAATGTTTTAAGGTCCCCCTTTTTTTTCCATATAATGTCACCATTGTGCCACCTTGAATCAACTAGTACTCTATGAATTAATTTATGGATGCATTATGAATTACAACGTCTTTCTTTAATTCAAAATTAATATTATTAAACGACCTATTTATTAACCAAGGACCATTTCAGTGATCAAACATGCCCTGGTGGTCCATCTAGGTGACTCAACATGCCCTTGTGGACCAATCTTTAACCCTCTTGAATTTGGAAAAAGATCTAGATGAGAAGTCCATGAAGAATTTGAAACTCATGGAGTTTACATGATCTCATGTTTTACTTTTTATTAGTTTGAACTCAAGAACTAGTGAAGTTCCAAAATGTTGATAGCGCGTTTTAATTTATATGACACAATTAAATTTTTTAGAGTAAATCAAGATTTTATATTGCCTTTTCAATATTTAAGTTGTTAATTATTACTTATGATTGAAAGCATACAAATTCTAGAAACTAATTATGTTGAAAGGAGACGAATTCTAGATACTAATCATTATATTATAAAAGATATAATATTATCCCTGGCCGGGATGTGACCCAAATACTTATTAATGTATGACACACTTGCTCAAACTAACACTATTATTATTCCATCCATTTTAATTTATGTGAAACATTTTGAATATTAGGATTCAAACAAGTCTATCTTTGATCGTATTTTTTCATATATTTTTTAAATAATTTGGATTGTCAATTATTGTGACTTATATTACTTTTTACATAGTTTACAAATATATCTATTTCATTTTCAAAAAAATGAAGATTTCATGTGTAAATTTCCAATCAAACTTAAAATGTTTGACTCACGAAAAACGAAATGTGTCACATAAATTGAGGCATAAAAAGTATTATTTATATGTTGAAGAAAAATCAAAGTCCAAAGCATGATAGTAGCAAATTAAATTCGAGTCATACATAACATTGAATCCATCTGTATCTCGTCTTTGTGGTTCAAATTTCTAGGCTTCTTGCCTTTTTCTCGCCAAGCGAGATTACGTTTACATGTCCAAAATGTTTCTAACTCTAAAACAATATCTTAAAATTCAAAGTTAGAAAAACAAAATACTAGAAAAATATCATGTAATTCGAACTTATATAAGTGAAATTTCATAATATTATCCTAAAGTTTGAGTTGCAACTTGCAATAATCCAAACTCCATGCAAATGCTTGGAGTTTGGACTGCAAAAGTGAGAATCGTGTAGTTCAAACTTCATGAAAAAGTGGAGAAGATAATGTATCGTGTCACTATCGCTTTCAAACAAAGATTTTATATATAAAACTTCAGGTAAAAAAGTTTTATAACTAAAAACTAATCCTTGTCAGTATTATTATTACCATCCAATTGTCTTATTCTTCAATGCTATTATAACATGAAAGCAGTTTTTTATTTCGGTTATTGTTATTATCTCTTGTTACGGTTCTTTTCTCCACTATTTTTTATATGAATCATTCACTATTGTATATCCTTTTCTTACTAATTGTTGTCATGCTTTACTCGAATCAAGGGCGTAACTATGGCCACTCCAGGGTGTTCAACTAGATATCCTTCGCCGGAAAATTAAATTGTATATATATGTCAAATTCTACATTTAAATGATAAATAGTTAAAATTGGACACCCTTGACAAAAGTTATGCCTTTGGCGTAGTGACAATGGGTGTCTAATTGAATGAAGGATATCCGCTCGAACCTCAAATAGCGCAATATTTTTTTTGACAACCACACACAATTATTCTTGAACACCCTTCATAAAATCTCTGACTCCGCCACTAACTCAAATCGAGGATTATCCGAAAGTAGCTCTCCATCTTTACCAGATAATGGTAAAACTCTAGTATATTATTGAAGGTAGAGGCCATGCATGGGAAATTACAAAAAGTGGCCAACCCTCGGCTTGTAGTTTGTACAAGAAAATTGAAGGTGCATGGGGAAATAAAAGGCCCATGGGCTTTAGCAAAAAAATAGCCCATCACATTTCTCAAATTACGTAATGAATTACCCTTTTGTCCCTCAATGTATGTAGAGGAGCTTAGATCTACCGAATTTTCCATAGGCATCATCAATCAGTACAATACAACAAGATCTAAAAAAAACCTGATTGCTACTCACGCGATAGTAGGTCCACACATATAACACGCGCAAACGGTTTTTATTGGCAAAGTCCCCAGTGCCCTCTGGATTTCACTTCACGATTCTCATGCTTTTCCCCTTTTCTTCCAAATCTCCGTCGACTCCACCGTCATTTCTCACTTTTCCGATCACTCGTCCACTCGCCGGTAAACAATTCATTCATTATTTATTGTGCTAGTTATAGATCTAGTTCAATTAATGTTACGAGTATTTATTTTCATTTCTGTAGTATTGTATTAATAGCGCCGGAAAACTTTATGTAGTATACAGAAACGGATCTAGGATTTAATTTATTAGCTGCAGAGGCTACCACTAGTATAACTTAATGAAGATTATGGATATGTTAATTTGAGTGAAGACGGCGGTGTGTGTGCACTCGCTGCAACGAGGTGGATCTGTTCATGTTAGCATTAGATTTGAGTTATTGTAAGTTGAGTTATTTCTGGATTTATTTTTCTTCTGATTCTTCTCTAGCGTTTAGATCTTATGTGTAGAATGATTTGAATAAATGATTGTTTGTTTTTCGTTTTGAATCATAAATTAATGTTAAGAGTAGAATTAATGCGTAGAATGATTTGAATGAATAATTCAATTAATGTTAAAGAGTATTTATTTGCATTTTTGCCGTATTCTGTTGATATTCGGAGAACTTTATTTAGTAATACAGAAGTGGATCTAGGATTTTAATTTACTTACTATTAGTTTTTAATTATTTCTTTTACACTGAGTGAGGGCATAGGGTAGAAAATGTATATCGCTTAATAACAATTATGAATATGTAATTGGAGTGAAGACAGCCGTGTGAGTGCACTCTCTGCAACGCAGTGGATCTGATCGTGCTAGCATTAGATTTGAGTTTTTGTTCGTTGAGTTATTTCTGAGTTTCATTTTCTTCTCTGGCGCATAGATCTTGTGTGTAGTTAGATTTGAATGAATGTTTTTTGCCCTTTTTAATCATGAATTCGATATGTTAATTTAGTAAGGATTGGATTATTTCCACACTAACTATTTATTTGGAATAGTGAGTGCGGACGTGGTATAAAAACATGATTTTAAAAAAAGAAGAGTTGAGTTGTACTTGTTTAGCATTGGTGCACTTTCACTTGCTGTAGGTGGATCTATGGCTGCCTAGTACAACCATTTGGTTGCCGTTGTACTACTAATATTGGTTGGGTTTGGGTTAGAGTGCTTTGTCTTGCTTCTTTTTTCATTTTCTTCTGGTTCTCTAGCTTCTAGATCTTGTGTGTGTTTAGTTGCATAATGAGTAATTAACTTACTGGCAAATACAGTAGGTATGGTAATACATGCGAGTTTCAGTTAAGATGTTCACCAATATGATCAGTGTGATACAAATTTGTTTCTTACTCCAAGGGCCTGAATTGGTGTTTATATCTGCATTTTAGTCTATGGATGAAGTAATTAGATATTACATTGATTGACATTAATGCTAGTAGATATATCTCTATTCTCGTAGCTGGTAAAACTTTCCTTTTCCATAATCTCTATGGCTCTTGCTTGTTTCACCGCTCAATCATACTTCCAAATAAATAAAGTAAAAGTAGTATAAGTGATATAAATGTGAGGTGTAAATGTCCATCATCTTTAGGTGGAAACATAATATTTTCTAATTCTTCATTTTTCATTTATCAAGCTCAAGAAAGATCACCAACACTTTTTTTTTTAATCTCAGAGTTCTTGGAATAATCTACGAAGATCTTGCATTTTTTGGTTAGATCAAACTAGTTTTCAGGCGACCGGTATTTTTGTTGAGCAATGGCTTCCCCATTGATCTCAACAAGGAGATATTGGGCTCTTTTCGTCTATGTTGTTCTGGTTTCTCATGCCAGTAATGGTTTTTATCTTCCTGGAAGCTACATGCGTACATATTCACCAAATGAAGAAATCTTAGTCAAAGTGAATTCATTGACTTCGATTGAAACTGAACTTCCATTCAGCTACTATAGTCTTCCTTACTGCAAGCCTCCAGGCGGAGTCAAGAAAAGTGCTGAGAATCTAGGAGAGTTGCTCATGGGAGATCAGATTGACAACTCCCCCTACAGATTTAGGATGAATGTCAATGAGTCTATTTACCTGTGTACTACTCCGCCCCTAAATGAGCATGAGGTAAAGCTGTTGAAGCAGAGGACCCGTGATCTATATCAGGTTAACATGATTTTGGATAATTTACCTGCTTTGAGATATGCCAACCAAAATGGGCTCAAAATTCAGTGGACTGGGTTTCCAGTTGGCTACTCACCACAAAACAGTAACGATGATTACATAATCAACCACCTTAAATTCAGGGTTTTAATTCATGAGTACGAGGGTGCTGGAGTTCAGATAATTGGTACCGGTGAAGAAGGTATGGGTGTCATTTCAGAGACTGATAAGAGTAAAACATCTGGTTTTGAGATTGTTGGTTTTGAGGTGGTTCCATGCAGTGTCAAGTATGAGCCAGAAAAGATGACAAAACTCCATATGTATGACAACACTTCGTCAATAAGTTGTCCACTGGAGCTTGACAGGTCTCAAATAATAAGAGAGCAAGAAAGGGTGTCTTTCACTTATGAGGTTGAATTTGTTAAAAGTGATATTAGATGGCCATCTCGATGGGATGCTTATCTGAAGATGGATGGTGCCCGAGTCCATTGGTTCTCAATTCTCAACTCTTTGATGGTAATATTTTTCTTAGCTGGTATTGTTTTTGTTATCTTTTTGAGAACAGTTAGAAGGGATTTGACCAAGTATGAGGAACTGGATAAAGAGGCTCAGGCACAGATGAATGAGGAGCTTTCTGGTTGGAAGCTTGTGGTAGGTGATGTTTTCAGAGAGCCAAATCACTCGAAGTTACTGTGTGTGATGATTGGAGATGGGGTTCAAATTACTGGAATGGCAGTTGTCACTATTGTTTTTGCTGCATTTGGTTTCATGTCACCAGCGTCGCGAGGCATGCTGCTAACAGGCATGATATTGCTTTATCTTTTTCTGGGAATTGCTGCTGGTTACGTTAGTGTGCGTGCTTGGAGAACAATAAAGGGTACTTCGGAAGGTTGGAGATCGGTTGCATGGTCAACTGCATGCTTCTTTCCTGGGATTGTCTTTGTCATCCTCACTGTGCTGAATTTCATCCTTTGGGGAAGCAAGAGCACTGGCGCACTCCCCATCTCATTATATTTCATTCTCATATCGCTTTGGTTCTGTATTTCAGTGCCTCTCACCCTCTTGGGAGGACACCTCGGCACTCGAGCTGAGCCTATTCAATATCCAGTGCGGACTAACCAGATTCCTAGGGAGATCCCTGCACGCAAGTATCCCTCTTGGCTTCTTGTTCTTGGTGCTGGAACTCTGCCATTTGGAACCCTCTTTATTGAACTCTTCTTCATCCTCTCTAGTATTTGGCTTGGACGATTCTACTATGTTTTCGGTTTTCTGCTTATAGTCCTCCTCCTGCTGGTTACTGTTTGTGCTGAAGTTTCAGTTGTGCTCACTTATATGCACCTTTGTGTGGAGGATTGGATGTGGTGGTGGAAAGCATTCTATGCATCAGGTTCTGTTTCTCTATATGTGTTCCTGTACTCCATCAACTACTTGGTTTTTGACCTTCAGAGCTTGAGTGGCCCAGTATCAGCTATACTTTACCTTGGCTACTCTTTGATAATGGCAGTAGCAATCATGCTTTCAACTGGCACTATTGGCTTCCTCACATCATTTTACTTTGTGCATTATCTTTTTGCATCAGTGAAGATTGACTGAACAGGTGTGCAGAGCCGCGATTATTATTGTTTAGATGGCTAAAGAAAGACCTGTTGTGCATTGTGGAACTTTGCATAGTCCTGCCAGAAAGAGTATCTAAAATTGCAGTGAGGGACTTTTGTACTTCTCTATTTTACTGTAATGTTCTGAGGCTAGATATTTTGTTAGTCCAAAAGCTATTGTTTAGTATTGTCATCTTTCATTGTGTTTTAATTACATTTCTCCCATATTTCTTGTATCTCTACAACCTCTACTTTCAATGGGAAAATTACCAGAAAACTCATTGTAGCTTTGAAATTGAAAAGGAAGATAGGTTTAAGGTGGTTTTGTTACATTCCCCTTACTGCTGGAATTTGTTTCTTTCAGCCTCACCCCAGCCTGGAATGCATCATTTTTCCTAAAAGAATAATTTCTAAGTATGCTTGTCCATAAGCATCATAGGATTTCTAAGTATTGATTCATTATATGTACTGTTGTACATTAGCATAATTGTACGTTATTACCCCAGCTAATGATCTATATAAACAAGGAGAGGCTAAAACATCTGTAGGAACCATGGATCATTTTGATTTTAGGCATGTTATCTTAATGTTTTGCAAACATTCTCAAATCCAGAATCAGACTACCCTGGCAATTCGATCCATTCAACATTCACCAGCTCTTGATGTTACTCATCTTCTCTTTCTTTCACCTCCTTTAATATTCGTTCAAATTACAGCAACACTTGAAGCAGGCAGTGGCAAATATGTATACGAGTCGGAGATTTCTCCAAAACTCTTTCTCTGTCATTGTTAGTCTGTTTAGCAGTACCAAAATACACATTTTGGTTTGCTTATTCAATGATCATATTGATTTCTCTGTGGTATAATGGGCTTGTCAAGACTTGCAGTAGCTTCCTTGATTGGCTGTCTTCCTCAATGCCTGTTTTCAATATATTCGTCGTAATGAGAGTTGACACTGCTTAGGCTAAACCTTGAAGAACAGCAACACAATTCAGGGATTGAAGCTGTTTAATTAACAGATGGACAATGAAGCTATCTGTACATTTTTTTAAAACAGTTTTGATCATTATTGATTAGTGACTATTATATTCCCTTTTAGAATAAAAAGGTACCAATTATAGCTTTCTGAGGCAAATTCACTATGTACAAGACCAGAATTTTTTTGTTCAATATTGAACTCAAAGTTTAGGAATTTTTGTTAACAATATTTGATTCGCGCTTTTCAACCCCAAAGACCCAATAAAATAAAAAATTATAGACTGAAATTGCTGTGAAATCAAACTATTTGATGTTCTTAAAACTTTTTGGGAGCATGAACACCTTACATAACATGAAATGAACATATGAAAGTAATAATTCAGAGGTAACGTAAACTAAACATAATAAGTATGAAACTAATAAAAATATGATAGTTAAGACTTAAAGAGGGGTTTAGCACATGAAAGTTATAGTTCACAATAACGTAAATTGGGCATTATTTAAATATGAAATTAATAAGACCATGATAATTTGGTGGGGGTGGGTGAGGATTCCACATATTTATTTGTCCCAACATAAAATGCAAGACTATTTTATGTAGCGTTTGGTTGGAGGTATTAGACAGTCCTAAGATTATTTATCTCATCATTTATACGTGATAAAGATAAGTTATCTCTCATATATGATGAAATAACTTATTAGAATAACTTATCTAGAATAATTACTCACGGGATAACTTGTTTCTGACCAAACGAACCCTAAGGAAATGATTTTCTTCTTCTTTATTTTAACGGAAAAAGTGACTTTAGAAACAAATAATGGGGGCAGCATATAAGTATTAAATTCATCTCCTTTATTCAAACTAGCCGTTAGAAGAACCAACTCAGCTCAAGACCGCTCTTCTTCTTCCCCATTATACTTGTTCACTTTTTCTTGTTTTCCTCCTCAAGCTTCTCTCTCCATAATCCTTCAACTTCATTTCTAATCAACAAACAAGAATGTTTACAGAAGGTTTGGATGAGTCTGCAATTAACTGGATCAAACAGGTAACAAAGTTGCCATCTTTCTTGTATACGTTTTGTTATTAGTCTCGTAAAATTGTTGAAAATCTTCAACATTTCTGAAAATTAACTATTTTTACATGTGGGTTTTGTTTAATTTTGAGTCTGAATGAATCTTGAAATTTTGGGTGCAGGGTTCTGAAGTTAAACAATCATGTAGTAGTAATACAAGATCGCCGTTATCTGAAAAGCTTGATGATAGATACCCAATTCCCAGATCTCCTTTGGCTTGTTATACGCCGAATTCACATGTATTGCCACCCTTGAAATTTCATTCTGGTCTTTTGAAACCCCTTAATACAGTGGCACCTAGCGTAGACAGTAATGACGATGATTGCGATTTCGATTATGATGATGAAGAAATTGAGAGTGAGAGTGTCGCTTCAGCTTCAGAGGAACTTAATGGTCATTACTCTGAAGAAGAAGAAGAAGAAGAAGAAGAAGAAGAAGAAGAAGCATTAAGTACAAATTCTTGTCAAATTAAAGGAGTTGGAATGAGCAATCGAAATGGGTCCACGCTTAATAGAGGAGTTTTACAAGGGAATCTTCGAATTGAAGTACCGGGAAATGCTAGGAGATTTACTGAGGGAAGTGGACAAAAAGCTCAAATTTTGGGTATTCCTAGCTATCTGCGTGAAAAAGTTCAACCACATAGCGCCTATGTAAGAATTCCTCTGTGTGTGCGTAGTATTAGCCTTATACATATTGTTTCTTGCTTTTGATTTTCAGTTACGACATTATTTCATTGTTGTTACTGATCTTTTTTCTAAATGAGTGCTCTGTATTGCTTTCCTTATTAGTAATTGAAATGTTTTCTTCACTGCCATATTTCCTTTTTCATAACTACTACAATTTGTTGCACTTGAGCTGAGGGTTGGAAACAACCTCTCTACCTCCACGAGGTAGGGTAAGGTCTGCGTACACTTTACCCTCCCCAAACCCCACTTGTGGGTTTCGCTGGTATGTTGTTGTTGTGTTGTCCTTGCCTAAATATAATCTAGTGCGACACAATGCAATTAATTCATATTGGTCGGTCGATTGATTGATTATATAGTAATGTTTCTAAATTTGAGTTTTTCTTGATGAGAAGTAGGGGCAGAGTCGGGATTTTTAGTTTATGGATTTTGAATAACAAATATATGATTTGAGCCTAAATGATGGTAGCTACAATGTTAGCTTCACCCCTGATTATTTATTGAGAAGTTAACTATTTGTAAATACAGGCGACACCCGTTGGTAAGCTGATTGATTTAGGAACCCCAAGTGCACCGCCAATAGTGGATATTGGAGCAGATGAAGCTAACTCTGAACTAGCAAGTGGATTGAGCACTTCTGGAGGATTGGCTGGAACTGAGCATAATAGTATGAAAGCCTTTTCAGAAACACCAGAAGAGTCCTGGTATGGAAATGGATTGGGTATTTCTGAAGGATTGTCTAGAACACAGGACAGCAATAGGATAAATATTCCAAACGTTGCACAAGTTCTTTCAGAGACTGAAAGTAGAGGGTACGAAAAAGTTGAACTGACCTTCAGAAAATGAAACAATTTGCAAATGTCCTTCATTTCAGCATGAAGTTCAGGAAACCAATGACAGTTTCATTTTGGTGCAGGGGAGATAAGGCGAGTGTTATAGAAACGAATGCACTGCCCTATTCCCAGCAAGGGAACTCGGTGGGATTTCCAAGCCGTTATGATACCAGGTTTTACTTCACTTCATTTGTTTTGCTTGCTACTCTCTTTTTTGTTTCTCCGTTTTACTATTAAAAAGCTAAACACCTCTCTTTCATGTAAGTGTGGAACTGTGTCACTCCTGTTCTGTTAGCATGTGCCTTGAACAGCAAAAGTCCACATAAAACTGTTTTCTAAGAAGGTATTCCATAAGGAATTATTAAAGAGCCTAAGGGGATTGTGTTTTATCATGGACTTATATAGTTAATATTTTGACAGAACTTTAGAGATTAAGGTGACTGGATTGATGAGGAAAAGTTAAGTCTGAGCTGCAGGAATTCTTAGTGGGTTCTTGTTGAAGTAGTAGAAGAATCTACCGATAGCTTAAGCATATTCCTTATGTTGATGAAGCCAAAGACTTTTGCTTCTCTCTTCACCTTATTACTACTATAAGTAGCTATACATCTAAACATTTTCACTTTGTGTTAGTCCACTTTAGGGTGCCAAAAAGGAGGTAAACTTTTTCTGAATCTATTTTTTTTTTTATTGCAATCACTAAGCATTTCTATGAAAACAACAGTCAAAACGGATGGCAAGTTCTCCTGGCTTATGATGCCTGCATTCGTCTATGCCTAAATGCTTGGGCAAGAGGATGTGTTGAGGCACCTGAGTTTTTACGCGATGAATGCCAGATGCTTCGAAATGCTTTCTGGTATGCTAGCTTATCTTTTCTCCTATTGAATCACTTAAGAACACCCTTTTTATGGATACAACTTCATTTCCATGACTAATACCATTCCCTCCATCTTATCCAACTTCTCAGCTTGCAGAAACTGTTGTTGCAACCTCGATGCATGCAGACAACAGTAAGTATTCATAAGACCAATGGACAAACATTGCCCTTGAAAGTGAGAAAGTTAGTTGGGAAAGTTCATGTGGAAGGTATAACTCAAAAACAATTATTTTTGCTTAAATTTTGAGGTTATTGGTAGTGCACTTCTTTGCTCTTTTATTTTTTTTGTGTGTGAGAGTGAGGTTAGTGCATGATTTATAATTTAGAGCTAGTAATTTCTACTTATGTGAAGACATATTAGAATAATAAGTTATGGTTTCATTCAACTGTTTGCTACAATATCTTGTTTGATTTTAGGCACATTACTTCTCAGTTAAACATTGATAAGTCAACATATCTTTTGACTAAGATGTCTGGAATGTGCTCTTTTAATGTTTCAATGAAGGTAGAATGCAGTCTGTGTATCTGCCAGTGAAGATAATGAAATAAAAGCTGTCAAACTACAGCTAGATCTCTTATTCTGTAGTGTAATGTGTATCTTTAACTTTGCCTATTGCAGTAAGAAAGTTAAGAATTGTACCAAAGAGGAAGCTTAAGAGTACAGACTCAATGCGAGGTGCAATTAGCTTGCACGCAGGAGCAGATTATGTCCGACATGTTTCGTCACTGGTGAAAAATGGAATCAATTCTCTTAAAATCCATTCATCTCTGTTGACCTGCGAAGGTTAGTACTTCATTGAAAGATTCTTTCTCTTCCATTGGATCGAGGAAACAAGTTACCTAAAATGCTTGGGTGGAAAAAACAGTCTTCTAAAAGGTTTCTGGAATTTTTAGAATACTTGATTCTTTAGAATGTTTATTCTAGAGGATGAACTAGCAAACTGATTGATTTATTCTTTTTTTCTCCTTGTAAACTATGTTGGTCTCTAGTTGTGAAAATATGATGATTGAAGAGAGCTAAAAGGGGATAACTTAGACGTTAAATCACATGGAGAAAAGTGTTTCAAAAGAATTACTACCTCTAGCAACAAATGTAGACTTGGTTAATAACAGATTTCAGTGGAAGCAAAGAATACCAACTAGTAGTCGTTATTAGCTGTAATAGAATGTGTCTTCGAGGAGGTATTTTGTATTCTTGTAGATTTTTATGTCAATTTAAGTGTGAGACTTAGACACTCTAGTTTTAAAGAACTCCTAATTTTTCCTAGAAGACAAAATATTAAGTATTAGAATGAAACAACCTGAATCAAGTGTAATGGTTCCCATAAATTCATACAACCGACCCCAACTAGTTCGGGGTCGAGGCCTGGTTGATTCATTACCTAATAAATCATTGATGGTCTAGGTAGGTTATTATGTGCGTGTTAAGAGTTCACATGAGCTCCCTGATAATAAGTAGATCTTTTGGACCTATCAAAATCAAACAAAAACATGTAGAGCTTTTTGGATCCTCATACATAAGTAAGATAATTGTTTTTCCACCATGTTCTCTGCAGAATCCTTTAGATGCTTAGTTCTCCTGAAGAGTTCAACTGAAGATACTAAATTCGAACCAAATTCTGCTGTTACACTGATACCGGGAAGTGGTGATCACCATGACTTGTAAGTTGTTATTTTACTTTGGTTCTGTCCATAGTGGCTCTATTAATCCAGTTGAATAACCTTGGCTTGCTCTTGCTCCAAGTCCTGAATATCATTAGGAAGTGAAGATCAAGTTGTGTGATTATCTAATAATTGAGCACTTCTCAAGATTAGAATAACCTTAATATGGTAGGAAGGCTAAATGAAACTTTTCTCTGATTAAAATCTGCAAGAAGAGGAAAATGGGTCACCCTTTGAAATATGTGTATGATGATCTAGCTCGTCGATCCAACCGTGATGTTGAGATATTAATTTCTCCATACAAGATAACACATGCTTCTATATTCAGTTTTCCAGAGAACCAAGGAGATGCTCTTCTGCTTGAAGTACAAGATATGAAGAAAAGTACTTTTGGTCGAACTTCGATACCAGTTTCAGCTGTGGCTGACAATAATGTATGTCTAGTCCTCCAATATGTCATTATGTTCTAGCTGATTTATTTTTGTTTTCAAATTTTTATCATTACCGCATTCTTACATCAGTTTTGTAATTGCTCCAGAATGATAAGATTCGCTGGTGGCCCATTTATCATGATGATAATGAATGTGTTGGGAAGGTTCAGCTATCAATCAATTGTACAATCACAACCGATGAGACAACACAAGTCAAGGTTTAACCATGGACACTCCACTAATTTTCATTTCAGTTCGATGAAACATGTTCTTTTTTTGTCTAAATCTGAGAATAAAGGGAGTAGGAAGGAATATGATCTTGTACAGAAGAGATAATATCAATTATTCTTCCACTCAAGCCAGAAGAGAAAAATTTAAAATTTGAATCTGCTAAAGTGTGATTTCTAAGTTTAATCAATATCTTTCTCTTAAGCTATTTATTTTTAGTTCACCTACTAACTTCCTAAGCAAAACTTTCAGTCAGCATCAATGCCTGTTTCTGTTCTCGGATTTATATACATTGTTCTTGCAATTGACATTTGAGACGCTAAAGTGACATTTCACTGGAGACTTAACTTTAGGCCCTTTTGAGGCTATTTACTTGAGTTGTCTACACCTTTAGGCCCTCTTGCAGTTCAATAGTATCATATGCCTGGTATTGTTAAAATATAGTACTCATAAATGTGCTTATGTGTGGCGTCTTAGCTCATTTTATAGGTTTTCAAATTAGTAATTACTTTTGATAGCATTTCATTCCCATTTATAACAGAGTGGACCGATTGCGGAGACTCTTGCATATGATCTGCTACTGGAGGCTTCAATGCGTGCTCAGCAGTTTTGTGCACGATGTTTAAGGTCTGGGGAACCTTGGAACTGGTTACTCACAGAGTTTTCTGAGTACTACGGGGTAACAGATACCTATACTAGATTGAGGTACTTAGCTTGTGATATAATTTTTATCAACCAGATATGGAATGTTATATTTTCTTTATTCGTCATGGATGTCACAACTCCAACAAAAGCTGATAATCAGAGTTCAACAGGTACCTTTCATATGTGATGGATGTCGCAACTCCAACAAAAGATTGTTTGGAGCTCATTCATGAGTTGCTTGTGCCAGTTATGAAGGCAAGGAGTGACAGAAGTATGACAAGACAAGAGGTATCAAATTTTAAACTCTCAAACCTTCAAGATAGATAGATGGTGTCTTAGTTAGTACTTAGTACACTCCAGCAACCTTACCCTTCTCAAACCTTCAATGCATTTTCAGAAACTAAAGAGAATGCATGTGGAACTTATCCCTTAACTTTCACTGTTTTAATACCAGATTATCTTTTTGAAGTGTTAATCATCGTATTAGACTTGATATTATAAAAAAATGCTAATTTCAGTAAGCTGGCTGAAATCAGGTACCTGAGCTGATGCAAACTTACGGTTTTTTCTTGTTTCAGAAAAGTTTGCTTCTGGATTGTGAAACTGAGATTGAAGGTCTCTTGGCCACTGTGTTCGAAAACTACAAGTCATTGGATGAAAGCTGTCCTACGGGCTTAGCAGACATGTCAGCTCCTATACCAGAAACTGCAGCACCAGCACTTGCTCCTGCCGTGCAAATTTACACTCTTCTCCATGATATACTTGCTCAAGATGCACAAATGACGCTTAGGAATTATATACAGGTTAATCTTCTTTTATATGTCTTAAAATTTGGGCTTTAACATTTTAATATTCTTTTGTATTTTAAAACTTAATCTTTACCATTGATTAGATCACACCCTCCACATATTGATGCCAAACTTGACATCCATTGCAATTACTGACTTTAGAATTTGGTGTAACAACTTATTACTCTAATTACAAAATGTACTCTGATGGAACCTAGTCGAGTCTGTTTATCTGGATAATGATCCATGGGACAAAGACACAATGAAAGAAGAAGAAATGAATGAAACATGAACTTTCTTGCTGGGGAAAAGATACCATATTGTGTTTGTACTCGATGGTTTTAAAGTTAGGCAAACAAAGCTAAATAACAATGTAAGTTGGACATAATAAATGAATGCAAGTGTCTCTTATGCACATTCAGATAAATGAGTTGTGAGCAGCTGGTTGTCTGATTTTGATTGCACCACTTGTCTAATCACAAGTCTAACAATACTATGATTTAACAGACAGCAGCAGCAAAGAGGTGCCGAAAACACATGATGGAAACTGACGACTTCTTGTCAATAAACCTTGATGGCTTTGTCATGGATTCAGTAACGATATCCACTGCTTATTCGAAGATGAAGAACCTCTGCTCCAACATATCAAATGAAATCCTGGCAGATATTAAGATACATAACCAACATATACTTCCTAGGTACGTTGGAGCAAATAGGTTAAATTTGCCTACAATTACTGCTTCAAGTTCTTATATTATATTGACTGTTGCAGTTGTGCAACTTAAACTGCTATCGATTGACTTAAATGGTACGTTCCTTTTTCAGTTCAATTGATCTCTCTAGCATAACGGCTTCAGTTTACAGTACTGAATTGTGTAAGAGGCTCAAGAACTTTCTTGCTGCATGGCCTCCATCAAGTCCTTCTCCACACGTAAATGAACTTTTGATTGCAGCAGCTGATTTTGAGAGAAACCTAGACTCATGGAACATCAGGTGATCTTGAGTTGAAGTAAATTTGTAAAAAAATACTATTTTTAGGCTTGCTTAGACAAGTTCTTCTCACATTGTTCTTTCCTTTCATTCTTCAGCTTAGTGCAAGGTGGTGTAGATTCAAGGGGCCTCTTTCATAGTTATATAATGGTATGGATAGAAGATATGCAGCTTCACTTACTTGAGCTTTGCAAGGCAGAAAAGGTACATACCACTTCTCTTAATACTCACTTAAATACTCTCCATCTCTTTTGTGCATCATAGGCTAAAGATTTTCTGGAGATGCAATTGGTTTCATGAGGCAGCATATTTCTCACTCTATCACCTCTTTCAGGTGTTATGGTCTGGAGTTGTTACATACCACTTCTCTTAATACTCACTTAAATACTCCCATCTCTTTTGTGCATCATAGGCTAAAGATTTTCTGGAGATGCAATTGGTTTCATGAGGCAGCATATTTCTCACTCTATCACCTCTTTCAGGTGTTATGGTCTGGAGTTGTTACAAACTATTCGACTTCTCCTTTTGCTGAAGAAATGTTCGAAAAAACCAAACAAATGTTAACTGAGTATGAAGTAGTGATCAACCGTTGGCCTCAGTACACCATCATTCTGGAGAATGTAAGTTCTATTTTGCTATCCAGGGAACATGTAGACCGATGCTTGATGTGTTTTTATGACCCTTCAGTTTGCTGATAATGCTTTCTGTTGATGCCATATATAGGCTGTTGCTAATGTAGAAAGAGCAATTATAAAAGCCATGGAGAAACAGTACAATGAGATCTTGACCCCCCTGAAAGATAGCATTCCAAAGAAGCTCGGAATGCAAGTTCAGAAATTAGCAAGAAGGCAATCAACTACTCTTTATAGCATTCCTAATCAGGTAAGTGCTAATAATAGATGGATAGATTATAAGAATTAGTGTGTTTATGAAAGGTGAATATTAAAAGAGAGAGACGCGATCTCTTTTTGTAAATATCAAAGAATGCTTAGGCATAACTAACTTAATATGATTGGCCTTGTTTTGACAGTTGGGGACTTTCTTGAACACAATCAAGAGAATTCTTGACGTCCTACACTGTAAACTAGAAGACATTTTGAAGTCGTGGGCATCCTATCTACCAGCAAATGGAGAAAAGAAATCCAATTTCGGGGAGCAACTGAATGGAGTTACAGTATTGCTGAGGACTAAATACAAAAACTACATGCAGGCAATAATAATCAAGCTTGCTAGTAATGTAAGCAACGACTACTATCTTGTATGTAATTTGGCTATATTTCTCAGTCAGAGCAAAAACCATGTGATAGCTAATGTACATTTTATCAAATGCATGAAAATGACGTTCATCTTGTTCTAACTTTTGTCTGCTGCAGACACAATCGAATCGTTGCACACGTTTGCAGAGGATCTTGGAGGAAACAAAAGAAACAGATGGTGAGGCTGAGATCCGCGAAAAACTGCAAATGCTGAATTCACAACTCTCAGATTCCATAAGCAACTTGCAGGAAGTCTTTACAAGTGCAATATTTGTTGCAATCTGCCGTGGATATTGGGACAAAATGGGACAGGTTGGTTAATCTAGTGGCCATCTCAAACTTGAGCTATTCAACAACAATTATTTTTTCTCCCTTTTTTTTTTTCCTTCCTCTTGAGTACCATCTAATGACTTTTTGTTCTTTTTTGGTGCACTACTAGATCATACTGAAATTCTTAGAAGGAAGAAAAGAGAATCGAGTATGGTATAGCGGTTCCTACCACGCTCTTGGGGTAAATACAACTGAAAATCAGTATATACAATGTATATTATACAAATGGTCCTTGAAAATGTATGCATTAACATGGTTTACTTTTTACAGGTTCTGGACGATATATTTGCTTCCCAAATGCAAAGATTGCAAGGAAACGCGTTGCAAGAGAAGGATATTGAGCCCCCTCGTTCAATTGTCGAAGCTCGAGCTATACTCTGTAGAGACACTAGCAACTGTCCAGATTCCTCCAACTACTTGTATTTTTAGGAATACAAACACTCCTTCATATGCTCTTGGTGTACTGTGATGTTTTTGTGGTTTACTATTTTTTCATGTTCATATATCTATCTATATTCTTTTGTATGTAAAATTTCCAATTCTTGTTGTAAGCTGTCATCAATAAGAATAAAATACTCTTTTCTCATCAAAATTCCAAAGTTATTTCAGATTGTGTCTTGAGTTTTAGTTCTTTTTTTTTATGCATGACTCCATATATACCTAGTGAGATCTTTGCTAGCCTGTTGTCTATATAGGTTTAATAAATGACAAATTTTCGACTATTAGGACTGTGAATATTACACTCTTTGAGATGTTGCCCTTCCTTATACCTCGCTCACTCGATTTGATTCTCGTTATCATCCTAGATGAACTCCCTAAGGATAGAAACACATCCAAACTTCGTTCTTTTGTATTACTTGTTGGAATAGATAATATACATATATGATTAGATGCATATGTAGGTAAGGATGGCTTAGAATTGGACACATAATGCATAATTCAAATTGAAATGGACAATGATCCGAGAAATAAGATTTTCCTTTTGTCAAAAGAGAAAAAAGTGAAATAGATCCACTTTCTGGATTATTGGGATGAAATCATAAAAAGCAATTTTTCAGGGACTGGATAAACTTTTATTTTCGGCTAACCTAGCACCAACTGTTCTACAAATTTCTTGCTAAAGTTCCGTTCTTTAAGCCAGGAAAGTTGCATCTACTTTAATTGATATACTATATTCATGAACGTGCAATTAATCCGTATATACTAAAGAAACTAATTCTTCAGAAAATTGGTTAATCTTCAAGATGATTTTTCTTTCATCTTTTTTCTTTAATAGACGGGCTATTCTAACATTATAAATTAAAATTTAATTATTCAAAAATTATGTTAAAAATACTATCAATTACCGTTTTCAATATGATTTAAAAAACTATTTAAAAATACTAATTAAAGTTGACACCATTTGAATCTTTAAAAGCAAAATATATCACATAAATATTCGACAACAATATTCATACCTGTAAGTTAATATATATATATATAGCATATGCCTCATTCATTTCAATTTGTTTGTCTTGCTTTTCTTTTTAACCCGTTGTACAAAGAATGTTTTTTCCTTTTTTTTTTTTGATAATTTTTTTATTTCAATTTTCCTCGTGATATGTTTAAGACCACAAGATTAGATGACATCTTGATACATTACACATATCTTTAGTTTAAGACCATAAGACTCAAAAGTTCTCACCTTCTTAAACATTATGTCAAATAAATTAAAACATTGAAATATTAGTTACATACTTATATATATACATGCTATTTATACATGAGTTATTTATTTATTTTGTAATGGATCAAATTATTATTTGTTTTTCAAAAGACAGAAGATAGATGATGGAATAGGGATAACTTACGAGTAAAATCTGCACCTAAGTTTCGGCTAAAACCTTAATTAAATAGTACTAGTAAAGAAATTATTCAGAACAATAAAAGTTATGGTGGAGTAGTACCTTCATAATTCGAAGTCCAGTATGGAGAACGAAGAGAAAATAAATAAAAAAAAAGGAGAAGGAAAGATTATCTTAAAAAAAAACTGAAAAATACACATATTGATGCTTACAATTTAATAGTACAATATTTTTATTCCAAATAGAGAAGTTTTGAGCTTAAATAACGAAATTATATATTTTTCTATCCTACTTAATTTTAGCGATATCTCTTACATGATTGCTTCATACTTAATCGCTCGTAAAATCAGCTATTGCGGTTAGGGCGTTAAAATGCCCACATTTCCGATGTAATGGTTTGAGCGTACCTTCATACTCAACCGTCTGTAAAATCTCCCATTCATCTTGCTTTATGATCTTGTGTAACGTCTTAATATTCCATTTCATTCCCTTCATACTCAACCGTCCATAAAATCTCCAGTTATCTTCTTTTATCATCTTGTTTAACGTCTTCAAATTTCATTTTCGTCCCTCGTAAGTACATTCGAAAAGGCAAAGGATCAACTGACGATTATCATAACATTATGCTATTTAATGAATAATTAAATGTGAATTTTATTTTATATCATAAATAATATCCATAAAAATAAATTATATTTAATGTCTAGTAAAAGTTTTGGTTAAACGTTAGTTATGGTTGTGCCTTAAAATTTTGGAAAAATTAACATAGTCCCATATTCTAAGTGAATTAGGACTTTTTTAGTATTATAATGAAGAATATTTAATCAACCTAATTAAATAAGCACTAGAAACTGTAATAACCAAATTCTAACTTAGAAAAAATGGGAAATGATTAAGAATGTTTTTAGACTAGGTAAAATTGAATAAAGAATATTTTTTCTAAATAATTTATTCTAAAACTATCTCTATTATTTTAATATCACAGTTCACATAATAATATTTCTATTTATTATGGCAAAGATTAAATCACGTTGATGAGATGTTAGACATGTCTTTCTAATATATTACTTTAGATGTGTTGTAAAAACTTTTTTTATTAATATAAAATTTGGATAGTTTAGTTTAAAATTTTATAATCTTAATCTACTATTTAGAAAAAAGAGTTATCGGCCTTCTCTCTTTTCCCTTCACTTTGGTAATTTTTAACTCTTTTCCCTCGTTTTCTTCTATCTTCAAGTATTGTTTGTGTAAAACAAAATCATAAAATTCACTTCTAAATTTTTTCAAGTCTTAAAATTTTGAGGCCTTAAAAAGCATGGGTTTTATTACCTCTTCCTTGAGATGTTTTTGTATATTATATACACGTATCATTAATATTATTGAGCATCATGTCACATTTATTTGTAATGTGGTTTTTTAAAGATAATAAATTTCATATCTTACGAAGACTTATCTATATACGTTCTTTGAATAATTTCATAATATAAAAATTATTCTCATTAATGATATACATACCTTAAACTACATATTACTTGAATGCTAATAATCTACACAAGCCAAAAAAAAGAAGCTATATATCCATAAAGATGACAATGGAGCGATACGGGGTGAGTTTGAACTTATGCGGAGTAGGATAAATTTCATACCGCGCGTAATTAGGGATGTTCACGAAAAACTGAAAAGTTAAATCAAATAGAAAAAAATACCGATACTTTTTTATTTGATTTTGATTTTAAAATTTTAAAATCGATATGAATTGGACTGACTTTAATTTTAAATAAAAAATATTCCAATCAAACGGAATATATATATACAAATTTTCTGTTAGTTTTAATGTGTGTCTTCACCTGGGCCAAAAGTGTTCACTTATTTAAAACTTAAAGGACCTAATTTGTTCAAAGTAATACATAAAGAACCAAAATTCACTTGACCCTATACACGAAGGACTCTTTTGGATTTGTCTCTCTCAGGGTTTTAGTTTTACATTCACTTCTACAAGACAACAACTACGATGGGAAGCTAAAACTCATACCGCCGACCGCCGACCGCCGACCGACGACCGCCACCGGTTTCTACTAATCCGTTCCCGACTCGGCGACGCATATCGCAGTATCGGGAACTGCTCACTTATTACATCATCTACAGATCTACTTAGCTTTCTTTCTGAGGTCAGTTGTTTTTTCAAAAAATTCAGTCTCGTTCTTTTACTTGGTTTAACTGTGAAGGCATGATCAAATTTTAAGGTGATTTTGG
Source organism: Solanum pinnatisectum (assembly GCA_035578085.1). Classification (NCBI taxonomy): domain Eukaryota; kingdom Viridiplantae; phylum Streptophyta; class Magnoliopsida; order Solanales; family Solanaceae; genus Solanum; species Solanum pinnatisectum. Next base: position 41,546,760 of record CM069082.1, on the reverse strand, counting down.
TTTGAAAAACTTGTGAGTGTATTATTATTTTCGAAATAGAAAAAAAAATGCATGTTTACAGAAAACTCTCATTGTTTTGTTGAGTATTGAATATTGAGCTATTTGTATTGCAAGTTGCATTAGCTTGAATAGCTTTGCTTTAACTTTCATTTCATGTATTTTTAGCTTTCATGTAAATAAATAATGAAAAGGCATCTAAGGTGTAGCCTAGTGGTCAGTGAAGTGGGTTGAGAATCTCACGTTCAAATTCCAGCAGAAATGTAAGCTGTGTGAAGGGGCTGATGAAACTCTTGGGCATCTATTCTTTCGTTGTCCAGTAGCAGCTGATATATGGGGACAACTACTAAAATGGCAGGGAATCATAAGACCTAGTTGGGACTGGCCAACGGAGCGTGTATGGATGGAACGTCATTGTGGAACAAATGGAGCTCACTCTATCATTTATCGAATGGCCTTGGCTGGATGTATATATCAAGTGTGGCAGGAGCGGAATCAAGTCATATTTCAAGGAAAGAAACAAACGTTGTCTACTATTGTGAGATTGGTAATCCAAGATATATACTACTGTGCTTCCAAGAAGCATAAATTAGCTAGAGTTTTGTCAATGCTTAACTTCTATCCTTGCTAGAGCTAGATAGGTAGTAAAGGAGTAAGGGTACACACTCAGAACTGGGACTATGTCCAGTGACTGTTTGTTTTATTTACTTGAGCATGAGTTCTCACTTTGGTAATAAAAATTCCATAGTTACCCAAAAAAAATAAAAAATGCAGCATAAAAACACAAGGTGATTTCTTTCCATCTGTTCTAGTCTTTGTGGACACCTTTTGTTGGTGGGAGGTGACACGTACCCTGTGAGATTAGTTGAGGTGCGCAAAGCCGGCCAGGACACCACAGTCATCAAATAGAAAAAGACTCAGGAGAAGAACAGAGTATTTTGGTTCAACAGGAACAAGCTTGGTCTTGTACGGTTGTGATGAAATTGAGTTTCTACTTATATAATCCTTAAATAATGTTTTATTCTTAGGTACATTGGTCCAAGTCTCTAATTGGTACAGTAGTTCTCTAGATGTTTGGAGGGGTTATCTTTGGTTTTCATGACTATCTAGATTACTAATTCAGTAGTGTTAAAGTTTTTTGTAGATATTTTCCTTTGTTTCATGAGGTTTGTTTCTTTTTCATGAGTGTCTATCAATATGGGCTGAAGCAGAACAAGGCTTGCTTTGAAGGGCAGAGAACTTACTTTTCTAGAATGAAGAATAGATGTTTACAAAATTTGTACTTTGGGTGTAAAAAGTGTAGCTCAATAGATAGTTTGAACCAGTGTATGGATATCTTGGATATGTCAGGAAGAAGAGTGTTATAGGCTGCTTTCTGTTCTATTCTGTTTTTGTTTCTCTTTTTTGTTCCATCTTGGTATCTTTTTTTAAAATCCTTACATTTTTAAATAAGTGTGTGTATATCTATATGTATATATAAACAGACCTGTGTATAGGTGAGTGCATTAGACATGTGCGTTTGTTTTTTCTGTAACATGCAACCAGATGGCTGTTTCACCATTGTTTTTTTTTTTTTGTTTTTTTAAGAATACAGATTACAGAGACGGCTTCTCGGGACTGAGTTTAGTGAAGGACAGCTTCTGCATTTCCCCTTTTTCTTGTGTTTCTCTCATCCTCTCTTTCTCCGGTGACTGGTAATACTCTCCTGAGCTTCATGTTTTTGTTTCCTTTTGATTTTCCATAGAAGTTGAAATTTAGATAGGTCATTACTTATGTTAATTTGATATAAATCAAAAACTGTAACTGTGAATTTGTGTTTACGACTGAGATGTGAGGGTTAATCTGTATTAGAATTGTGAAATTTGTCTATGCAACTTGCTATAAGTTTTGAATCATTGTTCAGTTTGTTACATAGAAGATGAAGCATCTTTTTCTTATTCATTATTGTTCTGTCATTAAAACAAATTATTAGTCTATAACTCAATATTTAGACTTGGTCTTCATTTATTGTTGGTTTGATTTCAATCTAGTTTTCAAGTTGTCATTGGGATGATTTATTCACATTTTACCGTTATTTTTAATTTTACAAGTAACATAATTTGATCTATATAAGTTTCGAGACTTGTCATTCTGTCTAATCAATACAACAAGCCTGATGTGTTGTTCAAATCTTAATTTAAGGGTCAGAACCTTATATTCTGAGCGCCCTTGGTTGCTCTCTTCTTTTACTAGTACATCAGTGTCCCATTCATAGTTTAAACATAGAGTTGGGAGCCATGTTTTTTCTTCAGCCCCCTCTTTCAATTTTTATTTTTATAAAGATTGGTCTTTTAACTTACATTTGTAATTTAATGGGCTGAGGAGGGGGTGAGGGGAATCCACTGGTTTATCAATTATAACCAAAGACTAATCCAAGATTTGGACTGTTCAGAATAATTACAGTTTATACCTGCATTCACATGTAATACAATTATGGTCTGTAGTTATGACACTTGAAATCTCATGTGCTATTCTATGAAATCTTTTTTTCTTCTTGTCAAAATTTCTAATAGTAGTAGGTGATGGCTCCATTGCTATCCTAGAATTTATAGAATGTGCCTTCATATTGCCAGGCTCACTGAGATTCGATTGTACTCCACCTTCAACTGTGGACCATCTCGTTGAAGATGCCAATATTTTGCTGCGAGCGCTATCATTATAAGTTATTCTCTGAGTCTGCCTAAGCTAACACAAATGATCATGTGGTAATATTATTGTTAGCTGCAAAATACTATTAGGTAATTGGTTGTTAAATTCTTTTCTTCATTTGGCACACATATAGTAAACAGATTCACAGGTGAAACATGCAGTCATTAAGGCGGGATAGGTTGGAGATGGGGGGAAGTGATGATGTTCATACTTGTTAGGTATCACCACCCTTCTTGAGTTTAGAAGAGAATATAGAAGGTCCCGCTGAATCACAATTATTAATCCATTTCAATGGATGCTAAGCATTCCATAAAGCTGTACGGCTGTACCAAAAGAAGAGGGAGAGAAAAGTTCACCCTTGTTGATTAGGGTGTTCTGGATAAGGTAGAAGTTCTTATGAAAGATGTTGAACTAATGAACTTTGTTTTGAAGTGATAGCAATAAATTCATCTTGACTCCTGATGTCTTATTGCTTTTTTGTCAGTGAGTCGGATAATATTTACAATTGTATTTGACTTCTCACTGAACCCTTGTTGATAATGGCTTGCGTAGATTTTTAACTGTCACAATTCCAAATTGATGTTTTCTTTATGCTGGTAGTGTAAGAGAATTTTTATACTTTTAGTCACCGGTAGATAACTACAGGTAATCATACATGAAGCAACTTACATGATACCACCAGTTAAGATATACTAATAGTGACTTGATTTAATGCGTCTGTCTTGAGACTCTGATTCTTTGTGCAGAGAATCCGTGTACTGAGCTGCTTTCGGAACCAAGAAATGAACTTTGGGAGACTAAAGAATGTGGTAGCTGCTGCAGCCATTGAAGGGGTGACTGAGGCAAGGGCCAGGATATTTGGTCATGTGCTTAATCCAACCGGGCAGAGATCACCCCACAAGGTTTTACGTAAGAAGCTCATCGGTGAGAAGGTGTCACAATGGTACCCACATGATATCATGAAAGATGATCCTCTTGTGATGGCACGTCAAGAGCAAGAGCGCCTGAGCAAGCTTGAAATGCTTAAACGTCGTGGAAAGGGACCTCCTAAGAAGGGTCAAGGCAAGCAGGCTAAAAAGCGTAACAAATAGAGATGATACTTTCACCATCTTGCAAATTGGCTATTTCTATGGGTTATACTCTGCGCGATTTGGTCGCCTTCTTGTTTCTGATCTCATAGTATTTCTTTCTACACTCAATCATCTCCATTCAATGTAGTCGTTTGTTTTCATGCTTGTTTCTGATTTGTAATGCAACTGATACACATTTGTTAGTATCAACTAAAGTGAGTTTAGGGGTTGATTGGTTTGGAGGAACATTTGGGGTTTATTAGTTCGAATGAATAAAAAGTGTATCCAAACTTTATTAACTACGAAACATTATAATATTTTCTTGGAAACTCCATGCACGCTGAAAATGTTCACAAACATAAAACAATTGCATGTACACGTAACGTACATATAAAACATCAATTTAATTTTATATGTAATTTATCTTAATTTCAAGATTACAATTTTCATATTTTACAGAGATTTTCTACATATATCCATGACCTAATAATATAAAAATTTGTTTACATATAACTTAAATTCTATATATCTTACATAAAACTCTGATCTACACAAGTCAAAAGATAAGTTATATATCCAAGAATAAACTATAGACTCCTCCACAAGTGAAAGAATTTAATCAACTCAGCATCCTCCGCCACCACAACCACCTCCTCCACCCCCACCACAACCGCCACCTCCTCCCCCACCGCAAGCGGTGCCTCCACCACAACCACCTCCTCCACCTCCATAATAACCTCCATCACCCCAACGTTTTCTTTCTCCGTTAGAGGAATCTCCACAAGCAAAAATGACCATAGAAATCATTAAAATAGACATAACAACCATTCCCACCATTATCATTAGCCCTGAACCCTCAATTGCTGAGCCACCATCTACCACACCATAGAATCGCGCCATATTTTTGTTTTTAGAATTGAATCGATTCTCTGCAAAAATATTTATCTATATATGTTGCTAAATTAATCTCATGATTCAAGGGAAACAATATCTTATATAGGGCTTTTGTGATGTTTGACTTGTAGACTTATTCGTAATGTTCAACTTCAATGAAGTTGCTATTTAAGTTCATAAAAATGTAGAAGACTTTGATTTGGTCAAAATTGCTCTAAGTTACTTGAGCTAGGCTTCAACGTAACTACTAATATATTCATGTCTTTCTTGGAATTTTCACACTTATTTTCTGGTATTATTGGAAAAATATTCCAATGGGTGCTGATTAAAAATCTGCTAGATTTTTCTCTTACACTGTGGTTCAGATTTATTATTTTATTACTCCACCATATAAAAAATAGACTTCATATCAACAACAAATATAGTGAAATTTTATCGTGGAGTTTGAACTAAGAGCAAAGTGTAATGTATACAATGTATATCTTATTCTTACCTCATGATGATAAAAAAAAACTACTTTCGTTTTAATAAGTTTTCCACTATATTTCAATACTCGTCGAAAATATTAGATTCAGATGGAAGAATTACTTAAATTATATTGTCCATCTACTACATGTTATATAATCGATTACGTATTACAAATAAAGCTTAAATGAACGAGCCTCAACTTTATTAAGTGCAAAGTTTTTTCGAGAATTTTCACAATCTAAAGATATAGTGGTAATTTTCTTCGGAGACTCCATATGCGAAGTTAATAGTCGATTGCATATGTACATATTAGTTAGATTCAAACATGAGACTTACTCTGGCGGTTAAATACCTTCATCAATAAATTAATTGATAGTTTGAGTCGTACTGACGGATAAGTGGGAATAGTACTATCGATCTTTCTAAAGAAAGGAACATATTCAAGATCGAGCTATTAACTCCACATCAACAAGACGAGTTTAATCACAACCACCACCGCAGCCTGCTCCACCGCCTCCTCCACTTCCACGATAGTACCAATCATCGTCCTTTTCGCCGTTGGAGGAGTCCTCATAAGCAAAAATGACCATAGAAACCATTAAAACAGACATAATAATCATTCCCACCATTTTCATTAAGCTCGAGCCTTCAAGTGTTGTGCCACCATCTGATCCCACACCATAGAATCGTGCCATATATATTTATGTTTCGACTTTAATTTATGTAATTATCTGAAGAAATAGTTATATGCTTCTAATTAGTCTAATCATATATAATCCAAGGAAAAAATCTCTTAACAAGTTTACATATATAGGGCCAATTGTCATGATATTTGGCTTTTCGTGTGAGTTGACTATTAGTAATTAATATAACTTCGTTTAGGTAACCTTATCTAACCTAATTATACTTAATAATATAGAAACTATAGTGTAGTTCTACGAAGTTTCAATTTTTCGTTATATTTTATCCAAGAGGACGACTTTGATTTGGTCATTATTAATGTTTAAATAACTTAATTTTCAAACTTGTTTACTTGAGATATTATCGAGAATTAACCTAATCTATGATCCTTACTATGTGATAGATATTTCACATTAATTATGTCCTTTTCATCCTCTAACACGTACATGATCTTCAACTCCACCTCTTAGCCTTCATCCCCCCCGCATACTCTTACCCCTACCCCACTTCTCATCGTATCTATCAAAATTATAATATACAAATGTTTTTTAGAATAATTTTTTGCTTACATTCGGAGCACAAGAAAATAAATAAAAAAATTTCCCTATTTTCCTAAAATACATTTTTGCATAAAAATCATGTTCATTCGTACCGAACACACCCTTAGATGCCTTATTTTCTCTTTCCTATCCCCCTCCAAAAGTGAACAGAGATTGAGATCGATTCGTACAAAGAAAATTATCTTAAACAAGTAATTTTAGATAGTTTAAAATGAAAATAGAGATCGATACGTATCAATTTAGTGCATAATTAAAATGAAAGAAGTGGAAATTATCCTAAGCAAGTAATTTAAAGAGTAATTAATTTATATATACATAATACACTATTTAATTAAATTAAAAGACAAGAATATGATATTGGACATTACTCCAAAGTTTTATAAGAACTTTCACAATCTAGAGAAAGATCATTATGTTCTTGGAGACTTCATACATACAAATTAAAGTTATTTTTTGCTGATATTACTTTGACTTCTAATCCACACTTATCCACCACACGCGCCTCCGCAACCACCACCACCATTATCGCCACCATCGTCTTTTATGTTGTTAGAGGGGTCCCCACAAGTAAAAATGACCGTTGAGATCACTAAAACAGACATAAAAATCATTCCCGCAATCATCATCAGCTCTGAGCCCTCAAACGTTGAGCCATCATCTCTCACACCATAGAATCACGCCATATAGATATTTTTGTTTAGACTTTAATTACTATTTCTCTTCGGAAATAGCTAATTAATCTCATTATTTAAGGAAATTACAATCTTCTGTTAAATAATCACCATTTATATATAGGCTTTTAATAAAATTTGGCCTGTTGACTTTTCTTAATTACGACTTTGACCGCCCTTGATTAATCTAGTTATCATAGTCTAGTGTAGAAATTAATATCCAAGAGGGTGACTTTAATTTGGTCATAGTTAAAGTATTTGACCTGCACTTTATTTTTAATTTGTATAATATTTGGCCTTCTAGATGAATTTAACTGAAAAAAGTATGATTAGTGAAAGTTTATTTATGTTATAATGAATCTCAATTTGTTTTGGACATATAAGCGTTGAAATTATTGTATATTTAATGGCATAATTTTGTATTTGTTCATCAAAATAATAGTCAATAAATAATGATACATAATCTATAATTACAAATGATCAATGTTATGTAATACGAAGCTTCATCTAATTACTTTCTTTGTAAATGTATATTTCATATTTTTTAGTTGTAAGAAAGAAAATAGTTTCATGATGCCTAATCTTATTAGTGGAGTTTGAGCCAGATATGACATATATAGACTTTATCATATTTTTATGAGATAGAAAATTTAATATTCTTTCGAGTCAAAATGGAACGTATATATATCACGCATAATAGTAATAATAATATAAAAAAATGATATAGCAGGAAGAAACCGAAAGTAACCTATACATAATTAAGGAGAAAAACATCTACATATAAGAAGAGTTCGAAGCCTAAAGGGCAAAAAAGTTTGACAAAAATTCAAAAGGGCACATCAATTTTTTTTCTAATCAAAGGAGCAAAATCGCTGGTGCGGTAGCGATTTTGATTTGACGCCGTTAACAGATCAAAATCGCTGCCCTATCAGCGATTTTGTCCAACTTCTTTTTTTTTCAGAAAAACGCTGCCCGTGCAGCGTTTTTGCGATTTTTTTTTTAAAAAAATTAAAATCGCTGCTATGGCAGCGTTTTTATAAAAATGATATTTTTTTTTTGGAAATCGCTGCCTTGGCAGCGATTTTAGTGGAATTTTCTTTTTAAAAAAATAAAAATCGCTGCATTGGTGGAAATTTTTTTCTTTTTTAAATTTCTATTAGATGTTGACTAGTTGACAGAAAATAATAAAAAAAAAATTCCACCTTAGCAGCGACTTTTTTTTTTTTTTTAAAAAAAGTTCCACCAAAATAGCTGATAGGGTAGCAATTTTGATCTGTTAACGGCGTCAAATCAAAATCGCTACCCCACCAGCGATTTTGCCCCTTTGGTTAGAAAAAAATTTGATGTGCCATTTTGAAATTTTTGTCAAATTTTTTTGCCTTTAGGCTCCGGACTCCATATAGGAACATTACATGGTTTAATGTATACATAAAGATAACATTAAATCACCTTTTACTTGCTGTTATTTTCACGATTACAAATTTCACGTTTTATTAGTAATATATATATATATATATATATATATATATATATATATATATATATATATATATATATATATATATATATATATATATTTCAACTACCAAATAGTATATTTAAATCGGAAAATTTAAACTCTAATTCTCAAACCATAGATCCGGAACCTCTAACACAAATAGTTCAAAGACTTATAGACAAAATAGTAGAGTTAGATATGAGATTTACCACTAAAGGAATAGAATTAGAACAGAGAATCGAAAAACTAGAAAAAGGAAAAAGAATGATAAATCTTGAACATGAAGAAGAATTAATGAATACTGCCGAAAACTTTAAAGAATTAATTTGTAATGAAGACAAAAACATTAGTACTATTCAAGTTTTAGTTAGATTAACTATAGGAAATTATGAAGTAGAAACAAAGGCCATAATAGACTCAGGATGTACAAAAAGTATAATTAATAGTAAAATAATACCAGAACATTTAGTTAAGAAAATGGTACCCAAAGAATCCATGCAAATGGATGGAAGTTTCAATAGTTATAATAAATACATACCCCATAGTACGATAAGTTTTATAAATACGTGTGGAGTTTTTTATAAACCTAGTTATAAATTAGAACAAATATGGGTACGAGAATTAAAAATAAGAACCGATTTAGTATTAGGATTAGATTTTTTATTAGGAAGAAATGGAAGTTGTTTATTAACTAGAGACGGAATTTTTCTTTCTAAAGAAACCACTTACACCCCAGTGGATCTAGAAAAAAGACCAACTCAAGCTAGACATAAACTAGATAAGACATCAAACCTTAAAATCATAGAAATAAAAGATAAAATATGTAGTAAAGGAGACAAATGTACATGTAATCAATTAATACAAGAACAAATTAATGAAATAGAAGAAGATCAAATACCAGAAGAATATAGTTTAATAGAAATAAATACTGATTTTTATAATTTTCAGAAAGGATTCAAAAATAGGAATAATTAGACATCAAGAAGATTTAGATAAAAATACAGTTGTTAGATAAAATAGAAATAATAGGAAAAACCTAACCCATTGGAAGACAAATCAGATTATGTGTAGATTAGAAATAAAAAATAAGGAATTTACCATTAAGACAACACCAATAGAAGCTACAAATCAAGACTTAGAAGATTTTAAAATACAGATAAAAGAATTACTAGAGTTAGGAGTAATTAGAAAATTAATTTCCATACATAGATCAACTGCTTTCATGGTTAGAAACCATAGTGAGCAAGTTAGAGGAAAGGCCAGAATGGTCATAAATTATAAAAGACTTAATGATAATACCGAAATGGATGGATATAAATTACTAGACAAAACAGAATTAATAAATAGAATACAAGGTAGGAAAGTTTTTAGTAAGTTTGATTGTAAGTCAGGCTATTGGCAAGTCAAGATGCATCCAGAAAGTATTGAGTGGACGGCTTTTTACTGTCCTGAAGGACATTTCGAATGGTTAGTAATGCCATTTGGACTAAAAACTGCCCCACCAATTTTCCAATGAAGGATGGACAATATTTTTGGTAATTATAAACATTTTGTTTTAGTTTATATAGATGATATTTTAGTCTTTAGTAATAATATGCAGGAACATTTAGGACATCTGCAAAAAGTATTTAATTTATTTTTAGAAAATTGTTTAATAATAAGTAAGAAGAAAATGGAATTATGTAATACTTATATAAATTTCTTAGGTATAACTATAGGGGAAGGAAAAATAAAATTACAACCCCATATAGCAAAAAAGATATTAGAAATGCCAGATAGACTAGAAAAGACTAAAGAATTACAAAATTTTTTTTAGGAATGTTAAATTATGCTAGACATTTTATCAAAGATTTGGGAAAAGTAGCAGGACCTCTATACGCCAAAACGGGCTCTACAGGACAAAAATATTTTAATACAGAAGATATTAAATAAAACCTTAAAAGACATGGTTAGAAATATTTCAGATTTAGAACTACCTCTAGAAACAAATTATTTAATTATAGAAACAGATGGTTGTGATTTAGGTTGGGGAGCGATCCTCAAAGCAAGACCTAATAAATATAGTACTAAAAAAGAAGAAAAGATATGTGCTTATAATAGCGGTCAATACAGAGAAAAAGGTCAACGAAGTAGTATAGACTCTGAAGTTTTAGCTGTAATATACGGTTTAAATAGCTTTAAAATTTATATTATTAATAAACCAAAAATATTAGTTAGGATAGATTGCGAAGCTATAGTAAAATTTTATCAGAAAATTGCAGGGAAGCATAGTAGTACAAGAAGATGGTTAAATTTCATAAACGAAACGTCAATTTATAATCTGAAATTTGAACATATTAAAGGAATAGATAATATTTTAGCAGATCAATTAGGTAGATTAAATTTAAAAGTTTGAAACTAATATTTTCCATTTTTTAGCATGTATGCAGGAAAAGACAAAGGCAAAAAGCTAGCAGGCTCATCTTCAGACTCTTACTTACAAGCATTCCTCAGACAAACTCATTTCACACCATTAAGTGGTCCGAACGGTCTAAGAAACAAAATGTTTGATAGACTGTTTTTTGGAACACAAAGCCTAATTGCTTACCCAGACTCAAATTTAACTTTTAGACAAAAACCAGGATCTATTATCGATAAAACACAAAAGTGTCTACTTGACAATTTGTGGATCTCGTATAATAAGACTCCAAGAGACAATGCTTATTTCATTTCTGTTTTAAATTCTCTAACTCATTATTTTACAGAAAGAAATCAAGAGAAAAATTTTAAATTTTATACAGGAAAAAAAGCAGTGTTTTTGGACATGAAAACAAGTGGTTGAGGTGATTCTGATTACCACTGTGCCAATATACAAAGGTTTCAATAATTTCCAAGAAGCTTTAGAATTTGCTAGAAAAGATATAGGTCCAAATTTCTTTATTACCCCAGAATTAAAAAATTCTAGCCAAAATATTCCATATATAATCCCAGACAACAAATGTCAAATTAATTTTTATGACCATTGTGAGACCATGACAAGAGCTTTTCAGAAACTCAACCAAAATAATGACACATTAACCAAAGACAACCAAAAATTGTTAAGACAAAACCAAATTTTGCAAGACCAAATTCATATTCTCCAGGACACTTTAAAACAAACCCAAATTTCCTCTCAGAATTCGAGTTCTCCATCTCCAAAAATGGATTAAACGGGTTTACATTCCCCTCTGAATGTAAATAAATCCACTACACTGGATAAAAGTGTAGCTAGTCCGGTTCAAACGGCAACCGGTAAAGACATATCAAGTCCGTTGATGGCTGACACTTTGCCAAAAAGTGTAAGAAGACTACCGTCAAGTTTCAAACTGGAGACCCTTACTAAGGATAAAGATATTAGTTCTAGTTCTAAGCCAGTAAAAGGTTTCAGATTAAATAGAAGAACTACTAAAAAAGATGTTAAAGATTTTCGAAAAATTATTGGAGATACAGTAAGACAATTTTTACAGGAAGACCGTAAAGAGATGAATAATCCTAATCCAAGTCCTGAAGATCTGTCAGATAATGATATATTAGAATAGTTATACGGTGGAAATTTTGCTCAAGACCCAAATGAAGACGATGATTCCGGGATGTCATTTGATAGCACCGCCCTACATAACTTAGACACATAATGATAAGATAAGTAAGATACTAGTACTAAATACTAGAAGACAAATTTGAAAAGAAGACTATAAAGATATTCAGAAACAATGACATAAAGAAAGATGCCAAGACAAGCACTACAAGACAAAAGGAAAAGTGATAAAGGAAAAGCATCGGATGCTAATGAAAGAAAGTGGAAAAAAGAAAAGAATCTCAAGGACAACAATTTCAAAAGACCATGTGACGATGGGGCCTAGAGCGCACCCGGCAGGCTGAAGTTGATGTTTTTGGAATCTTTTTATAATTTCATTTCAAATACGGAGTTCAAATCCGATTCTCAGACTCTATAAATACCCTCATTCTATGTAAATACAAGCAGAGTGAAAAAAGAGAGAGAAGTGTGAGACATTTGAGTTTCTTTGTGCAAGTTTTTCTTTGAGTGTTCTTTGTGGAAATCTTCATAAAAAAAAAAAAAAAAAGAGTGTGTATATAAAAGTTTGAGTGTGAAAATTTTTCAGTTTTCTTAGGAGCAGTTCGGGGACTCCCGAAAGGAAAACCTATCTAAGTATTTCATGTAAGATCTATCTCTCTCAGTATTGTAAATTATGTTTTTTATGAAATATTATGTTTATATGCATGTTAATATGTGTTAATTAAACTTTTATAAGCATTTCCTTAATTATCAAGTTATCCAAAGTAGTGGTTATCCTCTTAACTGTATAACATCCTCCATGGATTAGCTTGTAAAGTCCTAGGAACCAAAAAGACATAATTAAGGCAAGAAGCCGTTGGTATGTCTAAAATCCAGGGTGGAGCTAAAAACGATTGATGTTATGCTAAAGGTTAAGAAGAAGAGATGAACAGGATAAACTAGTAATTTTAAAGAAATGTTTTGAATCTAATTAACTTCATGAAAAAATTATTAAACTTGTTTTTAGTAGTGGTTCTCTTCATTAAGCTGTATAATATCCCCTATGGATCAGCCTGTAAATTCCTATGAACAAGTTATCTGGGGTGTGGCTGGAGACGCTGGATATTATGCTAAAAGCTAAGAAGAAGATACGAACAGGCAGGTGAGATAATCACTCAGAAGTTTAAAAAAAAAATTAAATTAAATTAAGAGAGAGAGAGGATCAAAACATGAAATATTATTAGATCAGGGAGTACCGAGTAGGATTTTACAAACATAAGAAAGAAACCCTTAAAAATAGCAACTCCTTTCTATTTACAACATTGAAATATTAACTTGAAAAACTACCCAGGTAGGCCTATTTTATCCTTAGTAAGGGTCTCCAGTTTGAAACTTGACGGTAGTCTTCTTACACTTTTTGGCAAAGTATCAGCCATCAACAGACTTGATATGTCTTTACCGGTTGCCGTTTGAACCGGACTAGCTACACTTTTATCCAGTGTAGTGAATTTATTTACATTCAGAGGGGAATGTAAACCCGTCTCATCCATTTTTGGAGATGGAGAACTCGAATTCTGAGAGGAAATTTGGGTTTGTTTTAAAGTGTCCTGGAGAATATGAATTTGGTCTTGCAAAATTTGGTTTTGTCTTAACAATTTTTGGTTGTCTTTGGTTAATGTGTCATTATTTTGGTTGAGTTTCTGAAAAGCTCTTGTCATGGTCTCACAATGGTCACAAAAATTAATTTGACATTTGTTATGCAGGATTATATATGGAATATTTTGGCTAGAATTTTTAATTGTAATAAAGAAATTTGGACCTATATTTTTCTAGCAAATTCTAAAGCTTCTTGAAATTATTGAAACCTTTGTATATTGGTACGTAATCAGAATCACCTCAACCACTTGTTTTCATGTCTGAAAAACACCTGTCTTTTTTCCTCTGATCACTGTATAAAATTTAAAATTTTTCTCTTGATTTCTTTCTGTAAAATAATGAGTTAGAGAATTTAAAACAGAAATGAAATAAGCATTGTCTCTTGGAGTCTTATTATACGAGATCCACAAATTGTCAAGTAGACACTTTTGTGTTTTATCGATAATAGATCCTGATTTTTGTTTAAAAGTTAAATTTGAGTCTGGGTAAGCAATTAGGCTTTGTGTTCCAAAAAACAGTCTATCAAACATTTTGTTTCTTAGACCGTCCGGATCAATTAATGGTGTGAAATGAGTTTGTCTGAGGAATGCTTGTAAGTAAGAGTCTGAAGATGAGTCTGCTGGCCTTTTGCCATTGTCTTTTCGCCTTTGTCTTTTCCTGCATACATGCTAAAAAATGGAAAATATTAGTTTCAAACTTTTAAATTTAATCTACTTAATTGATCTGCTAAAATATTATCTATTCCTTTAATATGTTCAAATTTCAGATTATAAATTGACGTTTCGTTTATGAAATTTAACCATCTTCTTGTACTACTATGCTTCCCTGCAATTTTCTGATAAAATTTTACTATAGCTGTCTAACTAATATTTCTGGTTTATTAATAATATAAATTTTAAAGCTATTTAAACCGTATATTACAGCTAAAACTTCAGAGTCTATACTACTTCGTTGATCTTTTTCTCTGTATTGACCGCTATTATAAACACATATCTTTTCTTCTTTTTTAGTACTATATTTATTAGGTCTTGCTTTGAGGATCGCTCCCCAACCTAAATCACAACCATCTGTTTTTATAATTAAATAATCTGTTTCTAGAGGTAGTTCTAAATCTGGAATATTTTTAGCCATGTCTTTTAAGGTTTTAACTAATTTAATATTTTCTGTATTAAAATATTTTTGTCCTGTAGAGCCCGTTTTGGCGTATAGAGGTCCTGCTACTTTTCCCAAATCTTTGATAAAATGTCTAGCATAATTTAACATTCCTAAAATTTTTTGTAATTCTTTAGTCTTTTCTAGTCTATCTGGCATTTCTAATATCTTTTTTGCTATATGGGGTTGTAATTTTATTTTTCCTTCCCCTATAGTTATACCTAAGAAATTTATATAAGTATTACATAATTCCATTTTCTTCTTACTTATTATTAAACCATTTTCTAAAAATAAATTAAATACTTTTTGCAGATGTCCTAAATGTTCCTGCATATTATTACTAAAGACTAAAATATCATCTATATAAACTAAAACAAAATGTTTATAATTACCAAAAATATTGTCCATCCTTCATTGGAAAATTGGTGGGGCAGTTTTTAGTCCAAATGGCATTACTAACCATTCGAAATGTCCTTCAGGACAGTAAAAAGCCGTCCACTCAATACTGTCTGGATGCATCTTGACTTGCCAATAGCCTGACTTACAATCAAACTTACTAAAAACTTTCCTACTTTGTATTCTATTTATTAATTCTGTTTTGTCTGGTAATTTATATCCATCCATTTCGGTATTATCATTAAGTCTTTTATAATTTATGACCATTCTGGCCTTTCCTCTAACTTGCTCACTATGGTTTCTAACCATGAAAGCAGTTGATCTATGTATGGAAATTAATTTTCTAATTACTCCTAACTCTAGTAATTCTTTTATCTGTATTTTAAAATCTTCTAAGTCTTGATTTGTAGCTTCTATTGGTGCTGTCTTAATGGTAAATTCCTTATTTTTTATTTCTAATCTACACATAATCTGATTTGTCTTCCAATGGGTTAGCGGTTTTTCTCCTATTATTTCTATTTTATCTAACAACTGTATTACTTTATCTAAATCTTCTTGATGTCTAATTATTCCTATTTGCTGAATCCCTTTCTGAAAATTATAAAAATCAGTATTTATTTCTATTAAACTATATTCTTCTGGTATTTGATCTTCTTCTATTTCATTAATTTGTTCTTGTATTAATTGATTACATGTACATTTGTCTCCTTTACTACATATTTTATCTTTTATTTCTATGATTTTAAGGTTTGATGTCTTATCTAGTTTATGTCTAGCTTGAGTTGGTCTTTTTTCTAGATCCACTGGGGTGTAAGTGGTTTCTTTAGAAAGAAAAATTTCGTCTCTAGTTAATAAACAACTTCCATTTCTTCCTAATAAAAAATCTAATCCTAATACTAAATCGGTTCTTATTTTTAATTCTCGTACCCATATTTGTTCTAATTTATAACTAGGTTTATAAAAAACTCCACACGTATTTATAAAACTTATCGTACTATGGGGTATGTATTTATTATAACTATTGAAACTTCCATCCATTTGCATGGATTCTTGGGGTACCATTTTCTTAACTAAATGTTCTGGTATTATTTTACTATTAATTATACTTTTTGTACATCCTGAGTCTATTATGACCTTTGTTTCTACTTCATAATTTCCTATAGTTAATCTAACTAAAACTTGAATAGTACTAATGTTTTTGTCTTCATTACAAATTAATTCTTTAAAGTTTTCGGCAGTATTCATTAATTCTTTTTCATGTTCAAGATTTATCATTCTTTTTCCTTTTTCTAGTTTTTCGATTCTCTGTTCTAATTCTATTCCTTTAGTGGTAAATCTCATATCTAACTCTGCTATTTTGTCTATAAGTCTTTGAACTATTTGTGTTAGAGGTTCCGGATCTACGGTTTGAGGATTAGAGTTTAAATTTTCCGATTTAAATATACTATTTGGTAGTTTGTTTTTTATGCAATCTATACATCCTTCTACATAACACTTACTACATTTAGCTCTTTTATTCTTGCTAGGATACCATCTACATATAAAGCACTGATTGTTATCTATACCTTTATGCTCTTCAAAATTGTGTTTACAAATTATAGATGTATGATCTAGAGTATTCATTAAAGAGGTAAAGTGAATATTCATTAAAGAGGTAAAGTGAATATTCATTAAAGAGGTAAAGTCATTGTTGTCTAGTGTTTCAAAATTATCTTCTGTTCCTAATGTATTAATAAGATTGTCTGCTTCTTCATCTATTTCTTGATCATCTTTATCTACTGCTTCAAAACTACATATAGAATAAATGTTTTCATTGTCTGACATATATTCGTCTACATTTATTAAAGTCTCATTTAATTCTTCTATTAATTGTGAATTTCTATCTCTAGCATTATTTCTTCGTGGGCATGTATTTGCTAAATGGTTTGAACTACCACAAGTAAAGCATTCTAAAATATTTTTATAATTTCTTTGTGTATTAAATTTTCTAACATGTTTATCTTTATTCAGGTATGATTTTCTAGCAGAGGATTTTCTAAGATAGTATTTCTTTTTAGGATAATATTTTCTTTTGTAGTTCTTTTTATATCTTGGTCTATTTTCATAATATTTATCATCATAATTCTGGATAGTATAAATAGTCTGACAGAAATTAGTCTCACCTCTTTTTAACTGTCTTTGTATTTGTATATTTGTACATTTTTCTCTTAATACTTCTATGATATGTATAACTATATGTCCTATCGACCATTTACCATCTGGATTTTGTACTACTCCTTCTCTTTTATTCCATCGGTCTTCTATTTCTCTTCCTAATGCTCCTGGTAATTTATTAAGTAATTTCTTTCCTAAATATTGATCAAACGCGTTTCCACTTATGCTACAATAATAGAAATAATCGTTTAGAAATTCTTTTATATATTTCCAGTTAGTTATTCTTATTTGTTCTAAATGTATTAATGCTTCTTTTTGTAATATTAAAAATCCACTATTTGGATCTTCGCCTGTTATTAAACTATGTACTTTATTCGTAAAATTATATGGGTTTGCTCCTAAAGCTATTAATGTCTGAAATTCTTGTGGAAAATTAACCTTATATGCTTCCCATAAGGCTTTCGTTGACTCTCCTAAAAATGTTTCTAAATATCTGTACATGGTTTCTGCATCAGTTTCTTGATAATTTTTTATATAGTCTGCTACTACTATTCCTTTCCATACATCTATTACGGAATTCCATGATTGCGGGTCATGTGCTGCTATATTTAATATTTTGCCTTTATTGCCTCCTTCTTGTAATCTGATAGGTTCTTCTATGGGTCTTCGTTTTCCTACTGGTCTTATTGGGTCTGTTGGTTGAGTCTCGGAATTTAATCAATAAACTCTTTTTCGTGGAACATTTCCAATGGGTATATCATCTGTATAAGTCTGAGTAGTTTTTTGAAAGGGGCTACTGGTTGATCCTGATTCCATAAATTCTTTGTGACTTTTTAAAGATATATTATCATTAAAATCTTCTGAGATTGAATCTAACTGGTCTTTATTATCTTCTTCATCTTCACTACTTTCTAAGAATCTATACTTATAATTATCTTGTCGTAAATTACAATTTTTAAAGTGAGGTTCTACGTCGATTATTTTTAATTGTCCTTTTTTACATCCTTTACATTTAAAGACTAAATTAGTATTATTATTATATTTTCTATGAGCTTCTTGTATTTGTGTATCTACATCATTTTCTTCAGTTTCTTGTATATATATATATTCATAAATTCTTTATTTTCTGTTATTTCTTCTTCTTCTTCTTCTTTTTGAATGGTATATTTATAATCTGTAAATCCAATTGAAGTTTCTCCTTTGGTATTAATATACATCATATGATCTGATGGTTTAAAAATATCTGTTTCTTTTGGTTTTTCTATAGTCCAATCTAGACCTGCATACGTCTGAGGGTCTATTTTAAATGGTTTCATCAATCTAATACCTTTATTTCCCATTAATCCTACGGCATCATCTATGTTAATTTTAAATTTTGTATTACTAATATTAATTAATTTACCTATGAATCCTACACATGCTAATAAATTATTACCACTTATCATGTCTTCATATCCTTTGGTCTGGAATCCTATTTTAATGTATTTACCAAAATCATTTACGTTTATCATAAAATCTGGGCTACAATAAAATATTTCTCCATTATTTGACATATCTACTTCTGTTAAACCTATTATTGACTTTTTTGGGTCTGTAAACCTATCATCAAAAAGGGTAATTAAAACTTTAGTTCCTAAATTTTTTCTCGTTAAACCTTTTAAACCTATTACTATTAATCCTAGATGCATAAGAGTCATATTTGTTTGTTTTAGTTTGTTTAATGATTCCTTTTCTATTAATCCTATACTTTGTTTATTATCACTTAAAATACTTAAATGTTCTTCTCTGTAGTGTCTATATAGTTGTTCTTTTGATTCAAATCTTTGACTTTGATATAATACTTTTGGATTTAATAATTTAAGTTGATTTTGTTGAAATATTTCTATATCTTTATCTATATCTATAACTTCTTCTAGTTGTTTAGTATTATTAGATTGTCTAGAACTCATTATTCTGTTTAAAAAAGTACTACTAATTTATCTTGGAAAGGGCTACTTCTTTGATTTTTTCGTCTCCTACTTGAAAAAATTTCCATGATTGCTTTAATTTTATAGGTCTATCTTTTTGAGGGGTTATTTCTATTTTCTTTAACTGACTAACTAACTCGTCAATATTTGTGTCTTTAAATTCTGGTATTTCTTTGCTAAGTATTTTTTCTATTTTGTTAGTTAATTCTATTAATAAAAGTATTATAGTATTATTCTGTTTTATAATTACTTGATCTGTTTTACTCTGAGGTTGATGTTCTGATAAGCCTTCTGGTAATTTTTGAATTTGTTCTGATCTTTTTAATATTGTCTGATATAAAGGATCATTCATGAAAGAGTAATATCTTTAATTTCTTTTACTGTTTTTCTTATTTCTGAAATTTCTTGTTGGAAATTAATAGGATTTATTACTACTTTATGTTTTAACTCGTCTTGTTGGTTTTTTAAGAAATTAATATTTTGTTCTAAATTATGAATCTGTTTTTCTTGTCTTTCTAATCTGGCTTCTACTTTTTCTAATGTAGTTATAATTTTTATATGTTCTTTTTGTAGATTTTCTCCAAATATTATTAACAAATTTGTATTAAAATTTAGCTGGGGATTATCTCCGTGTAGTGAATGTTCTCCTGTTTGAAAATTACACCTAATTAATGAACTGTCTTTTAGTCTTCTATATTTCTTTTCTAAAGGTATCTTTAAATCTAAAAATTCTATATCTTTAAGACTAGCTATGTTTATTTATTAGTCTTTTTGAAATCTATTAGTTGTTTATATATTCAAATATAACCCAACACCTTAACCTAAAGGTAGTCTGGATAAATTATAATCTATATCTTCTATTTCTTGCTTAGCTTGGTTAATATTTATTATTATTTGTTGCCACTCAACTGCTACTTCGTACTTTACCGGATGTATTATCTTATGGGTTTTTTCAAAAATTTCTATCCTATTAAGTATATCTTTAAGTTGGTCTCTATATTCTTTACTAAGTTTTATGTATTTTTCTATAAAACTTCTTCTAGCTACTAAATTTCTAATATGTTTTCCTAATAATGAATTTCGCATAATCAGTCTATTTTAACTAGGTCTTTTTTCCGTTAGAGGAGTCTCCACAAGCAAAAATGACCATAGAAATCATTAAAATAGACATAACGACCATTCCCATCATTATCATTAGCCCAGAACCCTCGATTGGTGAGCCACCATTTACCACACCATAGAATCGCGCCATATTTTTGTTTGAAATTTACTAATAAATTCTATGTGAAATACTTATATATGCTGCTGCTAAATTAATCTCTTATATAGGCCTTTGTGATGTTTGGGTTGTAAACTTTTAGTAAAGCTCAATGAGTTGCAATTTCATAAAAAAAGTATACTTTCATTTGGTCAAAAATTGTTTGCTGGTATTATTGAAAAAAAAAATAGTCCGATCGATGGATAATTAAAAATCTGGTTGACTTTTATGTGTTTCCGTTTTTTTTAATTGTCATAGTTTCTTTTTTTAGAATTAAACAATATGAACTTTGACTAACATTTGAAATGTATTGTTTTATCATATTGATATGGAAAAAATTGCAAGTTATAGCATTTTTCATATAGTTTTTGAATATCTAATTTTTTATTTTAAAATATTGAATTAATGTAATTTAATTTAATTTTAAAAATTACTCAAATTAACTCTTAAAAAGCATAACATAACAACTAAAAAGGAACGAAGGGACTACTCTATAAGGAATCAGAGACTGTAAGCTTGTACATCTGGTGTTTACACGTTTAAACTTGGGGTCTTAATTGATTTAAGAATAAGTAATAGTCAAAAATACATATAAATCATTTATTTATTTTTGCGAGTTTCATATCTTCACTATTCATCGTTCCTTTTTATCAATTACCTATAATTTAGCTATCATTTTTTAATATTAAAATATACCTCAATGTGAATTTGATCAAATATTTATGGTTAATCGATAACATGTGGATATAGATCAACTCAACATTAAAATATATTTTTAATGGTGGAGCCAGGTATATTTGATAGATGTCAACTGATACCCATTCGTTGAAATTAGAAATCAAAGAGTTCAAACCATAGAAAAATATCCGGCATTCACCACTCCCTCCATCACAATTGGTGGTATTTATCTATTTGACATTGACAATGTAAACAATATTTTCAAAGTTTATAGCCTAAAATAAATGAAATATTTTTGCAACTATAAAGTAAATTGAGAATTTTGAAATTAAATTATTAGTAAATATAAAACTAAACAAATTATTATTCTTTTTAGTATTAATAAGAAATGAGTTGAATAATTAACTTTTTTTCAAAAAAAAAAAAGAGTTGAATCAAATATGAATCAGCTTGTATAATCCGTTAGTAAAAGATAAAAATAAACTACCTATCAAAAGTGTGTTTCAACTCTCATGAGAGTACTTACATTACTATACTTTTAGTTTTTGTTCTTTTTATAATCTTTTATTATATTTAGTAAGAGAGAAATCAATATTTTTATACCCCATATCGAAAACTAATTATTTTATTGTCCTTTTGAATCACTCTCAACTTTATACTAATTAATAACTGTAAAGTTTTATTAAGAACTTTCACAATCTAAAAATAATGGATTACATATATATGTACACATTACTTGGACTCTAAACTTCACAAGCCACAATAAAATCACTATATATATATATCCAAGAACAAGCTATTAACTCCGCAATAACACCAACAAGAGTTTATTCACCACCAACACAACTACCACCACCGCCACCACTTCCTCCACCTCCATAATTGTACTAATCATCACTATTCGAGGAGTTCCTACGAGCAAAAATGATCATAGAAATCATTACAACAGATATAACAATCATATAAGACGTGATAACTAAATAATATAATATTGCTAAAAAGACGAGGGCCGAGGGGTGGGAGGCTAGCTCAGTCCCTCTCCCACATAGAATGAAACAACACTCATCTACTTACTAATCTTCTACTTTAAATTTCAACTTTCATACCTTCATATCTAAGGTCATGTCCTCCATCAGCAAAAATTAAATCATCTCATGTATAATCAGGTCTTCTCAATTCTTTTTTGACCTACCTCTACCTCTCTTAATTCGTGCTACAACCAATACCTCTCGCACCTCCCGTCTAATCACCTCATGCCCCCACAGTTTCAAGCTGCACTTCATAGCTAATTATTTCTAAACCATTTTTTTTTTTATTTTTCTTTTGTCACATGCATTTTTTTATTCCTAGATATAAATATTCGTAATGCAACTTTACTATACTCTTTTAGCATACACTATATTGCTCGTACGTTCTTATATGCAAATAAGTTATTCTAACTTATCTTAATTAATTAGTTTCTTTGGTTAATTTGTGTTCGTTTTTTCCTTTTCTAATCGGAGTTAAAATGTTTGTTTGTTTTTCTTCCCCAATATTATAAAAGCTAAATTAAACTCAATCTCAGTGTAAAAAACATATAGTACTAAAACAAAAACAATAAAGCGGGAATTAAGAAATAGGGAGTAACCTATAATTAAGAACAAAAACATCATTTTATAAGAACATTAATTGCATGTACACGTAATGTATATATAAAGATTAATTAAAGCATCAAATCACATTTATTTGTTATATATTACTCGTAGTTTATCTTATTTTTAAGATTACAAGTTTCACATTTTGTAAATATTTCTCTATGTATATCCTTTGAGTAACCTAATAATGTGAAAACTGAAAAGTTTATTGATACTAACCTCTTGACTCCTCCACAAACACAAGAATTAATTATTTTAACTCAGCATCCACCACCACCACCACCACAACCTCCACCACCACCACCACAACCTCCACCACCACCACCACAACCTCCACCTCCACCTCCACCTCCATAAAACCGATGCTTCTTTTTCCCATTAGAAGAGTCTCCACAAGCAAAAATGACCATAGAAATCATTAAAATAGACATAACAACCATTCCCACCATTATCATCAACCCCGAACCCTCGATTGGTGAGCCAGCACCTACCACACCGTAGAATCGCGCCATATTTAGACTTAAGTCAGTTCTATGCAAGGAAGTAATCTAGTGATCGAAGGAAAAGTACAATCTCTTATATAGGCCTTTTTTGATGTATGAGTTGTAGACTTTTCGTAACGTTTAACTTCAACAAAGTTGCAATTAATTAAGTTCATAAGAAAGACATTTATGTAATTTGATTTGGTCGAAATTGTTTAAGTTTCTTGAGCGAGGCTCCAACATGACTACTACTACTACTAATATATACACAAATTAAAATGTATGCCCTCCAATTTTGAGTATGCATAAGTAGATACTTAAATTTGTATAAAGTTGAACAAATAGACACACACGTCCTACGTGATATCCTATATGATAATTTGTGTCCTATGTGTATTATGTCATGTAGAACTAATGTGTCTACTTGTTCAACTTTATACAAGTTTAAGTGTCTACTTGTGCACACTCAAAATTTGAGAGTATAAATATGAAATGAGGGTAGTTTGTTTTCCCTTTGTCAACCTAAAACTTCGTAATCAATATGGATACACAATAATTCTAGGAAGTTGCACTTAATTTGGTCCATAATATTTGGTTGTTTAATTTGTTCAAACTTCTTTTGATCAGGACGTACACATCTTTGATTAAAAAATTCTATTTTATTTATCGGGCTTATTCAACCCTTGTTATTTAGGGATACATACAAAACTTATTAAAACTAGTTGCTTCTTGCTTTAATATGAAAAAAACAACATTCAATATATTGTGAAGTTTAATTCATTGTTAAGTAACGACGAAAAGACCCATTTTGTATATGACGACTGATTTGGTGTGATCACGTTGTTATCTTGATATTTCTTCTCGTTTTGTCTTTATTTATTATTTAATAATTCTATTTTATCCTTTACTATACCTTTTTCATAGTAACTCCACCCCGTATCCTATTTTTCTGGTAGGATTATCATTCAAATTATGGATGTGTGACATTATATAACGACGGAGAACGGTACAATATATCCAAACATTGTATTTGATGAAACAAAATAGTACGATACAATACAACACAATATAATACAAAACGATACATTATGAAAAACACGTACCGAATTAGATCCTAATGTTTTTAAAGTCCCTAAGAAGGAAGTTACAATGCAATTGCCAACTTGACCATGGCCTTTGGGTCTTGAGCTACGTGACAATTGAGTACTATTTGATTCTACTAACACGCTCACAACACACACCACATTTTTTCCAATTAGACTTTTCTATAGTTGACATGGTCACCATACTATTCTTTTTTAAGTCTCAGTTTGAGAATTTAATTAAGAGGTGTACACTGTGTTTCTGTCTACTATGAAACATAAAGTAAATGAATTTTTTATTATTTACCTAGTCCAAATTTCAACACGGTTGATTGATAACATGAATAATCTTAAATGTCGTTTGATTTATAGGATAAGAAATTTTAGTTAGGGATATATTATAGAATTAGTTTAGGAAAAGTTATTTCAAGGAGACATTGGATTTACATATTATATTTTGTAGTGCTATTTTGAAAAAATTACATAATAAGATATTATATGCGTGCAAATATGTGTATTCTGCAACGTTTTAAAATCATCTTAGTGTTACTACGTTCTGGAAAATAGCAAATTCTCGCTATTTTTTTAATTTTGTTTTTTCAGAACTGGTCGCCAATAACGCTATTTACAAAATTTTCTCATTATATTACTTCGTTTTTGGTGTAATTATTTGTCCCAAAATTAAGTATCTCTGGAATCATTTATATCACAATCATGGTAGTTCACTAGAACTACTTTTATACCACCCTCTATATAAATAACAACTCTAGAATAATTAATCCCAGAATAAAAACAACAAAAAATGACTCATTTGCCCTTCTCTTTAACCAGTCCTAATTATTATAGAGATATCTATAGTTTACCGTTTATTAGGTAATTCTAGAAGTGTAATTTTTTTTTTTTTTTGAGCATATACAACTGGTTAAATTAGAATAAAGTGGGAGGATCCACATCTATATATATTGAGAGACAATATGACCAGACATGTCTCCCTGAAATTGGACCTAAAGCCTAATATATATATGTGATTGTATATATATTTGTATGGACAAAGCAAACTAAAATGCCAACTAAATACCCAGATCTTCATCTCTGTAAAATTGGCTGTCCATAAATTTTGTTGGAGTGGGTATTTGACACCTATATACAACAAGAAAAAAAAATATATATACAGCATAATGACAAGGTATATAGAATCAAATAAAATACTTTATCCTAACCATATTATATCTCTATTATTTGTGTAATCTAACACCTCCCTGACCTGACAGTCATTTGTACTTTCTACCACATATAGTTTTAGAGTGTATATACTGATGTGGTTCACATATATCTATATATATATATATATATATATATATATATATATATATATATATATATATATATATATATATATATATACATATATATATACATGTATATATATACATATATATATATGTGTATATATATATATATATATATATATACATGTATATATATATATATACATGTGTATATATAAACACATATATATATATACATGTGTATCTATATACACATATATATATATACATGTGTATATATATACACATATATATATATACATGTGTATATATATATATATACACATATATATATATACATGTGTATATCTATATATATATATATATATATATATATCAGATACAATAGAGAGTGGCGAGCGGAATGAGAAAGAGGCAAAGAGATTTGTTATGCATCCCATATACATATAAATCCACTTGAATACAATATATCTAGAACAAATTACACCTAATTTTGATCCATGTGTCTGAACGTGAATGGATACACCAAAATCTGATAAGATACATAATATTGCAAACTAGAGTGTATCTAAGTAATTAATTTCTAAATTAGTGGATTTTACGTAAGTTCCCTAAATTATTACTTACTATTTTTTTTTGAAAAAAATTATCCTCGTATTATTAATACATTAATTTTTATGAGATATTATATGTCACAAAAATAACGCATAGATTTTCAAGGATCTTTATGCATGTATTAAAGGTGTCAAAGCAATTTGAAAATCAACTTGAATCGATTGAACCTAACCGAAATGATTATTAAATTTTTTCAAATAAAATTATAGGTTATACTGTATATTTATAATTACACTAAAATTAACATAGTTTTTTAAATATATATAAAAAAATATTTAATCGGACCAAATAAATTATAAGTATAAAAAATATTTTATATGTTAAGTTTAAAAATAGAAATTAAAAGTTTG
Organism: Solanum pinnatisectum; assembly: GCA_035578085.1. Lineage (NCBI taxonomy): Eukaryota > Viridiplantae > Streptophyta > Magnoliopsida > Solanales > Solanaceae > Solanum > Solanum pinnatisectum. The sequence goes on along the minus strand of CM069082.1, from coordinate 41,519,988 downwards.
ACTAGAAAACATTAAAAGTTTGATTAGAACCTTAGGTGAATTAATATGGAAACAACTAACAAAACAACTAAAAAACAAACCAAACCTACTATTATACCAATTTTTTACTATGCAAAAATTTTAGTAAATTGCTAAGAACATGTGACAACAAACTGTTCAAATTGTAGTGCTTTATTTTGAGTTTAGTGACATCATTTATATAAAAAAATTCATATTTTATGAGCACTGTCTTTCGCATATATTTTATATAATATGGGGTGTGCATTTTTATATAAATAAATCCTCATATTCTTCCTTTAATTGTTAACATCATAGGTACTTTTTAGATTATATTAAAGCTTATAATTATTTTATATAACGAATCAAATTTTCTAATAACAATTAGACTATTAAATAGTGCTTAAAAGATATTACCAGATCAGAGAAAAATCAAGATGATTGAAAAATCTATATTTAGTTGCACACAATAAAATTATCAAAAATAATTAATATGATCTAATTTTTTAAAAATACCCCTAACGCCACCAAACCTTACATTAATTATGCCTTAGTTATTTTTGCTTATATGGTCAATCAAATGCTGCTAATTCTATGGGGAATATTTTTCCTACTCCAAATTATTTTATTTGATGTTTATGTTAGAACTATTTGATTTTCCATCTTCTTTATGTCGAGAATTGTTACACTTGAGCCGAGGGTTATTCGAAAACAACATCTCTACCTTTACAAGATAGTGATAAGATCTGCATATATTCTATCCTTTTCCAGATCTCACTTGTGGAATTTCAATTCTCTACCTACACGAAATAGTAAAAAGGTCAACATACATTCTATCTTTCCCGGATCTCACTTCTGGAGTTGTGGGAGTTCACCGAATATTTTGTTGTTTAACATTTGCAACTCTACCTAGATCAAATTATGAAATTACTCCTATTAACTTTGCATGCCTTGAGTTTTTTATTTTTCTAAATTTATGTTTTTGTTTTTTTGCCATGTATATCAAGGTTAATTAATCCTTATAATAAAAGCAAAAAAGCTCCAATTCACGTGGCACTGTGTTTTATAAAAGAGATGACATTATACCTATCAAAAAGCAGATTAGGTGCAAAGATGTACTTTAAACGGTCAAAAATCACCCACCTGTTTCTCTTTATTGCTATATACTCCCTTCGTTTCGTTTTAGTTGACTAATATCGTTTTTTTATATATCAAAAAAAAAAAGAGATTTTTTTAGTACACCTCTAATTAAAACTTTCTAAAATGATGTATCAGATCAACATGAATCAAGACATATGAAATAGAGGGAGTATAAACAACTTAAATATATCAGCAAAGGATTGTGGTAAATACTCATTAATTCTTAATTAGATATTTCAGGTTTGAGTCCTCTGGGTATGGTGTCACCTTTATTAAGAAGAGATTTACCCTCAATATGGAACTTTCTGGCGCAAATTCGAATTTAATCGTGCTTCAATGTGAGTACTGGACACTGAGAGCGAAAAAGACAACATTTCCAAGAAATAATTGGACAGACTTCTAAGTTGATAATCATCACCAAAAAGTCCACAACTTAAACTATTTTCACATTTGACTATAACTGCCCTCGCAGAAGAAAGTAAAGATGAAAAGGACTTCTTTGGATATATTACCTCTTGAGTCTTGTCCAACAATTTTGAGGGCCACTACCTAGTTATGAAGTAGGATTTCAATTCAAATTTTCAAGATTAGGCCACTGTTAGCAGATAATATATAACACTAGATGTTAGACATTGAGATGTACCAACAACTCTAGGGTTCTGGTTATTACTATTATATTATTTACACTCAAGGCTCAAGGATGTGGCATAATGGACAATGACTTTGAATGAACACTAATGCGGGACCAACAACAACAATAACACACCATGCGTCATTTTACAAGTGGGGTCTGAAGAGGTTAAGAATCTTACCGTAAGATATACAGTCTTACTCTTACCTTATGAATAATAAATCAAGTATGAAAAGGGATATACACTAGTGAAGCAGTATCTAGTATAAACAAGAAATGTTAGGTGATTTCTTTTTATTTGACTAAACCCTAGTCGACAAAGTTACTTGATATATGTGCTAACGAGAGATAAACCATGGTTAACAAAATTATCCTATATCTATGCTAGTAAGAGATAACAGATGCCCCGTGAAATAGTTAAAATGTGCACAAGCTAACTTGTACACCATCGTTATCAAAAGCAAAAAAGAACTACCTTCATTTAGCTAGTAGCTCAACAACTTGTAGATTTTCATCCTCACCCAGTCAGAACTTGAGTCAATATATTGTCAAGCAGTTCCACTTGTAACACTCCAATAAATGCTTACAGAACATATTCAATATCCATGCAAATTAAATCTGATTCATAATAATGTACAAATAGCATTCTCACTACCCAGAAAAGTGGTTCCAAATGCAATGGATAAAGAAGAACATGGCTATAATCAAATCAGAAAGATACAAATTTAAAAAATAAGTATCCTTTGTTTCAGCATCTTGGTGAATACAAGTACAAGATTCTTTTCATAAGTCACTTAGCAGAGACACAATATAAGATTAATCAGGAAATTACACTAGAAGAAATGGCACGGGAAAACAAGTGACTAAACAAGTCGAAGCAGAGGAATAATTTCGAAGAGATAATATTTCAATCCACCACTTTGCAGAAAGCAAAACATTCAAGAAATCATACTCAACACCAGTTGATTTTTGATCAGCTGTTTACTGAATCAGTACACAAATACATATATAAACTTTCCATATATAACACTAACCCAATCTGGCACCTTTTTTTCATTTTTTTAAGCTATACATATCTTGTAATTCTCACAGGTCGAAGACCGAAAGTAGCATAATGTCCTCCATGTAACAACAACAACATACCTAGTGTAATCCCACAAATGGGGTCCGGGGAGGGTAGTGTGTGGTCTGGAAGAAGGAACTTGAAATAAAATAAAGAAACTATAGAAATGAAGTAATCAATATTTACAATTTACAATAGACACTGTCTTAGTTTATTTATACTTTCCTTAATTCCCTTAATTTATATCCTAGAAATATGTGGGGGGAAAGTAAAATGCAAAAGAGAGACATTCTACCAAATAAAAGAAAATTGTAAAGAGAGAAGTCAATATTTCTATACTCCATATTGAAAATGTTGGATTCATATAAATCGATTACTTAATTATATTCTTCATCTGTCACCAATTACAATTTACCATCGATTATGTACAAATAAAAGCGTAAATGAACTACTCTTCACAACATAAAGATAATGGATTACATATATATTATGTACACATTACTTGGACTCCAAACTTCACAAGCCAAAAGAAAATCAATGTATATCCAAGAACAAGCTATTGACTCCACAACAACAACAACAAGAAAACTCTATTCGCCTCCTCCACCACCACCACCACCACCACAACCGCCACCACCACACCCTCCGCCTCCACCACCTCCACCGTCTCCTCCACCTCCACGATGGTACCAATCATCGCCATTAGAGGAGTCCCCACAAGCAAAAATGATCATAGAAATCATTACAACAGACATAACGACCATTCCCATCATTACCATCATCCCCGAGCCCTCAAGCTCTGAGCCACCATCTCTCACACCATAGAATCGCGCCATATTTATATTTCTACTTTATGTAATTATATATATCTACAGATATTGTTATGCTTCTTATAAATCGTTTGGTAAGTTTATATATATATATATATATATAGGCCTATTGTCATAATGTTTGGCATGTTGCCTTTTCGTATGAGTTGACCATTTGTGTTTAATTAACTTAATTTTCAAAATTGTTTAATTGGAGTGATTTAATATATATATATATATATATATATATATATACACGTGTGTGTGAGAGAGAAAATTTTATAAATGACATTTATAAGATTAATAATTTCAAGTTATGACAGTAGAATGATTCTTTCAGGATGTAACAATAAAAAATTTCAGATTGTAACCGTTTATAAAAAAAGAAAGTTTTTTTAAGTAATTGTAAAAAATCAGTTTTGAAAAAAAAAAAGATAAAAAAGGATAAAAAAACGATTTTGAAAAAAAAGAAGATAAAAAACGGATAAAAGTGTATTAATTAATCTTGAATTCATTTATGATAATTGTTAATTGACATAAATTTAGGAGATTCAAACAAATTAGGAATATTTATTTTCCTTATTTCACTCAACTCTGTTAACATTAATTAAAAATAAGATTTTATTCATTTTGTTCAAAGTTTCTCTCTCTTCGTTTTTTTTTCTTTCCAGAATTTTGTGTCACTCACGAGTAGATCCAATTTTTTTTGTTGAAAAATCTTCATTTTGTTGTAATGGACGGCTTCCTATCTATATTAATTAAACATGGTGGTAGATGGGATCCTTCTAGTTAGTATTCTTTACGATTTATTATTTGTATTTGTATATTACTGAAACGTAAAAAAAAAAAAAAAAAAGAACAATGAAACTGTAAAATGACATTTTCTGATTTTGTTTATGTATACTAGATTTAAGTTGTGATGTTTTTTGTATGAACATTATTTTGTTCATAATACGTAATCATTTTTGTGAAACTGTAGTTAATGTTGGTACGATTGTGTTTGTTATTTATTTATTTTTTTGGTTATTTTGTATACTGTTTATATCATGGATTTGTGCAATATTGAATTAATATCTGAATGATTTAGGTATAAGTGTATGTAATATTAATAGTATTAGCGTTGTAAAGTTATGAATTTTGTGAAAAAAGAGAGTATGAAATGTGTTTAATGGTATGAAATGTGTTGTAACATTGTTATGAAACTGATATTTTTTCAGTCAATTTGATAATAATAATGAGATGGATTTGGTATGCAATTTAAAATTATAATATGGGATACTGACTTTTTCTTTTTTTTTTTTGAAAATATAAATAAAATGTATAGGTTGAAATGAATTTGGTAGTGTAATTGGAATGATATTGGTATGAATAATTATTTACTATTGTGTAAAAAATATGAGTAAGAAGTATGATGATTTGCATGAAATTTGTACTAGGTTTGTATGTAATGTGAATATAAATACAACACATGTTTTTTTACTTTTGTTTTATTTAAAACTGACCGTGATTTCGTAATGAAATAGGGAAATATGTTAATTTTAAGATGGAAAGAATTATTATAGTGATATGATCTTGGTATGAATAATTGATGAATTTTGGCATGAAATAGGTATGAAATGTGTGAATAAACTTGGACGCTGGAAGGGGTTTGCTGATGTGAAATTCAAGAGGTCTAAAGTTGCATACAGTACATGTCATCGAGAGGGCCACAACAGGAAGACATGATCAAAGTATCCTGCACCAAAAAAATTATAAATTGTTTTGATTCATTTTGTCTTTTAAGCTTATGAATTATAATTTCAGAACATTTATTATGAGTACGGTAAAATCCGTTTTTATGTATTCATTGTTTTTCAAATATATAGTGAACAAATTATTAATTAATGCTAGTATGCAATTGTATCCATTTGGTATGCAATTGAAGTCACACAAATACTAGTTATTGTAATTTTCAATTGGTATTCTTTTGGTATCCACTTGGTGTCCGACTTGAAAAAAATATAAAATAAAATGTAATTGAGGTGGATACAATATAATATGGTCACTGTTTTACATTGTCAGCTTCATTCATCCTAGATTTATACAAGGTGGATATCAATTTCATATATTTTTTTATTTTATAGTTTTTGTCTTAAATTCTCAAGTTAAAATATCAAATGTATACAAATTGGATACCAATTTAATGACATTCTTATTTTTCAATTTGGAGATCAAGTAGATACAATGTAAGCCAAATACCAGCATCACTTAATCAATTGTTCATTATTTTTCAAATATATAGTGAACAATTGATTAAGTAATGCTGATATGTAATTGGTATCCATTTGGTATGCAATTGAAGTTACATAGATACTAGTTAGTGTAATTTTCAATTGGTATTCTTTTGGTATCCACCTGGTATCCGACTTGAAAAAAAATATAAAACAATATGTAATTGAGGTGAATACAATATAAAATGGTCACTGTTTTACATTTTCAGCTTCATTCATGCCAAATTTATACAAATTGGATACCAATTTAATGTTATTCTTATTTTTCAATTTGGAGATCAATTAGATACAATGTAAGCCAACATAAAATATTTTATGTAATTTTAATTGGGGTCCATTTGGTTTCATACTATAATCCCATTGCAAAAATAGAAACAACAAGACGTATTTAAGATTTCAAACCAAGTTATCCAAACTAAAACTAGTTAATGATCTATCCAATTGGTATGCATTTTGTATACAATTGGTATCCCGCTGGAAAATTATAAGAAACAAAACTTAAAACTAGTTATGTGTTATTCATTTGATATCCATTTGGAAAGCTTAAGTGTAACAACGTATACAATTGTGGTGTACTATGTTTATGAGGTGTTTTTCAAAACTAAAGTCTAATAAAAATCTGGCTAATACTGACATCCAAACTGTATAAACTTGGTATCTAACTTGAAAACTTTTGACAAATTAAAAATAAAATGTATGAAGTTGGTATCCAACTGGAACAAAATACTAAAAGATATAAATTTGACAATGTAAAACAATGCATATTCTATTGTTGCAAAAACCTGTAGCAAAAACAAATATATATCATCCAAATATATAAAAAAAAAAAACATGTAAAGAATGGCATTTTCTCGCTTACAAAATCTGACAAAAATTAAAAAAACATATCGACATTTGTTGATTTTTTTGTTTTTATTTTTATTTTTTTCTTGTTTACAAAATTTGAGTACGAATCAGAAGGGGGTTCAACCATATTCCCCTTCCAATTTTCTTTGCTTCACTTTTCTTCTCCTTTTCTGTAATTTGTTTCTTCTTTTGAGAAGTACCACCCTTTTTCGCTGGAGTTGCATTCTTGTTAGGCGGCGGCGTTTGAGTCAATATGTTAAACGTCGGAGCCTCTATTTCAACAGTAGAACTCGCTTCTACTAATCTGGGGCTCTTTCTAGGAGTATGCTTTGATTTCTTCGACATGTTTTATCGAAAATCTTAAAAACTTGATTCTTAGTATTGTGAATTTGCCCTTTCTTTTTTATTGTAGAATGAAGATTTTCTGATTTAAGAGGTGATAGTGAGATGTAGAAACGATTTGTATGGAAGATGATTGAGGAGGTGAAAGAGGAATTGAACGGAAATTTTCACTTTTTGAATGTGAGGATGGTGGGTTGCTGACTAGAAGAAGCATGGTGACATTAGGGGTGTGCATTTGATGTGTAACAGTAAAAAAGAAATAAGAATCAAGGTAAAATCCTTATAAATGTGTAAGAGATAATTATGGTAGATTATTTATTTATATCATTTAATAATAAATATAAAATTATAAAAGACTATTTATTTAATAAAGTAAAATTAATTGATTTTTAAATAAAAAGTGATCTGTTATAACCCGTAATTAAACTGTTATAAGCAAGAATATTTTAAAAGTAGATTTAAAATCCGTAATATTGTTCCTTAAATATATATGTAGGGTGATTTTTCATATATATATATAACAAAGTCGTGTATTTTTTTGTTTGTAGCGAGAAAATCACTTATGTATATATTTATATCACTCAAAAGATCACTCAACCGACCAAAATGCCTATTTTATCCTCTATATTATCAACCTTTATCGTTTTTTACTTTTTCAATATTATTTTTATTTTATAATCTATAGTATGGACTTACTACACAACAAATATGTACAAAAAGGATATACATTATTTTGCTTTCAATAATTTTTTTGGTGAAACTACAAAAGCGAAAAAAATATCCATTTAGATATACAAATTACAAAGTCATCAATGAATGATTTAACTTTCATGATACATCGTCAAAAACAATACATTCTACTTTTGACAAGATTTTTTTTTCCTACTAGTAATATATAACACAAAAATTTCTTTACTATCCAGCCATTTTTGAGGCGAAAAAAAATATATAAATCAGCAGCTGCCACACAAAACTGAGAAAACAACATATACTTCTCAACTGAACAGATGGTAGTAATACAGAACTCTGAGCATCATCAACAGATGAATTGTTGTTAATATATACAGCTCAGAGTGGCCAAAACTTGAAGAAATGGCTCTCTTTTTTTTTTTTAATATATATATGCAACTCTAATTTGTATTATGGCCCTTCAGCTTTAGCAGGTCTACATGATCTGAAACCACGACGGGTTACCTATTATGTTTTTTTGGGCTTGTCCTCTGCAAAGCAGCGATACATTGTATTGTATTAGAATCAAAACGACGTATCCAACAAAGCAATAGTTAATTAATCAACATCATGAAGTCAAATAAAATCGAGCAAGTTGTAACTAACCATAATAAAGGTGCATATTGTACCCCGTATGGATGACACAAGGAAACACAGAGAAAATGTTCAAGAAAAGAAAGGTTTTGTATCCAGTAGACATACACATACATGACAGACTTGTTTCATTTGTTGTTCCATCTAACATGTCGTAAAAGATCAGGAAAACCAAGTGTGCAGCTATCCGATCTTTTCAAACTCTTACCTGGATGCTATTTCTCACCTTAGATTTCCTAATCAGCTCGTTGTCTGAGTCTCTGAGATGAGCAGTGGCACGACTTATATGTAAACTTGAACACGAATTTGGACGATGTTTTCTTCTAGTTCCAGAGGCTCAAGACATGTACATCTTACTTCAATTCACTTAACGCTTCCTCATAATTATGGAGTTTTTTGCTACTTATAAAGTTTGCATGCCATTCTATGTGTGTGTGTGTGTGCCTAACTAAAAATCAGTAATGAATTCATAACACTCCAAAACAAGTGTTTGCCATATTCTTCTTTAATTCATGCTTTCTGTATTTTGCGAAGTGTTTCAGTACCCAAAGAATTGTATATCCCAACTAAAAGTTACGTTGGACAAGACCAAAAATGGTTAACCAGTTGTTTTATTTAACTGCAGAAGAAGTGCTCAAGAACTGAACAAAAGCAAAGCAGAAGAGAATAGAATAACAGTGACAATAACAGATGTTATCAGTTAAAACAAACACCAAAAGAGTGCATAAATCAAAGATCATGAGCTTCCATATAGTAATTTCACGAGAGAATACAACTCACGTATAGCCTCTGGATCTATATGCACAAAGAAGCTTGCAGCGACTATCAAATAGCAGAGAAGAAGCATCAGTCCCTTAAAGTAATTGGAAGTTCCGTCCTGCAGAAAGAGGAAATGTTAACATGAAAACTAATGGTCAACAACAGGAAGCCTTGTAAGCTAAATTTCAGCCAGAACCCCGGGAGTGAAGCAAAGAACAAAGGATTGAGGAGGAAAAGGAGACATGACATTACTCTAACTGGATCAAGCTCCGACTTCAACTTGCAGAGCTTTCAACTTTTAGAAGAAATACATTGGTTTATGTTGTAATTTTCAAGCAGTTTGGAAAGACGAGAAAGTTTTACGTTTCCCAACTCAACCTCTAAATTAAAAGACGAGATAGAAGCCAACAAGACAAAAGTAATACTCAGAGAAATGGGAAAAAAGTAGAACCAGAAAGACTTATGAATTATCTAGTTTAAGAGCATACCTGCAGCATGAATGCTACTACGAGGACACTCATGAAAAGCGTGGCCGTTTCGAACAACTGGAAGTTCAAATCCATAGGACGACCCATAATCCATCCAACCACCACGCAGAAGGGGATCTGCATCAAAGTAAAGGTTAAAAGAGGAATAAACTTACAAGAAAAAATATCAGTGGAAGTTATTATGTGATGGTCCAGGAAGTAAAGGCGGATAAAATATGAGATTGTGCATCTATATTCAGTTACAGCTAATGCCTAATGGTAGAGTCTTCCCAGCTAATGCCTAATGGTAGAGTCTTCCTGAATGAGACGTCCAATCTGAAGCGATTCAAGTTACTTCTTAAAGTTTCTCTTTGATGTAAGTAACATGCATAAACATTTTGAAGTACCTACCCCAAACATGGCAATCTGCGTTGATGAGCCTATTGCCACTCCCAAAGAGATGTCCTGTAACGGCACCAGGTATGTGAAGAAAAAGGATGGTAAACCATAGTTTTAATACAAAGAAAAGATAGAAGAACGTACAAGCTTGTCTTTGACTGCAAACATGACAGCACCAGCATGTTCAGCTGCATTTCCAACAATCGGGAGCAGTATGACACTTATAAATGCCACAGGAATACTCATAGCAACTGATGCCCCCTGAAAACATAGCGTAATTTATTGGCAGAGAAACTCAAAAGGCAATATTTTTTAGTTTGTTATCGGCTACTTATATATGTCAAAGATAGAGAACACAGACTAGAGATGATTCTCAAGTTATTGATAATGAGATGATTCTATTAATAGAATGCCAAAGTATGGAAATCGGAAAATGAGAATAAATAGCAGGACAAAGAAATTACCTCTATGGCATTAACCAGGTATTCTGACAAGACCGCGATCCATAGTGTCAAAATCGAAAGCCATATAATTGACCCCCATTTTGATATCTCGGGAGCTTCTTCCTCTTGTAGGCTCTCGTCATTCTCACCCTCTTCCTGAATTTTATTAAACTTTTAGGGAACCTGAGCAAACTCAATGGAAGAGTAATGTAGCTAATAAATGTATTGATCAGCCTAGCCTGTGTGGGATAAAGGATGGTTTGAAGAGGGAACTTAACAATTGTAGGACCTTTTGGCTTCCTCATTGATAGAATGTACAGAAGACTGCATAATATTCCATATCATCATTTTATATGCAGATACAGTTCATTGGTCGAGTGTTTAAGGCAGAAAAGAGAAAATAAGAAGGAATCCAGTATCTGATTCACCAAATTTATTGGGAGCTTAGAAACAAAAAGAATTGTCTCAGGCAAGTGAGGAAATTTTGACTTTCAGATTACCAGATGCATTGGCTACTCTTACGGAAATACTATCAGAAAATTCAACAGGAGAAGTAAGGCTTAAGCGATTCTAATGACCAAAACTTTTTATTTTCCAGTTTCAACAACCAGTTCTGTATCTATGTCAGAAACATTAAACACAAAAAAGTGCAGTGAGAATAAAGAACCCCAACCTCAGCAAGTGGCATGTAAAGACTATTCTGACTAGTCAGCTGATAAAACAGGTATGCACCATATGCTACAAGCATTACGCAGCTGCTAAACCGGGAAAGTGCCAGTTCTGACTTCCCAAAATGCAACTCGGTGTGTGTAAAATGGAGGACAGCAGGGAACAGTAGGCCCATCACTGCCATCAGAAGCAACCCTGAATTCATCACTGCGTTTCCCTGACAACGAAAACTCTGAGAATGTCATGACTTGCTATCGTGGTCGTGAGATACAATTTGAACTAAACTGATATTGATTTTCGGGTCATATAGATATGGTAGCATAATGACATAATCTACCTTGTCAAAAAGCTGGTCCTTAGTGGAATGAGCAATTCCACCGGCAAAAAATGCACATCCAAGCACTAGTAACGTATTCGACAGTATTGATCCTAATAATGACTGTTGAACCACACGAATCATACCCCTTCTCAGTGCATACATTGATATTATTAGCTCTGTTGCGTTACCAAAAGTTGCATTTAGAAGTCCTCCAACTGCAAAATTACAGAAGAAAATTGACCTTTGAGTCAAGTTTATGAAAACTACGTATGTACATCAATGATATGAAGAAATTACCTGTTGGCCCTGTATAGAAAGCCAGCTGCCTACATAAATGGAAAACCAAAAAAACATCAATTATGAGAAGTGTAAATACTATAAACAGCTTTTAAGTTACATAAATCATCACCTTCAGCTTATTGTTCAAATACAAAGTTCCATGTCATCAACTTAATAGAGACCATAATTTGAAAGCTATAAATTTTCCAAATTATCCATACAGCTAAATAGGAGCATGAATAAGTGTAAATGCATTGTAGCCCAAACTTCCATTTTATTGTCATTAATAGACACTAATTCTGAAATTTTAAATTAAATGGTGACAAGTCCTTTGCCAACACAAATGCATTCCCCCTTGATCCTAAATGTACGGCTCATACAAAGTACTGTAGATACTGAGTTAGAGAATTACTCTGTCGCCCAACCTAAACGCTCTGCAAGGGGTATGATTCCTAACAAGCTAAGAAAAAAGATCCATCCCTGAAAAAGTCATAACAGAAAAGAACAAGAGAAAAATAATGTGAGTAATTAAGCTCTTTTAAGAATAAAAGATACCGGACTGGAAACAGTTTTGCAACTTACATGATGATCAGTTAACATATCAACAAGCATTGCTAAAGGACCGCACGGAATAAGTAGGTTTAACTTCTTAGAGAACAAAACTATGTGCATCTGCCTTAGTATACTATTCCACGTACATTTACAACTGACATCATCTGTATCGGTATCAAAAACGGATATTTGAGGAGTGGCATCCATAGAAGATGTCCTCCTATCATTATGCTTAGAGTCCACAAGATTCTCATCCTCAAGCTGAAGTACCGCTCTTCCTTCTAGTGATCCCATCTGTTTAGCCAGCATTCCTTCATTAGAATAAGATAAAAGAAGGCCAAAAGATGTAGCCTCTATGATATTTTTGGTCACTATGCAGAATAGAATCCTAAAATAGACAGAAAAATATAATGTTATTTCACAAGCATAAGAAAAGTTCCTCAAATCGAACCACTCATTCGCCTTGTTCATACTTTTCACACCGACTTGGTGCATTCAATGAATAAACATTAATTTGATTTATCAAAAGGAAAAGAAAGAGAAGGTAGCAATAGTTAAGTTGCTCGGACTCTTCACTTTTTGTGTCACACCCGTGTTGACACGACATGGGTGTGGGTGTGGGATCCGTACCCGATCTAGTCTACCTACTTTGGGTACTTTGACTAAAATCAACGGGAAATTCCAGACAGTTTTAATCAAAAGAAAAGCTAAGGCGAAATTGAAGAAAATGGAATACCTCATATATATAATTTTCTCTTTCATTTTCCTTTTATCTCCTTAGAGGATTCTCCTCTTGATCAATATTTCCTCCTCAAGTTTTCCAAATAATATCTCAGAATTCAGGTTTTACAACTCTATTTTTAGATATTTGAATTATTTTGAGCCGAATCACCACACATGTATCTCCGAATCTTAAAATTTAGATCATAAAGTATACGACCTCTAGAATCCGTACCCGAGTCCGAGCAACTTAGGTTAATAGAATGTCAATGAATGGTTAGCAAGGATAGAAAACATAAAACCTTCCAAGTTGTGCAATGGCAAACTAACAAGGAATTCGATTTATTTAACATCAATTTGCTCTTCATAATCATAATTTTTTCTAAATTTAACATAACAATGACCCGGTGCACTAAGTTTCCGCGCGACCAAACCACAAGAGTCTATTGTACGCAGCCTCCTGAGACAGGAAGGACCATATAACTTGTCCACTAATTAGGAGAAGGGAAGAAAAACTCACTTCAAGATGGGACTTTCCCCCTGAAAATTGTGAATCTTTAGCCATCCACTAATTATTCTGCTCAGCTGAGAAAACAGAAAAATTTCCATCTCCAACCATTTGCATAGCTAGCTGCCAATAAAAATTCAAACCCAAAAAAAAAATTTTTTTTTTTCAATCAGCAAAAGATCAATAAATATCAAGAAAGGCTTATGGGTCAGATTAATTTACCAAAAAAAGAATATTTATTACCTGATAAAGGTCAACAAATTGTGCTAGAAAACCCAATTCGTGATATGCATGTTCTCTTTTGATTTATTGTCAAACAAAATTAAAGAATCTTCCCAAGGGATTTTATTTTTTCACTGCAACCAAAGTTTCTTTCTTTGCATAAATTTACACTTATTTTCCTGTGTCTTTGTCAAAGATTGAAACTTTTTTTTTCCTCTTTGTCTTAGTTTCTTTATGCTGCTTTGGCGTAGCTTACGGTACAAAATGGTGAGAGAAAGGGGCGGTTGGTATAGTTGGTTATTGATGGATCAGAAAAAACAAAGCATCATTGCCTTTAGAAGATCAAACTCCAATGTCAACAGGTGGTACTTAATTTTCACTAAATAATTTCAAAAGTATTGAAAATACTGAATTTGATGTAAATTATTTATTACCTTAAAAACACTCTTCTACGTGTCTAACTAAACTTACATACATCATTGATGTGTCATATGTCGTAAGTGGTCTCAAACTTCGGCAAGAACATGAGCTCTGAATAAAAAATTGAGAGAAGTGTTGAAAGCAATTCTAAACTTTGCGAGAATTTAGGATTGTATTTCACTCATGCTGCTAAATCGAAATGCATTTAAGTTAAGTAAGTCAAGTGAAAATGTATTTTTAAGGTTATGAATAATTCAAATGAAACTAATAATTTGCGTTGAAATAAGAGTTTTCATACTTTTCTTTTTCTAATAAAGAAAAAAGTAAATAAAAAAAAAATGTATTTGATATATATATATATATATATATATATATATATATATATATATATATATATATATAAAGTAAATTTTCACATAGAGAGATTCAAATGAACTTCTAACCCAAGCTGGCTCGACTCCATAGATAACTATTAAATCTTATTTAATAACATGATGTACGTTTCAACTTGATGTACATATTCATTTATTGACTATTTCTATTAATTTGGTTTTTCTCATTAATATAAAAAATTAAAATAATTTTGTCTATTAAAATTAAAGATCGATTGACATTATTCACGATAGATGAGGGCCATGTCATGTCACTACCAATAATATTCTACAAGAACTTGTTGTTTAAGCAAAAGACCTTTAATTTTTCCTTGTAGCTATTATTGTGGAAATTTACAGCAGATGCAAAGGTAATTGAAAGCTGGCTTTGTAAAAATTTACAAGACTTTGAGGAAAGGTATATATTCTCATAAAATCACACGTTTTTTTTAAAATGATCTGATCTTTAATTTTTGTCTTTTAGTAATTGAATTTATACTTAGTAAAACATAAATTTTTTTAAAAATTGAAGTCATGTTGAATAGAACTTGTGTGATATAATGATACGAAACTATAATCTTATGAACCATAAACTTATTTTTATATTTTTTACGAAGAACGTGAACTAAAGACTACCACAAAAAAAAGTTGGCAAATCAAATGACCCACATATTCCTCCTTAAATTTCTTGGGCTGGGCCCGAAAGCTAGATCGTTTATATGTTCATCTTCACTCATATTTGAAAGAGTCCACATAAAAAAAACAAAAGAAAGTGATGTCTTTGTTATAAGCTTGAAAATTATTACATTAAGTAGAATTTTACAAGCTAGCTAAAAGTAGTCACATAGTATCATTTCGAAGTAATTTCACTCCGTACTCTATTTGTACGGTGTCATGTAAGAAGACGTAATCATATTTTTTATTAAATTATAATCATAATCAAGTAAAAGCTTTTAATATTAAAATTACTATGTCACGCTCTGAGCCTACACCCTGGGCGGAATTGGCACTCAAAGACCATTGCTAGTCCTCAAGCGAACCCTTGGCCTGATTTACTTACTCAGCGGAAGACTTAAAGAATTAATTCAAGGATTAAAATGCAATTACTCAACTCCTAAAAGATAACTTAGAACGTTTTTAAAGATAAAACATTCAACTTAGCCAAAATGGCAACTCAAATCTTAATACATAATAAATAACAATATAAAGACAACTGACTGCTAACTGTCTATCTATGAAGACTATAATAACTGAGATAGATGTCGGGACAAGACCCCCGATCATCCTAACAACTGAACACTACTGAAGTGAATGAAAAAGGAGCTCTCCGAGAAGCAATGAGGCTCACCAACTGACTCTGAGTGCTCAACCTGATCAACGATGCGCTGTATGCTGATCCTGGTTACCTGCGTCTGCATTATAAGACGATGCAGGCCAACTGGCATCAGTACATGGAATGTACGAGTATGCGAGTTGGAATGCTAAACATAACATAGGCTTGAAAAGAATTTGAAAGAAACTAAAGAACTTACCTGGCTCAACTCAACTCAACATAACTGAACTCATTTCAATATAAAACAATTTAAAACATGTGCAATATAAAGAAAAGTTGTTTAAAAACATGATGCCAACTCTGTGTGTATGCAAAGATACATAGAACTCTGAGATATATGTAAAAATACAAATAATCTGATGTATATAAAAATATAAAATACTGTTGTGGGAGTCTCTCTAACCGAGAACCATCACAGAAGAGCTATTGTGATGATACAGCGATCTTCCTCATGCTGCCAGCGCATCCTATACCTTGCCACAGATATAGGACCTAAACTACTAAGTGGATTCACTAGTCTATGCGAAAAGGATTCATCTAAAAAATATGACCCTTTTCTACCCGTGATGGCTACATAGTTTATGGAGACGTGAGTTATCTGAACTTAAGCTCGTCCCCATATCAGTGCTCAATACTACTCTCAAAATATGATACTAGCTCTTTATGTTTAAAACATACTTCTTTCTATGATTTGAGATACTTGCTCAAAAACTTAGCTCAAATGCTATCTTGGAAATCAAGGCTTCCTTCTCTTGCTTTATTGTGAAAACATTTACTCTTTAACTAAAAACTAGCCCAAAGGCTCTTTACTGAAAAACTAGCTCAAAGGCTCTTTACTGAAACACTAGCTCAAAGGCTCTTTTGAAAATCTCAGTTTTTCGTTTTTATTTAAATGTGAAAACATTTTAAACTCTTTGGGAAATACATAGTCCCCATATATCATTTTAAAGAAAATGAACTTTACTCTTACTCTTTACTCAGCTTTAAAGCTTAAGTCTTAAAACAAAGTTTAAACATTTGTAAACGACTTCTTAAAATATAGTTAATGCCGAATTATGGACTTGAACGACTCAATGCAAGGTTTTCAATAACCATAGATAGATCTCAATACTTGGAACTCAAGAACTTCACTAATACTACTCATTTCAAGAATGCTTAACTCTGAGGGTTCATGCGGAATTATGAGTATGAACTACTCAACTCAAGGACTCAAATATACTTCTCATCTCAAGACTGATCGACTTATAATGTTCATGCGGAATTATGGGCATGAAATATTCAACTCAAGGATTCAAAGATACTTCTCAAAAGGGATTAGGAACTCAACACTTAAAGACTTAGAACTTAAAGATACCACTTCTCTGAAGGATACTCAACTTACGACGTTCCTGCGGAGTTATGGGCATGAAACAACTCGACTCAATGATCTATATAACAACATGAACTCATGTATATGACTTTTCTCATTCTCTAAATTACTTCCTTAGAACTTAGTTCAAATCGATAGTTGATCTCAAGGATTCACAATTGAACTCAAAAGTTTTCTTGAACTCTACTCTTAACTCTCTCTTGAATGTGAATCAAGAGTTATGCTTCATGGTATGGAGGATATTGTAATGATAAAGTAGACTTATGAATACATTCTCCTCACTCGTACTCACTTGCTCGAGTCTTGAAACAAGTTATTAGAAATTGTAGAAGACTCCTCAAAAGGACTTAAAGGACTTTCTTAGAATGTTCGAAAGAATTCTCAAAAACTTAACTCTTAACTCTACCTTGAACTTGAATTATAGATTTAAAGTTGTGATTTATGATAGGAAAGATCTCATGATGTTTAGGACTGATTTTAGATAGTTAAACGTGAGAAATGATCAAAAAATTTCAGTGCTTAGAAGTTGGTCCGCGACGCGGAGACGCATTACAATAATTGATCGCGAAATAAATTTTGAGGCAGAAAGGTCTGTGACCTCTCCGCGACATGAAGACAACTTTATGAAATGGGAAGACAGGTCTGCGACGCGGAGCCATGTGTCAGATTTGCCCGACTTTTCTCATCTTTGTTTTCTAACCCCAAATCACCTAAATTCGATTTTTTTGCTCAACTTTTCTTTAGATTCAGATAACCATCACATGTACACAAGAATCTAACTCAAAACTACTCTACAAATCGAAACAATAATCTCAAGAACTCCTAAATCTCAGCCCAATTCAAGAATGAAAGCAAATTCAAGAACACATATCAATAACATCATATTTTCAACTTTCTAAAACAAACTTAACACTGAAGTTTACATGATTAGCGTGTGGGTGAACAAACCCAACACTATGGAAGTTTACATACCTGAAAGAACCATCTTCTTGCAGCACTTGAAGGAAAATCTTAAGAGATGAACCCTAGCCTTAGCGCTTCTTGAATTTCTTGAGCATAGAATCTTTGGAGTGGATGAGAGGGTTTTGATTTGAGAAAACTGATTTTTTACTCGTTTAGGGCAATTTAGACGACCTCCTAAGGGTTTTTAGGACTAAAATACCCTTAAAGAAATAATTAAAACGATCTAGGAGTCGGAATAATTTTTCACCAAGCAGTGAGGTCCGTATTGGCTCCGTAATGCGGAGCCATCGCGGAGCTGCTGCCGGTTTGGGCGTCGTTAGTAAATCAGTCATAACTTTTTACTCAGAGCTCGGAATTTAGCAAATTCGATGGCGTTCGAAAGAGGACTCGAAGGGCTTTAATTTTCTATCTTGTAGCTCACCTAACTCATCCTGTACTAGGATTTATGGTCGTTTTAATTTGACCCAAAACTTAAGAATGACTTGAATGTTTTACTCTTTAGTTCTTCTTGAAACTCAAAGTGCTACATCTAGTGACCTTAATACTCAAGAAATTTTAAATTCCTTGCAAAAATCTCACTCACTACTAAGAACGGTTCGAGTCTTAGCTCAAAAATTTTCTGGAGTGTTACATACTATTACTACAACATTGAAGAAGTGAATTTTAAATTTTAAATATGAAAATTTAAGTGTAAATCAAGGGAGGGGGGGGGGTGGGGGGGATTACTTCAAAAGAAAAAGTATGCCCAATTTTGGACATACATGTCTAGAATCTCAACACATTTAGTCTTGGCAAGCCAATCTCGAGGCACAATTAACGGAAGTTTGGCCTTAACAAGTCGAACTTGATATACAAATATTTATACTTCAATCGCGTAAGCCAGAAGTTTCGGGTTAAGTTTATAAATAATGATTATGATTTAAATGGTAATCCGAAAATCGGCTATACGTGCACTTTGCCCATTTTCTACGTGATTGGGCCCTCACGGCCCACAGGTACCAAAAGGATACCGAATTCTGGCCCAAATTTCGGCCTGCCAACTTTAATTTGAATTGGGCGATCTGCAGTAACAGTAGGCTCGACGAATTCCTCTAGGTGGTTCTCCTCCGGTGATACCACCGGTAAGTGCTCTTCACTTTCTCTCTCTCCGACTTTCTCGCTCTAGCTGATTATTTCTATATCGCTGAGAAAAAGCTGAATTTCCGACACTTTTTACTGGTAGATTACAAGTTGTAGGTTGTTTCAATTTGTTCGTGCTTGAAGAGAGCCTTAATTCATATGTGTTATATTTTTCTGAATTATCCTAAAAAAAAAAAATTGAATTTATTGATATTTTCTGTAGTAAAAATTAAAAACAGTCTGATCGTTGATACTTGGATTGAAGCATAGTAGATTGAACGATTGAACGTATTTCAATTTCTTACTGTTTAAGTGTGTAGTTTGAAATAAATTAATTTGAATTCCACTGTAAATTTTAGTTCTAGCTTGAGAACAGCATTGCTTTGTTACTGTGTCTCTCCGGTTTTAATGGTCTTAGTTTAACTCTGCACTATTATTAAGAACGGAGCTGAAATTATGAATTGTTTAATACTCCTAGTTCTGAAGAATATAGGTTTCATATTTAGGATTTTGAGCTTCTGAAGAATTAAAGGGAAAGCTGCATTACAAGGATTAAGCTATAGTTTAAGTATTAAACTTAAAAAGAACGCAGTCTCTAATTTCATATACCATTGGTCATTAATTATCAGAGAATGAGCTATAGTTTAAGTTAATTAGTGACTATTTTGTCAACACTTATATATTTGTATGCTTTGTTGGATGTTAATCGTGGAATTCTTAGAAGAGAGGAAGATGATCTGTACTGTGACTTATGGAGTTTTTCCATGTCTATGATTGAAGCAAACCCTGATTTGAAGTGGACTCTGGTTGGATGGTTGATTCATCAGTAGCTACTGAGAATCATCTATTAAGTTAGTACTAGAAAGTAGAAACATCAACAAGAAGCTGCTTCTTTGGTGATACTATGTGTTAATTCCTATGGAAACATTGAGGGTATAGAAAGAAAAAAGTGTTGGAACAAATGAGCCCATCAGGGAAAGAAATTTGTATAAAATGTGATAAAGGTGGAGAAGTGTTGGTTTGTGCTGATAGTTGTTGTCCTATAGCAGTTCATGTAAGGTGCATGGGTTGTCCAGCCAGATTTGATGATTTGGGAAAATTCCATTGCCCCTATTGTCTGTATAGGCAATCAATTGCAAGATTTCATCAAGCAAAGGTGTATGTTTTGTCAAAAAAAAAAGCTCTGGATGATTTCATAGACAAGGAAATGATAGACAAGCTCAGAGAGGTGCCATTAATAGTAAGCAAATCAACACGTGAAAGATCTGATGAGCCATTACCAGAAAAGAAGAGTGATGTTCCAGAAAGCAATTGTGATCAACAATGGGTGGTTGGGCAGAAAATACATGCTGGCCCAGCTGTTAATTGTGGTAGTAAACCTAGTGTTCGTACATCTTCTAAAGCAACATCAACCAATTTTAGAGTTTTAGAAGCTGGAAACGGCGTTCAGGTAAATGATCTACAAGAAGTTGGTGAACACCAACTAGAGGAAAGTGTTGAAGATCACCACAAAGATGGCCACTTAAGTAACTCTTCTGTTGCTGAAGAGGAAATATTTGGGAATGAACTTGTTCTGGAAGAACCAAAAAGAAACTCCACTGAAATTGCAGGAGAACAGATGACAGAGGTTGATCAAACTACTGCAATTGTCATATACACAGATCCTTCATTGCAGCAGCACTTGCATGGTAAAAGAAGAGCTGAAACTGCGGATTTAACATGTGGAGAATCTAAGCGTGTTTCAACACAACGTGAGTGTGGTAAACGGGTTAAGAAAGTTAAAGATGAGCATATGCTGACTGACTCTCCAAGAATGTTAACTAGGAAATCAGCTTCCTTACTTGAGAATGGTAATGCAGCGGGCATGTTTGTGCAAGTTAAACGCCCTTCCATGTTGTAAGTGATCTTTTCAATGAAATTTCTTTTAAGTTTGAGCAAATTATCCTATTCATTCTTCAACAAATAATAATTTCAACTTTATTTTCTGCTGCAGACCAGATATCCTTCCAAATGGGAAACGTAGAAGAGTATTATGGCGTAGCGAAGAGGAAGAGATGATTGAGGTACAGTTCCAGGAATCTCGAATGTATAGGTTTGTTTCGGTAGTGTGAGCCAAGGATACATAGTGTCCTTACATTGGAAGATCTGACCTCTATATTTTTAGACTTACTAGGTACTGACTTGATTAACAATGATTTAGTAGTTGGGTTAAGTTCGTCGACTGAACTTTGATAATTCTATCCTCATACCACCAATTCTTCTTCTTCATTTTTTTTTTGTTCTAGTTTTTGCAAATTCACTTC
Source organism: Solanum pinnatisectum (assembly GCA_035578085.1). NCBI lineage: Eukaryota > Viridiplantae > Streptophyta > Magnoliopsida > Solanales > Solanaceae > Solanum > Solanum pinnatisectum. The sequence continues at coordinate 41,498,352 of CM069082.1, read as the reverse complement.
TGTCTCCTTAATTCAACGTAACATTTTTAAGGTTCTTTATGCTTAAAAAGCCATATGTTTTGTGCAGCATTGACATCTTACAGACTTTGTTATTGATTTGGCTTGTCGTGTGTGAGGTGTTAACAACTGACTTTCTTATAATTGCTTCAATGGCACGGAATGACTTTAATTTTATGCTCTTCAGTCTCTCTTTTCCTGTAAAATTCTGCTCAAATGAGTGTGCATAAAATACTTATGGGAAAGTAATGGAGAAAGAATAAGAAGACTTTAGATATATGGTTTCTTGTGGTTATTCTTGCGTATTGCAATAGTTATCCATTTTCCCAAGCTGGTTTACCACCACCTTTAAAACTAAAAGAAGAAAAAGGGAGCTCACAAACTGCAAAGTGAAAACAGTCAATAGGATGGGCAAAAATGAAAAAATTTATGTTGATAATTCCTCCTTGACCCTCTGTTAAGGGCAACCTTGTATCATCCAAGGTTCCCGTTTGTTTATCCCTGCATTGTGAAAAATGCGCTGCACAGCCTGCACTTGTATAGTAGGTATAGAGAGGAGAACAAAAGTCTGCTTATAGCAAAGGAAACAAAAAATCCTAAATAGTAACGTTGCTCTTGTATCACAGATGATAATTATTTATTGGACAAATATGTTAAAGAACAGTTCGATTGAGACGGATAATCCGTTATCACATGCTTGCTTTAAAATTTACGAAGTATTGAGACAACATTGATGCGCCTGTAAATGCACATAGTGTAGTGGTTCATATTGTTCATGTCAATTGGCATCACTGGAGAATTTGAGTGATTCATGAAGCTCAAAAGGCTCTTGTGATGCATTGAATGGTGGCAATATAAGTCTCATAAGCCTAAATACTAGATTGGTTGAGGCAACCCTCTGATTTTTCTGCGTGCAGTGTCAGCAGAAAAGTGGTTTGTCGCTGTTGTTTGCAGTTATCTGATTCATTTGCTGATATGCCTGAGTTCCTGAGTTAATTATGCATGTTGTGGCTGCAGGAAGGAGTTCAAAAATTCTCATCCAAAGTAAACAAAAACACCCCATGGAGAAAAATTTTAGACTTTGGTCATCATGTGTTTGATCATTCTCGCACTCCAACTGATCTCAAGGACAAATGGAAACAAATGTGCTCTAAATATGGTGGTCGAGTTTGACCAGGAGTTCTTTGCTAAACTTGTGAAATGTTGGAATTGCTTTGTGATATCTAGATTCAAATGTGTGATGAAGAGTACCTTTCTTTTTTCTTTTTTGTGGATCGCTTCTTCATCGAGCAAGCAGGTCAGTTTTGAGGAGTAAAAAATTAGAATTAGTTGTAGCTACTTATTTGTTAAGATGAACATAATGTTGTTATGGGGTTTACCAATGTGTTCTTTGGTTGATCGCTGCAGGGAACGTGCAAATTTCCTTATAAATCTTAGCTTAATGTATTATGTTCCCGCTACTTGTCAAAGAATACAAGTATAGTTGACACATGGATAGTTTGAAAGGGAAATAGTTCATGTTTGGCTGTTTTTCGAGCACCTCTTTCTTTATGCTGCACCCACTCCCATATCCCCTGGGGGGGGGGGGGTTTGCATTGTAGTCACCAAACAGGGGTTATTTGGGCTCGATAAAAGTTATTGGGTTCATCTGAATTTCCATTGGTACTATAGCTTACTACCCCTTGAGTTCTCGATTCAACAAAGTTATGTAGGGAGACTCGAGGCTTATTTAGTTGTTTTAGTATTGCTGTTCATAAAAGATTTTATATTAACTATATGTTAAGGCTATTTCTTTGTTGATATACCCATATGCCCATGCAATTTGGA